>CM072996.1:153895500-155250917 GCA_037038555.1 Rhynchonycteris naso | reverse complement strand
GATTTGGTCAGTAGTTATTGGCTTTAGCCATTGTTTGCTCCCAACTGGTGTATCAAGGAATGCTCATGGAAGTTCTTTCCCCTAAGAAGTGCAAGGTAGTAGTATACAGTGCACACAAAATGGTACAGTGCTCTCCAAGAGACTCAGGGAGACTAATGCTGTTGTCTTCCAGTGCTTGGTGGCAGGTTAGAATAAGCCATGCTAATGTTAACCAAAGTTCAGTTTGTAATAAAGAACAACCATTTACAGGGAGGGGGAAATGTAGGTTTACAGTTGATTGTATGAAAAATAATACAATACTTAATAAATAAATTATAATACAAGAATAAACTTTGTTTCATGTACTCACAAGTGAAAACCATAAACCTACTCCCCCCACCCCCCATATTTGAGCAAAGGATTGCAATCTGAGAGAGGCAGATTCAGGTAGCAACAAACTGCACTCTGGAGAGAACAAGGAAGGCTGGGTTTATAAAGGCAAAATAACTACAAAAAGAAAATTCATTCAAATGAAATATTTCTGGCTAGGTTTACAGGAATTGGTTAGTTCCAATATGCAAAGGAGATAAGTGAAAATTATGAGGAAGGAAATAGAGTTCATATTGTGAAGCTTGAGAAAAGAAGACAGCTACTAAGAAGGGCTCCTGGTGACTAATTAGGCTCAAATTTAAGAAAAGAGAAGAAAAAAGAAAAAAAAAAGACCCTAGCAGCCATTTTGGCATGGGGGTGGGGCATCTTACTCAAACTGCTGTTCACAGAGAAGCCTGCACGGAATCACCTGCCTCTGTGCTAAACTGCCTACCTGTATGTTTCTGCAGGTTGAGCCAATCCTTATAAAAAAGTTCTTGGAATCCTATTTCAACCAATAGGACTCAGGCTTTCCCCATTCAATTGGAGCTGCACAGCTCTGATCAATCTCTATTCTGACCTATCAGGACAGTGTCTTTTGTTTATTTATTTATTTATTCATTTATTTTTACAGGGACAGAGAGAGAGTCAGAGAGAGGGATAGATAGGGACAGACAAACAGGAAGGGAGAGAGATGAGAAGAATCAATCATCAGTTTTTCGTTGCCATTGCGACACCTTAGTTGTTTATTGATTGCTTTCTCATATGTGCCTTGACCGCGGGCCTTCAGCAGACCGAGTAACCCCTTGCTCAAGCCAGCGACCTTGGGCTCAAGCTGGCGAGCTTTAGCTCAAACCAGATGAGCACGCTCTCAAGCTGGCGACCTCGGGGTCTCGAACCTGGGTTTTCCACATCCCAGTCCGATGCTCTATCCAATGCGCCACGGCCTGATCAGGCAAGACAGTGTCTTTTAGATTAATCAAACAATGAGGATTTGGAGTCCAGAGGACAGACCAATCAGGGACCAAGGATCGGAACATCTGTCCATATAAACCAGCTCACCTCTTTGAGAGCACATTTTCCCTTTCTACCTGAGGCTGAATCCTGGTCTCTCTGGCTGAGCTGAACACTAAAGATGTCTCACCAGTGTGGAGTAACCAGTGCAGCAAAGCAGATTGGCACAGAGCAGAGCTGTCTTGCCAGAGAGGCGCCTTTCCTTCAGGGCTGCCTCACAGCCCTGCTGTTTTCACTGCCCTGCCATATTACAATCGAGCTGTGAGTAAAGTTTCCTTCTTTAACGCAGGCTAAATTGAGGACTCCTGTTGGCTAAATTGGTACCAAGAACCCTGGGTTGATAATATCTGTCCTGGTAGCAGTTGTTTGAGGACGCCTAGGGTTGGACCTTGAGCTGAGTTTAGCAATAGGTTTAGCAACTTAATGGCAGCTCTGGGAACTGAGGCATAAGATGTGTATAGATCCCACTTCCCTAACGGTTGATTGGGTTGCAGCTGGGTCCCTAAGCCCCTCCTCCCTCATAAATGAAAAGAATTCTGACAAACAGGGTAATTCAGATCACCACCCCCGCATCCGGGTTGACTAATCCAGATATAGAACTTTACAGTAACCCTCTTACAGGCAAAACTTACATCAACGGCCAAAACCACATTTCCCATCCCTTGAACGACTATTAGCCCTCCCCCTCAGTGGTTCCCTATTTAACCCTGCATGTTAGAGAGATGGCTTGCTGACCTCCGCTTTAGGAGTCAACCCGGCAGATAACCCCCAATCAAGTTTTCTTGCCTGAACTCGGTTGTATTCCTCCTCCTTCTGTCAACCTTTCATTAGCCTCCGTAATGGCCTCCCAACTGTATTGTAAGCGACTCTCTTAACAATGTTTACTTCATTTTATTATCTACATTATCATTAGCTTGGCTTATCTTTGAGTGTAGTGGTTTAGTGGATTTGTAAATGTCTTTACAGGTTTAAGGTAACATGTTTACAAATTGCTTTGTTCCTCTATCCGACACATCAGAATAAATAATTCAGGGTGATAGAATATATCACATTACCCTGAATTCATGTCTTATTGCCCTATATTTATAAATTATACTTACCACCATATCCCTAGGATTAATTCCTAGCAATGAAAATTTTAAACGAAAGGATTATCGCATATTCAATTTAGATAGGTAGTGTCAATCATTATCCTGAAAGGTTATACCAATTTAATTTCTAAGTATTACATCATCACATCATTGTTTTTGAGCAGGGGTCCCCAAACTTTTTACACGGGGGGCCAGTTTACTGTCCCTCAGACCGTTGGAGGGCCAGACTATAAAAAAAAATATGAACAAATCCCTATGCACACTGCACATATCTTATTTTAAAGTAAAAAAGCAAAACAGGAACAAATACAATATTTAAAATAAAGAACAAGTAAATTTAAATCAACAAACTGACCAGTATTTCAATGGGAACTATGGGTGCGGATGCATCCTGTGCTCCTCTCACTGACCACCAATGAAAGAGGTGCCCCTTCTGGAAGTGTGGTGGGGCCAGATAAATGGCCTCAGGGGGCCACATGCGGCCTGCAGGCCGTAGTTTGGGGACCCCTGTTTTTGAGGCTGCCTAGTATTCCATCATGTGGATGTACCATAATTAAAATGCTTTGAACACCTGACCGGTGGTGATGCAATAGAAAGTCAACCTGGGACGCTGAGGTCCCAGGTTTGAAACCCTGAGGTTGCAGGCTTGAGTGCAGGCTCGCCAGCTTGAGCATGGGTTCATGGACACGATCCCAAGGGCATTGGCTTAATTAAGCAATGGGTCACTGGTTCAACTTGAGCCCTCCACTCCTCTGTCAAGGCATGTCTGAGAAACAATCAGTGAACAACTAAAGTGACACAATTACAAGTTGATACTTCATTCTCTTTCTCTTCCTCTCTCTCTCTCTCAAAAAAAAAAAAAAAAAAAGAAGTGCTTTCAAGAGAGGAGCCTGGCACAAAGAGCGTTAGTTAGATATTATGATTGTTGTTCTTACCAGACATTTTAACTTTTTTGTGCAAATACTATATTTTATTATTGATCTTTTTGGCACTTTTGCCTTTTTTTTCTTTTATAATACATAAAGAAAGAGAGATGGGAAGGGAAAGAGATGAGAAGCATCAACTCATAATTGTAGCACTTTAGTTGTTCATTGATTGCTTCTCATGCATGCCTTGAGTGGGACTGGGGAGGCTAAAGCCGAGCCAGTGAGCCCTTGCTCAAGCCAGCGACCTTGGGCTCAAGCCAGTGACCTTGGGCTTCAAGCCAAATGAACCCACACTCAAGCTGGCAACCTCAGGGTTTCGAACCTGGGTCCTCAGCATTCCAGGTGATGCTCTATCCACTGCACCACCACCTGGTCAGGCTAGTCATTGTTTTCTTCACTGCCTGACACTTCAGTAAGTAGTGCTGGCTTCACTTAAGAATGTCCCTGATGAAACAGTAAAAACTATTAATTATGTTATATCTCAATCCTTGACTGCATATATGTTTTAATTGATTTTTTTAGAGAGACAGAGAGAGAAGGAAACATTCATTTGTTGTTCTACTTAGTTGTGCATTCATTGGGCACTTCCTGTGTGTGCCCTAACTGAGGATCGAATCTGCTACCTTGGTGCTTTGGGTTGACACTATAACTGACTGAGCCAACCTAACCAGTCAGGGATACATATATTTTTTAAATTCCTTTTTTTTTTTTTAATTTCTTTTTATTTTATTCATTTTAGAGAGAAGACAGAGAGAGAGAGAGAGAGAGAGAGAGAGAGAGAGAGAGAGAGAGAAAGGGGGGAGGAGCTGGAAGCATCAACTCCCATATGTGCCTTGACCAGACCAGTGCAGGGTTTTGAACTGGTGACCTCAGTGTTCCCAGGTCGACGCTTTATCCACTGCGCCACCACCGGTCAGGCCCTTTTTTTTTTTTTTTTTTTTTTTTGTGATAGAGACAGAGAGAGACAAAGAGAGGGACAGCCAGGGACAGACAGGCAAGAAGGGAGAGAGATGAGAAGCATCAGTTCTTTTTTGTGACACCTTAGTTGTGCCTTGACTGGGGGGCTACAGCACAGCGAGTGACCCCTTGCTCAATCCTGGGATCTTGTGCTCAAGCCAGCGACCTTTGGGTTCAAGCCAGTGACGCTGCGCTCAAGCTGGTGAACCCGTGCTCAAGCCTGAGACCTAGGGGTTTCAAACCTGGGTCCTCTGCGTCCAAGTCTGATGCTTTATCCACTGCACCACCACCTGGTCAGGCTATTTAAAAAATTCTGTGTGATGAAATGGGAAGGGTGAATAAAACATTTTGCTGCATACCAAAGTATGGTCGTTTAGAATAAAAGCATTTGCATTATTTACGTGCAAGACAAACTAGTCTCCTGCCTCCTCCACAGAGCACCATTTTAACCTCAAAGCATGGACTGTATTCCACTTATTCAGATTTCAGTATCTGGCAGGCATTTTTACAAAAACGAACAAAGTGAGCCTGTCACTTCAAGGAAAACACATTACTAGCATTTGTTTCCAATGATAAAATTAGAACTTTCAAGCCAAAACTAGAATTTTGGAAAACTGTACCTGTCACCTGAGCTTGATAGTTTCCTGATATTTAAAGACTTTTCTGATGAGATTGGTGGCAATATTAATGAATATGACTTTTTTTAATGTTGGGAAATGAAATGTACCCACATTTGGTAAATCTGCATAACTCAAGTGAATCAGTGTTTTCTAAGTGACCAACTAATGACGTTACAAAATTACATGTGGGTAAAAGATCAATCAAAGTATAAGATAGATTTTTAATATAACAGAGTAGAAAAAGTTTGATATGGTTTTATATTCCACATTTCAACTAACCTTTAAGGAACTACTACTTGCCGAGTTATTGTATAAGATCAAAGAAAGTATCTATAATTATTTAAAATAGCTATTAAAATGCTACTCCCCTTTTTAGCTACAAAGCTATATTTATTCATATAATTCAGTCAGAACAACCTATCAACATGGATTGAATGGAGAAACAGATATAATAATCCAGCTCTCTTCAGTTATTGCCACACACTAAAGAGATTTGCAAAAGTTTCAAACAGAACCCCTCTGCTCACCAATTTTTTATTTTGGAAAACAGTTACTTGTTGAAATAAAATATTTAAAATAGTGGTTTTATTATTGTTATTTAAAGTGATATATTATATATTGTAAACATTTCTCAGTTTCAATATCTAAGACAGCAAATATTAATAGACACAATGCATATAAATTAAAGCCCTTTAAAATACTCAATTGTTAAGAATGAAAGGAGTCCAGGGACCAAAAAGTTAAAGAAGCATTGCTTTAAAGCACCTGAAGGACCCCCCCACCCTCATTACATTCCTTTCTTGCCTCCATGTAACTACTGTCCAGAGTTTTAGTTATTTCCTTTCTTTTTCTTATGTTTTACCATGTATATTCTTCTTGATCACATTCCCTACACACAGTCTACCGCTGGTGGGAATTGGGTTGTTTAAAGTTTTTGGCTCTTTTAAATTATTTTATTTTATTTTATTTTATTCATTTTAGAGAGGAGACACAGAATGAGAGAGAGAGAGAGAGAGAGAGAGAGAGAGAGAGAGAGAGAAAGGGGGGAGGAGCTGGAAGCATCAACTCCCATATGTGCCTTGACCAGACCAGTGCAGGGTTTTGAACTGGCGACCTCAGCGTTCCCAGGTTGACACTTTATCCACTGCACCACCACAGGTCAGGCAGTTTTTGGCTCTTTTAAACTGTGCTTCTGTGAATATCATTGCACACATCTCTACAAGAGTTTCTTATGGTATATACTATAAGAATTTACACTCTCATCAGCTGTATATCAAAGTTCCAACTATTTATCACTTTTGCTAACACTTTGTACAGGAAGACCATTTCACTTGTGCTGATCTGTTTGATGACTAATGACACCTCGTTTCCTTTTTTTTCTTCTTCTTCTTATTTTCCAAGTGAGAGGAGGGGAGATAGAGAGACAGACTCTGGCATACACCCCGACCGGGAGTCACCTGACAACACCCAACGGGGCTGATGCTGTGTTCATCTGAGGCCATGCTCACAGCTGAGCTATTTTTAGCACCTGAGGCGGAGGCTCTACATAACCATCCTCAGTGTTTGGGGCCAGTGTACTCAAAGCAATCAAGCCATGGCTGCGAGAAAAAAAGAGAGAGAAAGAAAGAAGGGAAGTGGGAAAGGTGGAGAAGCAGATGGTTGCTTCTCCTGTGTGCCCTGACCAGGAATCAAACCCAGGACATCTACACCCCTAACTGATGCTCTACCACTGAGCTAAACAGCCAGGGCCATGATACCTCATTTCTCTTCTTTTTTTTTTTTTTTTTTTAGGGAAAGAGAGACAAGGACAGCCAGACGGGAAGGGAGAGAGATGAGAAGTATTAGTTCTTCGTTGCAGCACCTTAGTTGTTCATTGATTGCTTTCTCATATGTGCCTTGACTAGGGGTTCCAGCCAAGCCAGTGACCTCTTGCTGAAGCCTTGGGCTTCAAGCTAATGACCATGGAATCAAGTCGATGATTCCACACTCAAACCAGCAACCCCATGCTCAAATTAGTGAGCCTGCACTCAAGCTGGATGAGCCCATACTCAAGCTGTGACTTAGGGGTTTGGAACCTGGGACCTCAGCATCCCAGACTGATGCTCTATCCACTGTGCCTCCACTTGTCAGACTTTTGTCCAATTTTAAATTAAGTGCTGTTATTATTGAGTTGGAAGGGTTTTGTGTTACAAGTCAGTATGCTCTCCCAGGCTTTCTTTTCATTTTCTTAATGGTTCCCTTTGAAATTCAAAAGTTTTAAACTTATATATAGTCTAGAGTACTGTTTTTTTTTTTTATTTTAAGGACACTGCTTTGGTTATATCCAAGAATTACTTGCCTATCTCATAGCCATGAAGAGTTTTCTTTTCTATGC
Source organism: Rhynchonycteris naso (assembly GCA_037038555.1). Classification (NCBI taxonomy): domain Eukaryota; kingdom Metazoa; phylum Chordata; class Mammalia; order Chiroptera; family Emballonuridae; genus Rhynchonycteris; species Rhynchonycteris naso. Next base: position 155,243,587 of record CM072996.1, on the reverse strand, counting down.
TTTATGCTAAAAGTTTAGCTTTTACATTTAGTTCTGTGATCAATTTTAAAATAATCTTTGAGTGTGGTAAGGGTTTAAATTAATACTTTTGCTTATAGATGTACAGTTGTTCCAACACCATTTGTTGATAAGACTATACTTTCTCTCAGTAAATTACCTTTTCACCTTTGTCAAAAACCATTGGACTGTAGGCCCTGGCCGGTGGCTAAGTGGATAGAGCATCAGCCCAGCATATGGAGGTCCTGGGTTCAATTCCCAGTCAGGGCACACAGGAGAAACAACATTCTTCTTCTCTCCCCTCCCTCTTCCCCTTCTCTCCCCTTCCCCTTCCACAGCCAATGGCTTGATTGGTTCAAGCATGCCCCTGAGGATAGCTCCAATGGAGCACATCAGCCCCAGATGCTTGGTACTTGAGCGTTGGCCCCAGATGGAGTTGATAGGTGGATCCCAGTCAGGATATATGCAGGAGCCTGCCTCACTATCTCTCCTCTTCCCACCTAAAAAATAAATAGATAAATAAATAGGACTTAAATGTAAAAATTTATTTTTAGACTTTCAAAATGTGTTTTCTTAATCTATATGTCTAGCTTTACCCCAATACCATAGCAAGAGAGAGAGAGAGAAAGAGAGGGACAGACAGGGACAGACACACAGGAAGGGGGGAGATGGGAAGTATCAACTCATAGTTGTGGCACCTTAGTTGTTCATTGTTTACTTTCTCATATGTACCTTGACCTGGGGGCTACTGCAGAGTGAGCGACCCTTGCTCAAGACAGCAACAATGGGGTTACATATATGATCCCATGCTCAAGCTGGTGAGCGCGTGCTCAAGCCAGTGACCTCGGGGTTTCAATCCTCAGCATCCCAGGCTGATGCTCTATTCACTGCGCCACCGCCTGGTTGGGCATGTTGTTCAATCTACCACACTGAGAACATGAATTTGCTGTTGGAAACATTTTTGATTATAGATTCAAATATTTTAATGGTTGTAAAACTATTAAGGTTTTTAAAAGATATGCTCAAATCAGTTTTAATAATTTTCTAGAAATTCATTCATTTCATATACATATTAAAATTTATTTTTGTTTTTTAATTGATTTTAATTTATGTTTACATCAGTGGTTCTTAACCTTTTTTGAGGTACCGAACCCACCAGTTTTATATGCACATTCACCGAATCCTTCTTTAGTGATAAATCAATTTTTTTTTTCCAAATTCAAGACATAGGTATATGTTTTTTTACTGGTGCACAAAATGAGCCATGCATGAACATCACCTTGCTCAAAGAACAAAACCAACAAAGTGCATGAACTCACAACAAATTACAGTATCACTTTATTCTGGCCTCCGTGGCAGAGGTTTCTCCGAACCACTGAGACCGACTCATCGAACACCTAGGGTTCCATAGAACCCAGGTTAAGAACCACTGATTTATATAGATTCTAGTGTTGCCCCGAATGCATCTCCTCTCCCCCCTATTCCCCTCAATATCTCCCTTGCCCTCCTCCCCATAGCACCCTCCCCCCTTCCCTTCAGGTTTATCCCATCTTATCATCCCCTTTCACTCTGTCCTCTTTGCCTCTGGACTCTTTGATCCCTCCTCTGTCTCAATTCCATTTCTCAGTTCACATTGTTCATTGCATTCCTCAAATGAGTGAGATCATATGATATTTCTCTTTTTCTGTCCGGTTTATTTCACTTAACATAATAGTTTCCAGGTCCATCCATGTTGTCACAAAAGGTAAGATTTCCTTCTTTTTCATGGCCCCATAGTATTCCATTATATATATGTACCATAGCTTTTTAATCCACTCATCCACTGACGGACACTTGGGCTGTTTCCAGATCTTCGCTATTGTGAACAATGCTGCCAAACAAGGGGGTGCATTTCTCCTTTTGAAACGGTGCTATGGTGTTCTTGGGTCAAAAGGCAGTTCGATTTTTAATTTTTTGAGGAATCTCCATACTGTTTTCCACAGTGTCTATACCAGTCTGCATTCCCACCAGCAGTGCAGGAGGGTTCCCTTTTCTCCACATCCTCGCCAGCACTTACTCTGTGTTGTTTTGCTGATGAGTGCCATTCTGACTGGTGTGAGGTGATATCTTATTGTGGTTTTAATTTACACTTCTCTAATGATTAGTGATGTTGAGGATTTTTTCATATGCCTATTGGCCATCTGTATGTCCTCTTTGGAGAAGTGCCTATTCATTTATTTTGCCCATTTTTGGATTGGATTGTTTGTCTTCCCAGTGTTGATTTTACATACTTCAAAGATATAGAACACATATTCCAAAAATTTATATGGAACCAAAAGTAACACGAATAGCCTCAGCAATCTTGTAAAGGAAGAATAAAGTGGGAAGTATCACACTTCCTGATATCAAGTTATACTACAAGGCCATTGTACTCAAAACAGCCTGCTACTGGCATAAGAACAGGCATATAGATCAATGGAACAGAACAGAGAACCCAGAAATAAACACACACCTTTATGGACAACTGATATTTGACAAAGGAGGAAAGAACATACAATGGAGTAAAGACAGCCTCTTTAACAAATGGTGTTGGGAAAATTGGACATCTACCTGCAAAAAAAATGAAACTAGATCACCAACTTACACCATTCACAAAAACAAACTCAAAATAGATAAAAGAGTTAAATGTAGCTGTGAAACCATAAGTATCTTGGAAGAAAACATAGGCAGTAAGCTCTCCAACATCTCTTGCAGCAATATATTTGCTGATTTATCTCCACAGGCAAGTGAAATAAAAGACAGGATAAACAAATGGGACTATATCAAACTAAAAAGCTTTTGCACAGCTAAAGACAATAAGAACAGAATAAAAAGACAAACTACACAATGGGAGAATATATTCGACAATATGTCTGACAAGCCTGACCAGGTGGTGGCGCAGTGGATAGAGTGTCGGACTGGGATGCGGAAGACCCAGGTTCGAGACCCCAAGGTCACCAGCTTGAGCGCAGGCCCATCTGGCTTGAGCAAAAGCTCATCAGCTTGGACCCAAGGTCGCTGGCTCAAGCAAGGGTTTACTCGGTCTGCTGAAGACCTGCGGTCAAAGCACATATGAGAAAGCAATCAATGAACAACTTAAGGTGTCACAATGAAAAACTGATGATTGATGCTTCTTATCTCTCTCCATTCCTGTCTGTCCCTATCTATCCCTCTCTCAGACTCTCTGTCTCTGTAAAACAAAAACAAAAACAAAAAACATCTGACAAGGGGTTAATAACCAAAATTTATAAAGAACTTGAAATATTTATTTCCTAAAATTGAAGTATAATTGATATTTTTAAAAACTACATTTTTAATGCATATGGCTTAATCTTACAATGTCTTTTTAATGTTGGAAACATCTTTAGGCATGTCTCATTTTTCAGCCCTAATGTCTCTAACTTTATTAAAATTCAGATCTTTTTTTTTTTTTTAACAGGGACAGAGAGAGAGAGAGTCAGAGAGAGGGACAGACAGACAAGAACAGAGAGAGGTGAGAAGTATCAATCATTAGTTTTTCGTTGCCATTGTGACACCTTAGTTGTTCATTGATTGCTTTCTCACATGTGCTTTGACCGAGGGCCTTCAGCAGACCGAGCAACCCCTAGCTGGAGTCAGCGACCTTGGGTCCAAGCTGGTGAGCCTTCACTCTATCCAGATGGGCCTGCGCTCAAGCTGGCGAGCTCAGGGTCTCCAACCGGGCTCTTCCTCATCCCAGTCCAACGCTCTATTCACTGCGCCACCGCCTGGTCAGGCATAAAATTCAGATTTAATTTGACTTCTTGATCCTCTCTAGTGAATGTTTATTTTATGCTTCACTCTACTCTTACCTTTATTTTATTTTTTTCAATTTCTTTATTTTTGCTGTCCTTTTTCAAACTTCTTGAGATTAATGTTAAACATTCATTTTATTTTATTGTATTTTTTCTCAAGTGAGAAGTGGGGAGGCAGAGAGAGAGACTCTTGCATGTACCCCAACTGGGATCCACTCAGCAAGCCCACTAGAGGGCAATATTCTGCCCATCAAGGGCTGTTGCTCCGTTGCTCTGTAACCAAGCTATATTAGTGCCTAAGGTGAGGTTATGAAGCCATCTTCAGCATCCGGTGCCAACTTGCTCCAACCAAGCTATGGCTGAAGGAAGAAAAGAGAGAGATAGAAGGGAAAGTGGGAGGGGTGGAGAAGCAAATGGTCGCTTCTCCTGTGTGTCCTGACCAGGAATTGAACCCAGGATATCCACACTCCAGGCTTAAACTCTACCACTGAGCCAACCGACCAGGACAAACACATTCATTTTCAACAAGTTTTTATTTATTAATATATGCATTTAAGTCTATGAATGTGTTTCTACATACATTTTTACTTTCATCACACAGCTTTGATGTTAACAGGTTTTGTTATACAATATTTACATAATTATTCAGTTAAAATATTTTCTAATTTCCATGATGATTTTTACTTTGATCCATTAATTATTTAGAAATTTAAAAATTTTTCAAGCTTATCAGGTTTTCTAATTATTTCAACAATATCAACATTATTATTCATGTATTTTACCACATAATACACAAAAGTCTTTAAAAATTTTTTTACCTCTATTTAGAAAATAAAATTTAACAGGGTGACATTGATAAAGAAGAGTACATAGGGGCCCTGGCCTGTTGGCTCAGTGGTAGAGCATCAGCCCAGTGTGTGGATGTCCTGGTTTTGATTCCCGGCCAGGGCACACAGGAGAAGCACCCATCTGCTTCTTCACCCCTTCCCCTCTCCTTCCTCTCTATCTCTCTCTTCCTCTCCCGCAGCCAAGGCTCCTTTGGAGCAAAGTTGGCCCGGGCACAGAGGATGGCTCCATAGCTTCCACCTCAGTAGCTAGAATGGCTCTGGTTGCAAGAAAGCAACCATCCCAGGTGGGCATAACTTTGCCCCCCTGGTGGGCATGCCAGGTGGATTCTTGTCGGACGGACGCATGTGGGAGTTTGTTTCTCTGCCTCCCTGCTTCTCACTTCAGAAAATATACAAAAAAAAAAAGAGTATATAAGTTTCAGGTAAAAATTTCTATAACATTTGAACTGTGGATTATGTTGTATTCCCATCACCCAAAGTCAAGTCATTTTCCATCACCTTATATTTGTCCCTCTTTACACCTTTCCCCCACCCCCTCCCCCAGATCCCCACACCCTCTCCTCCAGTAACCACTTCACTTTCATCTATGTCCATGAATCTCAGTTTTATCTCCCACCTATGTGTAAAATTATACAGTTCTTAGCTTTCGTTATGTAGTTATTTCACTCAGTATAATGTTCTCAAGGTCCATCCATGTTGTTGTAAATGGCACTATGTCATTATTTCTTATGACTGAGTAGTATTCCATTGTATATATGTACCACATCTTCTTTATCCAATCCTCTATTGAGAAACACTGGTTGTTTCCCTATCCTGGCCATTGTGAATAATGCTGTGATGAACATGGGGCTGCATGTGTCTTTATGTACCAATGTTTTCAAATTTGGGGGGTAGATATCCAATAGAAGGATTGCTGGGTCATGTGATAGTTGCATTCTTAATTTTTTGAGGACCCACCATACTTTCTTCCATAATGGTTGTACTAATTTGCATTCCCGCCAACAGTGAATGAGGGTTCCTTTTTCTCCACAGCCTCTCCAACACTTGTTATTACCTGTCTTGTTGATAGTAGCCTATCTAACAGGTGTGAGGTGGCATCTCATTCTAGTTTTAACTTGCATTTCTTGAATAGCTGGTGAAGATGAGCATCTTTTCATATATCTGTTGGCCATTTGTATGTCCTCTTGGGAGAACTGTCTGTTCAGGTCCTCTCCCCATTTTTTAATTGGATTGTTTGCTTGTTTGTTGCTGAGCTTTGTGTGTTCTTTATATATTTTGGATATTAACCCCTTAGCAGAGCTGTTGTTTGCAAATATCATCTTCCATTTAGTTGGCTGACTGTTTTGTTATCAGTTTCTTTTGCTGTGCAGAAGCTTTTTAGTTTGATATAGTCCCATTTATTGATTTTTGCCTTTACTTCCCTTGCCTTTGGGGTCAAATTCATAAATTGTTCTCTATGGCCAAGGTCCATGAGTTTAGTACCTGTTTTCTTCTATGTGATTTATTATTTCAGATCTTATATTTAGGTCTTTGATCGATTTTGGATTAATTTTCTGTGCAGAGGAACAAACTGTAGTCAAGTTTCATTCTTTTGCCTGTGGCTTTCCAATTTTCCCAGCACCATTTATTGAAGAGGCTTTCTTTCTTACATTGTGTGTTTTGGGTTCCTTTGTCAAAGATGATTTGTGTGTGTGTATATATATATATATATATATATATATATATATATATATATATATATATATGGTTTTATTTTTGAGCTCTCAATTCTGTTCCATTGATCTGTGTGTCTGTTTTTTTGCTAATACCATGCTGGTATTTTTGTTTATTTTTGTTTGTTTGTTTGTTTTTGCTTTTTTATTTACAGGGACAGAGAGAGAGTCAGAGAAAGGGACAGATAGGGACAGACAGGCAGGAATGGAGAGAGATGAGAAGCATCAATCATAAGTTTTTCATTGTGACATCTTAGTTGTTCATTGATTTCTTTCTTATATGTGCCTTGACTGTGGGCCTTCAGCAGACCGAGCAACCCCTTGCTTGAGCCAGACACCTTGGGTCCAAGCTGGTGAGCTTTTTGCTCAAGCCAGATGAGTCCGTGCTTAAGTTGGCGACCTTGGGGTCTTGAACCTGGATCCTCCGCATCCCAGTACAACACTCTATCCACTGCGCCACTGCCTGGTCAGGCAATACCATGCTGTTTTGATGATCGTGGCTCTGTAGTATAATTTGAAGTGAGGTAGTGTGATACTTCCAGCTTCATTCTGTTTTCTCAGGATTGCTTTGGCTATCATAAGTCTTAAGATAAAGGTAAAATACTACCTTTTTTTTTTTTTAAACAGAGAGAAGAGATTTTTTTTTAATTTTTTAAAAATTATTTTTATTTATTTATTCATTTTAGAGGAAAGGGAGAGAGAGAGAGAGAAAGAGAGAGAGAGAGAGAAGAGAGGGGAGGAGCAGGAAGCTTCAACTCCCATATATGCCTTGACTGGGCAAACCCAGGGTTTTGAACGGGCAACCTCAGCATTCCAGGTCAACACTTTATCCACTGCGCCACCACAGGTCAGGCAAAATACTACCTTTAATATTATGATTACTGAAAACCATTTAAGATTTTTGTTTACAATCCTTAAAATACATCTATTTCACTAAAAATTTACAAATTAGTATTTTAAAGACAGTGTTTTGTTTTTTGGGTTTTTTTTTTTCTGTGTAGTTTGGCTGCCAAATGGATAATGAAGCTAGTTTAATTTTTTTAAATTTGGGGAATCAATTTCTTGCAGGTGGAGGGAGAAATTATTTAGTTTTATTTTTATGCAAAATATTTACATACTTCAAAGTTTTATCTACAAAATGAGGAACAAGGCTGTGGTAGACAGAACAATGTCCCTCAAAGATATCTGCACCCTAATCTCTAGACCTGAGAATATGTTATGTTACATTGCAAAAGGTATTTTTTAGATATAATTAAGGTTACACACTTTATTTTTTGATTCAGTAAACCTGTCATCTTTGAGACTTTTTTTTTTATTTTAATGGGGTGACATTAATAAATCAGGGCACATATGTACAGAGAAACCATCTCCAGGTTATGCCGACATTTAATTATGTTGCATACTTATCACCCTAAGTCAGATTGTGTTCCGTCACCTTCTATCTGGTTTTCTTTGTGTCCCTCCCTTCACCCCACCCCTTCCCTTTTCTCCCCCCCCCCATAACCACCACACTGTTGTAAATGTCTCTTAGTGTCATTTTTATGTCCCTCCTATGTATGGAATTATACAGTTCTTGTTTTCTTCTGATTTACTTATTTCCCTTCATATAATGTTATCAAGGTCCATCCATGTTGTTGTAAATGCTCCGATGTCATCATTTCTTATGGCTGAGTAGTATTCCATAGTATATATGTACCACATCTTCTTTATCCAGTCATCTATTGAAGGGCTTTTTGGTGTTTCCATGTATTATAGAGATGGTTGTTGCTACTGATTTAATTTACTTAATAATTACATGACTTATTAGGCTTACTACATCATGAAATTTCAATATATTATAATTTCATATTCCATTATTTAGTTGTCTAAGTTTTTAAATGTATTAACATAAAGTTATTTATGGTGTTTTCTTACTTTAAAAATCATTTTCATTTATTAATTTGAGAGAGAGAGAGAGGGAAAAAATCTACTTGTTCCACTCATTTATGCAACCCATTGGTGGATTCTTACATGTGCCCTTACCGGAGATCAAACCCACAGCCTTGGTGCATCGAGCCAATGCTCCAGCCACCTGAGCTATACAGACAAGGCAGTGTTTCTTTATTTTTAAATACTGTCAATTTTTGTAAGTATATCCTTCTTTTATTCTAAATAATATTGAATTTTCTGTTTTTGTTGGTCTGTTTTACCAGAGACTTATCTATTTTATTAGTTCAAGAACCACTTTTGGTTTTATTATCCTCTCTATTGTTTATTTACCATTTCACTAATATTATTATTTACTATCTCTTTATTTTTCCTGTATGTATTTGTTATTTTTCTTTATAAACTTGTACAGTTCTTATTTTCACTGAGAAAGTTTGTATTTAATCTTTTGAATAAGTGTTACATATAGAGAGAGCAAATACATAAACTTTTAAAAAGGTATACAGAGCCTTGGTCAGATAACTTAGTTGGTTAGAGCATGCTTCCAATACAACTAGGTTGTGGGTTCAATCCCTGGTCAGGGCACATGCAAGAATAAATCAATAAATGCATAAATAATTGGAACAATCAATCAATGTTTTTTCTCTCTCTTTCCCTTCCCCTCTCTAAAATCAATGAAATAAAAATAAATAATAAAATGGTATACAGCTTTGGCTAAGTAGCTCGGTTGGTGAGAGCATTGCCTCAACCTGCCAAGATTGCTGATTCAATACTCTCTCAGGGCACATATAAAAATCAACCAGTGACAGCATAAATGAGTGGAACAACAAAAGTTGATGTATTTCTCTTTCTAGCTCTCTCTGTCAAAAATCAATAAATTAAAAAATATATATATAAAGAGAAACCCTGGCTGGGTAGCTCTATCTGTTAGAGCATTTACCCAATATACCAAGTTTTTGGATTTGATACCCAGTCAGGGCACATACAAAAATCAACCAAAGAATGAATAAACAAGTGGAACAACAAATAAATGTTCTCTCTCTCAAAAATTAATAAATTAGGGACTACAAGATGGCAATGGAGTAGGCGGACATACCAACTTCCAACTCACAGAACCCAAGTGGATTATAACTTAATTTTAAGAACCATCATCTGGATAAACCAACTTTGAACTAAACTAAGTGGACTCTTCAAGGAACACTGAAGAAGCCACATTGAGACTGGTAGGAAAAGCGAAAACGCGAAGAGGGCTGCCCAGCTCCTCGGAGCGAACGGCAGCCCAGAGAGACCCGCGTGGCGGGAGGAGAGTTTGGTGGAGATGGAGGAACCTGGGTCCCAGGAACAAAGTCCCAGCCTGCAGTCCCAGAGCCTAGAAGAAGCATTTGGACAGTATTGAGCTGTGAAACAAGTGAGGATACTGTTTGTGAGAAAGAGACAGTTTTCTCAGACCCAAGATTCTTCTTAAAGGGACAGCACAGAAAACCTCCCTCACAACCACTCACCTGGGGCTCTGGGGCACGGGGACAGAGGAGAGGACCAGAGCAGCGGGAAGAGAGTGTGGACTGTAAGGCAAAGGGAGAAACACTCTGAGGAAATCTAACCCCTGGGCTAAGTCACTTCCCTAATCGAAAATGAATATTTCCCCTGGAACTAGCAATACCAATGAAGGGAAACAGGACACCAGCCAAACAAGCTCTCCTGTGGCACTTAGTGCAGAGCTGCTTAGACGCAGGAAGCTTCCAGGACTAAAGTATGGAGTGTTAGGGTCTGAGCTGCAGTGCACCCACCCACACTGTTGAGGGCTTGTTGGAGGGACGGTGGCGGCAGGACGCTGAAACACAGTCCTGTGTGAGCTTGGTCTAGCCCAGCAGGGGTGGAGGGGATGCGCAAAAGCAGTCTGGCAGCTGTGGGCCCGCCTGCAGCCTCACCTGAAGGGGAAAAGCGAGAGGCCAGTAATGGGCAGAGATCTGCTCTGTGACCCTGGACCCTAGGTAAGCTGGCCCTGACCGCGAGGTGAGACTAGGACCAAGGACAGGTGGAGCCTCGCGGCTGAGCACATGCCAGCAGCTCCACCTAACCTGAGAAACCGCGGTTTGCCATCCTGCGTGCGTGAGTTGGCTCTGAACGCAGGGCGGGGCTAGAGCCCACGATGAATAGAGGCTTGCAGCTGAGCGCACGCCAGCAGCCCCGCCGGGCCAGATAAACCACGGTTTGTGATCCTGCACAGGGGGGCCCTGGCCTCAGGGGCGGGGCTAAAGCTCTGGACGGGCAGAGGCTCACAGCTGAGTGTACGTCAGCAGCCCCATCCAACGCGAGAAACAGTGGCGAGCAGGCTCTGACCATGGGGGCTGGGCGGAAACCCAGGAACAGGCTGGGTCCGCAGCTGAGCAAAGGTGCTCACCTCTAACCTTGGTGCTGAGGCTTGTGGCTTGAATGCAGTGCGCAACCCAACCTGTGGGGGCGAGGCGAAGGCCCAGGCAGGCTGAGGCTTGTGGAGCTGGGCACCAGAACACAGCCCCTCCTACAGAGGAGAGGCGGAAATCACAGCAACAGCTGCAGTGGGCCGGCGCTGGCAACACCCATACCCAACTGCTCTAGGCAACAGCAGAGGGGATGGCGGGCCTGCAGACAGACCACACCTAGAGAACACAAAGGCAACACCCATTGGACTCCAGTGGCCACAACCTTATTATACACAGAAAAAATGGGCAGGCAGAGGAATGCAACCCAAATGAATAAAGAGAAATCCCCAGAGAAGGACCTGAATGAACCAGATATAACCAAATTACCAGATGCAGAATTTAAAATAATGATAGTTAGGATATTCAAAGAAATTAGAGAAACAATGGATAGTCACTACAAACACCTAAATAAAAAGATAACAAGTATAAAAAAGGAAATTGAAATAATAAAAAAGAATCAGACAGAAATGACAAATACAGTATCAGAACTGAAGACCACAATGGAAGGAATTAAAAGCAGGATGGATGACACTGAGGATTGAATCAGCGAGCTAGAAGACACAATAAACAAAGGCACAGAAGCAGAGCAGAAAAAAGAAAAGAGACTCAAAAAATGTGAGGAAACTCTAAGGGAGCTCTGTGACAATATGAAGAGAAATAACATTCACATCATAGGGGTTCCTGAAGAAGAGGAGAGAGAACAAGAAATAGAAACTTTGTTCAATCAAATCATAGCAGAAAACTTCCCTAAATTAAGGCTGGAAAACATTTCACATGTTCAAGAAGCACACAGAACTCCATTAAATAGAAACCCAAAGAAATCTACACCAAGACACATCATAGTTAAAATACCAAAGCTAAGGGATAAAGAGAAAATTTTAAAAGCTGCTAGAGAAAAAAAGGCTATCACCTACAAAGGAGCCCCCATAAGGATGACATCCAACTTCTCAACAGAAACACTTGAGGCCAGAAGGGAATGGCAAGATATATTCAAAGTAATATATGCAGAACAATAACGTACAATCAAGACTACTCTATCCAGCAAGGCTAACGTTTAAAATTGAAGGAGAAATAAAGAGCTTCCCAGACAAAAAAAGCCTCAAGGAATTCATTAAAACCAAACCAATTCTGCAAGAGATACTAAGGGGCCTGCTGTGAACCGTTCAAAGGGAGGAAAGAATATAGCAAAAGAAAAATATAGCTTTAAAGAATAAAATGGCAATAAACAACTACATATCAATAATAACCTTAAATGTAAATGGATTAAATGATTCAGTCAAAAGACATAGGCTAATGGCGTGGATAAAGAAACAGGACCCATACATATGCTGTCTACAAGAGACACACCTTAAAACAAAAGATGCGCATAGACTGAAGGTAAAAGGATGGAAAAAAATATTTCATGCAAATGGAAATGAAAAGAAAGCCGGGGTAGCAATACTTATATCTGACAAAATGGACTTTAAAACAAAGGTTGTAGTAAGAGATAAAGAAGGACACTACATAATGATAAAGGGAACAATTCAACAGGAACATATAACTACTATAAATATCTATGCACCAAATATAGGAGCCCTGACATACATAAAGCAGATTTTGATGGATATAAAGGGCAAGATTAACAGCAATACTATAATAGTAGGGGATTTCAATACCCCACTAACATCACTGGATAGATCCTCAAGAAAGAAAATTAATAAAGAAACAGCAGACTTAAAGGATACACTAGATCAACTAGATTTAATAGATATCTTCAGAACTTTTCACCCTAAGGCAGTAGAATATACATTCTTCTCAAGCGCTCATGGTACATTTTCTAAGATAGACCACATGTTAGAACACAAAAATGGTCTCAATACATTTAAGAAGATTGAAATCATATCAAGCATTTTCTCTGATCACAATGCCATGAAACTAGAAATTAACCACAAAAGAAAAACTGAAAAATACTCAAACATTTGGAAACTAAAAAGCATGTTATTAAATAATGAATGGTTTAACAATGAGATCAGAAAAGAAATAAAAAGGTTTCTAGAAACGAATGAAAATGAGCATACATCAACTCAAAATTTATGGGACACACCAAAAGCAGTACTAGGAGGGAAGTTCATTGCACAACAGGCATACCATAAGAAGCTAGAAAAGCTCAAATAAGCAACCTGACCCTGCATCTAAAAGAACTAGAAAAACAACAGCAAATAAAGCCCAGGACCAGTAGAGGGAAGGAAATAATAAAGATCAGAGCAGAAATAAATGACATAGAAGGCTAAGGAAACATACAGAGGATCAGTGAAACCAGGAGCTGGTTCTTTGAAAAGGTAAACAAGATTGATGAACCTTTAACTAAACTCACCAAGAAAAAAAGAGAGAGGACTCAAATAAATAAAATTAGAAAGGAGAGTGGAGAAATAACAACTGACACAACAGAAATACAAAGTATTATAAGAAAATACTATGAAGAACTCTATGCCAAAAAATTAGACAACCTAGGTGAAATGGACAAATTTCTTGAATCATATAATCTTCCAAAAACCAATCTGGAAGAATCAGAACACCTAAACAAACTAATTACAACAAAGGAGATCGACACAGTTATCAAAAAGCTCCCAAAAAAGAAAAGTCCTGGGCCTGATGGCTTCACAAGTGAATTCTACCGAAAATTCAAAGAAGAACTAACTCCTATGCTCCTCAAGCTATTTCAAAAAATTCAAGAGGAAGGAAGACTTCTAAACTCCTTTTATGAGGCGAGCATAATTCTGATCCCAAAACCGGGCAAAGACAACACAAAAAAATAAAATTATAGGCTAATATCCCCGATGAATTAAGATGCTAAAGTTCTCAACAGAATATTAGCCAACCGGATCCAGCAATATATGAAAAGAATCATACACCATGATCAAGTGGGATTTATTCTGGAGAGGCAAGGCTGGTTCAATATTCGCAAATCAATCAATGTGATTCATCACATAAACAAAAGGAAGGACAAAAATCACATGATAATTTCAATAGATGCAGAAACGGCATTTGATAAAATCCAGCACCCATTCATGCTCAAATCTCTCAGTAAAGTGGGAATACATGGAACATTCCTTAACATGATAAAGGCCATCTACGACAAGCCCACAGCAAACATCATACTAAATGGGCAAAAATTAAAAGAAATATCCTTAAGATCAGGAACCAGGCAGGGGTGCCCCCTTTCACCACTCTTATTCAACATAGTTCTCGAAGTCCTAGCTATAGCAATCAGACAAGAAGAAGAAATAAAAGGCATCCAAATTGGAAAAGAAGAAGTAAAACTGTCATTATTTGCAGATGATATGATATTATATGTAGAAAATCCTAAAGTCTCAGTCAAAAAACTACTGGACCTGATAAATGAATTCAGCAAGGTTGCAGGATATAAAATTAATACTCAGAAATCGGAGGCATTTTTATATACCAACAATGAACTGTCAGCAAAAGAAATTAAGGAAATGATCCCCTTCACTATTGAAACCAAAAAAATAAAGTACCTAGGAGTAAATTTAACCAAGGAGTTTAACGACTTATACTCGGAAAATTAAAAAACATTGATAAAAGAAATCAAGGAAGATACAAACAAGTGGAAGCATATACCGTCCTCATGGTTAGGAAGAATAAACATCATTAAAATGTCTATATTACCCAAAGCAATTTATAAATTTAATGCAATACCAATTGAAATTCCAATGACATACTTCAAAGATATAGAACACATATTCCAAAAATTTATATAGAACCAGAAAAAAACATGAATAGCCTCAGCAATCTTAAAAAGAAAAAATAAAGCAGGAGGTATCACTCTTCCGGATATCAAGGTTTACTACAAGGCCATTGTACTCTAGACAGCCTGGTACTGGCATAAGAACAGGCACATAGATCAATGGAACAGAACAGAGAACCCAGAAATAAACACACACCTTTATGGACAACTGATATTTGACAAAGGAGGAAAGAACATACAATGGAGTAAAGACAGCCTCTTTAACAAATGGTGTTGGGAAAATTGGACATCTGCCTGAAAAAAATGAAACTAGACCATCAACGTACACCATTCACAAAAACAAACTCAAAATGGATGAAAGACTTAAATGTAAGCCGTGAAATCATAAGCATCTTAGAAGAAAACATAGGCAGCAAGCTCTCCGACATCTGTAGCAGCAATATATTTTCCGATTTATCTCCACGGGCAAATGAAATAAAAGGCAAGATAAACAAATGGGACTATATCAAACTAAAAAGGTTTTGCACAGCTAAAGACAATAAGAACATAATAAAAAGACAAACCACACAAAGAGTGGGATAGGGAGGAGGGGAGGGACACAGGGAAAACCAGATAGAAGGTGACAGAGGACAATTTGACTTTTGGTGACGGGTATACAACACAATTGAATGATAAGATAACCTGGAGATATTTTCACTGTTAATATGTACCCTGATTTATTGGTGTCACCCCATTAGAATTAATTATATATATATATATATATATATATATATATATATATATATATAAAAGACAAACCACACAATAGGAGAACATATTCGACAACACGTCTTAAAGGGGTTAATTACCAAAATTTATAAAGAACTTCTATAACTCAACACCAGGAAGACAAACAATCCAATCAAAAAATGGGCAAAAGAAATGAATAGAAATTTCTCCAAAGAGGACATACAGATGGCCAATAGGCATATGAAAAAGTGCTCAACATCACTAATCATTAGAGAAATGCAAATTAAAACCACAATGGGATATCACCTCACACCAGTCAGAATGGCCCTCATCTGCAAAACAACACAGAACAAGTGCTGGCGAGGATGTGGAGAAAAGGGAACCTTCCTGCACTGCTGGTGGGAATGCAGACTGGTGCAGCCACTGTGGAAAACAGTATGGAGATTCCTCAAAAAATTAAAAGTCAAATTGACTTTTGACCCAGCTATCCCACTTTTAGGAATATACCCTAAGAACACCATAGCACTGTTCGAAAAGAAGACATGCGCCCCCATGTTTGTGGCAGCGTTGTTCACAATAGTGAAGATCTGGAAACAGCTCAAGTGTCTGTCAGAGGATGAGTGGATTAAAAAGCTTTGGTACATATATACTATGGAATACTACTCAGCCATAAGAAATGATGACATCGGATCATTTACAACAAAATGGATGTATCTTGATAACATTATACTGAGTGAAATAAGTAAAACAGAAAAAAACTGAGAACAGCATGATTTCATACTTAGGTGGGACATAAAAGTGAGACTATGAGACATGGACAAGAGTGTGGTGGTTACGGGGGAGGAGAGGGTGGGAGAGGGGGGAGGGGAGGGGCACAAAAAAAAGTAGATAGAAGGTGACAGAGGACAATTTAGCTTTGGGTGACGGGTATGCAACATAATTGAAAGATAAGATAACCTGGAGATGTTTTCTTTGAACATATGTACCCTGATTTATTAATGTCACCCCATTAAAATTAATTTAAAAAATCAAGAAGAAATTATTAAGAAATTTCTTATTATATAAGAAATATATAATAAGTTATATAGAGAAAAGTTTTCTTAAAACCCACTGTCCTGCCTGACCAGGTGGTGGCACAGTGGATAGAGCATTGGCTTGGAACATGGAGAACCCAGGCTCAAAACCCGAGGTCTCCGGCTTGAGTGCGGGGTCACTGGCTTGAGCAAGGGGTCACTTGCTCTGCTGTAGCCCCCTGGTCATGGCACATATGAGAAAGCAGACAATGACCAACTAAGGTGCTGCAACAAAGAATTGATGCTTGTCATCTATCTCCCTTTCTGTCTGTCCCTATCTGTCCCTCTCTCTCTGTCTTTCTTGCAAAAAAAAAAAAAAAAAGTCACTGTCCCTGCCTCATCAGCCTGTTCTGATCTATGTACAATAGGTAACCACAGTTGTTTGTTTTGCTTTTTTTTTTGTATTCTTAAATAGCTTTTTAAAATTTTTTAGCAAAAGAGAAATAGAGACAGACTGACAAGGACAGACAGGAAGGGAGAGAGATGAGAAACATCAACTCACAGCTGCAGTACCTTAGTTGTTCATTGATTGCTTTCTCATATGTGCCTTGACTGCGGGTCTCCAGCTGAGCCAGTAACCCCTTGTTCTTGCCAGCAACCTTGGGCCCTAGCCAGTGACCTTGGGGTCATATCTATAATCCTATGCTAAAGCCAGTGACCTTGCACCAAAGCTGGTGAGCCTGTGCTCAAGCTGGCAACCTCAGGGTTTTGAACCTGGGCCCTCAGCATCTCAGGCTGATGCTCTATCCACTGCGCCACCATCTGATCAGGTTCTTACAGAGATTTTATTAAATGTTTATTTTATTGATTTTATAGAGAGATAAAGGGAGAGAGCGGGAGAGATGGGAACATCTATATCTATTCCTGTATTCCAAACTTCGCACTTTGGAACGATGCTTTAACCAACCAAGCTGTTTAGCCATGGCAAGCAATTTTTTTGTGCATACACATGTACAGTATGTATGGATGAGCTCTTTCCAAATATATACTCTGTTTAAACTAGACAGGGTGGGGCAAAGTAAGTTTACAGTTGTGAGTATAAGAAACACAATTTATTCTTTTATTATTATTTATTAAGTATTGTATCATTTTTCGATATGAACCACTGTAAACCTGCTTTTGTCCTACCTGTATAAAGAATTTATTCACTTTTTAATTTAGGTGAAATTCACATAACACAAACTTAGCTATTTATAAATGTACAATTTAGTGGCATGTAGTACATTCACAATATTGTACAAATACCACCCGTACCAAGTTCCAAAACATTTTCATCACCCCAAAAGGAAGCCTTGTGCTCATTAAATACCTATTTATTTATTTATTTTTGACAAAGAGAGAGACAGAGGGACAGAAAGGGACTGACAGACAGAAAGGGAGAGAGATGAGAAGTATCAATTTTTCCTTGCAGCATCTTAGTTGTTCATTGATTACTTTCTCATATGTGCCTTGACTGGAGGGTGGGAACTACAGCAGAGTGAGCAATCCCTTGCTTAAGCCAGGGACCTCGGGCTTCAAGCCAGTGATCTTTCGGCTCAAGCCAGTGACTATGGGGTCTTATCTATGATTCCATGCTCAAGCCAGCTATCCCGCACTCAAGGTGGTAAGCTCCCGCTCAAGGGGGATGAGCCCATGCTCAAGCCAGTGACCTCGGGGTTTCGAACCTGGGTCCTCTGCATCCCAGTTCAATGCTCTATTCACTGTGCCACTGCCTGATCAGGCAAGTAGCCATTTATTATTCTCCCTTTCCCTCAGCACCTGGAAGCCTCCAATGTGCTTTCTGTCTCTATTAATTTACCTATTCTGAATGTTTCAAAATGAATCATAAGATATATGACCTTCTATGTCTGCTTTTTCCCACTTAGCATAATGTTTTCTAAGTTATCTTTGTTTAGCATGTATAAGTACTTAATTCTTTTTATGGCTGAACAATGCATTATGTGCATGTACCACATTTTCTTTATCCATTCATCCATTGATTGACATTTGGTTTGTTTCCAACTTTTGGCTGTTGTGGATAGTGGTACTGTTAGATAAGACATGAGTCTCAAGGTCTGGGCAGTCCTAAATATTATTCTTGTTCAATTGTAAAATATAGCACCATTTTATACAGACCTGTTTATAGCTGGTCCTTATTTTACAGACCAGCTATAAACAGGATAAGCCTGACAGAAACTCAATCTGCAAAGTGTAACCAACTGCAAAGAAGAAATCAATACATAATTGACCAAATAGTGTATATAAGCAATGGCTAAACCTCCCTTTGGGGAGACAAAGCTTCCAATATGAATCCCCTGCCTCCTTTACTTGCTTTTAGTAATAAAACTACTTTTGGACAACCAGGTCTCATTCGTAAATAAAACACTGCAAATGGTGAACCCCTTGAGTTTGGTAACAGTACTATGAACATTTGGATACAAGTATTTATTGAGTATCTGTTTCAATTCTTTGGATATATCCTTGGAGTGGAATTTCTATGTTATACAATGATTTTATTTTTAACCTTTTGAGGACTTGCAAATTATTTTTAATTGTGGCTGTAATATTTTACATTCCCACTAACAATGTATGAGGGGTTCCAATTTCTACACATTCTTTTTCTTTTTCTGTGACAGAGCTAGAGAGACAGAGAGAGGGACAGATAGGGACAGACAGGAAGAGAGAGAGATGAGAAGCATCAATTCTTCGTTGCAGCACCTTAGTTGTTCATTGATTGCTTTCTCACATGTGCCTTGACTGGGGGCTACCACAGACCGAATGACCTTTTGCTCAAGCCAGCAACCTTGGGCTTCAAGCCAGTGACCTTTGGGCTCAATCCAGCGACCTTTGGGCTCAAGCCAGCGACCTTTGGGCTCAAGCCAGCAACCATGGGGTCATGTCTATGATCTCACGCTCAAGCCAGCGAACCTGTGCTCAAGCTGGTAAGCCCCTTGTCAAGCAGATAAACCCATACTCAAGCTGGTGACATCGGGGTTTCAAACCTGGGTCCTCTGCGTCCCAGTCCAATACTCTATCCAATGCGCCTCCACCTCTTCAGACCCTACACATTCTTTTTTTTTTTTTTTTTTTACAGGGACAGAGAGATAGATAAGGACAGACAGACAGGAACGGAGAGAGGTGAGAAGCATCAATCATTAGTTTTTCATTGCCATTGTGACACCATAGTTGTTCATTGATTGCTTTCTCACATGTGCCTTGACCGCGGGCCTTCGGCAGACGGAACCACCCCTTGCTGGAGCCAGCAACCTTGGGTCCAAGCTGGCAAACTTTTGCTCAAGCCAGATGGGCCCGCGCTCAAGCTGGCAACCTTGAGGGTCTCGAACCGGGGTCTTCCACAGCCCAGTCAGATGCTCTATCCACTGCGCCACCACCTGGTCAGGCAGACCCTACACATTCTTGACAACACTTTCCATCTTTACAAGTATGATTTTTAAAAATTGAGATGTAATGGACATATAATACTGTTAAGTTTATGAGGTACAACATACAAATTATTACCATCATAAATAGTGTTAGCTAACACCTCTATTACATCACATAATTATAATTTCTTTTTATTTTTAGATTTCTTTATTTATTTATTTTAGAGAGTGAAAGAGAAAAGGGAGAGGAGCAGGAAACATCAACTACCATATGTGCCTTGACCTGGCAAGCCTGGGCTTTTGAACCAGGAACCTCAGCATTCCAGGTCTATGCTTTATCTACTGTGCCACCATATGTCAGGCAATTATCCTTTCTTCTTTTGTGATGAAAACAATTAAGATATAATCTCTTAGCAACTTTGAAGTTTATACTAAAGTATTGTTAACGGTGTGATTTAAAAAAAATTATAGCCATAGTGGTATGTAGTGGTATTTCATTGTGATTTTTTTTTTAATTTTTAAAAATTTTTTTATTTATTCATTTTAGAGAGGAGACACAGAGTGAGAGAGAGAGAGACAGAGAGAGAGAACAGGGGGAGGAGCTAGAAGCATCAACTCCCATATGTGCCTTGACCAGACCAGTGCAGGGTTTTGAACTGGCGACCTCAGTGTTCCCAGATCGACGCTTTATCCACTGCACCACCACAGGTCAGGCTCATTGTGATTTTCTTTTCCATTTCCCTAATATTAGTGATATTGAGCATCTTTTCCTGTACATGCTGGCATTTGCATTTCTTCTCCTTTTCCTAGAGTATGAAAAAATACCATATTTTTCCAAAAGTGGAGGGGGAAATGCCTGTGCATCTTATGGAGGGAAAAATACGGTATTTTATTAATATTTTAACACACCATTTGGTTCACAATATTTTTTTTCTTATTTTCCTCCTTAAAACCCTAAGTGTGTCCTATGGTCAGGTACATTTTATGGTGTGAAAAATATGGTAAATGATTTATTATATTTTAGAATAATACTTAAACATTCTACAGTTTAAACATGTTATATTAAATGGTACATATAAGAATATTTTTTTACTATATTCCTTTTATTATACTTTACATCCCATGACTATTCTGTAGTAACCAATTTGTATTTCTTAATCCCATTAACCTTTTCACCTATTCCCAAATCCCCTTCCCATCTGGCAACCCTCAAAATGTTTCCTGTATCTATGAATATGTTTCTTTTCTGCCTGTTCATTTATTTTTTTATTCAGTTGCTGACAGATATGGATTTATTGTCATTTTATTGTTCATATGTTTGATCTCTTCTTCCTCTCCTTCCTCTTCTTCTTTTTCCTCCTCTTCCTCCTCCTCCTCCTCCCTCTCTTCCCCTCCTCCTCCTCCTCCTCCTCTTCCTCTTCCTCCTCCTTCTTCTTCTTCTTCCTCTTTTTCTCTACTCCTTCAAGAAGACCGTTTAACATTTCATGTAATACTGGTTTGGTGGTAATGAACTTTAACATTTTCTTCTGAGAAGCTCTTCATCTGTCCTTTGATTGTAATTAATAGCTTTGTTGGGGAGAATAATTTTGGCTGTAGATCCTTGCTTTTCATCACTTTGAATATTTCTTGCTATTGCCTTCTGGCCTGCAAAGTTTCTGTTGAGAAATCAGCTGATAGTCTTATGGGAGCTCTCTTGCAGGTAACCAACTGCTTTTCTCTTGCTGCTTTTAAGATTCTCTCTTTGTCTTTAAACTTTTGCATTTAAATTATTACACTAGGGAACAAAATTTTTGTTGAATCCACAAAAATACTTGTTATTACCTAATTCAAGTGTGCTGATCTCAAATCTGACATTAGTTTTTTCTCTGTAAGCTCCAGTTTCTTTGCAATTCAAGATTTTAGGTTTTCATCTTATTGTAAAATTTTCAACATTTAGTTTAACATAATAAAGTAGAATGTCTTCTTGGGCATCATCTTTGTGAAAATATAATAATTTTTATATAATGTAATAAATACAGTAATACACTAAAAGATATAATTGCATCAGAATTTGTCTACAATTTCAAAATAGAACATATTAAAACACTTGTTTTAATCATAAAATTTGCGCAAAACTTACTTAAATTCTATTCAGGCAAAAATTTGTGTTTGTCGCCTGACCAGGCAGTGGCACAGTGGATAGAGTGTCGGACTGGGATGTGGAAGACCCAGGTTCGAGACTCCGAGCTCGCCAGCTTGAGCGTGAGCCCATCTAGTTTGAGCAAAAGCTCGTCAGCTTGGACCCAAGGTTGCTGGCTCCAGCAAGGGGTTGCTCAGTCTGCTGGAGGCCCGCGGTCAAGGCACATGTGAGAAAGCAATCAATGAACAACTAAGGTGTTGCGACGGCAACAAAAAACTAATGATTGATGCTTCTCACCTCTCTCCGTTCCTGTCTGCCTGTCCCTATCTATCCTCTCTCTGTTCCTGTAAAAAAAAAAAAATGTGTGTTTGTAGCTCTTGTGTTTATGTACTGTTGAGGACAATCTTGTTTGATGCTCTAGCAGTAGTCTGCTCATCACTAACAGCTCCAAGATTTTCAGGAAACTTATCAAGGTGACTATTCAGGAAGTGAATCTAAACGCTCATGTTACATCCAATGTCGCGGAAAGCCAACAGCATCCTTTGAGCCAGAAGTTCCTAGTTTTCTGCTTTTTTGTTGCCAAGGAAATTCTTTGTAACTGCCACAAAAGGCTGCCATGCTGCTTTCTCCTTCTTATTCATCTTCCTGGAAAATTCTTGGTCATGTCTGAGGGTTTGAATTTGAGGTCCATCGAATACACCTGCTTTTATCTTCTTGAAAGACAAGGCCGGAAAAGCAGAAGTAATATGTTGAAAGCATTCACTTTATTCAAAACCTGAACAAACTGCTTCATTAAACCAAGTTTGATGTGAAGTGGGGGGAAAATGATCCTGTCTTGATTAACTACTGGTTCATTCACAATATTTTGCATCCTTACTTCCAGAGCTTCACGTTTCAGCCACTTCTTCTGTGTCCAGTGTTTCTCCCGAGCTCGGCTGTCCCACAAACACAGAAAGCAAGGATACTTCATGAAACCTCTCTTTTGTCCTCGCAGGAAATTTACCATTTTAAGATCAACACAAATGATCCAGTTATGCTCCTCATACTTCAGAAAGTCAAGGACAATTTTTATGTCATTCTAATCTTCTCACAGATGAGTTGAATAACTAATTGGAACCACTGCATAAACATTACTATTGTGTAGGAGAACACATTTCAGACTTTGTTTAGAGCTGTCAAGAAATAGCCGCCATTCTGTTGGACTGTAAGTAGTAACACTTAGCTGGCTGAGAAGACTACTGATATCATGACAGTAAACAAAGTATTTGTCTTTGGGGAAAAATGTCCACAAAAATTTGTTCACGCTTCCTGAAACGGGATACTTTAGCTGACCGGTGAAGTACATTCTTTTCTTGAAGCCTAGAGGCTAATAACTCAGCTGCTTTCTTTGATAGGCCCAAATCTCTTACTAAGTCATTCAATTCAGGTTGGCTAAACTGCTGAGGGGTTAATAACTGCTTGGCATCAGAAGAAGACCCTTCAGATTCTACAGCCATTTCCTCATGTATCTTATCAAAATACACTTGATTACTATTTTTACTTTCTTCATCCTTAGAAGAAATAAAACCATTGAAAACTGGAACTGGGAGTGTCTCAGAGTGTGGGATAGGTCATATTGCTGAAGGAATATTAGGATATGAGATCATATGCTGTTTTTTCTTACTGATGCCCTATGTATAGATCAGACAGAAATAACAGTCACTGCTGTGGTCCTTAGGTTTACGCCAAACCATGGGAATACCAAAAGGCATTCCTTTGCGTTTTCCTTTTGTCCAGTCACAAAGCATTTCCTCACAATTATGACACAAAGTATGAGGAACCCAATTCTTGTCTTGATCACCAAGGGGAACTTGAAACTAGGCAATATATGCACGTGTCACAAATGATGAAATATTGCGCCTTTGATGTTGAAGTGTATAACAGCCACATATATAACAGAAGGTATCAGGACTATTCTTACATTTACGCCTACTCAAAGAAGCCATGATTCAATCTTAAAACAAAATAAGGGTGTGTTTTTGTCAGATAATAATTTTTTACATTTCAAAACAACTACAATTATGTAAAAGTGATGTTTGTAAAACATTAATTACCTTGTGGTTATGTTCAATCCAAGAGTCGGTGCCCTTTAACTCCAATTTAAAAACCAATGCATGCCATTAACTGTAACAAAAAGAAATTAAAATTGCATAAAAACTAGAGCGTGCACCAAAAAACGGATTTCAGATTTGGAATCAGCAATACAGAAGTATATAGAAAAAGTTCTAAAACCTCATGCAACAGCAAATGAAAAAAAATTGTTCGCCAGTGTTATGTGTCTTGCTGTGAGCCTCTTTGGATTCATCTTGATTAGGACTTTCTGTGCTTCCTGGACTTGTAGTCTATTTAATTCACAAGGTTAGAGAAGTTTTCTGTCATTATTTTTTCAAGTAGGTTTTCAATTTCTTGCTCTCTCTCTTCTCCTTCTTCTGGCACCCCCATGATACAAATGTTGGTATGCCTGAAGTTTTCCCAGAGGCTCTTTACACCAGGGGTCCCCAAACATTTTACACAGGGGGCCAGTTCACTGTCCCTCAGACCATTGGAGGGCCGGACTATAAAAAAACTCTGAACAAATCCCTATGCACATTGCATATATGCACACGCATCATATGACACGCTTCCGGAGCTGTGACGCGTGCATCCAGCGTCTCCGGAAGTAGTACTGTAAGTGAGCGATGCCGTGCTTTGCAGCCGCCACATACAGTATACTCCAGGAGCACAGGATGTGGATGCATTCTGTCCTCTTCTCACTGACCACCAATGAGAGAGGTGCCCCTTCTGGAAGTGCGGCGGCGGCAGGATAAATGGCCTCAGGGGGCCGTAGTTATGGGGACCCCTGCTTTACACTATCTTTTATTTTGTTTTTGCTGTTCTGATTGGGTGTTTTTTGCTTCTTTGTATTCCAAAATGCTGACTTGATTCTTGGCTTCATCTACTCTACTGTTGATTCCCTGTAAATTATTCTTCATTTCTGTTAGTGTATACTTCATTTCTGACTGGTTTTTTTCTTTTCTTTTTCTTTTTTTTTTTTTTAAATGGCTGACAACTTGATACCAATGCGGTATCAATATACTCTTTTCTTAAAAAAAAAAAAACTTTTTATTTATTTTTTATTTTATTCATTTTCTTTTTAGAGAGGAGACAGAGTGAGAGAGAGAGAAAGAGAGAAAGGGGGGAGGAGCTGGAAGCATCAACTCCCATATGTGCCTTGACCAGACCAGTGCAGGGTTTTGAACTGGCGACCTCAGTGTTCCCAGGTCGATGCTTTATCCACTGCGCCACCATAGGTCAGGCTGACTGTTTCTTTTTTATAGTTTCTATGTCCTTGCTAAGTTCCTTTAATTTGTTTCGAAAGAGACAGACAGACAGGGACAGACATGAGAAGCATCAACTTATAGTTGTGGCACCTTAGTTATTCACTGATTGCTTTCTCATACATGCTTTGACTGGGAGGCTCCAACTGAGTCTGTGACCCCCTGCTCAGGCCAGTGAGTGACCCTGAGTTCCAGCCAATGACCATGGGGTCATGTCTACAATCCCACACTCAAGATGGTAACCCTGTGCCCAAGCTGGTGAGCCTGCGCTCAAGTCAGTGACCTCAGGGTTTTGAACCTGGGTCTTCAGTGTCCCAGGCCAATGCTCAGTCCACTGCGCCAGAGTCTGGTCAAGGTTCCTTAAGCATTCTTATTTTAAAAAATTTTATTTATTAATTTTTAGAGAGAAAGAAAGAAAAAGAGAGAGAAAAGGGGAGGAGTAGGAGCATCAACTCCCATATGTGCCTTGACCAGGCAAGCCCAGGTTTTGAACCAGCAACCTCGGTGTCCCAGATGATGCTTTATCCACTGTGCCACCATGGGTCAGGTCCTTAAATATTCTTTTTTCTTTTTTTTTTTTTGTAGTTTTCTGAAGTGAGAAGTGTGGAGGCAGAGAGACAGATTCCCTAATGCTCCCAACTGGGATCCACCCAGCATGCTCTGCCCATCTGGATCATTGCTTTGTTGCAACTAGAGCCATTCTAGCACCTGAGGCGGAGGCCATGGAGCCATCCTCAGTGCCCAGGCCAACTTTGCTCCAATGGAGCCTTGGCTGCGGGAGGGGAAGAGAGAGATAGAGAGAAAGGAGAGGGGGAGGGGTTGAGAAGCAGATGGGTGCTTCTCCTGTGTGCCCTGACCGGGAATCGAACCCAGGACTTCCACACGCTGGGCTGATGCCCTACCACTGAGCCAACCGGCCAGGGCCCTTAAACATTCTTAAAACTATAGTTTTGTTCTTTGTATCTGATAGTTTGCATACCTACATTTTTTTAATTCTTTTTCTGAAGTTTCTCCTGTTCTTTTATTTGAGACATGTTTCTTTCTCTCTGTCGGCTGCTTCCCTATGTTTGTTTCTATATATTAGGTAGAGCAGTGCTGTCCCCAGACTTTGCAGAATAGCCTTGTGTAATAAGTGTCCTGTAGTGCCCGGTGGTACAGCCTTCCCAGTAACCCAAGCTGAGCACTCCAGGTGCACCCCTGTGTGGATTGTGTGCACTGTCTTGTTGTAGTTGAGCCTTGATTGCTGTTATATTATAGGGAGGTACAGACCCCCAGGCTGATTGCCGGCAAGGACTGGCTTTGACTACAGTGGAGGGGCTGTTGTGCAGGAGCTGACCCCATGAAGCAGGACTTGCTTCAGTGGGGCTCTGGTGCTCACTGACTCTGCCCTTCTGGGGCCACAAAGCATGAGCTACAGAGCAATGTGCAGATGACTAATACTTGTTCTGGGCTTGGAGATGCCCAGTAGAGGCCAAGCTGTGAATCAATGTCAGCTGCCACTAGTGCCAGGCCTGAGGCCACTTAGCAAGGGGTATAGGGTACACAGAGGCCAGATGCTGCTTGTTTGAGAGGTTTTAGGAAAATCCAAAGCATAAGGCAAGAGAAGCCATTTATATCCATTTGTTTATTCTGGAAAAATGTCTATTCATGCTTTTGGCCTTTTAAAATATTTCATTTGTAACCTGACCAGGTGGTGGCGCAGTGGATAGAGCGTTGGACTGGGATGCAGAAGACCCAGGTTTGAGACTCCGAGCTCACCAGCTTGAGCGCGGGCCCATCTGGCTTGAGCAAAAGCTCGTCAGCTTGGACCCAAGGTTGCTGGCTCCAGCAAGGAGTTGCTTAGTCTGCTGAAGGCCCGCGGTCAAGGCACATGTGAGAAAGCAATCAATGAACAACTAAGGTGTCACAACGGCAAACGAAAAACTAATGATTGATGCTGCTCACCTCTCTCCATTCCTGTCTGTCTATCCCTCTCTCTGACTCTTTCTGTCTCTGTACAAAAAAAAAAAAATTTTCCTTTGTAATTATTGTTGAGTTGTAGGAGTTCCTAACATATTTTGAGTATTAATATCTGATCCAATACAGGTATTGATCAGTTTATGACCTATGCAACTTACGACCATTCGACTTTACGAACACAGTCACTAGCCACAACTGCTCCACGTCTGGAGCATAAACCTGACGAATGTAAAAATAAGAAACAAAATGGTGTAGAGATGATACAAATGGCATAAAATGAACAAAGAAAATTATTATATATAACAATAATGAAAGAAAATTATGATAAAATGTGACTTAAAGGTTTTTATAACATCATTTTACAGTACATATAGCCTACTCAACTTATGACCAAATCGTGTTACGACTGGTCTGTTAGAACCAATCGTGGTTGTAAGTCGAGCACTAGCTGTATGTGATTTCCAATTATTTTCTTCCATTCTTTGGCTGTCTTTTCACTTTTTTGATAATGTCCTTTGATGTACATGTTGATTTGTATTTAAGTCCAGTTCATCTACTTTTTTCTTTTTTTACTTGTGCTTTTGGTGTCATAGCTAAGAATCCATTGCCAAATCCAAAGTCATGAAGGTTTACTATGTTTTCTTCAAAGGGTATTTAGTTTTAGCTCTTATATTTAGATTGTTGATTTATTTTTCATCTGTTTTAATAGCTTCATTTATTCTATTACCATAATTTACTTAAGTAGTTTCATGCTGATAAACATTTAGGTTGTTTTAAATATTTTATTAAGGCAAAAGTGCTATAGTAAATAATTTTGTACCTATATATGTAGTTTAAGTTTCTAGAAGTGGACTTGTGTGATTTTGCTATGTACTGCCAAATTGTCCTGTGAAGGTCATTTTTTTCTCTGTTGTGGTTAATTCTATATACCAACTTGAATGGTTATAGACTGTCCAGATATATGGTTAAATTCTATTTCTGGGTGTGCCTGTGATTTTTTTTAGTATTTTGATTTTTTAAAATTTATTAATTTTATAGAGAGAGATTGAAAGGAAGAGAGAGAAAGAGAAACACAAATTTGTTCCACTTAGCTGTGCATTCATTGGTTGCTTCTTTTATGTGCCCTGACCCGGGACCAAACCCCATAGCCTTGGTGTATCAGGACAATGCTCTAACAATTGAGCTACCAGAGGGCCTGTGAGAGTGTTTTTGGATGAGACTAGCATATGAATCAATAGACTAAGTAAAGCAGATTGCCCTACTCAATGTGGGTAGACATTATCCAAACTGTTGAGGACCTGAATAGAACAAAATGGCTGAAGAAGGGAGAATTTGATCTCTTTCTGTCTAACTGTGAGCCTGGGTACATCAGTCTCCTCCTTTCTTCTGACTGGGACTTATACCATTGGCTCTCCTGGTTCTTAAAACTCCAGAGTTGGACTGGAACTACCCCACTGGCTCTCCTGAGTCTCTAGTTTGCTCACTGCAGATCATGGCATTTAGCCTCCCTAATCACAAAGGCTAACTCCTTATAATAAATCTCCATAATCACATAAGCTAATTCTTTATAACAAATCTCCTTATATGTACACTATTTTTGTTTCTTTGGAGAACCCTAATACACTCTTTCTCCAGAAATGTATGAGAATGCTGGTTTCTCTTCAGCTATGTCAACCCAATGTATTTTTAAACTTTTGGATTTGGGCCAATTATCAGATAAAGAATAACTTCTTAGTTCAGTTTCAATTTGCGTTCCTTTTAAGAAAAGATGTGTAATCTAAGTCATGTGTAAGAGCTGCTTGTCTTTACTTCCTTCTTACTCTTTTTTCTCAATCATCCAAATTCTTTGCTCATTTTTCTGATGGGTTGTTGATCTTTCTCTTCCAATTTATAAGAGCTCTTCATAAAATAGATTATCTCTTTGTTCTGACAGGACTTACAACTATCCTTCCAACTTCCTATGTGGAATGCTTCCTTCACATTCTCCTTTCCTAATCAGCCACTTCACTCTGAGGACCATGTTGGTTGTATCCCTCAAGTTTTGATATGCAATGTTTCCATTTTCATTATGATTTATGCTTACCTTGGAACTTATATAGAATTATGCTTATTATTTTGTTCCTTTTCTATGATTACTATTGATTTCTAATTTTATGCCATTGTGTCCATGATTCTTTTGATGCTTGTTAAAACTTTCTTTGTGGTGAACATTTTTTTAAAGATTTTATTTATTGATTTTACAGAGAGGAGAGAGAGCAAGGGAGTGAGAAGTATAGTTGTTTCACTTTAGTTGTTCATTGCTTATCATATGTGCCTTGACCAGGTAAGCCCAGGGTTTCAAACTGGCGACCTCAGCATTCCAGGTTGATGCTTTATCCACTGCACCACCACAGGGCAGGCTATGGGGAACTTTTTAAAAGGATATGGATTTGCTTAAAAGCATCTGTCTTCTCTAATAAGTCCATTCAAGATTCTAATTGTGTTGATTAAATTTTCTACTTATTTTTTGTCTGGTTGCCTGATCGATTGGTGAAAGTATTGGTAGCAAAAGGGCACCAGGTATTACACCTCGGTTCAGCGATGTGGGTACCTGAGTCTGGCTAAGAAAGAATTCAGAGCCAAGACTTAAACTGTAAGAGAACGTTTATTTAGAAAGTCACAGGATCTGGCCATTGGCTCAGTTGATAAAACATCCGCCTGCATATGGATGTTTCAGGTTTGATTCCTGGTGCAGAGCACATATGAGAAGCGACTACCTACTTCTCTTCCCCTCCCTCTCTCTCTTCTCTCTTTCTTCCCCTCCAGTGGCTCGGTTGGTTCAAGTAATGCCCTGAGTGCTGAGGATAGCTTGGTTGGTCTGAGTGCATCAGCCTCAGGTGCTAAAAATAGCTTAGTAGTCAAGCATCGGCCCTACAGGAGGGTTGCCACATGGATCCTGGTCAGGGCACATGCGGGAGTCTGTCTCACTATCTCCCCTCTTCTCACTTAAACAAAGAAAAGAAAGTCACAGAAGTAGAGGAAGTGACTCATAGAAAAACAACCATGAGTTGATGCTACTCATCTCTCTCCCATCCTGTCTGTCCCTCTCTCTGTGTCTCTGTCACAAAAATAAATAAATAAATAAATAAATAAAGTCTATTTAAACTTATTTTATTGATTGATTTTAGAGAGAGAGAGAGAAAGAGAGAAATAGAAACATCAATTTATTGTTCCATTTTTTAATGCATTCATTGGTTGTGCCCTGACCAGGGATCGAACCCACAATATTAGTGAGCTATCAAGCCAGGGAAAAATAAAGCCTATTTAATGGAAAATAAATTAAATGTAGTTTTCAGAATACCAGCCCCAGCAACACATAGATGAGTGGGTTTGAAGCTGAAAGACAGTTATAACCACACAGAAACCTTATTTTCTTTAATCTGGACTTTTATTTTGAATTTTTACCTTTGACTCACACTGGCTTCACCTAGTGCCCTCGCTCACCCATCTCCCTCCCCATTACTTAATCATTAAGCCCCCAGGACAGTGAAGTTCTGGCCAGCATCCAGTAGTCTTAGAAACAAGGGCCTGGGTCTACTGACTATTGAGACAGTTTTCAATCAAACTAAACATAATATTGTGGCCTCAGTTGAATTTTAGCTCTGAACCCAGGAAAGCAGAATGATCTCACTGAACAAATCCTTGTACAATTGGACAGAACAACTCCATGGCTGACATCAGAACCAAATGCAATGATTTATTATCCCTACTCTAGAACCAACCAATCTGTAAAGACCATTACCCTAACTCTATTAGTCACCATGATTCATGATTTTCCCCCTATATACCATGTCCCCTGAAGGGCTTTTAGCATGAGTTACCTGTGTGACTCTGGGCATGGTGCCATCTCCTTAATAAGTTCTTACTCTCTTGGCTGCAAACTCTTATTTAAGTCTTTTAGCATGCATGCAAGCATGCGAGAGAGAGAGAGAGAGAGAGAAAAGAGAGAGATGAGAAGCATCAACTTGTAGTTGTGGCACTTTAGTTGTTCATTGATTGCTTCTCATACTTCTCATACATGCCTTGACCCAGAGGCTCAAGCCAAGCCAGTGACCCCTTGCTCAAGCCAGCAACCTTGGGCTCAAGCCAGTGATTTTGGGCTTTAAGCCAGCAGCTTTGGGGCTCAACTGTGGAATCATGTTGATGATCCCATGCTTAAGCCGGCAACCCCATGCTCAAACTGATGAACCTGTGCTCAAGCCTGATGAGCCTACACTCATGGTGAGCCTGAACTCAAGCCCATGACCTTGGTGTTTTGAACCTGGGTCTTCAGTATCCCAGATT
The DNA here is from genome assembly GCA_037038555.1 of Rhynchonycteris naso. Taxonomy (NCBI): domain Eukaryota; kingdom Metazoa; phylum Chordata; class Mammalia; order Chiroptera; family Emballonuridae; genus Rhynchonycteris; species Rhynchonycteris naso. The sequence goes on along the minus strand of CM072996.1, from coordinate 155,212,185 downwards.
GACTTTCTATCCACTGCACCACCACCAGTCAGGTCTGTCCATGTCTTTTTTTTTTTTTTGTAATAGAGACAAAGAGAGAGTCAGAGAGAGGGACAGATAGGGACAGATAAGGACAGACAGGTAGGAATGGAGATGAGAAGCATCAATTCTTTGTTGCAGCTCCTTTAGTTGTTCATTGACTGCTTTCTCATATGTGCCTTGACCGGGAGGCTACAGCGGAGTAAGTGACCCCTTGCTCGAGGAAGCGACCTTGGGTTTCAAGCCAGCAACCTTTGGGCTCAAGCCAATGACCATGGAGTCATGTCTCTGATCCCACACTCAAGCCAGTGACCATGGAGTCATATCTGTGATCCCATGCTCAAGTTGGCAACCCCTCACTCAAGCTGGTGAGCCCGCACTCAAGCGGGAAACCTCGGGTTTCAAACCTGAGTCCTCCATGTCCCAGTTTGACGCTCTATCCACTGCGCCACCACCTGGTCAGGCATGTCTTATTGAACTTTGATGCATGCAGGCAAATGGACCCCTTCAGTCTGATAACATTGTTTGATAAACAGCACACTCTCCTTTCAAATCTAGAAACCTAGAAAATTTTAACTTTATTCATCAGCCTCCCAATGTATATATTATTGTTTTATTGTGTATTAATTCTATCTTAATAGTTAAACTTTAGAAGATATTAAATTAGCATTGTTGTTTTTTACTGTCAGTAATCACAGGATTTTTACCTATTCTCCATTTTATTCTTTGAAGGTAATCTATTTCTATGGCTGCTTTAATTTAATTTAATTTTTATTGTGGTAAAATTTACATGCAGTGAAATGCACAGGCTTTATATGTTGTAGGTCAATGAGTTTTGAGAAATGCACATACCATATATAACCCTAGATGCATTTAAGATCTTTTATTTAATGTTACTCAGTTTCACTGTGATATTTCTGTGCATAGACTTGTCACCTATTTTGCTTGAAATTTGTTGGGCCTCTTGAATCTGTGAATTTGTATTTTTCATTAGTTCTGGAAAGTGTTAAAATATTATCTTTGCTTCATTCTCTCTTCTAAAATTTCAATTAGTTAAATTTCTCATTTTATTCTTCTGAAATCAATCTGAAATCCATGTACTTATCAGCCTGCTTCATTTATTATAAAATATCATAGTTTGTTTCATCTATACCCCTACCACTTCTCCCAAATTCCCACAGAATTATTTTAATGCAAATGCCAGACATTGTAACATATCGTTGTAAATACATAAGTATGTATCTCAAAAAGATAGAAACTATATGTATATATTTCTTTTAGTGAGAGACAGACAGACAGGAAGGGAGAGAGATGAGAAGCATCAATTCTTTGTTGTGGAACCTTAGTTGTTCATTGATTGATTTCTCATATGTGCCTTGACCTGGGGGGTCTACAGCAGACCAAGTAACCCCTTGCTCGAGCCAGCGACCTTGGGATTCAAGCCAGTGGCCTTTGCCTCAAGCCAGTGACCATGGGGTCACACCTATGATCCTATGCTCAAGCCAGTGACCCCGTGCTCAAGCTGGTGAGCCCGTGCTCAAGCCTGTGACCTCAGGGTTTCAAGCCTGGGTCTTCTGCATCCCAGTCTGATGTTCTATACACTGCCCCACCACCTGGTCAGGCTAGGGAACATATATATTTTAGAATTCGTGTTTTGGTTTCTTCAGACATATACCCAAAAGTAGAATTTCTGGGTTCATAAAAGTCTTTTTATAGATGGTTTCATTGTAACCAACTGAGCTAATTGGGCTGGCTAATATTTTTCTTAGATCTCTTTTTGTCTTTAACAGTTCTCATCCCCCTTTTTTTCTTACAAAGTATTTATTGAAGAAACTGAGATGTTATTCCTGTTTTATTCCTGATTACATCAGAATCACATTGTAATGATGTCATTTAACACATTCTCCTATTACTCATATTTCCTGTAAATTGGTAGTTATATTTAAAGTCGTGTGTTTTTGGAAAGAATTCTTCACAGATAATTCTCTGTACATCCTCTTGTACCCATCAAGAAGCATATAATGTCTGGCTGTTCCTCTTTTCATGATGTTAAGTTTTATCAGTGTTAAGTACGTGGCAACAGCTTGATTCACCTATAAGCCTCGTAACTAATGTTTCTGACAGTCATTGATGACTATTGCCTAGATCAGTTATTTCATTAGGATTGTAAAATGATGACAGTATAACATTCCTGTTGTAATTATTAACTGGAATTCTTCTATGAAGAATAATTGCTTCTTAAACTATTTCGTTTATCCATTCAGTTTTTAATTTAAAACTTTAGGTTTTTCACTATTAGAACCTCTACTTTAAATATGTTGGGTCATTTTTTAATAGTTTTCTGTTATAGTTTCAAATTTCTCTCTTATTTCTTTAAGTATAGAAAGCATAATTCTTTTATGTGTCAGATAATACAATATCTGAAGACTTTGAGGCTCAGTTTCTGTTGTTTCTTCTGGTTCTCATTCATGGTATCTTATCCTTTTTTATGTTTAGCCATTTTTATTATGAGATACTAACTTTCTTTGGAAAGTGATTTGTAGAAGTTCTTTGGTGCCTAGGAGAAAGGGACACTTTTCCAGAGTGAATTATTTGTGTTTGCTTCTGCCAAGTGCCTAGCGTATTATACTCTCCTCTTTAAATCTAAACCTACAGCTTGAAATTATTTTTACCACCTAAATATTGTGAAATTGGAATGCAAATTTTTAAAAAAGCTTACTTGTGGTCATAAATTACCCTGTTCCATTTGGCACCAAGGCAAGCTTCCTTGCAAGCTCCCTGGAAATGGAGAGGTGGGGGCAGCTTTACTACAGGAGGATCTTCTCTCAGACTTATCACCTTGAGTGGGCCTTCTGTCACTCCCTTTGGAAAACAAAAAACAAGCAAACAAACAAATAAAGACAACAAAGCTCAATTCTGCAATTTTGTAAATGCCCTCCAAGCAAAAGAGACTGCAATGTTTCAGATAACTCTAGGTTTCTGACTTCATTTTGATTTAAATCCGTTAATATTTTACTGTCCTGTTGGCTTCACCATGTTTTTAAACTTTTCCAGCACAATTTTTATTTTACTTTTATTGGCGTTAGCCTTCTCCTCACACCCCCACCTTAGCTTTCTAGATACTTATCATTAATATAGTCTCAAACTTTCTTCTAGTCATACAAATTTCTTCTTAATAAATTCACATTAGGTATTCAATCTATTTTATTTCTTTTTTTAATGTTCTTTATTTATTTTTAGAGAGAGAGGAGAGAGAGAGAGAGGGAGAAGTGGGGGAGGAGCAAAAAGCATCAACTCTCATATGTTCCTTGACCAGGTAAGCCCTGGGTTTTGAACTGGTGACCTCAGTGTTCCAGGTCGAAGCTTTATCCACTGTGCCACCACAGGTCAGGCTCTATTTTATTTCTTGAAAAAAGAAATCACTCCCAAATCCTCTGAATTGCTCTAATCCTGATGAATTGATCTCTAGTCCTGCCTTGCAACTCAGAATCTCCCTTCACTATTACCCTTGGGATTCCATTTGTTTCTCTTTTGGCCTGGATCTTCTGTTTGTTGGATTCCATACTTACTTATTTGTCTTAGTATAATAAATCCTTTGCTATTTTTCTGATAAAAAACAATACCTGTAGATTTAATATTTTGAGATTTTACATATTTAGAAATTGCCTTTATTCTGGACTTAAAATTAAACTGGTTTGATCAAGTATAGAATTTTAGGTTGGAAATAATTTCCTTCTAAATTTTGAAAGCATTTCTTCATTGTATTCAACCTTACAGTTGTTGAATTGATAAGACTAAGGCTGTTCTGATTTTTTACACCCTTCTATGCAACTTGTACTTTCTCTCTGGAAACTTTCAGAATTGTTTCTGTGTCCAGTGTTCTGATATTCTATAATGACATGTCTTGACGTGGCCCTGATTTTTTAGCTAGATACTTAGTAGGTCCTTTTAATTTAGAGGCACAGTTCTTCATTTCATAGGAATACTTCTAAATAATTCTCTGGTTATTCTTCCCTCTGATTCTTTGTTCTCTTTCTGAAACTCTCATTATTTAGATGTTTGAACTTCTGGACAGATTCTCTCATTTTTATTAATTTTCTCCTAAAGTACAACAAATTTGGCCTTCAATTTCACCTTCCAGCTTTCTTTTTCCTTAAAAAAAATTTTTTTTTAATTTACTGATTGAATTTAGGGAGAGAGGAGGAGGCAGGGAGAGAGAGAGAGAGAAAGAGAGAGAGAGAGAGAGAGAGAGTTGATTTATTGCTCTACCTATCCATGCATTCTTTGTTTGACTCATATGTGCCCCTGACCTGGGATTGAACCCACAACCTTGTCATATCCAGTTGCTCTAAACAACTAAGCTACTCCAATCTTTCTACTGAATTTTTGTTTCTGCTATCATGGTTTTGATTTCCAAGAGCTCTTTTTGCTTATTGGAATAATAGTTACATTTTAAATTGCTCCCTGTTATCATTTTATGGATACAATATATTATCTCTCTGAGGATATTAATGATGGATTTTTTTGTTTAAGTTTTTTCCATTATAATTTTTGTTTCTTCTGAATTACTTTTTTCCTTCTTGCTTGTTTTGCTTTCTTTCTTATGTACCAAAGACTTTATTCAAATGTTTGATGATCTGGGAATAGGGAGCGATCTTCGAGCGAGGCAGCAAGATGGATGCGGGATTCTTCCGCGGAACAAGTGCAGAACAGGATAATCAGTTCAGCAACAGACAGAAGCTACTGAAGCGGCTGAAATTTGAAGAATGCCTAGAAAAAAAGCTGGATATGAGCAAAGTAAATTTGGAAGTTATAGAGCCTTGGATAACAAAACGAGTGACAGAAATCCTTGGGTTTGAAGATAATGTGATTCAGTTTATATTCAACCAGCTGGAAGTGAAGAATCCAGACTCCAAAACTATGCAAATCAACCTGACTTGGTTTTTGAATGGAAAAAATGCTAGAGAATTTATGGGAGAACTGTGGCCCCTGCTCCTAAGTGCACAAGAAAACATCACTGGAATTCCCTCTGCTTTCCTAGAACTGAAGAAAGAAGAAATAATACAGAGACAAATTGAGCAAGAAAAGTTGGCATCTATGATAAAACAAGATGAAGACAAAGATAAGAGGAATAAGGAAGAAAAAGAAAGCAGCAGAGAAAAAAGAGAGGTCACAAAGCCCTCGAAGACGCAAATCCAGATCTCCTTCCCCTAGAAGACGATCTTCACCTGTCAGGAGAGAGAAAAAGCGCAGTCATTTTCGACTCCCCGTCACAGAACCAAGTGCCAGAGTCCTTCCCCTGCTCCAGAAAAGAAGGAAAAAAACTCCAGAGCTCCCAGAACCATCAGCAAAAGTAAAAGAACCTTCAGTACAAGAGGCCACTTCTACTAGTGACATCCTGAAAGTTCCCAAGCTTGAACTTGTACCGGAACCTAAAGAACCTTCTCCAGAGAAAAATTCCAAAAAAGGAAAAGGAAAAGGAGAAGACCAGACCACGATTCCTGGTCACATTCCAAACCCAGATCCCGGACACGTTCTCGCTCCCCTTCTCATACTCGACCTCCACGGCGCCGTAGATCCAGATCCAGATCATACTCACCTAGAAGGCCCAAGCCCAAGAAGGTGGCCATCTCCTCGAAGAACTCCACCAAGACAAATGCCTCCTCCACCCCAGAACAGAAGGAGCAGATCTCCAGTGAGGCGAAGAAGGCTTTCATCAGCATCCTGTTCTTCTCTTAGTCTCATTCCCATTCACGACCAAAGAAGCCTCCTAAGAGGACATTCAGCCCCCCTCAAAAAACGTGGAGGTTGTCTCCTTCAGCAAGTCCTACAAGGTGACAGCATAGGCCATCGCCTCCAGCGACTTCTCCACCAAAAACTGGTCATTCCCAAACACCCCAGCAGTCAAACCAAATGAGGAAAAACTGTGTTTCTGTTTCTCCAGGGAGAACTTTAGGTAAAGTGACAAAATATAAAGGTACAGAAAAAAGAGAGCCCCCTTCACCAGCACCCAAGCCTAGAAAAGTAGAGTTATCTGAATTAGTAGAAGATAAAGGTGGCAAAATGGCTGCAGCAGAATCTGTGCAGCAGAGACATCAGTATAGACAACAGAACCAGCAGTCTTCATCTGATTCTGGCTCCTTCTCTTCCTCAGAATATGAGCGACCCAAGAGGTCCCATGTGAAGAATGGTGAGGTAGGCAGGTGGCGGAGACATTCCCCTTCCCAGAGTGCCTCTCCATCACCTCGAAAGCTCCAGAAAGAGCCTTCCCCTTGGATGCAGATGGGAAAGTGATGGCAATTGCCAATAAAAGTGGTAGATGGAGGAGAAGTTCCCCCCCCCCCCAGACAGCTACTTTCTCCCTCTCCTGCTCCATCTCCTTGACGATGTAGGTCTCCCACACCACCACCATGAGGAAGGGCTCCTTTTCCTCCCCCATGTCGGTGGTTACCTTCCCAAGAAGATACTCTCCCCCAACACAGAGAAGATATTCTCCTTCCCCGTCTCCAAAGAGAAGAACAGCTTCTCCCTCACCCCCTCCTAAACGAAGGGCATCACTCTCTCCACCAGCAAAGCGTCGGGTCTCCCATTCTCCACCTCCCAAACAAAGAAGCTCTCCACCCACCAAGAGACGTTCACCTTCAATGTTATCAAAGCATAGGAAAGGGTCTTCTCCAAGCCAGTCTACCCGGGAGGCCCCGTCACCACAACCAAACAAATGGCATTTGCCCTCACCACGGCCTCGAGCTCCTCAGACCTCCTCAAGTCCTCCGCCCGTTTGAAGAGGACCATCACCATCACCCTAAAGACAGCGATCCCCATCTCCAAATACTGGGCCCATTAGGAGAGTCTCCAGGACTCCAGAGCCCAAAAAGATAAAAAAAAAAAAAAAAAAAAAAAGCTGCCTCACCAAGCCCTCGGTCTGTAAGAAGAGTCTCATCCTCCCGATCTGTCTCAAGATCTCCTGAGTCAGCAACTAAACCCCCCCAGAACCTCCATCTCCTGTCCAGTCTCAGTCACCCTCTACCAACTGGTCACCAGCGGTATGGGTCAAAAAAGCTAAAAGCCCAACACTAAACCCATCACTGGCAAGGAATTCGGACCAAGAAGGTGGTGGAAAGAAAAAGAAAAAGAAAGACAAGAAACACAAAAAAGATGAGATGCACAAGAAACACAAAAAACACAAGAAAGAAAAGGCTGTGGCTGCAGCCACTGGAACCCCTGCAGCCGTTGCTGCTCCTGCTACCACATCAGCACCAGAAGAACCAGAGGCAGAACCAGAGCCCAGGAAGAAGACTGAGAGTGAGGATAACCTTGACCTAGAAAAGCACCTGCAGGAAAAGGCCCTGAATTCAATGAGGAAGGCTCAAGTGTCTCCAGAGTCTTAGGTGGACATGTATGTTAGTATGTAAATTTTATTTGGTTTGTACTCAATTCAATTTCAAAATCGCTAAATATGTGTTTGAGCTTTAGACTATAACATTTGTTGTAATAATTGCTAGGTTGAAGTTCACCATGGAAAAAAGGCATGGATTTACATTGCAAAAGGTGTCCATGGTGTATTAGTGACATTCTTTCATTGACAGCTGACATAAATTCATTTAAAGTGGAATATTTTAAGCCAAAAAAAGTCCCCTTTTTAAAAAGGGGGCTTTAAATATTGCTGGCATCCTTATGGTTTCTTTAAATGCCCTGGTTACTCCCAGAGGTTCTCTTTTTTTCTTCTTCTTCCTTTTTCTCATTTGAGTCTTATCACCCATTTAAGTTATGATGCTTCCAACCTTGTATGGTTTGCAGTTGCCCAGAAATAAGACCACTGTTGAACTACAACAAAACTACAACAAAAGTATAAACAGTTTAATGCCACAATCTTTCCTGTTGCCTGTGGAGTCTCTGCTGAAATGAGTCAGGTTCAAACTTTTGCATGAGACAGAAAATAAAAGCATGTTGTTTGCCAGGACACTGGGGATTAATATTGATGTGTTAGAAGTTGATTTGGAACACTGGAATTTCATTCTATTCTGTTGTGTTTTTTTGTAAAGGCAGTTAACTAGTCCCAGGAAGGATCCTTCAGTTACATAAATTCTGTTTTGTGAAATGCCATGGCTCCATTCATAATTTTCTCTTATTCTTCCAATTGGTATATACAACTTTCCAAGCTCTTGTATTTGGAAGGCTAGAAGAGCACAGACTTTGAAATAGTGTCTTTTTTTTTTTTACAGGGATAGAGAGAGAGTCAGAAAGAGGGATAGGTAGGGACAGACAGACAGGAATGGAGAGAGATGAGAAGCATCAATCATTAGTTTTTCGTTGCGACACCTTAGTTGTTCATTGATTGCTTTCTCACATGTGCCTTGACCCTCGGGCCTTCCGAGCCACTCCTTGCTGGAGCCAGCGACCTTGGGTCCAAGCTGACGAGCTTTTGCTCAAGCCAGATGGGCCCAAGCTCAAGCTGGCGAGCTCAGGGTCTCTAACCTGGGTCTTCCACATCCCAGTCCGACGCTCTATCCACTGTGCCACCGCTGGTCAGGAGAAATAGTGTCTTGTTTTCACTCTTTTTTTTTTTTTTTTTTTTTGCTGTTGTTGGTTTTTTGTTGTTGTTGTTGTTTAACTAAAGCTATATAGCTTGTGGGTTAAACAGAATACATTTCTAAATTTAAAAATAAAAATAAATGTTTGATGATCTTTGGTTGTATGCTATTTAAGAGTGAGGACATTAAAAATCTTAGTGGAAATACTGTGAGGTCTGGGTATGTAGGCTAAAGGCTTAATTGTAGGATTCCTTCATCAATTTCATTAAGAGAAACCTGATGAGAGTATTTTTGGGATTTCCCTTTTGGGCTGGTCAGATTCCCCAGAGAAATTTTTCAAAGGTGTAATCATGCTCGTTTACCTTTGTTTAGGAATCAGTTTCTCAGGCTTGCTAAACCAGTTACCATTCCTTTATTTGCTTTTTAGCTTCTAAAATTTTGCTATTGTTATCTCCTTTTTCTCTCTCTGTTTTTATATGGCCTGAAGGATAAAATGTGCTTCTTTCCCCTCCCCAATCTTTAATGGAAATTCCTATTGTTTATAATTTTTTGTAAGACAACATATTATACAAACAGAATCGTGTAGAAAGGTTTTGACACGATTACCACATGGCCCTAAAATTGTATGTATACATGAAAAGAAATGTCTTTATTTAATAGCTTGTTTTGCAACAAGTATCTTTCAGTGATGTTGCATGGACCCATTATTGGACCCATCATTGGCGTTAATTCTCCGCCTCGTGGAGGTGGGATACAATGCAAGGAACAACTAAAAAAGTAGTAAGAAGAGACGTGGATGACAGCTGCGTGAAGACAGAATAAAACTGCTTCAAAGGGCCCAGAACAGAGACCGCACCTCTCTGGAACCAGGAGAGGGTGGAGGTCTAATCTCGTCGATGATTGGTTGCCTGTCGGACCAATCACTCATAGTAAATGGTTTCGCCAATTGTGGTGATCCACCTCTCCGTGGGCTTTGCAGCCACGTTCACAAATGGGATCAAGATGCCTGAGAGAGACAGAACACCCAGCCAATAAAACTTGACAATTTTAATGACGGTACTGAGGCCGCTGCCGGGTTTAGGGCGGAAGGAGTTCTGGATAAGACGAGCAGTGAAAGATGGCGGCAGAAGTGCTGCTGTCCAGGCTGTTGGGGTTGCTGCTTTTGGGGTTCCTGTTACCGGCAAATCTGACTGGCGGTGTCGGGAGCCTGAACCTGGAGGAGCTGAGTGAGATGCGTTATGGGATCGAAATTCTGCCATTGCCTGTCATGGGAGGGCAGGTGAGTAGGCGTAGAGCGGACAAGGATCCGGGGCAAGCGGAAAGGGAAAAGTGAAGAAGGGCCGTTGTGGAGTAGCGGGAGCCAAAGGAGAATCGGGAAGAGTAGGTAAGATTTGTACGATGTCTCCTGAGGATCACAGACTGAGACACATCGCAGACTGGAAGGGTGGAGCTTCTCTTTGTCAGCTCAGTACTAGTACCTGATTGATATATGCTCGGACTCTGCCCCTGTGGATAAGTGGTAGTGCTCTCTCCCCTCACTTTGCCAAGCACAGCTGGAGGATTTGTGGCTCATTCTTATTTGACTGGGTTTCCCCCCAGGATCCTGAGGGATCTCATTGTTTTTCCTGACCCCAGCCCCTCTTTACCTGCCTGTCCCCCGACTGACTCTCCCTCCCTTTTTTCCTAGAGCCAAGCTTCAGACGTGGTGATTGTCTCTTCTAAGTACAAGCAGCGCTATGAATGTCGCCTGCCAGCTGGAGCCATTCACTTCCAGCGTGAAAGGGAGGAGGAGACACCTGCTTACCAAGGGCCTGGGATCCCTGAGTTGTTGAGCCCAATGAAAGATGCTCCTTGCCTGCTGAAGGTGAAGGAGACTGGGATGGATGGAATGAGGGCTTGGGAACTAGCTGTCTGAGAACCAAAATGTCAGTGAGTAAGGTGGGATGGGGGAGGACCTGTTAAGAGTTAAAAAGGCCATTGGAGGAGTAGATATGTACAGACAAGAAAGAGGCAAAGAATCTTGCAACTACTGATGATACTTTGTTGAATGTAAAGGAGGTTAGGATGGATCTCAGAATAACGGTTAAGCCAAGATTGAGGTGCCTAAAGAGGGTCAGTGTGGCATGATGGGCATTCTCCTAGAGAAGCCTTTCTGGTAAAGTCACCCTCTGTCTCTATCACTCTGCCCCAATACCCTATTTTATTTTCTGTTTTTTTCTTTCTTCTTTTCCAAGTGAGAGGAGGGGAGATAGAGAAACAGACTCCCACATGCACCCTGACCAGGATCCAATGAGCAAGCCCTGTCTGGGGCCATGATACAACTGAGCTATTTTTAGCACCTGAAGGGAGGCTCTGTGGAGCCATCCTCAGCGAAGTGGATGGTGCCCTGGAACCAATCAGCCATGGCTGCAAGATGGGAAGGGGTGAGGGAGGGGTGGAGAATCAGATGGTTGCTTCTCCTGTGTGCCCTGACTGGGAATCAAACCCTGGACATCCACACACCCAGCCAACGCTCTACCACTGAGCCAACTAGCCAGGGCGATTTTATTTTCACCATGGCACTTTTCATGATCTAAAATTATCTTATTAACTGAATCTTCAGTTTATTTATTTTTGGTCTGAGTCCCAGCTCTAGAATGTAGGCCCATGAGGTCAGAGAGTTTATCTTGTTTATAGCTATATCTCCAGTGACTAAAATAGCACAAGAATTCTTATATAGGTTCAATTAATATTTTACATTTCCTTGGTCTGAGTGCTTCAAGAATACCATGAGTTTTTATCTTTATGGAGATCAAAAAGGGATTAAAAAGTATCTTAAAAGGGAGGTGTAGAAAGCCCACAGATGGAAAACAAGCTTTAGAGGTATTTCTCTGAGTTACAGAGTAAAATAGCCCTCTCTCTTCTCTGAGAATCTGATGAATTGAGTGTGGAAGCAGAGGAATATGAGAAGTAGATGAGAGGTTATATGTCCTTGAGCCAGGAGAGATTCTGGTTCCAAGAAGAGATACTTACATTTCATCCCGTCTTTTTTTTTTTTTTTTTCAGACCAAGGACTGGTGGACATATGAATTCTGCTATGGACGCCATATCCAGCAGTACCATATGGAAGGTGACACATGCCTATATTTTCCCTAAGTCCTCAGCAACCTGTCATGGAAGATGACCTGCCTCCCTAGTCCCTTTCCCTCTTAGTCCTCTTAGAAGGGAATAACTGATTCATTGTGGTTCCTCTTGCAGATTCAGAGATCAAAGGTGAAGTCCTCTATCTCGGCTACTACCACTCAGCCTTCGACTGGGATGATGAAACAGCCAAGGTGGCAGGAATGTGGGATTAGGAGAGAAAGGGTTGCTGGCTGCAGACTAAGAGTCCTGACAAGAGGGTGGGGGGTCAGGATTAGCTGACATGTTTCTTGGGGCTTGGTGACCATTCTTCCTCCTAGCTCTCTTTCTCATGCTCCCTCTCTCCTGCCTGATATTCTCTGTAGGCCTCCAAGCAGCATCGCCTGAAACGCTACCATAGCCAGACCTATGGCAATGGGTCTAAGTGCGACCTCAACGGGAGGCCCCGGGAGGCTGAAGTTCGGGTGAGTCTTGAAAGAGCGAAGTTGATACTTCCTCAAAGACAATTCAGATTCTAATGGAAGAGGGCAAGGTTATATTTTACAGTCAAGAGGGCTTGTTCCAGACTCTAAACCCAAAGCTTAAGACTCATATATCCAGCTACCACCTGGATGGCACTGCCTGGAGATGCAGAAGCACTTTTAGTTAACATCTCCCAAATTCTCCCCTCCAAACCCCAATCATGTTTCTCCGTTCTGTCATCTAAACTAGAAACCTTAGTGTCATTATTTACTCTTCTTTCTCCACTTAACGACTCTTCAGTGAGGTCGTGCTTTTGTACGTATTGGGCTCTGCTCTGGGGATACAGTGGTGGGCAGACATGCAGCCCCTGCCCTCATGGAATGCATAGTCTAGAAAGGATAACAGATGTTAACAAAAGAATCACAGACATGAGTCTGTGATTACAAACTGTGGAGTGATATGAAGGAAAGGAATTTAGTTCTCTCAGAGTAAACACCAAAGCTCTTTCATTCTATTCTAAATTTCTCTCACAACTCTCCTCTTCTTTCCTGTTCTTGATACCTTCATCTCTCACCTGCATCACTCTTAATAAGTGTTCATGATCTAGTGGTCCTTAGTGAATTCAAGCAGGCAGATGAATGTATGGTGGGAAAAGCTCCTTAGGTGATTCTAATGTGTATTCACAAACCTGCAGAGAGCCACATGACACAAGAATTATCTTTCTGTTATAAAGATTTGTACATACAATTGTGTGCTGGTAGATTTTACCAGGGTGTAGGGTAAAGCAAGTGAAAGAGGAGCCGTAATTTATAATGTTTGCCAATGTCCATGGTATATATATTCCCACCATGGCTAAATTCATGTTATCACCATGATATCAACTGTCTTGTAACATTCCTGAAAATGTATCAGTTGACTCTTGTGAACTGGTGTGAGCTAGACCAACACACCACCTTAAGCATATGTCACTTCTTTGCCCAGACTGGAAAACTTTTGATGGTTCTGCCTTGATTAAAGGGCAGGTTCCCAATATTTCAACCCAGACCAACGTGGTAGCAGTGGAGGTGGAATTTTGAATGTATGTTGAAGGTAGAGTCAAAGATTTGTTGACAGATTGAATGTGGGGTGGAGTCAAGTATGACTCTGGGGCCCTGACTGGGTAGCTTAGTTGGTTAGAGTGTCATCCAGATACTCCAAGGTTGTGGGTTTGACCCCGGTTAGGGCACTTGCAAGAATCAATCAATGGCCTGACCAGGCAGTGGCGCAGTGGATAGAGCGTCGGACTGGGACGCGAAGGACCCAGGTTCGAGATTCCAAGCTCGCCAGCTTGAGCACAGGCTCATCTAGTTTGAGCAAGGCTCACCAGCTTGAGCCCAAGGTTGCTGGCTCGAGCAAGGGGTTACTCGGTCTGCTGTAGCCCTCTGGTCAAGGCACATATGAGAAAGCAATCAATGAACAAGTAAGAAATCACAACGAAGAATTGATGCTTCTCATCTCTCTCCCTTCCTGTCTGTCTATCCCTATCTGTCCCTCTCTCTGACTCTCTCTGTCTCTGCCACACACAAAAAAGAATCAATCAATGGATGCATAAATAAGTGGAACAACAAATCGATGTTTTTTCTCTTCCTTCCTCTCTCTTTAAAATCAATTAAGAAAAAAAAGTGTGATTTAGGATTTTTAGCTTGAGCAACTAGAAGAGTAGAATTGTTTTTTATTAAAACGAGAAGGGGCAGGTTTGGAGGAGGAAACTAGGTTGGTGTTGGGCATACGAATGCCAAGATACCTATTAGACATTCCACTGGTGGTATTGGATTGGTAGATGGTTCTGATATTCTGGAGTTCAAGGATGAGGTCTGGCCTAGAGATAAAAATACTCATTGTGTTTTTCTCTCACTGGCCTGTTTTCTGTCCTTTGAATCTGTCAGTCTCATTATTCCCTCTGCCTAGAGCTGTCTTCCTACAGATATTTAAATGGATGGCACTAAGTTCTTATTCAGATTATATATACCTTGCCAGCCCCACAGGGAGACCTGATCTTGGCACAGACACACACGTGCAAACACACATTCATATCCTTCTACCTGTCTGCTGGTAAACACCTATAGTGTTTTATATTCTTTAAGGCATATATCATTTCCTGAAATTATCTTCCTTGTTTGAATTTGATCTTTCTTTGTGTCTGCTTCCACTAGACTGAGCTCCAGAAAAGCAGGGACAATGTCTGCCTTACTTTCTGACATATCCTCAGTACCTGAAACAGTGTCTACACCACATAGGTCCCTATAAACTATTTATTGAATGAAGGGAATGAATGATAAATCAGTTCAGATGTCACCTATTTTGTGTGACTTTCTTGGCTAACCCAGAAAGTTAGTTGTGTTCCTTCAAATGTTTCATATACAGACGTCCACACCCACATGTACCCATGTCTTAGTCTGTTTGGGCTGCTATTGTATAATAAAATACCACAGGTGGGGTACCTGGTATGATGTCAGTCAGAGATCAGGGAGCCAGCTCAGTCAAGCAAGAATTCTCTTCTGGGTCACAGACTTCTTGTACCCTCACATAGTAGAGGGTCTAGTGAGCTCTGTGGGGACTCTGTTTTTTTTATTTTTTACAGGGATAGAGAGAGAGTCAGAGAGAGGGATAGACAGGGACAGACAGACAGGAACGGAGAGAGGTGAGAAGCATCAATCATTAGTTTTTCATTGCTGTTGCGACACCATAGTTGTTCATTGATTGCTTTCTCACATGTGCCTTGACCGCGGGCCTTCAGCAGACCGAGCCACCCCTTGCTGGAGCCAGTGACCTTGGGTCCAAGCTGGCGAGCTTTTTGCTCAAGCCAGATGGACCCGCGATCAAGCTGGCGAGCTTGGGGTCTCAAACCTGGGTCTTCCGCATTCCAGTCCGACGCTCCATCCACTGCGCCACCGCCTGGTCAGGCTGTGGGGACTCTTATAATAATACTATTCCCGCCTGACCAGGAAGTGGCACAGTGGATAGAGCGTCTGACTGGGATGCGGAAGACCCAGGTTCGAGACCCCGAGGTTGCCAGCTTGAGTGTGGGGCCCATCTGGCATGAGCAAAAGCTCACCAGCTTGCACCCAAAGTCGCTGGCTCCAACAAGGGGTTGCTCGGTCTGCTGAAGGCCTGCAGTCAAGGTGCATGTGAGAAAGCAATCAGTGAACAACTAAGGTGTCGCAACGAAAAACTGATGATTGATGCTTCTCACCTCTCTCTGTTCCTGTCTGTCTGTCCCTACTATCCCTCTCTCTGACTCTCTCTCTGTCCCTGGAAAAAAATAAATAAATAAAAATAAAAGCTTTAAAAAAAAAAGAATACTATTCCCATTCATTAGGGCTCTGTCCTCATGACTTAATTTTATCTCCCAAAGGCCCTATCTCCTGATATCATTACATTGGGATTTCAACATAGGAATTTTAGGGGGACAAAAACATTGAGACCATAGCAGCTCACAAGCAACCACATGTATATAATCTTTTATAGCACTTCATTGTATTCTCATTACTTCTTTATTTTTTTGTAACTTCAGTACGGAAAGAACTGAGGGTGAAGACTGCATATTCCTCTTATCTATTGAACATATTCTCTATGCAAACTAGTATAATAGAATCTGGGAGTAAAATGATGACTGAGAGACCTAAGTTCTGCTCTCAGGAGATAGACATTAAATAGACATCCACAAGAAACAGGATAAATACCCTGACAGGTGAAGTACATATAAGGGAGCACCAAACGAAGGAACTAACAGAGTCTAGGTAAAGGAGAAGCCTCTGGAAGAAAGTGACCTTGGAACTGACAATTGAAGGATGAAGAGTTAGCCTGGCAGCTGGAGAGGTATGGGAGAGAAAAGATGAGAGCTCCCCTGGTGGAAGGAACAGTAAGTGCAAAATGCCTGGAGTCTAGAGAGAATGGCCTACCTAGGACCTGAGAGGTCTTCACAACCACTGGAAGGAATTGTGGGAAGATGGTTTGGGAGATTGTGTGAAGGGAGCTGGGTGGTTTGAAACTAGCTATGCTGAGGAATTTGGACAATCTGAGAAACAAGGGGAAGCCAGTGAATTATGTTAAGCAGAATGAGGACATACTCAGTCGTTTTGTTAAAAGATTTTATTAATTGATTTTATGGGGCTTGGGAGTATAGCAAAAAGTATCACCTCATAGTTGCTTTACTCTAGCTGTTTATTGTTTGCTTGTTGTATGTGCCTTGACCAGGCGAGCCCAGGGTTTTGAACAGCAACCTCAGTGTTCCAGGTCGACGCTCTATCCACTGAGCCACCACAGGCCAGGGAACATATTTAGTTTTATTTTTTATTTTTTTAGAGAGAGAGAGAAAGACAGGAAGTGAGGGAGAAGGAGGGGAGAGAGTGAGAAGCATCCATTGGTAGTTACTTCACTTTATTTTATTCATTGATTATATGTCATGTGCCTTGACCCAGGGCTCAAGCCAAGCCAGTGACCCCTTGCTCAAGCCACTGACTTTGGGCTTCAATCCAGTAACCTTTGGGCTCAAGCCAGCAACCCTGGGATCATCTTGATGATCCCATACTCAAGCTAGAAACCCAGTGCTTAAGCTGACGAACCAGAACTCAAACTAATAACCAGGATTTCAGGTTGATGCTCTATTCATTACGCTATCACCAGTCAGGCTGTTTTTGGTTTTGAAGGCGTACTCTGACTGGAGTATAGAAAATCATTGAGAAACTGGGTAGGAGATGGTTGCAGCAATCCAGGTGAGAAAACAAGTTGGCTTAGGAATGAAATGTGATTATTTGGAGGAGAGATTTAGGGGTTGAAATCGATAGAGTAATATCCCCAGGTTTCTGACTTGAACAACTATAGATAGATGATGGTTCCTATTACTGGCATAGGTATAATGAGAAGAAGAGTAGCTTTGGTGAAGGAAAATTGTATTTTTTTTGAGCAGGATGATTTTAGTAGTTATGGGCATCAAAGTAGAGATATCTGAGGAGGCTGTTGGATCTGTGAGTATGGAGCTCAGGGGAGTGATCTTAATTGAACCCAGAAGATTATGAGTCATCAATGTATTGATTATGATTGGAGTCATGGTATGGATAAAATATCCCCCAAAGAAACAATATATGATGAGGAAAGCGGGACAAATTTGAGGGAGCTGTCATTGAAAGCAAGAGCAGAAGGGGGCTTTGTGAAGAATAAGGGATCAGAGAGGTGACTATGGTGACATGGAACCCAGGAAGGACATGTCTCAAGGAGAGATGTTGGCTGCATCTCAACCTTCAAGGAAAAGGAAAATTAAAAACTGTGAATGATTGCGGAAGTAACTATTTTAATAAAGCAAAGCATATACATAGAAATAAAATATTTAGATGGTAGGCATGAACATCAGAAGAAAATTTCTAAGTTCTTTACTCCTTATCACCCCTGCCCAGTCCTTTGGTTGGACTTATGACAGAGGCCACCGGCCATCTTTGCCAGAGTTTCAGTGGGTGGCACAGGTGAAGTGCTGAGGAAAGTGCTGCAGTCTGGACACAAAGGAAAGGTGAGCACCAGTAAGGAGCTGTGTGGTTGGGGTCTGTGCTGTTTTGCATTTTAAGATGGGAGCATTATTTATTATTTTAATTTTAATTAAATTTCATTTTAATTTATAGATTTTAGAGAGAGAGGAAGGGAGACAGACAGAACATCGATCTGTTCCTGTATGTGCCCTGACTGGGGATTGAACCCACAGTGTTTGCATATCAGGACGATGTTCTAACCAATAGAGCTATTCAGCCATGGAAATTTTTAATTTTTATCTTTTACAGCATAGTGGTTAGAAGTTTTATAACTTATGAAGTGATCCCCCTAATAAGTCTAGTACCTACCTGACACTATATATCAGAGGTCCCCAAACTCCGGCCCACGGGCCACATGCGGCCCCCTCCCCCTGAGGCCATTTATCTGGCTCCGCCGCACTTCCGGAAGGGGCACCTCTTTCATTGGTGGTCAGTGTATGGAGTACTTTATGTGGCGGCCCTCCAGCGGTCTGAGGGACAGTGAACTGGCCCCCTGTGTAAAATGTTTGGGGACCCCTGCTATATATAGTTGTTGTAATATTGACTATATTCCCTAGGCTATGCTTTATATCCCTGGGGCTATTTTTAACTGCCAATTTGAACTTTCTTTTTGGCAGAATTTTATGGTTTTATTAACACAAATACAATGTGCACACAATCCGTCTATTCATTTTCTTCGCTGCAAAGCCTGTCATTGGGATTGGTGACTCTGGTGGCCAGCTGTGCTGCTCTTTGTACAGTGGCTTTGCGGGCGCTTCTTTGAGAAGACGTGAGCAATCTCAGCACAGTAAGATTCGTTGCACATCAGCAGCACTTCAAGCTCCTTGACTTTCGAAAGTCCCTGGGCAGCATGTGCTTTGTTTTCTTGTTCCCGTAACTAACGCTGGGCGTCAATATCTGGCTCTTGAATCTTCTGTCAACCCGGTTATTGATACCTCTGGGTTTCTGCCAGTTCTGCTTAATGTTGACATATTGGTCTGACTGGTGCCGGATGAACTTCTTGGTCCCCTTTTGATAATCTTGGGTTTCACAAGGGGTCTCAGGGTAGCCATGATGCTGAGTAGGAGATGGCTGCCACCAGCCAATTTGTACTTAATCTCTTTACCTTTTTCACTTGTTCTCCCATATCCTCCCCATTTGGCCACCATCATTTTGTTCTTTGTATCTATGAATCTGTTTATATTTTGTTCGTTTGTTTATTTTGTTTTTTAGATTCCATGTATAAGTGGTATTTGTCTTTTTTCTGTCTGATTTAGTTTACTTAGCATAATACCCTGTAGGTCCATCCTTGTTGTCGCAGATGGTAAGATTTTATTCTTTTTATGACTGAGTAATATTCCACTGTACATATGTACCATATCTTCCCTATGCATTCATCTATCCATGGACACTTAAATTTCTTTTATATCTTTTTTTTTTTTTTAAGTGAGAGGAGGGGAGATAGACTCCTGCATGCTACGTTATTGGGATCCACCTCACAACACCTGTCTCGGCCAATGCTCAAATCAGCCAAGCTATTCTCAGCACCAGGGGCCGATGCTCAAACCAATTGAGCCACTAGCTATGAGAGGGGAAGGGGGAGAGAAAGGGGAAGAGAAACAGATGGTCACTTCTCATGTGTGCCCTGATGGGTGATTGAACACTCACATGCTAGACTGACGCTCTATCCACTGAGCCAGCTGGCCAGGGCCTCTATATCTTGACTGGTGTAAATAATGCTGCAATTAGTCTGACCAGGCAGTGACCCAGTGGATAGAGCATTGACCTGGGATGCAGAGGACCTAGGTTCGAAACCCCAAGATTGCCAGCTTGATTGTGGGCTCATCCAGCTTGAGTGCAGTTTCACCAGCTTGAGCGTGGGTTCACCTGCTTGAGCATGAGTTCATAAACATGACCCTATGGTCTCTGGCTTGAACCCTAAGGTCTTTGGCTTGAAGCCCAAGGTCACTGACTTGAGCCCAAGGTTGCTGGCTTGAGCAAGGGGTCAGTGGCCCAGCTGGTACAGCCCCGCAGTCAAGGCACATATGAGAAAGCAATCAATGAAACTAAAGTGCCGCATCTGTGAGTTTATGCTTCTCATCTCTCTTCTTTCCTGCCTGTTCCTGTCTATCTGTCTCTCTCTTACTCTTTCTATCTCGCTAAAAAAAAAAAAAAAAGGCTGTAATTTATATAGGGGTGCATATATTCTTTCAAATTAGTGTTTTGAATATCTTTGGATATATACCCAGAAGTGGAATTGCTGGGTCATCAGATAGTTCACTGTTTTCCACAGTGACTGTGCCCTTATCAAGGTAGGAGTGCATTTAAATGTCATTGAGTGGACCCAGTAGAAGAAAGAGACGATGAGGTACAGGGAAAAGAGTGAGAAGAGAATGTGGGCAGGACTGGGATGCAGAACACAGGTGTGCAGTAACCCTGGGGATGGAGGGATCTAGGGTTGTAACTGGAATGAAAAGGTGGTGTGTTTGCTGGGAGGTCTGGGGGACTTTTAGTGACAGAAAGTTGGGGGCATTTCTGCCAGGTTGCTTCTCTTTTTAGTTCTCATATCCTGACAAACCACTCAAGTTCTTTGCTTGTGTGATTGAGTAGATCTGTCATTCCAGGGCAGGCATGGTGAAGTTCTGTCTTCCCAGTGCCTCATTAGGAACAGTTTGGGAAAAGTACAATTTTCATGGGATTTGGGAACAGTTGGTCAGTGATCTGGAATTAAATAAATTTGGATTCTATCTCTTATGTAAAAATGTTCTTATGTAAAATTTCAGAGAGATCTAAGATATTTTTCCATTTTAATTTTTAATTATGAAACATTTCAAACATAGAGAAAGTCCCATAAATCCACTGCCAAATTAAACAGATGTTAACATTTCACCATATTTGCTTCAGTCTCTAGCTTTTGAATGAAAGAATAAAATGCTAATGATATAAAGCCCAGCCTCGCATTTCTTCCCTCCCCCTCCTCTCCATAAACAACCACACCCATCTCCCTCTTCTCTTTGTAGCTTTATTACTGATACACATATTATAGACAGAATACATTGTTTTTTGTTTTAAAATTATACATCAGTGCCTGTCCTGTGATGGCGCAGTGGATAAATGTCGACCTGGAATGCTAGGATCTCCAGTTTGAAACACCAGGCTTGCCCGGTCAAGGCACATAAAAGAAGCAGCTACTACAAGTTGATGCTTCCTGCTTCTCCCCTATTGACCCCCACCTTACTCACTCACTGTCAAATCAATAAATAAACATTTTTTTGTGTGTTTGACAGAGACAGAGAGAGACAGAGAGAGGGATAGATAGGGACAGACAGACAGGAAGGGAGAGAGATGAGAAGCATCAATTCTTCGTTGCGGCACCTTAGTTGTTCATTGATTGCTTTCTCATATGTGCCTTGACGGGGGGGGGGGGGGGGGGACTTCAGCAGACCAAGTGACTCCTTGCTCGAGCCAGCGACCTGGGGCTCAAGCTGGTGAGCCTTGCTCAAATTAGATGAGCCTGTGCTCAAGCTGGCGAGCTCAGGGTCTTGAACCTGAGTCCTCCACATCCCAGTCTGACGCTCTATCCACTGCACCACTGCCTGGTCAGGCTAAACTATTTTTTAAAAATTCTTAAAATTATACATCAGTGTTATCAACTTGCTTTTTCACTAATTAGTGTTTTTGCCATTCTGAGGCATAACATGGAGATATCTAATTCAATTATTGTAATGATTGCATTGTTTCATCGTCCATTTAACGATTCCTCTGTTAAGAAACCGTTGGCTTTCAATTTAATGCTGTTGAACAGTCTTGCAATGTAGGCCTCATTGTGAATGTGCCAGGGTTTCTCCAGGGGGATACTTAGAATCACTGGGTTATGGGGAGTACACATTTTATTTATGAATCTGGTGCATTGCCCATTTTAAGTATACAATTCAGTGGTGTTAAGTGCATTAACAATTTTCTATAATCATTATCACTATCTATTTCTAGAACTTTTCATCATCCCAAACAGAAACTCTGTACACATTAATCAGTAACTTTTCATTTCCCCTCTCCCCACTGTCTGAATTTGCCTGCTTTAGGTACCTCATGAAAGGGGAAATCATGCATTATCTGTCCTTTTGTGTCTGGCTTATTTCACTTAGCATAATGTTTTCAAGGTTCATCCATGTTGTAATATATATCAGATTCCTTTGTATGGCATACTGTGGGGCACATTTCTTTCATGGAATATTCAATAATATTCCATTGTATGTATTTATCACATTTTGTTTACCTAGTCTATTGATGGATAGACTCTCTGATGTTTCCACCTTTTTAGCTATTGTGAATAATGCTGCAATGAACAGTTATATGCAAATATCTGTTTAACTTCTTGTTTTCTGTTCTTTTGGGTATGGACCTAAGAGTGGAGGATACCTTAGGTAATGCTGTGTTTAGCTTTCTGAGGAATAATTGCCAAACTGTTTTCCACAGTAGTAGTACTATTTTACATTCCCAGTAACAATGCACAAGGATTCTAATTTCTCTACACCCCCTCCAACACTTCTTTTTTCCTCTCTCTCCTCCCTCCTTCCCTTTTTCTTTCTTTCTTTCTTTCTTTCTTTCTTTCTTTCTTTCTTTCTTTAATAATGGCCATCTTAATGAGTATGAAGTGGTATCTTATTGTAGTTTTGATTTACATTTCTCTGTTGCAAGAAGTTAGAGGAAGATGCTGAGCATCTTTTCCTGTGCTTCTTGGCCATTTGTATGTCTTCTGTGGAGGAATATCTACTCAAATCCTTTGCTAATTTTTGGATGGGAACATTTGTTTTTTGTTGTTGGGTTACAAGAGGTCTTTATATATTCTGGTTATTCATCTGTTAACAGATATATTATTTGCAAAGATTTTTTTCTCATTCTGTATATTGCTTTTTCATTCTCTTAACTGTGTGTATCCTTTAAGCACAAAAATTTTCAATTATCATGAAGTCTAATTTATGATTTTTCTTTTATTGCCTGTGCTTTTGGTGTCATATATACTATGATTATTAGATCTTTTTAACTTTACTGCGTATGAACTGTTAATAAATTATAATTTCATAGGCTGTCACTTAGTTGTCTACATGTCCAAATGTGTTAGCCACAAAAGTATAGTGCCTTTTTACTTTTTCATAATCTGTTTCTGAGGATAGATTTTTTTTCTTCTTTTTAGTGAGAAACAGATAGGAAAGGAGAAGGATGAGAAGTATCAACTCATAGTTGTGGCACCTTAGTTGTTCATTGATTGCTTTTTCATATGTGCCTTGACTGGGGGACTCCATCCGAGCCAGTGACTCCTTACTCAAGCCAGTGACGTTGGACTTCAAGCCAGCGACCTTTGGGCTCAAGCCAGCGATCATGGGGTCATGTCTATCATCTCATGCTCAAGCTAGTGACCCTGCACTCAAGTCGACTGAGCCCACGCTCAAGCCAGTTATCTTGGGGTTTTGAACCTTAGTCCTCAGTGTCCCAGGCCAACGCTCTATCTGCTGTGCCACTGCCTGGTCAGGCAGATAGATCTTTTTATTTAATTCCTAATAATAACTGTGATTACTCTCTCTCTCTCCTTTAATTTTTCCATTGATAGAGAGGAAGGGAGAGAGAGAATATCAACTCGTTCCACTTAGTTGTTACATTTAGTTGTGTATGCATTGAATGCTTATATGTCACCTTGGTGCATCAGGATGACGCTTTATCCACCAAGCCACCCAGCCAGGGCTTCTCTCTTTTTTTAATCTGTCTTGCTATAGAGATGTGTCTATTTTATTAGTCCAAGAACCACCTTTTGACTTTGTTCATCCTCTCTATTGTCCGTTTCATTAACCCTTTGAGTAGTATTAACGTTCATGTATGTCCTCATGCTCTCTGACCATCCAGAGTACGGTCGATTTATTTTAAAAATGTGTAAGGCAACATTAAAAAAAGGCAAAAATGTATGTTCTTCTTGTTTCCATAAATTGGTTATCAAACAAACATGATTTTAAGTTAATAAAACTAACTGTAACTAATTCCATTTTTTGAAAAAAAACTCATTCCTGGGGGTCAGCGAGCATGAAAAAAACTCATTACTCAAAGGGTAATGTCTTCATTATTATTTTTTTATTGATTGATTTTATAAAGAACGGAAAGGAGAGCCTGACCTGTGGTGGCGCAGTGGATAAAGCGTCGACCTGGGAACATTGAGGTCGCCAGTTCAAAACCCTGCACTGGTCTGGTCAAGGCACATATGGGAGTTGATGCTTCCAGCTCCTCCCCCCTTTCTCTCTTTCTCTATCTCTCTTTCTCACTCTGTGTCTCCTTTATAAAAATGAATGAATAAATAAATAAATAGATAAAAACAAAATTAAATAAAAAAGAACGGAAAGGAGAGAGAGAGAAATCTTGATTTGTTGTTCCACTTATTTATGCATTCACTGGTTGACTCTTTTTGTGCCCTAGCCTGATACTGGACCCACAAACTTGGCATATTGGGATGATGCTCTAACCAACTGAGCTATCTAGCCAGGGCCAATGTCTTCACTATTTTATTTTTTATTTTCTTGCTTCTTCTTTTTTTCTGTTTATTGTGTTCTCTTTCTAACTTCTTGGAGATTTTCACACTTTAAAAAATTCTATATTTAATTTTTTGAATAGATATTATATTGTCATAGCTCAAATATAGAAATGCTTTTAAAAGTATGGAGAGAGCATGACGTGGTGGTGCAATGGTTAGAGCATTAACCTGGAATGCTCTAGGTCCCCGGCTTGAGCGTGGGCTCATCCGGCTTGAGTGCAGGCTCAATAGCTTGAGCGCAAGTTGCAGGCTTGAGTGTGGGATTGTCGACATTATCCCATGGTCACTGGCTTGAACTCAGAGGTCGCTGGTTTGAAGCCCAGGGTCACTAGCTTGAGCCCAGGTTTGCTAGCTTGAGAATGAGGGCATTGATTTTGCTGGAGCCCCCCTAAATAAGGCATGTATAAGAAAGCAATCATTGAACAACTAAAGTGCCACAACTACAAGTTGATACTTCTCATCTCTTTCCCTTCCTGTCTCTCTCATACCTTAATATTGTAACCATTTTTTCCTAATCACACTTACAAAAATTATTGTGAAATATATCACAATGCATAGACCTGTATAAATCCTAACTGTATTCTGTAGGGATAGTAAGGGAGATAGCTATCTAACCACCTCTTTATTGTGGCACCTTAACTGTTTATTGATTGTTTTCTCATATGTGCCTTGACCCGGAAGCTACAGCAGAGCAGAGTGACCCCTTGCTCAAGCCAGTGACCTTGGACTTCAAGGCACTGACCTTTGGGCTCAAGCCAGTTATCATGGGGTCATGTCTATGATCCCACGCTCAAGCCAGTGACCCTGCACTCAAGCCAGTAACCTTGGGGTTTGGAACCTGGGTCCTCTGCATCCCAGTCCGACGTTCTATCCACTGCACCACCGCCTGGTCGAGCCAGAATGTCTATTTCTTTTTGAATCAATTTTGGTACTTTGTGACTTCCTAGAAATTTGTCCATTTTATCTAACTTATCTGATTTCTTGGTATATAGGTGTTCATAGTATTCCTTTATAGTCCTTTTTATTTCTGTACGGGATTTTTTTGTTTTTTGGTTTTTTTTACAGGGACAGAGAGAGAGTCAGAGAGAGGGATAGATAGGGATAGACAGACAGGAATGGAGAGAGGTGAGAAGCATCAATCATTAGTTTTTCATTGCCATCGCAACACCTTAGTTGTTCATTGATTGCTTTCTCACATGTGCCTTGACCACGGGCCTTCAGCAAACCGAGCAACCCCGTGCTGGAGCCAGCGACCTTGGGTCCAAGCTGACGAGCTTTTGCTCAAGCCAGATGGGCCTATGCTCAAGCTGGCGAGTTCGGGGTCTCAAACCTGGGTCTTCCGCATCCCAGTCCAACGCTCTATCTACTGTGCCACCGCCTGGTCAGGCTGTATGGTTTGTAATAATGTCCCATCTTTGATTTGAGTCTTCTCTTTTTTTCTTGGTAAATCTAGTGAAAATTTTGTCACTTTTATTAATCTTTTTTCCCCCATTGATTTGGGGGAGAGGAAAGAAGAGAGATGGGGGAGGGAAGAGAGAGAGAAGCATCAACTGGTTGCCTCACTTGATTGTTTCATTTAGTTGTGTACTCATTGATCACCTCTTGTACATGCCCTGACCGGGGTTGAACCTGCGACCTCTGGTGCACCAGGTCAACTCTTTATCCACTGAGCCACCCAGCCAGGGCATATTGCTCTTTTAAAAAAATGCAACTTCTACTGGCCCTGGCTGGGTAGCTCAGTTGGTTAGAGCATTGTCCTGATATACCAAGGTTGTTGGTTCAATCCCTGGTCAGGGCACATACAAGAAGCAACCAATGAATGCACAACTAAGTGGCACAATAAACTGGTGTTTCTTTTTATCTCTCTAATCAATAAATTTAAAAAAAAATTCAACTATTAGCCTGACTAGTTGAGGTGCAGTAAATAGAGCATTGGCCCAGAACATTGAGTTCACCAGTTTTAAACCAAAGGTCACTGGGTTGAGCTTAGGGTTACTGGCTTGATCCTATGGTTGCCAGCTTGAGCCTGGAGTAGCCAGCTCAAGCACAGGGTTGCAAGCTCTACCCCAGGGTCACTGACATGATCCCAAGGGCTTAGGCTTAAGCCTGGGGTCACTGGTTTAACCTTGAGGTTACCAATTCAGTCCCCAGTCAAGACACATATGAGAAGTAAGCAGGGCACAACTAAGTAGAACAACAAGTTGATGCTTCTCTTTCTCCCTTCTTCTCTCTCTCTCTCTCTCTCTCTCTCTCTCCCTCCCTCCTTCCCTCTCTCTCTCTCTCCCTCCCTCCCTCCCTCTCTCTCTCTCTCTCTATGTCTCTCAATAAAAATAAACTTTTAGTTTGATTTTCTCTATTGCTTTTCTATTTTTTATTTTATTTATTTCCCACAGCTTGCTTTGGGTTTAATTTGATGTTTTTTTTAGTTTCTTAAGGTAGAAGGTTAGGTTATTGATTTGGGGGGGTCTTTTTTCCTTTTTTGATATTTAGAATATTTAATATTGTATGAAATCCAGCATCTGTGACCTTTCACAGGCATTTTCTGTTGCCTGCTTTTGTTCCCATGTAAGGGTCCCACTTAACTATTTCTTTGCACATCATAATTTTTTGTTGAAAACTGGACATTTGATGTAATATATTGTAGTAACTTTGGATACTAATTCCTAAGAACTAAAGATAATTATTGGTGGTAATTACTATTTATTTTCCCTCTCTGTCCTGACAGTTCCTCTGTGATGAAGGTGCTGGCATTTCTGGGGACTACATTGATCGTGTGGATGAGCCCTTGTCCTGCTCCTATGTGCTGACCATTCGGACTCCGCGGCTCTGCCCTCACCCTCTCCTCCGGCCTCCGCCCAGTGCTGCCCCCCAGGCCATTCTCTGCCACCCTGCCCTGCAGCCTGAGGAGTACACAGCCTACATTCAGAGGCAAGCTGGTGAGTAATTAAAAGAGCAAAGAGAGGAAAGAGAGACATGGCCAAGGACAAGCAGAAGGTAGAGTATTGAAGAGGAATGTATCTCTGTCCTACCTGCATGCTGTTTTTCAGTAAAGTCAAAGCAATATGAAGGTAAAATGATAGAGGAGCTGCAAGACCTGGACCCTCAAATGTGGAGTGAGACCAAACCTGGGGTGGTGCCCACAAAGAGAGCAGGTAGGACCTTGCTTCACCTGTTCTATGGTACTTGTCTCCATTTCTTTCCTTCCCCACCCAGTCTTAATGTCCTGGACAGACTTTTGGGTGTGGGGTAAAAAAGTAGCATGGGCTCTTCTGCCCTTGGTAACAGAGGAGTGGAATGTCCTCATTCTGTTTGTTCCCTCCATTTCTCCCCTCCTTTCTGATTCCTCTCTATTCTCTGTATCCCAGGTGCAAGCCCAACCAAGGATGACAATAAGGAATCAGATTTCTGGAAGATGATTCATAAACCAGGGGACCAGGTCCAAGGAGGGGAGGAGACACAGACTGAGGTGGGAGCTGGCTTCCCAGCCATTTCTCTGATAAGGCTGAACCTGGCCTGTGGTATGGAGGGCCGCTCAAGCTGAGATCATTGGGAGATGACCTGCATCTGTCTAGGGATGCAAGGCTATACCCAGAACCATTGCCTTAAGAGTATGGTGGGCATGACCAAGCTTGCATACTTGACTCTACCCTCTTTTTGTCAGGAGCAGGAACCAAACATTGAGCCAGCAGATCCAGCGCCAAGCTCTCCCAATGGTGAGTGAACCCTCCACATTTTCTTCACTGCTTGAATGTATTTTCAGGTTGGCAGGGGTAGAGGTGGGGGTAGAGATAAAAACTGGGGTTGTGGGGAGTTGGGCAGCCAGACCAGCAGGAGTTCATTTTTACAGAAGTTAGTACTCTTTGTAGACAACAGTTCTCTTCTATGGAGGTAGCAGACACAGTTGTTCCACTACTTGTTATCTTTGTAACCTTGGACAATTTCACTTACCCTCAATTTCCTTACCCATAACATGTGGGTAGTCACCTTATTTAGAGGGTTGTTATAGATTAAATGAGAATGAATCTGTAGTTCACAGCGGAATGTCTGGAACTGAGAAGACAATGAATGTACTACGGGGATCCATGGAAGAGGAGCACTTGGCCCTAGAGTCTCTTCTCGCGTCCTAAAACTTGGGGTGACTGCCAGAAGGGCCTCAGCCGTATGTGAAAGAGCAAGGGCCTTAGTAGCTTGTCAGCATCCTTCTCTCTCTCTCACCTGTGAGTCCACCTTAGGCCAGTGCTGTCTGGAGGGCAATGTTGATCCCTGTGTCTTTGAACAGACAGGTAGCTCCTGGAGGCAGGGACCATGTTCTTCCTTGGTCTCCTCCATCCTCTCCTTGGGAAGTCAAAGTAGAATTTAGGACACAACGGTTTCATTCCTTTTTTTTTTTTTCAGTGAGAGGAGGGAGGCAGAGACAGACTCCCGCATGCGCCCTGACTGGGATCCACCGGGCTAGCCCACTAGGGGGTGATGCTCTGCTCATCTGGGGCCCTTGCTCTGTTGCAAAGGGAGCTATTTTTTAGCGCCTGAGGTGGAGGTCATGGGGCTATCCTTAGTGCCCGGGCCCAACTTGCTCCAGTTGAGCCATGGCTACAGGAGGGGAGGAAAAGAAAGAGAGAGAGACAGACAGAGAGGAAGGAAGGAGAGGGGGTGGGGTGGAGAGGCAGATGGGCACTTCTTCTGTGTGCCCTGACCAGGAATCGAACCCGGACATCCACATGCCCAGATGACGCTCTACCACTGAGCCAGCCAGCCAGGGCCTCATTCCTATTTTTCCATCTCAGATTTTCAGAACAATGTGCAGGTCAAAGTCATTCGGAATCCTTCAGACTTGATTCGATTGATAGAGGAGCTGAAAGGTGGAACAAAAAAGGTATGGGCCCTGCTCAGAGAAAGGTTGGATCTTGCCTCCCCACAGGGAGTCTTTGGAGAGCCACCCTGACCTGGGCCCCATAGAACTGGCTCCTTTCCTGTACTCCTTTTCAATCCTCCACTGCCACACCCCAGGCCCCCACCATGTTCTCTACTGAAACTCTAATGATCTGCCTTTTTCTTTTGATCCCCATCCACACAGGGGAAGCCAACTGCAGGCCAAGAGCAGCCTGCAGACAGTGCCGCAGAAGCCCCTCAGAGGGAACCAGAGGTGAAGGAGAAGGGTGACACAGAACATCAGAATGAGGTGGAAGAGGTGGAGGATGATGAGGATGAAGATGAAGATGAGGATGAACAGCAGTTACTGGGAGAATTTGAGAAGGAACTGGAGGGGATACTGCTCCCATCAGACCGAGAGCGGCTCCGTTCAGAGGTGAAGGCTGGCATGGAGCAGGAACTGGAGAACATTATCCAGGAGGTGAGTATGGCTTTTCCTCCTGTTGCTTCTGCAACAGTCTGCTCCTGGGGGCAGGACAGGCTAAGGGGTTGAATGGGAAGGTCAGTACCTAGCACAGCCTGGGACAGTACTCTCTGAAATGATAGCTGTTTAATTGAAAAGAGGTGGGTGGGGGGAAGATGGATCAGAGAAAGGGATGAGTCTTAGATATGACTCTGGTAGAGCATGGACCACTGACCTTCATTGCCCCTTGACTCTCCACTCCTCCCTTGGGTATTCCAGACAGAGAAGGAGCTGGACCCAGATGGGTTAAAGAAGGAGTCGGAGCGCGATCAGGCTATGCTGGCCCTGACATCCACTCTCAACAAACTCATCAAAAGGCTGGAGGAAAAGCAGAGTCCAGAGCTGGTGAAGAAGCACAGAAGGAGGGTTGTTCCCAGAAAGCCTTCCCCCTCCCTCCGACCAGCAGGTGAGAGCTGTCATCGAGAAGCCAAGTCCCCCATCTTTATCCCTCAGCTGGTGTGTGCAGGAGAGCGGTGTGTTCTTTCCCTTCTGAAGGTGCACACTCTCTCCCCTCTTTCTGGAGCACTGTTCTCACTCTTGCCTTCTTCCCACCGCCTCCATCTCTTTGCCGGCTTGCCTCCTACTCATCCCTTTGGGAAGCGGCTTCTAGAGCATGTCTATCTTATTTCCTGACTGGCTCCCATATGCCCAGTGCTTAGCACTTTGGCACATGTGGGTGATCAGTAGATCTTATTAACTGAGTGACTGAGTCTGTGTGGTTAAGACCACACATCTGTGCAGGATGCAGCCTCTCAACAATTAGAACTTTGCACTCCATTGTGCCCATTTCATGGGGTTCTGTGAGTGTGGAGATCAGACATTTCAAATGAAATGTTCAAGTTTCAAACCTTCCATCCTACTTTCTCTATAAACATTGAAGTATCTTTTGAGCACGAACCAACATGGGACTGCCAAACCATAGCTTTCCAACCTGCTTCTTCTATTTTTTTTTCCAAATTATAAGAAAAAGTTTATTTAGAAAGTCACAGAGGTAGTAGAAGTGAGCCAGCTAAGAAGGACCCTTGGAGCACAGGAGAAAGGTAATATGCCTGGGGCCAGGAGGGAAGCAGTGGGGGAAGGGAAAGGCATAGGTGAACTCAAGAGGGAGAGCATGCTTTTGCTTCCTAAAAGAAAACTTCTTGCCGTGGCCGGGTTGCTCAGTGACTTAGAGCATTGTTTCCATAAGCAAAGGTTGTGGGTTTGATTCCAGGTCAGAGCACATATAGGAAGATCGATGTTTCTGTCTGCCTGTCTCTCTCCCTTCCTCTCTAAAATCAATAAATAAAAATTAAAGAAATAAAACTTTTTTGGCCTGATTTTTGCTTCAGAAAGCAGTTGTTGAGGCCCTGGCCAGTTTGTAGTCCCAAAACAATAAGGTTGCAGGTTCAGACATGTCTCAGGTTGGGGCACATACAGGAAGCCACCAAAGAATGCACAACTAAGTGAAATAGCAAATGAATGCCTCTTTCTCTCTCTCCCTCTCCCTCTCCCTGCCGCCCTTCCTATCTCTGTCTCACTAAAATCAATCAGAACGAAAGAAGAGTTGTTGACCTGTTGGTGATGGGCAGAATTATTGGATCTGGGGTAAAGAAGGGAGGCTGCAGTTGGTGGAGGGAGATTTATAGGCTGTAGTGGGTTGGAGGGCTAATTGATTTTGGGCCCTGGCTCATATACACATTTGAGATGGAATAACTGCCTAAACCAATCGATGGCTTAGGGAGAAGTGACCAACACTTCCCATAACCCTGGAGTCACAGCTCTGCTTTGTGTCTCCCTGTGTGTTTCCCCCTCTAAGAGGAGGATCCTGAGCACAGAGTCCAGGTCCAGGTCACCAAGCTCCATCACAGAGGCCCCAATCAGGATCTGACAGTCCTCGAGATGAAACGGGAAAACCCACAGCTGAAACAAATCGAGGGGCTGGTGAAAGAGCTGCTGGAGAGGGAGGGACTCACAGCTGAAGGTGGGCCCTGGAGGGCGGGGCTGGATTAAGAGCTGTTGGAAGGGCTGGCTACCTTCTGCCCATAGCAGAGGGGCTGGGTCAAGGTGGACTGGAGACCAGGGCTGGGAACTTGGGGGCAGAGGACCTGCACTTAAGCTCCCCATCTTCCTCTCCTCTCACTGCCCATCCCACTTCTTTCCAGGAAAAATTGAGATCAAAATTGTCCGGCCTGGGGCTGAAGGGACTGAGGAGGATGCACGCTGGCTGACTGATGAGGACACGAAAAACCTTAAGGAGATTTTCTTCAATATCTTGGTGAGAGGCGTCCTACCCCCGAGCCCTGGACCTCCAGCCTGCCCCCTCCCCTAGCGTGCTGTGGTGTGGAGAGCATGGTTGAGTGACACAGGCATCTCCCAGGCTCACTTGGTGAGCTTCAGTTTCCTCAGCCCTAAGAGAGGCTGTTGGTTCTGGCAGATGGGTGTTTGGGCCCTCGGCAAGAGCCCTGTATGAGGTGTTTGTGCTCCATCCCTGCCTTCCCAGTGCTGCTAGTTCCCGGGCTGGAGTTCCAGTGCCCAGAGCTTCCCTGGGCTCTGCCACCAGCACTCCTGCTCACCCACCACCCCTCACCAGGTGCAGGGAGCTGAAGAGGCACAGAGGGAGCGGCAGCGGCAGAAAGAGCTGGAGAACAACTACCGCCGAGTGTGGGGCTCTGGAGGTGGGGAGGGCACAGGGGACCCGGATGAGTTTGACTTCTGAGACCACTACTACCATTGGTTTGCCAAGGAGTCCAGAGTCTTCCTAGACTGGCCCAGCAGCCTCCTCACCCGTCTCCCACCTCCTGGAGCCCTGAAGGCAAAACAGCAGTGTACAGCCCAGCTGGGGACTTCAGGGGCCCTAGCCAAGGCTTGGAGGAGCCATAGACTGAGTGCTGCTGCTACTGCTGAGAGCTGCCCGAAGACCACCCCAGACCTGTGAGTTTTGCTCTCCCAGGCTCCTCCCCACAACCCCTCTCTGTTATATCCTCTAACAGTTGGTCTCTGTTCCCTCCCTACCTAGAGATCTCTTGAGTGTAGTAAAGCAGGGGAGCAAAAAGTGTGTGCTATGTATCAGGCCCTAAGAAACAGGCCCTTGATCCTGCCCTTGCTGCTGTTGGGTCGCCTAGCTTGTTCCCTTGGATTGGCTTGGGGTTTCCTGCTCCTTTCC
This sequence comes from Rhynchonycteris naso, assembly GCA_037038555.1. NCBI lineage: Eukaryota > Metazoa > Chordata > Mammalia > Chiroptera > Emballonuridae > Rhynchonycteris > Rhynchonycteris naso. The sequence goes on along the minus strand of CM072996.1, from coordinate 155,179,409 downwards.
TTTTCCACAGTTCCCTACAATCTGTGCTTCTGAGTTGAGGTGCCTTCCCCTGTTGCTGAGGAAACAGGAGAAAGTTGCCCACCACCTCTGACACAATCCAGTGAAAAGGGTAGGGGACAAACCTACCCATCAAGTTCTTGAACAATCAGGTTTCTAAATAAAAAACTAGACCATCACTCCATCCATCATTTTCTGTGTGGTGGGGGCGGGGGCTCAAGTAGGGAGGAAGCTTGGTGCTCTCTTGAGGGTGGAACATATGGTCTCATCCTGTTCTGTGTTCTCCTCCCAGGTGATACCATTGGGGGCTTGGGTTACAGGAAGAGACCAGGGAAGATAACAAGCCAGCCCACTAGCCTGCCAAGGGCTGAAACACCTACAGTCCTGTCATCCCTCCTTTTCTTCATCTGTCCATTTCTGTTAATTCTCTTCTCCCCCTTTATATCCTGAAAGCCAAAATGCACACCGTGGTGTTAGTCCAGCACAGGGCTCCCCCTTCTGCTGAATTCTCTCCCTATAGCATGCTGCAGATCCCATCTGGTTGCCACTCCCTGTTCCTACCTGACCACACCACTCAACATCTAGAAAAGACCTCTACCTTTGGCCATGCCCAAAGAGAGGGCTCGTTTCCTAGTGTGCCAGGGGTTAGGTGGGCCTGGGGAGGTGTCTCCATCTCTAACCCATTGCCAAGTGCAAATGTGGATTCCCCCAACCCCTCCTTTCTCCTCTTTCTCCCTCTCTGAGATGTGCAACCTTCCTGCTGAAGATTCTCCTCTGACTCAGAGGGTAAGAATATCACTAGAGGACATGGAACTCCCAAGTCTCCAAAAGTGGAAAGTGAGATTCATTGTTCTATTTAAAAATGTAATGAGTAGATGTATAAAATTCTGCTTCCCCAGATGCATTTGTATGTCTTGAAGAGAGGGATGCTTCATGTATGCAAGTTTGAGACATGGCCTCAAGGGCAGCTGTAGTCAGAGTACTGGGTTCAAATCCTTATCCTTCCTACAATCAATGGAGCCTTGGCCAAGATATTTAACTTTTCAAGTGCTGTTTCCTTATGGGTAAATTATAGGTAATTATACTGACCTCAAAGGATGGTCACTCTGGCTACCTTTCACTGGCTGGATATAAAAAGAACTTCCCCCTGGCCTGTGGTCCCCTGTAGTATTCCATCTCTCCAGGGCTCCTGTCTCCTCCTCACACACTCTCTCACTCTTGAGCTTCTGAGGAAGGCCGTAAGTTTGCCACCAAGAAAAGAAGAGGACGTGGGAGAATCCAGGTTCTCTGAGCTGCAAGGGGGAACAGCAAGGTCTTCCACTTGAGTCTTCTGTGCTACTTGCCCCTCTTCCTCTCACTTTGCCTTCCCAGACCCACACACCTGCATCTGCATCTGTCGCTGCACTGCACCCCTGAATTCACCTTTTCCTCAATCAGCCTGCTGTGCTAGGTAGTCACCCAGCCTAGGATCCTGCAGAACCAGGGCCTCCACGAGAATGGAACCTGGGCCCATTGCTGCAACCACACCTAGTTAGCTTGGTGGCTCACCAGCTGAATGTCCATTGTGGGGCCGAGGGCTGGCACCAACTCTACTGGAAGACACTGGGCCACTGACTGGTTCATAAAGGTAGATGACAATATGTGGGTGGCTATGCCCAGCCTGCATTAGCTGGTGACCTCCCGTCCCAGCCCTCTCCAAGGGGCAAACACTTCTGGTTGCTAATGAGAAATGAATAGCAGCACTGGCTGTGTGATGAAGCAGGTGTTGCAACTGTTGGAGGCAGCACTGGCCACAGGACACTGTGGCCTCAGTGGCCCCATAGATGACATGGAAGAGGGCAAATGTCTGCATCAGCTGGGTATGGAGTTCATGGACATCAGGGACCTCTGCAACCAGGAGATCTTTCACCTCTTTCCCTCTTGGCCAAGAGAAGGACCCCTATTGTAATAAGCTCTACTTCTGGTATCAGGTGCTCAAGGTGAGCAGGCTACCCTGGGACAGTCTTCCACAGGCTGGCCCTGGAGACCTTACCAGGTGCCCAACAGATACCATCCAGGTAACCTTCCCAAGGCAGCTTGGCTAGGAAGTGGGGGCCCTAATTTTAAAATCAGACTAAACTCCAAACTCCCTGCTCTTAACTGAGACTACCCTATCTTCCTACTTCCCAAGCAGCACCCCTTCCCTGTCCTCTCTAAACTCTACATCCTAACCCCTTCCCAGAACTGGAGTCATCTTGAGAGTCAGTGATTTCTCTGCTCCCTGCATCCCCACTGTTGCTCTGACCCACCTGTCTCCTTCTAAATGAACCCAGAACTGTTGTTGTACACAGTGGAGTGTCTGACCTACCATTACAGTTCCCTTGGATGCCTTAGATACCCTGCCACCAGCCACAGCAGCAGGAAGCCTTTGGGGGTGGCCCTCTCCCACCTCCAGTTCCCCACCTTGACCAAAGCCATTCCTTGACCCACCTCTTCAAGAACAGACCAGCAGCTCACCCCTAGACAAAATCACTTCCTCTTTAATTGCGGTTGAAGATTCACACCACCTGTCTCAGAGGAGATGGGGGCATTCCCCTTTGCCTCCTCCCCTTCCCAATTACCTGGTCCTTTGCAAGATATTTTAGCCAGAAAATAAAAATAAAAGACCAAAACCACTGACACAGACGACCCAAGGGCTGGGTTGATAGAGGGAGGAAGGGCTGGGCTAGGTAAGTCCACCCCACCACCCAGTTTCTGGGGGTGGGGTAGGGACCTGGAAATACTCCCAGCCACCTCACATCCCCTATCCTGGCTGGGAGGGGTCATGGGGTTGGGGAATAGGTCTGGAGCAGCTCCAGTGGGAGGGAGGGGCTGGATAGGAAAATAGTGGGGAAGGGGTCCCGTGGTAGGGGAACCCCTACCCCAGATCACCACGGTGCTGCACAGTCACAGGTACGCAGTCACGGTTACAGACACAACCCAAGAGCACCCCACCCCACCCTCTTCCCACCCTTGGCTTCCCCTACCCTGAAACACCCTCCCCAAGCCCCTGCCCACCCTTGCCCCCTTGATGGGGAGCAAAGCAATAAATTACAAGACTCCTCCCCAGTCCCCTTGGCTCACTTCTGCTCCATCCCTTCTCCCTCCCAAGATAGTAGTGAGGAAGGACCCAGGCTCTAGGCTCCCCCAGCCCTTTAACTTCCATCCGTGGGTGTGCTTGGGGGGACTTCTTGATTTCCACTCCTCATGGTCCCTTTCACGGAAAGGGTTGGGGACCCCCCTACCCCTCATGGGCAGCAGGGGTCCTGCCCCTCGCTGCCCTTACCCCTTCACTGGGCAGTGAGATTAGCATGGAAAAGGTGGAGTCCCTGTTTAGGCCCCATGACCTGGGGCTAGTCTTCCCACGTCTTAAGCCCTCTCTCTGGCGTGGCGTTGCCCCAGGAGCCTGCCTGGGTTTGTGCTCCTGCCCTGCGATTGTCGAGCACAGGCACGACTAGATCTTCCCCCACCCCAACTCTACCTCACCCCCATCCCCGCTCTTAGAGGGCGGGAGTCCTCCTCCTCAAACACCAAGTGGGTAGATCCAGAGCATTCCCAGTGTGAAAACTGAGGAGAGGGGGCGTGTTGAGCTAAGGTCGACATGCCTCATTGGGGAAAGGGAGGTGAATTTGTGTCTTCTGGGAGGCGTGGGGTGCTGTGCCCTCGAGGGGGGAAAAGTGCTCCCATGGGATGGGGTGAAGATTGGAGAGGTGAGTGGGTGCATCTGTCCAGCGGTCCACCCGGTGCGGTATTGTGCCCGGCCCGTGGGGTAATGGGGGTGTCTCTCCCGCTGGGCAACTATACCAGCGCGACAGGGGCGTCAGCGCGGCCCATGCTGGCAGCACTGCTCCGGCGGCGGGGACTGGGAGTGGTGGTAATGCTGGGAGTGGTGGCCGCGCTGGGGGTGGTGGCTGTGCTGCTGCCCTCTCCCGGGCAGCCGTGCTGGAGAAGGATGTCGGCGCACAGCTGGCTTCCAGCCTGGCGGGCGTAGAACAGCGCGGTGCGGCCCTGCGCGTCACGGGCGGCCACGTCCGCCCCGTACTGGAAGGCGGAAACGGCCGCGTTACTGCGCGGCTCCCGGGAGGCCACCTGCACGTCGCTCCCCAAGATTTCCAGGCCCACTTCCAGGGTTCCTTTGAGGATACCAATCTCCCCCTGCCTCGCTGTTTCCAGGATAGAGCCCTCAAAGATCCCTTTACCTACCCCCACCCGCCACCGCTCACGTACCCACAGCAGCAGCTGCGTGATGACAACGTCGGCGAGCTCGGCCGCCAGGTGAAGTGGGGAGCGAAGCTGCGGATCCTCGACGCTGGTATCGAGCGGCCCGTGTCGCGCTTGGGCCAGAAGCAGGAGAACAGCGTCCACGTCTTGGGCCTGCACCGCAGCCCACAGCTGGCGGCCCAGCGGCTCATCCGGAGTGCCCAGCGGCGCCAGGAACAGCAGTTGCTCGTACTTGGCGCGAATCCATGACTCACGCTCCTCTCTACAAGACCAGGGATCAATAGGAAGAGATCTTGGGACCCCACCTCTGCCCTCTACTCAGGGAACCCTCTCAGGAGCCCCCACACACACAAACACACACCATGTACTCCCTCACACATACCGCGAGGAATCCCGCGTGGGTTTGGCTCGGCCTCGCGTGTCGCTCTCCCACACGCGGTTGGCCATATCGTTGCCAATGGCCGTCAGCACCAGGGTCAGCTCCCGCGGCCAGTCGTCCAAGTCCAGCGAGCGAACGCGAGACAGGTGTGTGCCCAGGTTCCGGTGAATGCCAGAACACTCGATACAGATGAGTGCGCCCAGGTTCAAGCTGGCCCACGTGGGGTCTAGGAAAGGAGTGAGAGGTCGGCTCCCGGCAGAGCAAGCATGGGAACCCTGGAATTCGCCAACTCGAGCGAGCTATGATCCTTCTCAGGCCCCTCCACTGCCCCCTTGTGCTCACTGGGGGCCCCGCAGTCCACGCAGATAGAGTTCCCCTTGGCGTTCCGGATCGCCTGGATAGCCACGGCTTCGCTTTGGCTGTCTGTGCGCAACTGCAGAAAGGGATGGGGTTATTATTCACTCTTCCTCAGAGCCCTTCTCCGAACTCCTCAGACACGCATCTCCGCTTTCCCCCAATCCCCCCTCACTCCTATTACCTTAACCTTGCTGCTCTCACAGCATTGTAGGCTGGCTAGGATCTGGCTCTCAATTGCCTGGACCCAGGCATCCCGTTCCTCAAAACTGGCTGCCTCAAAGTGCCACGTCTGACCAGTGCTGGACACGATCAAGAACTCGAAGTTTTCCTCTGGGAGCGGGAGTTGGAATGGGGTCATGAGGGAGGGATAGAGTTCAAACAGGGACTGTCTTTCCCAAACCTTCCTCCCTGATGTCCATCCATAGCCCCTGGGAGTGGGGCGGAGGGGCTGGGGAAGCAGAGGATGGGGAAGAGCAGGAAGCCCGAGCACATGCAGGGGAAGGCAGGGGCACCCCCACCCCTCTGCACCCCAACTGAGAGCCCCTCCCAACTCCCCGCTTGTTACCTGCTTTATAAATATTTCTTAAACTACCAAAGGATTTTAGTTTCCACATTTTGCGCTTGGCTGGTTTCCCGAAGCGAAGGAGATAGAGATAGAATAAAGAGCAGAACAGAGAAAGAGACGAAGAAAAGAGAAAAAGAGGCAGATGGAGAGATGAAGAGAGTGACAGAGAGTGCCAGAGACAAAGCAGGACAGACAGATGGGGAGAGAAAGCAGAACTAAAGTCAGTGGCCCCGGAGTAGAGTAGAGTGGAAGCTGAGAGCCATGAGAGCAGGCAGGTCTGGAACCTGGGTCTGAACACCCAGCAGAAAGCAGGGGCTGTGGGGACCAGTTATCATGACCAATCAGGAGCCAGGTCTCTGGGAGGGGAAGGGATGGTCAGGATCTGAGTAAACAATGTGGAAAGGGCACAAAAGGTGGGTCACAGGCCTGGGATGAGGAGGCATGGGGTTCAGAGGTCTTGTGGGTTTTGGGGGCTTTGGTGGGTGCAGGCATGGGGACCACTGTGGTCAAGAGCTATCAGGGGAGCTTGGCAATCATAGGAAGTTACTGGGAATAGGGGCTGGGGGGTCACAGAGTCCTGGGTGAGGAATCAATGGATGCATTGAGGTTAGAGGCTGAGTCCCTGAGGGGTGCAGGAGTTGAGGTGGTAAGCAGAGCTGAGGACAGGAACAGGAACTAGAGGGTCATTAGGAGAGTAAGCAATAACTTATGAGGGTCATCGAGAATGGGGTCTGGGGACTGCTGAGGTAAAAGGCATTGACTGGGCAATGGGAAGAAGGACAAGGGTTGAGGGGTGTCCATCCTTTTCACTAAATTATGTGCAAAGTGGCAATGATAGTCAAGCCCTCAGCTCAGGCACTTTTTCTCCTCCTGCAGGAACTAGGCCAGGGGTCTGGAGTTGGGGGTGAGGGTCCAGAGTGGGAGAGCAACTGCCCACCAGGGCCTCACCTTCAGCCTGCCCAGCCGAGCCTTCAGTCTTGGACGGTGTTGTCAATTTTTTCCTCCTCTGCTTCTTCACCATGGGAGAAGGAGGAGGTTCCCGACACAGGGGGCTCAGGTCTCCAGATGGCGTACAGTCTTAGGAAGGGGGACAGAGCTGCCTCAGTTGCCCCATCTACAGATTTCCTGATTTCACAATACCCTGAATACCCTGTCTCCTCCCCTGAACTAGCTTCAGCATTTTAGTGTCCCCTCCTCAGTTGTCCCTCTTCAGGAGATCCCCCTTGACCATTCCTGAGGAGGTGGGCAGATGAGTGGTTTAGAGTCAGACCTGCACTCAGATGCTGGCTCTGCCACTTACTGGCCTTGAGACCTTGAGCAAGCCACTTAATCTTCTGAGCCTCAGTTTCTTCATCCCTAAAATAAGGATAATAATCTTGACCTGACAAGATTGTTGTGAGGATTACTTGTTACAATGTTACTTGCTATTTAAAATGAATTAAGGAAAATATACATATTTCTGAACATTCCAAACACTGAATGCTGACTATGTGTTGGACAATGTTCTCAGTTTGTTTAAGCCTTAAAGCAACCCTCTCTGGTAGAAACTATTGTCTCCATTTTATAGATGAGAAAACTGCGGCATGGAGAAGTCAAGTACCTTGCCCAAGTGGCAAGCCAGGTTAAGTTCAGGCAGTTTAGCTCTAGAACCCACTGATCTAACACATTATGATAAACATGGTAATGCTGAACTTGGTGCTTGGCACCCAGGAAATGCTCAGTGTATCCATTCATACAGTCCAGCCTGCAAACTTCCAGCGCAACTTCATTTCCCACCCGTATCCCATTTGGATCTGGAAGACAGTGGATGGAGGATGGACCCTCACTGACCAGTGCTGAGGGCTCGTGCCAAATTCCGGTCTGGTTTCAGCAGGTGCTTGGATGTCTGGTCTGGTGGTGGCTGCAGGGAACTGGGGCTGCGGCTGGGGTTTGGAGTGGAAGTAGTGGCTTCTGTTGAAAGGGGAAGGAGATAAAACCTCAGCAAGCCACTCAGTCTCTGGGCCCCAAGCCCTAGGAGTACTTCTTCATCACTCACCTTCTCACTTATTCACTCCTAGCCCCTCCTTTCCCCTAGCCCTGGCCTGTCTCCTGCCCCTCTACCATGAGCCCCACTTACCAGGGCCTTCACACATCTGGACATTGCTCATGTCCTTGACTAGCCCATTGATGCTGGCTGAGGGGCCAAAAGCAGAGATGGCCCGGGGGGGCCGCTTGCCAGGGACTTTGACAGTTGTTCGTAGCAAGTCCATCTCCTTGCCATGAGTACTGTGGATGTAGTCCTGTAGGGGCACAAGGGTTGAGATTATAGGAAAGGTTGGGGTCCTTGGTGGTGCTGGGAAGCAACCATACTAAGGACTAGAGAGGGACTGGGGAGGAGGCTCTGGGAGCTGATGGATGGGCGGAGCTACCAGGGGATGAGGCAAACAGACTTGGCCCAGCACTGTCTCCTCTTGAAAGCATTCCCTGAGTGGCAGGCCAGGCAAAGGTCTGTTCTCCATGCTCTCCCACTAGACTGAAAGTTCCTGGAGATATAGTTACCTTTTTATCCCTGGCATGGGCACATGGGAGGTGCCTAACCTTTAATATGCTTGCTAAAATTAAGAGAATGGGACAAGCTTCCCAGAAATGATGTTAGTGTTTGTCAGAGGCACAGATTTCTAAAGCGGGACGGGCATCTAAGGCCAGCCAATGGGCCCAGCCACTGTCTGCCACTCACATTAATGCTGGGATGGTAAAGTAGGAAGCCATTACTAGACAGGGTCACATATTTCTTCTTCCATTCTTTGTTCAAGGAGTTGCCACTTCGCTTTAGCAGGAAGCTCTGTAGTATGGAAAAAGACATGTAGATGAAAAGTCAGTTAAGACCAGCTACTCCTAGTCTGCCCTCAGCCCCTGGACCACCCACCTGTTTAATGGGGATGACTCGCCCACTCCCTGTTGTCTCTCCTCGGCTGTCCAAGCTCCGCTTCTCAGAGTCACTGCCCCGGCGATTCTGAAATGGTTATTGGTATCAGTTAGAGAACAGATAGAGAGATACACTGTTGGAAGGACAGGAGGACAGATGAATAAGGGCCCAACAAAAGAGTCCAGAGACCAGAGAAGATGGGCAGGTAACAGGGGACAGGGTATGGGGGTCAGCATATCCAATACCGCAAAAAGGCTGGTCCTGCGCTTGGCTGCCCGGTGCAGGGACCCTGGAGTGCTCAATCCAGCCACTGCAGCTGCCTCAGCTCGGAGCTCACGGTGACCAACATTGGGTGAGGATGGGAGGGAAGAAGAGTAGTCGCTCGTGTGGCCCCCGTTACTAGCCTGGAGAAGTCAAAACAGCTGAGATACTCCCACCCCACCAAGCTACAGTTACAACAAGTTTTTGGGAAACACAAGAAATTTCTTGAGCCCTGGCCAGTTGGCTCATTGAATAGAGCATTGACCTGGGGTATGGACGTCCCAGGTTCAATTCCTGGTAAAGGCACACAAGAGAAGTGATCATCTGCTTCTCTTCCCCTGCCTCTCCCCCTTCTCTCTCTCTTCCCTTCCTACACCAGTGGCTTAATTGGTTTGAGCGTTGGCTTGGGCACCGAGGATAGATCAGTTGGTTCAAGCTCATCAGCCTCAGGCACTAAAAATAGCTTGGTTGATTTGAGCATTAGCCCCTGGGTTGGCGGGTGGATCCCTGTCTGGATGCATGCAGGAGTCTGTCTCACTATCTTCCCTCCTCTCACTTAAAAAAGAAAAGAAATTTCTTGATTTCATCACTATTTGTATTAGCATTAATAATAAAACTCCTTACTAGCATTGTCAGAGTGATTTAGATTTCCACAAAGCTGACTTCACAGTTGTAGGTCATATCATTTTCCTTACAACATTGGGAGGTTTAGATGACTTGCTCAAGGACATTGCAAACAGTGTTTGAAACCTTGTAGCTTCCCAGTCCAATACACTTTCTACAAATAGTGTCTAACATATCTATCTGCTTCCCCCGACAACCTGTTGGGTACTCTGTACTTGCTCTTAAATCATCAGCCACTCCTCAGATTCTTACCAGCCCCACTGTAGACCCTGAAACCCCAACTCACCTGCCCAGCTACGGGAGTGGAAGCAGTTGAGTGGCTTGGGGAGCTGGGCAGGGACTTGCAGGCAGCCAGAAGCTGTTGCTGTTTGCGCAAGGTCACGACCTTCTGGGCCACTGAAGTATGTAGGGGAAGGAGGTATGAGCAGTGCAGATACCCAAGAACACTCGTTGGTGCTTAGCTTTGAGAAATACCCAAAGATAACATAGACCCCAACTTACTTGTTGCTATTGCCTTCATGCCACAAGTAATTGTGCCAGCTCTTCCAGCCCAGAAAGACCTTATGGCTATTAAACAAAACTTCTCTGACCTTCCTGATCCCCCTTCCCTCCCCCACAGGCTAATGACCTATCACTCACAGAGAGAGGCCTGATGCACAACCTCTAAGAACATCTAGGCCTCTAACTTCCTGTTTTTCACACTCACCCTCTTGGAAGACCCGGTCCACATTGAGCCCATAGGTTGCACAAGTCTCATAGTAGCTGCAGCGTTTCATATCTGCGCACAGAGCTCTGGCACGAGCATCGCCTACGACCCGAGGGGAAGAAGCACTGATCCTGTCTGAAGAGACAGGAAAGGATCAGAATTGGGGCCCTTACCTGCTTTCATTTCCCTTGGGCTCCAGTCCCATGCTGGGCCCACTAGTGACAGGGTCTGAGAGGTTGTCTCGCCTGTGACCAGGTGGAATCGAGTATAGAAGCTTTTTTTGAGTGTTGGGCCCAGCTCATATGCCCAGCTTCATTACAAGTAGGCTGGTTGCACTGTTTGTTTTCCAAAATGACTCACCAGAATTGTATGGAGCTTTCTGACAAGATCTAAACTGGCTGAGACTCACAAATGGCAATCACCCTGTCCTGCAAATACAATGAACCCTGAAGTGAATGGGAGAACCCCTGGCATGTGAATTACAAAAAGGTTCATATCTGCTTGACCTGTGGTGATACAGTGGACAAATTATTGACATGGAATGCTGAGGCCACCAGTTCGAAATTCTGAGCTTGCCTGGTCAGGGCATGTATGAGAAGAAACTACTACTATGAGTTGATGCTTCCTGCTCCCTATCCTGCCTTTCTCTCTTGCTCTATCCTCTCTCTAAAATCAAGAAATATAATCTTTAAAAAAAAAAAGGAAAGAAAAAAAAAGGTTCATATCCATTGGTAACAGGATAACAGGTGGACTGCTCACTCTGCTTCAGGAAACCTGGAGACGAGCAACAGGTGGAAGCAGACACCTGCTGGACAGCCATCAGACAGAAAGCCCTGCCAGCCCAACACAGGTGGGTAGTGGAAGAAGCTTTTCCTGGCCCTAGTGGAGAGTGTGTGATTCAGTGTCTCTGAATCACTTATCTGAGAACTAAAATGTTTTCTGCTCTGTGTTTTCTCCATCTTTCTTTTATGTTTACTCTTTGTTTTAAATAAGATGTCAGCCTGACCCAGCTATAGAAAGGGAGAGATGGAAAAGCCTTTTTATCCACATTGGAGCCTGAGATTTTGTTTCCCATGGTGGTGGCATTGGGAAATACTAGTTTTTGGCTCCTTCCAGAAGGTGACTGGAATCCACATGGCTTTTTCCACATGTTACCAAGTTCTCTTGTATATCAGGCAATACCCTATTAGCTGTCAGTAGTGCCTTTCCAGTCCCTCCTTACCTTGTGTCCCCACTAGTGCCAGCGCCAAGCCTGATCGTCCTTCCCCCCGAAGGGAGCTCAGCTGCCCATGGAGACTGCTCACGGCCTGGAAACTGTTCTCATCCTCCAGGCTGAAGACCAATATTACAGCATCTGCCCAGCCTGAGAACTTGCGGGGGTGAGGAAGCAAATAGGTCAAACTAGTCTACTTCTCTGAACGATATTTCCAGTTAGACCTGGGAAACCAGAGCTCTCTCCTCCCTTGGCCAGTGCTGACCCCAAGCAGCCTGTCTTCTTCATATCTAATCCCTCACCTTGGCATCAGGTGCCCCAGCTTCCTCCCGGATCAATACCAGATGAGTCTGTCCATCCACCAACATCTCTTTCTTGTGCTGCTCACCTGTCCAGAAGGATTGGAAGTGGTAGGTCAGAGGTCACAGGTCACCACACTGCCCCATAATCCCTCTACTTTAGCTGTCATGGCCTCATCCTTACCTCTGATCCCCATACCTGCCTAAACACTGATCACTCTTCCTAGTCATGATTCTGGATCCCTGACCCCAATCCCTAGTGTACTAGGGTTTCTGAGAACTCACTCTCTGTCTTCTCCAGCACTTGGTATGAACCGGTCAGGAATCGATGAATGAGCGATGACTTTCCACTCCTGGCATCACCCAGTACACCCTGAGGACAAGGTTGTAGAGCAAAAATTGTGAGAATTAAGAGAAGGCAGAATGCTTAAGTCTGGAGAACTTAAAAAGACTGGTGGTGTTAAATCATCCAAGGAATGTCCTACAGGGGCCTGGATGACAGTCAAGAGAGAGCATTCAGAGGATCAGGCCAGGAGTGTGGCAAGACATATTCCCAAACTCAAAATGATCCATGAGCTAAAATATGTCAGAAACTCAGTACCATTTGTGTGTGTGTGTACATGTGTGCTGTGCTATTCAGAAAACATACTGAATGTGTGTATGGGGGCGGGGGGGGGGAATGTCACAGTCTTAGGCACTGGTTGAAAAGTTTTAACCAATTCTAAGCAACGGATCATGAACAGTTATAGGAGAGATGCCAGAAATGAGGAGAAGCCTGGAAGACAACCATGAATAAACAAGGAAAGGAGACTAAAGAAGAAGTTGTGAGGATGTATCAAGACTCAGAAAGGTGCTATAAAGGTAGAATTTCAGGAGAACTAAAAACACCCAACACAACTATTCCTGATTCTCACAGAAAGGGACAAGAGGGGAAAGGGTGAGAGTTGAGGGTGCAGTGGGCAGACCAGCCTTCCAGCAGACAAAGGGACTGGGTTACCTACCAGGCGCAGTTCAGGAATGGAGCGGCTCAGAGTCCATTCCTGGCTATTGACCACAGCTTCTGTAATGGAAAGGAGCCATAAGAGGGGATGCTTCAGGCCCCTCCTCCTTCTGAAGCTTTCCTTAACCCTCAGAGCCCTGCCTGGGCTGGGGAGCTGTGTAGAAAGGCTAGGTTTGAGAGTGGCCCCCAATCCTCCCATCCTAGTCAGCTCTCCCCACAGCTGTTGCTGCCTCTCAGTGGTTGCCTAGCAACAGAGTCAGCAAGACGAAAATACTTCAGTTGGCATCTCCCTTAAAACACATCCCCAAATGTAAAGTCCCTGCCCCAGACTTGGGGACCAGAGCTGTGACAGTTGTGGGTTCCTCCTTCTGGAAGGAGAATATAAGAGGGTCTTCTACCCAAAGGCTTGTCTGATTCCCAGGGCAGATCCAGGGAACAGGGGCTGAGACATAGAAGGGAGTGGGTTCTCTTCAATCTCCATTTCACAGGAAAGAAACTGAGGTGAGGGATATACCTTCCCTATCAATGGCATGAAGGATTTGACCCTTCCCCACGGTCCAATGAATGGTGCTTGGATTTTCTGTGCCTCTTTCTCCCATAACCTTCCCCACTAGCATCATCCAAAAGACCTAAGGGGAAAGGCTCCACTCCCTGTCAGAGAGAAGCCACAGGCCTGGAGGAGTGGGAGGAGGATGGATGCTACTTCCGCCGGCTGGGTCCAGCCCCTGCGCCTGACACTGACCGGACGTTCCCGAGGTGCCGCAGCTGCGGCGGGAACTCTAGGATCCGGAGCCATCTGCTCCCACCCGCTCCAGAGCCAAACCCCGGGGCCGCCCCCGCTCCCGGACCTGCCTCCCCTTTGGGAGTGTGAGCCAAACCATGAGTCCCTCACCTCTCTTCCAGAAAAGAAGAGAAGAAGAAAAGATAAAAAATAGACACCCGCTAATCGACCCCCGCCAACGAAACACTAACCTCAGTACCCCCTCCCAAGTCTGCAGGAGGTAAGAATTGCCTTTGCAGCAGTTCCGAGCCCTTGAGTCACTCTCGGTCAGCCCCCTGGGGGTTTCCATTAGGCTCTGAGGCCTGGGTAGGCAGTGGGGGAGTGAGGTTTCCTATCCACCCCCTCTCATTTCACATTCAAGTATTCTGCACGATCCAGTCCCCACGCACTCTTACTGCTCAATCCGCCTTACTGCATGGAAAGAAACAGTCCCTTCTTGCTGCCTCACTAGCCTGCTCTCCGCCCAGGGGAAGACCTGTCCCTGGTGAAGAGCTGCACGCAAGGTCACTCTCATGCCACCTGCCCCAAGTGCTCAGGAGAAACCAGGCTTCCTAATCCACTTCCCCTTCGAGGCCCCTCTGGGCAAGGCAAAGTCCTGTTTCCAGCTTTCAGATTCCAGCTGAGGCTGGAGGTGGGGTCTGGGGCTTCTCCTGGAACAATTTCCTAGTCACTCTGACCAAGGGCATTATTTTTCCAGAAAGCTCTGAGGCTTTCTGAGTCCCTCTGAAATTAAGTCATTTCTCATGTCGCACAATATAGCTACTCACCCCCATCAGGACCTCTTATTCTTTACCCCAGTCCTTAGCAGAGAAGTCAGCCTGGTTCTTTTGCCCACCCAAGAGAGAAGCGTCCCTAGTTCAGTCCAGCACATGCCTCCCCCAACCCAAGCTGAGCATTCCAGCTGCCCTCCCTTCCTTGTTCTCAGACCCTGGTCCTACTCACTAGGGGAGGTGCGGAGCTCTGTGCCCAGCAGCTCCCTAGACCCGCTGCCAGAAGACAGGCCTGAGGGTCCAGGAGGGGGCCCGGAACCAGGAGGCCCCCCTGTGCTCTTGGTGAAGATGCCGCTGATAAACTTGAGCATCTTCCGATCTCGAGTGGATGCTCGGCCCCCCTCCCGGCCCCGTTTCAGCCCTGGAGCTGGAGGCTCCAGAGTGATTGGAGGTGCAGGCCCAGTTGGCTGCGCGGAGGCGGCAGTGACAGCAGTGGCTGGAGCCTGGATTGCTGGGATGGTTAGTGGAGGAGGAGAGCCTGCAGATGGTCCCGGGTGCAAGTCACTGTTGTCCAAGGTCTTACTCTTGCCTTTTCGAGGGGATAGTTTCCCTCGGGCTCCGAGTCCAGCCCCGACCCCACCAGAGGTCGTGGCTGCCGCTCCGCGTTCCCCGACGGCGGCAGCAGCAGAAGATCCAGTCCCGGAGCTTTTTGACCCCTTGACCCTGGGCTTGCCCTCGCTTTCGGGCCATGACAGGCGGCTACCTACGCCTTTTACCCCACCAGCTTTGACTCCACTCGTGGTTACGGTCTTGCATGGCTTGGGAGCCAGTGGCGGAGGCGCCACCTTAAGCCTCCGGCTGCCCGTGCCCGGGTGCGGAGAGGAGGAGCCGGGGACACCACCTCCCGCCCGGCTGTCAGATTCTGGGCCCCCCCAGCTCGGGCTGCTGAGCAGGGGGCGCCGGGAGGAGGTGGGAGCGGCCGCGGGCTTGGGGTCAGGGCTCAGCCCCCCAGAAAGTGGGGGCCCCGGAGCGGCGGCCCAGAGGGAGAGGCGGCGGCCGGGAGCGGGGGAGACGGGTCGGGTCGGACTGGCCGGAGCCGGGGACAGGGCGAGGGTCTCAGCGCCCTCGGAACCCCCGGCTCCCGCGCTGCTCGTGCTGATCCACAGCGCATCCTGCCGGTGGAAGAGACGCTCGTGCCGCTTCTTGCCCGGCTCCTCCGCGCCTCGGGGGCTGCCTGAATCCCGGGTCTCCGCACCTCTGGTCCCGGGGGCACCTGCTGCGGCCGCAGACGGAGAAGGCGGCGGCGGAGGCACCGACTCGAGCTTGACCAGGGTCAGCGAGATGAGGTAGGTCGTTGTCCGGCGCTGAAGCGCGCCCGCGCCCCGGCTCATGGGGCCCCGAGACCCCCGAGCTGGGGAGGGGAGGGGACTCCCCCGGACTGCCTCAGGGGGGCCCGGCCATGGGGCCGCCCTGTTCGCTGCCCCCAGTCCCCGGACCCCGCTGAGCTCCCGGCCCGGCTCCGCTGTCGCCGCCGCCTCCGCCGCCTCCGCTTGCGCACCCCTCCCATCACACGGGGCGCCCCCTCCCCATGCTCCCCACCCTGCACCCCCACCCCGTCGGAGCCCCGAGACCTTGGTGCTGATCCAGGAAGGCGCGCCGGACCGTGCACCCCGGCCTGGGTGGGGGCGCTGAGATGAGCGGGGAGGGCGGGGAAGATAGTAGTGGGGGCAAATAGGGGAGAGGGAGGAACGGGGGCAGAAAAGGGGAACCTGAGGCTGAGGGAGAAGACAAACCGCTGCGGGGGTGGCAGGAGCAGGGAATGGGAACTCAAGGGACAGGGGCAGGGGATGGGGGTCGGAAAGGGGGTCTTTAGGAAGGTGGGAAGCCAATGGGTCTGGTCTTGCGGGAGATTCGCAGGGGCGCCGGGAGGATGCTGGGGATGGAGATACAGACGCGGGCGGAGGAGGAAGGAGAGAAGCCGAAGGGAGTGGGAACACAAGGATATGGGGTCTGGGAGAGGAGGGGCGTGGGATCTGGGCGGAGGGTCTGGGGGGCTTGCAGGGGCTCGGCTCGGTCCGGATGCGCGCTGTGTCCGGGCGCTCCCCTCACATTGAGGAGGAGGCGTCCCCCCATTATCCCCCCCCCCCCGCTTCTCTCTATCATCACGGCTGTCTGCGAAGACGGTACAAAATCCTGGACTGGATTTCCCGCCCAAACCCAGGGCTGGACTTTCTGGAACTTGGACTCATCTACTCCAACAATCTAGTCCCCCCTCTCCTAGCACAGAATAGTAAGGGAGCGCGACTGTCACTGTCGGGTGTGGCATTTAAGGACTAGGTAAAAATCAGTCTGTGGGTGAGCAGTCAGCCGCGAAAACGGAGCAAATTCTGGAGAAGCCGAAGTGGGAAAGTGGAGAACCTGAAATCCCTTTCCCAAAACCCCTTGTCTGCCCCAGGTACTTGCATGTGCTTCTTTACCCATAACTCAGCACCCTCGCCCACTTCCAGCCCACCTTTACGCAATACATCGATGGGGCCATGTTTTGAACCCAACCGTCCCAAAGTGAACTTGAAAAGTGTTCCCTGGGGATGGGGACAAACATGGAACCTAGCAGGATGGGATGGGGGTGCCTCAAGCTCGGAGAGATCTAGGGGCTCAGAGGAGCCCAGACCAAAGAAAAGTGAATCAAAGGCTTCAGCTCGAGGTGGAATGAAAAGGAATATGTGTACAGACCGACACCCCCATACCAAAATGCATCTGGTATCCATAGTAACCGTAGCTTTAAGAGTGCCTCAGAAACAGCGGGGATAAGCAGAGAGGAGGGATCAGTGTGCTTGGTGGTGTGTGTGTGTGTGTGGGGGGTCCGCTATAGAATTTCGGGTTCATGGAGACACCACTCTTACATCTGGTTACACACCTGTAAGGTATTTAGCACCCCTGAATACAAGGAGCAGCAAAAGCAGTTGAGGCAGCAAAAGCCGGCTTCTTTTGGGTTCACATTCATCCTCCTAAGGTTTTAGAGGTAGGTCTCTTACAGAGGTTAAAAAGATATAGAGAATAGAAAAACGTCTGCTCTGTATCTCCCATCCCTCTCTAGGGACCCTAGAGTTCAAGGCTCACTGTCCTCGAGCCCGAGCCTGGGAAGAAGGATGAAGGGTTAGGCCTATAGGGAACAGAGGCAAAGACCCGGCAGCGGTGGAGCTGGAGTCGGAGGAGGCCTCTCCGCAGCCTAGGATACCCCACCCCTAAACTTGGGAAGTCTCAGCATTTCCCTAATTTGGTGTCTCATCCTCCTGACGCAGCCAAGACTATAAAAGTGCTACCGTGGGCGGCTCTTGGAACCAGCGTGCTCCGCCTTGTAGGGGATGAGGGTGGGGGTAAGGTACCAGGATGCTGGGTGCCCTTTGTTTTCCCCAAGACCTGTATCCGAACCCTTGTGGGCCTGTTGAGAGTTCAGCAGCCTCTCTGCCTGGTGCACACCCACCCACGTATGCCAGGATAACACTATTCTTAGGACAGAAGACCCTTCAATAGTCTTTTCTGAAAAAGAGAGTAAAGGAGGTCTGTCACATTGTGGCTTAATTTTTCTTTCTTTCATTGGTGGCCTCAGTTTTCCTTTATGTTCAAAGGGAACAGAATCCTGACGCTTAGGCAAAGAGTGGAAGAAATCACTTATAAAGAGAGGCATCTTCTCAGAGATTTCAGCCTCTACCCCTCCTTACTCCCTCCTTCTCCAAAGCTCAGGGGAGCTCTTCTACCTGTCCTAAACTTCTATCTCCCCACTTTTTTTTTTCTACACAGGTAGGGCTTATAGTTCCTTCTTAGTAGGCCCCATGTGGCTATTCCCCATAGGTCTGCCTTTCCAACAATGAATGCTGTATGGAAGGTGTCAGCTGTAGATCTTGGTAAAGGTTGGGGAACAGAAAGGAGGCACTAGCCTCAGAAGGGCAATGGAAGCATGCCATCCAGCTGTTCCCTTAGGAACCATAAACAAAACTGTTCTTTCCGCAAGTTATGCTCTGGTGTTTTTTTACTATCAAAGAGATCTAGCAAGAGATGCCCTTGATGGAAAGAATACTTCTTGACTGCCCCCCTCTGCCACTCTAAGTAGGCGACTAAGAATGGAGAAGCTGGAAGAGACCAGAATAGATGGAAGATAGATGTGCTTTTTCCAGACACCTTGCACAAGCAAAGAAGTCCAATTTTGTTAGCTCTTTGCCACCTCAGAGATAATGAGATGAGAAAAGTCCAGAGACACCTCCAGTTCCATCAGTTCCTTGGTGGTGGTGCCTTGTGGATGGATATGCTGTTCCTGCAAAGGCCCCACCACAGAACTAAAAGTTGGGGTGGGCAGGAGGATGTGGTTGATGGTGTTGCCATGGCAGCACTTCCTTCCTGTATTGTCATCACTTGCTCTAATGGCACTAAGAAGGTAGAGCGGAAGGTGTGTGGGGGTGGGGGTGTGGGGACAGAAACAGGAGTGTGGGGAAGAAAGGGGACTGAGAAGAGTCCTGGGGACTTCTCTGCACTTCGGCAGAGCATGCTGTGTGAATGTTAGTGTGTGTCTGGGAGCCTGGGATTCTCTGGGTGGTGATTTTAATGTGTGTATGTATTTGTGTGTGTGTTTTTCTCTACAGCTGGAGAACAAGAGGTCATTGATCCCTCATGGGGCCTGGGAATGAACACATCATCCAGTCCCAGAACCTCCTGCCCTAGACTGCTTCCTGCCCCAGACTCCCCAGACAGTGTCCAAGTCTACGATAGGTCTGTCACAGCCTGTCTTCCCCATGTTCACTCACTTCTCCATTTCCAGGAAGGTCAGTTCAGCAGTGACCTGTATTTTGATCTCCTGGGAGAAGGATCAGAATTGGTTTTTTTTCCATCTTCTTCAAATGTATTCTTCTCCTAAATGCCAGTTCCATCTTGGGGACTACTAGGAAGTGGCTAGTTGGAAAATATGTATGACCCAGCAAACCCTTCTATGCCTCTGATGGAACCCAATACACCCAAGTTGGAAGCTAACCCTTCTCTTACCTTGTACGCTGTTCAGTGAGGCCTGGATGTTCTCCCGAAGTTCCGAGTCACCCACCCTCTCTGTCAGTTTTCTGAGGTGGCTTAGAGCCTGCTTAGCTACCTCATGTCGTTTGACTTCTGCTCTTACTGCAGCTACAGCCAAGTGCCTTTGGGCATGCATGTTACCCAGACCTGTTTTGCCAGGCTAACAGCAATCTTTGGCCCTGAAGCCCATGGCCCGTAGCCCCCAAACCCTAGTAGGCCCCTTCTGCTGTGCCCCAGAACTCCAGCCCCTGCCCGCCCTTCCGACTCGGCCTCACTTCCTGACTGGTGAGTTTCAAACCCACAGCCTGGAACAGCACTACCTCCTGCACCTCTCACCCCCTCTAGTGTTGGTCCATCAGCTCTGCCATCCAGGCTCTGCTCAAATTCCCCAGCAAGGTGGATGAAGAGATGATAACAAGCATCAAGCATCCTAGGGCCTCCTGTGGGAGGTGGCTAATTAAGATGGGTGTTGGTGCTGGGAGAATGTGGCAAGCCAAGTCCCAAGTGCAATCCCAAATTCTTGGTGACCTACAGATTTGTGTTCAGTCTCAAACTCTCACAGGAATCAATACACATTTGGCCTGTCACTCTAACAGCTCTGCGTTCCAGTTTATAGTTGTAATCATCACCAACTACACATCCAAAGACCTTGAATACTTACATCTTGCAATGCAACCTTTCCTCAGTCAGCTTCCCCACTGCCACCATCTCCTGGTTAAAAGGGCCAAACAATTATGGGAAGAACAGGTTATGGAAGAGGACAGTAACCTATAACCAGGCAAAACCACCGTGCTCCATGTTCAATTACTTTTATAATAATTAACTTGTGTATAACACAATAGTTTACAACACATCTTCTTATAGATCATCTTCATGACAGACCCAAGGGGTAGAATTACTATCCCTAGTCTGCAGGAAAAAAAACTGATGCTCACACACCACCACCACCACCACCACCCACCAAAAAAAAAAAAAGAAAGAAAGAAAGAAAGAAAAAGATAAACAAAGAAAAAAAATTGATGCTCAAAGAGGCCAGTAAAAGATGAAACAAAGATACAGTAAAGCTCTAAGTCTTCTGATAATTCTGACAGCTTTCATTACACCAACCAATCAAGATTCTTGCTAACCAGTCCCCTTTATCCCTAATGTCACTGTCTTGCCCTTGATTTAGGACCTGAAAGGAAGATGGTGTATTAGGAATTGAAGGACAGAACAAAGATGCAAGAAAGAGGAGGGGAGAAATGGTGGGTAGTTTGATCTAATTACTTTGTTTCAAGACTCAAACCTTTCTGGCCCTGCCAAATCTCTCTTCTCTGTATATCCTCTTGATAACAATTGATGAAAGATAGGGAATTATAACTATGTAAATATTTCTGTAGTTGGAGATAAGGGAATTGAGGTTGAGATTACTCACTGGAACCTGTAAAATAGTCTGAACAGTAAGTAACACTGAGTGTTTACTATGTGTCAGGTACTGTTTCAGGCATGTTATGTTTATTAACTCGTTCAATCCTCACAACAACCCAAGTGGTTGGTGTATTATTATTTATCCCCCTTTTACAAATGAAGAAACAAGCCCTGGCCAGTTTGCTCAGTGGTAGAGCATTAGCCCGGCGTGTGGATGTCCCAGGTTCGATTCCTGGTCAGGGCACACAGGAGAAGTGCTCATCTGCTTCTCCACCCCTCTTCTTATTTCTTTTTCTCTCTCTCTCTCCTGCTCTTGCAGCTATGGCTTGACTAGAGCGAGTTGGCCCTGGATGCTGAGGATGGCTCCATGGCCTACGCCTCAGGCACTAAGAAGAGCTTGGTTGCTGAGCAACGAAGCAATGCCCCAGATGGGCAGAGCATCACTGCCTAATGGGCTTGCTGGGTGGATCCCCATCCGGGCGCATGCAGGAGAGCCCGTCTCTCTGTCTTCCCTCCTTTCACTGAATAAAAAAATTAAAAAATAAAATGAGGAAACAGACACAGAGAGCTTAATTAACTGACCAAAGGTTACAAAGTTAGTGAGTGGCAAAGCTGGAACCCATGCAGTCTGACTAACAATAAGACAATATATTGTTTATGCAGTCATAGAATCCAAGTACACACAAACATTTATCATTCTGTGGGGTTGAAGGAAAGTTTTTCATATGTTCCTACTAAGATTGCTTCTCTCTTTTTTCATTCCCATAAAAATGTCAGTGGTCCCATAAAAATGACCTGTGGTGGCACAGTGGATAAAGTGTCAACCTGGAATGCTGAGGTTGCCGCTTAGAAACCCTGGGCTTGCTGGGTCAAGGCACATAAGAGAAACAACTGCTACAAGTTGATGCTTCCTGCCCCCTCCCAAAAAAAGACTTTCTCTCTCTATTCTTTTTCTAACATTAGTAAAATCTTTTTTTTTTTTTTTTTTTGATAGAGACAGAGAGAGTCAGAGAGAGGGACAGATAGGAACAGACAGGCAGGAAAGGAGAGAGATGAGAAGCATCACTTCTTCACTGCGGCACCTTAGTTGTTCACTGATTGCTTTCTCATATATGCTTTGACCAGGGGGCTACAGCAGAATGAGTGAGCCCTTGCTCAAGCCAGCGACCTTGGGCTCAAGCCAGCGACCTTGGGCTCAAGCTAGTGACCTTAGGCTTCAAGCCAGAGACCTTTGGTTCAGGCCAGTGACCTTAGGCTTCAAGCCAGCGACAATGGGATCACGTCTATGATCCCACACTCAAGCCAGCAACTCTGCGCTCAAGCTACTGAGCAGGTACTCGAACCTGGGCCCTCTGTGTTCCAGTCCAATGCTCTATCCACTGTGCCGCCTGGCCAGACAATAAATAAAGTCTTTAAAAATAAAAAGTCAGTGTGTCAAAACACTTATTCAATAATAAACATATGCTTGGCCTGTGGTGGCACAGTGGATAAGAGTCAACCTAGAATGCTGAGGTTGCTGGTTCAAAACCCTGGGCTTGCCCAGTCACGGCACATATGGGAGTTGATGCTTCCTGCTCCTCCCCCTCCTCTCTTTCTCTCTCACTTCTCTAAAGTGAATAAATAAAATATTAAAAAATAATAATAAACATATGTTGATCGGCCAACCATTGTGCCCACTTCAGGGTGAAAATGACTCCTCCTTACTGTCAGATTTACTCATATTTCAGACGCCTTCTTTTGGCATTTTTTGCAAGGCCTGGACCAGTCAGTCATGTGCTCTGAAGACATGGAGCACACCTATGTCTGTACCTCTGGCTTTGTCACATACAGTAATGTGCCTACCAAGGCTGCTGTTTTTCACATTTAATATCTAGCATATTCACAACCATTGGCAGGGATATGGTTCAGGGCATATGTACTAGTGGACACGCTTACAAACGTGTCAGGATTTGTGCCTACACAGGGCCTCTGTGGCTGGACTAAATAGCTCAATATTTTGCTCCTCTGGGTATTCCCGAGTGGGATGCAATAACAAACAATGGCGTCATCACGAGGTCACTGCAGGACAAGGGGAAAGGGCGCTCCCTCGAAGCAAGAAACCTTTATCGTAGCCCGCGAAATTGCATTTTTTCTCTCTTTATCGGAGTTTCTCCAGAGCCTCCTCCCCTGGCTTAACCCTCTTCCAACAGCGACCGTGGAAAGCTTCGCTTTCTCAATCCGGGGTTTCAAAGTTTGAGCTGTTAACCCTTCCAGAATCTCTGCAAGGCTTGCCCCAGTTTTAAGTTTCACCCTATAAAGGATCTAAAAGAAGTGGCCAAGAGGCGTGTCAGAAACGCAGTGCAGATTGATTGGCATTCAGGCCATCGACGTCCTGGATTAGCCCCAAATTTCGCCAATCCAGAAGCAGGGGTGGGACGGTGCAGGCGCAAAAGATTGGGTTTGGCTGGACTAGATTTAAAGAGACAGAAGCTGTCGGAGTTTAAGAAGATCATCCTTAAGACCTTCTCCCTAAATCCTTGGGACCACTTGGGTCCCCAAAGCTGGGGAGATGGTCTGCGGCGGCTTTGCCTGCTCCAAGAATGCGCTGTGCGCACTCAACGTGGTCTACATGGTGAGGTTTGGGAGGTGGGGGAAGCTTCAAAGCGGAAAGGCGAGTGGGTAGAATCTGCACGGGACTTACGGTGGGAAGAGGGGTGTGCTGAGTATTACGGGAAGGTTCTCGGGAACTTCCGGCGAAGAGGAAATTCCTGGGGACTTCCGTAGGAAGGGGGAGACTTCCGGCGATCTGAGGACTTGTTTAGGGGGTGGGTGGGATGAACTAGGGGATGTGAGCACGAAGGCCCATCCCTTTTTCTCAATAACTTCAGTTTCTCCCAAAATAGAGAAGTGATGGATGAAGCTAAAGGTTCGGTTTCTGTGTTCATCGATTACTACCCCTGCCACCTCCCCATTCCCATCTCCATCCCCACCACTCCGATGGGAGTAGTGCCCAGGGATGTTTCAGATCCCCATTGGGCCTCCTCTTTTTTTTTGTCCCGGGCTCCCCGTGAAACCTTTTACTGTGTTGCACGTTATAATTGAGATGTATCCTGCTTTCTGTTTCCTGTAGCTGGTAGGGTTGTTGCTCATTGGAGTGGCTGCTTGGGGTATGGGCCTGGGTCTGGTGTCCAGCATCCACATCATCGGAGGAGTCGCTGCTGTGGGAGTCTTCCTTCTTCTCATCGCGGTGGCTGGACTGGTGGGTGCTGTCAACCACCACCAAGTCCTGCTATTCTTTGTATCCTGACCTGAAGTGATGGGGCCACTAGAGCTCTTGGGAGAGCTGAGTGGGCTAAGAAGAAATTAGACAGCAGGGATCTTGGGGACATGTCTCTTTGCTGTTTTATTGTTTCCAGCTGACATGGTTGTATAAGTTCTATGAATAGATATCAGATGGTGGAACATAAAAGGAATCTAGGACTTTTTTTTCCCCATAACTCTTCCTCTCAGTACATGATCATCCTTGGTTTGGTCTTCATCTTCCAGTTTGGAATCTCTTGCTCATGTCTGGCTATTAACCGAAGCAAACAGGTAAGAGCATGCCCTTTCAAGTACTTGCTTTTTTTCTCTAACCTCTAGCTCCCTCCTCTGTCTGGCCCCAGGGATCATTCTTAGGTCTACCACTTCCAGACTCTTGAACCATTTGCTTTCTCTGAGATATCTGGCAAATTTTCCATGAGGATGATCTAGGAGAACCTGATGGAGATATTTATCACAGGGTTTGTATAATTGATACTTTTCTTAACCCGCAAGGGATATTAACTCACTTTACTGGAATAGGAAAATTAAGGCCTTTTAACTGAGATAAAAAAGTAGGGATATTCACCCTGGGCAGGTGGCTCAAGTGAATAGTGTGTTGTCCCAGCTCACCAAGCTCACGAGTTTGATCCTTGGTCGGGGCACGTATAAGCAACCAGCCTGACCAGGCGGTGGCGCAGTGGATAGAGTGTTGGACTGGGATGCGGAACACCCAGGTTCAAGACCCCGAGCTCGCCAGCTTGAGCGCGGGGCTCATCTGGCTTGAGTAAAAGCTTGTCAGCTTGGACCCAAGGTCGCTGGTTCCAACAAGGGGTGGCTCAGTCTGCTGAAGGCCTGTGGTCAAGGCACATGTGAGAAAACAATCAATGAACAACTATGGTGTCACAACGGCAATGAAAAACTAATGATTGATGCTTCTCACCTCTCTCCATTCTTGTGTCTGTCCCTGACTCTCCCTCTGTCCCTGTAAACAAACAAGTTTTAAAGAAGCAACCAAATAGCCTGACCAGGTGGTGGCACAGTGGATAGAGCTTCAGAGGACCCAGGTTTGAGACCCCCCGAGGTCGCCAGCTTGAGCTTGGGCCCATCTGGCTTGAGCAAAAGCTTGCCAGCTTGGCTCCAAGGTCGCTGACTCCAGCAAGGGGTTACTCGGTCTGCTGAAGGCCCGCGGTTAAGGCACATGTGAGAAAGCAATCAATGAACTAAGGTGTCAAAACAAAAAACTGATGATTGATGCTTCTCATCTCTCTCCGATCCTGTCTGTCCCTATATATCCCTATCTGATTCTCTTTGTCCCTGTTAAAAAAAAAAAAGCAACCAATTAGTGCACAACTAAATGGAACTAAGTGGCATGAGTTGATGTTTCTCTCCCCTCACTCCCTCAAATCAATGGGAAAAATTTTTTTAATTAAAAAAAATACACACACACACACATATATAATAGAGGTAGATTCTTAAGGGTTAGCAGCATTGAAAAATTTTCCTCTGCCTGTATATATCCTTCAGACAGATGTCATCAATGCTTCTTGGTGGGTCATGAGCAACAAGACCCGGGATGAACTGGAAAGAAGTTTTGACTGTTGTGGCTTATTCAACCTCACAACGTTGTATCAACAAGATTATGCTTTTTGCACTGCAGTGAGTTGGTGGGGAAGTGGGGGTGGGTAGGGAAACTGGGTAAGGACAGTGACTAAATTGGCAGATTTGAATTTGAATGTGATTGGCCCTCTTTAGCAGCTCTCTTATATTGGGGCTATGTGCTGCTGTATTGGGAGGGGGGATGGATATGAAGGCTAGACAATTAATGAAGTAGGATTTCAGCCTGTAGTATACTAATCAAAAATAGTAACTCTCTAGGGCTATTCACCATAGGTATTGGGATAGGACAGCTTAGCAACTCTGCACTCTCCAAACACATTTGATCCTAGATTTGCAAGAGCCGGAGACCCACATGCCAGATGTGTGGAGAAAAATTTCTTAAACATTCAGATAAAGCCCTGAAAATCCTGGGGGGTGTTGGACTCTTCTTTAGTTTTACAGAGGTAACATTCTCCATTTCCATCATATATACCCTTTCTCTACATCTGTCTTAGCACCAGAGATTCAGATATGGTACTTACTGCCTTTTGCTTCTACAGATCCTTGGTGTCTGGCTTGCAATGAGATTTCGCAATCAGAAGGATCCTCGAGCCAACCCCAGTGCCTTTCTATGAGACTTTGGATCCTTCTAACTTCTCTCTTGCTCTCCCTAAACTTTTTATTCCTCCCTTAGGGAAAACCCAGGGCCAATAGCCTTTCTTATTTGAAAAAAAAAAAACAAACCCCTTTGCCATGCCCTAAAGGTGACTGAATAGCCAGGCTTTCTGCCTTGACATGTTTTAGTGGGAGCAAGATAAGGAATAAAGAAAAACTTCCTTCCTCTCTCCCTGAGTGGACATGGATTACTCCTGGGAGTGAAGATGGTGTGGGGCTTGGAGTCGTTCCAGGCTGTCTCCCCTCTTCTCCCATCCACATGCTGGACCACCGTAACATATCCTGGCCTGGCTCCAAGGGGAAACCAAAGCCAGAGAGAAAACCACCAAGAACTCTTTTCTTGAATTAAGCAAGACCCAATTTGGGGAAAGTTGAGTGAATATAAAAATAAAAGCCATTAAATTTCAAATTCAAAGAAGCAAACTAAATGTCTTGTCTTCTGTTACCAGTTGAGGGGCCCCATTGACTATATAATATAGGCCCTGCAACCTAAGGAGAATCTTTAAGATTCTGCAGGGAAGTCCATTTTCCAAATGTTTTTCTCAAATCCCAAAATATCACAGCCAATCAAAGAAAGAAACATTAAAAAAATAATAAAATAAAATGACCGTATTTGTTTCGTTCTTTCCTGTATAAAAAGGGTATCAATATAAAGGTAAGGACAGGGAAAACAAGGGGCAGACACCTTGGTGTAAGGAAATAGGAAAGCAGAAGGATAAGTAAGCCTCAAAATGAGGGAAAGGGGGGGAATGTCATTAAGGCAGCCAACAAGATCTTTTCTGTAAAAAGCTGGAGGCTCATCTGCACAGCAGCAGAGATAAAAAGGCACAGAGGGCCTCCTCAGTGGGGGGTTCTCCATGCTAGTGTTCAAAGGAAGGTAAATGACGGCTTCTCTTGTCTTGGTTCTGTTGCAGCCACTCCATTGCTCACTCAGGGTTACCTTCTGCCTTTTGTAGATAAGGGTGCTGCAGGGCTCGGAAGGCAGAGGTTCGCTTGTGTGGGTTAAAAGTCAGCATCTCCTGAAAAGAGAGGCAAAGGTCAGACAACCATGAAAAAAAAAAGACTTGCTCACCCCCAACTATACCGAAGATGGGCTATTTTCTACATTCTTCTTTGTGGACAGCCAATCACAGTAGCAATAAAGACAAGCACTGTGGTTTTCAACCTTTTTACGCTTTGGGGACTAGTAAAAATAGAATTGTTTCAGGACCCCTAAGGCAGAAATCACCCTGAGCACAAGTGAATCTGAGTAAGATCACTGAGTCTATAATTTTCATACATCAGGGTAGTTGACTCTTTTTTGCTGACCAGCATGAAATTTCTGGTGGACCAGGCCCATCCATACACCAATGATTGAAAAACACTGGACTAGCCCATCCACCAAGTTTCAGGAATATGATAGTTTGGGTCCCTTTTCTACTACTCCATTTTTCACCCCGATCTCAATCCATGCCCAAACCCAGTACCAGCAACAGCTGTGCTCCAGACTCCTCCATCTCAGGTATCACGGACTGCACTGGGCGGGGCCCTCTGGGGGAAAAGGCTCCTCGGGGTAGAGACACATCTCTGGGCCAGTCATCCTCTGGGGGCAGCCCAATCAGGCTACGGCGAACAGGAGGAACTCAGGTCAGGGGTGTGTGTGTGAGGGGGCATTGCTTCTCCAGCCTCTATCTCCAAGGGCAGAGCCAATTGCCACCCAGGGCTCAGCAGCAGAAAAGGATTCAGAATGAAAAATTTTTTCCCCCTTGCCAGTCACTTACTCAAAAATTTTGCCTAACTGGTCAGCTTCAGAGTTTCCACAGAAGAGAGGCCTAAGGTGAGAAGGGACACACACAGGTAGCAGTCATTTTCAAAGATATCGTAATAGAAAGGTTATTGCTTAGTGGCTTAAAACAGAGAATATGGCAATTAAAGGGATAATAAGTTCCTAATTCCAAGATATTTCAGAGCTTCTAGTTACGGACAAGGTGGTCAATAACACTCACATGAAAGAATGGACAGGGTATGAATATAATTTATATGAGATTTAGGAAATTCAGTCCTGGCCAGGTAGTTCAATGGATAAAGCATTGTTCCAGTATGCCAATGATTCAGGTTTGATCCCAGGTCAGGGCATGAACCAGAAGCAATCTATGAGTATACAACTAATGGAACAACTAAGTGGAACAGCGAGTTGATTCCTCTTTTCCTTCCCCGCCCTCCCTCTCTCAAATCAGTGGAAAAATAAAAGGAACAAAAAAACAAAATGATTCTTTTAAAAAAACAATAAGAATTGATTTTAAGGAATCATTTTCTTTCCTATGGTTAATAACTTTTCAGTCCACTTATGAGAAAAAGATTTGGGAAATTCAAAACTGTTCAGGATACTCGGGTCCCATACTTTCGACAAAACATCTCTCCAAAGATACAGCCAACACTCCATAAGTCCACAGGTGTTGCATACGTAGATTGTAGAAGAACTTCTGGAGCACGGTACCAGAGTGTAACAACCTAACAGGAATAAGAAGAGTGCATGAGGGCCCTATGGTCACCATAAAGCACAACTGCTTAACCAATGTCATGAAATAGACTTCTCAACTGCTATGGGCGATCAGCCTCCTACTCCCAACCAGAACCTGTCTTGGCTACCATCTTTCTACTGACCACAGGTGTAAGTGCCATCTGGTAGCTGTAGATTCTGGCCAGGCCAAAGTCAGCCAGCTTGACTGTCCCACCACTTGTCACCAGAATGTTCTCTGGTTTTAGGTCTCGGTGAACAATGCAGTTGGCATGAAGGAAATCCAGGCCTCTCAGAAACTGCCGCATCAAATCCTGGTTTGGAAGGGAGAGGTACAAAGGAACTGAAAACTAGGTACCATACCTGAAATCAAAAGCTTCTACTGCAAAGGTTTCCATGTACCTCTCATTGTCTGCCTATCCCAACTCACCTTGATGGTCTCCACTGGCAAGCCTGGTGGGGGTGCCTTGTCCAGATACGTCCTTAGGTCTTGGTCCACATGCTCAAATACCAGGGTCACTTTGGTCTCCCGGTCAGTTCGGGAGGTGGCACAGACATCCATCAGCCTGGCCAGAACAAATGGTCGGTCACCAACTAAGCAATCCCTTTGGCCCCAACATGGCCTTCCCTATTTCCTTAGGGGCCCCACTTCTCTCCTGACCACCACTCCACACCTATAGGACTTTCCCCCTTACTACCCCCTCCCGACCCTCCCAACTTCTCACCGGACAACATTGGGATGTTCAAAAGCCTCCAGCCGTCTCAGTAAGGCCACCTCTCGAACTGTGCTGATGGGAAGGCCCCCTCCAGCACCTCCTCCATTGGGGACTCTCACACTCTTGAGGGCCACAAAGTGGCCACTGTTGGGATCACGGGCTTTGTACACAGTCCCATAGGCACCAACACCAATCTCAGCCACTGGTTCATATCGAGGGGTAGCCATTCTCAGAAGAGACCCTACAAGCACAGAGGTTCCTATCACCAACATTCCCTTCCAGAGTTCGGATGTTATGAGTCTACAGCAACAAAGTAACTCCCATATGAGACATCCCAAAGACAACACCAGCTTCCCTTCCCTTCCCCAAGCCTCGCCCCTCCAGTAACATAATGACTTTAGCCCCAACCCCTTTAGCCACGTGAGGCCCTAGAACTAAAAAAAAACCCTTTTCCTCTGGGACAGTCGAGCCCGGCACGAGGAACATTCCACACGACACACCCCCTGCATCGAAGGCCGTACACCCCAGCCCCTAAAACTACACCTCCCTAAGACCACAAAAGGTCAGATTATACCCTGCCCCACCTTCCCGCCCTAGAGCGGCCCTTCGATAACGAGCCCGAATAGGAAGCCACGGTGGACAAGAATGGTCTCCATTCCTGGGAAGGGGCTGCACTTACTTCACCCTGTGCCGGGACCTGCGGGGCGGCCCGTTATCTGGACCCGGGAATCGGTTTCTGTGGCGCCATACACTCGAGTTCTGGCCGGAGCAGCTGGACACTGTGGGCCGGACAATAGACACAGGCCGCAAACTAGAGCGGCCCCCTTACCCAACCCCTACCATGTGACCCGCTGCCAAAGAGGCGCGCGGAAACCGGGAGGGTGGGGAGGCACACGCCAGACGTTTGGGGCACGTGACCAACCACCCATGCGCCGTGGGGCTGGGAGGGGCTGTGCCCAGTCCAGGGGTGGAGAGAGGGAAAAGAATGGCAATAGCAACCACGTGACCTGTTGCTATCCCACGTGACGGGTTGACTTTGCTCAGAGATACAGAGGTGTGGTTACGCGACGGAGCACGTGACTAGCTGCCACTACCCAGGCCAGGGATGGGGGAGGGGATGGAGAAGACTAGAGAGGATGGAGTTCCAGGCGGTACCCTGAAAATCTAAGCCACCCAGATCCCAATTTTCGGTGCTGCCATCTCCAGTCTCACTCCTAGTCTCTCAATCTATATTAGGGGCCGTGGAGGGTCTGATTGGGGGACGCGGAGGGTGTCAGGGCACTGGAAGTGGTGCTGTTGCCTTTCTGCTTCATCACCATGGAAGAACATATTCTCATTTGTGTCTTTGTTTCATTCACAGAATGCTTTTGCTTCACGTTTGTGTGTGGGTGGGGTAGTTGTCAGTCTGTCTGTTCTTTTGGAGTCTCAGTCTCTAGCCCTTTGAACTTGTAATAAGGTTATCTAGATGTAGCCAATAGTGTTGACATATAAAATAGTAAACAATACCTATCTAAAGGCAAAACTTAGATTAAAGGATTGATGGAAGACAGATTAATGCAATAATCCAATAGGAAGAGGGGCAAGGTAATACTAAAGTGACCAACTTTCTTACAATGAAAGGGACAAAAATAAACGGAAAATATAAATAAAAGAAACGTTTTATTCATTGCAACAATAATACTCTACAATATGATAAATGCATAATAAAAAACAGTTGTAACATTTTATATTGTAATTATGCTTACATGCCTATTAATTTTTAATAATAATTGTAAGAAAAAAGTATTCATTTAGATACAAATACATCACATCACACGCAATGGATAGACTCTGCATCAATCAAATACGTACATTTACAGATTAGTCTTCCAATATCAAAAAGGAGGACATGTAGGAGGATAGTTTTTGAGGGAGAACAGAATTTACAAAAGAAGACTGTCCTCCCTAAAGGAGGATGATTGGTCACCTTAGTATTACCTTCCCATCTTCTCAATTTCCACCCCTTCCCTGGGAGTGTTAAAGCAGAGACCTTGTGGTATGCCTATAGCAGAGAAATTTTCAATGATTAGGAAAGAGGAATACTTGATTTTTAAGGTTCTTTTCTGCACTGAGATGTTATGATATATGTGTGTGATACATAGGTCATACATAGATGGATGAACATGTGCAAGGAATGTTCATCACTACCCCAGACCACCACATTACACAAGAATGACTTGTGCCCTTCTGCAAATGTTGTGGCATTTGTGGTTATTGTGCTTCTTTTCTTCCAGCAAGCTTATTTAGCCCTTGCCCCTATCCAGAAGACAAACCTTTTCTAAAGGAGCTCTGCTCACAGATACCTTTAGAGGTAGACAACAGGTAATTTTCTCTTTGGCTTTCCTTACCTTACTGGTTTCAACTTCATTTATCTCTCAAGCCACTGTGAGGTTGGGAATACCGGAAGGAAGGGATCAGTATCTCATTTATGACAACTTGTCTAAAATCTGAAACGATTTTATTACTTTATTTGTCACTCCTTACACCCTGACTTCTATTTTTTTCCTTTTTAAAAACTCACTTTTAGAGAGGAGAGAGAGAGAAGGGGAAAGAACAGGAAACATCAAGTCCCATATGTGCCTTGACCAGGCAAGCCTAGGGTTTCAAACCTGCGACCTCAGCATTCCAGGTCAATACTTTATCCACTGTGCCACCACAGGTCAGGCTACTTCTATTCACATTAACCATCTGGCTGAAGATGTAGAATTCAGACTTGTGATGAATATAAATCATGCTCCAGGGCAAAACGGAAGACATGTCAGTAGAGATTCCTCCTCTTTGTATTCTGATAGCTAAAACTCTGGGCGCTTGCTGATAGGGGCTGCTAAGACTAATAAGGAAAACCTAAAGGTCTGAACTGGGTGAGGGGTTAATGAGGTGAATGTTTCACTGGCTATCTATCCGGACTGGTTGTTTGTTTTATAAACCTTCTGGAAGGCAGGCTCTGAGTGAATCAAACTTTCTACACCAGCAGAGCACATTTCAGCTTCGCCTTCCATATAAGCTCACTGTCTTTACAAGTCATCCTCAAAAAGTGAAGGAATTAAGCAAATATATATATATAATGTATGTTATATGTTATTGTGCATACACACAGAGAGAGAGAGAGAGAGAGAGAGAGAGAGAACAATATGTGCCACCCTCATCGATTTGGTCAGGGAAGTTTACCTTGAGCTCTAACTTTTCTAATGGGTGGTGATAGCCAGAGGGAAGGAGGGTAGGGTTTGAATAGACTTGGGCAAAGTCGGTATAAATGGAGACAGAAAGAGACTTTGCTTTGAGTGGTGGGTGCATGATGCAGTGTGCAAATATCTTGGTGACTTGTACAGCTGAACTTTGTATGGTTTTGTGAAACAATGTCACCCCAATAAATTCAATAAAAAAGAAGTTACCCTTTATGTTGGCTTTTTCTGATTCCTTCATCCATCCATCCAATGCATTTCAATGCTTCATAAAAGCATTACTCTCCTTAATCACCTTCTATTGAGGAGCCTTAGTTTGGCAGTCTGTCCCTGGCTCCATACCCTGCCTTCTGTTAATTACTCTTTTACTAATTAATTTTCCCCCCAGTATGTTTAACCCAATGGGCTTCCTTGGAATCCCTTTTCCCTCAGAGCTGGAAAAGGGAGAAAAGAGGTTGTGAGTGTAATGCAGAAATAGTAAGGGGGTAGAACTGGTTCTCAGGGTCAAGGTCCCCTGAAAGGCAAAGAGCTGTGTGTGTGTTTGGTGTGGGGTATGGTATCCACTTCGGTGTAATGGTGGTGAGGGCAGGAGAATGAAAGAAAAGACATTCCTATCCACTCCTATCTCCCTTGCTTTCCCACTTACCTCACACATTACAATCACACACTTCACTTCTTCTTTCATGCAGTCAGATTCCATCCCTTACACTCTCACCTCTTCCACATCCCACACTTTCCAGTTCTTTGTGTAAAAGTGTTTATTGTTTGAGTCCATCTCTTACTCACTTACCTCCCTCACACCCTCCTAGACCCTTGCATAGCTTCTCTGCACACTCCCATTTTACACAAGCCTCTCCCTTTCTGGTGCACCTGCGTCTTTGAGTACTCACCTTCAATCCTCACGCGTTCACACACCTATTCTACCAGTGTGCACACTCCCCTTTCCTGACCACTCCCCTCCCTTCGTCCTCCCCGGGGCTCGCACGCTCGCCTCGGCCTCTAGGGACACCTGCTCGTTCGGGGCTAGGAGGGGATGCGCAGCCGCGGCCACTTCTCCTCCACTCCCCTCTCCCCGCCCCGCCCCTCCCTTCATCTCTCTCCGGCTCCCCGGCTCCCGCCCCGCCCGCCCGCTCGCCGCTCCGGGGGGGTCTCCGCCGCCGCCGCCGGAAGGAGCCGCCATTTGCCACCGCCGAGAGCACGGGCCGAGCCGAGCCGGGGCCCGGAGCCGGAGCGGGACTTGGGCCAGGAGGACGGCGATGGGGGGCGGCTCCGCCGCCGCAGGAGGATCCGGGCGCATAATCCCGGGGGCCAGGCCCGCTCCGGACCCAGACCCACGGGGCGCGGCACCCTGAGCCCCCCTCCCCGCCCACTGCCCCGGCCATGGCCGCCCTCTCTGCCACCCCCGGGCCGCCCGCCCTCACCGCCCCGCAAGCCCCGAAGCCCCGGCGGTGGCAGCAGTGAACGAAGCTCTCAGGCCCGGAAGACCCCGGCGGGGCTCGGTTCTCCAGAGGGCGCCCCCTTTCCGGCCTTGTCCTCTCCCTTCCCCCCACAGCCAGAGAGCCCCTTTGCACGCCGCTCCCCGTTCCCCGGCGACCGGACGATGCTTAAGTCTCGGCTCCGCATGTTCCTGAACGAGCTGAAGCTGCTGGTGCTGACTGGCGGGGGGCGGCCCCGGGCCGAGCCGCAGCCCCGGGGGGGCGGGGGAGGCGGCTGCGGCTGGGCACCCTTCGCCGGCTGCTCGACCCGGGACGGCGACGGCGACGAAGAGGAGTACTACGGGTCGGAACCGCGGGTCCGGGGCCTGGCCGGTGACAAGGAGCCGCGGGCCGGACCCCCGCCGCCTCCTGCGCCGCCGCCGCCGCCCCCGGGCGCGCTGGACGCCCTGTCGCTCAGCAGCAGCCTGGACAGCGGGCTCCGAACCCCCCAGTGCCGAATCTGCTTCCAAGGCCCTGAGCAGGTCAGACCTGGGCACTCCGCGAGGCGGGGCGTGGTGGGGGCGCGCACCTGGGGCGCCCGGGACACCGCGAAGAGGGGGCGGGGCCTGAGGAAGCTGGACCGGGACCCAGGACCTGAGTTGGAATAGGGTGAGGTTTGGGGTGCTGGTTGGAGACTCCCCGCGCGTCTATTTGGGGTGGAGTGGGTCAGGGGTCCCTAGGAAGGGGTGGGGCTTTCTCCTGGCAGGGCCCCAAATCCTTCTCACCCATTAACGGGGACAGCCTTTCTCCCCTTCTTCTCTCACACCAGGGTCTTTGTAGGCTGAAGAGGTGGGCAGAGAAAACTGCTTTTGTTCCTATCTTGAAGGGAGGGGCACTGCTGACGCCCTTGCCTCATTCAGTATTTCTCTTCGTAGGGCACTTTTCTTCACTTCCCATTCTGCAACTTTTCATATCATTCAGAAGAGTACTTTATGTTTAAATGTTAGGGACTAACGTGTCTCGCGGGATAGTGCTGGGAATGTCTATATGTCGTGAGAAATTATTCTTTCACTAAAAGGGGGAACACCCTCAAAAAAATAAAAGGGAACCTCCTCTAAGCCCACCGCAGGATTTCTCCCTTTTGATGCTCGGAAACTGAGAAGTAACCTATCCCAGTCTGTACCACATCTGTGAAATACTTTACAATTATGGAGCTTGGGAAGAAGACATGGCTCTGAAGCCCTAACCCTAACCTTCCAGATCCCAAGAGGTAGCCTTCCATTTTGCAAGCTTTAAAGGCCACCCTCTCCAAATTCTAGGAAAATTTCCCCTGCCCACCCCAATTCCTTTTCAGCCCTCATCGATTTGGTCAGGGAAGTTTACCTTGAGCTCTAACTTTTGTCTTTTGTGCTGAAGCCTTAGCCTGTTGCCCTGTTTTGGGTGAAAGGCCTGAGCTTTTTTAAGGTGGGAGAACCACTGACCTGGAGAGGAGGTTTTCCTCTCCCAGAGCATAGAGGAGTGGGGTCCGGGTGTTGATAGCTGACAGGAACCCTCGTCACTCTTCCTCCAGGGGGAGCTCCTGAGTCCCTGCCGCTGTGACGGCTCTGTGCGCTGCACACACCAGCCCTGTCTCATTCGTTGGATCAGTGAGAGGGGCTCCTGGAGCTGTGAACTCTGCTACTTCAAGTATCAGGTCCTGGCAATCAGCACCAAGAACCCACTGCAGGTGAGATGAGCTCTCAGATTTGGGCAAGGGCTTTTCAGCAATTAGAATCAGGAACCCTTCAGGGAACCAATTTAATCCATTTACTTAGCCTTCCTCACCCTGCCACAGTTTCCTGTCTGGCTGTAAACCCTCCCTTTCTTCATTTATTTACAAAGATATTATTGAGTGCCACCTGTATTCCAGGCACTGTTCTAGGCACACTGTCAACAAAAAAGGAAAGGATGATAATGTCAGTGATACATGCAGTGTTTTCTTTGTGCCTGGCTCTTGACATGTATTAATTCTTCTAATCTTCCTAATCTATTAGTTATATACCATTTTGATGCCCATTTAATTTTTTCTTTTTTTGCCTGACCAGGCAGTGGTGCAGTGGATAGAACGTCGGACTGGGATGCGGAGGACCCAGGTTCAAAACCCCAAGGTCGCCAGCTTGAGTGTGGGCTCATCTGACTTGAGCAAAAAGCTCACCAGCTTGGACCCAAGGTTGCTGGCTCGAGCAAGGGGTTACTCGGTCTGCTGAAGGCCCACGGTCAAGGCACATATGAGAAAGCAATCAATGAACAACTAAGGTGTCGCAACGAAAAACTGATGATTGATGCTTCTCATCTCTCTCCATTCCTGTCTATCTGTTCCTCTCTCTGACTCTCTCTCTGTCCCTGTAAAAATAAATAAATAAATAAATATAAATTTATTAAATTTCTTTTTTATTTTAGAGAGAGAGGAAGGGAGAGAGAGGAAAAAGAGAAACATCGATTTGTTGTTACACTTATTTATGCATCCATTGGTTGATTCTTTTTTTTTTAATTTATTCATTTTAGAGAGGAGAGAGAGAGAGGGAGAAAGAGAGAAAGGGGGGAGGAGCTGGAAGCATCAACTCCCATATGTGCCTTGACCAGACCAGTGCAGGGTTTTGAACTGGCGACCTCAGTGTTCCCAGGTCGACGCTTTATCCACTGCGCCACCACAGGTCAGGCTCCCATTGGTTGATTCTTGTATGTGCCCTGACCAGGGATCTAATGCACACTAACCAACTGAGCTACTTTGCCAGGGCCATATTATCTCTGTTGTAAAGATAGATGCACAAACAGACTTGAAAACTTGCCCAAGGTTACTTAGCCAGGAAGTGATGGAGTTAGAATTTGGAATTTAAACCTAGATGGTCTTTGGAGCACTGATTCTGCCTTTCTAAACTGACGTATGACAAATGGTCTCAACATGAGCAGTGCCACGTTCTAGGTTTGATCAAGGAACAGAGGAGACAGATGTTAATCCTGTCTGTCAGTTTCCAGGAAGACTCCTGGA
Source organism: Rhynchonycteris naso (assembly GCA_037038555.1). NCBI lineage: Eukaryota > Metazoa > Chordata > Mammalia > Chiroptera > Emballonuridae > Rhynchonycteris > Rhynchonycteris naso. The sequence goes on along the minus strand of CM072996.1, from coordinate 155,142,481 downwards.
GCATCCTCCTCTTCAGGGCCACCCATCACCTGGCCCTCCATCTCTTTCTGTGACTTTTTGGAGCCCTTTCTCCCATACAGTGGCAGGCTATCTCCCTGACGGTCATTGAGAAGGTCCAGATTGCAGCCATAGTTCTGGGCTCTCTCTTCCTCGTTGCCAGCATCTCCTGGCTCATCTGGTCCTCACTCAGCCCTTCAGCCAAGTGGCAACGACAGGATCTGCTCTTTCAGATCTGCTACGGCATGTATGGCTTCATGGATGTCGTCTGCATAGGTGAGGATGCCTCTCTCCCCTTTACCTGATGAGTAGCTTCCTCTAACTCATACACTTCACTTTCCCTACCCTTTCCCTCAGCTTTATAGCCACATTTTCTACCATTGAGAGCCTTAAGGGCTATTGTGCTGCCCTTCCCTTCCCAGCTTCTTCAAGCCTTTTACAACCTTGTCTTCTCACTCCAGAAAATACTTGCCTAAGCACCTCTGGCCTAGGTCTGGCAGCAGTTGACCCTGAATATCTTATCCCTCTTGCTCAGGCCTCATCGTCCATGAAGGCTCCTCTGTCTACCGCATCTTCAAGCGCTGGCAGGCAGTGAACCAGCAGTGGAAGGTCCTGAATTATGACAAGACCAAGGACATAGGAGGAGATGCAGGGGGAGGGACGGCAGGGAAGCAGGGCCCCAGGACCTCACGGACGGGCCCCCCATCTGGGGCCGCCAGCCGCCCCCCAGCTGCCCAGCGCATGCGGACGCTCTTGCCTCAGCGCTGTGGTTACACAATCCTGCACCTCCTTGGACAGCTGCGACCACCAGATGCGCGTTCCAGTACCCATTCTGGCCGAGAGGTTGTCATGAGGGTCACCACAGTCTGAACTGGACTCCAGGAGCAGGGATCTTAAGTCAGTGCATCAGTCAGAGATGAGCTGTCATGGCTGCTGGAGGTACCACCTGGACCAGATGTTTGGGGCACACTGTTCCCACCACTGAGGATCTCTAGGGGCAGCCTTAAGCTAAAGACATTGTCGGGCTTCTACCGCCCACTGGATAGAGACACTTGGATGACATTCCAGCCCCCACTGACAGCTCCGCACACTTATTCTGGGGCAGCCAGTGGGCAAGTGGGGAGAGCAGCTTTTCTTCCATAGAGAACCGTCCTTACCTCAGCTCCTAGGGCCTCCAGCCCCTCGGCTCTACCATGATGACTTGGTGAGGGGGTACCAATGCCAGAAGAAAGAGGGCATAGACCCCCGCACCCCATGGCCACAGGGCAGCTGGCAATAAGACTACTATACATTGACCTCCCGTTCCCTGCATGAGGGCGGGGGGGGAGGGACTTCCCCTGCTCTGCCCCCCATTGCATGGGGGGAGGGCATAAAGAATCATTTATATGCACGCAGAGACTCCTTTCTCATCTGGGGCTTTTCTGAAGGGTTTGGAGGTGTGGGGAGGTTTCTCTGTAGAGGTTCAAAATCCCAATTGCAGCAGTAGGTTCTGAGTTGGAGGTGTAATTACCACTTGCTGGTGAATGATCATGTTGGCTGCTAGATGGCAGTGCTCAGAGGTATCTAAAGGGTAGAACTACCAACTCCAAGTTGTGTGATTTAGAAAAAAATATCTCCACTGTGGTTTTCCTGTCTACCTCCTAGGGTTGGAATGAGGATAAATAAGGGACAGGTTGAATGCCATTGCAAAGAAAATCAGTGATGGCATAACAAGATTTCTACACTAGATGATGGTCCATTTATTTCCAATAATAGCTGGTTAATGAATTTCAAAATGTGTATTTCATCTGCAGTTGCACAAAGCCCTGGAAATGTGTGTTGAGTGTCATAATAGTAATTATGAGGGAAAATAGACATTGCAGATATGAAGGATGGTGGTTATTTGTAAGAATGAGAAGCACTCCTCCAATCCCCTAAATGGGGCAGGGTAAGGCTGTAGTTCTCTATCTTGCTGTGGGGATCATTTGGATTCTGTTAGATCTCAGGTAATGTGCTCACTTGGAGAAGTGGTGTGAAGTAAATTTGGACTCATTTGGAATGAAATGGACAGAATTCTTTTGTGATAAGAGTTTCCAACTCCAGTTTTAACTTCTGTGGCAGTTCAGGGTCATAGGTCTTGATCCTGGTGTGTCCCAGCTAGCAGTATTAACTAGAAGGTATTATATTATACTTGGAGGCAACAGTGTAGAGGGAAATCGATTAGAGACAAAGTTTGGAAAGGACTTGTTCAGATGTGGGTCAGCCTAAAGTCTCATCTCTTTCTCCTGAGGCCTTGGAGCTGTGTATTATGTGAGTGATGGTGTCTTTTAAGTGAACTACTCATCAGAAATTAAATTAATTATTCCATGCTTTGCTAAAGTCAGATCTAGTGGCCTTTCCTATTAATAGTCCTTCAATCTGTGAGGTTCTGCTCTACTTCTTTCCTGGGGATGTTTTGGGGAAAATTATTATTACTAAAGGCCACATATCCTTGCCTGGGTAATGATCATTTCCTACCCTGGCCAAAAGGGGTCTTTTCTGCTGTCCATGGTGCTAGCACCCAGACTCTCTTGGGAGTATAGAAACCAAAGTTGGACTTGAATTTGAGTCATGTGAAAGTGTGTCACTTCTAGGGATCAAAGTGGAGAGAGAACTGAGGCTGAGTCCCCCATTTTTCTGGTGGAAAAATATTTTCCCCAGAGAGATAACCCTCCATATTCCCTATTGGTCTGACAGAAGAGCCAGAATTTACTTATTTGCTATTCACAGAATAGCTGGTGGGGACCAGAATGGAGACAGCAAATCAGAGTGACTACTAGTGCCTATCCTGGCAGATAGGATTCAGGTAGGTATGACACAGTAGGGTTTCCTGTATCAAGCCTGGGCTGTCACCTGTGATGACCCCACATGGAAGTTTAAACAATCCTGAGATCATAGGCACATAACCACACTGTCTCTGTTTCCACTCTGGGTCCTAAAACCAGGCCAAGTGAGAGAGTATGTTTTTCTTCTTTTCAGCACCATTGGATATCTTGGTATGGCGGTTGGGACCAGCAATTGGTACAGTCCCCTATCCTTCCTTTTTCTACCTTAAAAAGATTCTTGTTCAGGAAAGGGGTCATAGAAACTGTTGCTCTCCTCAAGTGAGCAGTCCAAGTTGCCCAGTAAGGAGTGTGGGTATGTAGAATCCTCATCACTGAGTCCAGGAGTCTGAGAGGATGTGTGGCTTAATTCTCTCTCAAAGCTCAAATCTGCTAAAAATCAGGTTACTGAGGTTTGAGTTAAGCTTAGTGATAGGGGAGTGAGGGTAGAAAGTGAGTATAGTAGAGAAGGGATTAAGAGAAGGGGTAGTAGAGGCAAACTTTGCTCTCTGCACAGAGCCTTGGATACAACCTGTCCCTCTAGATCTTACATGAATAGATACTTCCCAGAAGGTTTGGAGGCTCTTGAAGTTTTTGTGATCACGGAACCATGTCTGGGGCAAGGGGCTAAGGTAGTGGGGAGGAGGAGGAAGTGTGAAGTGAATTCTTCATCTACACCTGGCTAATTGGAATGGGGTGTAGTGGGCAGCAGGAGGAAGGCGGGCAAGTCCAGACATGGGAAGGTAATCTGGGTTTTGGAGCTGTGGGGAGTATGCTGAGAGATTTATTTGTATGGAAGATGAGTTAATCTGTATACATCACAAGGGGAGAACTGTGTCCAACTTCTGGGCTGGGGTAGGGGGAAGAGAGTGCTGGCTCAGAGAAACAGAGGCTCCCTCTGCCCTGCCCACTTCTGCCTTGGTGCCCCAGGGATCTGGCCATCCCCACACGGAGCTTTCATCATGTCTGACTTCACTTCTCTGTCTGAATCTCTGTCTTTCTTCGAAGGAAATGACCTTGGAGTAATTTTTCCAGAGAGGGCAGAGTAGCCAATCTAGGAAGTCCTTCAGTCCAGGTTCCAAAACCACTTCTACCAGAGTCAGCTGCCTCTGGCCATCTCTGCTAATCCCTAGCCCCTGACCCATTTTTACAGCCTAGCCCTTGTGGTTCCTTTTTACCCCCTACCCCCAACCCCTTAGCCTCTTCCAGGGAACCAGACTTGGCTGTTCTCACTCCAGACAGAAATGTGTCTGGGTTTGTGATGCAAACTCCTCTTCCAGGTGTCTAGACCTCCCATGTTATGGGGTTACTTCCAGGGCCTGAGAAACCAAGCTTGGGGATTTGAATGAGGATCTTGCCTCCAGGTCTTGTAGGAACTGGGAGTGGGAGAGAAATAAGTAAAAAGTCAAGGAGAGAACATATAATATTTTTTTTAATTTCAAAACTGACAATTTAAAATTTTCAGTATATAAAAGAAAGGCACACACAGGGACAGGTCCAGAGATGTTTCTGCCTGGGAACTAAGTGTTTGGCAAGCCAACCTAATAGTGACCAGAGAGGCAAAAATAGTTTTATAATATCTTCAACCAGGCAAGGGCAAGGGGCAAGGTGAGGAAGGAATGGGGTTGACAGAGCCTGGTAAGCTGCTCACCCCTTCTGCCACATGGTTCAGATTCAATCTGAGAATTTGTGTGGTGTCACCTATGGATAGGCCTTGGCAGGGGGAAATAAAGACTGACTAAGGCTTCATCCTCTCTCTCAAAGAGCTCACATGCAAGGAGAAAGGACCAATCAGGTGCAGACCAGATGCACAAATACTTAGCTCATGTCAGATTAAGAGCATATTCAGCAGCATTAGTGAAAACAGTGGAAGCCCCAAAAGGGCAGTGGTGGAATTCTTCTTCAAGTAACCCAGCATTATCAGTTAAAATCTGAGTTGGCCCTTCAAGGATGCATATAATATAACCAGGAGAAGAGCTGAGCAGGCAGAGGGACTATGGTTTTCTCCAGGCTTGCTAAATCAGGCCAAGTGCATACTTCACACCTTGATCAGGGCTGCCTCAAACAATTTGCTTTGGTCATTCTGACCAGTTTGGTCAGATAGACAGGCTTCAGGAGAAATACACATCTCTTGGTCTTGTGCATAATAAACCCCTATGATGAGAGAAAGTCCTCCCACAGGACTATCTGTCCACAAACTGTAGGTTGATGCTCCTTTCAGGTACCAGTACAGTCCGGGTCATGGGTCTGATTGGAGCAGCACCTGGCTCAGGCTTTACTTCAAAGCGGGTCAAGATCTGAAAAGGAGGAAGAAAGCTATCATGGGAAGGGTATACATTGGTGGGCTTATTTGGTCATGTGTGTTATGAGTGTTAGATGGTCAAGGTTGGAGTGGCACCTGTGGCTGGTAATGGACTTCTTGGTTAATCAGGATAAGGGGTTATGGTATGGAAAAAGATAGTCCAAATATTCTCACTCACTTTTCAGGCCTATAATGGGCTAAAAAGTTTCAGAGAATTAGATCTACCAAGTCTTAAATGTTTTCCTATGCTTGTCAGGAGAAGAGCTTGCAGCTTTAGAGAGTTAGAGTCTTTCTCATCTGGAAAAGGTAGAATGTCCAGATTACTCACCTTGGCCAAAGCCATTTGCAGCTCAAGCTCTGCCAGACGTCTCCCTATGCAGCTGCGCTTGCCAAAACCAAAGGGAAGAGAAGCAAATGGGTGGGGGACTGGATCTCCCCCCAGCCAGCGAGCTGGACGAAAAGTATTTGGCTCTGGGAAGTAAGCAGGGTCCCTTGAAGTGGCATAGTGACACAGAGTGACCAGCGTCTGGTGAGAGAGGAACATAAACTTGTAAATTTGGGCTGAGGAACTCAGGGAGGGACATGGGGAAGAGGCTATATGGACTGGGATGAAGGCAGGCTCTGGGGGGTGATGGGGAAATTTTCTGGGGTTGCTTTTGGAATAAATTCTCCACTACCCCATTATACCCCACAGAGAAGTGTTCGTGCTGAGGGGAGGGTTTGAAGAGCTTATGTAGAGTTGTTTGAGAACAGGAGAAGGGCCAAGATAGTGAGGGATGGCTTAGCAAAATGGTCCCATAGGCTCTACTCACATTTTTGGGGATAATATAATCACCTACACGAGTATCTTTGTCTGGTACACGGGAATTTCCAGGTACTACAGGGTACAGTCTGGGTTGCAGAGCACAAGGAGAGACAGAAAGGTGAGGTTGGGGCAGTTAGCCTCCCTCTCAGAGAGGCAACTTCCAAACCCATTCTTTCTTTTTTTTTTTTTTTTTACAGGGACAGAGAGAGGGATAGATAGGGACAGACAGGAATGGAGAGAGGTGAGAAGCATCAATCATTAGTTTTTCGTCGCTCTTGCGACACCTTAGTTGTTCATTGAGCAGACCGAGCAACCCCTTGCTGGAGCCAGTGACCTTGGGTCCAAGCTGGCGAGCTTTTTGCTCAAACCAGATGGGCCCGCGCTCAAGCCGGCGACCTCAGGGTCTCGAACCTGGGTCCTCCACATCCCAGTCCGATGTTCTATGCACTGTGCCACTGCCTGGTCAGGCTCCAAACCCATTATTGACCAGAATTAGAGTACAATTTTCCTCTTCTCTCTTCCTGCTCCCATCTACCATCTGCTTCCCAAGCCCTACCCCAGCATTTTCTCTAGTTTCTCTCTTGCCCCTCACCTTAGCACTTCCTTGATGACTGCCTTCAGCAGGGGCAGCTGGGACAGAGCCATGGCTGAGGTCTGTGCATTGGACCCCTGGCCCAAAGCATCTGTGATCGCGGAATGGAGTGCTGTCTGGACCTCAGGGTGCCGAGAGAGTTCATACAAAGCCCAGGAGAGCGTGTTGGACACCTGAAGGGACAGGTGAGAGCATCGGAGGTATTAAGAGTGGGGAACCAGTATAGGGAGGAGAATATGAAGCTGTCTGGAGCACAAGAGTTGCTAACCCAAGCTGGTCTATAGGGCCAGAGTGAGCCCTCTGCAGCAGAACTGAGACTGGGGAGGCTAAACTCTGAAAGAGGGGCTTATAACATAGAAGGAGAACTTTACCGTGTCCACTCCTGCCAGTAGCAGCTCTGTCACATTCCCCAGGATGGAAGTGGCAGGCAACTCTTTCTGGAACAGGAAGTAGGTGAGGTGCGCCCCAGATCCCACGTCCTCCTCAGGCCTTCCCTGGCTCCTCCTGGCTATCTCGGCCTCTCGCAGCTCCACGTGATGCTGAGCTGCGAGGGAAGAAGTTGCTGGTATGCCTCACTATCCCTGAACACCTTTATGTCCCCGTTTCCACTTCATTTTGCTCCTTACCAAATGCGAACATCTGATCCCAGTCTTGGCAGAGTTGGCCCCAGGGTCCCGGCACAAGGCGGTGCAGCCAATTGGGCATCGCCATGGTCAATAGTGTGGACACAAACACAGATCCCACGGCGCGGATAAAGATCTCTGTATCTGGAGGCACTTCAGCCTCCAGGCAGCCCAGGCGCGAACCTAGCAGCACTGCAGCTATGCCTGACCGGGAGGGGGCGCTGTCAGGGCACGGGGAGACTTCCCCCACCCTTCGCCCCCCTCCCCACACACCCTAAGCTTGCCCCGAACTGTCTGGGGACTCACCTTCTAGTCCAAACTTGTAAAACTCTCCGGCTACATCATGGACCAGGGTGGGCGGCCCTGTGCCGCGTCCCCGTTGGCGCTGCAGTCGCCGCACAAGGTCAAGGACCACGTCTTCCAGGGTCCTGGCATAGCTGGAGGCTGTTTGAGGCCGGAGGAGGAGTGGAGCAAGGAGGCTGCGGAGCTTCTGCCATTCTTCTCCTTCCCTGCGGGGGGTGGGGGGCGGGGGGCGGGAGGCGGAGAAGGGGCGCATCAGGGCAGATGCGGTTGTGTGGAGGCTGCTCCATGTGGTTGGCTGCGGTCAGGAGCTTGTTCGGCTTGGCTGGCCAGGGGAAGGCTTGCGTCTTGCTCCCTTGGGGTACAGAAACCTGCCCCTGCCGGCGCCCGCTTTTCATTCTCTTTCTTTGCTACTCATTTCCTGTCCCAGAACGGCCTGGGTTCCTGGGTGACCTGAGTCACAGAATCTTACATCCCATCGGGATCCCGGCACCCGAACCCCTTTACCGGTACCCAGGATTTTGCCTAGAAGATAAAGTGGGAGTGGGAGCGAGGGCTCGGCTCTATCTGAGCTTGGGCGAAACAGACTGGGGTGGAAACCCCTATTTGCCAGAGTCTGGGAGAAACAGCCGCCCTTCCTCCACACCCCAGACTGTTTCCAAACCCGCCACAGGAGATGGACACAGTAGAACTTCTGGGCTTTCGGGCCAGAGAGGACTTACGCGGTGAGTAGTCCACAAGCCCGCTTGCGCTGGCGACGGTGTTCAGCCCACGACGAGAAGCTGCAGCGCTCCGGCCGGGGGCCCTCCTGTCTCAGCAACTGCTCAATGAGTGTAGGGGCCGCCACGTACACTGTGCGCACCTTCCCAAAGCTGGCCAACCACACAGGTCCGAAGCGTGAGGTACCCTGCACCTGGAAGAATGCGCGCTGGCCACTGAGACAGAGGCAGGGAACTCCCAGCTTGGCCCATGCTAACGCCAAGGGCGTTGCCTGAGTTTTATAAGGGGGAGCTTCTGCTCCTTCCCGAGCTCCCGGCTAGTGTATGGCCCTAATGCTTCAAACACCTCCTCTTCTTTCCCCTACTTCCCATCCCTAGAAAGTTTGAGTGTGATGGGTAAAAGGTACTTTGCTTAGATTTTCATGACCTCTCTTTGGTCACCTGGGCCAAGCCACGGCGGAAAAATCCCTAAAAGTTCCTCAAGTGGACTGTCCATTTCAGGACGAGTCACCCCCCCGCCCCCACACTAAATATATTGGAACATAGGTAGATTTAAGCCAAATGCGCGGGGGAAAAGTTCTGTGCATTTTTTTGCCTCCCGCACACTTGACCTGGACCTACCCAGCTTCCAGACTTCTGCTGCACTGCGAGAAGGCACTTTTTGAGTGCACTCCTCTGCTTGGTGTCGGGATAAGCTCTGCGTCGCTGGAGCCAAAGCCCCAAATCTCAACTTGTCTTTTCTATAATTCATGTGCATTTGATCTCACTGGCCTTCCCTCCCACACTCTGCACTAGTCCGTTTCCCCAGCATTCAGTCCCAAGAACAGAGTCCCTCTCTACCTGCAGCTCGTGTAGCCGCGACAGCCCCGCCTTGCAGAAAAGTTCAGCAAGGAAACCCGGTGTGGAGGGACCTGGGATGTCAGCCAAGCTCCGAGGCGCTGAGTCAAAGCTTCTGGAGCCCAGTGAGGCACCCAGCTCAGAAGCACAGCGGGTGCGACGCAAGGCGAGCTTGAGGGTCTGGGTCATGGTTTGGTTTAAGGAAAGACAGCACTTCTGAGTACATTGCTTGGGCCTCTATTTAATCCTAGGTCAAGGTAGTGGTGACACCCCCTCTCCAAACTACTCAGCCAATCCTCTTTCCTGAGTGGACCGTGCTGGGATTAGCACCTACAAACAGTAGGAGGGGCTGAGGCTGCCTACACAGCTCCCTTGGGTCTCATGTTGCAATGACCCTCTCCGCGGGGGAGTCTTGCCTCAGTTTCTCTTCCTGGGCTGGTGCCCTAGTCTAGCTGCTGAAGAACTCTTCATAGGAAAGGCTATATAGTTAGGTTTAGATGACCAAGATAGAGTCAGACCCTGATATTCCCACCACTTCCTCAGAGAGCCAGGCCCCTTTAGCCCATTTTCAGGAATTCCCCATCCTTGAATTCCTCCGGGAAGGGAAGCAAGCAGGAAAGAGGCACAGCTGTAGCTGTCCCCACATTCTTGGCTCATCAAGCTTCACCTTCTCTGTATGTGAGCAAAATTTTCTTGAACTACATGTCCCCCACCCCCTGTACCCGATACTGTACACTGGGCAGATGGCAGATGAGTTACACAGGGTAAAATGGCTCCTGGAGCCTCCATTTTGTTTTTGGTGTGTGTGTGTGTTGCTTTTGGGTCAACAAGCCGTCCTAACCATGGTAATTAGAAGCTTGAGAAGAAATGAAGGAACTTTTGCAAATTAGAAAAGTTCAGAGATTTTGCTGGGCTGGCCAGAGCAAGGGCTGAGTGTTCTGAATCTCCAGGTGACTCTGTCCCTTTTGGGGGGCTTTATATTCAGCAGCCCCTTTCTATTTTTAGCCTCAGAATCCTCCAGGTTTAGTTCTCTGCTCTTTATTTGCCCACCTCCACCAGGCTCTGTGCCAGCCAGTCAATGAAGTTCTGGAGCGGAAGGTCAACATAGAACAGGAAAGGGTCTCCAAACCCACTCCCTCTCTGGGACTCTTCAGAGATACCCAGTCTCTGGAGCACAGATTTCCCAGGTCAACTCTTAGGCAGGGAGAGGATGGGAGGAGACACCTGATTTACACTCTATCCTCCCTGAGACATAGCAGCATGGGGATGTGCCTACATATGTTATCCCCAGGAACGCAAAGTATATACAAGTGGACAGGCAATTTGTGCGTAACAGGCAATTTAGATGGACAGTGGAGAATTGTATTCCTCACTCCAGATGAGAAGATATACCAGAGGGAGAAGGAAGTACTAAGGGACAGCAAGACCCCACACCCTCCCAAAGACCCCTCTGGTCCAAGATCTTCTGACATTTCCAGTCATCTTCTGGTTTCTGCTGTCAGTGGTGCCCAAGGGCAGGAAGGTGAGAACAGGCAGGGGTAGTTGTGAAAACCAGGGTTCTTCCCTGGGCAGTCCCCCAACTTCTTTGAGAGACTGTTGCCCCTAAGCCCTAGCAAGTCTCAGCTAGGAAGGTCCAGGGGATTGATCTTTTTTCTAGTTCCTAGAAGATGGAGTCCGGATAAAGCAAGGTAAGCAGTCAGTGACTAGGAGGGATAGGATTGGGGATCTCTGCCTGGAGAGTGGGATCATGTATTCTTCGGAAGATGGCTGGGAAATTCTTTCCTCCGTTGCGTAGAACTTTTTTTCCCTCCTCAGTTGAGGTACCCAAGTGTTCCACAATGGGGTCTTCACTCTGGGAGAAGGGTCCAATAAGTCCTTGTCAACCCCTGGCCCCGAGACTCCCATCCTGTCCTCTTGGCACTGAGTTGGGTTCAAGTAATATAGAATCACTATGGTAAGGGCCTGTATCTTCATCATTTCCCTTAGGACCCTAACTTACCAGCTCCTCCAGAGGCACACGCTCAAACAGGGGGTGCCCTTCAAAATGCTTGCACATCCATTCATGTAGCTCCAGTACATCAGTTATAGTATATACCAGCCCCTGCATAGGCAAAATAAGGGGTCTGCGTGCAGTTGAGCAGCGAGATGATGGCATGCACCACCAGTGATTAGTGGAATGTCCCTGAATTGGCCATTCACGCCACCCGCCCTTCCCTACCGACTCACCCCAACTCTTAGCACGTAGGCATATTCTGCCAGCAGTGTGGGACTGATGATTCGCCACTTGTGCTTTGTTCGTTTGAAATGTGGATCAGGGAAGAGGAAGAACATCTTTGTCAGCTGTGAGAAAGACACGCACAGACTGGGTTGTGAGAGCCTGGCCTCTATGTCCTACCTTCCTACCAACCTAACCCACCAGGGCCCTTCCCCACCTGGCTCTTGCAGAAGAAGTTAGGAAGGTGTTTCATGGCATTGCTACGGAGGCAGGCGATGTTCTGGAAGCCACCTCCAGGAGCTGCTCGTAGGGCTCGAATCCGGTCCTGAACATAGTCTGAGACCTTCACCCGGATCTCCAGACCTAGTATCAGTGTATCTGGGAACAGTGGTGACAGTTCCACTGGACACAGAAATAGGAATGTAAACTTCAAAAGAGTCAATACAGAAAAGAAAACCTCAATCTGCAACTGCTAAAATTATGAATGGCAAGCGTGGATAGAGAGATGTCTATATGGATGGTTCTATGCTGGAGAAGAGGGTTGGGGGAGATCCAAAAATTGCATCAGGACTGGGAGGGCCTGGGAATATATGTATATTTGCAAGTGCTTTTAGTGTTTTCACACATTCTCTCCTTTAATCCTCTTAGCATTCTGTAGTAAATTTGTGAAAATGAGGAAACTGAGGGTCAGAAATGCCCAAGGTCATAGAGCTAAGAGGAGACAAAACTGGAACCTGAACCAAAATTTTCTGCCACCAAGTACCATGCTCTTCCTCTCTGTCATGTCCTTATTTCTATGGAGACATCTAAAAATAGAGAACTGGCTTAGTAAGCATGTCTAGAACAATACAGAGAATACAAGAGGAACTCAAAAAACAGGGGACTAGAGCAGAAGGAATTAGTTCTGATGAGGAAGGGAAGTGGTGGAATCCCTGAGAAAGACAGTTCAGGATCACTAGCCACAGTGGCTAATCTCTGACGCTTGTGCTGACCAGCTCACTGACCCAGCACTTGGCAGGTGAAATGGCTCACGTAGTGACTGGGGCCAGGGGCAATGCCAGACAAGACAACACGAGTTCTAAGAGGCATTTGAAGCATCCCCCTCCCTTTTCCAGGGCAAAGGCCACAGACCCAGAGTAGAGGGAAGGTGGAGACTCTCCACTCTGATGTCACAGCACCAATGTCTGGTCCGAAGGGAAAAGGCCAACTGTGGCCCCCACCAAACCTGCTGAGGTGGCAGAACCTAGGCATTGCCTCTCCCTGCCCAAAGAAAGGGCTAGAGAGATTGTTACCTAACAGGCCACCATAGCCACAGCCTATGTCTGCAAACTCCACTTGGGCCTGAGCTCTCTTTTCTTTCTTATCCTTTGGGTCATCATGGCTCTGATTTTGGGTCAGTGGAGTGAAGAACTCTGGATATAGCTCAGACCAATCCATCTCTTCTGGCTTCACAGGGCTATTGGAGAGAAGACGTGAGAAACATGAGGAGGTTGGTCATATCATTGCAAAAGTCATACTACACGTGCGTGGGTGGATGGGTAAGGGTGGGAAGTAGATGGAGGGGAGATTTTCAAAAATCCTGTGTGGGCCCTGTGGCCTCTAGGAGACACAGTGGAAACCACCCTGTGAATCACAAACCCATCATGAGGCCCGTGATTTCTGACCCGCTCATCTCGCTATGTAAGGGTTGATGTAACTCTGGCTGGGCACAGGTTTTGGTCACAAGTTCCCCTTATTCCAGAGACTGGATACCTAAGGCACTGGGATCTTTGCGTGCTCTGTGCAAAGAGGATGGAGTAAAGTGCAGGCGAGATTGGGAACCTGTCTTTTAAATTAAGTCCGACAAAGAAAACCGAACGATGGAAAGGGCATACTACCGCCACCACTCTAGTCTCAGAAACAATTTCTTTCTCCTGCGGGACTTGCACTGCTACCCAGACTTGGCCAAAACGCCACGCCCGCTGCAATCCGCCCACTGCCAAGTCTACCGGACACCCCCTCAAAACTGACGTCACCCAGGCGGTCCTCCAGGGTCTATCCTGAACCCTCCCAACTGTCCCAGCACTATCGCTCTCCCAGGCTGCTTTAGGCCTTTCTGAGTATTCTGTCCTTCTTGCCCCGTGTCTTGCTCACTCACTAGCGCAGCGTATGGTCCGCCATGGGGTTGGAATGAGCACGTTGTCGATAATAGCGCTTCTGCGGCTGCGGGGCCTCGGCTCCCGCCATGATCCCCAATCCCGAGTTTCTTTACGGAACCCACGTGGGAACCAAGGCCCCGTCGCACGATGATGACGTATCAAACACTTTGAGAGCAGACTCCACCCCTTAAATACCCAAGAGGGGATTCGGCTGGGCTGGGCGGGGATGTATTGAGGGGCCGGCACATCAAAGTGCCTCCGCATTTGGTTTGTAATGGGGCTGACAAGGCCAGAACCCGCACCCATCCTCTTTCCTCAGCCTGCATCGGTCTGGGTTACCATCCTGGTTGCAGTAACCCGTGCACCCGCACTTCCTATGGTAGAATTAATCCTTGTACCGTTTCGCTCTCTCCCGGTCTCGGACCGGACTTCGTGGTCTGGAGTGAGACCTGTTCCAGCGGACTGGGGCCCGGGGAGGGTGGGGTAGCTCCTCATTCTACCTCTGGGAAGCCAAACTGGAGGAAGGAGGGCAAATTCAGGGAGGCGGGGCTCGGTGCCACGGGGCAGCCGAGGCGGCCCGAGGTCCGGAGTCGTCACCCCGCTCCAGATCTGGAATCCCAAGGCTGGCCGCGCTGTCCCGAACTCTCTGGGCCAGATGGGGGACCTCTGCCCATATCCTACATCCGAACCCGAATCGGTGTTCCCGCGGGAGGTCGGGCTGTTCGCTGACTATTACACGGAGAAGAGTCGGTTCTGTTTCTGTGGGCACATGCTGAGCATCACGCAGAACTTCGGGTCTCGCCTCGGGGTGGCAGCGCGCGTGTGGGATGCGGTGAGGAGTGGGTGGTTCTGGGCCAGGGTTCACCGGAGGTCCAGGCCCAGGACTTTCCCTTTGCCATAAGGAGCCGTCCCCTCTACAATTGTTTTTTCTTTTTCTTTTTCCTATAGGCTCTGAGCCTGTGCAACTATTTCGAAAATCAAAATGTGAATTTCAGAGACAAGAAGGTGATCGAACTGGGCGCGGGGACAGGCATCGTGGGGATCTTGGCGGCGCTGCAAGGTGTGTAACAGGAAAGAGTTTGGGAAGACGAAGACGGAGGTGTGGAGAAATGGTTATTAACTAGATACCGGGAATTGGGGAATGGTTTGGCAGCAGCCCAGTACCTTCTTTATAACGTGTGTGTGTGTGTGCGCGCGCGCGCGCGCGCGCGCCTGCTTTTGTGTGACAGGCAGCGCTAGCGCTCATTCGCTGTCAGAGCACCCAAGGTGGTTGATTTGGGGGCAGGATATAAAAACCGTGCAGGCCTTACTAGGAATTTTTTCTACTTTTTTGTGATTTCAGGACAGTAGCATCACTTAAAAGCTCCTTTACTTTAGACCTAGTTTTCTGGCAAGATGTATATTTGGGGGTACCTTGTAGAGGAAGTATTCTGTGGGTGTTAACCCTCATGCGTGTTTTATAACTTTCTTATGAGTATTTCTTAGATTTTTAAGGTTTTGTTCACATGGGAGAAAGCTTGAGTTTCTGAGGGTTAGGGTGTGTTTTGTGAGAAGTGGGGTAGGAATTAGGCACTGGAGACTTGGAAAAGGAAAAAGTAAAGAAACTTTGCTTTACTTTTGTCAAGAAGCAAAAACTACAAAGGAAATCGTTCTTTAACTTATAATCTGATAGGCAAAAACTCACACTGAAACACTCATTTAAAAACACTTATCATGTAATCTCCCCAGAAATGCAAATTAACATGTCCTCATTTAGAAGGACAAGACTAGATTACATTGAGGGAAGTCTTCCCAGAAGCAGTCACTCATTCTTCTATTCATTCACCCAACATGTATCTGGAATTCTCTATGTGCCAAGAGTCATGCTAGGTATTGGAATACAGGTAAGACCAGGTTTCCTCTCTCCAAGAAGCTCATGGTCTAGTGTGGAAGACAGGGAAGATGTTACAGTACAAGAACTCTGATGAGGTATTCACAGAGCCAGTGGACATACTATGGCCATCTCTCCCTTGACTCCCTGGAAGCTAAGGAGAATCTCTGTCAGAGGTGAAATAGATGAACAGCGTGAACACAGCAGGCTCAGAAATAACTGAAGGAGTGTCAACAGAAGTTTTGCATAAAGGATGGATGAATGAGAGGTGGGCAGTTATGCTAAAGTAGAAGAAAGGCATGTAACATGGTTGGAAACACCTACTTTTGCTTGCTCCTAAGCTGATTTCTTCTCCTTCGACCCCTATTCAGCTGCCAAGTTGGAAATCTGTCATCCTGCCCCTTACCCTCTCCCCTCACATCCTGGCACTCAGCCAATCGTACGGGTCATGTCCTTAATGCTCCCACAGTTGTCCATTCTCCCCACCATCTCTAGTTCAGGCCACTTCCATATCTTCCCTGAATTTTTTTTCCTTTTCTTTCTTTCTTTTATTTTATTCTTTTTAGAGAGAAAGACTGAAGAACACAGAAAGGAAAGGAGAGAGATAAGAAGCATCAACTTGTAGCTACAGCACTTTAGTTGTTCATTGATCGCTTTCTCATCTGTGTCTTGAGTGGTGGGCTCCAGCTGAGCCAGTGACCCCTTGCTCAAGCCAGCGACCTTGGGATTTTGAAACTGGGTCCTCAACATCACATGTTGAAGCTCTACCTACTGTGCTACCTCCTGATCAGGCTTTTATTTATTTATTTTTTTTAATTTTTATTTTATTCATTTTAGAGAGGAGACACAGAGTGAGAGAGAGAGAGAGAAAGGGGGGAGGAGCTGGAAGCTCAACTCCCATATGTGCCTTGACCAGACCAGTGCAGGGTTTTGAACTGGCGACCTCAGTGTTCCCAGGTCGACGCTTTATCCACTGCGCCACCACAGGTCAGGCTCAGGCTTTTATTTTTAATTAATTAATTTATTGATTGTTTTTTAGAGGGGGAGAGAGAGAGAATGGGGGGAAGGAGTGGGAAGCATCAACTCTTAGTTGCTTCTCATATGTGCCTTGATAGGGCAAGCCCTGGGTTTCAAAGCGGCGACCTCAGTGTTCCAGGTATACGCTTTATCCACTGCGCCACCGCAGGTTAGGCAACACACACTTGACCTTTTTATGGGAATGAAAAAAGAGAAAGAAGCAGGATTTTCATTCCAGTTTTCAGATGAGGAAGTTTGGTTTGCCCAAACTTGATGTTATGAGCTTTTCCCACCAAACCTATTTCTTCCTCAGACTTTTGTATCTCAGTGAATTAAACCTCCATCTGCCTAGTGAAAAACTTAAATATCACCTTTAACACATCTCTTTTTCTCACCCCCACATCCATTATCCAAGTCTTATTGATTTTATCTCCTAAAAAATCTCTTGTATCTCATGTTTTTCCATTTACATTGACAGCTTCCCAGTCTATGCCACCACCATTATGTGCCTACTCTGACACAATTAGTCCAAACTGGTCTTCCTTCTTTAACTTCTTACTGCCACCTAGACCTCTGCCCACTCCACCCAGCAGTCAGTGATCTTTTCAGAATGTAACTGTAATCACCGCCCACTTCCACCTTCCAATAGCTTCTGTTGCTTTCAGGATGGAACTAACATGTTTAGCATAGTTTCCAAGGTCCTGCCTCCTCCAGGCTAGCTTAGGCCCTCCTCGTATATACACAATTTTGCTGACTGGTTTCATTTTAAATTAGTTGTTACTAACCTCAGTTGTATCCTAAGTGCTACCCAGCTAGACTATTACACCTCCCTTGTCCACTTATTCTCCTTTTCTAAACATCTGATTCTTACCTTCTTGCCCTCCAAACCTCCAAATGCTTCTTCCCTGTTAACGTAAGAAATTTTCAAATCAGTAAGAATTTATGAGTTTGAGCCAAACTGTTGACAATTATCTGGAAGCAGTCTCAATGGATTGAAAAAGTACTCCAGAAAATGGTGGTTTAACCACTTATTTTATACATTGGAATCAAAGGGGAGGATGTAAGGGGGTTACGTGAAATTAATTGGCGATAGATTAGGGAGGTGGGGGAAAGCAAAGCAGGGAAATCTCTGGGATTGGATAACAAGTAAAAATGTACATGCTGAAACTACTTTTACAAAGACAGGAACAAGATAGTTAACAGTCAAGGATTCACATGATAACAATAACAATGAAGGGATTTGCTTGTTCTTGCTCTGGTGGGATGCTTGCCCTGAGTGGGACAGGAAAAGAACTTTACTTACTTGCGTGTTATCAGGTATGTTATTGTAGATGCAAAAGATAACAGACAGGCTTGATTACGGTAAGCATTGAGCTTGGTTAGAGAAAACGACCTCCTGAGGACAGTACTACCCACCATGAACTTCTTTTAGTTAGAAAGTTTTAATTTCAGAACATCCTGTGTGATTACTCTAGGTCTCTGAGTCTGCAGGGCCACCATGCAGGCCTCCACTGAGCTTGTCAGGTTCAGCATGTAACCCCTTTTTCATCCACATTTCAAAATATATTTAGATCTGGCCTGACCAGGCGGTGGCGCAGTGGATAGAGCGTCGGACTGGGATGCGGAAGACCAAGGTTCGAGACCCTGAGCTCGCCAGCTTGAGTGCAGGCCCATCTGGCTTGAGCAAAAGCTCGTCAGCTTGGACCCAAGGTCGCTGGCTCCAGCAAGGGGTTGCTCAGTCTGCTGAAGGCCCGCAGTCAAGGCACATGTGAGAAAGCAATCAATGAACAACTAAGGTGTCGTAATGGCAATGAAAAACTAATGATTGATGCTTCTCACCTCTCTTTGTTCCTGTCTGTCTGTCCCTATCTATCCCTCTCTCTGACTCCTCTCTCTGTCCCTGTTAAAAAAAAAAAAAAATATATATATATATTTAATTTCTTTTTATTTATTTATTTTAGAGAGGAGACACAGAGTGAGAGAGAGAGAGAGAGAGAGAAAGGGGGGAGGAGCTAGAAGCATCAACTCCCATATGTGCCTTGACCAGAGCAGGGTTTTGAACTGGCGACCTCAGTGTTTCCAGGTCAACGATTTATCCACTGCGCCACCACAGGTCAGGCTATATGTATATATATTTAGATCTGACCACTTGTTAAGACTTTGCTACTGCTGTGGTTCAAACCACCATCATCTCGCTGGGGTCATTGCAGGTATCTCCTAACAGGTCTCCTTGCTTCTGACCTTACCCCTCTGCAGTCTTTTCTCACCCCAGCAGCAAGAGTAATTCTTTAAAAGCATAACTCAGTATGTATCATTCTTCCATTTAAAATTTTCCAATAGTTTCCTCTCTTACCCAGACTAAAAGCTAGAATTTTAATTCTCCTGAAAAGGCCCTGGTGAGGATCTGGCCCCTACTTTTTTTTTTTTTACAGGGACAGAGAGAGAGTCAGAGAGAGGGATAGATAGGGACAGACAAACAGGAACGGAGAGAGGTGAGAAGCATCAATCATTAGTTTTTCGTTGCTGTTATGACACCTTAGTTGTTCATTGATTGCTTTCTCACATGTGCCTTGATCACGGCCTTCAGCAGACCAAGCAACCCCTTGCTGGAGCCAGCGACCTTGGGTCCAAGCTGGCGAGCTTTTGCTCAAGTCAGATGGGCCTGCGCTCAAGCTGACGAGCTGGGCTCTCAAACCTGGGTCTTCCGCATCCCAGTCCGTATCCCAGTCTGATGCTCTATCCACTGTGCCACCGCCTGCTCAGGCTGGCCCCTACTTTTACCCCCCTCTCTTCCTCTGCTCCAGATACTGGCCTTCCTGATGTTCCTCCAGCCCACCTGGCACACTCCTGCCTCAGGGTCTTTGCATGTGGCAGCCCCTCATTTGGTACTAGCCTGAGAGGTCCGGGTGGTTTGTTCATCGCTTTCATCAGGTCTTGGCTCATATGTATGTCCTCAGTAAGGCTTTTCTTAACCACCTCCAGTTCAAATTATTTTCTCTGCCTGTCTCTCAAGCTGTTCTTATTCTCTTTTCCTGCTTGATGCTTCCTTCACCGGAGCACTTATTACCATGTTATGTGCATTGTATTTTATATTTTGTTTGTTGTCTGTTTCTTGCCACTAGACTATAAGCTCCATGAGCAGAGGGAGTCTCGTCTTGGTTGGTTTACTGCTATATTCTCTCAGCACCTGGCATATAGGCACATAATAAATATGAATGAATGAATTCATTCTTAATACTCACTCTTTCTATAATGACCATCAAGGTTATGATTAAAGAGTTTTGCAGTACTTAGTGCATTTCTACTTCTAGAATGAAATTCAAGGAAGGCTGAGGTTTTGTTTTGCTCACTACTACATTCCCAGAACTTAGATGCTCAAAACATATTTATTGCATGAATGAAATGGTTTTATAAATTTACTTTTTATTTAAAAAATTTTTTTGCCTGACCTATGGTGGTGCAGTGGATAAAGTGTTGACCTGGGAACACTGAGGTCACCAGTTCAAAACCTTGCACTGGTCCGGTCAAGGCACATAGGGGAGTTGATGCTTCCAGCTCCTCCCCCCTTTCTCTCTTTCTCTCTCTCTCTCTCACTCTGTGTCTCCTCTCTAAAATGAATAAAATAAAAATAAAATAAAATTAAAAAAAAAAAATTTTAGCCTGACCAGGCGGTGGCGCAGTGGATAGAGCGTCGGACTGGGATGCGGAAGACCCAGGTTCGAGACCCCGAGCTCGCCAGCTTGAGCGCGGGCCCATCTGGCTTGAGCAAAAGCTCGCCAGCTTGGACCCAAGGTCGCTGACTCCAGCAAGGGGTGGCTCGGTCTGCTGAAGGCCCGCGGTCAAGGCACATGTGAGAAAGCAATCAATGAACAACTATGGTGTCACAATGGCAATAAAAAAATAATGATTGATGCTTCTCATTTCTCTCTGTTCCTTATCTATCCCTCTCTGTCTGTCTGTCCTTATCTATCTCTTTCTCTGACTCTCTCTGTCCCTGTAAAAAAAAAAACACCAAAAAACCACCAAAAAAACCACCAAAAAAACTTTTAAAAAATAATAAAACAAAAATTTTTTAAAAAGATTTTATTTATTCATTTTAGAGTGGAGAGAGAGAGAGACACAGGGTGAGGGGGGAGCAGGAAGCATCAACTCCCATATGTACCTTGACCAGGCAAGCCTAAAGTTTCGAACTGGTGACTTCAGCATTCTAGGTCAATGTTTTATTCACTGCACCACTAAAGGTCAGGTGAATGAAGCTTTCTGAGATGCTAACCTTAATTATCTTTATCCTCTACTTCTTTCTTTCTTTCTTTAATTTAAAAATTTTTTTAATTTTTTTATTTTTTTAGGTGAGAGGAGGTGTGATAGTGAGGCAAACTCTCACATGTGCCCTGACCAGGATCTACCCAGCAAGCCTGTCTGGGGCTGGTACTTGAATACGGAGCTATTTTTAGCACCTGAGGCTAACTCAGGAGGGGAGGAAGAAATAAAAGAGAAGGAGGGGGGAAGAATCAGATGGTTGCTTCTCTTGTGTGTCCTGATTGGCAATTGAACCAGGATGTCCACACACTGGGCAGATGCTCTATTAACTGAGCTACTGGCCAGGACCCATCCTCTACTTCTATATGTAAATCCTATTGACCTCAGGGTCAAGTCTGAATCTCTGTAGCATGTCATAATCATTTTTCTCTTTACCTTCATGTTTGAGAATTTTCTCCTCCCTTCCACATAATCTTTAAGATCCAGCCTTCCTTGAATACTCCATGCTGTCTCACCACCAGGCCCTTGTACTCTCTGTTCTCTACTTGGAAAGCTCACCTGACTAATTCTTACTTATCCTTTAAGGCTCACTGAGGTCATGTCTTCTGGGAAGGTTTCCAGACCTGTGAAGGCTGGTCTGTATCAGTAGGGGGTGGGCGCATAGATTTCCAGCTTAGTGCTGTACAGGCTTCTGCTGACATGTTGCTTGTTGTGTTTTAGACAGAAAGGTTGAAGATTAGCTCGGAGAGAATGTTGATGTTGTAGAATGTAGAGTAAGGAGAATGGCAGTGGGTAAGATGGAGGTTAGGGCAACTAAAATCCAGAGGGTGGACTTTGGGCTGGCAAGACATTGTCCTCTAGGACTGTGTTTTTCAATAGCCAGTCTACTAGAAATTTCATGCTGGTCTGCTAAAGAGTTACAACCTGATGTTGTATAAGATTATAGACCTGATGATCTTAGTCAAATTCGTTTATGCTCAGGATGATTTCTGCCTTAGTAGTCTCCAAAATAACTCTAGTTTCACCAGTCCCCAGTGTAAAGAGGTTGAAAACCACTGCCTAGGCACTGAGGCCTTTGGACCATCTGGGAAGGAGCTGAGACCCCTTTGTTGGTTCCTCTGACTTGCATTTTTCCTCCTTCCTCTCTCTCAGGGGGTGATGTTACCATCACTGACCTGCCTCTGGCCCTAGAACAGATCCAGGGCAACGTCCAGGCCAATGTGCCAGCTGGAGGCCGGGCCCAGGTCCGTGCCTTGTCCTGGGGGATTGACCAGCATGTCTTCCCTGGCGACTATGACCTGGTGCTGGGGGCTGATATCGTGTATCTGGAGCCTACCTTTCCACTGCTGCTGGGGACCCTCCGACATCTGTGCGGGCCCCATGGCACCATCTATCTGGCCTCCAAGATGAGAGAGGAGCATGGGACGGAGAGCTTCTTTCAGCACCTCCTGCCCCAGTATTTCCAACTGGAGCTTGCTCGGTGGGATGAGGATAAGAATGTCAACATCTATAGGGCCAGACACAGAGAACCAAGACTTGCTTGATGTCATTCTTCTGCTTCTCCAAATCCCTTGTCCTAATGAAGGAACTGCTTCATCTCCAAAACCAGAAATATAAGGACCAAAAAGGATGGATTTCCATTGCCTCTCTCTTTCCTCCTTCCCTCTTAGTTCCTGCAGATACTCTTGGGCAGGTGCAAGGAGGTGCCTGCATGCTAGAAACTTTAGGGCCCTAGTAGCACTTGGTTATAGCATAAAGGAAGTTCCCAGCTCTTGTACTCAGCAAAGGATGGGAGGAGGGTGTCCAGTGTTTTTAGGGGAAAGGGAGGTAAATTGGATGTGAGAGCAATGGTTGCAGAGAGACTGTCACTGATCACTTCCAGTTCTGCTGTTGTCTTTTTATACAGAATAAAATCTCCCCCCCCCCCCAGATTCTACTGGAAAATTTTTAAATGAAAAGAAACATGAGCATTACATATCTCATCTACATCCAAAGAATTCAGGCTTTTGTCGGGGTGCTGGGAAGTAAGAGGCCTCAGACCACCCAATTCTTGCTTCTAAAGATTGTCCGGTGGGACCATGGCCCTAACAGGGTTAAATCCTCCTAGGCCTAAAGCTAGGGATAGGCAGGCAGCAGAACTGTCCTTTGGCCTGTAGCTTCTTTATCCTTTATGGAGTTGGGGCCCTAATCACTAAGTACTAGGTTCTTCTCTTTATATTTCTTTAGGTTTCCAAGCCCTGTCAGTCTCTCCTTCCTAATGTGTTTTGCCTTCACCGTTTTTCTCTTCCCACTGTGGTAACTCTGGTTGAGGCTATCCTTACTCCTTGGGCCACATATCACTTCCTCTGGCCTCCTGGCCTCCAAACTTTTGTGGTTTTCCAAAATCAGTCCTGATTAGCTTCTGCTGCTGCCTACAGAAGCAAGAATAAGCTCCTCTGCTTGGTACTCAGTCTATCCTGTGTAATCCTGAACAACCCTCTATTTCATTTCTTACGGGTTTCCAAAATGTATTGCATACTTGGACCAAAGTACAAAAGGTCTACTTCTTGTTTCCTAAATCCATACCAAGATTCCCTTTTTTTCATTCTCTTTGATGATTTCCTCCCAGGAAGGCCCATTTCAATCTGTAAAGGTCTTCATTACTTACAGCCTCTATCCTGAATAAAAGCTTTTCTTGTGCCTTCTGTTTGGATGTGATTTCTTTCTCCTTGGACATACTTTAACTGTTAATTCTGTTAATTTTATGAGATTTACCTTGTCTTGTGCGCTCATGTATCTGCTGCCTATTTTCTCACCATTAGATTAATTTGGAGGGTAGGGCTGTGGTTTACTTATCTCCCAATTCCCTGAAGCCTAGCACAGTTTCTGGCACAGCACAGTGTTCAACAAATATTTTGCTCATTTAACAAATATTCATTGGGTTTCTTGAAGTAACTATACCCCTACCTCCCTAGGTGACCTCTGGAAAATTTATGAAACCAGTCACCTACCCCACAATTTTGTCTTGAGTCATAAATGGATAATGAATAAGAAAGAGTAATGCCTGACCTGTGGTGGCGCAGTGGATAAAGCGTCGACCTGGGAACACTGAGGTCGCCAGTTCAAAACCCTGCACTGGTCTGGTCAAGGCACATATGGGAGTTGATGCTTCCAGCTCCTCCCCCCTTTCTCTCTCTCTCTCTCTCTCTCTCTCTCTCTCTCTCTCTCTCTCTGTGTCTCCTCTCTAAAATGAATAAAATAAAAAGTTTTTTTTAAAAAAAAAAAAAAAGAAAGAGTATTAAAAATAAAGAAACAAAGTGTTACCAGATGTCTTGCATTGTTACTTTGTGATGACTTTGTTTCATGGTTTCCTTTTTCACCTGTGGGGACCAATTCGGTTTTGAAATGCCTCAGTGAGCCCTGGCCTGTTGGCTCAGCGGTAGAACATCCTTCCCGCGGGTAGATGTCCCGGGTTTGAGGGTCCAGTTCCTGGTCAGGGCGTATATGAGAGGTGCCCATCTGCTTCTCCACCCCTCCCTCCCCATCTCGCTTCTCTATCTCTTTTTCTCTCTCTTTTTTCCTCTCCTCCTGCAGCCATGGCTCAATTGGAGTGAGTTGGCACCAGGCGCTGAGAATGGCTCCAAAGCCTTCACCTCAGATGCTAAATGTAAGGATAAGCCGGCACTCAATTTCCAGGAGTACAGGGTGGGTTTTTTTGTTTTTTTTTTTTCTTTTTCTTTTCTTTTATTCATTTTAGAGTGGAGACACAGAGTGAGAGAGAGAGAGAGAGAGAAAGAGAGAAAGGGGGGAGGAGCTGGAAGCATCAACTCCCATATGTGCCTTGACCAGACCGGTGCAGGGATTTGAACTGGCGACCTCAGTGTTCCCAGGTTGATGCTTTATCCACTGCGCCACCACAGGTCAGGCCCAGGAGTACAGGTTTTTTTTTTTTTTTAATATTTTTTTAAGACTTTATTTATTCATTTTAGAGATAAGGGAGAGGAACAGAGAGAGAAAGGGGAAGAGCAGGAAGCATCAACTCCCATATGTGCCTTGACCGGACAAGCCCAGGGTTTCGAACTGGCGACCTCAGCATTCCATTCCAGGTTGATGCTTTATCCACTGCGCCACCACAGGTCAGGCGAGTACAGGTTTTTATTAGAGGAGAAAGAGTGCTGCCAGGCACACTTCTCCCGGAGAAGGGCACCAAGCAGATTTTGGGGGGAAATTTTATAGGGTAGGAAAGACCCTTGAGCAAGTGGGTGTTCAGTCAGAAGTTCTGGTATGTGAGAGAGCCTGAAGTCAGAAGTTCTGGTATGTCCCCATCTGCAGTTTTATGGTTTCTTCTGCCTCAGGGGTGATAGTCCAGTAAGTAAGGGTGAGGTCAAAGAGACAGGCGGAACAGCAAAAGGGCAGTTAGAATTTCTGGTAAATTCATGTATCTATCACTAAAAAATGGCTCGGGTTGCAACGGAGTAAGGGCCCCAGATGGGCAGAGCATGGCCCCCTAGTGGGCTTGCCGGTTGGATCCCAGTCAGGGTGTATGCAGGAGACTGTCTATGCCTCCTCTCCTCTCACTTAAAAAAAAAAAGAAAGAAATGTCTCAATCCCTGGCAGGCTGGCTAAGTGTTAGAGCGTCAGCCCGGCCTGTGGAAGTACTGGTTGGATTCCCTGCCAGGGCACACAGGAGAAGCACCCATCTCCTTCTTCTCAATCTCTCTCTCTCTCTCTCCCTCTCCCGCAGCCAAGGCTCCATTGGAGCAAAAGTGGCCTCCACCTCGGGCGCTAGAATGTCTCCAGTTGCAACGGAGCAATGCCTCAAATGGGTAGAGCATCGCCACCTAGTGGGCTTGCCGGCTGAATGCACGTCGGGTGCATGCGGGAGTCTGTGTCTCTGCCACCCCATTTCTCACTTCAGAGAAATACAAAAAGAAAGAAAAGGAAAAGAAAGAAAGAAAGAAAGAAAAAGAAAGAAAAGAAAAGAAAAGAAAAGGAGAAAAGGAACGTCTCGATAAACCAACTGCGGGAACCGAGTGTTCATCCTCCAGCCAGCAGGTGGCGGCAACCCCATTTGGTACGTTCTAGTGGAGAAGTTTGACCCTGCTGCCACGCCGTAGGCTTTATAGCTTCACTAGAGCGCCGGATCCGATCGGCTGCCTAGTGTGGCTGCCAGGGAGATGTCGCAGGTGTTGTGGTCAGTGCGCCTATACAGGGCTGCGCGAATCGGGGAGTACTCGGTAAGGGAGTACTCTTGGCCCCTGCACCGACCTCCTTTCTTTACAGGTCTCCTGTGCGCCCCTACTTTCCACCACAGTGTCTCTTCGGGGTCCAGCTTCGCCGCTACCGGGACCAGTCCCTCCTAACGTTGCCTCCCTGCGGTTTCTGCGCTGGAGCTGCCGCTGCTTTCTTCTTCTCATCAGTTTCTTCTTACCCCTCCAGGCAGGGTCCTTTCCATTTCGGTCGCCCCAGCCACGGCACGCGTTTCCCGCTGGTCCCCGGCTGTCTTCTTCGGCCTCCAGCAAGGAACTTCTAATGAACCTGCGGCGGAAAACGGGCTATTCCTTTGTGAACTGCAAGAAAGCTCTGGAGACTTGTGGCGGGGATCTCAAACAGGTGTGGGGAAAGCAGGGAGGTGTAATAAACTTGGAACTCAGTCTCTTAGAGAGCCTGGAAGTCAGACTTGCTATCTGTCCAGTGATTCGTAACGGCTGACCACTAGATAGGATTCTGACCTAAATGACAGCCTCAGCCTCTGACTCTGTCTAATTAGGAAGCAGTTGACTCAGAATCCCAGGGTTAACAGACCCTATTTCATCTTGCAAACTGCAATGCTGCTTCCTGGTGCTTGGAGCTGAAAGGGTTTGTGTAACTCTGGTGTCCTCACACTAACCCTGTGACCTTGGACACTTTATTGAATCTTTCAAAGTTGCATTGTTCTTGTATATATAATGAAAATACTATTCTATGCCCCATAATTAAACTTACCCAAAGCAGCAGGCGCAATTCCGGGTATATGGCATTTAAGGTTAGGTTGCCGGTAAATACCGGTAATAGATTTACCTCAGTTTCTGTTATGGGATTGAGGGGCAGCAAAAGGGCCTGAACATATTTTAGACCCCCGTTCAGTAATAAATTCTGAGACTTTGTCTTCAGCCCATTTAAAAAAAGTTAATTTATTGATTTTAGAGAGACAGAAACACTAGTCTGTTTCTGTATGTGCCCTGACCCGGACGGACTGGCAATTTCTGCATATTCTGAAGATGCTCTAACCAATAGAGCTATCTGGTTGGGGTACATTTCTTTTTTTTTTAAGTGGGAGGAAGGGAGATAGTGAGACAGTCCCATGTGTGTCCAGACCCCAGCAGCCCCTGTCTGATGCTGGAATAAGCCAAGCTATTTTTAGTACCTGAGGCTAATGATGCCTTCAGACCAACCCAGCTATCCTCAGCGCCCACCCGCCCTTTCTGTCGCTTAAGCTCCAACCAGTTGAGCCACTGGCTGTGGGAGGGGAAGAGGGATAGAGGGAGAGAGAAGAAGATGGTTGCTTCTCTTGTGTGCCCTGACCTGGAATTGGACCCAGGGCATCCCTATGCAGGGCCGATGCTCTATCCACTGAGCAGACTGGCCAGGGCCCCATTTTTTATTTCTTTAAGATTTTAATTATTGAGCCTGACCAGGTGGAGGTGCAGTGGATGGAGTGTCGGCTAGGGATGCAGAAGACCGAGGTCTCTAGCTTGAGTACAGGCTCACCAGCTTGTGTCTGGGGTCACTGACTTGAGCATGGGATGAGAGACATAACCCCATGATCACTGGCTTGAGCAAGGGATCACTGGCTTGGCTGAAGCACCTCCCCCCCCCCCCCCCCCCCCGCATCAAGGCACATATGAGAAAGCAATCAGTGAACAGCTAAGGTGCCTCAATGAAGAAGTGATGCTTCTCATTTCTCTCTTCCTTCTCAAAAGAAAAAAAGAAATTACTTACTGATTTTACAGAGAGAGGGAAGAGTGGAAAGGGAAGCAAGAAATATCAACTCATAGTTGCTTTGCTTTAGTTGTTCATTGCTTGATTGATTGTTATATGTGCCTTAACTGGTCAAGCCCAGAGTTTCGAACCAGGGACCTCAGCATTTCAGGTCGATGCTCTATGTACTATGCCACCACAGGCCACACAACTCCTTTTCTTTTCAATTTATAGGCAGAAAGCTGGCTGCATGAGCAGGCCCAGAAGGAGGGCTGGAGCAAAGCTGCCAAGCTCCATGGTAGGAAGACTAAGGAAGGCCTGGTTGGGCTGCTGCAGGATGGAAACACGACCGTGTTAGTTGAGGTGAGTTGTCAAAATTCCAGATTGCAGGAATAGTTATCCCTTCAGTGTAAGGCTTTGTGGAGGACTCTGCGTTTTTAAAGAAGAGGTGTTTGAGAGCCATAAACTGTAATTGAATTAACCAAGGAGACCACAGTTATTAGCTGTGAATTCATTTAAGTACAGAAATGCAGCCTTGGCTGGTTAGCTCAGCAGTAGAGAGTTGACCTGGCATGTGGATGTCCTGAGTTCGATTCCCAGTCAGGGGACACAGGAGAAGCAACCATCTGCTTCTTCACCCTTCCCCTTCCTTTTTTTCTCTCTTTCTCTTGCTCGCTCTCTTCTTTCCCCTCCTGCAGCCATGGCTGGAAGAGCGCTGAGAGCCCCAGGCGCTGAGGATGGATGGCTCTTTGGAGTGTCCACCTCAGGTGCTAAAAAGTTGCTAGCATAGCCCCAGACTGGGGTTGCCGGGTGGATCCTGGTAGGGTGCTTGCAGGCGTCTATTTGTATCTCCCTACTCTCACTTAAAAAAAAAATGCATAGGTATGTTGATGAGAAAAGGCCTAGCAGTCTAGAATATTACTCCTAAATGTGAGTCTGGTGTAGTTTTTTTTTCTTTTTCCCTTAAGTGTGAATAAGAGAGGCAGAGAGATAGACTCTCGTTGCACTTTGACCAGGGATCCATGTGGCAAGCCCCCTACAGGGCGATGCTCTGCCCATCAGGGGCCTCTGCCCCGTTGCTTGGCATCTGAGCTATTTTAGTGCCTGAAGTGAGGCCATGGAGCCATCCTCAGCGCCCACCCAGGCCACTTGCTCCAACCAAGCCATGACTGCAGGAGGGAAGAGAGAAAGAGAGAGAGATAGAAGGGAGAGGGGAAGAAGTAGATGGTCACTTCTCCAGTGTGGCCTGATCGGGAATTGAACCCAGGACATCCACATGCCGGGCCGACACTTTACCACTGAGCCAACCGGCCAAGGCCTAGTCCGGTGTAGTCTTTTTTTATTTCCTTACAGGGACAGAGTCAGAGAGAGGGATAGATAGGGACAGACAGACAGGAACGGAGAGAGGTGAGAAGCATCAATCATTAGTTTTTCATTGCCATTGCGACACCATAGTTGTTCATTGATTGCTTTCTCACATGTGCCTTGACCGCGGGCCTTCAGCAGACCGAGCCACCCCTTGCTGGAGCCAGCGACCTTGGGTCCAAGCTGGTGAGCTTTTGCTCAAGCCAGGTGGGCCCGCACTCAAGCTGGCAACCTCGGGGTCTCGAACCTGGGTCTTCCGCATCCCAGTCCGACGCTCTATCCACTGCGCCACCGCCTGGTCAGGCTTTTTTTTTTGACAGAGACAGAGAGTCAGAGAGAGGGACAGATAGGGACAGACAGGAAGGAAGAGAGATGAGAAGCATCAACTTGTAGTTGCGGCACCTTAGTTGTTCATTGATTGCTTTCTCATGTGTGCCTGGACTGGGGGCTCCAGCTGAGCCAGTGATCTTGGGCTTCAAGCTAGCAACCTTTGGGTGCAAGCCAGCAACAATGGGGTCATTTCTATGATTCTACGCTCTAGCCAGAGACCCTGTGCTCAAGCCGGATGACCCGGTACTCAAGCCAGTGACCTTGGGTTTTGAACCTGGGTTCTCCACGGCCTAGTCTGACGCTCTGTGCATTGCTCCACCTCCTGGTCAGGCTTATACTTTGTCACTGGTTGTTTTCGAGAACCGTTTCTTTTTTTAAAGATTTATTAGAGGGGGTGAAGGGGAAGGAGGAGGAAGCATCAATTGCCATATGTGCCTTGACCAGGCAAGCCAGAGGTCTTGAACCGGCTACCTCGGCATTTCAGATCAACGCTTTATCCACTGTGCCACCACAAGTCAGGCTGGAACAGTTTCATTTTAAAGCTAGGAATATATTAATTCATTGATTCATAGAGAGTAGTTGTTTTAGAGGTTTGGGGGCCACCATTGAAGAATTGTGTGGATTAGAGTGAGATTAGGATGAATTAGAGTTTAGAGTGAGAGAAGGAGATAAATAAACTGATAGCAAAACTGGTTTGTAGTTGGGAGAGGTTGGAGAATGAGTTGATTATGACATGCAGCCACAGGTGGTGAGCTTTTCTATTGAGTCCTTTGAGGATATTATGGAACCATCTTCTTTTTTTTTTTTTTTAATTTTAGAGAGGAGACACAGAGATACAGAAAGAGAGAGAGAGAGAGAGAAAGGGGGGAGGAGCTGGAAGCATCAACTCCCATATGTGCCTTGACCAGACCAGTGCAGGGTTTTGAACTGGCGACCTCAGTGTTCCCAGGTCGACGCTTTATCCACTGCGCCACCACAGGTCAGGCTGGAACCATCTTCTGAATGTGCAGGTTATTGCTAATTAAGGGACACAGCAGGAATAATTTTATGCACTTTTTGGTCTCAAGTTAGGAGAGGAACTGCTGATTTAAAATTCCGGGTTAATTTATTTCTGCTTTGTTGTTGAGTCTACACTTTGTTTTGTTGATGTCTTGGTTGACTCTTCACCAAATTAAGTCACTTTTGGAAACTATCAGTAAATAGCTTATACAGCAAAATAAATTTGTTTCTACAGGTAAACTGTGAGACAGATTTTGTTTCAAGAAATCTGAAATTTCAACAGTTGGTCCAGCAAGTAGCCTTTGGAACCATGTTGCATTGTCAGAGTCTAAAGGATCAACTCCCCACATACAGTAAAGTGAGTTTTGGGGTCTCCAACATGCTAGATTTGTTCTGCCCTTTTCCCTTCTCCCCTTAGGGTCTTTGTTGTTCCCTTTTTGTCTTTTCACTGCTGTGTGTCTGGTGAAAGAGAAGTGGTCCCTACACTTGTTTGAGGCTCAGTAAATCTGTGTTAAATAAATGAATGAATGCCAGTGGGATGGAGTCAGTCAAAT
The DNA here is from genome assembly GCA_037038555.1 of Rhynchonycteris naso. Taxonomy (NCBI): domain Eukaryota; kingdom Metazoa; phylum Chordata; class Mammalia; order Chiroptera; family Emballonuridae; genus Rhynchonycteris; species Rhynchonycteris naso. The sequence continues at coordinate 155,111,779 of CM072996.1, read as the reverse complement.
CAGGTACAGATTTGTATTCAGAAATTTAGAATGATTTCCTTTTTGTTTTGTTTTCTTATTTTTTTTTAGAGACAGAGAGAGTCAGAGAGAGGGTAGATAGGGACAGACAGGAATGGAGAGAGATAAGAAGCATCAATCATCAGTTTTTCATTGTGACACCTTAGTTGTTCATTAACTGCTTTCCCATAAGTGTCCTGACCGCGGGCCTTCAGCAGACCAAGTAACCCCTTGCTTGAGCCAGCGACCTTGGGTCCAAGCTGGTGAGCTTTGCTCAAGCCAGATGGGCCTGTGTTCAAGCTGGCGAGCTCGGGGTCTCGAACCTGGGTCCTTCCGCATCCCAGTCCAATGCTCTATCCACTGTGCCACTGCCTGGTTAGGCTAGAACAGTGGTTCTTAACCTTTTTTGAGGTACCAAACCCACCAGTTTCATATGCGCATTCACCGAATCCTTCTTTAGTGATAAATAAAATATGATTTCTTTTTCCAAATTCAAGACATAGGTATATGTTTTTTTACTGGTGCACAAAATGAGCCGTGCATGAACATCACCTTGCTCAAAGAACAAAACCAACAAAGTGCATGAACTCACAACAAATTACGGTATTACTTTATTCTGGCCTCCGCGGCAGAGGCTTTTCTGAACTCCTGAGGCCGACTCATCGAACCCCTAGGGTTCGATAGAACCCAGGTTAAGAACCACTAGGCTAGAACGATTTCTGAATGAGAGAGGCAGAGAAAGTGGGGAAGGAACAGGAAGCATCTGCTCCCATAGGCGCCTTAACCAGGCAAGCCAGAGGGTTCAAACTGGCGACCTCAGCGTTCCAGGTCGACGCTTTATCCACTGTGCCAGCACAGGTCAGGCTGGAACAATTTGATTTTAAAGCTAGAAATATATTAATTTATTGATGGATAGACAGTAGTTGTTTTAGAAGTTTGGGGACCACAACTGATGAAGAATCGTATGTGGATCTGAGGAAAGAATTATTTATTTATTTGTTAATTTTAATGGGGTGATATTAATAAATCAGGGTACATATGTTCAAAGAAAACATCTCCAGGTTATCTTATCATTCAATTATGTTGCATACCCATCACCCAAAGTTAAATTGTCCTCTGTCACCTTCTATCTAGTTTTCTTTGTGCCCCTCCCCTCACCCCTCTCTCACCCTCTCCTCCCTCCCCCCACCCTGTAACCACCACACTCTTGTTCATGTCTCATAGTCTCACTTTTATGTCCCACCTATGTATGAAATCATGCTGTTCTCAGTTTTTTTCTGTTTTACTTATTTCACTCCGTATAATGTTATCAAGGTCTATCCATTCTGCTTTAAATGATCTGATGTCATCATTTCTTATGGCTGAGTAGTATTCCATAGTATATATGTACCAAAGCTTTTTAATCCACTCATCCTCTGACGGACACGGGCTGTTTCCAGATCTTCGCTATTGTGAACAATGCTGTCACGAACATGGGGGCGCATTTCTTCTTTTCGAACATTGCTATGGTGTTCTTAGGGTATATTCCTAAAAGTGGGATAGCTGGGTCAAAAGGCAGTTCGATTTTTAATTTTTTGAGGAATCTCCAAACTGTTTTCCATAGTGGCTGCACCAGTCTGCATTCTCACCAGGAGTGCAGGAGGGTTCCCTTTTCTCCACATCCTCGCCAGCACTGTTCTGTGTTGTTTTGCTGATGAGTGCCATTGTGACTGGTGTGAGGTGATATCTCATTGTGGTTTTAATTTGCATTTCTCTAATGATTAGTGATGTTGAACATTTTTTCATATGCCTATTGGCTATCTGTGTGTCCTCTTTGGAGAAATTTCTGTTCATTTCTTTTGCCCATTTTTTGATAGGATTGTTTGTCTTCCTGGTGTTGAGTTTTAGAAGTTCTTTATAAATTTTAGTTATTAACCCCTTATCAGACGTGTTGTTGAATATGTTCTTCCATTGTGTGGTTTGTCTTTTTATTCTGTTCTTATTGTCTTTAGCTGTACAATAACTTTTTAGTTTGATATAGTCCCATTTGTTTATCTTGCCTTTTATTTCATTTGCCCGTGGAGATAAATTGGCAAATATATTGCTGCTACAGATGTCGGAAAGCTTGCTGCCTATGTTTTCTTCTAAGATGCTTATAGTTTCACGGCTTACATTTAAGTCTTTTATCCATTCTGAGTTTGTTTTTGTGAATGGTGTAAGTTGATGGTCTAGTTTCACTTTTTTGCAGGCACATGTCCAATTTTCTCAACACCATTTGTTAAAGAGGCTGTCTTTACTCCATTGTATGTTCTTTCCTCCTTTGTCAAATATCAGTTGTCCATAAAGGTGTGGGTTTATTTCTGGGTTCTCTGTTCTGTTCCATTGATCTATGTGCCTGTTCTTATGCCAGTACCAGGCTGTCTTGAGTACAATGGCCTTGTAGTAAACCTTGATATTTGAAACAGTGATACCTCCTGTTTTATTTTTTCTTTTTAAGATTGCTGAGGCTATTCGTGTTCTTTTTTTGGTTCCATATAAATTTTTGGAATATGTGTTCTATATCTTTGAAGTATGTCATTGGAATTTCAATTGGTATTGCATTGAATTTATAAATTGCTTTGGGTAATATAGACATTTTAATGATGTTTATTCTTCCTATCCATGAGCACGGTATATGCTTCCACTTGTTTGTATCTTCCTTGATTTCTTTTATCAATGTTTTATAATTTTCCGAGTACAAGTCCTTAACCTCCTTGGTTAAATTTACTCGTAGGTACTTTATCTTTTTTGGTTACAATTGTGAAGGGGATTGCTTCCTAAATTTTTTTTTTTTTTTTTTTTACAGGGACCGAGAGAGAGTCAGAGAGAGGGATATATAGGGACAGACAGACAGAAACAGAGAGAGGTGAGAAGCATCAATCATTAGTTTTTCGTTGCCATTGCAAAACCTTAGTTGTTCATTGATTGCTTTCTCACATATGCCTTCACCGCGGGTCTTCAGCAGACAGAGCAACCCCTTGCTGGAGCCGGGGACCTTAGTCCAAGCTGGTGAGCTTTTTGCTCAAGCCATATAGGCCTGCGCTAAAGCTGGCGAGCTAGGGGTGTCAAACTGGGTCTTCTGCATCCCAGTCCAACGCTCTATCAACTGCACCACCGCCTGGTCAGGCCTAAATTTCTTTTGCTGACAGTTCATCGTTGGTATATAAAAATGCCTCTGATTTCTGAGTATTAATTTTATATCCTGCCACCTTGCTGAATTCATTTATCAGGTCCAGTAGTTTTTTGACTGAGACTTTAGGGTTTTCTATATACAATATCATATCATCTGCAAATAATGACAGTTTTACCTCTTCTTTTCCAATTTGGATGCCTTTTATTTCTTCTTCTTGTCTGATTGCTGTAGCTATGACTTCCAGAACTATGTTGAATAAGAGTGGTGAAAGAGGGCACCCCTGCCTGGTTCCTGATCTTAAGGGGATTGCTTTTAATTTTTGCCCATTTAGTATGATGTTGGCTGTGGGTTTGTCGTAGATGGCCTTTATCATGTTAAGGAATGTTCCCTGTATTCCCACTTTACTGAGAGTTTTGAGCATGAATGGGTGCTGGATTTTATCAAATGCCTTTTCCGCATCTATTGAAATTATCATGTGATTTTTGTCCTTTTGTTTATGTGGTGAATCACATTGATTGATTTGCAAATATTGAACCAGCCTTGCCCTTCAAGAATATATCCCACTTGATCATGGTGTATGATTTTTTTCATATATTGCTGGATCTGGTTGGCTAATATTTTGTTGAGAATTTTAGCGTCTAAATTCATCAGGGATATTGGCCTATAATTTTCTTTCTTTGTGTTGTCTTTGCCTGGTTTTGGGATCAGAATTATGCTCGCCTCATAAAAGGAGTTTGGATGTCTTCTTTCCTCTTGAATTTTTTGCAATAGCTTAAGGAGGAGGATAGGAGTTAGTTCTTTGAATTTTTGGTAGAATTCACTTGTGAAGCCATCAGGCCCAGGACTTTTCTTTTTTGGGAGTTTTTTGATAACTGTTTCGATCTCATTTGTTGTAATTGGTCTGTTTAGGTGTTCTGATTCTTCCTGATTGATTTTTGGAAGATTATATGATTCAAGAAATTTGTCCATTTCACCTAGGTTGTCTAATTTTTTGGCATAAAGTTCTTCATAGTATTTTCTTACAATACTTTTTATTTCTGTTGTGTCAGTTGTTATTTCTCCACTCTCATTTCTAATTTTGTTTATTTGAGTCCTCTCTCTTTTTTTTGTTGGTGAGTCTAGTTAAAGGTTCATCAATCTTCTTTACCTTTTCAAACAACCAGCTCCTGGTTTCATTGATCCTCTGTATTGTTTCCTTAGCCTCTATGTCATTTATTTCTGCTCTGATCTTTATTATTTCCTTCCTTCTACTCGTCCTGGGATTTATTTGCTGTTGTTTTTTTAGTTCTTTTAGATGCACGGTCAGGTTGCTTATTTGAGCTTTTTCTAGCTTCTTATGATATGCCTGTAGTGCAATAAACTTCCCTCTCAGAACTGCTTTTGCTGTGTCTCATAAATTTTGCGTTGATGAATGCTTATTTTCATTCGTTTTTAGAAACTTTTTTATTTCTTCTTTGATCTCATTGTTAATTTATTCATTATTTAATAACATGCTATTTAGTTTCCAAGTGTTTGAGTATTTTTCAGTTTTTCTTTTGTGGTTAATTTCTAGTTTCATGGCATTGTGATCAGAAAAAATGCTTGATATGACTTCAATCTTCTTAAATTTATTGAGACCATTTTTGTGTCCTAATGTGGTCTATCCTAGAAAATGTACCATGAGCGCTTGAGAAGAATGTATATTCTATTTCTTTAGAGTCAAAAGTTCTTAAGATATCTATTAAATCTAGTTGATCTAGTGTATCCTTTAAGTCTGCTGTTTCTTTATTAATTTTCTTTCTTGAGGATCTATCCAGTGATGTTAGTGGGGTATTGAAATCCCCTACTATTATAGTATTGCTGGTCATCTCGCCCTTTATATCCATCAAAGTCTGCTTTATGTATGTCGGGACTCCTATATTTGGTGCATAGATATTTATAATAGTTATATCTTCCTGTTGAATTGTTCCCTTTTTCATTATGTAGTGTCCTTCTTTATGTCTTACTACAGCCTTTGTTTTAAAGTCCATTTTGTCAGATATAAGTATTGCTACCCCGGCTTTTTTTTCATTTCCGTTTGCATGAAATATTTTTTTTCATTCTTTTACCTTCAGTCTATGTACATCTTTTGTTTTAAGGTGTGTCTCTTGTAGATAGCATATGTATGGTTCCTGTTTCTTTATCCACGCAGCTACCCTGTGTCTTTTGATTGGATCATTTAAGCCATTTATATTTAAGGTTATTATTGATATGTAATTTTTTATTGCCATTTTATTCTTTAAAGCTATATTCTTCTTTTGCTCTATTTTTCCTCCCTTTGAACTGTTCACAACAGGCCCCTTAGTATCTCTTGCAGAATTGATTTGTTTTTAATGAATTTCTTGAGGCTTTTTTTGTCTGGGAAGCTCTTTATTTCTCCTTCAATTTTAAACGTTAGCCTTGCTGGATAGAGTAGTCTTGGTTGTAGGTACTTGTTCTGCATTACTTTGAATATATCTTTCCATTTCCTTCTGGCCTCAAGTGTTTCTGTTGAGAAGTCGGATGTCATCCTTATGGGGGCTCCTTTGTAGGTGATAGCCTTTTTTTCTCTAGCAGCTTTTAAATTTTTCTCTTTATCCCTTAGCTTTGGTATTTTAAGATGTGTCTTGGTGTAGATTTCTTTGGGTTTCTCTTTAATGGAGTTCTGTGTGCTTCTTGAACATGTGAAATGTTTTCCAGCCTTAATTTAGGGAAGTTTTCTGTTATGATTTGATTGAATAAAGTTTCTATTTCCTGTTCTCTCTCGTCTTCTTCAGGAAGCCCTATGAAGCGAATGTTATTTCTCTTCATGTTGTCACAGAGCTCTCTTAGAGTTTCCTCACATTTTTTGAGTCTCTTTTATCTGCTCTGCTTCTGTGCCTTTGTTTATTGTGTCCTCTTAACTCGCTGATTCGGACCTCAGGGTCATCCATCCTGCTTTTAATTCCTTTCATCGTGGTCTTCAGTTCTGATACTGTATTTGTCATTTCTGTCTGATTCTTTTTTATTATTTCAATTTCCTTTTTTTATACTTGTTATCTATTTATTTAGGTGTTTGTAGTGACTATCCATTGTTTCTCTAATTTCTTTGAACATCCTAACTATCATTATTTTAAATTCTGCATCTGATAATTGGGTTATTTCTGGTTCATTCAGGTCTCTCTCTGGTGATTTCTCTTGATTCATTTGGTTGCATTTCTCTGCCTTCCCATTTTGTGTGTGTGTAAGAAGGTTGTGGCCACTGGAGTTTAATGGGTGTTGCCTTTGTGTTCTCTAGGTGTAGTCTGTCTGCAGGCCCGCCACCACCTCTGCTGCTGGCTAGGGCAGTTGGGTATGGGCGTTGCCAGCACCGGCCCACTGCGGCTGTTGCTGTGATTTCCGCCTCTCTTCCACAGGAGATGGCTGTGTTCTGGTGCCCGGCTCTACAAGTCTCAGCCTGTCTGGGCCTTTGCCTCACCCCCACAGGTTGGGTTGTGCACTGCATTCAAGCCACAAGCCTCAGCACCAAAGGTAGAGGTGAGCACCTTTGCTCAGCTGCGGACCCAGCGTGTTCCCCGGGCTTCCGGCCAGCCCCTGCATTAGAGCCTGCTCACCATAGTTTCTCGAGTTGGAAGGGGGCTGCTGACGTGCACTCAGCTGTGAGCCTCCGCCCATCCGGAGCTTTATCCCTGCCCCCGAGATCAGGGCCCGCCTGCGCAGGATCGCAAACTGTGGTTTATTGGGCTGGGCGGGGCTGCTGGCGTCCGCTCAGCTGTGAGCCTCCGCTCATCCGGGGCTCTAGCCCCGCCCCACGTTCAGAGCCAACTCATGCAGGCAGGATGGCAAACCGTGGTTTCTCCGGCGGGGCAGGGCGTGCGGTCAGCTGTGAGCCTCCCCCTGTCCCCGGTCCTATCCTCGCCTCCGCGGTCAGGGCTGGCTTGCACAAGGTCCAGGGTCGCAGAGCAGATCTCTGCCTGTTACTGGCCTCCCGCTTTTCCCCCGCAGGTGGGGCTACAGGCGGGCCCGCAGCTGCCGGACCGCTTTCGCGCGTCCCCTTTACCACTGCTGGGCTAGACCGAGCTCACACCGGCTGGGCCTCCGCCCCTGCCGACAGAACTGCATTTCAGCATCCCGCTGTCACCGTCCCTCCAGCAAGCCCTCAGCAATGTGGGTGGGTGCACTGCAGCTCAGACCCTAACACTCCATACTGTAGTCCTGGAAGCTCCCTCCATCTAAGCAGCTCTGCTCTTAGTGCTGCAAGAGAGCTTGTTTGACTGGTGTCCTCTCTCCCTTTGCTGGTATTGCTAGTTCTAGGGGAAATATTCATTTTTGATTAGGGAATTGACTCAGCCCAGGGATTAGGGTGGCTGTCCCTCAGAGTGTTTTTCCCTGTGCCTTCCAATTTACACTCTTTTCCCGCTGCTCTGGTCCTCTCCTCTGTCCCTGTTCCCTGGAACTCCGAGTGAGTGGTTGTGAGAGAGGTTTTCTGCGCTGTCCCTTTAAGAAGAATCCTAGGTCTGAGAAAACTGCCTCTTTCTCACAAACAGAATCCTCACTTGTTTCACAGCTCAATACTGTCCAAACGCTTCTTCTAGGCTCTGAGACTGCAAGCTGGGGCTTTGTTTCTGGGACCCAGGTCCCTCACTCTTCGCCAAACTCTCCTTCCGCCACGCGGGTCTCTCCGGGCTGCCATTTGCTCTGAGGAGCTGGGCAGCCCTCTTCGCGTTTTCACTATTCCTACCAGTCTCAATGTGGCTTCTTCAGTGTTCCTTGGTTGAAGAGTCCACTTAGTTTAGTTCTAAGTTGGTTTATCCAGATGATGGTTCTTAAAATTAAGTTATAATCCACTTTGGTTCTGGGAGTTGGAAGTTGCTACGTCCGCCTACTCCATCGCCATCTTGCCAGCTCCAAGAATTATTTATGTTTTAATTAAGTGACAGGCAGGGAGGCAGAGAGACAGACTCCTGCATGTATCCCAACTGGGATCTACCTGGCAACCCCCATCTGGGGCTGATGTTCTGCCCATCTGGAGCTGCTGCTGAGGAAAGAATTCTTAAATAACATATTGGAGAATGCATAATTTAGGAGAATAAGCATATTCTTGTACATAGAAGGATGGAGGAAGGAGTGATATGTTTGCCTTTGATTCATCCTTACTGTCAAGGCAAAAATGAACCAACTACTTAACATAATTTTTAAATTTTATTTATTGATTTTAGCAAGAGAGAAAAGAGAGAGGAGAGAGAGAGAAAGAGACAGAAACATTGATCTGTTCCTGTATGTGCCCTTACTGGCCACCTCCATGCTTCAGGATGATGAGCTATCTGCCAGGACCTTACATAATTTATTTGTTTAGTACCACCCTTTTTTTTCCTCCCATATTTATCCTTTTTTTGAGATCTTGTAAATGTTGTTACTGGCATTAAATAGTCCCATTATATGGAAAACTGTGTTGAGATTATTAGAATTGTATTGAGTAGATGAGTCACTTGAACATAGTTCTTTTTTTTTTTCATGTTCTCTATCAGTCTGTTTTTTTTTTGTTTTTTTTAAGATTTTATTTATTGATTTTACGGTGAGGTGGGGTGGGAGAGAAGTAGCTGCTTCACTCTAGCTGTTAATTGGTTGCTTATAGTATATGCCTTGACTAGGCAAGCTCAGGGTTTTGAACTGGCAACTTCAGTATTCCAGGTCAGCGCTCTATCCACTGCACCACCATAGGCCAGGCTAACGTAGAAGTTCTAATCATGACTTTGCAGCCCTGGCCTGGGTAGCTTAGTTGGTTAGGTTGTTGTCCCGACATGCCACGGTTGTGTGTTTGATCCCCAGTTGGGGCACATATAAGAATCAGCCAGTAAATGCAGAAATAAGTGGAACAACAAATCAATGTTGCTCTCTTCCTGCTTCTTGCTCTCTAAAAATTAACAAATAAATAAAAATGAAACAATAGGAAATCATGACTTTGCCATTAACTCTGTTTGTTACCCTTAGCCATTCACTTACTTGATTGTGTTTCTGTTTCATTATCTGTAACAGGGGACTCTGGTTCTTTTACCTTTTTTTGTTTTTAAGCCGTTTTTTTTTAAAACTTATTATTCTTTTTGAGAGAGAAAGAGACAGGGAGAGAGATGAGAAGCATTAACTCATAGCTGCGGCACTTTAGTTCATTGATTGCTTTCTCATATGTGCCTTGATGGGGGTAGGGGATTCAGGGGTATGGGGGGGTCCAGCCAAGGCAGTGACCCCTTGCTCAAGCCAGTGACATTGGGGTCAAGCCAGTGAGCATGGGTCATGTCTATGATCCCACACTCAAGCTGGTGACTGTGTACTCAGGCTGGTGAGCCCACACTCAAGCCAGTGAACTCAGGGTTTTGAATCTGTGTCCTCTGTATCCTTGGTCGACACTGTGCCACCACTTGGTCAGGCTAGTTTATGTTTTTAAACTTTTATTTTGAAAAAATTTCAAACTTACAAAAAAGTTGCCAGTACTGTTCACTATAGTAAACTATAGTGAGCTTTTATCCAGCATCATCATTTGTTAACATTTTGCTTCATTTACTCTATCAGTTTTTATATACATGTTATTATCATCACTTTAAAAAATTTTTTATTTACTCATTTTAGAGACAGGTGTGTGGGGGAGAGAGAGACAGAGACAAAGACAGAGAGAGAAAGAAGTAGGGAGGAGCAGGAAGCATCAACTCCCATATGTGCCTTGACCAGGCAAGCCAGAGGTTTCGAACTGGTGACCTTAGCATTCCAGGTTGCTTTATCCACTGCACCACCACAGGTCAGTCCTATCATCACTATTTTTATTTGTCATGTCTGTTTAGTTTCTTTTCTTTGTCTTTCGTTCCATTGATATTTTTGAAGATACAAATTTTTTTTTTTTTTTTTTAAGCGAGAGGGTGGTAGAGACAGATAGGAAGGGAGAGAGATGAGAAGTATCAACGCATAGCTTCGGCACCTTAGTTGTTCGTTGATTGCTTCCTCATATGTGCCTTTACTATGGGGCTCCTGCTGAGCCAATGACCCGTTACTCAAGCCAGCAACCTTTGGGCTCAAGCCAGCGACCATGGGGTCATGTCTATGATCCCACACTCAAGAGGGTGACATCAGGGTTTTGAATCTGGGTCCTCAGTGTCCCAGGCTGACACGCTATCCACTGCACCACTGCCTGGTCAGGCAAATTTTTCAATTTTTTTAGTTTTGAGAGAGAGAGAGAGACATATAGACAGGAAAGGAGAGAGATGAGAAGCATCAATTTATAGTTGCATCACTTTAGTTGTTCATTGATTACTTTCTCCTGTGTGCCTTGGCCTGGGGGCTCCAGCTGAGCCAGTGACCACTTGCTCAAGCCAGGAACCTTGGGCTTCAAGCCAGCAACCTTAGTGCTCAAGGCAGCGACCGTGGGGTCATGTCTGTGATTCCACACTCAAGCTGGCAACCCCATGCTCCAGCTGGTGAGCCCATGCCAGGACAATTTTGTATATCTGTCAGTTTTGGTTTTTCTGATGGTTCTTCATATTTAGACTCAAAATATGGATTTTCAAACAGTTCAGATGCTATAGAGATATTAATTTGAAACGTATGTATTTTTATTGATCAATGTCACTCCACTAAATTTAATTTCAAAATAAAAAAATGAAAAAGAAAAGGATTTTTGTAGGAATAGTGAATAAATTATTCTTTTTCTTTTTTTCAGAACATCACATCTGGAGGTACATAATAATTGTTGGTCAACATTATTTTTTAAAAGATTTTATTTATTCACTTTAGAAAGAGGAGAGAGAGAGATAAAGGCCAGGGAAGGGAGAAACAGCAAGCACCGATTTGCGTGGCTTCTAATATGTGCCTTGAACAGGCAAGTCCAGGGTATTGAACCTGCAACCTCAGCATTCCAGGTCGATGCCTTATCCTCTGTGCCACAACAGGTTAGGCCTGTTGGTCCCATTATTGATGTTAATTTTGATCTCTTGGTTAAGGTAGTTTCTGCCAAGTTATTTTAATGTAAAGTTACCATGTTTCTCTTTGTAGTTAACAACTTATCTGTGTGGTAGATTCTTTGAGACTGTATAAACATCCAGTTTCCAAAAATCTTTTGCCTAATATTTTTACTTTATTTTTTATCTTTTAAATTAATTAAAAAAATTTTATTTATTGATTTTAGAGAGAGAGGAAATGAGAGAAAAACATCAGCTTGTTGTTCCTCTTATTAATACACTCATGGGTTGATTCTTTTTTTTTGAAAGCGGGGAGGCAAAGAGACAGACTCCCCTATGAGCCCAACTGGAATCCACCCGGCATGCCTACTAGGGGGCGATGCTCTCCCCATCTGTGGCCATTGCTCTGTTGCAACTGGAGCCATTCTAGTGCCTGAGGCGGAGGCCACAGAGCCATTCTCAGTGCCTGGGCCAACTTTGCTCCAGTGGAGCCTTGCCTGCAGGAGGGGAAGAGAGAGACAAAGAAAGGAGAGGGGGAAGGGTAGAGAAGCCGATGGGTGCCTCTCCTGTGTGCCCTGGCCGGGAATCAAACCCAGGACTTCCATACACTGGACCGACGCTCTACCTCTGAGCCAACCAGCCAGGGCCCATTGGTTGATTCTTGTCTGTGACCTGACTGGGAATCAAACCTGCACCTTGGCGTATATTAGGATGATACTCTATCCAACTGAGCTACCTGGCCAGGGCTTGCCTAATAGTTTTAGCATTCATTGATGATTCTTGGCAGATCAGTTATTACTATGTTAGTTACATAATGTTTTGTGGGGTTTTTTTTGTAGTTTTCCGAAGTTAGAAGCAGGGAGGCAGTCAGACAGACTGCCACATATGCCCGACTGAGATCCACCTGGCATGCCCACTAGGGGGCGATGCTCTGCCCATCTGGGGCGTTGCTCTGTTGCGACTAGAACCATTCTAGTGCCTGAGGCGGAGGCCATGGAGCCATCCTCAGTGCCCTGGCCAACTTTGCTCCAATGGAGTCTTGGCTGGGGGAGGAAGGAGAGAGGGAAGGGTTGAGAAGCAGATGGGCGCTTCTCCTGTGTCCCCTGACTGGGAATCAAACCCTGGACTTCCACACACTGGACCAACGCTCTACTGCTGAGCCAACCAGCCAGGGCCATGGTTGTTTTTTAACTCTTATTTGTATTAATTTTGTTTGTAGGCATTCTGTAAGAAAGATACTTCTCCCTTTATTTAGTACCAACATTGACTCATGGATTATTATTTTATACAATAGGCTACATACAGTTCATTGTGTAATCAGTTTTTTTTTTATTTTATTTTTATTTTATTCATTTTAGAGAGGAGACACAGAGTGAGAGAGAGAGAAAGAGAGAAATGGGGGAGGAGCTGGAAGCATCAACTCCCATATGTGCCTTGACCAGACCAGTTCAGGGTTTTGAACTGGCAGCCTCAGTGTTCCCAGGTCGACACTTTATCCACTGCGCCACCACAGGTCAGGCACGTAATCAGTTATTTTGATGCTTAAATTATTCCTGGATTTGGCCAGTGCAAAGCAAAACTGTGCAGGCTGGCTCCATTATCCTTTGATGTATACCCATTATTTTATGAGTATTTCTTTACTTTTTGGCAGACAATATATTCTAGGCTTTTGCCATATTTTCCTTGTCCCAAACATGGAATTCTTCACTTCTGTAAGGAGTTCTTTTATTGAGGGTATAGTTATAAGAAACCAAGATCTGGGCATTTGGTATGCTTATTTCTACTGAGTTGTTATTGTAGCTCTGTTCTTTTAGCAGACAGGTAGGGTGTGTACGTGTGTTTGTCTGTCTGTCTTACTCCCTCTTCTCTACCTTCTACCCCATTTCCTGTCCACTTCTATAGATAACCAACTTCATTGGTTTATGGTTATCTTTTATGTCTTTTCACAAAAATAAACATTTACACAAATACCTCTTACACAATAGTGCTATAATCTGTATATATTCTTTTAATTTTCTTTTTTCAATTTAATAGAGCCTGGAAATACTTCATAGCAGTTCATGGAGCTCTCTGTCTTTTCTTTTTCTAGTTGCATAATATACCATTGTGTGGCTGTGCTGTGGCTCTTCAGCCAGTCTCCTCTTGTGTTTAGGCATTTAGGCTGTTTCCAGTATTTTACGATTAGAAAGAATTGCTCAATGAATAACTTTCTGCATATTTATGCTCATGTTGTTGGAGGTATATTGTCAGGGTAAATTCCTAGAAATAGGATTGCAGGGTCAAAGGATAAAAGTATATTTAGTTTTGTGACCTATTGTCCAATTCCCTCCATTGGCTTTGTACCATTATGCATCCCAATAATCTGCAAAACTTTTTAGCTTTAAAATTTTATGATTGATATGAAAATACTCCTGATTTCTAGGAAACTACATTTTATATTTTGAGAATACATTTTATTAAAGGTGGGGACAGTGAAATGAGGAAGGGCTTAGCACAGAAGAAGCAACAGGAGAGCCCAGGAGGGGCTCCTCTGGCTCACTGGGAAGTCAGAGGAAAGGGGGCATTGGAGGTGAGGGGGTTAGCACGGGATAAGCTGCCACTGCCCGTTGCTTCCCTGGTTGCAAGTCTCTTGGGGACCCTTAGAGTTTTAGCAGTGTATACTTGTGAGGAAGAAAAGGGGGAAGGGAAAGGCGTGGGCATGCTCCTGGGAGGGAGAGCACACTAGGAAACAACATTTTAAGAATTTAGACGAGATAGGAGTGGGATAATTCGGGGTGGTGTAGTGATAGAAGAAAATATTTATAAAAATGGAACTATTACAATTTTCAACTTTTGGCTTAATGAAAATATCATCTATACTTAGTTGTTTTAAATCATTTTTGGAGAAGTAGGCTATATTTGTCTAGTGTTTTGATCATTTGAGTAGTGCAAAACTAATTCATGTGTGTTTTTCTGTGTGTGTGCACACTTAGGGCTTCTTGAATTCCTCTGAGCTTTCTGAACTTCCCGCTGGGCCTGAGAGAGAAGGCTCTCTCAAGGATCAACTGGCCTTAGCAATTGGTGAGTATTTGTAAGGATTCTGGAAACTGGCAATTAAGTACTGGATCTGTTGGTATCTGTGGTTTCCTCCAAATCTAGATCAAGAATTGCAAGCTCATGTGCCTGAAAGGGTCACATAATATGAATGTGCTTAGTGGGTTGTGTGTTAGATACTAGGGAACAGTAGGCCCCTGAAAAACTTTCACTCTGCTGAAGGACACCATTACCAAGCTCAGCGATTTGTTAAAGTAGGGTTCTATTGTCATCAGAATTTTAATGTTTCTTTAAAAGAATTTGGCTTTGTATGCAAAAATATCAGCTTTTAGCTGTTGGCAATAATTAAAATTACTTCAACACTTGCATACATCACTGTGCTGACCAAACCAAGCATGTCTTTAGGCAAACCCTTATGAATTCCAGTTGATTACTTCTCTATACACTACAGTACATCAGAGATCATTTCACTTTCTTTATAAAGGATCCAAGAAAATTTAGGGGCATTGTTTATAGGAATTTGGTCTCTCTCTTTTCTTTAAGAAGTGGGAAGCATCTACTCATAGTAGTTGCTTCCTGTATTATTTTATTTATTTATTTATTTATTTTTACAGGGACAGAGAGAGAGTCAGAGAGAGGGATAGATAGGGATAGATAGACAGGAACGGAGAGAGGTGAGAACATCAAATCATCAGTTTCTCGTTGCCATTGCGACACCATAGTTGTTCATTGATTGCTTTGTCACATGTGCCTTGACCACGGGCCTTCAGCAGACCGAGCAACCCCTTGCTGGAGCCAGCGACCTTGGGTCCAAGCTGGTGAGCTTTTGCTCAAGCCATATGGGCCTGCGCTCAATCTGGCGACCTTGGGGTCTTGAACCTGGGTCTTCCGCATCCCAGTCTGACGCTCTATCCACTGTGCCACTGCCTGGTCAGGCGCTTCCTGTATTATTTTAAAAATATTTTATTTATTCAAATTTTAGAAAGTGTAGGGGGAGAGAGAGAGAGAAGGGAGGGGAGGAGCAGGAGGCATAGACTCAGATGTGCCTTGACCAGGCAATCCCAGGGTTTTGAACAAGCAACCTCAGCGTTCCAGGTCAATGCTTTATCCACTGCGCCACCACAGGTCAGGCAGGTCTCTCTTTTAAAAACATCTGATTCTGAACTTGTGAAAGTGTAACAGTCTTTTAGATCCCATTATTTGGATCATTGTGGTGGACCAGTGGGAATTTTGCTTTCTTCCTATTTGTCCTGATGGAGGGAGGGAAGTAAGAGGGACTTGAGCTTGCCGGGAATTATTGCTCATCTGACATTTCCAGTCAAGGCATCAATTTTTATCAGGTTGTCTTGAAGTATGTATAATGTTTCAGTGAGTCATAGATGAGAAATCAGGCTGACAGCTGTTTATTGTGCTTATTAAGAAATTCTGGAAGAAAGGGGTGTTTTAGCCTTCAGTTTCTGGGAATTAAGCACTGGGTCGATGCTTTGAGCTGTTTTAAGATTTTTTCTGGTGTCTGGATACTCCCCTTTTGTAACTTTTAGGTACAATTTATGGCTAATTCAGGGATATTTATCCAGACCTCTTTGTTTATTCTCCTACCCCTTCCAGCCTTTTGACTTATTTGGACTTCTCCTAGAGTGTAGAGCATCCTGAGAGAAAGGGTAAAACTGAAATCTATTTTTGGTTCTCATAAGCATCTCTGAAAATGTGATATTTTTTCTTTTTTTTTTTTATGAGAGGAAGTTGACACTCAGATGACATAGAGTTTTGGGTTTTCTGTGATACAATGGGTGATCAAGAGTTGTCTGTGTCAGTTATGGTGGCATTTGAGAAGGATGGTAATTTGGTCGGGAAAGAAAACACTTTATTGTTTTGGAGTCAGATCTGAGTGTTTTTTCAGCTCTGCTATATATTAGCTTTGTAACCGTGTACCAGTAGGTTACTTAAGCTGGCTAAGCTTAAATTTAATAACAATAGCCAGCATTTGAATGCTCACTATGTGCCAAATATCGTAGTAAGTGCTTTTATATATATTATGTTATTTATTTCTTCTAATAACCCTGGTTTCAGATTATTTTAAGTGGCATATCCCCACTTTAAAGTTGAAGAAACTAAGGCTTGATAAATTAGTATATGGGTTTATGCTATTAAGTCACTTGCCTAAGGTCCTATAACTGGTAAGAGGCAGAACGAAGACCTGAGTCCAGGGTCTGTGACACTAGAGCCAATGTTATTTATTTATTTATTTATATTTTTGTATTTTTTCTGAAGTAGTAAGTGGGGAGGCAGAGAGACAGACTCCTGCGTGCTCCCAACTGGGATCCACCTGGCATGTCCACCAGGGGGTGATGCTCTGCCTATCTGGGGCCGTTGCTCCGTTGCACCTGGAGCCATTCTAGCACCTGAGGTGGAGGCCACGGAGTCATCCTCAGCGCCCGGGCCAACTTTTGTTCCAGTGGAGCCTTGGCTGTCGGAGGGGAAGAGAGAGATAGAGAGAAAGGAGAGGGGGGAGGGGAGCAGAAGCAGCTGGGTACCTCTCCTGTGTGCCCTGGCCTGGAATTGAACCCAGGGCTTCCACATGCCAGGCCAATGTTCTACCACCGAGCCAACAAGCTAGGGCTGAGCCTATGTTTTTAAATGTAGCATACCTGCACATACTTGGTGCTCCATAAAGGTACTTTCCATGTTTCCCAGCCCCTCCCTGCACACATTTTTTCATTTTTTTTTTCTTTTTTTTGTGGCAGAGCCAGTCAGAGAGAGGAAAAGATAGGGACAGCCAGGAAGGGAGAGAGATGAGAAACATCAATTCTTTGTTGCGGCTCCTTAGTTGTTCATTGATTGATTTCTCATATGTGCCTTGACTGGGGGGCTACAGCAAACCGAGCAACCCCTTGCTGGAGCCAGCGACCTTGGGTCCAATCTGGCAAGCTTTTGCTCAAGTCAGATGAGCCCGCGCTCAAGCTGGCGACCTCGGGGTCTCGAACCTGGGTCCTCTGCATCCCAGTCCAACGCTCTATCCACTGTGCCACCGCCTTGTCAGGCACATTCTTTTTTCTTTTAGATTTTATTTATTGATTTTACAGAGGATAGAGAGAGAGAAAGGCAGGGTGGGGTGGAATGGAAAGCATCAACTTGCAGTAGTTGTTTCTTGTATGTGCCTTGACCTGGCAAGCCCAGGGCTTCTAACTGGTGACCTCAGCATTCCAGGTTGAATTTTATTCACTGCGCCACCACAGGCATGCACACCTTTTCCTCTTTAAACTGAAAATGGTATCTCCTATCTTAACAGCATATCTACAGTAAATGCAAAGGACTATCTTTCAAACATGGCCGACTCTGTATATTTTGGTATTACCACAAGCATTGTATTCTGGAAGCGTGTTTTTTGTTTTTGCTTTTTTATAGGGAAACTGGGAGAAAACATGACTCTTAAACGAGCTGCATGGGTGAAGGTGCCAGCTGGGTTTTACGTTGGCTCTTACGTCCACGGAGCAATGCACAGCCCCTCACTGCATAGCCTGGTGCTGGGGAAGTACGGGGCCCTGGTTATCTGCGAGACATCTGAGTGGAAAGCAAACCTGGAAGACCTTGGCCGCCGCCTCGGGCAGCATGTGGTAGGCATGGCCCCTCTCTCCGTTGGCTCCCTTGATGATGAACCTGGGGGAGAGGCAGAAACCAAGATGCTATCCCAGCCATACTTGCTGGATCCCTCTATCACATTGGGTCAGTATGTGCAGCCCCATGGAGTGAACGTAGTAGACTTTGTGCGCTTTGAATGTGGAGAAGGTGAAGAGGCAGCAGAGGCTGAATAGGCTCCAGAGATTTTTGGCCCAGTAAAAAATGTTTAGTTTTAGTCCTGGACATTATTACAAAAAGAAGTTATTTCCTCAGCCTCTTGAAACCCAGGATTTAGTTTTCATATGAGTTTGTAATGGAATTATACTTCATGGGTAAAGTTATTAAATAAAATTATTATATAATAAAGTAGAATCTTTTCCTTGTTTGTGTAATGCTGGGTTTAGCTTTTCTGTGTCTTGTGTATGACAAGTTTTAGAAAACAACAGGTGGGCCTTACTGAAGTGACTGACGATGTCTGGGAAAACAGGGATTGATGTACTCCCTTCAACATAGATTTATTATGGTGTCCCTAAAACTTCTGACTTTGTCTTCTTCTGTGACATAGAACACTCTTGTGATGTTTTGGACTATGCTTCTGTCCTGGAACTTCCCAGTTACAGTATTCCTGCCACATAGATTCTTTTGGAATTGTTGACTCACTTACAGTTGTTTGGAAAATGTGGTTCATTTGTTGATGTCTGTGTGTGCTTTGAAGGCTCTCTGTGGTGGTATACACACTGGCTCTGGCCTCATCACTGAAGTTAATAACACATTTCTCTTTTGGATAATGGGGTGTGAGTGGGTGGGGACTAAGGTTTTCTGGACAGCTGCAAGGCAGATTTTGGCATTCTTGTGCCAGAAACAGGAATTACAGTGGTCCAGTTAACCAGCGAGCTTACTCAGTAGTGCCTCTTTACTTCCCTGGTACTGAGACATTTCTCCCAACAATACATTAAATAATTACTATAACAGGCCAATCCATAATAATGGAAAGAACTCCCATTTGCTCTTAAAGGTATCTTTATTTGAAAAGTTAAAAAGCTCTGGCACATACAGTTCTGGCATCTGGATTTTGGCTTTGGGGTGTACATGTGATTAACTTCAATGACATGTGGGTTAAATAGGTTTTGGAAATACCGATCTTAAAATTGAAAACTTAGATTTCTGCCTTAATAGTAAACTCTTGAAGCTTGGTTTGTTTTGTTTTGATTTTTGCTTTGTTTTCTTACTTTGACTTCTTCAGATTCATGTAGTTTTAGTGTTTTCTGCTGAGGCTTTATTTAGCCAGAAAGCCAGAAAAATCAAAAAGTGGATAGTTACCATTTTAGGTATATAACAATAAATAAGGAATGCAAGGATGAGAAAAATGGAGAACATGCTGTTATTTGCAGACCCTATTTTATCTCAGTTAAGTAGCTGAATGTTAGGCAACAGTTGGTAGATAAGTTCTTTCCTGATATGGGTACTGGCACTATCTGCTCTCTTCTGTGGTCTTGCAGTAGGCGTGTACTTTCTTGCCTTAGAAAAGCCCCTTTTCTTTCTTCATCTGCAGCTGCTTCCAGCCAGGCATAGCAGCAAATTGTCCTCTTGTGATTCCAAACACAGAAACAAAGTCCTGTTCAGAGAGGTAATTCTAAGGGAGAAAACAGTTTCCAGTTAGAAGGAAAACATGGCACTGATCAGTGCCAACAGAGTTTGGGAGAGGGGGACTAAAAGGGTAGGTCCCTGACTGGAGAAGCGGAATGAATTTTCAGAAAGTCAGTAATAGATTTAAACTATTCACTGGAGAGTTTTTCAGGTTGTAGAGTCCCATCTTGGTCTGTGGCAGAACTGACTCGATTCACTGCTCCAAGGTTTCATCTGGCACCAGTTTCTTGCCAAAAGGACAAGAAATGGATTATATATTTTGTATGAATTCTAAACATTAGGTTTTTTTTTTTTCAGTTAATTTTTTTTTTTTTCAGGGACAGAGAGAGAGAGTCAGAGAGAGGGATAGATAGGGACAGACAGACAGGAATGGAGAGAGGTGAAAAGCATCAATCATCAGTTTTTCATTGCCATTGCGACACCTTAGTTGTTCATTGATTGCTTTCTCACATGTGCCCTGACCGCGGGCCTTCAGCAGACCGAGCAACCCCTTGCTGGAGCCAGCAACCTTGGGTCCAAGCTGGCGAGTTTTTGCTCAAGCCAGATGGGCCCGCGCTCAAGCTGGCGACCTCAGGTCTCGAACCTGGGTCTTCCGCATCCCAGTTCGACACTCTATCCACTGCGCCACCACCTGGTCAGGCAAGACATTTGGTTTTAGCTAAAAGGAGAACTAAATCAAGTGAGGGTTTTCTTTGCTGTATGTCCTTATCTGCCATTTTTATCCAGACATTTTCAAATATAAGATCAGGAGGATCTTGCTGAAGGCATAAAATTTCTTAATGTTTATTTATTGATGTTTAACTGATATTTTCTATCCAAGTAAAATTATTAAGATATGAAATCTGTGGTTTTTTGTTTGTTTTTTTGTGACAGACAGAAAGAGAGACAGAGAGAGGGATAGGGACAGACAGACAGGAAGGGGGAGAGATGAGAAGCATCAATTCTTTGTTGTGGCACCTTAGTTCATTGATTGCTTTCTCATATGTGCCTTGACTGGGGGAGGGGGCGGGCTACAGCAGAGCGAGTGACCCCTTGTTCAAGCCAGCAACCCTGCGCTCAAGCTGGTGAGCTAGTGCTCAAGACGGCGACCTCGGAGTTTCGAACTTGGGTCCTCAGTGTCCTAGTCTGATGCTCTATCCACTGCGCCGCTGCCTGATCAGGTTGACCTGTTTTTAAGAAAGTTGTCCAGTACTCAAGTTGGTTAGAGAAGACATTACGGAAAATTTAGAGACCCTTCCCAAATCAAATACTTCAAGGGGAGAATCCATTAATTCATTCAACATGAATATGTTAATTATCTTCAACCAAAACTTAAGAAGTGCCTACTGTCTTCCAGGCACTGCTTTAGTTGGTGAAAAGTTGAGAATATGATGGTGAATAAGACAGCTAAGGTCCTTGCTCTTAGGGATATTACCAGAGGGGGAGACAGACAATGAACAGTACAAAGGGACTGGAGGGGGTGAGGGAAACATTTTTTTGTTTGTTTTTTTTTGTGAGAGAGAGAGGAAGGGAAACAGATGAGAAGCATCAATTCTTTGTTGTGGCACTTTAGTTGTTCTTCGATTGCTTTTTCATATGTGCCTTGACCAGGGGGCTGTAGCAGAGCTAGTGACCCCTTGCTCAAGGTGGCGACCTTGGGCTTCACGCCAGCGACCATGGGGTGCTCAAGCCAGATGAGCCCTTACTCAAGCTGGCGATGTTGGGGTTTCGAACCTGGGATTTTTGCTTCCCAGGCCAATGCCCTATCTACTGTGCCACCACCTGGTCAGGCAGGGAAGCATTGTTATGTAGGGTAGTTATGGAAGGCCTTCCTGGGGAGGTGACATTGGAGCTGAGACCTAAATAATGAGAAGGAGCTGGCTGTTAAATTTTTTCTAGGCAGAAGCAATATCAAGAAGCAAGGCTCACAGGCAGGAATGAGCACATTAGAGAAAAAGTAGCCACTGGCTAAAAGGGCTAAGTGATGAGGACAGTGTGTGTGAGATGGAATCAGGGGCAGTGTTCAGATTGGGCAGGGCCTTGGAGGCCATGCAAAGGAATTTGGATTCTTTTCTAAGTGCAGTGGGAAGCCATTCATGGTGTTTTAAATAGAACAGTGTCATCTGTTTTAAATCCCATTTGTTGTTTTGTGGGCAATAGAATGTAGGGATGGTGTGGAAACCATGATGGCTGGACCAGACTGGCTGCAGAGAGATGAAGAGGAGTGGACAGAGGCTAGCTGATGGATTGATGTGGGAAGTGAGAAGAAAGTATCAAGAAGGAGACCTTGGTTTTTGGCTTGAGCTACTGCATAGCTCAAACATCTGTTGAGTCTTACAATGTTCCGGAACTATCCTAGGCAGTTTATTGAGACAGGTGCTTTATTCTTGGAAAGCACCACTTACATTAGACATAGTTCCTTCAGCTACTCACTTCCTTTTTGGCAGGGTCCACATCCTCAGGCAACTCTTGATTCTGATTTTTCAATAGAACTTCTATAGGATAATATTTTGTCTCAGAATTCAGGGAGAGGGTTGTATTCTTCATGTCCTAGGTAAGATATGATAAAAACACAAACACAGGATAAAAAACTGTTTAAGTCTGTGCTATTGAAGTTCTGTGTATATAATATTAAAACTTTGGTTTATACCACTTCATTCTTTGTAATTACCATTTTCTTTTTTTTTTTTTTTTGACAGAGAGAAAGAGACAGAGAGGGACAGATAGGGACAGACAGGAAAAGAGAGAGATGAGAAGCATTAATTCTTTGTTGCGGCACCTTAGTTGTTGACTGATTGCTTTCTCATATGTGCCTTGACTGGGGGGCTACAGCAGACTGAGTGACCCCTTGCTCAAGCCAGCGACTTTGGGCTTCAAGCCAGTGACCTTTAGGCTCAAGCCAGCAACTATGGGATTATGTCTATGATCCCATGCTCAAGCCAGCAGCCCTGCACTCAAGCTGGTGAGCTTGGGCTCAAGTGGATGAGCCCACACTTAAGCCAGTGACCTTGGGGTTTTGAACCGGCTCCTCTGTGTCTCAGTACTATGCTCTATCTGCTAAGCCACTCCTGGTCAGGGTGTGATTATCTTTTAGAACAATTATCCCCAAACCTGGTCGCATGTCAGAATCATCTGAAGCCTTACCAGGCGTAGGCGCAGTGGATAGAGCGTCGAACTGGGATGCGGAAGACCCAGGTTCGAAACCCGAGGTCGCCGGCTTGAGCGTGGGCTCATCTGGTTTGACCAGAGCTCACCAGCTTGAGCCCAAGGTCACTGGTTTGAGCAAGGGGACACTCGGTCTGCTGTAGCCCCTCAGCCAAGGCACATATGAGAAAGCAATCAATGAACAACTAAGGTGCTGCAATGAAAAATTGATGCTTATCTTTCTCCCTTTCGGTCTGTCTTTCCCTATCTGTCCCTCTCTCTGTCTCTGTCACACACACACACACACACAAAAAGAATCATCTGGAAATCTAAAATACTCAGATTTTTTTTTTTTTTTAAATACTCAGATTTTTAAGGTCCTTGGGAAAGGTGACTGAATAAGTCTGAGGTAAATCTTATGTAGCCAGTTTGGCATAAACTCTGTGCTTAGATCTCATTTAAATATTGTGCTCGCACTCCTTCTCTTGGCACTTCAGTTCTACATTTCTAGTCTTTAAGTGACTTCAAATTGAAGTCATACTTCTCTTAAATATATTTTAAAGATTTTACATCACTGTTAGCTTTGGAATCGTGAATTTATAAAGCACAAAGGACAAAACTGCCTGTTGGTTTGGACAGCTGGGTGCCCTGCTTTCATCCTGATGTTCATTGCTGTTGAATTCCTGGCCAGAACCTCCACTCCTGTTTGTCATTAAAATACGGGTAAAAACCATTTCTCAGCCTTTTGGCCCGTATGAAGCGTAGTACCTGTTCTTATCAGTTTAACATAGGGGTAATGACCTGAATTTCTGTGGACTCCACTGTCAGAAACTGATAAACATACCATTGGCATTAGAAATATATTACTTCTGAAAAATGCTGCCAGTAAATTTAATCTGTCTTGAATGACAGAACTGAATAATAAAATTAGACTTTTTAACAGCAAGTCTGTTCTAAATTCTGGAAGGCAGTAAAATAAACTTGGCTCTGAGACCTGCTTTTCTACTGATTGAAGCAGTCTTCATATCAGAACAGACTACCAGAGCAATACGAGGAGGGATATAGTAGAGTTTCACCCAGGTGGTATCTGTAGCATTTACTCTTTTTTTCTCGCTCTGGTCACCCGTGTGACTCGCTCCTCCAAACACTCACAGCAGTGATTCTTGTGATAGCAGCAGCATCTCTGAGCTCTTCTTTTAACTGTTCGTATGATTTCCCCGCCTGAAAAGAAGAGATGGAAAACAGGATGAGGTGCTGCATGTAAGAGAGGGCCAGCTCAGGCCTACTCTGCACCCTTGAGAAAAGCAAAAATGCCAGGGGATTGGAAGGCGTTTCGGGGTGAGCAAAAGTGAAGTGACCCCTTCTGGGCCCATGCAGGATTGGAAGGTGTGTAAACATATTCTGCATTCTTTGCTGGTGGTCCCTAAATACCCCATACAAGACTTAGGACAGGGCAGTTGACTGTAAGTCAGAAAACCTGGTTAATTGTGACTTTAGACAAATAACTTTTCTAAGCCTTCACATCTGTAACATGGGAGATAATGTTTACCCTAGCTGTCAGGATGGTTATAAAGCTAAAAAAGATGTGGATATACTTTCTAAACATTATTACTTCTACATACCACTTATTCCTGAAGCAAGCTGTGAGTTCTCTAACTGGATTTAGTGCTGTGGAGGGTGGGGAGGAGACGAAAAGTGAAAAGCAGGGAGTGGACAGGGAGAAGAAGGGAGACGTGGACTTGGATTTACTCCGCCCTTGAGTATCTGCCTTCCCACTGAGCTAGTAATGCTCAGCTCCATGACAGTAAGAACGTCTTCCCCATTCTCTCTGTTCTTACACTCCAAATGTGAGAGTCCCAGGCCAAGAACCAGCCCGTGAAGATGGGGGGCTCGAACCCCTGTTTAATGATCAGGATTGGTGTGTCAGTGTCTCGGCCACTCGGATGAGTGTGCAGGTACTGCTGGGCCGTAACAAGAGCGCTCTCCTTCTCTGTGGCATTGGCCTTAGCTCCAATCCACAGGAACACCTGTTGTGGTAGAGAGTGAATGTTTGTTAATACACTCATAGCAAGGACTCTGTTCCAGATCATAAACACTGCCCTCCCTCCACCTCTGCAACTTAGCCTCAGCAGAGAAAGCTTTTCTTGGAATCATCTTGATTTGTGATTTTAATTGCCATGTGTATGTCCCATACCAACATCTCCAGTCCTGAATTCTGTCTCCCAACTTCAACTTCCTGAATCCAACTTCTTGTAAAACACCTCGTATTGGCTGTCTTGAAGCACCTCAAATATAACACCCCAAAAATGTAGCTCTTTTCTAAACTTGTGTCTGGTTCTCTATTCTTGACCTACCCAGTCATTTCTAAGACAGTAACCTGGAAGTCATTATAGATGCCCCCCTATCCAGTGAGTTACCAGGGCTGGGCAGTTTATATCCTATGCATTTGTCAAATCTGTCACCACCCCTCCCCCACTGCTCATATGCAGGCCCATAGCAGCTCTTACTGGACCATTACAACAGTGTAGTGACTGGCCTCTCAGCATCGTCTTCTTTTGTTCTCACCCCCATCCCTTCTCTCCTACACTTGCTGGAATGCTTTTTTAAAAATAATTCATTTTTATAAATCGAATTTATAGTGGTGACATTGATTAATAAAATTACATAGGTTTCAGGTGCACCATTCCATAACACATCATCTGTACACTGCACCACGCGCTCACCACCCCAAGCCAGGTCTCCCTCCATTACCATCTATCCCCCTTATCCTCTTCTAACTCCCCCCCTTCCTTTTCCCTCCTGTAAGCACCATACTGTTGTCTGTTCCTATGAGTTGTTTTCTTTGCCTAATCCCTTCACCTTTTTCTTCCAGTCCCCAAACCCCCTTCCCTCGGACAGCTGTCAGTCTGTTCTCTGTATCTATGAGTCTGTTTCTGTTTTGTTTGTTAGTGTATTTTGTTCATTAGATTCCACACATAAGGGAAGTCATCTGGTACTTGTCTTTTTCTTACTGGTTTATTTTATTTAACATAATAATCTCCAGGTCCATCCATGCTGTCACAAAGGGTAAGAGTTTTCCCTTTCTTATGGCTGTGTAGTATTCCAGTGTGTAAATGTACCACAGATTTTTTTATCCGCTCATCTACTGATGGGCACTTGGGCTGCTTCCATATCTTGGTTATTGTAAATAACACTTGGATGCTCTATGTAAAGCACTGTCTCACCTTGCCATTCACCTGCTTAAATTTCAGTAGCTTTCCAGGATACATCTAAAACTTCTTCACATGGTAGGTAAGGTCTAGACTTACTTCGTCAGCACCAGCCCCAATGTGCTCTTTTTTAAAAAAATATATTTTTAAGACTATTTATTTTAGAGAATAGAGAGAGAAGTGGGGAGAAGCAGGAAGCATCAACTCCCATATGTTCCTTGACCAGGCAAGCCCAGGGTTTTGAACAGGAGACCTCAGCATTCCAGGTTGATGCTTTATCCACTGCGCCACCACAGCTCAAGCCCCAGTGTGCTCTTTTTAACTCTTTTATGTTCTGATAATATTATTTGTAGTTCCCTGTATACTAGACTACTTCGTGCCTTGCTTTTACTTGTATCATTTCATTTGCCCAGAATACCTTCTTTGATCTTGTTGATTAATGCCTACTTATACTTTGAGATAAGGGAGCCCTTTCCTCCAGGAAATCATCTGGGAGCCGCTAAACTGTGAGTGCCCCTAATTTGAGGCACCTTGTGTGTACCTCCATTATAGTAAAATGATCCTTCTTTGTCCCCTCTTTTCCCATCAGCTTGTAAAGTCCCTCAGGGCAGGATGGCACTCTTCATCTTGGTGACATTACACCTAGCACAGTGACTAGAACACAAATAGTTGCTGAGTATGTTTGCTGAGCCAAATTGAGGAAAATGGGATGTCAGGAGGGGTTGCCTTGAAGATATCCCCTTTTCATGCCTTTGTTCCTAAAAGGCCCATGTCTTTTGGTGTGGATCCTGCTATTGATCCTGAGAGAAAGAAGTGCATGATAATAGGATAGCCTGATTTTCCCAGAGCAAGGTGGGAAATTTCTGGGGTGGTGAATTGTTTGTATTTTAGGGGAGAGGAGGGGACATAGTGAGGCAGACTCCCACATGCACCCGATAGCTCCCTCAGCCACGCTTGAACCAATTGTGCCATTGGTTGCGGGAGGGAGAAAAGGGGGGAGAGGGGGAGGAGAAGCAAATGGATGCTTCTGTGTACCCTGCCCAGGGTCCAGGATGGTGAGTTTTAAACAACATTCCAACCCTGCCAAAAAAGCAGACTTTTTCATTGATCACCTCTAACAATTGTTTGATTGACTTGGAGACGATCCAGGGTTACCTTGAGTTTATCTTGGCAGGGGAGTTACTACATAAAAATAGCCAAAACTGTGAGGATCTTTGTCATTTGTTCTAAGCACTCTGGCTGTGTCTTACCTGGTCCCAGGTATCCAGGAGCATCACATCACCTGGGTTCAGGTCATCCTGGGTGAAGTCTGTGATCTCAGTGACAATGAACTGGCCAGTCTTGTTGGAACATTCAAAGAGACGGGACTGGACATCAAGGATTTCTTGCTGTAGTCTGCAATACAGTCCATGAGGAACTGAGCTGCTTACAAATCATGTGCAGTTCACAAGCCTGGGAGGCAGGGGGAGCCCAGAGGAGGGAATTCCGTGGGCCCATACCTTTTGCTACTGGCATAGGGAGTTTTCCCTCCCAGTGGGTCCCAGAACTCTGGGGGCTCCTGGCCCTCGGCCACAAAATCCTCAGTGCCGTTACAGAGAAGACTGGCCAGCTCCTTAGCCATTGCCCGTTCGTCCCCACTAGACCCCTGAGTAGTGTGAGAACACAGATGTTAGTCACAGTTGAGCACTTTGATATGGAATGAAAGCTTATTACTAATAGCTTCGTGTTGCCAGGCTCCGCTACTGATCCACAGTACTTGAGGATGGGGAAACAGGTGTGTTCCAGTGCTGGGAGGGCGGAGGGGTAAGGGGAGGGTAATGCAGTGTGGTGGCAAAGAACAGAGCTAGACTCTGAAACCCACAGTGGGTGTTACAGGAGTCACCTTTGTTTTGGTTTCAGTTAGAATTTTAACACCTAATTCTGATATTTTTTTTTTAAGAGAAAAATTTAAACTTACTTTAGAAGTTACATATAAGAAAATTCACTCAGCATACAGCTCTGTGAGTCTTGACAAATACATAAAATCCTGTTACCATCACAACAAAGAATCAGATCAGTTGCCTTGCCCCTGCAAAAAATTTGCCCAGGCTACTCCTTTCTTGTCAAACCCTTCTGAATTCTTAACCTCTGGCAACCACTATTCTATTCTTCATCACAATAGTTTTGCCTTTTCCAGAAGGTCATTATTAGAATCATATACTATGTATGTAGCCTTTGGGTCTGGCTTCTTCGACTTAGCAGCATCACCTTGTAGCCTCGTGTTCAGTATTGCTGAGTAGTGTTCTATTGTATAGATGTAACACTTTATCTATTCTCTAGTTCAGTTGCTTCCAGTTTTGGGTGATTGCAGATAAATGTGCTATGGGCAATAAACATCTATGTATGGGTTTTTCTGTGAAGACAGAATTTTATTTCACATGGGTAAATGCCCAGGAGTGGGATTGTTAGATCATATAGTAAGTGTATCTTTTTCTTAATTATTTTTATTTATTTATTTATTTATTTATTTATTTATTTTTGTGGCAGAGACTGAGAGAGTTAGAAAGAGAGACAGATAGGGACAGACAGACAGGAAGGGAGAGAGATGAGAAACATCAGTTCTTTGTTGCGGTTCCTTAGTTGTCTATTGATTTTTTTATTTTTTGTTCTTTTTTTTTAATACAATTTTTTAATTTTATTCATTTTAGAGAGGAGACACAGAGTGAGAGAGAGAGAGAGAAAGAGAGAAAGGGGGGAGGAGCTGGAAGCATCAACTCCCATATGTGCCTTGACCAGACCAGTGCAGGGTTTTGAACTGGTGACCTCAGTGTTCCCAGGTCGACACTTTATCCACTGCGCCACCACAGGTCAGGCCAGTTGTCTATTGATTGCTTTCTCATATGTGCCTTGACCAACGGGCTACAGCAGACCGAGTGACCCCTTGCTCGAGCCAGCGACCTTGGGCTCAAGCTGGTGAGCCTTGCTCAAACCAGATGAGCCCGCACTCAAGGTGGCGACCTCAGGTTCTCAAACCCGGTTCCTCTGTGTCCCAGTCTGACGCTCTATCCACTGTGCCACTGCCTGGTCGGGCTTTTTTTTCTTTTAATTTTTAAAAATTTGTTCATTTTAGAGAGGGGAGGGGTTGCAGGAAGCATCAACTCCCATATGTACCTTGACCAGGCAAGCCCAGGGTTTTGAACCAGCGACCTCAGTGTTCCAGGTTGATGCTTTATCCACTGCACCACCACAGGTTAGGCCTAAGTGTTAAGTGTATGTTTTTTTTGTTTTGTTTTTTACTGAGACAGAGAGTGTCAGAGAGAGGGATAGATAGGGACAGACAGACAGGAACAGAGAGAGATGAGAAGTATCAATCATCAGTTTTTCGTTTTCTGACACCTTAGTTGTTCATTGATTGCTTTCTCATATGTGCCTTGACCGCGGGCCTTCAGCAGACCGAGTAACCCCTTGCTCGAGGCAGCGACCTTGGACTCAAGCTGGTGAGCTTTTGCTCAAACCAGATGAGCCCGCGCTCAAGCTGGCGACCTCGGGGTCTCGAACCTGGGCCCCTCCACATCCCAGTTCGACTCTCTATCCACTGCGCCACCGCCTGGTCAGGCTAAGTGTATGTTTTATAAGAAACTGTAGCCTGACCAGGTGGTGGCGCAGTAGATAGAGCTTCAACCTGGAACACTGAGGACCCTGGTTCAAAACCCTGAGGTTGCTGGCTTGAGCACGGGCTCACCAGCTTGAGCATAGGGTTGCCATTTGCCAATGGCATCATAGACATGACACCATGGTCACTGGCTTGAACCCAAGGTCTCTGGCTTGAGCAAGGGGTCACTGGCTGAGCTGAGGGCCCCTCCCATCAAGGCACATATGAGAAGCAATCAGTGAACAACTAAAGTGCCACAGCGATGAGTTGATGTTTCTCATCTCCCTATCTCTATTGCTAAAAAAGAAAAAAAAAAAACAAATTGTTTTTCAAAGGCCAGATTTGCACTCCCACCAGCAATGTGGGAGAGTTCCTGTTGTTCTGCATCTTCACTTGATATTGTCAGGGGTTTTTTAAGTGAGAAGAGGGGAGATAGACAGACTCCTGCATGTACCCAGCCCAGCAACCCCAGTCTTGGGCTGCTGTTCAACCAACCTGTTTTTAGCTCCAGAGGCTGACATGCTGGGACCATATCCTCAGCAGCTCAGACCATATCCTTAGCACCCGGGCTGATGCTAAAACCCATGCAGGAGGGGAAGAGGGAGGGAAGGGGGAGAGAAGCAGACGAGAAACGGTCCCTTCTCCTGTGTGCTCCGACCCAGGATTGAACCTGAGGCCTCCATACACTCGCACTAGGCCAACGCTCTACCCTTGAGCCAATCAGCCAGGGCCAATATTGTCAGGTTTTTTAGCTGTTCTATTAAGTGTGTAGCGGTATCTCATTGGGTTTTTGCTTGCATTTCCCTAATGACTACGGTTATTGAGCATCTTTTCCTATAATTCTCTTTTGTAAAACAATTTGATGCTTTTTAATGCAGATGCAGTCTGAATCAACAAAATCACATTTTTTAGTGTTTTTCCCCCCAGTGGTAATGCCTGTCCTATTATAATCCACCAGATTGGTGTGGGAAAATCAGCTTAGTCAGCCTCTGTCCATGTAGAAGTCTGTTAGAGTGTCTCCTGGGTGTGAGCAGTGCCGCCACTGGCTTTCTAACTGGAGGCCTCATTGTGGGGAATATTGGCAGTCCTTTCAGAGATCCTGTAGCAAAAGGCTTTGTTTTTTGTGTGCTGTTCCAACCTACTGTTGGGTTCCTTTGGCCTTGCTGACAGGAGGGTGGGAATAGGGCAGGTGTGACCACTGGGCCCAGCCGTCCTACCTTGCCATACCACAGGTAGTGCTCGGCCTGGGTCATCAGCAGAAAGACATCATTAGAGTTTAGGGAGGAGGCCAAGGCTGGAACCTCAACTGCTTTGGTGTTAGATTTGTCATTTCCTTGAATCTGGAAGAGCCTTACCGGAGGCTCGGGCTCGGCATTTCCCTTCCTCGAAGTCCCATCCTGGGGAGAAAGAGAAAAGCAGAGTTCTGGATCTGAGGTGTGCCATGTGAACAGAGCACTGGGCTAGCTGTAGTGGGGAACATGGATGTATTTGACATTGTTTTTGCCCTTGAGAACTTGTAGGCTACCT
Source organism: Rhynchonycteris naso (assembly GCA_037038555.1). Taxonomy (NCBI): domain Eukaryota; kingdom Metazoa; phylum Chordata; class Mammalia; order Chiroptera; family Emballonuridae; genus Rhynchonycteris; species Rhynchonycteris naso. Next base: position 155,080,924 of record CM072996.1, on the reverse strand, counting down.
GGGAGAGGTGAGGGTGCTCTGGAGTCATGGTACCAGTGATGTTAGCTTTCATTCTGAGATCTCTATTATATGCCAGGCTTTGTGACTGGTACTTACCTACATCATTTCATTGATCCTCATAGTAACTGTGAAGGTATTATGCCATAATACAGACAGGGAAACTGAGGCAGTAAGAACCTGGCTAATAAATGGCAAATATAGGACTTAACCACAGACTTGTATATATCAAGCATGTGACATTGTGCATTTTTGGTAGTGGTTCAGCCAAGGGCTTCATGGGAGAAGTAGGACTTGATCTGATTTGGTGGAGGAGGTGGACAGGGAGTGATACGGCACTTGTGAGGTCTAATGACGAGACCCACTTGACTGCAGTGGAATGTGTAGGTTAGGGAGCTGATGGTAATACACCTACACGGATAATATGAGTCAGATTATGAAAGACCTTGAACATGAATTAGGCAGTGGTTTGGATTTAGAGTCCTAGGTAGTTGGGATTCACTTTAGTGTCTTAGAGAGATTAACCCCTTCTTGTCTACATCTACCCCTCCTTTCCCTCCACTGTAGCCCCTGCTGGCATGTTAGTTCTGAGCATTCTGGTTCATGGTGTAACTTTATCTGAGGGTTCTCACCTCAAAGATAACCAGCTTTCCTTTGAAGATGGCCATGAAGTGGCGTGGCTCCTTCCCCATAGTGACCCGAACCTGCACAGGGGCCCCATCGAAATTTCTGTCCACCTCCACTGCCTGGTATGCGGAGGCTGCCAGCTCGTCCTGTGAGGCATGGCGGCCCTGCAATGGTGACGGGAGGAATGGTCACTGCTAGCCCTGCCCCAGCTCAGCTCTGTGGCCAGAGAAAACATCATCTCTGAAAACCGAGAGCCTGCCCCAGGCCTACCTGCCAGATGTACAAGATGAAGTGTGGCTTCCCATAAACCTCGTATGTGTAGAGAACCAGATAGCAGTCTCCCCCATAAAAGAAGCCATACCGCTGATGCTCCACAGGGACCAGCTCCAGGTTTTCAATTCTCCAGACCTGGGCACAGAAGGAGACACAATTGCCCGGAAGTGGGGGTCCTATTTGAAGAGACAGCTGCCTGGGGGGAACAGGGTCAGCTTAGCAGAGAATCCCCCTGTGAGGCACTAAGGTCTGTCCACTCACAGGTGCCCTGCAGCCTCTGGTGCTGCTTTCCCAGTGGGTAGGGCTTATCACATTTGCATGATTTGAATCTGGAGGAGACCTGCACTGTCCCTGGTTAGTCACCTCCCCATCACAGCTCAGAGATGATTTGAATAGATCTGCTGGGTGAGCTCTTGACAGGAGATGGAAAGGAAAGCAAAGCCTCCTCTCCAGCAGAACAGCCAGAGAGCCCGTGCTGCCGCTGCCCTGAGATGTGAGTCGGGAGGCTTACCTCTGCTTTCCCGTTACCGTCATCCACCATTCTTTCCTGGGCAGCTACCTCTGGTTTGTTGTACAGTAGAGTCACATCAAATTTATCCTGGGAAATTTTAGCTGTGGAGAAGGGGTTGGGAGAAGCCAAGTGAGTGAAAAGCACCCATGCCTGCCTTTCTAGCATCCCAGCAGTGTGAAGACAACGGGCAGTCTTACCGATTTTACCAATGCTGAATGTTTTCCCCAAGCCCATCGTCTGCTCCTTCACTGACCACTTCTGAAACAGCTGCTTGAACATGATTGACTCAGCACCGTCGTTAACGGTCTCCACATTGGTGCTGTTGGGGTAACCCTTCATCTTGATGAAGTTCTGTAGACAATCCCCCAGCCCCAGAAGGCAGATCAGTCTGGGAATGCACTGGCTTGAGTTCTTTGCTTGGCTAGTGATTCAGCCCTTTGAAGCCAGTTATTAGGATTGTTCCCTTGCTCCCTTATGGGATCAGAGACAAATTCTACCTCACTTCTGTCTAGGGACAAACTTACCCGATTCAAAGAAAGGGTTGACAAGGCTCCACTGGAGTAAAGTTGGCCCAGGCACTGAGGATGGCTCCATGGCCTCCACCTCAGGTGCTGGAATGGCTCCTCCAGCTGCAACGGAGCATTCCCCAGATGGGCAGAGCATCACCCCCTGGTGGCATGCTGGGTGGATCCTGGTTGGGTGCATGCGGGAGTCTGTCTGTCTGCTTCTGCCCTCCCCCCCTTCCTACCCCTGCTGCTTCTCACTTTGGGAAAATACCAAAAAAAAAAAAAAAAAAGAAAGAAAGGGCTGAGAGGAGGAACACTGTGTCATCACTTTATTGGTCTGTCATGATTATTACTAATTTTTTTTTTTCAGAATCCTCTATATTTTGTTCTTTCAATACTCAAATGTGCTCTACTGACTTTGTATCACATTCATATTCCCAGTTATTGCTTTGAAAGTGCATCCTGCTTGGCTCTCCTGCATGGCTCTGCACAGTATTGCAAGCTCCGTGAGGACGGGCTGTTCACCTGGACAAGCGATAGCTATCCCCTTCAATAGTAACAGCACCTTTTATTAAGCCAGTGTGTGTGCCAGGCACAGTTCTGAACAGTTTACAAATGTTATTTTAACGCTTACAACAACCCCAGGAGATGGTGTTAAACCTGGATTTAAAGTCAGCTTGTCTGACTTCAAAGTCCATGTATATAACTGCAATGTTATACGAAGTGTTACAGAATTTTTTGGACAATATTGCACATTTCTAGCTCCTACCAGGGCTTTAGACATCGCCGTCTGTTTCTCATCCTTTGTGGCTCCTCGTCCTTTCCACACATAGATCTTGGTTCCACCTTGGTCCAGGATGTAGCAGTGCTGAAGCAGCCAGGATAAAAGCGGTTACACTTTCCCCAGGGCTTGCCTCTGAAGCCAGGTCTGGTCACCCCACGCCAAGCCACCCAAGCTCTGCTTACATCATGGTTCAGTAAATCCTGGACCAGAGGTCTCGTTGCTACCTCTCTGACCTCCAGCTGCGTCTGACCTCCAGCTGAGTCTGAGACACTGAAGAAAGGGAGAGGTTAGCCTGTGCCTTCTCTTCTGTAAAGCACCTTGTGGTCATTTGATATTTTCCTGGCTTTGTTTTAGTTTGGAGTTTCTGGGTAGAGTTTGACTTCTTATGAAAGGTGTGGCTTGAATGCAGATGGGAATGTGAGGGACTCTGTTCTCTAGAGGAGATTTTTGTGTATCTTTCTCCAAATATCCCATCTACATCCTTGCACATGGACAGATCCAAGTAAAGGAAGTTTCCCCAAGAGACCAGGAAGAGTTGCTAACAGGAACAGATGGTAGTTGCCTCCTTGAGTCAGAACACGGAGCTCTTTCCAGAAGCTGCATTTGAAAAAAGACTAAAAGAAAGCCAGATTCCTGTACCCCAACGTGAGGAGCCAAGCAGAAGTGCTTAGTTTTCTAGGGGACACCTTCTCCCTTCCCCAGCTTCCAACCAACAGCTGGGTTTAGCTACTCACTGATATAATATGATATTCGATTTCTTCTGCTGATCTGTGATCTCATCTGGGGCTGCAGGCTTGATCAGTGAGCGTCGGCCGAGGGTGTCTTCAAGGACCTTCATCAGCTCTGGGCTTGCTCCCTCCTTGTCTCCTTCGATTACTCCTATTTCGGCACGGCCCCCTCGTTCCCTGTGTCGAATATCCTTTGCCAGAAGCATAGCCTGTCAAAGAAATGCATGGAAGCACTTGGTTCCCTCTGCCTGCCCCGTTCGTGCCTGATGGCTTTGGGAGGAGCAGTCTGGACCCCAGACAGGAGTTACTCTGACGCTGAGGAACCCAGGACTGAGTCACAGACCCATGCACTTGGCCTCTTTCTAAAACAGATTCTACTCCAAGGCAGGGGTCTGGCTTGAATATTAGGGAAGAGCCAGTGAGGAGGAAAGAAAGAAAACACACCTGAGAGAGCCAAGCCCTATGGCCAGGCCTGAAGGGGAGGAGAGAGCGGGAAGAGCCGTACCTTCAGGCGCTCCCTACTGTTGCTCTCTGGACCATTCCATTGGATGATGACTTTACCAAGGTCCAGTAAGAAGACATCACCTCGGTTAAAATTGTCCCAGGTCATCTCCACCTTAAAGTAGACATTATTCTGGAGGAATTCTTAGGTACCAGGTAGAGAGGCCCTGGGCCCAGAACAGAGAGTGGGCAGTACTTACCTCGGTGGCCCTTATGTTTCTCTTCCCCTTCACATGTAACAGCCGCTTCACGTCATAGGTGTTGGTATCCACATGCTTCATCCCTGAGGCCACACCCCCCTTCTTGTAGCTGAGGGAATAGCCATTCAGTTATTTCTCGAGCGCCTGCTATGTGCTAGGTACAGGGGAGACAGTGGTGAATCACACAGGTGCGGCCTCTGCTCATGTGGGTGACGACATTAAATAAGCAGGGCAAACCTAGTTGGCAGTAATTGCCACCACAGAAGTAGATACAGTGAAGGAATTTTTGACAGAGTGGTTATGGCAGACTTCTTAGAAGGAGTAACATTCCAGCTGAGATATGAAGCATAGAACCAACAATAAGGAACTAGTGCTCCAGACAGGGTCCTTAGTGATAAAGACACCACAGCCTGAAAGAGCTTGTTCTGTTCTGGGAGCTGTGTGACTATCGGTGTGATGGGGAGGGACAAGCCAGGCAGCAGTGGACACCACGGCCTTAAGACCAGCCCATTCCTGGGATCATTTCCTGTCCCTGACACCCCAGCCCAGCCTCCGTCAGGTGTCCCACACGTGAAGGGCATGCACAGAGCCACCCTGGAGCAGAGGGTGGGCATATCTTTGGGTTTGCTGGTGACTCGGTGTGGTGCCGTCTGCCCCGTATGTCCTCAGTCAGTCAGAACTGCTGATCTGCAAGAAGCTGGCCTTGAACCAGCCTCTGCATTCTTGAGGTCATCGGAGTTTCTCGTTTTGTTTTCCATGTTGAGTGCAAAGTTTTGAGTTAATCAAACTCATCAGTTCATGAAACAATATCATAATTGGCCTTTACCAGACTCCTCTCTTGTTTTAAGTATTTATGTATTCTCTTTTATCTACATACCCTACTCTCAGTCCTTATTCCACCATAGGCAGCAATCCTCATAGTTTAACATCTTTATTTTCATTCTGGTAAAATGTAGCCTGTTGTTTTGTATTCATATGTTTTTTAAAACAGAAAATGATGCTTGACCAGGTGGTGGTGCAGTGGATAGAGCGTTGGCCTGGGAGGCTAAGGACCCAGGTTTGAAGCCCTGAGGTCGCCGGCTTGAGCACAGGCTCACCAACTTGAGCATGGGATCATTGACATGATCCCATGGTTGCTGGCTTGAACCCAAGGTCACTGGCTTGAGCAAGGGGTCACTGGCTCAGCTGGAGCCCCCCAGTCAATGCACATATGAGAAAGCAATCAATGAACAACTAAGGTGCCACAGTGAAGAACTGATGCTTCTCCTCTCTCTCCCTTCCTGTTGTTTGTCTGTCCCAACTTCCTTTCTCTCTCCCCCCCCCCACTCTTGTTTAAAAAAAAAACACAGAAATTGGCATTCTATTACATATCTTCAAGGCTGTTTCTTACTGTGTTCACTAAGCACCATGATTTTAATCTCTGTCCACATATTAGGTACATATATATCTAATCCATTTCTTCTAGTTCCTGCATAGTACTCCTTAATATCATGGAGTATTTTCTTTTTTCTTTTATTTTTTTTACAGAGAGAGAGTCAGAGAGAGGGATAGATAGGGACAGGCAGACAGGAACGGAGAGAGATGAGAAGCATCAATCATCAGTTTTTCGTTGCCATTGCAACACCATAGTTGTTCATTGATTGCTTTCTCACATGTGCCTTGACCACGGGCCTTCAGCAGACCGAGTAACCCCTTGCTCTAGCCAGCAACCTTGGGTCCAAGCTGGTGAGCTTTACTCAAACCAGATGAGCCCGCTGTCAAGCTGGTGACCTCGGGTCTTGAACCTGGGTCCTCCGCATCCCAGTCCGACGCTGTATCCACTGTGCCACCGCCTGGTCAGGCATGGAGTATTTTCTTGTCTGGTCTCCTAGGGATGGGCTTCTACATTGCCTGCAGCTTCTACCACCACTAATGATTCTGCTGTGAACATTCTGGTTTATGTACCCTAATGGAGCTGGGTACAGGAGAATTCCTTTGAGTTAAACACCCAGAAGTGGGACTTGCCTCAGGGGCAGATCACTGTGGAATGCTGTGCCAGTCCTCCCTCACACCAGCAAGGTATAAGAGCACTTATTTCCCTACAATCTCACCAACACTTAGCATCACCCAGCACTCAAGTTTGTGCTACTTTAGTAGGTGGAAATGATAGCTTTGTTTTGATTTACATTTCTTCGATTACTTTCATCATATACTTATTGGCCCTTTGGGTTTCCTTTTTTGGTAAACTACTACTTTTGTCCTTGCTCTATACATAACTACTCACATGATGCCCTGCTTGAAGTAGCCGCGGAAGGTGTCAGACTCATGGTACTGGACCTCTCGGTGGTGCACTGGGCTGCCACCCAGGTAGTCGTCCAGCTGCATGGTGTAGATGGCTGCGCAGCTCTGCTCGTCCTGGCAGGAGTCCTTCCCGATCCAGAAGTGGATGTCCTGGGAGAGGAGACTGCCCATTCTCCGCATCTGGGATGCAGCCAGAGAGATCATATCAGGGACCAGCTCGCTTCCCCTTTGCTGCTGGCCCCTCTAGTGTGGGAAGAACACAGCATATAGTGGCTCGTGTCCTATCCTTGGCCGGCTTCTACCTCTCTCCCTCCCTGCAGTGGTCCCTGCGCAGACCTGCTGTGTGGCTCAAGCTCTGGCAGTCCTGATTCCTCCCCACATCTGGGAAAAGTTGGCATCTTATTCTCAAAATAAATGGAGAGCAGTGGGGACCTTTTTCAACTTGCACTGCAGACTTCCCTTGCTGCACCCTGCTCACCTGCACTTACACCACTGGCATGGGTTGGACCTTTCATCTCATGGCTGTCAGTGTTGTTCATGGGGGATATTGTTTCCTCAACTAGAACGAGCACTTTGAGGCCAGAGATGGTGTATACTTATCTGGCCTTCATCCACACTACTTTAATCTGGGGTCTGCCCCCCTCCCCAGGGAGATGTGCTGTTCACGAACTACTTAACCAGGTTCAGACTGAGGGCCCCATCCCTACCCTCTCATGCAAAATGTAAACTCCCTGGTCAAAATGGAGGTCTGGCCTGTGTACTACTGAGGAAGAATCAAGATGGATATCAGGGACCTGATGAGCTTTATTGGCAGATGTCTCAGAGGAGCCTGGCTCTCGGGAAAAGCTTGTGGGAATGGGGGTAAGGGAGCTCACCGAGAGGATGACGTAGCAGTCCCCCTCATAGAAGTTGCCATGGGCACTCAGGGGCACCAGCGCCAGCTCCATTTTCTGGAAGGACAAGGGAATTGCATTGGCTGCATCCCCATCCCCTCCCCCAAGCCTCCCTTTCTTCTCTATCACTTGGCACAGGCAGCAGGGGAGAGGTAAGGGAAATGTCCCCACTGATCTTACAGGATGTGGCAGTGAGCTGCAAGATTAGTGTGGCCACCTTCTAGCTTCTGCACTCGGCCTGGATAGCCCCGGTCTGACTGTGGGTACCTGTCCTCATCTGATCCCCTCCCTGCTCCCAGTCTTGTCTGTTCTGTTTTCCTGCACCGTGAGAAGCCTTGTGAGCCACCTCCAGCCCATTGCAAGGAAGAGTCGGATATACATAAGCTACCAAGTAAAACCCGCCTCTGAGCAGCTGTGCCATGCCGCCAACATGTCCTCCAGCTCTGACCAGCAGTCCTGGCCAGGGTGTGAAAGAACAGAACCCTGAGATTCTGTGGAGCTTTGCGGGGCGGGGTGGTGGTGGTGGTGGTGAGTGCTAGCAGTGTGCAGGGCTCTAGGGCCAGGGTCCCATATTTAGTCTGTGTTGGGGCCCTGACTTGTCCCCTGCATGTCTTGCTCCAGGAGGACTGTTCCCATAGCTTCAGATACAGACTTTCTTCCCTGCCTCCAAGTAAACATGCAGTCATACTTGTGTGTATTCTATGCAAATTGCGTGTGTTAAATGTAAAAATGTTAACTATTCCATAATTTTTGTACTTTCTTAATACAAAAGTTGTTTTTTAAAAACATGGAAGTATCCTGGGCCTCTCACAGTCTTTACTTGTTTGCTAGAGGCTGTGACTCCCCCTTCCAAATGGAGGATAGTAGAGTGAGGCCTCCCCTCTGGGTTTTATGCAGCAGCCACTCACTGGGCTCAGAGTAGGGAGGTAGTGGTGAGGGGGCTCCTCACATCTGGCAGGCGGGTCTGCCCAGGCCAGGACGATTACCTGTTACAGATTGTTGGAGCTGACGGTCAGCCACAGGGGCTCAAGTCAGGTGGGAGAAGGGATATGCCGTGCCCCCATCCAAGCAGTACTCCCCCACTACTGCAGGAGCCAGAACACTGAGGAAGACAGGCTCCATTTTTCTGACAGAAGCAGCCAGGAGTATCAGTCTCCTGGGTGGGCCCTGGCCCCACCCATCTCTCCAGGGCATTTACTGGAAGTGCAGACTAGCTGAGCAGATAGATGTCTGAATAAAGGGCAAGCTTATTTTTGCTCAGAGCCCTCCTGTCCAATACTAAGAACATTTCCTCTACCTGCCACCCACCTGCTTTGAGTGCTTAGGAGGGGTCAAGGGTAGGTAAATGTGTACTTTGGTGCTGCCTCTCACTGTTCCTGAACCACAGGCCAGAGACAAAGGAGTGCTAGAGGGCTGTCATGTAGCTGATCTGGCTGGCTAGAGTCTGCCCCTAGTGCAGGAGGAGGAGGAGGGTGTGCCTCCAGCCGGCTTACCTCTATTCTCCAGGTGATGATCCCAGGGTTGTTGCCCACAGTCCTGAAGGCGCTGCTCAGAGACATGGCTCTTGTTTTCCTGGGACTGAAACATCATAGAGCAAGCGGGGAGATGAGGCCTCTCCAAGCAGGCATTCATCCAGCTTTCTTTCTAAGTCTCTTCTGGATCTCGTCAGCCATCCTGCCATGTCTGTGGTGTATCCCTGTGCTATTTCACAGTGATTAGGGGCAATGACTTGTCCAAGGTCACATTGTCAGCTTGGCTCTGGAATCCCCACCTGGAAGTTCTGCATCCCACTTGCCGCGTCCCTGGTTAAGAGCTCTGGTAACAGCCATGATTATTTACTGAAGGGGTGATAAGTATGTTAAGCTCTGTGTTGATTTACTTTATGTTATCTCATTTAATTCTCATAAGCTGAGTATATTTTATCTTTCGTTGTAGGAAAACAGGTTCAGAGAGTTTAAAGAATTTTCCCAGGATCATATGCTAGGAAATCTGTATCTGATCTAAAACCTGTGCTTTTAGTCATTTTGATGTACTATACAGCCTTTCCTAAACTTACCCAAATTCAGTGGTACACAGGGAAGAAAAGCTGATGTCAGAATAAGTATTTCTAAGTTGGGTTGCTTTCTCTCATTCTCCTCCCCTCTCATTTCCCAGCCTCCCCTCCACAGTCAACTCATTGACTTTCTCTTTGGGCTTTTAGTTTCCAGACTCTTTTAAGTAAACTATCCTAAAATTCAGACAACCCATCCTGCTTTTGTCTCATGACTAATATATTCCCTGTACCTCCCAGAAGAAAAGGGAAAATAAAACGGCAGGGCTGGGCCTGGGACAAAGAGTACAGGTGCCAACGGGGAAGGTGGGTGTGGCTTGCTCTGCCAGGGAGCTGATGCCCTCTCCTCCCACAGAGACCCTAAGGAACCCGTGGTGCTGTGTCTGATCTTAGCTGGAGGGAGGAAGGAACTGGAAAAGAAAAGTCTGTGTGGATCATGCACCATCTCTATTCAAGGAGCATCTGGGATTATCAAGCGCCTATGCACATCCCTGGTCACATAGGGGCTTTATATAATTACACTGCATGCCTGATCCTTACTCTCAAGGAGCTTACAATCTGATATGCCATGACAGATGATGAATGCTCCCAAGAGGCAAAGGAAAAGGACAGGCCTGATGGATCTACTCAAGACAAAAACTCATCCAGAAAGGTCTGTGTGGACCTTTGCTATCCGCAGGCACATTGTGCTTGTTAAGAGGTGCATGTCTGGCCTTTTTTTTTTTTTTTTTTTTGAGTTGTGGTGGATGACACCATATTTGGAGAATATGTGCCATTATTTAGTATGGAATTTGGCAAAAACACAAAAGCAAACTCCCTTTGTCTACTGCTATGGCAGAACTAAAGTGGAGCGATGACACAGAGCAGCTGTTTGAGGATTTAATTGGCTAAGTTGAGCTGCCCCACCCTGTGCTGCTCAGAACTGCCAGGAAATACATGTTCAGGTTTTCTTCAGACCCTAGATTTCAGTCATTAGAAGCAAATGCTGTTACCCAACTAGGCGAAGGGGATGGGGGCCCATGAATTCATTCCTTGAAGATAAAGGAGTGTCAACCTGGTAAAAGCCAAACCATCTGGCATTAGTTGGGGCTGTGAGTCTTAGAGGCCAACAGCAGTCCCATTTTCAGCAGGGACTTAGCAATTGGGAGGGACCTTATTGGTCCTGGGTCTCCCAAATGTAGGAGAGGACACCCTCAAAGGGACTTCCTGCTGCACTGGAACACCCAGAAAATGTGACTCCATCTGTGACATCAAATTTCCCCAAAACAGGATCACTCCCCCCCCCCCCGCAAGTCCTTATTAATTCAACACTCTTTTAAGATCACTGCAGAGCCTGACCAGGTGGTGGCACAGTGGATAGAGCAGGGGTCCCCAAACTTTTTACATAAGGGGACAGTTCACTGTCCCTCAGACCGTTGGAGGGCCGGACTATAAAAAAAACTATGAACAGGCCTGACCTGTGGTGGCGCAGTGGATAAAGTGTCGACCTGGGAACACTGAGGTCGCCAGTTCAAAACCCTGCACTGGTCTGGTCAAGGCACATATGGGAGTTGATGCTTCCAGCTCCTCCCCCCTTTCTCTCTTTCTCTCTCTCTCTCTTACTCTGTGTCTCCTCTCTAAAATGAATTAAAAAAAAAACAAAAAAACTATGAACAAATCCCTACACACACTGCATATATGCACACGCGTCATATGATGCACTTCCAGAGCCGTGACGTGTGCGTCCTGGGTCACCGGAAGTAGTACTGTACGTGAGCGCCGCCAAATACAGTGCTCCTCTCACTGATCGCCAATGAAAGAGGTGCCCCTTCCGGAAGTGCGGCAGGGGCCGGATAAATGGCCTCAGGGGGCTGCATGCGGCCTGTGGCCTTAGTTTGGGGACCCCTGGGATAGAGCATCTGACTGGGATGCGGAAGGGCCCAGGTTCGAGACCCCAAGCTCACTGGCTTGAGCGTGAGCTCATCTGGTTTGAGCAAAAGTTCACTAGCTTGAGTCCAAGGTCGCTGCCTCGAGCAAGGGGTTACTCAGTCTGCTGAAGGCCCGCGGTCAAGGCATATATGAGAAAGCAATCAATGAACAACTAAGTTGTCGCAACGAAAAACTGATGATTGATGCTTCTCATCTCTCTCCGTTCCTGTCTGTCCCTATCTATCCCTCTCTCTGACTCTATGCCTCTGTAAAAAAATAAAATAAAAAAGATCACTGCAGAAACCCGTGGGTGGGGTACAGTGATCTTCAATTTAACCTGAAATGCCAGGTTAAAAGTCAATGGCCCTGCCTGACCAGGTGGTGGCTCAGTGGATAGAGCATCGGACTGGGACACGGAGGACTCAGGTTTGAAACCCCAAGGTCGCCAACTTGAGCGTGGGCTCATCTGGTTTGAGCATAGTTCACCAGCTTGAGCCCAAGGTAGCTGGCTTGAGCAATGGGTCACTAGGTCTGCTGTTGCCCCCAGTCAAGGCACATACGAGAAAGCAATTAATGAACTAAGGTGCCACAGCTAAGAATTGATGCTTCTCACCTCTCCCTTCCTGCCTGCCTGTCCCTATCTATCCCTCTCTCTGACTCTCAAATAAATAAACTTAAAAAGAATAAAGCCAATGGCCCTTAATTCTTAGATATATCAGTACGAATGGATCCCAGAGGAAGCTGGTTTTAAGTTCTGCCTTCCCCCATCTCATCCTTCTGAGGGTTGTTCTTCATCCCCACCTTTTAAAAACATGCCCTATTGGTTCAGTGGTCTCTAAAAAGGGCCTTGGCTTCTCAACAGGAAGTTTGGAAAACTGGTCACAGTTCCTGGTTCAACCCTGTAAAAGCCTCATCCAAGAAGACAAAGCCAGGTAATCTCTATCTCCTCTCCCTTCCTTCCTTGTTCAGTAGGATAGCTCTCCTGACATGCACCCATAAACCAAACAGATCTTACCTTGCCTTCTCTCCTACTGGCTTCCCAGTTTGCTGGCAAGTAAGCAGCAGCGGTACTGAAGAACCACCCCAAAGCAGAGGCTCCTGGTCTGCTGCCTAAGCTTAATAATGGCTGCACAGACACAGGGTTCTATTTGCTTGGGTTTGCATCTTAACCACAGTTTCCTAGCGCTGGCAACTCACAGCCAACCTGGGCTTGACTTATTCAAACCGGAGGGAAAGCTTTCTGTTCCTATTCAAAACAGCAAAAACAAGAGCAGACTTTTAAAGGCTTTTTAACTCCAGCTCCACGCCCTGATCTAATTGATCTTTAAAAAGTACATAGCCTATCAATAATGCAGGAGAGTAGGAGGATATGAAATTTGCTATATTGTAGATATGGGTACATTATGCCGAGGGCCTTGATGTCTAGGCTGGCAAGCGCCTGAGAAGCTTCCGGGCATTTCTCAGAGGGAGGGGAAGTTTAGGAGAGGGGCCAAGAGTGTGTTATTACCTCATTCTGTTTTGCTTTTTAGGGTCATACACCAGTCCAATATTTGAGTACCTACTATGTGCCAGGGACAATCCTGGGCTCCCAGTTGAAGGGATCCTGGTTTGGGAACATCAGTAAGGGGTGCAAAAGAATGAAGACTTCAAGTCCCTTGGGGCTGTTGGTTCATCCCGGTAAGTCAATAGGACACTAGGCACATGCTTATCAAGCACCTGGATGGCAATGGAGTTGGTTCTGTTGGGGGCCCAGGGGAGCTAATGTAGCTCGACTTCTGTAACCTTGAGCTAAAGTCCAGTGCTGAGCACAGCTGGCCTCCCAGCCCCAGCATCTCAGCTCTGTCACGCTAGAAGGGACTGCAAGGAATGAAGGGTGTGCACGGTAAGTGCCCAAATAAACAGGATCAGGAGGCAGTGCCCATTCCTGGATGGGTTTTTAAACTTGCTTTTATTAATTGTAATACAAATATTCCAAAAATATAAACAGACACTTAATGGCGTCCTACATTTCATTTCAAGTTTTTGAATATAACAAATTGATCAAACCATGAATCTAAGCAGGGTAGTCAGAATCCCATAGCCCCATCACAGTGGAAAGCAGATCTCCTGTCCTCCAAATGGCATCTTGAAGGGGGCGAGTGGTACTGACATGGAGCTTGTCAGAATTCGGGTGACTACAAGCAAAGATGCTTGTGGGCCCAGAGGGTCTGCGCCAGAAGCAGGCCCTACATGAAAGGAACGGAGTAGCAGGCCAGAACTCCCCTGCTTAAATGCAAATATTTGCTGTTAAAATGGGGGGGGGGGACTAAACCATTTTACAAAGTGACCGAGGGACAAAGTGATAAAGTAACCAACTGAAGACTTAAAGGGGAAAATGCGCTTACCTTCCTCAGACACCTGGCGTGGCTGGACACGGGATGTAGGACAGACTTACAAGGGGCTGCCCAGCTGAACGAGGCCTCAGGGACGGTAGGGGTAGCAAAACAGAATGGCATCCACTTCCCAGGGAATGGAAGCCTTTAGATTCCCATACTTTTCAGTACAAAAAAGCTTTTGGGCCACTGTTAACAGAGGTGAGTTTATACACTTACAAAATGGTCAAAATCTTTGGGAGGTAGGAGGGAACTAAACAGAAGGTCCCAGGTTAATTGAAGGCAAATTTACTCAATCTCTGTATATAGTAAGGGACCCATGGGCCTATAGAGTATCCCCTCTACAATGTGCAGAGTGAAAACTCTTACCTGACCCTTCCCAAACTGGTCCTGTGTCCAAAACTTCCCCCTATGAGAGGGACACGAACATCAGGCTTTTGATTTAGAAGCCCAATCAGAGAGACACACTGTGTCCCTGAAGAGGCACATTAAGGAACTGAACCTGGCAGGGGGGCAGATTCCTGGCATGGCTTGAATTGGGGCTGACCAGGCATGATGGTTGACTGCCTCCCAAAGACCAGCCTCAAACAGAAAGGGCTGGTGGGAAGCCCTAGACTAGATCCTGAGTGAACTGGCTCCCTCCCAATCTATCCCTTCTTTAAAATTGAGTCTGGCCTGATTCCTCAGGAGCCATCTTCACTGGCCCCTAATAACTGTGAAATGGGAAACCAGACAGAAATGAGCCTGGCTCTAGTCCACACGGATGGACTGTGTTTAGATCTGGCCTTGCTGCTTCTTTGGGGAAGTGGCAATGGCTTGTCTACTGAGGAACTTCAGGTGGCCGGGCAGAGTTCTGATGGGAGTGAGGCCTATAGAACAGGGTCTTCATTCAGAAGACGTAGGGACACTCCCACCAAGCTATCCTGGGCTGGTCGTCACACTTGGACAAGTCTGGTTCTTCCTTCACCTGGAGTAACATGGAGACCCAAAGGAGCGCAGCAAGGGTCCTAGGATCAGCTTAGAGCCTCTTATTGCTTATTTAGTCAGAAAAGCTTGGCTGGGCCCGGATAGCAACTCAGCTAAACTAACCCTAGGGTGGGCCTTGAGAGAGGCTCCTCCTACAATATTAGGATGGAGGCCTAGACCCGGACCATAGAATCAGAAGCTCCATTTTCCTTCAGGAGCTAGCACCTTCCTGGCTAGCACCAGAGCCCTCTTCCCCTACCTGCGGGAGGACCCCATAGGAACCAGCAAGTGATGCTTAGGGAAATGACCATGTGGGATTTGGGACTGTGCTCCATTTCTGTGGTTCCAAAGGGAAACACAAGGCCTTACAACCTCGGACAAGGTAGGGAGTTGGCAACATAATGCTAAAGAAAGACGCTCATAAGTCAGATACTAGTCAGAAGAACACCAAGCTGCTGTCCCCCACCCGGCTTTCTCCAAACAATCTAGTTCCTTGGGCTGCACCTAGTGTGCGTAAATTAAAAAGGATGATGGGAATGAATCCCAGTCGGTATCCTCACACCTGAAACAATGTACAAGTGCTTGTTAACCCCCACCTCCAGGGAAAGTAGAAAGGGGTAGGGACTCCCTCCCGATAAAGCGGGAGAGAAGAGAGGAGGGAACCCTATCCAATCCTGCAGAGGCCACAATTTAAGGCAGTGATACTGAAATGGGGCCCCATTTTGGGGGGCCCCTTGTGCTCCCAATTACAGCAGCACATCCCCTTTTCCATCCTAGGGAAACTTCTCTTATCTTTTTATTCTTTTTAAAGCATTCACTGTTAAGAAACTTTGAAAGCAAGACACGCAAAGGGCAGGTATGTGCAGGGCTCATCATACCTGTTACCAGAGCAGGAGCATGTGTGTTAGGCTGTCAAGAAATGGTAAGAACACCCACTCCCTGAGCCCAGGAAAAGCAGGCATGCCTCTGAGGCCCTGGAGAGAAAAAGCAACAACCAGGAAGGATGAAGATTGAGCAGAGAGCTCAGCACAGGACAGGCCCAGGGGAAGACACAACGGGAATGAACCCTGCCCAAGAAATAGGAAAGGCGAATAGGGAGTGCCCTTCCCGGACTTTGGAACAAAGTCCTTGCACTAGCACCAGCAGAGAATCCCTGAAGAGGAGACTTTAGGATAGTCCCAAGCTCAGATGATTCACATACAAGCTAAGGGAACACACACATTCATGCTTCTGGGGTGTTCCTTTTCCCTGCACTGCCAGTGCCACCCACATTCACCTTGAGCCTAAGACTGCAGCTTCATCAGAAATAAAATATGCCCAAACACTCTATGCTTAAAACAGTAAAAAAAAAAAAAAAAAGGAAATCTGTTATCTGCCCTCTTCCACAGCAGGGAGATTTCCCTCGAGACCTATGGCTAGGCAGTAAGGTAGGCAGGCCCGGGGCCCACACCTTGGGGAGACACAGAAAGGGTCCATGCCAGGCACTCGGCTAGAGGCACGTGCAACCCTGGGCTACAGGACTAGATGAGACTACCAGTTCTAGAAAGAAGTTTTTATCTTTCAGAATTGTCTATCTGCAGCAGCTGGCTGGAGAAAGGTTTCAGAAAGGTATGCTTGGGGCACCCAAAGGCCTCCTCTGATCCATCCTTTCTCCTTGGCACAAGCCTTACAACACCGAGGAAAGGCTGTGGGTTTGGCAATGGAGCATTGAAGAGTCTTCATCCCTATAGAGCTCCGAGGCTCACGGGGTGACTGGAAAGGAGATGAACTAATTTGGGTAGAGTCTTGATTTTTCAGCTCCTTCCCCAACCTGAAACACATGTCCTTGAACACAGTTCAAGGCTGCACACACACACTCTCTCTCTTTTACTCTCTCTCTCTCTCATCTCAGAAACCCAACTCAGGGCGTAGGCAGCTTGGGGTATCATTGGTCTGACATTTGCCCTCTCAGCATCTAACCTGCCCTAAAGTTCTTTCCCATCACTTCTATTTCCAAGGCCCATTTGGCGAGATGCTCCAGGTCCAGCTCCATCTGTCCGGCTGATTATAAAGGCACAGGGTAGGAGAGCCCACTACTGGGATGGCTGTTGCTTAGAAACAGAGAAGGCTAAGGGGCCCGCAGCTGCCCAAGGCTGGTGTAGACATCCTCTGCTCCACTCAGCTCCTCAAAGACTGGGATCAGGTTCAGCAACTCGGTGTCTGCCATGTCATCAAACCAAGACTGCACGGGCACCTGGGGCAGGAAAAAGACAGCATAAATCTCCTAAATGCCAGTTCTTCCCTCCCAGGTGCTAGAGCCCAGGAGGCTGGCTGGGTCCACCTGGAGTGGAGTGCTCTTCTGGTAAAGTCTGAGGGTCCCCCACCAATTTCCTCTTCCACCTAGTGCAGGTCCCTGCAGTGTGAGCATGACTGGGCCACTCACTGCATTCTCTGGATGGAAGATGTAAGAAGCAGGTGAGTTGTCCAGGATGAGGGTTTTCCTCAGGTCCCTTCCCAGGCGGCTGAGGTCCTTGACATAGCAGCCTTGGTGGAATACACAGGACTCACGGAACAGGCGAGCCCGGAACACCCCACACCTGTCCAGCAGATCCGTCACAGGGTCAGCATACTGGGAGAAGAAAGATGCTTTTGTTTGGATGTCATCCTGGTTCCCCAGTGTCAATCTGGGGACCAATAAGGGGCTGCTGACCACCCGTAGCTGCCACACCGGCTCCCAGTTCTCTTCTCCCCTCCTGCCCAGATACCTTGGCCAGGCTGGCAGTGAAGAGAACACATTCAAAGAGTTCACCCATCCGTCTCAGGAACTCATCCACATAAGGCCTCTTAAGCACATACACCTGGGGAAAAGCAGAGAGGCTTCTTGGAGGCACCTCTGTGAGGGTGCAGCTTCAAAAAATCGGTCACTGTCACCATGAACACAAAAAGAAAAAGTTTCAGACCTTACTCTGTCCAAACTCCCACAGCTCAGCCTCTGGGACTGCTTGGCTGGAAGCCTTCTGCCCCACAGACCAGCACACTAGCATCGCCTCCTCACCAAGCTTCTGCTGGCTCAGTGGTCTCAGCCTTGACCCAGCTCAGAAAGAAATGCATGCACCTATGTCCTGGGAGCCAACTGTTTCCGGCGATGAACCATCAGCTGCCTCCAGAAACAAGTAATCAAGAATAGGCCTCACAGACGGAAACAGCCTATCCTGGATTACTTGAATCCAGCCACAGCCTCTGTGGGAACTTCCTATCCTTGGCTCTGGCAGGAAAGTCTGTCCAGGTCATCATCAGGCAAGGTCGCAGGTCCTCTCTGAAAGCTCATGCCCTCACACAGCTTCTCTGAAACACACCAGGGAGGAGTGACTTTTCCACTCAATGACGGCAGACCAGACTCTGTGGCATCTTGCTCTAGTGCCCCCATCCATTTGTGTTTGCCCCTGCCAGACACCCCAACACTTGTGTCTGCCTTTCATGAACTTGGACATTGTGGCCTAAAAGATCCATCAGCTGCATGTCCTTCATCAGTCTACACGCTGTTGCTTCCTTGCCTTCAGCTGGTCCCCTCTCACCCAGCCTACATAGGTACTACTAGAACCATTCCTTCCAAGCCCCTTTTACCTAGGTTACTTCCTCCTGGAGAGCATGTCCCTGGCATGACTCTCCCTCCTTAAGGGGGTCTGACCTGGCTACCACCTCCACCTCAGCTCTGTAGCAGAAATTCTCTGTTCCAGGTCACCACAACTGGCCCCACTGTTTGCTATTTCTTCAACCCTCAGCAAGTTCTTCCCTCTTCCTGGCTCTTCATCTAGCTCAGCATCCTGTCACCACTCTGCTGAAAATCTGCCTTCTGCAGGTAACCACCCTCATTTGTGGTTAGTACATCTATCTCTACAGCCTCAACTAGACTGTGCAGGGCTGCTGGCCAGAGCCTGGGTAGTCCAAGGGCTAAGCCTGGCTCTAAGCAGGGGCTGCTGCTGGTGAAAAAAAACTGCAGATGGATACAGGATAGTGACTACAACCCACAAAGCCCCATCCCTCTGTAGTAACTCTACTATTGAACCAGACCATGCAAGCAAATAACAGGGCCACCAGGGCATTGTTCCTGATGGTCCCTGACTCTCAGGCTAGCTGTCAGGCCTTCTGGGCAAGTGTTTTCAGTAACTGGTCTTCCACTATCAATATCCCATGATCCTTAACCCTGGGCCAAGCAGGTCATGCAGGGCCAGAGTTTGATCTTATTTACTCTTGACAGACATGTACTGAGCACTCACTGGGGAAGAATCCGTTGTAGGAACCTGAGGGGAGTTGGAGAAAGCTTCACAGAGGAGATGCCTGGCTAGGAAGGAAGAAATTCCCTACCTAGGTGAGAGGGTGGGCACGGGGAAGAGAGAAAGTGGCTAGTACTGGCTTCCTTGCCCTGAACAGGCAGAAAACCAACTACTTAGGATTAGAGAAAATGTAATAAGTTATACAATGGTGCTGGTCACACTGGAAGAAGAGGTGGTGATCAATAAATTATAGCTATCACTATGGTTAAAAAATACTCAATTTCAAACAGCTTGGCTGCAAAGAGAAAATAGGCAAGAGCTAGTGAGGGATGAAGGGCTGGAAAAAAAACATTTTTGAAAGAGAAAGAGACAGGAAGGGAGAGAGATAAGAAGCATCTACTCATAGTTGTGGCACCTTAGTTGTTCATTGATTGCTTTCTCATATGTGCCTTGACCAGGGGGCTACAGCCAAGCCAGTGACCCTTTGCTCAACCTTGGGGTTTCGAACCTAGGTCTTCAGTGTCCTAGGCTGGTGCTCTATCCACTGTACCACTGCCTGTTCAAGCTGAATTATTATTTTTACTTTTTTAAAAATGAGATAGCCTTGAGTGTGAAGAGGTATGAAAGGTACCAATAAAAGGGGAGAGGCCAGAGTTATAGAAAGGGATCAACTGATGGAACACAAGCCCTGAGAAGCATGGAGAACCCTGAACTTGTGGGCTGGGTGTGGCCTGGCCAGCAGCTCACCTGGTGCGTGGTCCCATCAATCTCTACAGGCACTATGAAGTCAGCATTGTTGATTGGCTGGAAAGAAAAAAAGTTAATGACGTCAGTGTGTAGAAAGGAGATGAGAAGCCTCTGCCATAGCCATTGCACTGTCACCTGGAAGGGGTGCGGAGGAATTTTTTTTTTTTTTAAGTGAATGAGAGAGAGGGAGGGAGGCGGGGTGACAGGGACAGACAGGCTGGAAGGGAGGTGAGAAGCATCAATTCTTCATTGCGGCATCTTAGTTGTTCATTGATTACTTTATCATATGTGCGTTGACCTGGGGCTTCCCGCACAGTGAGTGACCCCTTGCTCAAGCCAGTGACCTTGGATTCAAGCCAGAGACCTTTGGGCTCAAGCCAGCAACCATGGTGTTACTTCCATTATCCCACGCTCAAGCTGGAGACCTCAGGGTTTTGAACCTGGGTCCTCTGTGTCCCAGTCCAACGTTCTATCCACTTCACCACTGCCTAGTCAGCCAGGAGGAAGAAATCATAAGAAACTCCAGAAAGCTCCCCAGCCAGCCCACTCCCCTGCCTATCTCACCCAGCACAGGATGTAGTGTCTCCTCTGGCATCCCTACTTACCCCCAGCCCCCCACCCAAACTCTGGCTGAGTTGAGCATTTCAGGGCCTTCTGGAGTTAACAAATTTTGTGATAAAACAGAGCGGGGCAAGGTCCAAGGCTGATTCAACCCCCCTTTTCGGCCTGCCCCATATACAACCCTGGTGGCATTCTGTGCTGTGTGCCTAGGGGGCAGTGGTGGCCTGTTGGTAGTGACTGAGGGGAATAGGGGTTTCTACTCAACACTGTTTGGTAGAGTCTCCAGATATCTGTGATGCCAGTGTGGCCAAAATGCTAGAGGCCCCGCTGTCCCATCCTAATCACTCTTCTATCAACTTTAGGCAACCTTAGCCAGGTTCACAAGAGAGCCCAAGATGAGTGTAGGAAGGGTTCCAGATGTTAAATTACCTTAAAAGAGCTATGCACAAGGGTTTCATCCAGGTCAATGACCACGCAGATCCTTCCTTGATCTTCTTCTGTCACCTCTGGGAGCAGACAGGTCCCCGGGATCTAAAACCAAAGCCAGGCTGCTGAGATCTGCCACCAAGAAAGCCCAGTTGTTCCCCTCAGCAGAACTCTGGGAAAAGCTGGGTTCAGTGAGTAGACAAAAGACCCGTAATTTCAATCCAGGAGAGGTGCCACTTGCAGGCCAAGAGGTAAAGAAAGAAGAGACAAAGTTGGCTCCTTGGCTTCAGCTTCCCACTGGACTAATGAAGTGACCTGGATGGACACTGTTATAGGCCTGGGTTGGTGTGGAGTAGACACCAGCTATCCCCCAGAAATCTACTGCCCTATACATAATAAGCCCTCAGCAAATACGTGGAACAAATGGTTTCCTAGGATGAGGAGGGGGCCAGCTAGACACAGAAGAATGAGGGCATGACCCCACAGGGTCAGCAGAGATCCTGAGATCGTGGGCTTTAGAACACACCAACTCGGATTCACATACCTGATAGAACTGGTACTGGAGACACTGGAGCAGATCAGACTGTGGGAGAAAAGAAGGCGGTCAAGTGCTAACCTACAAGCACCTCCCCCAACCCACCTACAGCCCACTGCTGGTCTCACTCTCCATAAGACCCCAGCCCCCTGGTAGGTACTGAACAAAGGACAAAATTGACTTTTCTAAAGAGCTGGGCAGGAAAGGTCAGGACCTCCTTTCCACATGAGGCTTGATGAAAGGTAAAGACAGAGGCCTTGCCCTTAGCTGCCACTGCCTCTCAATTGGACAAAGTGAGGAACTGGGAACTCAAGTGACTGATGCAGGGATACAGAGTCAGAACCAAAATCAGAATCCCTCACTATGGTGGTTCAGTCTCTTGCTTAGTCCTGGAACCCAGGCTGCTCTCTGAGACCATGTATTTTCTATACCCTCCTTGGGGGGAGGGGCTTAAGGAGGGATAAGTGAGTCTATACAAAACAGAAGTAAGCCAACATGAACCCACACTATGGATTCCAAAATGGGAACTGAGGTAGAGTGAGAGAGATCAGAATGACTTTCCCTACCTTTTGCTAATAATAAAGATGT
Source organism: Rhynchonycteris naso (assembly GCA_037038555.1). NCBI lineage: Eukaryota > Metazoa > Chordata > Mammalia > Chiroptera > Emballonuridae > Rhynchonycteris > Rhynchonycteris naso. Next base: position 155,059,218 of record CM072996.1, on the reverse strand, counting down.
CATGTTTGTAAAATGTAGTGTGTTCTTAATGGAAACCTTGAAGAAAAATTAAAATCCTAGCACTTAGAAACACTTAATTTGACATATTAGTGTATTTCCTTCAAATTTGTTTCAGCAGTCTCTTTTTCCCATAATATATAACTTTGCATTCTGCTTATCCACTTAATATTGCAACTCAACACTTTTCCATATTATGAACTCTTTGGAAAAATCAACTGCTTAGCCTGACCAGGCAGTGGCACAGTGGATAGAGCGTTGGACTGGGATGCGGAAGACCCAAGTTCGAGACCCTGAGGTCACCAGCTTGAGCGTGGGCCCATCTGGCTTGAGCAAAAAGCTCGCCAGCTTGGACCCAAGGTTGCTGGCTCCAGCAAGGGGTTGCTCAGTCTGCTGAAGGCCCGCGGTCAAGGCACATGTGAGAAAGTAATCAATGAACAACTAAGGTGTCGTAACGGCAATGAAAAACTAATGATACTTCTTGCTCTCCACCCCCTATAAAATCAATCAATAAATAATTTTTAAAAATCAACTGCTTAATAATACTGGGAATAATGAAGTGTGATCTTTCATTAAAGTGCATGTCATTAGCCTGGGTTTGAGAGACAGGAGGGACAACTAGATCCTAGTGTTTCTAGAAGTACCAATGGCAATGGGGGCAGAAGAAGTTTTGGTCAAGGCTATCCCTACCCTTGAAATGCCAGACAGTTTTACTGGTTATTGTGACAAATGAAGATACCCACACATTCCAAATGTTTCTCACAGGTACAGGTGAGAGAGCTGGAAGGGGTTATCAAGAATGTAGAAGAAAAATTTCAATTCCTTGGTTCCCTGAAAGTCAAGTAACTTGGAAGGTAGCTTTGCATAGTAAAAAAACAAACAGAGGACTTAAACCACAACTAGGAGTTGGAACCCCAACACTACCATTTATTAACCATTAGCTCTTTAGGGGCTACAGAAACCCTCTGGATCTCATTGCAGGGCTCCTATATGGATCACATGAGACAAGTATGTGCAAAGCACCTTGCACAGTACCTAGAACCTGGAAAGATCTGGACTGCAGGGGCCCTCAGAAATGACAGGGACACTGGGTGAGCCATACAGAAAGATAAAAAACTATGGGGTCCAGAGGAAAGGTCTTTTCTGAGCCAGAGATCTTCATGACCTCAGGCAAGGCTGCTGAATGGACCTCCACTAGCAGCCCTCCTTCCTGGCATCATACCACCTGGATCCAGCTACCTTAGCAATGGTGTTGGCTTCCTCCTTGTATGCGGAGAGCTCAGTGGAGGTGCTTGACTGGCCAACATGCTGGGTGCGAAAACAGCAGAAAAGGGCCTTGAAGATGTTACGTCCACGTGGCTTTTTGGGAGAGGACTTGGAGACCAGGCCTAGAGCAGAAGGAATAACAACGAAGCATTAACTATAGAGCATCTCTATCTACAAGTACCTCCCCCCAACCCTGGTGCTATATTCCCTCTCTAGTTTGTAAGCTCCACCAGGGTACACATTATGTGCTTAACCAAGGACCCAATATAGTCAACACTGAAATGTTCATTTATACCAACATCTTTTCTCTAGAACAAAAAAGGGCAGGGGAAGCCTGACCAGGCGGTGGCGCAATGGATAGAGCGTTGGACTGGGATGCGGACGACCCAGGTTCGAGACCCCAAGCTTGCCAGCTTGAGTGCGGGCCCGTCTGGCTTGAGCAAAAGCTCGCCAGCTTGGACCCAAGGTCGCTGGCTCCAGCAGGGAGTTGCTTGGTCCGCTGGAGGCCCGCGGTCAAGGCACATGTGAGAAAGCAATCAATGAACAACTAAGGTGTTGCAACGGCCACAAAAAACTAATGATTGATGCTTCTCACCTTTCTCCCTTCCTGTCTGTCTGTCCCTATCTATCCCTCTCTCTAACTCTCTCTCTGTCCCTGTTTAAAGAAAAAAAAAAGAAGGCAGGCCCCTGGCCAAATGGCTCAGCGGTAGAGCGTTGGCCCCGCATGTGGAAGTCCCGGGTTCGATTCCTGGCCAGGGCACACAGGAGAAATGCCCATCTGCTTCTCCACCCTTCCCCCTCTCCTTTATCTCTGTCTCTCTCTTCTTCTGCAGCCAAAGCTCCACCGGAGCAAAATTGGTCCAGGTGCTGAGGATTACTCCATGGCCTCCGCCTCAGGTGCTAGAATGGCTCAGGTTGCATTTGAGCAAAGGCCCAGATGGGCAGAGCATCGCCCCCTAGTGGGCATGCCGGGTGGATCCCGGTCGGGCGCATGTGGGAGCCTATCTGCCTCCCCACTTCTTACTTCAGAAAAATAAAAAAAACCCAATAAAATAAAAAGAGCAGGAATCTCCACTTTCTGGTTTGGGAAATGAGCTGCAGAAAATTTGCTCTTTGTTTTAGAGGGGGAACACTTAAAGATGGTACCAGGTTTAGAAAGCAGCTGCCATCCTGCTCTAGTAGCAGCACACTGAGGGTACTCTCAAAATTAATTCACAAAGACGCAAATCTTCCCTAACACCCATTCCCACAAGACTACCCATTCTAGACAGGAGCGTAACCTAAGTCCCTTCCCTTCAGGTTAGTGGTGTGGTAGTTCTGTTCAGGGTCAGAGGCAGCAGAATCGAGCCCAGACTAGATAAAGCTGACTAGAGAACAGTAGGCTGCAACCCCAAGGAAAAAGATAATACTTTTCTCATAACCTTGTCTCCTCCTACACTCTGGCCACTTTTCTTAATACTCCCCTCCCCTAATCTTAAATTAGAGGCAGATGAACCCTTGAGACACACATATCCAGTGTAGGATTCTGGCCTGATGTCCCTGCTTCTGGATGGCAGCTTAGTCCTGCCTTGGTAATTAGGGCTTTGGAAATACAAAGCCCCTCCCCTTTCTTTGAGAGAGAGGCAGGGAGAAAGGGACAGGGACACTGGGCTGCTCCTGTACGTGCCCTGACCGGAGAATCAAACCAGCAACCTCTGTGCTCCAGGATGAGGCTCCAAACAACCGAGCTATTCAGCCAAGGCAATACAAAACGATTTTATAATAGAGGCTTGGAAAGGCAGCCCATTCAGGCCAAGATGAAACAAAAAAGCTTTGGGCAAAGGATGAACCAGAAATGACTTCAAAACGTTAACATCTTTTTAAAATTCCTTTTGGTTTTCAGATGAACTATTCTGGCAACTGTGAGCAAGAGTTGGAAGTACCACCACCATAGGTACTGTGGCCAGGAGGTGGCGCCACATGACCACTGCCAGAATGGTCCTCAGCCACAGGTCTCCTCTCCCCAGGCCTGTGTGGGAGATGGGACTAAGGATTAAAACTAATCCATTCCACTTTAGAGCACAGGGTAAACTACTATGCAGGAAAACAGACGCTGAAGATGCCAGTGTCTTTTTGGAGGAAAAAAGGCAAATGGATGTGGCACTTAAGACAACTGTTCCCATGAAGTTCTTTGTAAGGGAGGGGGAAAGCGATGTGATGAGGGTGGGCACCCAGAAGTTCCTCCCCCACAAGTCCTCAAAGCATGCACCGCATCACCAAGATGGGCCTAGCAGATGTGGTGATGAAAAAGCTCCTTTAACACCCAGTTATTGGGCTGCCTGCACCTGGAGAGGAGAGGAGAAAACCAAACTCTGTTGTTCTCCAGGACCAAGGGTAAGGAAATGACCACTGAAGAGTAAATCAGTCAAGTGGCAGTGGGGCAGGGCCCTGTGACCACCAAATGAGCCCTGACCCAAAAGAAAGGCAGAATTCCTTCAGGTCTAGGGAGGGTGTCCCTGGTTGGTCAGTGGGTCCCTCAAAGTACGCTCTCTCTCTCCCCTCCTTTGGTTAAGTCAGATCCCTTGAAACTGGAATGACCTTTATTAAAAACCTTTTAGAAGATGATCAGACCTCTCCAGCAATTACCCTAAAAACTTGGCAGAAGAAAGTACATTGAGGACCTCCCCTCATGGCCCATGTATCAAGGAGACAAACTTCAGAGCAGAGCCCAGTATTTAAAGACAGCAAGATGAGAGGTTTCTTCAACTTTACCTATTTATAATCTATGCAGAAACCAGAGGGAAAAGACAGCTTCTCCACCTGTTTGTATGACCCACATTCAATTCCAAGTCCAGGGACTCAAGCAGACACTGAAACAAAACTCCAAGACCAAAACTGAACCATTGCCTTTACTTTGGTTTATGGTTTCTACATGCAGAACCACAATCAGAGGCTTAACTTGGGCACTGAGGCTTCCTTAAAAGGCCACATAGCTCAAGCCTTTCCTGAAGAGAGGACATCAAGAACTCACTTAGTATCTTAGTGACAGATGCTATGAAGACTGAGTAATGCTGAGAGGCAAGGAGGTGAAAGGAGCAGCTGGCTGGGGCCACAGAGAGGCTGCGCTGGTGTCTAATGCAGAAGGCCCAACAGGGAGAAGTGCTTCAGTATTAGGGAGGTTGGTGGGCTGCCACTGGGGACCATTCAGTTTGGTTTGGGCTCTGCAGGGGGTGATGGCCCACTCAAAAACACAATGAGGCTAGGCAGACCCTGGGCCTCAGAGCCCACAAATGCCTTGACCTCAGGGGCAGGCACTCAGAGCAGGGCACAAAGTAATTGTGCCGGGTGAGGGTACCCCGGACAGATTCACTTACCCTCCCCCCTCTTGGTGCCCCACTTCCTTCAGTCCTCTTCCAGGCAGACTTGTCTGTTCTCCCTACCTTTACAAACACTGCCATTAAGAATCCATCAGGTCGCCTGACCAGGCGGTGGCGCAGTGGATAGAGCATCGGACTGGGATGCGGAAGACCCAGGTTTGAGACCCAAGGTCGCCAGCTTGAGCGCGGGCCCATTTGGCTTGAGCAAAAAGCTCGCCAGCTTGGACCCAAGGTCGCTGGCTCCAGCAAGGGGATGCTCGGTCTGCTGAAGGCCCGCGGTCAAGGCACATGTGAGAAAGCAATCAATGAACAACTAAGGTGTTGCAACGGCAATGAAAAACTGATGATTGACGCTTCTCACCTCTCTCCGTTCCTGTCTGTCTGTCCCTATCTATCCCTCTCTCTGTGTGTCCCTGTAAATAAAGAATCCATCAGGGTTTCTTCAGCCTTCCCCCAACATGGTTGTCTCCTGATGGGGCCTACAATGGCTAAGGCCTCCAGCTCTCTGTATAGTGGGTGTTCAATAACTTTGCTGAATGAATGATTCCAGGGGCCTTCACAACCTGTCACTTTTACAGAGCCAGGGCCTGTGGAAGTCTGCAATGGTTTGCAACAGCCAATAAGAGTTCAATGCAGAAAAGGTGCCAGTTTGTGAGAAAAGGTGGGTTCTGAAGGAGCTGAGCACCTGGGGCAAGCCGCCTAGTCTTTCTGGGCCTCGGTCATGTTCACTGAGCACCGATGATATGCCAGGCATGCATTAAAAACATTTGACATCATTACCTCTTTTAATTCTAATTAAAAACCCATCTGCAGGCCCTAATCCCCCATTTTCCAGAAGGGAAACTGAAGCACAGAGAGGGTAAGTGAACTGCTCAAGGTTACACAGGTAGTGAGTAGGGTAGCAGAAACAGGATTTGAACCTAGGTCTCCTTGAATCTAGGACCCCCCACAGCTCAGGGGCATCTTGGATGTTTAGTCCTGCAACAACTGGGAAGTTGAGGGGCACCCTCAAGATCTCTTAGAATGTTTGCTCAATTCCTCTCTCAGTTGGCCTGTCTTCTTTACTGCCCATGGGCAGGCCATGCAAGGTGCAAGGAGTAAAACAGTATAAGGTTCTGGCATTCCATTCTGGGGCTCGCCTCATCCACACACCAGCCCTGCATCTACTCTGCCTGGCGGTTACCTCTGTCAGATCAAGAAGACAAGGGGGGGCAGGGAGAGGGAGAAGCTGGAGCTAGAAGCTTTGGTCCAAGACCTGCTTTGTTCAGTGGGTTTCAGAGCGAGATCTGAAACTTGTGTCAAAGAGCCTTTGAGTCACCATTCAGCACTGTGTCCTGGGCAGCCAGGTGCAGGCCATCTCCCCGTTCCTCTGCAAATGATGGCGAGGGGCATAAGATTTACACACCCATGAAGATTTCCCTGTACATGACTTCCCTGAGGAAAGACAGGATTCTAGTGGGAGTCATGGAGCCCTAAATCAGCTGTTCTGTCCTTCCTCTTCTTGCTACCTGCTTTGTGGACACCAGCCCTCCTCTTCCGCCCAGGTGCCAATGTGCATCTGCTCTTGCGACTCTGAACATCTGGCTTAGGGATGGATGCTGGAGAGGATGAGCACAGAGCTAATGGGGGAAGCTCTGGCTTAGGAAGAATCTTTGTAGCCGACCGAGAAGAGGGAAGCCAGGCCACCCTTCCAGCTCACTGCAAGGCTTCCTACTGAGGCAGGGTGTGAAAAGGGGGGATCTGGAAGGTGTTCCCCAGTCTGAGGATCCCCTGGGATGGGTCCGGCCTCTGCCAGTGCCTGACTCAGCCACACAGCCTCTTTGAACCTTAGCTTCCTCATCTATTAGTTGGGATAACAGCAAGACCTTACTCCTGACTGAAATGATAAAACAAAACCTACTGTCAGCCCAGTAATATACTGTGCAAACTAAAGCTAATCATTGTGCTCATTTTAATTATCTAAGGGGAGATGACCACTACCTTGCAACACTGTGGGCCTCATTCCAGGAGGCCAGCTACAGGGATCAGGAGCCCTCCTTCCGTCACATGTGGTTGAAGCTCAAGGAAGAAGATGAAAGGTGACAGAGGAACTCTGACCACAAGCAGGTTTTAAAAAGTCGAAAAAAATCCTATATCTTCTCCCAAATCCACTACAAAAGTATTTTTCCAGCTTGCAAATCCTGGGCTGGAATTCTGAAAATAACAGGAAAACAGGTAAGAGGCTATTTCACTTGAAATAAACAATGCCCTCTCCCCTTATGTTTACCACCACCACCTCTAAGAAACACCAGATGGGAACATTTTTGCCTTTGCCTCTTAAGAAGCTAGTGCATGTACAGGAGTGCAAGCGCACGCGCGCGCGCACACACACACACAGATGAAGACTGGCTTTGCCAGGACAACACTATTTTTAATCTCCTTCTAAAGGTCAGGTTCAGATATCACTGTTGCCAACAACACAGCTGCATATCCCAGCAAAGGAACTCCTTATACATCGGCCTGGGATTCAGCAGAATGCAAGCTCCCAGGCTACTGGATTTTAGCAAGCCCGTTCATGTAGAAGGATGTTTTCTTAGTTCATTCCTCAGAAGTACTTTCTTCTCCACTGTCTCCCATACACCCAAAGCAAAGGATTTAGTCTAGCTATTACTATAAAATGGCCTCTTTGAGGGGGCTTCCCTCCCCTTAGCTATTGGAGGAAGGAGAGTAAGTATTTGGAGCATTTCCGGCCCTTCTTGGCCAGCTGCCTGGGCCCTGCCGCCAAGACACATCTGATTGGGGCTCCCCATGGAGAGGATTCCTCCCAGTTCCTCAGCAAGGGGCAGCGGTGCCTTGGCTAAGGGCAGGCCCTAAAGTGCCAGGTGGATGGAAGGGCACTTGGACCAGCAGGCGAATCAGCAGGGAACAAGAGGGTGAGAGATGCCTCGACATTCCCCACAGAAAAGCCTGGAAATAATGGGGAGGGTGTACCAGTTTCCAGGATGCAGAAATGCTGACACCATTCTTTCTGGAAAACAAGGCAAGCAGGGCCTCAACCAGCTCAGCAACAGTTCCCAAAGTTCCAAAGTGCAGCTGTGAATCTGAAAGTATGGACTTTTTTTTTTTCCCCACCAGAAAGGATTTATTTGGGAAAAAGAAAGGATTGCATTCCAGTACTTGCAGCCAGGGTAAACCACTTGCACAAAGAGAGAGCAAGAACGGCAAGGACTGTAGGTCTCCATTAGTTTTCCTTCCCTGCATCTCCATCTCTCCTTCCCAAGAAAGGAGAACTTCTTTCAATCCCAGGTCCTTAATGCCACCTGTGGGGTAAGAGTGGGGGTCACAGGTCAGTGTCTACATTGTCTCCTGCCTTTCCCCTCTTCCCTTTAGCAAGCTAGTCATTGATCTCAACATAAGGCCTCAACTTTAAGGACTTTCCTTCAAGAAGGACTCAGTATGGAGAGCAGGGGATTCCTGACGGCTTTTAAAACGTGCTCAAGATACTCCATCAATTTCAGAATCAGCCTTTATTTAAAAAGATTTTATTTATTCATTTTAGATAGAAAGAGAAAGAGAGAGAGAAAGAGCAGGGGGAGGAGCAGGAAGCATCACCTCATAGTTGTTGCTTCTCCTATGTGCCCTAACTAGGGCAAGCCTGGGGTTTCAAACTGGCGATCTCAGTATTCCAGGTCAATGCTCTAGCCACTGTACCACCACAGGATAGGGTAAGAATTAGCCTTTAAAAGAGTTATTGCCAAATCATCCTCCTGGGCAGTTCTCACATACTTTAAAAACATGCTGAGGTGGGCCTGACCAGGCGGTGGCACAGTGGATAGAGCGTTGGACTGGGATGTGGAGGACCCAGGTTCGAGACCCTGAGCTCGCCAGCTTGAGTGCAGGGCCTATCTGGCTTGAGCAAAAGCTCACCAGCTTGGACCCAAGGTCGCTGGCTCCAGCAAGGGGTGGCTCGGCCTGCTGAAGGCCCGCGGTCAAGGCACATGTGAGAAAGCAATCAATGAACAACTAAGGTCGTTCCTGTTTGTCCCTATCTATCCCTCTAACTCTTTCTCTGTCCCTGTAAAAAAAAAAAAAAGTGAAACTGCTGAGAAGGGGGAACTTTTAAGAAAAAACATGCTGAGGTGGGAGTGAGGTTTCCAGAAGAAGCAACAGGTCCCAACCAGAGATGGAGGAGCTGTTTCCTCACAGATGTGTCAATAGCAGGTGCAGCCTCCAACCCCCAGCCCCACGCCAGGGGGCTCTTGGCTGTCAGAAAGTGTCTGATGGCCCACAGGAGCAGCAGGGATAGATCTGAGACACTATCCAGGAAAAACCAAAGGGCTGAGTCCTGCCCCTGCCTCAGCAGGAGGCTTTGCCCCATGCAGAGCCAACTAGGGCAGGGACATCATCACAGAGGACTGGAAGCAGCAGTGGGATTCAGCCGGTTTGCACTGGTTTGGCAGATCCCACAGCTAACTTTTTGCTTAGCTCAGCGAAACGACTGTTAGAATGGCACTTGTGATCAGGGTCCTCTCTAAGGTGGGTAACTGGGCAGCCACCCAATGTGGAAATCACAAATTTACATTCCTTACTCTTTTTTAACATCCATCTGCGCAACAACGTACACTAAGCACCGTAGTAATGTTCATTCCGACCACAGGGGAAAAAATTTTGACAGAACTATGCTTGTAATGTTTATTTATTTGTTTCATAAAACTCATTATACCTTTCATGAAATACAATATTTTAATTCCCTTGCATTTGTTACTTCAGTAAACATATAACGTAAAGAAAAAAGTGCCAAACACCCAGGGGGTGACATGCCCATCATTGGAAATATCTTTGTCATTTATTATTTAATATTTTTCATTATTATTTTAAAACTTTCTTATAACATAATCTAGTTTTGTGTACCTCTTTTATTGTTCTAATTTAACTATCAAATGCATGAAATAATAAACTACCTTTTGATATATCAGTTTTAATACTTAAAATGGTCATTAGGGCAGAGAACCCCATTGTTAAATAATTTGAATCCCACCACTAACTGGAAGCCACATCTTAAGGGCCTCTCTCTCTTCCCTTAAGGAGGTGCTGAGCAGGCCCTTGTGGGAGGCTAAGAAAAACCCTCCGAGGACAGTCACCCTCTGGGTGACAGTTTCAGCCCCTGACTTGGCTCTCTGCCTGATTCCTAGAATGCCTGAATTTGGTGAAACCCAAGAATCCAGGGACTCTTTCCCCTCCAGCTACGGAAGCCTGCTCTAGGTGATACAAGCATGACAGTGAGATGGAAAAAGAGGAGTGAAGGCAAAAAGTAAGGGACTCAGAACCATCTCTCCTGACCAGTGAACAACAGAGTGATTACACAAGTTACCATGGACTTGGCTTTAAATCTTGGCTCTGTCACATATAAGGTGTGTGGTCCTGGGCCTCAGTTTCTTCATCTGTAAAATGGGGAGATGAACATTATCTAGTTCACAGAGCTGTGAAAATTACAAGGAACTTATTAGGGTGTGTCTAGGCCTCAGTAAATGCTCAGTAGTTCAGTAAGTGTCAGCTGCTAGTCATTAAATACAAAGTATTTTCACATCCTTATCAGTCTTAATCTCAAAATGTGCACATCAAAAGAGACCAAAGAAATTTCTTCTCCTTCCAGAGGTCACACAGAAGTAGTGGCAGGGCCAACTCTGGGAAATGGCCTTTCCGGGACTCCACCAAAACCAATCACAGTCAGTCTCTCTCTGTCTCTCTGTCTCTCTCTCTCACACACACACACACCCCAACAAACTCACTGGGGTTGTCAACCAGTTCCCTTCCTTCCTTCCTCTCGTGGCTGGCCTCTGCAGGAGGACTGGAAGGAGTCAGCCAGGAAGGCCTGCCAGGGAGTCTGTCACACTTCTAGGGCCACTGATCTGCTCTTCCCACAGCCTCCAGCTTCACCTGGGTTCAACCAACCAACACAGGTGTGCCCACCTGGAGAGTACTGAGCTAGAAGTCGGGACCCCTAGCTCCTGCCCCACTCCATCCTCTCGAACAGTTTTGTAGTCTTGCCTAAGACACAACCTTTCTTCTGTTTCCTCATGGGGCACTCCTGGGAAGTGCTGCACTGCAAGGTTCCTTACCAGGTGGCTTTGGTTTACCTGAAGCTTAATTAAACTCAAAGGCATTTAATGCTAGGAACAGTACCTGGCCCATGGTGAGTGCTTTATAAATATTGTCTGTGATCATTACTGGGTAAGCAAGGATCATTACTCTGTCCATTCATACTAAGAAAACTTTAGAACTTCTCTTTAGAATGCCATAGGATCTTTAAGAAATAGCAAAACTGGACCCCTCCAGGGGACTCTTCCAGCTCGGGGCTAAATAGGCAGCTGGGAATACTGCGGTGCTTAGCTGGCTCTTCTCCAGGGACACCTGTCAGAATCACAGGGAGCATTTGGAACATGCACATGCCTGGCCCACCTGCTCAAGCTGATTCAGTAGGACCCATGTAGGGTCTGTATTTTTAGTAAGTGTCACAGGAGAATCTAATATGTGTCCCTGGCTGAGACTTGATGTCTAAAAGGTTGGCCAGTGGTCTCTGACTAACTTCCAGAACCAAAGGGTGATTCAGCCAGAGTCCCTTGGGCCTCTCCCCCTACTATACCTTACTGGCTCAGTGTCCCTGCATGCCTCAGAAGACTTGTGCCTCTAGGCCTGGATTTCCTTTCTAGAGGCACTTGCTCTATTTTATCATTGAATCAAAAGACCCAAGCCTGCAGTCTATTCATGCAAATCACTGTTTCTGTGAAAGAGGGGCCCTAGCCCCATTGTACAATGGAAACAGAAGAGCTGAGATCCACCATTTTGGGAAGGGGCTTCTGCAGGCCTGTGTTATGAGATTTGAGCTTTCCCATGAATCTGCTTGGTGCTCACTGGGGTTGGGGCCACATCTGTTTCCTGAAAACAGTGCAGGAAATAAAGAAGGTATAGAATAAAAAGAGTAAAAACAAAGTGATGTGGGGACAGGGAGGGTTAGCAATGCCTATGGAAGGGAAAGGAAATGTCAGGAAGTCCACTCAGAGAGCAGGTTCAGGCTGACAACTGAAACAGGACATTTACCCTCCTGCTCAGAGGGAGGCTTGCATGCTTGCTGGAGAGTTCCCGTTCTGCAGGCACAGACCACTCAGACCTGACAGGCTGGGCTCTTTGCTGGATAAAGTAACTTTGATCTAGTTGGCCTCTGGTACAGAGAGGCTTCCAGTTCTATATCAACTTCTCCACTTTGATTTTTACTAGTTCTTTCATAAGATTTGCATGTTAATGAGCTCATCTGCATCCCAGTTAAGAACTATTTCTCCATTTCAGAAGAGGGAAAGTGCCTAATCAGGATGTGGCACAGTGAATAGAGCATCGGACTGGGGTGCAGAGGACCCAGGTTTGAAACCCCGTGGTCAGCGGCTTGGGCACAGGGGCTGCTGCCTTGAGCATAGGATCATAGACATGACCCCATGGTTGCTGGCTTGGGACCAAAGGTCCCTGGCTTGAAGACCAAGGTCTGTCTTGAGCAAGGGGTCACTTACTCTGCTGGAGCCCCCTGGTCAAGGTACATACAAGAAAGCAATCAATGAACAACTTAGGTGCCGCAATGAAGAACTGATTGATGTTTCTCATCTCTCCCTTTCTGTCCGTCTATCCCTATCTGTTTCTCTCTTTGTCACAAAAAAAAAAAAAAAAAAAAAAGAGGGAAAGAATCATGTGAAGGCCACACCCTATCCCATGTCCCTAAGACAAGTGAGTTAATTTTATGCTTCCTGAGCTGGCCTGCCTGAGACAGAATGAAAAACAGTTTTATGCTTATTTTTATGCTTTCTCAATGTTGTACCCCAAAACCACAACAGAAAAGACATAGCTTAAGAACATCTATTCCTCTTCAAAACCCATCTGTTTTTCTCTTGTAACTAGAATTCCCTAAAAGAAATTGGAATTTCACTGGCTTCATTAATTCTCAAAGCAAATGCAGACAATAAGAGAACATAGCACACAGTTGTCTCAAAATCTTCATTATGTTCATTTCTAAGAGGGCAAGCAACTGCTCTGAAGGTTGACACTTTAGAGACTCTTCCCAGGAGGTACATGGCTTCCTGGCCTCCTCCCACCCCAGATGCCAGTGCCAGGCAGAACTGCAAAAGCCTAAGGCACATGCTACTAGCAGAAGTGCAGATAAAATCCCACCCTAAGTCACACTGGCACAAAGAAGGGATCTGTGTAGCAAGGTCATGAGGCTGACCCTTCAAGAAGGCCCATGCTCCCACATCAGTGTCCCCTGTGACCCCTGGCCACCTGTCTTTAATAATAAAACCCACATGACTGTGTGCTGTTTGCACTGTGTCCTGGGGGAATGGAGGAAGTACTTAGAAGCAGTGGTCTAGCTGTGTTATAAAAAGGATGTTAACGTTATCGATCACCTACTAAGTGCCAAGCATTACAGATGATTAGCTATCAATATTCCTATTTTACAGATAAGTCACTAAGAACACTAAAGTGATCTGTCAAGTTTCATTGTAAACAGTGAAAGCAGGGGATTTGCATCCAGGCCTGAAGCAACCAATTTTGCTCCTGTAAGAATTCTTTCAAGTAACAATGAACACTTTAACTGCTGCCCCTGCTTCACCTCTACCCCACCTATCCAAAATGGGAATAATAGACAACCCCAAATTACTTAAAATCTAGCAGAAAGAAAGTTGAGGAGGAGGAGAAAGGGATATATTTGTATATAAATATGTGCATAATTACATATTCTTTTTTCCCCATACTTAGTTACAGACAAATAAGTGCATGATTACATATTCTTTCTTTCCCATACTTAGTTACAAACACTTGTATTAATAAATTCTCCAGAGAATGCTGGGAGCATCAATTCACCATGCCTAGAAACGTAACTAATACAGCATTTGCCGTTTTAACAAAGTCCAAGATTCCAAGAAATCTAGAAGTTCCCAGAGAGGATGACCCAGTTTCTTTAAGACCTCTATAGTTGAGAAGGAAGGAGAGGAACAACCCGCTCTTGCCATCCCAGGAAGGGTTTTTCAGAGCACTTCCTAAGTCCTGCTCAGTTGAAAGTCCTGTTATTCAAACTCAGCGGCAGAACTACAAACTCCCTGCCCTAGGATGTTAGGCATTTCAAACTTCATTGCTGAGTTAGCAGTACTCCCTTGAGCAAACACAAGCTCCTATCACCCCACACAGGCCACTACCCACTCCGGGAGAGGGGGAGGGGGAACTCTAAAGGAGACACAGAGCAGCCTGAGCACCACAAAGAGGCTAAAACTGAAGACAGGACAAGAAGGGAGAGGAACCAGCGGGGCAGGAGGAGCCAGCTACCAACAGGCACCCTGGAGCCACAAGAGCGAGTGAAGGAATTAAGTCCCAGGAAGATTCAGCCTAAGCTGTTCAAGTTAAGGGCCCACCTATCTACAACTACAGTGAAAGTATTTGAGCTTTTTCATGGGAGAAAAAGTCAGAATTTCTCCCTCATGAGGAAAAGGCAAGAGTTAGACAAACTTACCACCATTTTAATTTTTAGGGATGGTCAGCTACCAGAACCTGTTCAGCTGCACATTGAGAAGACAACACAGGGAATCATCCTCCTCTTCGTGAAAGGAGGGGACACTGGTTCTCATGGAAAACAAAGAAGTTCCAAAAGGTCCTGACTGCCCCAAAGGGGCTGTAGGTCATTCTGAGCTCTGGAAGAGGCTGCCTCCACCCTCTCATTTCCCACTAGGAGGTGGGGGGTGGGGCTGTTTCCTTGTCTTTCCCCACATAATCCCAAAGCCTACATACAGTACAATCTCCCAGCAATGGTGCAACACCCTCACAGGGGGCTGTAGTAAATGGCCATTCTCTGGCCAAACTGATATTGTTTTTACTTTGGAAATTACACAAAAATCTGTCCTTGATGTACCAGGAAACCATTTCACCCATCTATCTGTCTGGGAAGATGGTCCAATTTTGGCCCTTTCATCATCAATGCTTTTCAGCAACTTTCTTCTACTTTCCCTACTGTAATTACTTTGAATCATCAACACACCCAGCCAGTCTTAAATCTGAGAAGAGAATGCAAAAAAGGAAAACAACAACAAAAAAAACTTTGCAATGGCAACGACTTAACTAAAAAAAAAACACCCCAGCTAGGAACAAATCTTTCTTACAAATTTCTTAATAAATTGCCTCAAACTCTGCTTTTTCCAAAGGGAGGGCCACAGATGAGGAACTAGAGAGAGAGAGAGAGAGAGCGCTAGGAACTCCTAAAGGATCTTATTAAAACATTTGCTCCCTACCTCTATTTTTTTAAGATGCAGGATTTGTTTGTAAATGATGAAGGACTCCAAAAGCTGGCTTGCTGGTTGCCCAAGCAGCCCAGGAAGAAAGTATGCTTTCTCTGGAATGCAATCAAATTATATGGAGGAGAGACACCCATGGCTGTTGGCTTAAGAATTCAGATCCCCCTGGAGATAAATCTGAAGGACAAGCCACACAAAAAAAGGAAATGAAAAACTTAACTCCAAGAAAATCCAACCAGCATCAACAACTAAACACTGTCAAGAAGCCAGCTGCTTTGCTTTCTGCCATTTGCACTGATGGATGAACCATCCAGCTGATTTTTAAGATTCCCCTTCAGCAGTCCAGCTTTCCCTCACTCCCAATGTTGTGCCCTCACCAAGAAGGCCTGTCCTGAGCCCCTAGAGCAGTGGTTCTTAACCTGGGTTCTATCGAACCCTAGGGGTTCGATGAGTCTCTCAAGGGTTCGGAGAAGCCTCTGCCACGGAGGCCAGAAGAAAGTAATACTGTAATTTGTTATGAGTTCATGCACTTTGTTGGTTTTGTTCTTTGAACAAGGTGATGTTCACGCATGGCTCATTTTGTGCACCAGTAAAAAATCATATACTTATGTCTTGAATTTGGAAAAAAAATCGTATTTTATTTATCACTAAAGAAGGATTCGGTGAATGCGCATATGAAACTGGCGGGTTCAGTACCTCAAAAAAGGTTAAGAACCACTGCCCCAGAGGAAGAGAGGACCTTGAGTGGGTGAGCACAGAGGACCTTTCCCCTTTCTTCAACACTGCCACCTCTGGAATCCTTCCACACCCAATTTCTTCAGCTCTGGCTAGCTCTAGAAGTCCTTTCCTGGGGTGAAGTTGGAAAGAGTGAAGAGTCAGGAGTGAAATTATCAGCACAGAAAGTCTCCCCTCTACTACCCTCAGCACAGCTGAGCAGCCAGCAGAGGGGTGAAGTTGCAGCCTGAGTCACACCACCTGGTTAGAGATGCAGTTAGAAGAGCAGAGTTGTCCTCGTCCTGAGGGCAGGCTTATTTAACTAAGGCCAGTGATACAGGAAGCATACATACACTGCCCCTAATGGAGAAAATCAGGGAAAAGCTGACATCACCAGCCCAGGTTCGTTGCCCCTAAGAAAATGGGGGGGCGGGGGGGGGAGAGTGGCTCCTTGGGGCCGTGAACTCAACTAGTAAGTTATCTGCTGACTAATGTTACCAAATAGGGTGATTTAGGGCAACACAGAGACCCCACAGTTGCCCCCCACCGCTAGGCTCTAAGCCTTAATGTGTCCCATTGCACAACTAGCCCTGTACACCGTGTTCTGGGAAGGGGGTCCAGGGAAAGGCAGTAACTCCGAATTTGGTCCCAAGAGTGTACTCTCCCCAGCTCTGGGCCTACAGGTAGTCTTAGTCCAGCAAGTTACTCCCAAAAAACAAAAAAAAAAAGTGACGCTAGTCCTTACTCCTTGCGGAAATTCTGTCCGCTCTTTCAGACACATTCCTCAAAACCCGAAGAGGAACGTGGGGGAGGGGAGAAGAGTTTCGGGCCTCCATGACCAAACTCAAGAAATTCCACCCTCGTGTCCCAACCTTTCCCTCGGCCCGGGAGAGGCCTCATCCTTCTCTGGTCCCCAAGCCCACCACAGAGAGGGACCACCCACTAGCTCCCTCGCATCTCCACCTGACCCTCAGGAAGGCGGGAGTCGCGAGCCGCTGCCCACAGCCAACTCGCACTTTTTCGCTGCGCGATTCGGAAACACGCCGGGTCTGATGCCATCCCGCGAATTATGTAACCAGGGACACCGCTCCCGGGCTAAACAAACGCGGCTCTGTGGTGCAGAGGCGGCCTCGGGGAAGCGCACCGGGGCAGTGAGGGGCTCGGGGTCGGACTTGTTTGCTCAGTAAAGGCTGCAGGAGGCGGCCGTGCGAGAGCCCCGCGCGGCCGAAGTCCCGGGCCCAGCGCAGGGCCGCGGGCCGGCCAGGTCAGGTCCGCCTAGGCTCGGCCCCTCCCCCACCACGGAGGCCCCCTCCCCGCCCCCAGGCGGTGAACTTGGTCCCAAGTCCCGCCGGACGCCGTCACCGCCCTCTGCCTGCCTGGGCGACTACGGGCTGGGGGTGAGGGAGTACGCTAGGAAGTGCTGGATTCCCATCCCAGCTCGGGACCTCTCCGTCCCAATCCCCACCTTTCTTCCCTCAGTCCTAAAGCAGCGTGCGTTGTAGTGCGGGAAAGTGACGACCCACCCCAACTCTGGAGAGGACCAACGCGGGTGGACTCGTACTTCCAGCGCTACCCTTGTCTCTTTTCACCGTGCGTGTGCGTGTGTGTGTGTGTGTGGGGGGGTCAGGACGGAGTGACAGCTGCGCAGACGACGCCCCTCCCCCTCGGGCGCCAGGAGCCCCGGGCCTGGGCAACCCCCACGGAGGTCCGAGTGCCTACCCGGACGCGGGGGCGGATAGACTGGGAGATCCGGTCGGAATCTCCGGCTCCGAGCTTCGGGAGATCGGGGGCCAAAGCTCCGTCTCGGGGCTGTGTTAGCCCCCTTCCAGATCGGGGGTGACGCAAAGTTTTGGGAAGTTGTTTGCCCCTACCTTGCTTGGTGAGCACCAGGGTGTCTTCCCTCCGCGCCTGGGTGATGATGGAGCCGTGTTCCATCTAACAATCCCGCAGGCCCGGGCTGGCTGGGCGGGAGGACAGGCGGGCGCGCGGGCCGAGCTGGGCTGGGCTGGGGGGCCTGGGCGGGGGCCCGCTCCGGCTCCTGCTCGCGAGACTCGGACTCCCACAGCTGTTCACATCCCTGCTCTCGTTCCCTCCCTGGGCCGGGAAGGAAGACGGCCTGTACCGAGAGCGGGCAGCCCGGGCAGTAGCTCCCCCGGGTCCCCTGGCCCCGATCCTCCGGCGGCAGCTCCGGGCTCCTCAGTTTGGGTCCAACATGGAGAATCCGGAGAGAAAACAAGAGGAGGAAATGGGACACGGGGCGGTTTCCAGGCTCCCCCCTCCCCTCCGTACTCCAGATAAACAACCCGCGGCTGCAGTGCCCGCCCCCACGCGCCTCCGGGCTCTGAACCAGGTCTTTTCACAGCCCACCGGCCCCTGGCGATGCGAAGCACCGTTCTAGGCCTCGGAACTCTCTGTTACTAAGCAGACCGGGCCGCGGAACATCCGGATCTTTGCTGTTTCGTTACGGAAAAAGCGAATCCCCGAGGGGGGTGGGGTGGCGGGCGAGCAGGCTGACAGGGGAGACTTGAAACTGCTCCTGCGTTCCAATTGGCCATCTCGGAGAAAAGGGGCGTGGCCCCTCCTTACTATGCGGTGCAAGGACCCAACAACATTCCAAGCGCTACGGCCACGCCCCTTGGGACACTCCCCTTTAGCGGGGCTGCGGCCTCCCAGTCTCCTCGGCCACACCCCCTTCCCAACAACTTAAAAGGACACTCCAAAGCTCACGCTTCCCTACTCGGTGCTGAAGTGTTCCGGTTTGTTCGTCAGCTCTCGGGAAACCAGGGCTAGCTGGGAAGCCTAACCGAGGTCTGGCTAGCCATGATGGGAGAATTCGGGACAGTTTTCTTACTTCCTGCTTGGCCCTGGAATCGTTGACCCACGATTTCACATAAAAGGACAACCGTCGATTCCTGGATGCAGGATTCCAGAGTATCATTGCTGAAACTGAGCTCATGATGTCGGACCCCTATACTTTAAATGAGATTTGAAGTGTAGGGATGTGCTCAAAACCACTTATTTGCACTCAGGATTTTCATTTTTCTTCCCCTCTTCTTATCCCAGCCCTGCACCCTTTATTCCCCCTCTCCCACTAGTGCCAGCCTCAGTTTAGATGGATGGATGTCACTAAAGGAAGAGCTTTAGGTATGTGAACTCATACTGGCCATCCTCCTTGTCCTTCCCCTTAGGCCCCAAACACCCTCCACTGTCTATGGCTCCTGGACTTCTGTGGCTCATCTCCAAGAAATAGGAGCTTCAGCAAGGCAAGTTTCAGCTCTATATCAGTTCTTTTTCCAGTGAGCTACATCTGACCACAGGTGACATGGACTGCACTGGGAGGAAGGAAACTTAAAATCACAGCTGCCAAAGTGATAGAGTTTAGATTGCACTATGTGACTTCCAAGCTACTTCCAACTCTAATAGTCTAGGATTCAATGGAACTCACCCTGACAAGAAAGGGGCTTCCAGAAAGGTCAGGGCTTTTCTGATCCCTAGGGAGTGGAGGCAGCTGATGGCCTTGCTGCTGTTCCCATTGCCCAACATGCTCCAGGTTGCAGTGGGGGTCGAAGGACAATACATTTTAACTTGCCAAGTACTATCAAATACCTATTCCCCATGGTTGTATGTGTCTGTATGCCTTAACAGTGCTTATGTGTGCCTGTTCCTTCTATTCCTACACATACATACACAAAACCTTTTTACATAACACCATTTTAATGGAATTGTTTTTTCCAAAATGAAAGCTGTTACAGAAGATCTGAATGGTGCTTATGTAACTTTAAACACTGAATTTGGATAGATCCCAATTCATTAACAGAAGGGGAAAGGGAGGAATTCTCACATATTTATTTATCTCCCATCATCAAAACATCATTAAAACAATACAATTCTTTTTTTTTATTTATTTATTTTACTTCTTTTTTATTTTATTCATTTTAGAGAGGAGACACAGAGTGAGAGAGAGAGAGAGAGAAAGAGAGAAAGGGGAAAGGAGCTGGAAGCATCAACTCCCATATGTGCCTTGACCAGACCAGTGCAGGGTTTTGAACTGGCGACCTCAGTGTTCCCAGGTCGACACTTTATCCACTGCGCCACCACAGGTCAGGCCACAATACAATTCTTTTTTAAATTTTATTTAATTTATTCATTTTAGAGAGGAGACACAGAGTGAGAGAGAGAGAGAGAAAGAGAGAAAGGGGAAAGGAGCTGGAAGCATCAACTCCCATATGTGCCTTGACCAGACCAGTGCAGGGTTTTGAACTGGCGACCTCAGTATTCCCAGGTCCACGCTTTATCCACTGCGCCACCACAGGTCAGGCTTAAAACAATAGAATTCTTAAGGGAAGTCTTCAGTAGTCAGGTTGCTAGGGGACTTTTTGGGTCCTGCCCCCATCCTCTTGTAAGGTAGCTTAGTTGCAGTGAGGGGGAGGAGGAGTACAAGCAGGAGCAGGCACTGAGGATTGAGGGGGACCCCTAGCTCTGTAGTATTGAGCAGAACACTTCACCTCTCTACACTTTCATTTCCTCATCCATAGAGGCAATCCCTCCCTTACAGTTTACAAAGTACTTTCACATACATTATATGTCTAATACGATCTCTTCTTTGACGTTGACAGTAGAAATGCCCATTTTGTAGATGAGGAAATGCTCTGGAAAGGTTAATAAACTCACCTAAGGTCTCACAGCTTTTTAAGAAGAAGAGGCAGAGCTAGAAGTTGTCTTTAGACTTTAAGACTAGAACTCTCAACATTTGACCATAGGTCCTTTCCTATCTATAAGATGGAAGAGATACTAGAACCTAGTCACTGTCTTTTCTTGCTAAGAACTCTGACTATATCACCACTTTTGGAAAACCCTCCTAGATACCCACTCTCACATCAGGGCTTTATGGCCCCCTACATACTTTCTCAGAATACTAAACACCATGTCTTGCAACTGTTAGTTTTGTTTTGTTTTTTATTGGCTTCTCAACTAGAATATGGGTTGAGATGAGAAACTACTATTCATTATTGGGTCTCTTGTTTCTAGTATAGTGCCTGATAGAGCAGGCAGCCTTTCTGTGTTTGCTGTATGAGCCTCCACTCTATGTCTTTTTTTTTTTCAGAGAGAGACAGACAGGTTTCTTTTCTTCTTTCTTTCTTTTTTTAGGTGAGAGGAGGGGAGATAATGAGGCAGACTACCACATGTGCCCTGACCAGGATCCACCTGGCAACCACATCTGGGGCTGATGCTCAAGTACTGAGCTATTTTTAGTAACCGAGGCCTACACACTCCAACAGAGCTATTCTCAGTACCCTGCTCAAACCAATAGAGCCACTGGCTGCAAGAGGGGAAGGGGAAGAGAAGAGGAGGGAGAGAAGTATATGGTTACTCCTCCTGTGTGCTCTGACCAGAAATCGAACCTGGGATGTCCATATGCCGGGCCAATGCTCTATTCATTGAACACTGGCCAGGGCTCCTTCTTTCTTTTCCTTTTCTTTTTTAAGGTGCTGGCATAACCCTTTAAACTGATTTCATGATCCACCTCCAGGTTGTGATCTACATTTGGAACAACACTGCTTTCATCTCTTGTGTGCTGTGCTTACCTCCTTTGTGTGGGGCTCTAGCTGCTCCTGAAAGGTGCAGAGGAGATGGCCCTCAGGTACTTCTTGCTTTGAGGTCAAAGAAAGGTTTATCTATAAGAAAGCAGACAAGAACCCTTCTAAGACCATCGGCACCAGGGTGGACTTTGGGGGTGGGGAGTGGTAGATGAGAGAAGGTCTGGGATGCCTGGTGAGGAAGACTTTTGTGCCTCCCAAAACTATAAAGGCTGTGACAGCTTTACTGGAGCCTGGAACTCCAAAACACAGATATGTAGGGACTTTTGATGCCATCATCTTCTCACTGTCCTGTCCCCAGATTACAGGTCTTCATAACAGAAAGCTCCCTGGGGTCATGATGGGGCTCTTTCCTATAGTTAAGAGGGTAGAGGAGGTAGGGGGAAAGTGGAAATTCTGAGTTCCACCTAAAACAGTCTTGTAAATAAATCTCCTGCCTCCAGGCCTTGAGGTGATTGCTGGTTGTGTGACTTTGGGTAGGCTGGTTAATGTAGTTCAAGGGTAATAGCTGAAGCCTTGGCCTAACAACTCTCCTAAGAGAAAGCTATGGACTCTCTCTGGTCACCAGTCTGCTCCATTCCTTTACTTCACCTTTACCCCAGCTGATGAGAGGCAATTTGGAAACATCACCCTTCTACCCCTGTGCAAGGAGTGGGGTGGTGAGACTAGAGCTCAAAGGAGTAACTGTCTCTGTCTCCCATGGCTACTCAAGTTGGACCGGGTGTTCCTGAGCCAAGGTTTGGGAAAGGGAAATGGCTGGATCATCTTGCTCTGTGGAAGTTGCATATTTGTTCTAGAACTCTGCCCTCCCCCCCTGAAAACAAACATAGGGTTGGGCTAATGGAGACCTTTCATGACCTTTTGATGGCATTGAAGTGTTCCATTAATTTAAAAAAAATTTTATTACAAATGGAACACATCCATTACTTGGTTCCCCCTATTGTTCCTACAGTCTCACTTGCATTTTGTATTATAACTGGGAAGGTGGGGTCTTGGCACCAGGGTTCTGGAGCCCTGAGCACTCCTGTTACAATGCTTGTGCGGTTCCATCTGGCTGCTAAGGGCATGGTCTGGGGGTGAGGTAGGGTGGGTTGAGGGAAGGAGACCCAGTGACAGTCACCGAATAGCTGTGGGGGTGCCAGATACCTGGGCTGGGGAGGAAGGGAGAAGCCTGTGGAAGTAGCTATGAGCTTCTCTATAGAATAGCATGGGAAACCTCACTAGGGACTTCAGATTTGGGATAATGCATTCTTCAGGGTGCAGGCCTGCTCATTCATCCCACCCGTACCACTTAGTCACTTAACTCTTGATTTAATTTCTTCATATTAAAATGGGGATAACAGTACTATCTACTTCATAGGTTGTGGGGATTCAATGAGATAATATATCTCACTTAATGAGATAGCTACTGAAACACGGAAAGTGTTCAATAAATATCAGTCTCATTACCTGCCTTTCCTCCAAACCTGTTCCCTTCTGCATCCATCATCTTCCCAGTTCTCCTAACCAGAAACTTGAGGTCACCCAAGATGCTTCCTACCCACTCATGGCCACCCCCAATCTTTCCTGAAGACCAGTTTATCTTTCCATTGCAAGTATTTGTGTGGCCTTTTCATTCTTTCCATTTCCACTGCTGCTGTCTCCGGGGAGGCTTCCTATGCTCCTATTCTCTTTCCTTCTCTCGGTCCTAAATCTAAATCCATACCCAGTTCTACTTGGAGATGCAAATCTGATCCTATCTAAGTGGAATGATTCAGCAGTACGCCTTCCCCATCCCCACCTTCCCACTTTCAGGACCAAGCTCAGATGCTAGCTCTGGCTCCTGTTGGCTTACCTGCCCTATGCCCTAACCCTTCCCCATACTTAACATAATCTGTCTAGAGAAGAAGTAAGCACCAGGAAATCTTTGATGCCCTGTCCCTCCACATTTCTGCAGGCATCTCTGCCAGGTTGCCCTTCCCCCTCCTGTGTGATGACTCCTTACCCTTTAAAATACAATTCAAGTGTCAACTCTTCCTCACAGCTGCCCAGATCCCAGCCTGACTTATGTGTTCCTCTATTCTTTGGTATTTTCATTCTGGTTTACATGACTGTTCCCCTCACTCCATAGTCAGCTCCTTGAGGGCAAGGACTTTTTTTCTCCACATACCTCATGCCTCTGACAGAGCCTGACACACAGTAGGCTCTGTTGGAAGACAGTCCTAGCAGACACTTTGTGGGCACTGCTGATCTGGGCCACTGAGGCAGGGAGGCGGAATGCCAGCCTTCTAGGCACGTCTTCCACCATCCAGGATGGGGGAGCCCCAGACCCGGAGCCTTGCACACCCCGCAGCACCTCGCAGCCTGACCATCAAATTACCACAAGCACGGAAGTCATGTCTTATCTCACCAGGGCTTTGTGAAAGCGACAGACCTCACCCAGGCGTTCAGAGGGCGCATGGGGTGGACACACGCGCAGCAGGAAACACCCTAGACCTCATACCCCACGGACAGTGCGAGAGACTGTAACATAAGGACAAATGTAACTACTTGGGTTGGGAGCCAGCAGGCCTGCCTAGGATGCCCACCTCCCACGATCCAGGTTCCTCCGGAGCACAGCCTCCCCCTTCCTCTAGTCCTGGGTGATCATGTGACCTGCGCCCCTAGCAGCCACTAATCGCCTGGCACCGGCCCTTCTCTTAAATAGGGAAGCTACAGCAACAGATCGAGTTTCTCGGCTAGTATTTACAGGTTGCCTGTACGAAGCCAAACCTCCTCCTCCTGTCGCTACCCCTGCTTGCGCGGTGGGGAAAGGAGAGAACGACCCCTCTTGCGCCCCACCCCCACGCCTCCAGTCCACCGCAGCCTACAAGGTTCAGCGGGCCCCTCTAGGGGCCCAGCTTAGGTCGCTGCATTCCAAACTCCCCGCGGCCCTTTGAGGTCACGTGGCGCGGTGGGGGGTGGGGCGCCAGGAAGCCCCTGACCCAGGCTGGAGACTGACAGCCTGTGCAGTGATACCGATTCTGGCCCTTTCTTTCTAGGCCTCGCGGAGGCCAGATTTGTTTTAATCTCTACAGCTCTGGGGGTGATGCACGGTGGGTTTTTACCCTTCAAAGCCTACTCGATGTCTGGTCCTTGCCTACTGCTCAGGCGCCTTACTTCGGTCCTCCCTGCACCCCAGACAAGGGCCGCATACCTTTCCAGGTGTAGAGTCACCAAGGCCTGCCTGCTTGAAGGGCCAGAATCTCAGCTCTTGGCCTGCAAAATTGGCAGGGAGGTGAGAAAACTGAGTAAAGCTAGTCGCTCAGTTTAGGCCAAGATCTAACCTTGTTAGGCAGGCCAAAGCAAGAGTTAACTGTGTTCCCTCTAATTAGCGTGAGTCCAAGACCTCTGAGAGCTGTACTTTGGCCCTGGACAGGGAAACTAAGAGGGGATGGATTTCCTTCCTCTCTGGGCACCCAGATAGTCCCTAACCTGCTTACTTCATTCTAGTGTGAACACAGACAGCCCTATACTGGAGCTGCCCCTGGTCACATGAAGGGGCCCTGACTTTACTGGATTGAGGCAGGAGTGAGTAGATTATAGATTGCCTGAAAAGTATGACCTTGTAGGACAGAGAGAGAGTAGATAGAATGGAGATGGCAGAAGGGAAGCATATTTTGGATGAAGGCAGAGGTCTGAACTTTTTGTAAATCATTAATTCACTTGTTCTAATATTTATTGACCCCTTACTAAGTGTGAGTCCTGTATTTAGCCATTTGTATGACCATTGACTATTTTACCACTCTCCAGACCTTGTCCTGGGGCTAGGTTGAGTAAGGCAAGGTTCCTGCCCTCAGAATTTATAGTGTGGTGGAAAGCCAAACAGGTGAGAGGCATTTACAGTAAAGTGTGCTAAGAGCAACCATGGGAAGCACAACTGTATGAAAGTATGGGGGTGGTGCACTTTTGTTCTGATCACATTGGGAAGAATGAGAGCTATGGAGGAAGTGTGAGCTAAGATAAGGCCTAAAGTAAACCATCATTAATCTGTTGGGCTGAGAGCGGAATAGGAAAGAGTAACCTTCCTGAGAGGGCACAGTGCATGCAAAGTCCCAGAGGCACGATCTGGAAACTGACAGCTCAGTAAGGCTGGAGTACAGCCAACCTGTCAATGGCTGATGGAACAGGGAGAGATAAGGGAGATTGAATGTGGGAAAGAAAGCTGGCTGTGCTGATGAGTAATGCCCATGGGGGGTGGTGTTGCGGGGATGAAAGTGGAGAGACCCCTGCTTCTTTGAGCTCACATGGGGTCCTATAGGCATACTGTAGTAGAGGAGGTGATATTTCCTTTGAAAGATGCTGTATAAAATTAATATTTACTTTTTTCAAAATATATTGCATACACATAGCTTAATCAAGTAGTTCTAAAGGGCTTGTAACAAACACAGAAATCCCTCTCGTCTTTCTCTCAATCTTTATCCTACTCCCTAGGGTTGACCATTTCCAACTCTTTTAGCTGCTTCTGCTGATATTTCCTTCTATATTTCTAAATAATATATGTAGTGACAGATTGAATTCATCTGTCTAATTTGTTTTAGTAGATGAGAATTTGACTCTTGCTTCTTCTCTCCCCCATCCCCATTATGTTTATATTATAAATTATGGTTAACTCCATGTTCAGTGACTTCATTATTATTATTATTTTCACATTTTTATTGATTTGAGAGAGAAAAGAAGGGAGAGAGGAAGAGAGAGAGAGAGAGAGAGAGAAAGAGACATCAACTCCTGCATGTGCCCTGGGATCGAGCCCACAACCTTGGCAAATTGAGACAATGCTCCAACAGAATTACCCAGCCAGGGCAGTGACTTCATTATTGACTTTGAAAATATTGTTTATTTTTGAGGCAAGTATTCTGGTTACATTTCTTTTTCTAATATAACTTTGTGTTGTGTACTCTGTTTACATTTCCTTTCTTGTACATTTTTGTTTTTCCTGGAGTTAATTTCCTCATTTTTTATTTTACTTGATTTTCTTGGATATTCTGGCTCCATCTTCCCACATTCTTCAACAGTTCTGTAAAATGCTTTCTCAGTACAGTCATGCATATGGCCAAACCTGTCATATAACCTTATCAGTTTTGTTTTGTTTTTTCTTGGAGACATTTGTCCTGGGACACTTTCCTCTAGATGTGTTGCCCTCCAGGCCAGCACACTTATCACCTGCAGACTTCCCATTGCCTTCCATCTTTCCAGGCCCTAGAGTCTTATTTTTTCTCAGTTTACTCCCTTGTTACTCCAGAAGCTTCCTGGGAAAGAGTGCCTAGGAGGTAACAGTTTAGAGATTTTTTCCTATCTAAAATGACTTTATCCCAACCTCGCCTCTGAGGAATAGTTTTGGCTGGGTATGGATTTTAGATTGAAAATCCTTTCTCTTCAGACCTTGGCTGGTTAGTTCAGCAGGTCAAAGCATCTACCAGAAACACCATGGTTGTGGGTTCTATCTCTGTTCGGAGCATGTATGGGGAGCAACCAACGAATGCACAACTAAGTGGAACAACAAATGAATGTTTTGCTCTCTCTGTCTCTCTAAATCAATCCATCAAAAATTTTCTTTCTCTTCAGAATTTTGAAGACATTGCTCCCTTGTCTTTCAGCTTCTAATTTTGTAGTTGAGGAGTCTCATGCTATTTGAATTCCTGAGACTTTGAATTCACCTCTCCCCAACCCACCCCCATTTTTAGGATTTTCTCTTTATTTCCTGATATATTAAAACATCACAATACATTGGCATGGGTCATCATTCATTCATTTTTTAAGGCCCTTTATAGTTCTTTTTAATCTAACTGTTTTTCAAAGGGTGGCCCCTGGACTAGCTCAATCAGCATCACCTGCGGGAAAATGTTAGAAATGCAAATATAGGACACCATCCCATAGCTACTGAATCAGAAACTGGTGATAGAGCCCAGCAATCTGTGTTCAACAAGCCCTCCAGGTATTCTGAGTTAAATTTTAATAAAAATTTTTTTTAAATAAAGAGGCAGGGAAAGATAGATAGGAACATAGAGCTGCTCATGTATGTGCCCTGACTGGGGATCAAACTGGCAACCTCTGTGCTTCAGGACGAGGCTCCAACCAATTAAGCTATCTAGCCAGGGCTATTCATGTTAGATTTTAAAAAGCACTGTTCTAAAAATGTATGTCCTTTAGTTCTGGAAATTTCTTTGAAATTTCTGCAACTTCTGCCTGACCTGTGATGGCACAGTGGATAAAGCGTTGACCTGGAACGCTGAGATTGACAGTTTGAAATCCTGGGCTTACCTGGTCAAGGCACATATGGGAGTTGATACTTCCTGCTTCTCCTCTTCCTTCTCTCTCCACTCTTTCTCCCTCTTCCCCGGTCTACTTTCAAAAATGAATTTTTTAAAAAAACCATGAAATTTATGCAACTTCTGTTATTTGGAATACTAGACTTCTTGCATTGATTCTCTAATTCTTTTATGATTTTTCTATTGATCATCTCTTCTGTTTTATAGGAAATTTCCTCAGTGCTATATCCTAATCCATTTACTATGTTGTTATAATTCTGTATTCTTTAAAAAAAACTCTTTTGGCCCTGGCTGGTTAGCTCACTCAGAGTGTCATCTCGAAACTACAAGATTGAGTGTTGATCCCTGGTTAGGGTACACACGGGAAGCAATCAATGAATACATAACTAAGTGGAACAACAAATGAATACTTCTCTCTCTCCTTTTTCTTTCATTTCCTCTCTTGGTAGATTTAAAAATCAATCAATCGATAAAAAAATTAAGCCCTGACCGGATAGCTCAGTTGGTTGAAGTGTCATCCTGAAGCACAGACTTTGCCAGTTCAATCTCTGGTCAGTACACATATAGGAATGGCTCAATGTTCCTTTGTCTCTTTCTCTCTCTCTCTGCCTCTCTCTTTTATTTTTTAGGGTTTTTTTTTTATATATATATACAGGGACAGAGAGATAGTCAGAGAGAGGGATAGATAGGGACGGACAGACAGGAACGTAGAGAGGTGACAAGCATCAATCATTAATTTTTCGTTGCCGTTAAGACATCTTAGTTGTTCATTGATTGCTTTCTCACATGTGCCTTGACCGCGGGCTTTCAGCAGTCCGAGCAACCCCTTGCTGGAGCCAGTGACCTTGGGTCCAAGCTGGTGAGCTTTTGCTCAAGCCAGATGGACCCCGCACTCAAGCTGGCGATCTCGGGGTCTCGAACCTGGGTCTTTCACATCCAAGTCCGATGCTCTATCCACTGCGCCACTGCCTGGTCAGGCTTCCTGCCTCTCTCTTAAAAACACAAACACACACACACACACACACACACACACACACACACACACACACACACACAAACGACCCTCTGGATTTTTGCAATAATTTATCTCTCTGGTGATATTAATTTGAAATGTTCTTTCTGTATTGTCTCTGTTTCCTCTGACTTAATGTTTTTGGGTTTTTTCGTTGGTATCTTGATGGAGACTTTCCTCAGATGGCTGGTGTTCCTGAGTTGTCCTGAGGAGGGTGAGAGATGAGTTGGGAGGCACTAGAGAGCCAGTTGGAAGCTTTTAATATGGGTTCAATGTAGGGCAATTAGACGATTGGCTGGACTCTTTCATTAGAAAGCCCCAATTGTCAGTATCAAATGGCACAGTTAGTTTTACAAAAAAGGATCCTCTAGTTTTGACTCCATCTGCCCAGAGTTCCAGAGCTGGGTGCCATGTTGGAATGGTGAGAGGTTTGTGACAAGCAGGCTGAGTGACAGGATTCAGAATCCTGGCTTTCACTCCATTTTTTCATCCTAGTCCTTCTTCTCCACCCCCACCCTCTCTACAGAGTCCAGAATCTCGTTTCAAGGCTCCAGAATCAATCTTTCTGTGTCCTGAATGAGTGGGGAGGAGGACACAATAAGTCATTTGGTTGTGCTGAGAATGGCTGGGTATTTTGACTGTCTAATTACTCTTTAAATAGAACTTTGAAAGACTATCAGGGATCATTTCTATAGTTCGTTAAATAGATCTCCAAACAGTTCCTCAGTTTTTAGACCCCTACCTTCTGGTTTACTTGCTACTTCCAATTCCTTAGCTTCTCTGGACTTCTGAGGGAAGTTGGCTTGCTTCTTGTGGATGTTTTGGGCTTGCCTCTCCTCATCATTTGCCAGTCACCATCCACTTTCTTTCTAAATGTCTCCTAGTTTAGATGGAGTTTGGGTATTTGTTTCTTATTCTTGTTGTTTGGGGTGATTTTTGAGAGAAAGGGAACAGAAAGTGCTTTACTCCAGCATCTTGTGACCAAAGTCTGAGATGCTTGAGGTGGACAGTAGTGATGTCTTTGCCTCACACTTTTTCTTTTTAAGATTTTATTTATTGATTTTTAGAGAGAGGGGAGAGAAGCAGGAAACATCAACTCGTAATAGCTGCGCAAGCCTGGGGTTTTGAACCAGTGACCTCAGCATTCCAGATCAACTCTTTATCCACTGTGCCACCACAGGTCACAGGCATTGCCTGACACTCTTGATCCTGCTAACAGAGTCAGAAGTGGGTTATCTGTAGGAGGTAGATGAGCAGGTGAGGAGAGGAGCTTCAGGAGCTTGGAAGAGCTGCGGAGGGAACTTGATTAGGAATTCAGATGTGACAAGGATTAGTATGGGACCCCAGTGGAGCCTAGTTGATGTGAGACAATGAGAACTAGTGGTGAGCACAGCTGGGAGCAAGCATGGAGGTAGTAAATAGTGGGGAGTTACCCCAACTCAGAGGGAGTGATTGAGAAGGGTGGGGGGCACTCCAGATTCAGAGGGAGGGGCAGTAGAGTGGCTGTCTTTGGGGCAGGCCATTAACCATAAGGCAGAAGAAGATAAGACAATATTGACTACCACTAATTGTATGTTGATATGGCCAGGAACTCGACCAGATTCCTTAAAGTGGGCTCAGAGGGAGTGGGGAGCCAAGAGGAGGAAGAAAAAGAGGAGAGAGAAGGAAGGTTTGAGTCTCAGTTTTGAGTGGTGATAATGGGAGTCTTGGGTCCAGAGTTGGGAGAGCCCTTGTCCCTGAGGATGCTGAGAGATGAGCTGGGATGAAAATGACTGCATAATTGCTCAAGTCTTCTGAAGGAAAGGCAGTGGGTGGGGAACGCCAGTCATTTAAAAGCTTTTATTTTTTTATTTTACTTTATTTTTACAGGGACAGAGAGAGAGTCAGAGAGAGGGATAGATAGGGACAGACAGGAAAGGAGAGAGGTGAGAAGCATCAATCATCAGTTTTTTGTTGCAACACCTTAGTTGTTCATTGATTGCTTTCTCACATGTGCCTTGACCACGGGCCTTCAGCAGACCGAGCAGCCCCTTGTTGGAGCCAGCGACCTTGGGTGCAAGCTGGCGAGCTTTTGCTCAAGCCAGATGGGCCCCACGCTCAAGCTGGCGACCTCGGGGTCTCAAACCTGGGTCTTCCTCATCCCAGTCAGACGCTCTATCTACTGCGCCACCGCCTGGTCAGGCAAGGCCAGTCATTTAGATGGATGACCTCTCGAACACCAAGAAAGGATAGAATTTTTAAAGGGGAGGGTGGCCACTTCTGTCTAGTTCAATATGAATATCCATGTGACCCACCTTCCCAGGTTACATAGCCTGGGGTTATAGTCAAGTAAAGTTGTATGAAAGATACGGCTTCTAATCCAGCTCTCAACACCCAACAGACTTTTTCCTGGGTCTTAGAGCTATTTCATGCCTGTGTTTGTGTGTCCATTCTGTTCTATTTCATGAATGTGTGCTGACATCACTCCTCCTGGCCGTGAATGCTGCTTCTGTCACTCCTCACTGAAGAGCCCCAGAGCTGCCTCAGCCAGACTTCTGTGGTTACAGGCCACAGAAACCAACTCTGCCTAACTTAAACAGAAAAACAATTTGTTGGAAGGTTATTGGGCAACCCATAGATTCAGCAGTCACACTCCCTACTTTTTTTTTTCCTGCGCTGGTAAGCCTCGATTTTGTTCCTGGATTTATCTGCCCTGTACCCAGGGAAAAAGGCCCTTCTCAGCCACAGAAGATAAATGTTCATAAATCTAAGCAACCAATCAGGCACTTCTGTCTCCTTGCCAGTGATTGGTTAGACCTAGGTATGTGATGGAACCCTGGCAAATGAGATACGAGGGAAGCCCACCAGGGATCTGGACAGAATCACAGAGAAGCTGATTAGAGCCTGGACTTTATTGAAAGTGAAATTAACCCTCTCTGCCTCTGAAAAATGATATACTTTCTCATTATTTAAGCAACTTTTACTTGATCTTCTGTTGCTTTCAGGCAAAAGTTCCTGAAACATAAAGCCAAGCATTTTTCCTGGGTACTTGGTGGGGTAAAGGAAGGGAAGATAAGCTGATTGATGGATAAAAGGGCAAGATTAGTAAATTTTCTATTATTGTTCTTTTTTATTACTATTTTTTGGAGCGAGGTGCCTTTTTTTTTTTTTTTTTTTTTTTTTGAGAGAGAGAGATAGACAGGAAGGGAGAGAGATGAGAAGCATCAACTCATAGTTGTGACACCTTAGTTGCTCATTGATTGCTTTCTCATATGTGCCTTGACCAGGAGGCTCTAGATGAGCCAATGACCCCTGTTCAACCCAGCAACCTTGGGCTTCAAGCCAGTGACCTTTGGGCTCAAGCCAGCAACCATGGGGTCATGTCTATGATCCCACACTCAAGCTGGTGAACCTGCGTTCAAGCTGGCAACCTTGTGGTTCTGAACCTGGGTCTTCAGCATTCCCAGGCCAACTCTCTATCCACTACGCCACTGCCTGGACTCCCTCATGCGTCCCGATTGGGACCCACCCTGCAACCGAGTGTGGGGACAGTGTTCAAATACCAAGCTATTTTTAGCACCTGAGGCTGATGCACTCTGACCAACCAACCTAGTTATCCTCAGTGCCTGGGGCCACATTTGAACCAATTGAGGTACTGGCTGCAGGAGGGGAAGAGGAAGAGAAGAGAAAGAGGGAGGGGAAGAGAAGCAGTGTGTGCCCTGACTGGGAGTTGAACCCAGGATGTCCATATACCTAGCCAATACTTTATCCACTGAACCACCAGCCAGGGCCATAAATTTTCTTTAAAATAATCCCCATTGATTTGAGAGAGGAAGAAAGAGAAGCATCAACTTGTTCCACTTACTTGTTCCATTTAGTTGTGCACTGGTTGGTTGCTTCTTGTCTGTGCCCTAACCAGGGATCAAACCTGTGACCTTGGTGCAACTGGATGATGCTTTATTCACTGAGCCGCCTGGCCAGGGCCAGGATTAATAAAGTTTCAATATAAAGGAGACTGACACATCTAGTAGAGACAGAAGGATTATCTAATAGATAAGAACTGAAATGCTAGAGAGAAGGGCAATAACTGAGGGAGGAGGCCAACAATCATTAAGCAGACACTATATGAGGCACCATGAAAGGGTCTAGGATACAGTGATGAGCAAAAGACAGGATGCTTGGTCTTTTGGAACCTTCATTCTGGACTGGATGGAAAGACAATGAGCACGTAAATTACAAAATAAAGAGGATAAAATAATGGAAGGTAATTTTAGGGGGAGGGAGTGGTTAATTTTGATAGAGTGGTCAAGAAAGTTCCCTCTCAAGAGAAGACCCAGGCCCTGGCCAGGTAGTGCAGTGGATAGAACGTCGTCCCAGTACACTGAGACCACTGATTTGATCCCTGGTCAGGGCACATACAAGAAGCAACTAATGAGTGTACAACTAAATAGAACAACTAAGTAAAACAATGAGTTGATGCTTCTTTTTTTCTCTCTTTCTCTTTCTCTCTCAAATCAGTAGAAAATTTAACAACAACAACAAAGAGGAAACCCAAAGAACGAGAATAATCCAGCTACATGAAGAACTAAATGTAGACTCCAGACACTTAGGGCAGTAGTTGGCTCTGTCCTGGTTGGGAGGCCAGTGCCCTCTCCAGAAAAGGATAGAGGTAGCAGCAAAGCTTGTCCTGGGGGCTCCTGCGGGTCAGGAGTAGCTGGAGACTTGTATTTTCCCAGGTCTGGTGTGGACATCACCTCCTTTGTGGTGGGAAAGGCTGGGAACCTAGGTGTCATTGACTTTCCATAAGCTGGAAAAATTTGAATGGCTATTTGGAGGGAGAGCCTGTGGGTTGAAAGGACACTTAGGGCCAGCAGATGATCCTCTGTCTTGAGTGCCAGCTGCCTCCTGTCTCTCCTTGCCCATCCAGTCTGGAGTTTCAACATGTCCCACTGTTTTAACATGTCTTAGTTTGGGCTACTACAGCAGATTACCATAGAATAGGTGACCTATAAACAACAGAAATTTATTTCTCACAGTTCTGGAGGCTAGGAAGTCAAGATTAAGGTGCTGGCAGAGTCATTATTTGTGAGGATCTGCTTCCTGACTCATAGGTGGCTGTCCTCTAGCTGTGTCCTCACATGGCAGAAGGGGCAAGAGATCTCTATGGGGTCTCTTTAATTTTCTTTTTTTTTATTTTATAGGGACAGAGAGAGAGTCAGAGAGAGAGATAGATAGGGACAGTCAAACAGGAACGGAGAGAGGTAAGAAGCATCAATCATTAGTTTTTTGTTGCTGTCTCAACACCTTAGTTGTTCATTGATTGCTTTCTCACATGTGCCTTGACTGTGGGCCTTCAGCAGACCAAGCAACCCCTTGCTGGAGCCAGCGACCTTGGGTCCAAGCTGACAAGCTTTTGCTCAAGCCAGATGAGCCCACGCTCAAGCTGGTGAGCTCAGGGTCTCGAACCTGCATTTTCTGCATCCCAGTCTGACGCTCTATCCACTGCGCCACTGTCTGGTCAGGCTCTATGGAGTCTCTTTAAAGGATACTAGTTCCATTTGTGGGACTTATGACCTAATCACCTCCATCACATTGGGTTTTAGGCTTTCAACGTATGAACACAAACATTCAGCCCATAACAAACAGCTCAACCAAATCAAAAAGCATTTCAGAATGTTAACATTTTGTGAAGCTTCTGTTGGGAGTTTGTGTGGGGTGGATACCACAACAGGAAAACAAGACCTGATCTCAAGGAGCTTGCTGATCAAGGATTCAAGAACACTGCATCTAAAACAATTAGAAACCAATTTATCAGCAGAAAATCAAGGACAGCCAACAGACTTATGTACCATAGGCAGCTATGGCAAGTCCCTCACGGTCTACTGTGTCAGTCACAACCACCCAACCTAGCACCATTGTTCTCCTGTCCTTGCCCACTACTCCTTTCTTCCCTCAGGAATAGGGTAGACTATTTCGTAGTAGCCCCCCAGATCCCATCAGTGGTGATTCATCACACTGGAGCCTGACACATGATTTCTGCTCATCCTGTGGCCCCTTTCTCCAGTCTCCTGGGGATGCAAAGGCAGAGGAGGAGAGAGAGACCAGTCAGCTGAACTGAAACTCCCTTGCCCAGAGGTGACAGTGCCATAGTGGAGTTCTTCGAGGTCCTGCCTAGCAAAACATCTTCTTTTGGGGGATCCTGTAGGTGAACAATAAGACATATTGAATGTTTACCTAGTTGATCTGTTGAAAAGGTAGACTCCTAATACTTTTCTTGTATTATTTTTTAAAACTTATTTATTAACTTTAGAGAGGGAGGAAGGGGGATGGAGAGAGAAAAAGAGAGAAACATTAATTTGTTGTTCCACTTATTTATACATTCATTGGTTGGTTATTATATGTGCCCTGACCCAGGATTGAACACACAACCATGACATAGTGGGACTATGGTCTAACCAGTTGAGCTACCCAGCTCTCTGGTATTATCTTGTTAAATCCACACAACAGTCCTACAAGGTGGGGGCTTTATTCCATTTTACAAACGAAGAAACTGAGGCACAAAGAAGTAGAGTCTCTTGCCTTACTCAAAGAGTAAGCAGTGCAACCACGATTTGAACCCAAACAGTCTGACTTCAGCATCCCTTGTTAAAACCACTGTACACACTGCCAAATTGGCTCATTCTAGGAATTTCCCTTTTCCTTGTCACAACATTGGGAACTGAATTATAGGCCATTCTGAGCAAACACCAGTTCCCCTCTTCCCTGGGTGCGGAGAGGGATCCTAGAGAAGAGGGATTCCAGGGGACACTGCTATTTTGGCTATTTTTTCTCAATGTTTGCCAGGCAGGAAACTCTAGCTTTTGATTTGCTGGGTGTCTCTCTGTCCATCTCTCTGTCCTTCCCATGAACGCCAGAGTCAGCCTTTAGCAGGAGCCCTTCCTATAGCTGGAACCCATGCAACTCATGAACCTGTGGCTCAGGAGCCAGTTCTCTGAGCGAGGCAGATTGGACAGACCAAGCACTGGCTCTGGGTAGAATTTCCTGTGATGATATTTCCTTCGCCTTGTCTATAAAAAGCACCAGTATGATCTACCCCATTTATGGTGGAGGCTAGGGTGGCAGGGTGTGCGGGAGAAGGAAGAATCAGGCTGAAACAGCTCCTCTTTGCCTCCCTAGATTCTCTTCCAAAATGCTGTCAGCACTGCCAGTTGGAAAATATTTTTCTCCCTCCCTTTGTCTTCTTTCTTATTTAGAAAAAAGAAAAAAAAGGGGGGGGGGGGAAGCCATCTGGTGTCAAATTCACTCCTGGCACATCAAAAAGGGTAGTACTAAAAATGTCCCTGAAAAACTAAAGGCAAACCACAGCAGTACACATGGGATTTAATTTTAGCATTTTAGAATTTTAGAGTTGCTAGGGACCTCAGATCAAACCGTACCTTGTACATAGGAAGGAAACTGAGACCGGGAGGGATTAGGGCATGCTTTCAAAACGTTTGTTGAGCGCCTACTATGTTCAAGGCATTCTTCAGGCCTGGAAGATTAATCATGAACATAAAAGACAAAAAAAATTCCAGCCTTCTTAGAGTTTTCAGTGGGAGGTTCTTGCATGCCTTTGTCGCCTTTTCCCAAACTGCCTCCGGGGCGGGAGACTTGGCTTGGCCATCGTAGCCCCACAGGCCGGGCCCCGTGGTTGTCACCTCCTGACTATGGGCCCTCCTGGGGCCTTGGGCGCGCCGCTTCTAGCTCCGGGTGCGCTGTTTACATTAGGACGCAGAGTGCGGCGCGGTCCAGCCGGCCCGGCCGCTGTAATCTCCCACCGCTTCCTTCCGCGCCTCTGTGCGCCGCATTCCTCAGGCTTGAGCAATAACTTTCCCTCGGAAGGAGGCTGGGCGGGAGCCAGGCGGGCCGCCTGTGCTGGGCCTCTCGCGGGGCGCGGCCCGGGTTGCCATCAGGGGCCTCCTAAAGGGGTGCGGTCTGGGGCTCCGGTTCCTCTAGCCGCGTTCCAGCGCAGCCGCTGGCCCCTCCCTCCCGCTGTGGCATGACTGCCTGAGGACCTCAGAGATGGGTGCGTGGGCTTGACCCTGGCCTTGACCATCCAGCTGGTCCAGGCTGACCTCCCAGCCTGGCAGCCTGCGCTGGGGGAGCGCGCAGTTTTCTTTTGACATCGGAAAAGGAGGGGTTGTAGTAACTACAGAACAGAGGTTCCTACCCTATTTCTTGGTCTGAATCTAAATATTTATAACGATCATATTAATACAAGCACTTTTGTCCATTAAGTACACTCTCATGCGCAGTGAACTTCAACATATCTCTGGGACAAAGTTGGTTTCTTACTACTTTGCTCAACTCTTTCAGGTCAAGCAAAGCCTTTCCTGGACTTGGATGTGATGGGAAGAGAAACTGGCCCATTTTTCAGCCCTGGAAGCTGAGTGTGGTAACCTGTAGGATGGAATGGAGTTAGATAAACAGACTAAACTCTAGAACCACTAAAATATCCGCTCCAGGAGGGCAGGGATTAGGCTGTATAGCTCACTACTGTACTACTGTACTTCCAGCTCTGTAAACAATGCTTGGCACAAAGTCGATGCTTAATAAATATTTATCCAATGGATAAATAACTGTAGCAAAGGTATTCAGATGCCCAACTAAGAATTAAACATGTATCCTCTCTTGCTTTAAACCTTCTGTTTAAACGTATGCTTTCTCTCTTCCTGACTTTATTTTTTTTTTACAGGGACAGAGAGAGAGTCAGAGAGAGGGGTAAACAGGAACGGAGAGAGATGAGAAGCATCAATTATTAGTTTTTCGTTTTGACACCTTAGTTGTTCATTGATTGCTTTCTCATGTGTGGCTTGACTGCGGGCCTTCAGCAGCCGCACTCAAGCTGGCGACCTCAGGGTCTCGAACCTGGGTACTCTGCATCCCAGTCCAACGCTCTATCCACTGCGCCACCATCTGGTCAGGTTCTTCCTGACTCTTAAACCTTGACTTGTTTTAAATTAGCCTGTTTGTTTCATTTTAATATACTCTTTGGAATAATTTTAGTCTTACAGAAAAGTTACAAAGATAGTATAGGGAGTTTCCATACGCCTTTCACCCAGCTTTCCCCAAAGTTAACAACTTACCTAACTATGGTACATTTGACAAAATAAAAAAATTAACATTAGTGCAATATTATTAACCAAACTGCATACTTCATTTGGATTTCATGGTTTTCCATGCGTGTCCCTTTTCAGTTCCAAGACGCAATCATTGCATTTAGGACTGGGAGCCTATTAATATGTCATCTAGATATCACTGTGTAGGGTCTCTCTCCTTCACGATGAGGCACGAGGTAGAGTACCTGGCACTGGACTATGCTCCCTCTCCTGGGGCCACAAAACACTCTGAGCCCTGGGTTTCCTAGGAGTGCTGTTATGGGATCCTTTCTGGGTCTGCCTGCTGGCTCTAGTATAGTGGTTCTTAACCTTTTTTGAGGTACCAAACCCACCAGTTTCATATGCGCATTCACCGAACCCTTCTTTAGTGATAAATAAAATATGATTTTTTTTTCCAAATTCAAGACATAGGTATATGTTTTTTTACTGGTGCACAAAATGAGTCGTGCAAGAACATCACCTTGCTCAAAGAACAAAACCAACAAAGTGCATGAACTCACAACAAATTACGGTATTACTTTATTCTGGCCTCCGCGGCAGAGGCTTCTCCGAACCCCTGAGACCAACTCATGGAACCCCTAGGGTTTGATA
The DNA here is from genome assembly GCA_037038555.1 of Rhynchonycteris naso. Taxonomy (NCBI): domain Eukaryota; kingdom Metazoa; phylum Chordata; class Mammalia; order Chiroptera; family Emballonuridae; genus Rhynchonycteris; species Rhynchonycteris naso. Next base: position 155,020,963 of record CM072996.1, on the reverse strand, counting down.
GAACCCAGGTTAAGAACCACTGTTCTAGTAGAATCTGATAAAAGTCCAGACCCCACAGCCTACACTGCGTTTCTCCTCTTCGTCACTTCCCCCACCATACACATACCTGAAAGGGGATGGACATGCTGCTTTAGGGCATCTGACCCATGTCTGCATGTCCTTTGGGACCTGACTCTTCTCTGTGCCCCTCATCACCTGGCTCCCATTCCTTGGTCTTCATGAGGGGCAAACCCTTACTCACCCATCTTCAGCCTCACTGCTGCTTTTGTTCCATCCTGGAATCATCTTCCGGCCTGAAACCCTCAGGGGAGCAACTACTATTCCAAGCTGTGTTACTTGGTCACAATTTACCATCTAGCTAGCCTTGGAATTGGAGATGAGTAAAGTGAGAGAAAATCCATTTATTCAGGTAGCCAGGGTTTATTGAGCATGGCTGGGTCACAGAGACGAACAACTGTGATCCCTGCTCTTTAGGATCTTACCATCTGGAGGACAAATAATTGCATACATTGTGGGATGTGCCCTAATGGGGAAAATGTGTATACAGAGTTGTGTGACAACACAGAGATGCAAAGCCCAGCTGCTGGGCTTGTGGAGGAACATAGGGACAACTTCCCAGATGAGATCATGCTTGGGTCTTGAAAGATGGTTAGAAAATAGTAAATGTCTAGAAAAGGGGCAGGGAGAGAAGAGAAGGAGGGCATTCCTAGAAGAACTGATAACAGGTATGAAAGTGCCAGGGCATCGGAGAACAGGATGTTGTCAGTGAACTGCAGAGCAGCTCAGTGTGGCTGGGGCATGAGGGTGCTTAGGAGAGGAGGGCAGAGGGGAGAGAGACAAGCTGGGCAGGGCAAACAATCAGGCCTCAGGTGCCATGGTGAGCAGTTTGTACATTGTTTAGCTGGTGGTGAGGGTTATGAGTTAATTTGCTCATTTTTAAAATTTATTAAAATTTTTTTCTGTTGATTTGAGAGAGAGAGAGAGAGAGAGAGAGAGAGAAAGGAAGGGAGGAAGAGAGAGAGCATGGGGAAGGAAAATATAAGCATCAATTCATTTCACTTAGTTCCATTTAGTTGTATCCTCATTGATTGCTTCTCGTGGGTGTGCTGACCAGGGGTTGAATTTGCAACCTCTGGCACATCAGGTTGATGCTTTATCCACTGAGCCACTCGACCAGAGCCCAATTTACTTCTTAGAATGGTCACTTGGGAAGCTCTTTGAAGCCTGGACTAAGTAAAGTTTGGGGGCACCTGGTGGGCAGCTACAATGAAGGTAAGAAGCAATGGGGTCTGACGTGGGTCAGTAGGGTTGGGGCAAAGGGGAACAGACACCAGAGAGACTTAGAAGGCAGGGTTTAGTGATTGTTTGGTGGAGGGGGTGAGAGGTGAGAGGGTTGTAGGTGACTTCAGGGTTCTGGCTTGCAGGATTAAGGGAAGAGGGACTGAGGGGGAGGAGAAACAAGCTGGAGTTGTCCCCCTTGACACACATGTGAGCATCTGAGTAGGGGCTGGTGATGGGGTGCTGTGTAAATGGACTGGCCGAGCCCCAGTTTCACTGCCAGAGGACTGTCGTAGGGCAGGGACACAATAACAGAACAGTCTGACTGAAGTTGTAGCTCCAAGGAAATATGAACTGGGAGACATTGGTGAGAGGGTGAGGAGGAGAGTGGCAGAGTAGGGAGGAGTGGCACTGGAGGAGATGGAGTGGGAGATAGAGAAGAAGGTGTAGTTTGGTTCAGGAAATTGAGGAGAAGGTGGTCACCAAGTCATTCCAGATGCAAAAGCCAGAGCAGGATTCAGTATGCTTCTCTAATCTGGGGACTGACTAGATGGGGACAAGGAGGTCCATGGGCTCAGAGAGAACATTCAGAGCTGAGGATGCAAGCAAGTGTGTTAACTTTCCTGTGTTTGGGCATTTTAAGACCTGCTGGAACTGTGGAAGTGGCTCGGAGTTTCACAAGAAGGCTGCTTCCTCTCGTTGTGGGAGGGGAAGGGGCATCTGAGAAACCCATGTGGACAGCTCAAGTAGCTAGGAAGGGAAATGTAGCAGATTTATGGTAACTAGCTCTGGAGAATTCCTGATTCTTAGCTGAACACTGTCAAGAACTTTGTAGATATGAGATCTTATTCTATTTACAAGCTAACAAATTAACCTGTGTTATAGCTGCTGGCAAGAGACTTAGCTGAGTCAGAGATGAGGGATGGTTCATTTCTCATGGCAACAGCGGTAGAAGAGCGTCAGCCTCAGTTCCCACAGGGCTTCAGAAAGAGGGCCAGGTTATGCCTGGACACACAGCGGGTTACATTTCAAGAGAGGAAGCTGAATCTTTTAAAATGGGTGGCGTGCCTGCCTTGTGCTCTGGAGGAAGGCACTATATTCCTCCCATGGATGTTCACTATGTCCTGGAAATGAGAGTCTGGAACAAAGGGAAGTCCATGCTTCTCGTGCTAGATGTGCAAAAATGGAACAGAACCCTGGATAATTGTCTTCCAAGAAGTATATGGTCATATGAAACAGACAACACATTCTCCAGCCTCTCTTGTAGCTAGGTGTAATCATCTAAGTAAGTTTTTCTGTGGCAGCTTCTGGGAAGTTGCAAAAAATCCTGGCATGTGCCCTGGGCCCCTTCTTCCAATCTTCTTTTTTCCTGGTGGCTGCTGGAGCGTGCAAATAATGTTGGCACGTAAGCAACTACATTAGGCCAGGAGTGGCCTGTTAAGGACTGAAGGAGGCAAGAGGCCTAGGTCTCTGATAGCGGTGAAACTGATAAACTAGGTCTGTGCTGATTATTTCTGGACCTCTTTACATGAGAGAAAAGTAGATTTCCATCTTGTTTTTATTTTCTTTTTTTTTTTGTATATGCAGCTGAACTTGATTCTAACTGATACAAGGCTACCTAGCAAAGAGGAAGACTGGTGGAAGGTAAACCTATCAGCAGAGAGAAGGCTTTGTGGCACTTCTCCCCTTCCCCCACCCCCAGCCTCAGCAGTGACAGGGGGAGGGGACAGAAAGTCACCTCTGGCTTGTTCACCACCCACTGGTGATGCCCCATTCACAAGGGGGCCTGGCTGGCCACATGACCCAGCAGCGTTCATTTGAGGGCAGCAAGCAACAAGCTGGCTTCATTCACAAACCCTGTCCTCCTTTGAAAACCAATCACTGTTTGAAGCGTGACTGGGTGGTGGCTAGCACTGGCCCATCTGTCATGGCCTTTCAGAGAGCCAGGCAACAGTAGCCAGCCTGGGTCCAGCCAACCCCTTTTCCTTTTGTACCCGAGGGACTTGCACTCTAACGAGATCACAGGGCCTACTGAATTATTCAGGGTTGCCCTGAGTGTCACTTTTATTATAAACATGCAGATTACTCTGAGCTCCAAACTTCCAAACTGCCAGTAACCCTCTCCAGGATTTTTCATTGGCTGCTTTGTGCCTGTGATTTCAGACTCCCTAGGCCTTGATGGCCTAATTTGCCTTTGATTGGTTCCTACCTGCCAGCAGGCCTTCATTTCCTTTACCCAGTGCTTCCTCGGGCCCTATTCTTTGCTCAACAACCTTCTACACGGACACCCCAGCAGTCCTGCCTCTTCCTTGTCTCCTCCCGACTTTACCGCCCAGGTTGGTGACATCAGACTCTTCCAAGTGCCTGTCTGCTGGGGACACGTTAATAACAGGATCCTCCACTTCTGTGGGCCTCTGTCTAATCTGTGTTCTTGAGAGGCTTTAAGTCACTAGGTCTCCCCTCTTATCCCCCGTGTTCTAGCCCCAACTCCACCTTTCCCCTTCCCCATAAAGCCCAGATCCCCAGTTGTCTCTGGAGTTGGTGTAGAAAATACCCCCCAGCTGGTAATGAGACAGAGATGGTAATGCACATTTAAGAGTAATGAAATGCAGTGATATTTCAGGCCTGACAGACCTATTTCTGGCAGCCTTAGAATTAAAGTGTGAGGCTTTGTACTGCAGCTGCTACTAGGAACCTTCAGAATTTTTCTAAAGATATGAATAAAGCTTCCAGGGTTTCAGCTTAGATCACTGTGGCTATTTATCCTGCTGCTGCTTTCATTGTACCTTTTTATTTGAAATTTTAGAGCTTTTAGATGAAGGAAACGCAGCAGCAAGTGCAAAGCATACAAAATATCCTGGTGGGGGAAAATGTCCTGGTTTTTCTCTTCAATTGTTCATGGCAGCTCTGGGGAGGAGAAATTGCTCACAGGGCCACTCTAACCCTGGGTTTTGCTGCCCTTTGAGTGGTCCCCTTACGGAGTCTAGCCCCATGTAGCAGGGAGTGGGGCCTCGTGAGATGCTCTAGGAGGAAGTTCATGCCATCAAGATTAATGGGGCGAGGCATGGGCTGGCCCTCCGTGGCCGTCTCACTGCTGTGAGCTGCATACATGCTGTCTGTCCTTGGTCAGGGAATGTGGCAGAAAGGAGTAGATCCATTCTGAGCCAATAGTGAGAGCTCACTCTTCAGATTCCACCCAGGAAAGCGGCCTGCTGATTCCTGTCCCTGCACCCAATTTCATCCCACTATGGCCACCAGAAAGGTTGGAGTCATCCACTAGGAGAGGTTACGTAGTGCAGTGGGGCAGAATATGGTGTTTGCCACCAGACAGACTTGTGGGTGAATTTTGGCTCTGCTCACTGTAAAACCAGTAGCCGGGGTCAGGATCACAGCTGCCTGGCCCATGCAGGTTTGCATTAGATTCGAACAGTCGGTAATGAAACACCGGAGCCAAGAACTGGTGAGCCATCAGCTTTAATTCTAGCTTGCACCCAGCGGGCAAGCAAAAACACACACTGGGCTCCAAAACCCATACATTCAGTGCTCACAAAGCTACTGACTTATCCGAGTTTCCTAGAATCAAAGGTTTCTACCTCACCAGACTTATTTACCTCTGTTTCCCATCTCCTCCTGCACAAACTCTTAACAAACTGGCTTCTTCCTCAGCACTCTGCCATCTCGGCTGCTTCTCCTGGCCTTCACGTGGCCTTACTCTGCTCTCCTCTCTAATACTAATCTCAGGAACCCAGGAACTGAGAGAGAGAGAGAGATCAAGCTACTGCTCTCTCCCATTTTATAGCATAGACTCAAAACCTTTAATCCAATTATACAAACAAGGAAGTCTCTGTATAATGGGATTCCTCAGGAGAGTGCACCACCCTACATCATCCAATCAGTCAAGGGTGTGGGGAAGAGCTTACTCTTAAACAAAGCCTTAGGCTATAACGACCCAGCCTGCCCACAGCCAGTTCCAGAACACACATTAATATCAACGAACTTCCATGTGGGCAGTGCCATCTTTAACAAAGTGAGCATAATATATTTTATCTGCCCAACACTCACCAACAGCAGTGTCCAGGATAAGCTGCTTCCCCTTTCTGGACCTTGATTTTCCTACCTGTAAAATGGGGATAATGATGCAGCTTCTGTCATTTAGGTCTTGTGATGTATGTCTTTAGTATATCTAGTATTAATACTGAAGTCTTAGAAGGCAGGATAGCTAGGTTTTCTTCCTAGCACTGCTGCTTATGTGCCAAGCTTCTGCCCAATCCTAGGGCAGTGAAAAGAGAAGGGGCTTTGAAGTCAGACAGAGCCAGGTTCCAACTCCAGCTCCTACACTTTCTGGCTTTGTGAGCTTGGGCAAACTACTTAACCTCCCCAAGTGAGTCCCAGTTTCTTCATCTGTTGAACCGGTGATAATGAGGACTCACCTCAAAGAGTTGTGCTGAGGACTAAGTGAGATCATCTTTGTAAAGAACCTACACAGTGCCTGGCACACAGTAGGTGTTATATAAACAGTGACCCCCTCCCCCGTGCCCTTCTGTTCTCTCTGCTTTGTTCAAAGAAGGGAAGTATTAGGTCTAGCCACCAGTTCACAGGCAATGCAGAAGGAAGACAAGCTTTTCAAATGTCAGCAGGGGCATTCCATCACAAAATATAGAATTTGGGAAATTCTGTAGAACGAATGACCCAGAATCCTCAACTAGTAAATGACAAATGAGAGGAAGGAGAACCAAATTCAATGTGTGGACTGTGTTTGGATCCTGATTCAAACAAACCAACTGGGAAAAAATGAGACCATGAGAAAGATTTTGCTAATGACTGGGTATTTGATAACCTTAAGTAATTATTGTTAATTTATTTTCAGTATGATAATGGTATTGTAGTCGTGATTAAAAGAGTCTTTATCACATACTAAAATTACAATTTAAATGCTATGGTAATTGGGATTTGCTTTAAAAGAATGTACTGGAGCGAGGGGGTGGGAGGCATTGCTGAAGCCAAACTGGCTGTGTATGGATAACAAAGCCAGGTGATGATGTATGGGGTTTGAATATTTTCATTTTAAAAAGAATAGGCAGTGATCTTTTTCAAATGGGAAGTCTCTCCCATCTGTCTCTTCCTCCGCTCCCTTGTCTCAGTTCCTCCTCCCGGCTAGCCTGGACCATTCCGGCAGCCTGCTATGGTCTCCTAGCCTTTGGCCTCTCTCCCTTTCAGTCTTCTCCGCCTTCTGCTGCCAAAGCTATCTTCCTAGAAAAGCAAGTCAGATCCTGTTACTTACCTGCTTAAAAACCTTTTGGTAGCTTCCTATTGCTGATAATCTCGAGTATAAAATCCTTACTCTGATATTCAAAGCCTTTGCAGTCTAAATTTAGCCTGCCTGTCCAGGTCCAATCCCAGCCCCACCTTTGCCTCCTAGAGCAGCCTGGCTTTGCTCACACTAGCCAGGCCTCTGTGACTTTTTTTGGATAGGTCTCTATTTGGCAGGTCCTCCTAACTTCATCTACTGAAGACTAAAATTTTTTGAAGGTTGGTGAAAATGTTATTCTTCATGATTTCTGGAAGTCTTTACACTGTTCACCAAATACCTCTGCCTCTCTGCTTTCTGGCATATGGTTGAATCTTACTTCCTGGCTCTCTGAGGTTGATTTGAGCCATGTGATCAGTTTTAGCCAATGGGTTGTAAGTGGAAGTCATACATTTCACTTCTGAGCCAAGAATTCAATTGCTAATTCAAAGCCCTCCTGAGCTCTCTTTCCCTTTGGCTCAGCAATATCAAGATATTGGCTGCTCTACTGGACTGGGTTCTGGTGTGATCATGATGCCATGAAGGATCCTGTCCATTATGAAGGCTGATTAGTGAGGGATAAATAAATCTGAGGGTTGTTTTTTCAGTATAACCTAGTTTTTCCTGACTCATAATTCTTCCCTCTCTGATTTAGAAACAACTGTGCTATTCTTTGTACTTTTCATTATATTCTTGAATATGCACTGCGTCTAGATGATATAGCCATTTAAGTCAGGAATTCTATCTATGGTTTTTTCATTTTGACCCCCAGTACTTAGTGTGGTGCCCTGCAGAACTGAAGCATGAACTGAGTGCCTGGAAGTCTGTAGCTGTGGTTGGTGCAGGTAGGGTGTGCAGGAGTTAAGATGAGCCATCCTTGAGAGGGGACCCCCATGCTCATTAGTACTAGGAATTGTGATGGTTTGGAGATGTAGCTGGGAACTGGCTTCATGTTCTCAATGGATGGGATGCCCAATCCCAGAGAATGGGTCATGGGTGGTCTAAGCCAGTCATAATAATCCTCTTCCCTTGTCGTTATAATTAGTGTACACATGGGCACATGAATCATTTCTGGGCAATGAAATGTACGGGAAAGGCTCAGTCCCTCCCATGTTGGGAACCTTACAAGGTACATTGAAATTATCCCTCCAAATGAAGGGAGGCTGGAGCATGTATCCAGTGAGTTTTTTTATTTTTTTAAATTGACTTTAGTGAGAGAAGAAGGGAGAGAGAAAGAGACAGGAACATCAATCTGTTCCTGTACCTGACTGGGGATCGAACTGGCAATCTCTGTGCTTCGAGATGATGCTCTAACCAACTGAGCTATCTGGCCAGGGCTCAAATGTCCCTCATTTTATTGAAACTGGTGTTCAGCAGGGACTTTCTAGTAACCAGAATCCAATGCACATGGTTCTGTCCCATTCCTTCTTTGCTTTGACCCCTACTTCCCACTCCTGAACTTTCTTCTTTCCAGTTTCTAGGACAGGTCTCCCTCTCCAGTGCTTCTCTGCAGTCTCTTTGGCCGTATCTTCTTGGTTTCCTTCCCAGGCTCCTTTTTCTTTTCTACTCTGTAGATGTTCTCCTGGATTCTATTCTGGTCTTCCTTGCTTCTACACACTCTCACTGGGCAAACCAATTCATGAAATGGTTTCAACTGTTACTTTTGTGATGCCAGTTCCCAAATCTACACCCCCAGCTCTCTCCCCTGAGTTCTGAAAGCACTTATCTATTCACGCATCCAACAAATATTTATTGAGCAATTTGAGTATGCCAGGAGTTAGGAGAAAGCAGTAAACAGAAGTGCACATTCTAGGAGTGCTAGACAATATGGAGTTAGGGGACAAAATCTAAGTAAGCCAGATAATTTTAGATAGTGATAAGTGTTAGCAGACAATAAAACAGGTCAGTGTGATAGATCTTCTGTGTGTGTGTATTGTGCTTGCAATATTTTATTTATTGTTTTCAGAGAAAGAGAGAGAGAGAAACATCGATTTGTTCTTCTATTTATTTATGTATTCATTGATTGATTGTATGTGCCCTGACTGGGGATCAAACCCACTACCTTGGTGTTTTAGGACAATGCTCTAACCAACTGAGCTGCCCAGCCAAAGTATGCTTGCACTATTTCAGAGTGATGCTTTAAGGGGGTAGCATTTGAGCAGAGATTATGCAGTGGCATCTGTCATTTGTGAATGTGAAGCACAAAAGTCATAGATAACTCATTAGTGTGTTTAAGGATGAGAAGGAAGACCAGGGTGGCCAGAGCAATGTCAGCACAAAGTAGCATGGTGTGAGATAAGTTCAGAAAAATAGCAGGGACTGGGTCGAGTAGGGCAAGTTAAGCCAGCTTTTAACAAGATACCTGGGTGATGCCTATGTATGCTTTGCACACATTTGGGAACAACTGGGGTAGACAGTAGAGAAGAGAAACCCCATTTAAAATGTATTCTCTTTTTAAAATTTAAAATTTAAATTTATTGTATTAACATGGATTCAACTGTCATACTCAATATAACATTCTCACCCCCCACCAACGCGTCCCCTATTACTCTCCCTTGGTCCCCTCCCCTCCTTTCATCTGGGATTTGCTGTCCTGTTACCTGTATCTATGTGTTATGTGTATATACTGCTCACAAAAATTAGGGGATATTTCAAAATGAATATGAAACAATACAAAAAATAAGCATTTGATTTTTTAAAAATTAAACAAGAACATCAGAAAAGCAAACGACAAGTCAAGGAAAGTTGTTTGATGGAGCCTGACCAGGCAGTGGCGCAGTGGATAGAGCATCGAATTGGGGTGCGAAAGACCCTGGTTTTAGACCCCGAGGTCGCCAGCTTGAGCGCGGGCTCATCTGGCTTGAGCAAAAGCCCGCCAGCTTGGACCCAAGGTCACTGGCACCAGTAAGGGGTGGCTCCGTCTGCTGAAGACCCGCAGTCAAGGCACATGTGAGAAACAATCAATGAACAACTAAGGTGTCACGATGGCAACAAAAAACTAATGATTGATGCTTCTCACCTCTCTCCCTTCCTGTTTGTCTGTCCCTATCTATCCCTCTCTCTGACTCTGTCTCTGTCCCTGTAAAAAAAAAAAAAAAGACAAAAGGCTAAAAGTACTGGAGTATCTGGTTGTCTTGTTATTTTGTCAGTGGTGTCTTTTGCTGTGCAAAAGCTTTTTAGTTTGATATAGTCCCATTTATTTATTTTGTCCTTTAAATCCCTTGCCCATGGTGATATGTTGGCAAAAAAATTGCTATGAGAGTCATCTGAGAGTTTATTGACAATGTTTTTTCCAAGATTTTTATGGTATTCTGACTTACATTTAAGTCTTTTATCCATTTTGAGTTTGTTTTTGTGAATGGTGTAAGTTGGTGGTCTAGTTTCATTCTTTTGCATATATCTGTCCAATATTCCCAACACTATTAAAATAGACTGTCTTTACTTCATTCTATACTCTTGCCTCCTTTGTCAAATATCAATTGACCATAAAGGCGTGGGTTTATTTCTGCGTTATTTGTTCTGTTCCATTGATCTGTACACTTGTTCTTATGCCAGTACCAAGCTGTTTTGATTACAATTGTCTTGTATAACTTGATACCAGTAAGTGTGATACCTCCCACTTTGTTCTTCATTTTCAAGATTGCTGAGGCTATTCATGTTCTTTTTTGGTTTCATATAAGTTTTTGGAATATTTGTTCTGGATCTGTGAAGTATGACTTTACTAATTTAATATGAATTGTATTGAATCTATAGATTGCTTTGGGTAATATACACATTTTAATGATGTTTATTCTTCCTACCCATGAACACAGTATATGCTTTCACTTGTTTGTATCTTCCTTCATTTCTTTTTTTAATATCTTAAAATTTTCTGAGTAAAAGTATTTTACCTCCTTGGTTAAATTTTTTAAAATTAATTTTAATGGAGTGACATTAATAAATCAGGGTATATATGTTCAAAGAAAACATCTCCAGGTTATCTTATCATTCAATTATGTTGCATACCCGTCACCCAAAGTCAAATTGTCCTCTGTCACCTTCTATTTGGTTTTCTTTGTGCCCCTCCCCTCCCTCCCCTTCCACCCTCTCCTCCCTCCCCCCCATAACCACTACACTCTTGTCCATGTCTCATAGTCCTACTTTTATGTCCCACCTATGTATGAAATCATGCTGTTCTCAGGTTTTTTTCTGTTTTACTTATTTTACTCCGTATAATGTTATCAAGGGCCATCCATTTTTTTGTAAATGATCCGATGTCATCATTTCTTATGGCTGAGTAGTATTCCATAGTATATATATGTACCAAAGCTTTTTTTTTATTAACTTTAATGTGGTGACACCAATAAATCAGGGTACATATGTACAATGAAAACATCTCCAGATTATCTTGTACCAAAGCTTTTTAATCCACTCGTCCTCTGACGGACACTAAGGCTGTTTCCAGATCTTCGCTATTGTGAACAATATTGCCATGAACATGGGGGCGCATTTCTTCTTTTCGAACAGTGCTATGGTATTCTTAGGGTATATTCCTATAAGTGGGATAGCTCGGTCAAAAGGCAGTTCGATTTTTAATTTTTTGAGGAATCTCCAAACAGTTTTCCACAGTGGCTGCACCAGTCTGCATTCCCACCAGCAGTGCAGGAGGGTTCCCTTTTCTCCACATCCTCGCCAGCACTTATTCTGTGTTGTTTTGCTGATGAGCGCCATTCTGACTGGTGTGAGGTGATATCTCATTGTGGTTTTAATTTGCATTTCTCTAATGATTAGTGATGATGAGCATTTTTCATATGCCTATTGGCCATCTGTATGTCCTCTTTGGAGAAATTTCTATTCATTTCTTTTGCCCATTTTTTGATTGGATTGTTTGTCTTCCTGTCGTTGAGTTTTATAAGTTCTTTATAAATTTTAGTTATTAATCCCTTATCAGATGTGTTGTCGAATATGTTCTCTCATTGTGTGGTTTGTCTTTTTATTCTGTTCTTATTGTATTTAGCTGTGCAAAAACTTTTTAGTTTGATATAGTCCCATTTGTTTATCTTGCCTTTTATTTCATTTGTCCGTGGAGATAAATCGGCAAATATATTGCTGCGACAGATATCGGAGAGCTTGCTGCCTATGTTTTCTTCTAAGATGCTTATAGTTTCACGGCTTACGTTTAAGTCTTTTATCCATTTTTGAGTTTGTTTTTGTGAATGGTGTAAGTTGATGGTCTAGTTTCATTTTTTTGCAGGTAGATGTCCAATTTTCCCAACACCATTTGTTAAAGAGGCTGTCTTTACTCCGTTGTATGTTCTTTCCTCCTTTGTCAAATATCAGTTGTCCATAAAGCTGTGGGTTTATTTCTGGGTTCTCTGTTCTGTTCCATTGATCTATGTGCCTGTTCTTATGCCAGTAGCAGGCTGTCTTGAGTATAATGGCCTTATAGTAAACCTTGATATCCGGAAGAGTGATACCTCCTGCTTTATTTTTTCTTTTTAGGATTGCTGAGGCTATTCGTGTTCTTTTTTGGTTCCATATAAATTTTTGGAATATGTTTTCTATATTTTTGAAGTATGTCATTGGTATTTTAATTGGTATTGCATTGAATTTATAAATTGCTTTGGGTAATATAGACATTTTAATGATGTTTATTCTTCCTAACCATGAGCATGGTATATGCTTCCACTTTTTTGTATCTTCGTTGATTTCTTTTATCAACATTTTATAATTTTCCAAGTACAAGTCCTTAACCTCCTTGGTTAAGTTTACTCCTAGGTACTTTATTTTTTTGGCTGCAATAGTGAAGGGGATTGTTTCCTTAATTTCTTTTGCTGACAGTTCATTGTTGGTATATAGAAATGCCTCTGATTTCTGAGTATTAATTTTATATCCTGCCACCTTGCTGAATTCATTTATCAGGTCCAGTAGCTTTTTGACTGAGACTTTAAGGTTTTCTATATACAATATCATATCATCTGCAAATAATGACAGTTTTACTTCTTCTTTTCCAATTTGGATGCCTTTTATTTTTCTTCTTGTCTGATTGCTGTAGCTAGGACTTCCAGAACTATGTTGAATAAGAGTGGTGAAAGGGGGCACCCCTGCCTGGTTCCTGATCTTAAGGGAATTGCTTTTAATTTTTGTCCATTTAGTATGATGTTGGCTGTGGGTTTGTCGTAGATGGCCTTTATCATGTTAAGGAATGTTCCCTGTATTCCCACTTTACTGAGAGTTTTGAGCATGAATGGGTGCTGGATTTTATCAAATGCCTTTTCTGCATCTATTGAAATTATCATGTGATTTTTGTCCTTCCTTTTGTTTATATGATGAATCACATTGATTGATTTCCAAATATTGAACCAGCCTTGCCTCTCCAGAATAAATCCCACTTGATCATGTTGTATGATTTTTTTCATATATTGCTGGATCCGGTTGGCTAATATTTTGTTGAGAATCTTAGCGTCTAAATTCATCAGGGATATAGGCCTGTAATTTTCTTTCTTTGTGTTGTCTTTGCCCGGTTTTGGGATCAGAATTATGCTCACCTCATAAAAGGAATTTGGAAGTCTTCCTTCCTCTTGAATTTTTTGAAATAGCTTGAGGAGGATAGGAGTTAGTTCTTCTTTGAATTTTTGATAGAATTCACTTGTGAAGCCATCAGGCCCAGGACTTTTCTTTTTTGAGAGTTTTTTGATAACTGTTTCAATCTCATTTGTTGTAATTGGTCTGTTTAGGTGTTCTGATTCTTCCAGATTGATTTTTGGAAGATTATATGATTCAAGAAATTTGTCCATTTCACCGAGATTGTCTAATTTTTTGGCATATAATTCTTCATAGTATTTTCTTACAATGCTTTGTATTTCTGTTGTGTCAGTTGTTATTTCTCCACTGTCCTTTCTAATTTTATTTATTTGAGTTCTTTCTCTTTTTCTCTTGGTGAGTCTAGTTAAAAATTCATCAATCTTGTTTACCTTTTCAAAGAACCAGCTTCTTGTTTCATTGATCCTCTGTATTGTTTCCTTAGCCTCTATGTCATTTATTTCTGCTCTGATCTTTATTATTTTCTTCCTTCTACTTGTCTCTTCAGGTTGTCACTGAGCTCTCTTAGAGTTTCCTCACATTTTTTGAGTCTCTTTTCTTTTATCTGGTCTGCTTCTGTGCCTTTGTTTATTGTGTCCTCTAACTCACTGATTCGACCCTCAGCCTCATTCATCCTGCTTTTAATTCTTTCCATCGTGGTCTTCAGTTCTGATACTGTATTTGTCATTTCTGTCTGATTCTTTTTTATTATTTCAATTTCCTTTTTTATACTTGTTATCTCTTTATTTAGGTGTCCGTAATGACTATCCATTGTTGCTCTAATTTCTTTGAACATCCTAACTATCATTATTTTAAATTCTGCATCTGGTAATTTGGTTATATCTGGTTCATTCAGGTCCTTTTCTGGGGATTTCTCTTGATTCATTTGGTTTGCATTCCTCTGCCTGCCCATTTTGTCTGTGTATAAGCAAGTTGTGGCCACTGGAGTCCAGTAGGTGTTCCCTTTGTGTTCTCTAGGTGTGGTCTTCTGCTGGCCCACCACCCCCTCTACTGCTGCCTAAGGCGGTTGGGTATGGGCGTTGCCAGCGCTGGCCCACTGTGGCTTTTGCTGTGATTTCTGCCTCTCCTGCGTGGGAGGGCTGTCACTCAAGCCACAAGCCTCAGCACCAAGGGTAGAGGTGAGCACCTTTGCTCAGCTGCGGACCCAGCCTGTTTCCAGACTTCTGCCCAGAACCCGCAGTCAGAGCCTGCTCGCCACAGTTTCGCGGGTTGGGCGGGGCTTTTGACGTGCTCTCAGCTGTGAACCTTTGCCCGTCTGGAGCTTTAGACCCGCCCTCGAGGCCAGGGTCCTTCTGCACAGGGTCGCAAACCAAGGTTTATTGGGTCGGGCGTGTTTGCTGGCTTCCACTCAGCTGCGAGCGGACTCTACCCCTCCCCTGCGTTCAGAGCCCTCTCGTGCACGTAGGATGGCAAACCACAGTTTCTCCGGCCAGGCGGGGATAGTAGCGTGGGCTCAGCTGCGAGCTTTTGCTCATCTCGGGGTCTACCCCACGCCCCGTGCTCGGAGCCCACTTGTGCACGTAGGATAGCAAACCGCGGTTTCTCTGTCCGGGCGGGGCTGGTAGCATGAGCTCAGCTGTGAGCCCCCACCCGTCCCTGGTCCTAGGCCCGTCCCCACGGTCAGGGCCGGCTTGTGCAGGGTTGCAGAGCAGATCTCTGCCCGTTCCTGGCCTCCCGCTTTGTCCCCGCAGGTGGTATTACAGGTGGGCCCGCAGCTTCCAGACCACTTTTGTGCTTCCACTCCGCCCCTGCTGGGCTAGACGGAGCTCACACCGGCTTGGCCTCCACCCACGCTGACAGAACCGCGTTTCAGCGTCCTGCCACCACCATACCCTTCAGCAACCCTCAACAGAGTAGGAAGGGACCTAATACTCCACACTGTAGGCCTGGGAACTCCCTCACTTGTTTCACAGCTCAAAACTGTCCAAACGCCTCCTCTAGGCTCTGGGACTGCAGGCTGGGGCTTGGTTCCTGGGACCCAGGTCCCTCCCTCTCCGCCAAATTCTCCTCCCGCCACGCGGGTCTCTCCGGGCTGCCGTTTACTCCGGGGAGCTGGGCAGCCCTCTTTGCGTTTTTGCTATTCCTACCAATCTCAATGTGGCTTCTTCTGTGTTCCTTGGTTGAAGAGTCCACTTAGTTTAGTTCAAAGTTGGTTTATCCAGATGATGGTTCTTAAAATTGAGTTATAATCCATTTTTGTTCTGGGAGTTGGAAGTCGGTATGTCCGCCTACTCCATCGCCATCTTGCTCAGCCGCCACTGATTTTTGAATATTAATTTTATATCCTGCCACCTTGCTGAATTCATTTATCAGGTCTAGTAGTTTTTTGATGGAGACTTTAGGATTTTCTATGTATAGTATCATGTCATCAGCAAATAATGACAGTTTTCTTCTTCTTTTCCTATTTGGATGCCTTTTATTTCTTCTTGTCTGATAGCTGTGGCCAGGACTTCCAGAACTATGTTGAATAAGATTGGTAAAAAGGGGCACCCCTGCCTTGTTCCTGATCTCAAAGGGATTGCTTTTAATTTTTGCCCATTGAGTATGATATTGGCTGTCAGTTTGTCATAGTGGCCTTTTTTATGTTGAGGTATGTTCTCTGTATTTCCACTTTGCTGAGAGTTTTGATCATAAATGGGTGCTGGATTTTTATCAGATGCTTTTCTGCATCTATTGATATAATCATGTGGCTTTAATCCTTCATTATGTTTATGTGATGAATCACATTTATTTATTTATTTTAATTTATTTTTTATTTTTTAGAGAGAGGAGTGGAAGCAGAGAGACGTACTTCCTTATATGCCCAGCCAGGATTCACCTGGCAAGCCCACTAGAGGATGATGCTCTGCTCATCTAGGGCCGATGCTCCATTGCTCAGCCACCAAGCCATTTTTTTAGCACTTGAGGTGGAGGCCACAGAACCATCCTCAGTGCCCAAGTCTGTCTCATTGGAACCATGCTGCTATATTCAGTGCATAAATATTTACAAAGGTTATATCCTGTTGGGTTGCACCCTTTATCATTATGTAGTAACCTTCTTGGTCTCTCACTATAGCCTTTGTTTTAAAGGCTATTTTGTCATATATAAGTATTGCTACCCCAGCTTTTTTTTCATTTCCATTTGCATGAAATATGTCTTTCCATCCCTTCACTTTCATTCTATTTGTATCTTTTGTTCTGAGGTGGGTTTCTTGTAGACAGCATATGTATAGGTCCTGTTTTCTTATCCATGCAGCTACTCTATGTCTTTTGATTGGAACATTTAATCCATTTCTTGAAGACTGGTTTGATTATATAAAATGCATTTTTTTATGACAGAGACAGAGAGAGACAGAGTAAAAAATCAGTAAATAAAATCTTAAAAAGTATTTTGAAAAGTGTGGAACACACAACAGTATCAAATATAACCACTCTGCCTGGCTTGTGGTAGCACAGTGGATAAAGTGTTGTCCTGGAATGCTGAGGTTGCCAGTTCGAAACCCTGTGCTTGCCTGGTCAAGGCACATACAACAAGCAACAAGCAAGCAATGAACAACTAAAGTGAAATAGCTATAAGTTGATACTTCTTGCTTCTCACTCCTCCTTTCTCTGTAAAATCAGTAAATAAAATCTTAAAAAAGAAAAGTTTTGTCTTGGCCTGTTGGTGCATTGGATAGAGTATCAGATCATCAGCTTGGCTATTGATGTCCCAGGCTCCATTCCTGGTCAGGGCACACAAGAGAAACTACCATCTGCCTTTCTCCCTCTCCCTCTCCCTCTTCTCTTTCTCTTCCTCTCCTATAGCCAGTGGCTTAATTGGTTGGAGTGTCGAGAATGCTGAAGATAGCTCAGTTGGTCCCAGTGGATCAGCCTCAGGTGCTAAAAATAGGTAGATTGATTTGAGCATTGCCTCAGACAGGGGTTGCCAGGTGGATCCTGGTTGGGATGCATGCGGGAGTCTGTTTCACTATCTCCCTTCCTTTCCCTTAAAAAAAAAGTTTAAGATGCAACCACAACTGCCTAGGTGCCCATTGCCCAGTTTCAACTTAATTTTACAAAAGAAATTGAAAGTAGTAGCTAGGAACATAGGAAGAAAACCAGATAAGTATTGTGTCCATAAAGTCTGTCAAAGAAAGAGAAGTCAACAATGATAAATGAAGGCAAAGAGTCACTGTAAATTTAGCAGAGGTCAAGTCCCTGTGGTCCTATGAGCACCTCACAGTAAGGTGCTCTATTGTCTTTGCATTTTAGCCCCCAGCATTTAGCATGGGGGTTAAGGTGCTGGCATTGTGGACAGCTTCCCTTCAACCCGCTTCTCCTCTTGTTTCCTTCTCTTGTCACCTCTTGAATGCGGTAAAAGCAGGCCTGAGGCTTGGATGTGTTTTTAGGAAGTTAATTTGGAAGGTGATCCTGGAAGTAGGAGAGGGGGAGCAAGGAGAGTGAGACAAGAAAGGAAGAAAAGCCACAAAGAGTGTGGTTACCCTGTGGGCAGCTGGAACTTCATCTGGCTGGGCCTTTGAGGAACTCAGAAGACTGTATTTTATACTGTTCCTCAGAAGTAAAATACTAAGGTATGTAGTCAACGTTCTCTCTCCCCCATTTTTAGGAGGTTGTGCAGGGAACATTAACCTCCCTATACTTCTGGGCTGCCCTGCATGCTGGCTGAGGGAGCTCCCCATGCTTCACTTGGAAGAAAGGCAGAGATGTGGTGGCCACTGAGGAAGGGTACTATTAGTGCGTAAGGTACTGTTTGCTGCAGTTGTAGCTGAATCGGAGGTGGGCTGAGGGCAAGTACTGTAGGTCACCCAAACTTGCCTGCTGCAGCTCCTATCACCTGCATGATAAAATCAAACCTCCTCATTGTGACATTGGTATCCTCCTCTATTACCCAGGCCAGAAACATAGGAATCATTCTAAATGCTTCCCTAATCAGCCTCTTTCTTGTTTGTCTCTGTTTTCACCCCCTTAGTTCTGGTGGTCATTTCTTAGGGACAATGATGAGGACCTTTCTATCTTTTATTAAGTACTAGTGACACCAAATAAATGATATAAATAGGAGAAGTTCAAGAAGCTGTAAGCACAAGAGAGTACATAGAAGGTAGCTAACTCAAGGGGCTCAGGGAGAACTTTCTGGAAGAAGTGACATCTCAGTTGAAATCTGAGGATTGAGTAGAAATTAGCCGGGCAAAGAGGTGGGATTAAAGAGTTTCAGACAGAGAGGAAAGCATGTGTGAAAACTGAGGAAGAGCATGGCAATTTTTTTTAGGTGGGAGGTGGGGACATAGTGAGGCAGACTCCTGCATATGCCCCAACCAAGATCTACCCAGCAACCCCCATCTGGGGCCAATGCTTGAGTACTGAGCTATTTTTAGCACCCGGGGCTCATGCAGTCCAATGGAGCTCTCCTCAGTGCCTGGGCCACACTGTAACCAATTGAGCCACTGGCTGTGGGAGGGGAAGAGGAAGATGAAGAGAAGCGGGTGGAGAGAAGCAGATGGTCACTTCTCCAGTGTGCCCTGACCAGGAATTGAACCTAGGACATCCATATGCTGGGCCAACGCTCTATCCACTGAGCCACTGGCCAGGGCCAGCATGGCAAATTTACGACACAGAAGGAAGGTCAGTTCATTTGAAGTGTGAGAAAGAGAAGAGATATTGAACCAGTTATACAGAATTCTGTGAGCTTTATTAATAAGTGTTGACTTTATTCTAAAGGAAATGGGATGCCTGGAAATTTTAAAACAAGACAGTGATGAGATTGAATGTTTGCTTTAGTAAGATCACTTTAGCTTAAGTATGGAAAAAAACCAGTGGATCACATAAAATTACAAAAAGAGATGGCAGTTGGGACAAGGTCACAGTTGGGCAGACAAGAGAAGATGGTGTGCTGGACTAGGGCAGTGGCATTTGGGATGAATAAAAATAAATTAATTGGAAATAAATTTAAAGATAGACTCAGAAGAACATGGAGATGGGGAGTGAGGGCGAGGGAGGAGTCTGGGATGATGCCGAGGTTCCTGGCTTAGCAACTAGGGGTGCAGTAGTTAGGATCGGTTATGTTGTGCTATAGCAACAAACTCCAAATCTCAGTGATTTAATACAACAGAGATTTACTCCTCATTCTTGATCCATATTTATCACTCTTAACAATCTTTAAAATTTAAAAAAATTTTTATTGATCTTAGAGGGTGGGGAGAGAGAGAGAGAAAGGGAGGAAATGGTGGAGTGGGAAGTATCAACTCATAGTTGCTACTAACATGTGCCTTGACCGGCAAACCCGGGGTCTACAAACGGCGACCTCAGCGTTCCAGGTCGATGCCTTATCCACTGCGCCTCCACAGGGCAGGCACAATCTTTCATAAAGAATTAGTGTGACAGAGTTTGCACCTTGGCTCATGCTTCCATAATCACTTAAGACAGAAAAGGGAATATAGCAGATTCTTTAAAATTAGCACTCGGGGGTTTTTAGACAAAACAAATCCCATGACCTTCCCTTATTTCAAAGGGGCAGTCATACCATGTGATGGGCAGGGGGACTGGACATGTCGGGTGAACAGCACTAATAATCACCACAGATAGAGGATGATAATGCCATTCACGGGGATGGGGAAATAGGGTAGGACCAAGTCTGGGATCTTGCACCCTTTCAACAACATGTCCTCTACTCTGTGGCCAGAATACTTGTTCTGATACAAAAGTCTCACATCATTTCTCTGTTCAAATCCTTTCTCTTTTATTTTTCATAAAGTTGATTTTATTTATTTATTTATTTAGACAGTCAGGCAGGAAGGGACAGAGATGAGAAGCATCAACTCATAGTTATGGCACCTTAGTTGTTCATTGATTGCTTTCTCATTTGTTCCTTGACGGGGCTACAGCTGAGTCAGTGACCTTTTGCTCAAGCCAGCAACCTTGGGCTCAAGCCAGCAACCTTGGGCTTCAAGTCAGCAACCTTGGACTTTAAACAAGCAACCTTTGGGCTTCAAGCCAGCAACCTTTGGGCTCAAGCCAGCAACCATGGGGTCATATCTATGATCCCACGCTCAAGCCAACGACCTCGTGCTCAAGCTGGTGACCTTGGGGTTTCGAACCTGGGTCTTCAATGTTCCAGACCGGTGCTCTATCCTCTGGGCAACTGCTTGGTCATGATCAAATTCTCTTTAGAAACTCCCTATCACTTACCTGGTAACTTCATAAATCCACAGTGTGGCTCTGAGGACTTTCATAGGTTGGCACTTGCCTACTGGTCCATCTCCATTGCTGGCATTCCCCTCTTCCCCAGCTATTCCCTGCTGCTTTATTCTCCAGCAGGACTTGGGTATTCTGACTTTCGTGGCCTCCATGACCTCATTCATGCTTTTATCTTAGTTCAAAATATCTTCCTTCATCATTTGCCTCCTTACTTACCTGGAAGGTACCTGTTCCTCCTTCCAGAAACCTTCCTAAATTTCTCTAGGTGGACTAAGTTGCACTTTCTTTTATTCCCTTAGTTAATGTTATCCCCAGTTCTGTTGCACTGCTAGCCTCATTTGTTAGTACCAAGTAGGTGTCTGTTTTCCTTTCCATTTGGCTATATACTCCTTGCTGGTTGCCTACCCAGTAACCATTCCCCCCCTACTTCTTCCACAGTATGTGGTTTCCCTCTGGAGGATTTCACACATTCCCAGCCATGGGACTTATGTAGGGTGGGTTGTTATCCCCAACTATCATTAATCTAACCAGTGCACTGGCCATGGTGGTTGATTCAGGGTAGAGCACTTGACTCATTTCAAATGAATGAGAGAATATGAGTCTCTGGACTTGTAAAATAGTTACTAGTATGTGGGTTTGAGTCTGGAATTGCTGTATTCACATTATGCCTGTAATGGGAGAACCTGGAGGTGCTAGAAAGCCACTGTGTGAAACATGGTGACAGGCTAAGTGGGAGAGGAGAAACACGGAGTCGTTGGTGGCATTATATGAACTCTTGGATCAAGTCTTGCTCAAAGCCAGCTTTTCCTCTGGACTTTCGAGTACGCTGAGCAAATACATTCTCTTTGTTATTTAATCCAGTGGATTGGATTTTTGTTTATTCCAACCTAAAGAGTCTTAACTAGTTTAGAAATTAGTATCATGAGTGGGGGGTTTCAAGAGGCAGGCCCTAAAGCATGGCGATGATTCAGCCAAGGAGGTAAGAGAAGGGCAATAAGAACCCTTATATCTTGGGTTGAAAAATTGGCAATCTAATACAGCTAGTTATACAGTTTTCTATTGAATCATGGGATGCAGATCATGTGCCTACTGACTGTAGCAGCACATTACTTAATAGAAACATTTAGATTGTTAGATTGGGTTGGCTCTTTCTTGTTGCCACAGCTAAAGTTCTATAAAAGGGTAAACTTATGCTCAAACTAGCCTACCCAAGACAAGAAAGAGAACTCAGCTTAGCTATGAGAAGCTCTGCGAACATAATTGGTGGTTGCACAGTGGATAGAGTGTTGACCTGGGACACTGAGATCTCAGGTTTGAAACCCTGAGGTTGCTGGCTTGAGCGCAAGTTCTCCAGCTTGAGTGCGGGGTTGCTGGTTGAGCATGTGATTATCAACACAACTCCATGGTCTCTGGCTTGAGCCCAGAGGTCGCTGGCTTGAAGCCCAAGGTCAATGGTTTGAGCCCAAGGTTGCTGACTTAAGCAAAGTGTCACTGACTAGCAGAGGCAGATTAAGGTTGGTTAAGGCCTCAGGCACAGAAGAATATATTGGGCCCCAGAGACAGGAAAAATAAAACTACATGTTAACCATATTTTTAAATAAATAAAAATACCATATACTATTAATGTTAAAATTGCACATATGAAACCAAACTTGGTGTCGTTAGAAAAAAGTGTAAAGTTGGGGTTTTGCGGGGCCCTTCAGAAGTCGGGGCCCAGAGCGTGCACCCAGTGCACCTGCCGTTAAATCTGCCTCTGCTGGCTCGGCTTGCACCCCCTGGTCAAGGCACATATGAGAAGCAATCAGTGAACAACTAAAGTGATGCAGCTATGAGTTGATGCTTTCCATCTCTCTCCTGCTCTCTCTCACTAAAAAAAGAGAGAGGGGGTCTGGAAACTGGCAGGACTGGAAATCCCTGAAAATTTTGCCACAAGATGTGTTAGTATAAGCAGGAATAAGGGAATATATTGCATGGGATAAGACAGATATAGGTGCGGCTTGGTCCCTAGCCCTTTTCTGTTTTTATATACTAGTTCATTCACTCCATTGAAGCAAATAGACTGGAAGTCCACCAAGGGAGTTATTGTGTCGAAGAAACTCTAGGTCCAGATGACAATGACCAGGGACTTTTAAGCTCTTAATATAAATCTTAGGTTCTTAAACACAGTGAATTGCTCCTCACAGGGATACATCAAAGCAGTAATTCTTATAGTTTTATGTACATAAAAAGTTTATTAAAAGTATCAATTCTTGGGTTTTATTCCCAAAGAAAATGATTCTTTCTATCTGGGGTTGGGCTTAGGAATCTGTATTATTAATTAATGTCCCTGGTGATACTCATGTAGGTGATAGGGAACCTTACTTTGGGAGACATTGTGTTTAGGGAAATTATTAAATTCCTTAAGGACTGGCAGCAGGACTTTTTTGTCCTCATAGTACTGAGCCTTGTGTAGGGCACAGAATGGGGGCTTGGCAGAGCCTTTTCTGTTTGACCTGAAAGCGTGGGTCTCCACAGCCACGGAGGGTTTGGGAAGAATGCAGACTATGATTCCGGAGACTGATCTGCCCTGAGTCCCTGCTCCCCTGCTACTTGCTTCTGCTTGGTCCTGCTTTGCATCTACTGGGGTAGCCTTCTCTAGACAGTGAGCTGGCAATGGAATATGCACAGATCCTCTGTCCATGCCCCTTATACAGCCAGAGAGTTCTGGACACATCTGTGAGGTTGAGGAATGTACCAAACATTGGAAAGAGCGTTTACTAGGCTTCTCCATGTGTATTTTCATCTTCCTACCATGTCTCAGAACAGGCGGTGGGAGCCTTAGTGAGGCAATTACACTTTGCTGGCACCTGTGTGACTCATGTGTCTCAGCCCCACACACCCTCTGTTAAAGGCCTTGGAATTGTCAAGGTCAGGAAATTTAAAACCACATTGTTGGGAGTGCTCTGGACACTGCCAACTCAGCTTGGAAAGAGGCAAGTGCCCAGAGGACAGCTGTCAGTGTCAGTGCCCACCATTTACGGCAAGTCTAAAGTTACATACCACTTATGGGTTTGGCAATATTGTTGTTTAGTTCTTGCTGGTGATGGCCAAGAGACCAGAGAATTCTCTTTATTCATTATCCTAAAGATATAATTCAGTACCTACTGTATGCCAGACACCAGGGAGGATACAAAGATATGTAGGCATAACCCTACTCAAATGGGCTCCCAGACTAGGAAGCAACACAGAGGCCCTGTAGAGAGACTCAGGAGCAGTAATTGACCTCACAGATAGGGTGTTATAAGCTCACTATGGAAGGGCATTCAACTTGTAATAGTGGAGATGATGGTGGGGTATAGGGAAATTTTCTAGAAGCAGGGTCCTGGGCTGAATATATAAAGTTAAGGAAGAAGTTACCCAGGCAAAATTTAGTTTCTTGCAAAGATGGAATAACAGGGATAGACTATACCCTTCCATCTGAAGAAATGAAAAAGTTGTATATGAAACAATGGTATGGACATCAGATAGCACAAGACCATGATCCTCAAGAGAGAGAAAACAAATGAGATGAGCCCTGTGACTGCCTCAGTATACTTCCCTGAAAGTTTCCGGTCTGCAGCACAAAGAGGAGGAACTAGGTGGAGTCCAACAGTTTCTCTCAGTTGAAGAGATGGGCTAAGTAGTCCAGGGATGTCAAAGCAGCTAGAATTTTCTGTGCAGAGTACCAGGGAGGAGTGAGAAGTGGAGGAAGGAGGAGAGAGGAGGGAGAGAGCAAGAGAGAGAGAGAGAGAGAGAGCGCGAGAAAGATTTTTAGAGTTCTCTTGAGTCTTTAGCTGAGTATTGGTCAGAGTATTGGTCAGAGCATTTTGTGAGGAAACACCTGAGTCTAGGGAAACAACCACACAAAAAAAGCAGAGGAAACAATTCTTGGAGCTCACACGAGGCAAAGAATAGTTTATGTTGCCATTAACCAGAATGGCAAACCTCATATACCATAAAGCATCAGATAAAGTACTCAGAAAGGGATTAGTTCTAAACTAGATATTCTGGTTCCAACTAACAAAGCTTAAAAGCAAGCCTCAAAATGATCAAACTGTTTTCAAGTAACTTAACTGTGTCCCAGAACTAAGTTCTAAAGTATTTATAGGAATACAAAAATACTTAGCAAGGTAAAATTCACAGTGTTAGTCTTTCAGTCCAAAATCACCAGGCAAGGAAATAATCAGAAAAATATGACCCATAACAAGGAAAATAAATCAGTCAGTGGAAGCAGACCCAGAAATGACACAGACATTAGAGCAAGGACATTAATAGACAAAGACATTGAAACAGTTATATGTTTAAGAAAGTAAAGAAAGATTAAGTATGCTAAGTATAGGCATGGAAGATCTAAATTAGATCCAAGTCAAATTTCTAGAAATGAAAAATATAATGGGAAATATATATTTTAAAAAAGCACAGGATGGGATTAATATCAGATTAGCTCCCGAGGAAGAAAACACTAGTGAACTTGGTGTTACAGTAATAGAAACTATCCAAATGGAAAGACAGAGAAAAAAGACTGAGGAATGAAAAAAAGGACAGAGAGAACATCAGTGATCTGTGAGAAAACTTCTGAAGGCCAAATATACGTGTAATTGGAGTCTCAGGAAAAGAGGGAGGGCCAAAAATGTATTTGAAGAAATAATGGCCAAATATATTTCAAGTCTTATGAAAACTATAAACCCACAGACCCTAGAAGCTCAGTGAACTCCTAACACAAGAAACTGAACTACTCAAAGGCATATCAAAGCCAAATTGCTTAAATCTAGAGCTAAGTAAAATATCATTTTTAAAATCATTTTTTGTTTTTCAACTACAGTTGACATACAATATTATATTAGTTACAGGTGTACAACCCAGTGATAAAATACTATATAACTTGCTAAGTGATCATCCTGATAAGTCTCATACCCATCTAACACCATACATAGTTATTAGAATATTATTGACTATGTTTTCTATGCTGTACTTTATAGCCATATGATTATAGGGGGTCCTCAGGTTACGACATAGTTCCGTTCCCATGACAGTGATGTAACCCAAATTTTGGTGTAAATTGAAACACACCCTAGACGAACACAAACAGAACACTTGTCTTTTAACAGTCCAAAATGGCGTAGGTAAGTGCACTGGGGGACACCAATTCCCTCACTCATATGCCCCATTACTGTGTAATCTTTTGCCACATGCAACCAAACTAGTTTGCCCACATAGTCTATCAGTATAATGGTAGCAGCATAATCCGAAATACTCACACCTCAATTTTATAAAGTTTTTATGGTAGTGAGCATTGTAAACTTGAAATGTTGTATTTCAGGACTGTTGTAACCAGGACCACCTGTATTCTGTAACTACCAATTTGTACTTCTTAATTCTTTCATCTTTTGACCCATCCCCCCAACCCCACTTCCATCTGGCAACTGTCAAAATGTTCTCTTATCTATAGTCTGTTTCTGTTCTGCTTGTTCATTTATTTTGTTTTTTTAGATTCAGTTGTTGATAGATAAGTTGTTTATTGCTATTTTATTGTTCATATTTTAAAAAAATATTTTATTTATTAATTTTTAGAGAGAGAAAGGGGGAGGATAGGAGAACATCAAGGTAGTAGCTGCTTTTTTATTTTGACAGAGACAGAGAGAGAGTCAGAGAGGAACAGATAGGGACAGACAGACAGGAATGGTGAGAGATGAGAAGCATCAATTCTTTGTTGTGGCTCCTTAGTTATCCATTGATTGCTTTCTCATATGTGCCTTGACCAGGGGACTACAGCAGAGTGAGTGACTACTTGCTCAAGGAAGCGACCTTGGGCTTCAAGCCAGAAACCTTTGGGCTCAAGTCTATAATCTCATGCTCAAGCCAGTGACCCCACACTCAAGCTGATGAGCCCACACTCATGCCGGCGACCTTGGGGTTTCGAACCTGGGTCCTCCATGTCCCAGTCCGATGCTCTATCCACTGCGCCACTGCCTGGTCAGGCAGTAGTTGCTTTCCATATGTGCCTTGACCAAGCAAGTCCAGGATTTTGAACCAGTAACCTCAGCACTCTAGGTGGATGCT
Source organism: Rhynchonycteris naso (assembly GCA_037038555.1). Taxonomy (NCBI): domain Eukaryota; kingdom Metazoa; phylum Chordata; class Mammalia; order Chiroptera; family Emballonuridae; genus Rhynchonycteris; species Rhynchonycteris naso. The sequence continues at coordinate 154,994,568 of CM072996.1, read as the reverse complement.
TTTATCTACTGTGCCAGCATAGGTCAGGCTGATTGTTTGTATTTTTAATCTTTTTTTCTTCTTCTTTTTTATTTTTTTTCTCCTTTTTTCCCCCTTTCTTCAAAAAGACTCTTTAACATTTCATATTATACTGGTTGAATGGTAACAAACTCCTTTAGCTTTTTCTTGTCTGGGAAACCCGTTATCTGTTCTTTGATTCTAAAGATAGTTTTGCTAGGTAGAGTAATCTTGGTTGTAGGTCCTTGCTTTTTATCATGTTGAATATTTCTTGCCACTACCTTCTGGCCTGCAACATATCTGTTGATAAATCAGCTGACAATCCTTTTGGTTGTTGTTGTTTTTTTTAGCATGAGAGAGACAGGAAAGGAGAGAGATGAAAAGCTTTAACTTATATAATTCTGGCACTTTAGTTGTTCATTGATTGCTTTCTCATATGTGCCTTGACTAGGGGGTTCCTGGCAAGCTAGTAACTTCTTGCTCAAATCAGCAACCTTAGGCTCAAGCCAGCAACCATGAGGTCATGTCAATGATCCCATGCTCAAGTTGGTGATCCTACAGTCAAGCTGGTGAGCCTGCACTCAAGCCAGTGACCTTGGGGTTTAAAACCTGGGACCTGCCTGACCAGGCAGTGGTGCAGTGGATAGAGCATCAGACTAGGATGCCGAGGGCCCAGATTCGAGACCCTGAGGTTGCCAGCTTGAGCGCAGGCTCATCTGGTTTGAGCAAAGCTCACCAGCTTGAGCCCAAGGTCACTGGCTCGAGCAAGGGGTCATTCGGTCTGCTGAACCCCCCTGGTCAAGGCACATATGAGAAAGCAATCACTGAACAACTAAGGTGCTGCAACAAAGAGTTGATGCTTCTCATCTCTCTCTCTTCCTGTCTGTCTGTCCCTATCTGTCCCTCTCTCTGACTATCTCTGTCTCTGTCACAAAAAAACAAAAAGAAAAATAAAAACCTGGGACCTCAGTGTCCCAGGTCAACACTCTATCAACTGTGCCACTACTCGTCAGACAACGTCAATTTCTTTGTTCCACTTAGTTGTGCATTCATTCATTGCTTCTTGTATGTGCCCTGACTAGGGATTGAACTCACAACCTTGATATATCAGGATGACATTCTTACCAACTGAGCTACCTGGCCAGGGATTTTATGGGTTCACCTTGTTTGAGACTCTCTGAGTTTCCCAGACTTGTACGTCTATTTTCTTCATTAGGTTAAGGAAGTTTTCTGTCATTGTTTTTTCAAATAGGTTTTCAATTTCTTGCTCTCAATGTTCTCCTTTTGGCATCCCCAGGATATGAGTGTTGAAACTTTTGAAGTTGTCTCAGAGTCTCCTTACATTATCTTTGTTTTTTTGGATTCTTTTTTCTGTTCTGATTGGGTATTTTTTGCTTCCTCATATTTCAAATTGCTGATTTAATTCCTGGCTTCATCTACTCCACTGTCGATTCCCTATAAATTATTCTTTATTTCAGTTAGTGTACCCTTAATTTCTGACTGGTTCTTTTTTATGGTTCTATGTCCTCACTAAGTTCCTTGAACATCCTTATAACCATTGTTTTGAACTCTGTATCTGGTAGTTTGCTTGCCTCTATTTCATTTAGTTCTTTTTCTGGATATTTTCTATTCTTTCATTTGGGACCTGTTTCTTTGTCTCTGCACTTTAGCTGCTTCCTCATGTTTGTTTCTATGATTTAGGTGGGGCTGCTATGTCTCCCAGATTTGGTAGAGTGGCCTTGTATATAGTAAGTGTCCCGTAGGGCTCAGTGGCACAGCCTCTTTAGCCACCTGAGCTGGGCACTCCAGGTGCACCCCTGGGTGGGCTTTGTGCACTTACTTGTTGTAGTTGAGCCTTGATTGCTGTTGGTATCACTGGGAGGTATTGATTCCCAGGCTGATTGGCTGCAAGGACCAGCTGCGACTACAGTGGAGGAGCTGCTTTGCAGGAGCTGATCCTATCGAACAGGACTTGCTTCAGTGGGGCTTTGGTGCTAACTGAGGCTGCTTCTTGAGTGTGTTGCTTGTGATGGTGATAGGGTTGTATTCTGGTGTGGTGTGAAGTTGTCTCCGGGTACACTGGCTCTGGGGCCTCCTGGGAGGTACAAGGTCAGTCACCACCTGTGCCTTGCATGAAGCCACTCAACATGAGCTACAGTGTGATGTGCAGATGGCTGCTACTTATGCTACACTTGGAGGTGCCCAGGAGAGGCCAAGCTGTGAACCAATGCCAGCTGCTGCTAGTGCCAGGCCTGGGGCCAGTTAGCAAGAGGTATAGGGTACACAGAGGCCAGATGCTGCTTGTTTGAGAGATTTTAGAAAAGTCCCAAAGCATGAGGCCAGATAGTCTATTGTGGGGAAGCTGCTGGAAATAGCATGGGTGGGACCACATGTGGGCCCACAGGTGGGTACTGCAGGGTCTCGGAGTTACATGGCTGGGTAGACATCATGAGCCATGTGGATGGTGACTCAGATACAGTGCCCACCTGCTAGCTCTGGGCGGAGGTCTCAGAAAAGGAACAGTAGCTTCTGCCAGCACTTTTATCTGGCAGAAATTTGCCATCCTCTCAGCTCTTGCCTGATGCCAAACAATCCATCTCCTCCTTGTGTGTCCCTTGTGCCTTTCGAGCTGCTGTCTCAGTGCTGGAGCTCAGAGGGGGTGAGTCCGAATAAGTCTGTACGTGGGCCCTTTAGGAGGCGCTGCGTGGGATGCCCACAGCTTTATATTTCACTCAGCCACAATGCCTGTTGGTTTTTATAGCTAGAAATTATGGGCAATTCTCTTCCTGGCTCTGGAACCCTGGGTTGGGAGGCCTAGTGTGGGGGGGTTGGGACCCCTTACTCCTCAGGGGGCCTCCACAGAAAAGATATCTCTCTGGGTTTTAAGTCACATGTGGGCATCTGTCCCTCTTACCAGTATTGATGTAACTTCTTTAAACCCTTAGTTGTAGGCAGTGGTGGGATTCAAATATTTTAACAACCAGTTCTCTGTCCTAATGACCGTTTTAAGTATAAAAAACCGATATACCAAAAGGTAATTTATTATTTCATGCATTTAATACTTAAATAAGAACAATAAAAGAGGTACACAAGGCTAAATTATGTTAGAAGAAAGTTTGAAAATATTAGTGAAGAAACATTAATAATAAAACTGTTATTTAAGATATTTCCATATTGCTTCCTTTTAGTTTTTTTTTTTTACAGAGTCAGAGAGAGAGAGTCAGAGAGAGGGACAGATAGGGACAGACAGAAACAGAGAGAGATGAGAAGCATCAATCATCAGTTTTTTGTTGCGGTTGCAACATCTTAGTTGTTCACTGATTGCTTTCTCATATGTGCCTTGACCGCGGGCCTTCAGCAGACCGAGTAACCTCTTGCTGGAGCCAGCGACCTTGGGTCCAAGCTGGTGAGCTTTTGCTCAAACCAGATGAACCCACGCTCAAGCTGGAAACCTAGGGATCTCGAACTTGGGTCCTTCCACATCCCAGTCTGACGCTCTATCCACTGTGCCATCACGTGGTCAGGCTCCATATTGCTTCTTTTTTTAAAAACATATTTTAATTATCTTTATTCATTTTAGAGAAGAGAGAGAGAGAGAGAGAGAGAGAGAGAGAGAGAGAGAGAGAGAGAGAAGTGGGGGAGGAGCAGGAAGCATCAACTCCCATATGTGCCTTGACCGGGCAAGCCCAGGGTTTTGAACCGGGGACCTCAGTGTTCCAGTTTGACATTTTAGCCACTGCGCCACCACAGGTCAGGCTTCATATTGCTTCTTGATTGAAGTCCTCGCTTGCAGTTCTCTTCGCTTTTATCCGAGCATCATTGGCTGTGTGATTTATCCTTAACCATCTCTTCACTGTAGGAGTAGGATCCCATTCCTTTACCTATGGACAGAATGAACATTACTACAGGCTCTTAGAATACACTGTTACACAGATGAATATTAAAAAAGAGTAAGGAATGTAAATTTGTGATTTCCACATTGGGCAGTTGCCCAGGTGCCCACATTAGTGAGAACTCTGATTACAAGTGCCATTTTAACAACCGGTTTGCTGAACTCAACAAAAAATTAGGTATCGGTTCTGCTGAACTGGTGCGAACCAGCTGAATCCCACCACTGGTTGTAGGACTTCCATTCAGCTAGATTTCGGGTGGTTCTGAATGATGGTTGTTCTGCAGTTAGGTTGTAATTTTGATGTGGTTGTGGGAGGATTCAAGTGTCATGTTTACCTATGCCATCTTCTTTAGGTAAAGTATCATTTTTTTTTTTAAGTGAGAGGAGGGGAGATAGAGAGACAGACTCCCACATGCACCATGAGTGGGATCCACCTTGCAACCCCATCTGGGGCCAATGCTGGAGTACTGAGCTATTTTCAGTGCCTGAAGCTGATGTACTTGAACCAAACAAGCCATACTTAGTGCCTGGGGCCAACTCTTGAGCCAATCAAGCCACTGGCTACAGGAGAGGAAGAGGGAGAGAAGCAGATGGTTGCTTCTCCTGTGTGCCCTGACTGGGAATAGAACCTGGGACATCCATACACCAGGATGATGCTCTATTCTCTGAGCTACCGGCAGGGCCTAGTAAAATATTTTAAAAGCAGCCGGGGGGCGGGGGGAGACACTGTGTACAAAGGAACAAAGATAAAAACGACAGTAAATTTTTTTTACCACAGTGACAGACAAAATCAATGAAACAACATCTTTGGAGTACTGAAAGAAAAATGGTCACCCTAACATCATATACCCAACAAAATATATTTCAAAAACTAAGGTGGTGGTCCTGATCAGTTTGCTTAGTGGATAGAGCATCAGCCTGCCATGCAGACATCCCAGGTTCAATCCCCAATGAGGGCACACATGAGAAGTGACCATCTGCTTCTCTTCTCCTCCCTCTGACCCATCTCTATCTCTTCCCCCTCTACAATCAGTGGCCCAGCTAGTTTGAGCGTCAGCCCCAGGTGCTGAAGATAGCTTAATTGATTTGAGCATCAGCCCTGGATGGAGGTTGCCAGGTGGACTCCAGTCTGGGGGCATTTGGGAGTCTGTCTCTCTGTCTCCTCTCCTGTCACTTAAAAATGAACAAATAAAAATACAACAAACAAACAAAATATAACTAAGGTGAAATGAAAATGTCTTCAGACAAAATGTGAAAGAATTCATCACCAGAAGACTTGCACTATAAGAAATGTTGACAGCCCTGGCAGGATAGCTCAGTTGGTTGGAGCATCATCCCATAGTGCAGAGGTTGCCAGTTCAATTCCTGGTCAGGGTACATACAAGAACAGACTGATGTTCCTGTCTTGTCTCTCTCCCTTCCTCTTTCGCTAAAATAAAAAAATAAAATACTGGTCGATTGCCTTAGTGGCAGAGCACTGGCCCAGTGTGTGGATGTCTCAGGTTCGATTCCCAGTCAGGGCACACAGAAGGAGCGATCATCTACCTCTTCATGCCTCCCCATTTCCCTTCTCTCTCTCTCTCTTCTCCTTCAGCCATGGCTTGATTGGTTCCAGCACATTGCCCTGGACACTGAGGATGGCTACGTGGAGCTTCCGCCTCAGGCACACTAAATATAGCTTGGTAGTGAGCATGGCCCCAGATGGGCAGAGCCTTGGCCAGGATGGATCCCAGTCTGGAAGCGTGCGGGAGTCTGTCTGTCTATCTCCCCTCCTCTCACTTGGAAAAGAAGAAAAAAATCTTTAAAAAATAAAGAAATGTTGACAAAAGTCCTTCAAGCAGAAGGAACATGATACTAGATAGAAGTCTGGATCTATACAAGGCAATTAAGATCACTAGAAATGAAGTGTTCTATGATATATTATAATGATATAATTAGAATATCACAATTTTGAAACCTCCTAATGAATGAATGGATCTAGGCAATGCTGAACAATGGTTGCCAATATGACAAAAAGAGAGACAACCAGATACTATATACATTAATAGAGACATAATTTACCATCTGTGTCAGGGGCCAGGAACCATTTTGGCTGAGAGAGCCATGAATGCCACATATTTTAAAATGTAATTTCATGAGAGCCATACAATCTGTTTAACACTAAATACAAGTAAATGTGTGCATTTTATGTAAGACCAACACTTTTAAAGTACAATAAGTCTCTGAATTCTTTTTAATAACGTTATTATGCTGTTGCTAACCAATGATGAATAAAGTACTTCTTACCATTAATGCGACTTCTGGTGCTGCATGGTTTTGCTGATGGCTTTGTAGTCTGGTTGATACGTAGTGAGGTTAAGCTTCATGCAGGCATTGAGACTTCCATCCATTAAATATGATCGTAGGTTGGTCTTAATGTTCTTTAGATGTGAGAAAGACTGCTCACATGCATATGTAGAGCCAAACATTGTCAGTACAGCAATTCACATGCTGCAGTATGTGGTATGTGATGGGAAGCATGTTCCGAATTTTGACAATCAGCTGGTCCCTGGGTTGAAGTTTTTTCATTTCTCCCCACTTGTGTTTGCTCAGCAACTCTGCTTGCTGTCATGCGAGTCTTTCCAAATCTTCATTCAGTGACTTGTACTTATTCACCCATATGTCTGAGGCCTTCAGGTCAGCAGCTTGTAGCTCAAAATCTCTGATGGAGACACCGGGGATGTAACTCAGGTCAGCGCTGTCCACTGCACACTCGTGTGGATGGGTGATGAACTTAAAAAGGCGAGTGCACTCACGAAATTCTCCAAAGTGCGCTTTGAATGACTGCAGGAGATTAGATGTGAAGCCCGCTAGTTGCTGGATATCAAGATGTTGAGCAGGGTCACTTGCTGTGCATGCATCTTTAAACTCTCCCAGTTTTTCAAAGTGTAGTAAACGACCTGTTTCAATGTCTGTGATGAAGAGTTTCAGCTCGTTTTCAAATGCAAACACTGCTTGTCGAAGGGATAAGACTGTATTTCCAATGCCTTGCATTTTCACATTGAGCTGGTTCAGATGTTCAGTCATGTCCACGAGATAGTAGAACTTCAGGAGCCACTCAATGTTAGCTAACTCAGGATACTCAATGTTTTTCATTTCAAGAAAAGTCTGGATTTCACTTAGACAAGTCACGAAATGGCTGAGCACCTTCTCTCTTGACAACCAGCGCACATTGCTGTGCAGAAGCAGACCGGGATAATTATTCCCAACTTCATCCAGCAGTGTTTTAAACTGGTGATCATTTAAAGCTCAGGCAACAATAAAGTTGACCACCCGAATGACCAGCGACATCACCTCAACAAGCTGCTCGCCACACATCTGAGCACAAAACGCCTCCTGATGTAGGATGCAGTGAAAACTTAGGATGGGTCTCTTTTTATGTTCACAAAGAAGTGCTACGAATCCTCTGTTTTTCCCCACCATGCATGGAGCACCATCAGTACACATCAAATAAGTTTATTCATTGGTAGATATTTTTCTTTAGTGAACTCAGTGAAAGACTTGAATAAATCCTCCCCTCTTATTGTCTCTTTCATAGGCAAAACAGCAAGACTTTCCTCACATAGTGTGTCACCAACAGACTTGCAATCATGCTGAACTGGGATAAATGGCTTATGTCTGTTGACTCATCCAAAGTGAGAGAAAAGAATGCTGCTGCATTTATGTCCTTCACTTGTGTTGCCTCAATTTGATTTGCCATCACGATGGTATGATCATGAACAGTTCTTGCCGACAGAGGCATGTCTTTTATTCATTTGATTATCTTGTCTTTATCCGAAAAGTAGTCAAAAAGTTCATTGGCAACATCAAGCATGAATGTTTTGGCATACTTTCCATCTGTGAATGGCTTTCCGTTTCTCACAATTGCTAAAGCACTAGCAAAGCTAGCCGAATTCCAGTCACCTTATTGGATCCAAACAAGGAGTTGCTGCTGACTAGCTTGCACTCTGCACAGTAGCTCTTGACATGCTTTCTTTCTGCTGCCCCCTCCCCACTGGATATTTAGATGCAAATGTAGTATGGCGTGTGTCAAAGTGCCGCTTTATATTTGACCGTTTCATCGATGCAATTTTATTATTGCATATTAGACACACTGCAGAACCTACTCTCTCCACCAAAGGTGAATTCCTCTGTCCATTCCTGCTGGAAAGTACGATACTCCTCATCTTTTTTTCTTTAAGCTATCTTTTTCATCAAAAGGGCTTCTGCAATTAGCTAGCTGACTACTTGATTAAAAGAAGGGAAGTTTACTTCCTGACCTCACAACGACCCGTGTATGTTTCGCATTATCCAATAAAAATTTGGTGTTGTCCCGGAGGACAGCTGGGATTGGCTCCAGCCACCTGCAACCATGAACATGAGTGATAGGAAATGAATGGATTGTAATATATGAGAATGTTTTATATTTTTTATCACAGCTTTTTATTTTTTTCAGGGACAGAAGGAGAGAGTCAGAGAGAGGCATAGATAGGGACAGACCAGAACAAAGAGAGATAAGAAGCTTCAATCATCAGTTTTTCGTTGTGACACCTTAGTTGTTCATTGATTGCTTTCTCATATGTGCCTTGACTGTGGGCCTTCAGCAGACCAAGTAACCCCTTGCTGGAGCCAGTGCCTTGGGTCCAAACTGATAAGCTTTTTGCTCAAGCCAGATAAGCCTGCGCTCAGGCTGGTGACCTTGCGGTCTTGAACATGGGTCCTCCGCATCCCAGTCTGATGCTCTATCCACTGCGTCACTGCCTGGTCAGGCTGTTTTATATTTTTAACATTATTTTTTTTATTAAAGATTTGTCTGTGAGCCAGATGCAGCCATTAAAAGAGCCACATCAGGCTCACGAGCCATAGGTTCCTGACCCCTGATCTATGTGAAGTAATCTTGTCAAAAAACAGAAAAATAAAGAGATAATAATAATAAAACACAAATCTGACCTCTAGATCTAACTATCAATTTGCAAGATATAGTAGGGGACAAAGAAATGTGTTTTACTTAAAAATATCCATGTAGGACGGAAGATGGCGATGGAGTAGGCAGACGTACCAACTTCCAACTCCCAGAACCAAAGTGGATTATAACTCAATTTTAAGAACCATCATCTGGATAAACCAACTTTGAACTAAACTAAGTGTACTCTTCAACCAAGGAACACTGCAGAAGCCACATTGAGACTGGTAGGAATAGCGAAAACGTGAAGAGGTCTGCCCAGCTCCCTGGAGCAAATGGCAGCCCGGAGAGACCCGCGTGGCGGGAGGAGAGTTTGGCAGAGAGGGAGGGACCTGGGTCCCAGGAACCAAGCCCCAGCTTGCACTCCCAGAGCCTAGAAGAGGCGTATGGACAGTATTGAGCTGTGAAGCAAGTGAGGATACTGTTTGTAAAAAAGAGATAGTTTTCTTAGACCCAAGAATCTTTTCAAGGGGACAGCGCAGAAACCCTCTCTCACAACCACGCACCTGGGGCTCCGGGGAACGGGGACAGAGGAGAGGAACAGAGCAGCGGGAACAGAGAGTGGACTGAAGGCACGAGGACACTCTGAGGGACAGCCATCCTGACCCCTGGGCTAAGTCACTTCCCTAAGCGAAAACGAATATTTCCCCTGGAACTAGCAATACCAGCAAAGGGAGACAGGACACTAGCCAAACAAGCTCTCCCGTGGCAATTAGAGCAGAGCTGCTTAGAGGGAGGGATCTCCCAAGCCTACAGTGTGGAGACTTAAGACACTGCCATCTCTCTGAGGGTTGCTGAAGGGATGTTGGCGGCAGGACGCTGAAACGCGGTCCTGTCGGCGTGGGCGGAGGCACACGTGAGCTCGGTCTAGCCCAGCAGGGGTGGAGGGGACGCGCGAAAGCGGTCCGGCAGCTGCGGCCCGCCTGTGACCCCACTTGTGGGGAAAAATATGGGCAGAGATCGGCTCTGCGACCCTGCGCAAGCTGGCTCTGACCGCGAGGATGGGGCTAGGACCAGGGACGGGTGAGGGGCTTGCGGCTGAGCTCACGCTGCCAACCCCGCCAGGACGGAGAAACCGCGGTGGTTTGAAATCCTACGTACGCGAGAGCTGGCTTTCGTGGCTAAGCTCATGCTACTAGCCCCGCCCGGCCAGAGAAACACCGGTGGTTGGCCATCCTACGTGCGCGAGCTGGCACCGAACGTTGGGGCGTGGTAGAGTCCGGATCGATTGGAAGCTAGCAGCTGAGCTAACGCCAGCAAACACGCCCGGCCCAATAAACCATGGTTTGCGACCCTGCGCAGGAGGGCCCTGGCCTCGAGGGTGGGGCTAAATTCTGGACGGGCAAAGGATCACAGCTGAGAGCACGTCAAAAGCCCCGCCCAACCCACAAAACTGTGGTGAGCAGGCTCTGACTGCGGGGGCTGGGCGATAGCCTTCCTGAAACGGGCTGGGTCCGCAACTGACAAAGGTGCTCACCTCTGCCCATGGTGCTAAGGCTTGAGGCTTGAGTGATAGCCCCTCCCGCGGAGGAGAGGTAGAAATCAAAGCAACAGCCTCAGTAGGCTGTCGCTGGCAACGCCCATACCCAACCACCCTAGGCAGCGGCAGAGGGGGTGGCAGGCCTGTAGACAGACCACACCTAGAGAACACAAAGGGAACGCCTACTAGACTCCAGTGCCCACAACTTGCCTATAAACAGATAAAATGAACAGGCAGAGGAATGCAAACCAAATGAATCAAGAGAAATCCCCAGAAAAGGACCTGAATGAACCAGATATAACCAAACTACCAGAAGCAGAATTTAGAATAATGATAGTTAGGATATTCAAAGAAATTAGAACAACAATGGATAGTCACTATGAACACCTAAATAAAGAGATAACAAGTATAAAAAATGAAATTGAAATAATAAAAAAGAATCAGACAGAAATGACAAATACAGTATCAGAACTGAAGACCACAATGGAAGGAATTAAAAGCAGGATGAATTACGCTGAGGATCGAATCAGCGAGTTAGAGGACACAATAAACAAAGGCACAGAAGCAGAGAAGAAAAAAAAAGAGACTAAAAAAATGTGAGGAAACTCTAAGGGAGCTCTGTGACAACCTGAAGAGAAACAACATTCGCATCATAGGGGTGCCTGAAGAAGAGGAAAGAGGACAGGAAATGGAAACTTTGTTCAATCAAATCATAACAGAAAACTTCCATAAATTAAGGCTGGGAAACATTCCACACGTTCAAGAAGCACACAGAACTCCATTAAAGAGAAACCCAAAAAAATCTACACCAAGACACATCTTAGTTAAAATACCAAAGCTAATGGATAAAGAAAAAATCGTAAAAGCTGCTAGAAAAAAAAAGGCTATCACCTACAAAGGAGCCCCCATAAGGATGACATCGGACTTCTCAACAGAAACACTTGAGGCCAGAAGGGAATGGCAAGATATATTCAAAGTAATGCAGAAAAAGAACCTACAACCAAGACTACTCTATCCAGCAAGGCTAACGTTTAAAATTGAAGGAGAAATAAAGAGCTTCCCAGACAAAAAAAACTCATAAAATTCATCCTCGCCAGCACTTATTCTGTGTTGTTTTGCTGATGAGTGCCATTCTGACTGGTGTGAGGTGATATCTCATTGTGGTTTTAATTTGCATTTCTCTAATGATTAGTGATGTTGAGCATTTTTTCATATGCCTATTGGCCATCTGTATGTCCTCTTTGGAGAAATTTCTATTCATTTCTTTTGCCCATTTTTTGATTGGGTTGTTTGTCTTCCTGGTGTTGCATTTTATAAGTTCTTTATAAATTTTAGTTATTAACCCCATATCAGATGTGCTGTCGAATATGTTCTCCCATTGTGTGGTTTGTCTTTTTATTCTGTTCCTATTGTCTTTAGCTGTGCAAAAACTTTTTAGTTTGATATAGTCCCATTTGTTTATCTTGCCTTTTATTTCAGTTGCCCGTGGAGATAAATTGGCAAATATACCGCTGCTACAGATGTCGGAGAGCTTGCTGCCTATGTTTTCTTCTAAGATGCTTATGGTTTCACGGCTTACATTTAAGTCTTTTATCCATTTTGAGTTTGTTTTTGTGAATGGTGTAAGTTGATGGTCTAGTTTCATTTTTTTGCAGTTAGATGTCCAATTTTCCCAACACCATTTGTTAAAGAGGCTGTCTTTACTCCATTGTATGTTCTTTCCTCCTTTGTCAAATATCAGTTGTCCATAAAGGTGTGGGTTTATTTCTGGGTTCTCTGTTCTGTTCCATTGATCTATGTGCCTGTTCTTATGCAAGTACCAACTGTCTTGAGTATAATGGCCTTATAGTAAACCTTGATATCAGGAAGAGTGATACCTCCTGCTTTATTTTTTCTTTTTAAGATTGCTGAGGCTATTCGTGTTCTTTTTTGGTTCCATATAAATTTTTGGAATATGTGTTCTATATCTTTGAAGTATGTCATTGGTATTTTAATTGGTATTGCATTGAATTTATAAATTGCTTTGGGTAATATAGACATTTTAATGATGTTTATTCTTCCTAGCCATGAGCACGGTATATGCTTCCACTTGTTTGTATCTTCCTTGATTTCTTTTATCAATGTTCTATAATTTTCCGAGTACAAGTCCTTAACCTCCTTGGTTAAATTTACTCCTAGGTACTTTATTTTTTTGGCTGCAATAGTGAAGGGGATTGTTTCCTTAATTTCTTTTGCTGATATTTCATTGTTGGTGTATAGAAATGCCTCTGATTTCTGAGTATTAATTTTATATCCTGCCACCTTGCTGAAATCATTTATAAGGTCCAGTAGTTTTTTGACTGAGACTTTAGGGTTTTCAATATACAATATCATATCATCTGCAAATATTGACAGTTTTACTTCTTCTTTTCCAATTTGGATGCCTTTTATTTCTTCTTCTTGTCTGATTGCTGTAGCTAGGACTTCCAGAACTATGTTGAATAAGAGTGGTGAAAGTGGGCAACCCTGCCTGGTTCCTGATCTTAAGGGGATTGTTTTTAATCTTTGTCCATTTAGTATGATGTTTGCTGTCGGTTTATCGTAGATGGCCTCTATCATGTTAAGGAATGATCCCTGTATTCCCACTTTACTGAGAGTTTTGAGCATGAATGGGTGCTGGATTTTATCAAATGCCTTTTCTGCATCTATTGAAATTATCATGTGATTTTTGTCCTTCCTTTTGTTTATGTGGTGAATCACATTGATTGATTTGCGAATATTGAACCAGCCTTGCCTCTCCAGAATGAATCCCACTTGATCGTGGTGTATGATTATTTTCATATATTGCTGGATCCGGTTGGCTAATATTTTGTTGAGAATTTTAGCGTCTAAATTCATCAGGGATATAGGCCTGTAATTTTCTTTCTTTGTGTTGTCTTTGCCCGGTTTTGGGATCAGAATTATGCTCACCTCATAAAAGGAGTTTGGAAGTCTTCCTTCCTCTTGAATTTTTTGAAATAGCTTGAGGAGGATAGGAGTTAGTTCTTCTTTGAATTTTTGATAGAATTCACTTATGAAGCCATCAGGCCCAGGACTTTTCTTTTTTGGGAGTTTTTTGATAACTGTTTCGATCTCATTTGTTGTAATTGGTTTGTTTAGGTGTTCTGATTCTTCCAGATTGATTTTTGGAAGGTTATATGATTCAAGAAATTTGTCCATTTAATCTAGATTGTCTAATTTTTTGGCATAGAGTTCTTCATAGTATTTTCTTACAATACTTTGTACTTCTGTTGTGTCAGTTGTTATTTCTCCACTCTCATTTTTAATATTATTTATTTGAGTCCTCTCTCCTTTTTTGTTGGTGAGTCTAGTTAAAGGTTCATCAATCTTGTTTACCTTGTCAAAGAACAAGCTCCTGGTTTCATTTATCCTCTGTTGTTTCCTTAGCCACTATGTCATTTATTTCTGCTCTGATCTTTATTATTTCCTTCCTTCTACTCGTCCTGGGATTTATTTGCTATTGTTTTTCTAGTTCTTTTAGCTGCAGGGTCAGGTTGCTTATTTGAGCTTTTTCTAACTTCTTATGATATGCCTGTAGTGCAATGAACTTCCCTCTCAGTACTGCTTTTGCTGTGACCCATAAATTTTGAGTTGATGTATGCTCATTATCATTTGTTTCTAGAAACTTTTTTATTTCTTCTTTGATCTCATTGTTAATCCATTTATTATTTAATAACTTGTTATTTAGTTTCCAAGTGTTTGAGTATTTTTCAGCTTTTCTTTTGTGGTTAATTTCTAGTTTCATGGCATTGTGATCAGAGAAAATGCTTGATATGATTTCAATCTTCATAAATTTATTGAGACCATTTTTGTGTCCTAACATGTGGTCTATCCTAGTAAACGTACCATGAGCTCTTGAGAAGAATGTATATTCTACTGCTTTAGTGTGAAAAGTTCTGAAGATATCTATTAAATTGAATTGATCTAGTGTATCCTTTATGTCTGCTGTTTCTTTATTAACTTTGTTTCTTGAGGATCTATTCAGTGATGTTAGTGGGGTATTGACATCCTCTCCTATTATATTATTGCTGTTAATCTCACCCTTTATATCCATCGAAGTCTGCTTTATGTATGTCCGCCTCCTATATTTGGTGCGTAGATATTTATAATAGTTATATATTCCTGTTGAATTGTTCCCTTTATCATTATGTAGTGTCCTTCTTTATCTCTTACTACATACAGCCTTTGTTTTAAAGTCCATTTTGTCAGATATAAGTATTGCTACCCCGGCTTTTTTTTCATTTCCATTTGCATGAAATATTTTTTTCCATCCTTTTATCTTCAGTCTATGTGCATCTTTTGTTTTAAGGTGTGTCTCTTGTAGACAGCATATGTATGGTTCCTGTTTCTTTATCCACGCAGCTACCCTATGTCTTTTGATTGGATCATTTAATCCATTTACATTTAAGGTTATTATTGATATGTAGTTGTTTATTGCCATTTTATTTTTTAAAGCTGTATTCTTCTTTTGCTATATTCTTTCCTCCCATTGAACTGTTCACAACAGGCCCCTTAGTATCTCTTGCAGACTTGGTTTGGTTTTAATGAATTCCTTGAGGCTTTTTTTGTCTGGGAAGCTCTTTATTTCTCCTTCAATTTTAAATGTTAACCTTCCTAATAGAGTAGTCTTGGTTGTAGGTTCTTGTTCTGCTTTACTTGAATATATCTTGCCATTCCCTTCTGGCCTCAAATGTTTCTGTTGAGAAGTTGGATGTCATCCTTATGGTGGCTCCTTTGTAGGTGATAGCCTTTTTTCTCTAGTAGCTTTTAAAATTTTCTCTTTATCCTTTAGCTTTGGTATTTCAATTATGATGTGTCTTGGTGTAGATTTCTTTGGGTTTCTCTTTAATGGAGTTCTGTGTGCTTCTTGAACGTGTGGAGTGTTTCCCAGCCTTAATTTAGGGGATTTTTCTGCTATGATTTGATTGAACAAAGTTTCTATTTTTTGTTCTCTCTCCTCTTCTTCAGGAACCCCTATGATGCCGATGTTATTTCTCTTCATGTTGTCCCTGAGCTCTCTTAGAGTTTCCTCATATTTTTTGAGTCTCTTTTCTTTTATCTGGTCTGCTTCTGTGCCTTTGTTTATTGTGTCCTCTAACTCGCTGATTCGACCCTCAGCCTCATTCATCCTGCTTTTAATTCTTTCCATCGTGGTCTTCAGTTCTGATACTGTATTTGTCATTTCTGTCTGATTCTTTTTTATTATTTCAATTTTCTTTTTTATACTTGTTATCTCTTTATTTAGGTGTCCGTAATGACTATCCATTGTTGCTCTAATTTCTTTGAACATCCTAACTATCATTATTTTAAATTCTGCATCTGGTAATTTGGTTATATCTGGTTCATTCAGGTCCTTTTCTGGGGATTTCTCTTGATTCATTTGTGTTGCATTTCTCCGCCTGCCCATTTTGTCTGTGTATAAGAAAGTTGTGGCCACTGGAGTCCAATGAGTGTTTCCTTTGTGTTCTCTAGGTGTGGTCTGTCTCCAGGCCTGCCAACTCCACTGCCACTGTCTAGGGTGGTTGGGTATGGGCGTTGCCAGCGCTGGCCCATTGTGGCTGTTGCTGTGATTTCCGCCTCTTCTCTGTGGGAGGGGCTGTGTTCTAGTGCCTGGCTCTAGAAGCCTCAGCCTGCCTGGGCCTTCACCTCGCCCCCACTGGTGGGGTTGCACACTGCACTCAATCCACAAGCCTCAGCACCAAGGGTATAGGTGAACACCTTTACTCAGCTGCAGACCCAGCCTGTTCCTGGGCCTCCGCCCAGCCCCTGCAGTCAGAGCCTGCTCACCACAGTTTCTCGGGTTGGACGGGGCTGCTGGCGTGCTCTCAGCTGTGAACCTCCGCCCATGGGGAGCTTTAGCCCTGCCCCTGAGGCCAGGGCCCGCCTGCGCAGGATTGCAAACCACGGTTTATTGGGCAGGGCAGGGCTGCTGGTGTGCGCTCAGCTGAGAGCCTCCACCCTTTCCTGGTCATAGCCCCGCCCCCGCGCTCAGGGCCGGCGTAGGGTCCAGCGTTGCAGAGCAGATCTCTGCCCCTTCCTGGCCTCACGCTTTTTCCCCGGCCCCCCGCAGGTGGGGCTACAGGCGGGCCCGCAGCTGCTGGACTGCTTTCGCGCGTCCCCTCCACCTCTGCTGGGCTAGACCGAGCTCACACCGGCTGGGCCTCTGCCCTCACCGACAGAACCGCGTTTCAGCGTCCCGCTGCCACCGTCCCTCCAACAAGCCCTCAGCAGTGTGGGTGGGTGCAATGCAGCTCAGACCCTAACACTCCATACTCTAGTCCTGGAAGCTCCTTCGTCTAAGCAGTTCTGCTCTAAGTGCCGCGGGAGAGCTTGTTTGGCTGGTGTCCTATCTTCCTTTGCTGGTATTGCTAGTTCCAGGGGAAATATTCGTTTTTGATTAGGGAAGTGACTTAGCCCAGGGGTTACGGTTGCTGTCTCTCAGAGTGTTTCTCCCTGTGCCTTCCAATTTACACTCTCTTCCCGCTGCTCTGGTCGTCTCCTCTGTCCCCGTTTCCTGAAACCCCGGGTGAGTGGTTGTGAGAGAGGTTTTCTGCGCTGTCCCTTTAAGAAGAATCTTGGGTCTGAGAAAACTGTCTCTTTCTCACAAACAGTATCCTCACTTGTTTCACAGCTTAATACTGTCCAAACGCCTCTTCTAGGCTCTGGGGCTGCAGGCTGGGGCTTTGTTCCTGGGACCCAGGTCCCTCCCTCTCTGCCAAACTCTCCTCTCGCCATGGGGGTCTCTTCGGGCTACCATTCGCTCCCGGGAGCTGGGCAGCCCTCTTCGCGTTTTCATTTTCCTACCAGTATCAATGTGGCTTCTGCAGTGTTCCTTGGTTGAAGAGTCCACTTAGTTTAGTTCAAAGTTGGTTTATCCAGATGATGGTTCTTAAAATTAAGTTATAATCCACTTTGGTTCTGGGAGTTGGAAGTTGGTACATTCTCCTACTCCATCGCCATCTTGCCATCCTCTGCCTTGGATTTTATTTTCATCAAAAAAATAATGTGCACTGGCCGGTTAACTCAGTTGGTTAAGAGCATTGTCCAGAAACAACAAGGTTCGGGGTTTGATCCCTGGTCACGGCACACATGGGAAGCAACCAAGGAATGCACAACTGAGTGGAACAACAAATGAATGCTTTTCTTTCCCCTCACCTCTTTCTGTCTCTCTAAAAAACAATCAATAAATAAAATATTGGCTGGATAGTTTGGTTGGTTGGAGTGTTGTCCCAGTTTAGAGGTTGGCTGGTTCAATGGTTTGATTCCCGGTCAGGGCATATACAGAAACAGCTAGATGTCTAGATGTTCCTGTCTCTCTCCCTACCTCTCTCTCTCTCTCAAGAAAAAAAAAGAAAAAAAGAATTGCAAGGATAAAGAGAGAATGAGAAAGACTGACATTTACATGGAGGGGAAACTGCAAACTACAAGCAACATACATGTCAATCAATCACAATATATGGATCTTTATTTTTTATTTTATTTTTTAAAAGATTTTATTTATTTATTTAAGAGAGACGAGAGAGCGAGCAAGAAGGGGGGAGGAGCAGGAAACACCAACACCCATATATATGTGCCTTGACCAGGCAAGCCCAGGGTTCCAAACCAGTGACATCAGCGTTCCAGGTCGATGCTTTATCCACTGCGCCACCACAGGTCAGGCTATATGGATCTTTAAATGTTTATTTTTTATAGATTTTAGAGAGAGGAAGGGAGAAAGAAAGAGAGAGAGATAGTAATGTCAATCTGTTCCCGTATGTGCCATGACTGGGGATCGAACTGGTAAGCTCCATGCTTTGGGACAATGCTCTAACCAACTGAGCTATCCTGCTAGGGCAGTATATGGATCTTGTTTAGATCCCCAATTCAAACTCACTAAAAAGGGGGGAAAATTACAAGACATTCAGGAAAATGGGAACACTGACAGGTATATTAAAGACTCATTGGGGAAAATAACTCCAGGAATAGAAAGATCATGGGCAACGTGGGAAAAGGTGTGCCTGCTTAGTGAGTTTGGCAGTTATAGGAGGAAGGCCTTCACTCACTAGAGCTGGCTGTGGTATTCTGGTTTCTGAGAAAGGAAAATGCAGAATATTGACCTGGAGACTGTTTTCCTTGACTTCTTCTGGTCCTTTTGGGTGTGGGGAACCGCCTTGTGGGGAGGAACCCTTATTGAGGGCTTTCAAGCCCATTCTCAGCAACAGGGGACATGGACCTGGTGGCTTGGGAAAGATAAGTTTTGAGAACTTTAACCTCATTCCACCCTCCCAGCTCTGCCAGGGACTGGAAGGCCAGCGCTCAGGATGGAGCCGAGGAAAGGAAAGAGGGAAGGAGAGACAGTGAAGAGAAGAGGAGGAGAAGAAGCAAGTTAGAGCTCAGTATGCACTCCGTGCCTTCAAAGTACCAATTGACTTTTGGCTTCTAAACATCGGTAGGTTGCTGCCTCCTCCCTTTGTGCTTCAGTTCAGAGACAAAACTGCCTGCAAGAAAGATAAAGGGGACGCTTGGGTCATAGAGATTAAGGGGTTTGCCTAGGTTTATGGGCAAGTTGAGATAATGAAATGGCTGAAGGACAAGCCAGGGGACCTGATCACTCAGGGTCAACCCTGTGTGCCATGGTGCCTTTGTCCTGTGGTTCCCTGCTGCATCAAGTGCCCACTAAGAAATGATAACAAGAATCTTATTAGCTAACATTATTGAGCACTCATTACGCCAGGCTGTATTGTAAGTGCTTTACGGGTTAATTCATTTCATCTTCTCAACACCCTTTGAGGAAGGTACGATTTATTATTAAACCCATCTAATAGATGTAACTGAGCCCAGAGAGGTTAAGTAACTTACTCTTAAGGTGACACAGATAGTAAGGGGCCCAGCTTTAATAGAACCTAGAGAAAGCCTAATTTCAGACCTTAAGCTCTTCACAACTACCCTGAACAACAGCAGTGACCTGGGTCCAGCCAAATGACTTCCGCCCACAGCCCCAGACAGAGCTTTGTGCAGGCTTCCCCTCTCCTGGCCCAGCAGCTGGGGCCTAGGGCTGAAACCAAGGCTAGGAAAGACCTTGCAGCCACACTGGAAAAGCACCCTGAGCGCAAAAGGCTGTTAAGGCCCCAAGGCTGGAAAGAGTTTGCCAAAAACAACAGCGGGCCTGCCCTAAACTGTTCTCAGCTGTGCAGACTGGACGAAAGGCTGTTTGTCCGTGATTCTTATCAGCTCTCTGACGGAGAACTCGGAATTGCGACCATTCCGATCCCAGGATATTACGAGGGGCCTGGGGAAGGGGGTATCCAGGACAGTGCTGCCGGGGGTGGGGGGAGACTCAGGCAGGCCCGTGTGTGAGGTGAGCCCAGCCGCACTATGGGTGGGCAGCTGGGTCCCCTCCCCAGGTTCTGGCAGAACACCCTTGAACAGTTAAGCTTGAAATAGCATAAGAACTTCTTTTCCATTATTTTCCAGGCTTTTGGATGAAATTATATTTTACAAATGACTCATTATTATATTTATAGCTTCTCTCCAAATGATTCAAATTGTGGTTTGTCGCCTCCCTGTCTCTCAACTCCCCCCAGCTCCACAGGAAGAAATGGTGTTTACTGTAAGGCCAGGTGTGGCTGCTGAGAGCTGCTGGCCCTCCCTGTAATTACGTGTGCCTAAGCCCTGAGCCCTGACGAGCACCCCAGTGCATTTAGTCATGTGCAGCCTTTGTTCCAGCACGTTGTTGGGGGACAGTACCGGATAGCAGGACAGTAACTCGGCTTGGAATCTGCTCCTGTAGGAAGCACATGTGTGTGGTAGGGGATTGGGGAGAGAGTGGGTAGCGTGAGGGGGAGGCCTGTTCTGGGGAGGCTGGGACAGAGGGTGCCTTTGTAAGGACACAGGGAAGCAGGAGCTGTAGTTCCTCAAAGCACCCTGTGAGGAGGCTGGGGTGGGCCAGGGCCAGTAGGAGCCTCATGGGGGGCAATACTCCTCCCCCCTCCCCCACCCCAGCCTCCATGGAGCAGTAGAGAGGGCAGCTGGTGGAGGAGGTGGTGGCTCAGACATTTCAGGCTTTGCTAGTGTCTGGCTGTTGATGCTTCATGGTTGCTTGTAGGGAACTATGGCTCTTTCAGGAATGGGGGCAGGGGTTCTTGAGTTCCTTCCTTCTCTCAGCCAGAGTGACAGCTCCGCCTCCCAACCCCTATACTCTCACAGGGTTTTTCTTGGCCCCCAGGAAGGTGTGGTCAGGTTAGCCTGAGCAGGCTGGTTCTTAAACAGGCCACCTTTGCAAGGAGGGGTGGAGAGGGGGCCCCATTTGTAGTAACAGGTTATCCTACCAGGTACCTGTGGGATCAAAGTCCCCTTGGTCTACCCTGCCTGGGTACTAAGAAAAGTACCGAGGAATTTCTAGTGACATTCTCAAAGCCTCGCAACTCTCTGCCCCACTGGGTCTTTGGACCTTGGGTGTGGTGACTCTCAGACACGTCTGGCTGGCTGTGGAGTGTGGGTTCTGGGGCCCACAGCAAGGACAGGCCACCCGCAGTGCAAGGAGGCCCAGAGCAGGGAACGGAAACAGGCCACTCCAAAGGGAGCTGGCTACTCAGGAAATCTCTGACACCCCTTCCTGTGCTTTGAGGAAAGATTCGACTCTGATGTTACAGATTCTGCTATGGAGGTGCAGTGGCTCTGTGGCAGACCAGGCTGAACCAAGTTCGGAGACAGAAATTCCCTGAGCCAAGCCCTGGGCTTTGGTTGTGTCCCCGGATCGCCTGCCTGGGTTCCTTCAGGTCTGCTTCCATTTTCACTTCTTGGCACTGCCTGAGTGAGTGGGAGGGGGACGCGGGAGGAGGTGATGTGGGAATGGGTGTGGATGAGCATAATATAATTACTGGTGACATCAGTATGAAGCCCTGTCCAGAGATTTCCATCTGGTCTGAACTGGGGCCCAGTGAGATACACAAAGCAGTCTAGAGCTGTGGCTGAGGCCAGAGACTTGGAGTCCTGGGACCTCTCTCTTCCTTTGGAGGATTCCACTGGAGGTAGAGAGAAGTCACTGATAAGTCTCTTCTTGAAGGGAAGGGAAGGATGAGGGAAGGACCAGATATGGTTGTGGTGAGGGAGGCGTGGCAAGAGGGAGGAAGTGGAAGGGCCAGGTGTGGACTTACCTGGGCTGTGGCTGATCTGAACTTTCTTCTTAGGCCTGAGGGAAAGAGAGGTTCTTATTGGAAAGAAGGGCTATCACTTACATCCTGTAGAAGCAGAGCCAGGGTTGGTGGGTTCTAACAGAACCACAGAGGCAGTCAGACTAAAGGGCAGCCAGCCCAGTCCACTGAAGCACCTTTGGGTCACCTTCTCTATGGGGTTCATGGTTTTGTAGCCCCTTCTTGTGTTAGTTAACACCTTGTCTCCAGTCTTTCGACAGGTCAACATGTTAAGAGTGCTTTGAACATTGTTAGAAGGGGATATTTTTGAATACATGCTCATGGGATACAATTTGTATCTGTGCTTCTCCCTCACTTACTTCTGAGCTGTGCTCCCCACGAAACCCCTCTCCCATGCCTCATCCAGGCAACGCACAGGCATCCTGGCAAAGCTGGATCCTGGCTCTGAATGAAAGCTAATCATGGAGAAAATTAGTGTCTCAACAAAATTGTTTTTTTGCGGTGGACTGCTTCATTCCCCCTTGGATGGGGTGATGATGACCGAGAGCAAAGAATTACTTTTTTGGCTGTATTCACTGAGTTAATCACTGTCTGCCTCCTTCTTTTCAGGCAGCAACTTTCCTTTTACATTCCACATGTCTTTAGATTAAGGTGACCAGATTTTAAAATTGGTAAAGTGGGACACCATTGACTGGCGGGGGGGGGGCGATTAAAAATGTGGTCTATATGGAGCAAAAAAAATTTTCATAGAATGCAAAAATAGTATTGTAATATATTTTTTAAAAATTTCAACGTAAGTACAATTTACAAATATAATACATTAAAAATTATGTATAGTATTATTTTATTCTTTGGCATATTTCTCATTTGAGTGAATTTTTTTTAGTAGATTGCTTTCGTTGTTTCAAAGGTCATGAAATTTTTCACAAGAATTTGTTAAATTATGTTTCACACATAAAATGGCTTTCAAAGTCTCAACACTTAATTGTGATTTTTCTGATGTCCATACTTTATTTACCGTAGAAAAAAATGCGTTCAGTCGCAGCATTAGTTCCTGGTAAAGACCACGTGTATTCCACACTTTTTAGTGCATTATTGTATGGAACATGGTTTGTTTCAAAATGATGAAATACTTCTAAGCATTTGTTCTCTATTGTGATTTTTGCTGATGCCCAAGATTTAACCTTTTCCTTATCAATATATATTGTTAATAATGATACCTCATTAAAAAGATCATTTTTGGAAATATTACTCTATGGGAAATTTTGAGTGAGGCAGAGGGATCGGGTTACACGATCCTGAAACCGATGCCTGAGCTGCATGAGCGGGCAGGAGGAGGCAGGGCAGTGCCGCTGGTCACGCACACTCCCCGCCTGGACTCGTCCTTGTGATGGCCACGCTCCCGGCGTCCAGCCCCGCCGCCCACTGGGGACTGAGTGGCTTGGGCCTCACGGAGCCCGGAGCCACATGCTAGTGTCCAGGACACAAACGGGCCTATGGGTAGTTAGGGGACTTGACAGCCGCCGACATAGCAGGTACATCCCGCCAGAAGTTCTTTGTTTCGGGCCCCACACAGGGCAGCCAGTTCTTGCTGCAGTGCGGGCGCTTCCAGGTCGAGGCGGGTCTCCCACTGAAAACTGTATATCTCCTTCCCTTTCTCCCACCATTCCCTAGCTTTTCGTGCATTCTTTCCAAAAATTGGGACTCTTTTAAAACACCGTGGGACGCGGGACAAATTATTAAAAATCAGGACTGTCCCGCCAAAAGCGGGACGTCTGGTCACCTTACTTTAGATCTTCTCAGGGCTGGCTGTTGTCTTCTCCATTTTTTTTTATAAGGACATTGAGGTAGAGAGATTGAATCACTTGTCCAAGAGTGCACAGCTGGTTAACAACTGAACCAGGTTTAGTCTGAAGTCTCCTGCTTTGGTTGTCACTCCTCTGTGGTTCCGTTTTCAGTTCGAAAGGGAATGTATGCCTCCGTACTCAGGGCGAGGTCAGCAGAGATCTGACTGACCATGAATTGAATCTGAGAGCAGGTGAGGGTGCTCTCCTTAGCCCAAAACTCTGGGATGGGGGTTCGCAGAGCTGCTGTGATCCAAGGTGGCAGAGGGAAAACTCCCATTTCTTGAGTCAACTGTTTTTTGGGGGCAGAGTGAATGTTACTAACATTACTATTTTTGTTTAGCAAGTTGGCGGGGATTAGTGTAAATCTAGTGGCCACAGCCACCATCACAGCTGCCTGGCCCGTGCAGGTTCGCATTTGATTCGGACAGATGATAATAAAACAATGGGGCCAAGAACCGGTGGGCCATCATCTTTACCCTAGCTTGCACCTGGCGGGCAAGAACTACACAGTGGGAAAACATTTCCCTTTCCACTCAAGGCTCCCGAAGCCACTGACTTATCCGAATTTCTTAGAATCAAAGGTTTCTAACTCACTAGCCTTATTCACCTCTGTTCCCCATCTTTTCCCTGCACAAACTCTGCACAAACTGGCTTCTCCTTCAGCACTCTGCCATCTTGGCTGCTTCTCCTCTCCTCCACTGGTCCTTCTCTGGTCTTTTTCAGCATGGGCTCCTCTGCCCCATTTTATAGTGTAGAAATAAAAACCTTTAATCCTATATACAAACAAGGAAGTCTCTGATACAAAGCCACTTAGGGTGGGAAAGGCTCAGTCTTAAAACTAAGCCTTGCGTGCCTAACCTGTGGTGGCGCAGTGGATAAAGTGTCGACCTGGGAACACTGAGGTCGCCAGTTCAAAACCCTGCACTGGTCTGGTCAAGGCACATATGGGAGTTGATGCTTCTAGCTCCTCCCCCCTTTCTCTCTCTCTCACTCTCTCTCTCTGTCTCCTCTCTAAAATGAATAAAATAAAAAGAATTTAAAAAACAAACAAAAAACCCCCCAAAAACTAAGCCTTGGGCTATAACGACCCTGCCTACTTATAGCCTGTCCCCCCCCCCCCCCCGACAATGAAAACTATAAGCAAGCAAACATATATATCATATTTACAAACTTATTTGACCAAATGATAGGGACAGGCAGGAAGGGAGAGAGATGAAGAGCATGATTGTGACACCTTAGTTGTTCACTGATTACTTCTCATAAGCGCCTTAACCAGGTGGCTTCAGCCAAGCCAGTGACCCTGCGCTCAAAAGCCGGCAACCTAAGGGTTTTGAAACAGGGTCCTCAGCATCCCAGGCCGATGCTCTATCCACTGCGCCACCACCTGGTCAGGCCTGACATTACTTCTTTTATTGTGGTAAAATATATATAACATAAAATTGAGCCTTGAAGAAAGTTTCCAGCATGGGCTCTAGAAGCTTAGCCAGGGACAACGTCTCTTCAGAGTCACCACCACCCTAGTAACTGAACAACTCGGGTGACTCCTGTTGAAGTGCTGTTGAGGTGCCTACGGATGGTTTCTGCCACTTCAGGTCGTGACAAGAGCTCTGGCTACTGTGGGCTTTGCTGACAGAAAGGATGCTTTCTATCTCCTGTTCCGCAGATCCCAACTGAAATCGTTCAACGGAGAAAAATTCAATTTGGGGAGGGAGGTGCTCAAACTCCATCACCTTTCATGTTGTTTATCCTGTCTTAGACAAGCAGTTGCTTTTCTTGAACGGATTCCAATAAAATATATTAAAGCAAAAAAAAAAAAAAAAAAAAAAAAAAGCCTGACCTGTGGTGGGGCAGTGGATAAAGCATCGACCTGGGAACATTGAGGTCGCCAGTTCAAAACCCTGCACTGGTCTGGTCAAGGCACATATGGGAGTTGATGCTTCCAGCTCCTCCCCCCTTTCTCTCTCTCTCTCTCTCTCTCTCTCTCACTCTGTGTCTCCCCCCTTTCTCTCTCTATCTTTCTCTCTCTCTGTCTCTCTCTCTCACTCTGTGTCTCCCCCCTTTCTCTCTCTATCTTTCTCTCTCTCTCTCTCTCTCTCTCTCACTCTGTGTCTCCTCTCTAAAATAAATAAATAAAAAGAAATAAAGCAAAAAAAATTGATAATTTTTAATCACTTTTAAGTGTATATATAGTTCAGTGGCATTAAGTATATTTGCATTGTTGTGCAGCCATCACCACCATCCATCTTCAAAACTTTTTCATCTTCCCAAATTGAAACTCCATACCTACTAAACGCTAGCTCCCCATTCTCTCCTCTCCCCAGCCCCTGGCAACCACCATTCTGCTTTCTGTCTATGGGAATTTGACTACTCTAGGTATCTCAAAGTGTGTTCACATGTAAGTGGAATCATACAGTATTTGTCCTTTTGTGTTGGTCTTATGTTAACTTATGTTTAATTGCATTATTTATTTTATTTTTTTAACAGGGACAGAGAGAGAGAGTCAGAGAGAGGGACAGATAGGGACAGACAGACTGGAATGGAGAGAGGTGAGAAGCATCAATCATTAGTTTTTCATTGCCATTGTGACACCTTAGTTGTTCATTGATTGCTTTTTTTTTTTTTTTACAGGGACAGAGAGAGGGATACATAGGGACAGACAGACAGGAACGGAGAGAGGTGAGAAGCATCAATCATTAGTTTTTCGTTGCCATTGCGACACCTTAGTTGTTCATTGATTGCTTTCTCAGATGTGCCTTGACCGCGGGCCTTCAGCAGACCGAGCAACGCCTTGCTGGAGCCAGCGACCTTGGATCCAAGCTGACAAGCTTTTGCTCAAACCAGATGGGCCCCACGCTCAAGCT
Source organism: Rhynchonycteris naso (assembly GCA_037038555.1). Classification (NCBI taxonomy): domain Eukaryota; kingdom Metazoa; phylum Chordata; class Mammalia; order Chiroptera; family Emballonuridae; genus Rhynchonycteris; species Rhynchonycteris naso. Next base: position 154,968,339 of record CM072996.1, on the reverse strand, counting down.
AGCGAGCTTGAGGTCTCGAATCTGGGTCTTCCGCATCCCAGTCTGACGCTCTATCCACTGCGCCACCGCCTGGTCAGGCTCATTGATTGCTTTCTCACATGTGCCTTGACCGCAGACCTTCAGCGGACCAAAGCAACCCCTTGCTGGAACCAGCGACCTTGGGTCCAAGCTGGCAAGCCTTTGCTCAAGCCAGATGGGCCCGCGCTCAAGTTGGCGAGCTTGGGGTCTTGAACCGGGGTCCTCCGCATCCCAGTCCGAAGCTCTATCCACTGCACTACTGCCTGGTCAGGCTAATTGCATCATTTTTAATTACAACAGGAATCTGGGTTAGCTGTGCTCCAGGACCACAGACGAGTAAAAAAAGAAAAAAGAGAACAGGAAAGATTTAGGGTGAATTTCTTGACTGTCAGTGGTACTAGATGTGAGGGGGCAGTGGCAGTGGTGGGGGGATAGGCAGAAAGAGCTACCTACAAAACAAAACACTATGCTGTGCCCCTGATGGATGATGCTGTGATGGACCCTGACGGGGAAACCATTATGGTGAGAACCATGAGACTCTCTGGGCATGCTGAGGGCAAGACAAGTTGTTCTGCAGGAGAAATCCATAGGAAGTTGGAGTTTGGGTAGAAGGGTCTGGAGGAGAGAGAGGCTGGAGAGGATAGCCTATGTTGTGACTTAGGGAACAGTGAGAAATTTTCTGAGGTGCGGAGTGATTGATGGAATTTTAGGAGAGTGGTGTCTGTAAGTAGACTCTAACACAATTCCTGTGATTCTCCTTCATGACCCCAAACTTTGCTGTGCTTATTAGCCTTGTTGAATTGGAGGGGGAACACTGGAACGGAGAAGACAGCAGCTATGGGAGGAGAGAGGCAGGTGGAGGGGAGAGGGGGAAGGCAGGAACTCAGAGCCAGAGGTCACAAAGGAAGCATAAACCCTTGGAGAATCCTGGGCACAGTTGGTGGTAAGGGCAGGAGGTAAGAGAAACTGTGAGGTTGGGAGGGACACAATGATGGGACCTCCCCAATTGGTGAGGTGGTGCTTGAGTCATTGTTTTGAATATTAGGTGGCAGGCATTCCAGTTAGCCTGGAGGAAGGATCCCCCTACCCCAAGGTAGTGGATCATCTGGGGACATTTCAGTAAAATCTAGACAGGGCACTGCCTGGGTAACGTTGGAAGCAGAGGCTCTTTGAGGTCCCCTCAGCTCACTTCCTTCAGGAGTTCTACAGTCTTGGGAAGAGTACTGTTTTTTTGAGAGATGTAGAACCAAAGCCAAGCCCAGAACATATCTTGAGCTTTCAAAACACCCTTTTCTTTAAAACTCTGTCAAAGCAGAGAGCTGGTGCTGTGACTGTCTCTGATGGAGAGAGATGCTTTTGGGACCTCCCAGGCAGAGCAGGAGCCCGTGGAGGGAACCTGGCATGAAAAGCGGGTTTCCTGTTTCTGGGAACACTGGGAAGGTCCCTGCCCAGGTCCTGGGCGAGTGTGGGCTGCCGATGGAGCTCTACCTGACATTACTGGTGCATACTGAGATCTCGAGACCAGCCTGCCTGGTGGTGGTAAGGCCGCGCAAGGACATTTCCCTCTGGACCTCTCCAGACTTGGTCCAGAGAACCAAGGAATCAAGGTTTTGGGCTTGTCTGGCTGGACCCCATTTTTGTCCCAAGCTAGTATCCCTTTGTCAGTAGGGTCCTAGGGAAAAGGGCCTGGCTTGGCTCACACATGAGGAGCTTTGCCAAATGTGTTAGTTGCCACTAAAAGCTTGTAAACTGGGGCATAGGAAGTCGTGGGGCCTGGGCTGGACCCAGGAACTGCTGTTTAGAAGTTCCCTGTCTTTTGGGAGGGAGGATTGTCCCTGTAGAAGGGGAGACATGTCTGCACTGGGGCAGGGCCAGCCATCCCTTGGGTGACTCCTCTGCTCTGGGGTTGCTGTGTGTTAGCTTCTACTCAGCAGCTGGGGAAAGACCAGAGGCCCCTTCAGGGAAAGGAGAAAAAGGGAAACAGGCCTGACAACACAGTGGTGACAACTGAATTCTGAGCTTTAGCTGCAGACCCAGGCCCAGAGCACAAGTACATTTTCTACTCAGTTATGAGAATGTGTAGTTTTCTAAAAGATTGTTTAGGGGAACTTGGAGCTTTGGTGTTACGAGGGTCTGAAGACCAGCTAGTGCAGCCCCTTGACTTAGCTAGAAGGCTAATTTGAAACAGAACGAAATTTGGTGGGGGCTGGATGCCTTTCTTCTTGAGGCCCCATTTCCTGAAAGAAACAGTATCTAGGATGAGCTGATTTCACTCATTCACTCACTGTGCTCCTTGGTGCTGTTCAAGAAGAAACCTCAGAGGTCCAGCTCTGGCTTGAAAGTCACAGAGTTTGTGGCTTCTAGGGCAGTGGTTCTTAACCTGGGTTCTATTGAACCCTAGGGGTTTGATCAGTTGGTCTCAGGGGTTTGGAGAAGCATTTGCCACGGAGGCCAGAATAAAGTAATACTGTAATTTGTTGTGAGTTCATGCACTTCGTTGGTTTTGTTCTTTGAGCAAGATGATGTTCATGCACGGCTCATTTTGTGCACCAGTAAAAAAACATATACCTATGTCTTGAATTTGGAAAAAAAATCATATTTTATTTATCACTAAAGAAGGGTTCGGTGAATGCGCATATGAAACTGGTGGGTTCGGTACCTCAAAAAAGGTTAAGAACCACTCACTGTTCTAGGGTATTTTCAGTTTGTAGTCATAATTTCTGTTTGTTCCTTTAAAATGTTCATTCACCACAGGCTTATTGCCAGGTCTCCCTCTGCATGTTATCAGACTGTGCTTGTGAATGACCAAGGGAAGGCAGCAACAGAACTCAGGAAAAGGCTAGAATCAGGCAGCAGCTGGTACGGTCTAGGAGGATGGGGAAGGTAGAGGTTGACAGGCCTGTGGTTAAGAGGGGACCTCTGTGCACCCCCAACATGGAGCCTTATAGCAACAGAAGAGACCTTGCAGAGTGGTTGTCTGTGCAGGACTGAGGGGTTCAGGTGCCCTGAGGAAGTGGGTGAACTGCCTTAGGAAGGAGGTACTGGAGTTTGCCATGGTGGGCTCAGAGATGGGCAGGCCCCTGGCACAGGAAGCCTTGGATAGAGGAGACCTGGATGGGGGCAGCCAGGCAGATCAGAAGAGGAGTAAAGAAAGAGAGGAACCAAATGGCACTGACTGAGTGTTGCCTGAACTAAATTACCAATCCGAGGAGGGGCTTGGCACAGGAGGCTGCCAACTTTGATCTCATTTTTGAACAGGCCTTTGGGTTACTTTTTATATCCACCTCCCAATCACCAGAGAGTTACTGCCTTCTGATAAAAGCCCTTGGCAGATGTGTGAGATGTGCAGCTGGAATTGGGGGGCAGCAGTACAGTGCTGGGTGTGGGGTGTGGAGGGGACATACATATGCAGGTAGAGCAGAGGAAAGCCTTTCACAAGCTTCAGTCTGGGAGGCAGAGCAGAAGGTTAGGGCTTGGGGCAAGGGCGGTATCTGTCTTGTCCCCATTGTGTCCCCAGTGTCCAGATCAGGGCCAGGTTCACAGAAGCTACCCACTCTGCCTGAATGAATGAAGTTGGTAATTGAATCCCTTTGTCAACTCATATTTTTCTTTTTTAGGATTCAGAGAATAATTGAGTATCTGACCAACTTTCCCATTCAGGAAGGGTCTTCTTGCTGCTGGTGTGATAGAGGGCACTGAGACTGTTCTATGAACTCTCTCAGCATAAAGACCCTCCATCTGTGGGGGCAGGACCTGGAGGAGGGTCAGAGTGACCTCTCAGGGCCCAGCTGGCTCTGAGATACAGAAGGTAGACTGAAATTTACCAAGCTCTGCTGGCCATGGCTGAGGTCGCAGCAAGATGGTGCATTAGCAACTTCCTTAATTACATCATGTTTTCCATGTGACAGCACTGGGTTTGTGCCTTATCCCTAGCAGACCACTGGAGGAAAATAAAATGGGATTTAAACATCCCTGACAAGATTTTGCCCCTGAAATTGGTTACTCTAAGAAACTGAGGGTTTCTTTTCTTGGACAATTTCTGAGTCCATCATTGTGGTTTACTCAAAGGTCAGGGCACTGAGAGAGGTCTTAACTCTCCTCTCAGCTGTTCTCCCAGATAGCCCCTAAGTTCTCCTGGGCTAGGCTTTGGAAGGGATGGGGAGCCCTCACTGAGTGCAAGCACTTCTGGAAGAGCCCGGGATGTATATTCCTATAGAGATGGGGGATGGCTGAGATGGCCCCTTCAGGTCTTGCCCACCTTACAGTTTCTGTATGTATCTCAGTTGGATCGAGGCATCCCCTTTCCTTTGGACTGTCTGTGGGAGAGTTAACTTGGAGTGGCTGTGGGCTCTCTGTAGCAGCACCACCCCCACCCCTCTAATATTGGAAAGATCTGGGCTAGTTCTTACAGCCTCTGAATCATGTATTTATTTTCCTTGGCTCTGTCTGAAAAGGCCACATCGGTTTTTTTCTGAAAGCTAGTTCCTCTGGGCTAAACACAACCACCTCTCAGCTCTGGAAATGGCTGATTTTCATTATGCCTTCCCCTACCAAATTATTTCTCCAAATGCCTTCCTCCCCTCTGGGTGTTTGAGGACACAGATGCCAGTCTGTGGGGGCTCCTGGCTTTTCTCTGAGAAGTTGGGGGAAAGCCTCAGTTACTTCATTGACTGGTTACCGCAGAAAGGGGCACGCAAGTCCTGCCCCGGCTGGGGGGTGTGGGGGGATGCTGAGGCAGGGCCCGCGGTGGCAGCGGCGACCCTGGGCTTTGTGTGACGCCAGGGCTGCGGGCGCTGGGCCGGGCGGGGCGCCTCCCGGAGTTCTAAACATACCCCGCCCGAGACTGTCGGGGAACAAACTTGCTGGGGCCACCGGGAAGCGCCGCAGGAACGCAGCACCACAGGGAGGCCCCTGTCGGTCCCAAGTGCCCGGCCTGCGTGTCCCCCGCGCTGGGTGCCTGGAGGCCCTGGCGCCCAGCCCGGCCTCCCCTCCTCCGCCCACAGGCCGGGCCCCTCTGGGAAGGGCTACTGGCCACGCCGGTGGGGGTCAGGGGAGGAGGGAGAGTTCCTGCAAATCACATGATTTTCCCGCTTATATAAATCACAGCTTGTTTTTCTCAACCGGCTGCAGACTTAAAGGTGCAGTGTCTGCTTTCTCTCCCAAGGGCAGGGGGCCCACTGGTGTTTCTGACGAGCCCGAAGCTGGGCTGCGGGGGAGCCGGGGCGTCACCAATGAGGGAGTCAGGGTTTAGAGAGCTCCCTGTCCCCATTCCCCGGGATGTTTGCTTTTAACTGAAGCCCAGGAAAGGACAGGGAACTACGATCATCAATAAGTAGGCGGGGCCGGGTTGGCGATGCCAGTCAGAGACCGCTCTGGAGATGAGCTGCCCTGTGAGCCAGCCGCCGGTGCCCTGGAGGCCGCTGGTTAATGCAATTGCGACCAGGCGTCCAGGACATTGATGCATATTATTCTGACCAGCCCTGGCTATCTGTTTGAGGGGAATATATGTGGGAAGAAAAAGGAAAGCAACACATATAGTAAGCACTTACTATCTATGAATTAGGCCCTGTAGGGAGAAATCAAGAGTGTTAGACAGCCTTCAATTTTAAGTGGTTATACTGTTTAGGTGATGAGATACAGACTCGAGAGATATTAAGTAGCACTAGTCCTTTTCAATGCCTATTCCAGGCTGAATAGAAAAGTTACAAGGAAATGCATAATTACTGCCCCATGAACAGTACAGATAATGAGTCCTGCAGGCTTTGCCAGGAGAGCTCAGGAGGCCTTGACTGAGAGGTGGCAGGAGGGGGGAGAGGAGACAGCCTGCTGGAGGATTGGGAGGGGGGCAAGTGGGGAGAGCAGGGAAGGAGCATGGTGCTGGGGAGGGTTGAAGTACAGTGAGCCATCTTTATTTATTTATTTATTTATTTATTTTTTAATTTTTATTTATTCATTTTAGAGAGGAGACACAGAGTGAGAGAGAGAGAGAGAATGAGAGAGAGAAAGAGAGAGAGAGAAAGGGGGGAGGAGCTAGAAGCATCAACTCCCGTATGTGCCTTGACCAGACCAGTGCAGGGTTTTGAACTGGCGACCTCAGTATTCCCAGGTCGACGCTTTATCCACTGCGCCACCACAGGTCAGGCACAGTGAGCCATCTTGCTGCTAAACTGAGGAACCTGGGGAGTAAGGTATGAGGCTGGAAAGCCAGGAGGGTCCAGATGCAGGCTGCCTAGAGTGCTGGGCTGTGTGTGGACTTGGTGTGATGGAGGCAGTGCATGTCCAGAAGTAGCAGGGCAGGTAGGTGGTGGGACCAATCTAGCAGCAGGGATCAGCATCAGCTGGAAGCACTGAGGGGATCAGCTGGAGGCTTCTGCAGGGACCAGGCAGACAGAAGGCTCTGGGATGTTAAGAGATAGTAGAAAGAAAAATTGAGATATTTTGAATAAAGATTTGAGGTAACAGAATGATTGTGGATGGGGAAGGGAAGAAATGACCAAAAGCGCTGGTGATTTTGAGCTTGGGAGGCAGGGAAAAAGCGAGTTATCCCAGGTGTCTCAGTGGAACCCGAGCTCTACATGGATCAGGCTTCCCTGATTCGACTTCCCCGCACAGTGGGACACCCCTGCTTATCAGCAGGGCTGGCAGTCTCTTCAAGGCTACTCTTGAGGCAGCTATGAGGATGCTACTTATCAGTGCCGACACCAACTACCCAACTGCCACCTGAGGAAAGACAAGACCAACACACAAGTTAGTTGCAAGAATCATACAGGCAGCTTAGTACTCAAATCCTTTTTGCATGCCTGGGTACAGCTTAAGGGGTCCCCATCGGCCTGCTCCTCTCTGCTGTCTTTGGTCAGAGTGGTGTGGAGACAGTCCATGGTCAACATTGGAGTTTGGGCGACTACCACAGCAGGGGAGACCTCAGCTTTAGTACCTTTTCTGGCCAATGTCTTCTAACAGGCATCAACCTACAGGATTATTACCTCAAACCACCTTTTTGGGAGTTCCTCACAGGGAGCTCTTTTTATGTTAACTTACCAAAATGTTACATCAAGCCACTTTTAAGGTGTTCCTAGGGAAGCTTCTTGTTTATGTTAACCTACAGAGTTATGACATCAAGCCACTTCACACACACACCAATTGAACCCTGAGCGAAAGGCAGAGTCTGTTTATCATATCTGTACACACTATGTTAATTCCTATCCAGGCGGCATAACTTTACTTAATTTTCTTAATTGCTTTTAATATTATATCCTAATTATTACTATATATCTTCCATATTTTTCTACATTTATATATATTTAAGTACTATAACCTTATATTATTACTGCAACACCAGGTGGGGGTAGAGTAAGTGGCTAGGTGATGAGCTACTTTTGGAGACATTATGTTTATAAGGAGTTGGATCTTTAACTGTCCAGGGGGCTGGAAATTGGGACAGAGAATCAGAACAAAGGAAATAACACAAAGGATGAAAGGGCCTGAACTGTGGTGGTGCAGAGGATAAAGCGTCAACCTGGAATGACCTGGAACACCGAGGTCCCCGGTTCAAAATCCTGGGCTTGCCAGGTCAAGACACATGTGGGAGTTGATGCTTCCTGCTCTCCCCTTCTTTCTCTCTCTCTAAAAATATTAAAAACAAAGCAAAACAAGGGATGAAAGGGATATCATAGATTTTAAAAGGAGGTAACAGAAAGGGAGAATGAGAAATAAGGCCAGGGAACATATACGTTTAGGAGGAGGAGCCAGTGGGAAGGTGTGGAGTGAATACGCACCCTGGAAGCGTGCCAGCCTGGGTGAGGAGTGTCTCTGCCTGACCATGGCTAAGTTGTTTATTCCCTCTGAATGTTAGTTTCCTGATCTGTAAAATGGGGAGAACAACACCTTCATTATCTTCTGTGCAGGTTAAAGGAAATATTGGAGCTATCTGCACACTGAACAGTGCTCTCGACCCGGAACCAGCATTTAATATAAACCTCTGCCCTCTCCACACCTCCCTTCCCACATCCACCCTGCCCCATTTCCTTTAGGTGGCAAGCACTTGAAGACAGTTTCTCCTTTTTTAAATGGTAACTTGAGCTGTTGTTGCTCTCATTGTTTTTCTTTTTCTTATTCTTCCTCCTCCTCATCTCCTTCTTCTCCTAGAAGAAACACACAGTCTTGTTTACATGACTAATATTTCAACTGGAACTACCCTCCATTATAAAGGAAGGAAACAATAAATTTGTTTCCTAAGGGTGTCTTAGCTGAAGATGACCGTGACCTCATCTGATCCTTCCAGCTGCTCTGGGGGCTCTGGAGGGCAGGTGTTATCAGCTCCCCTCACCTATTTTTCTCACTATAGCTGAATGGAAATGGAAGAATGATTGTAAAAAGTTGTGCTATTATGTTCAAGAGCCACATGTCTACCCTCAAATTCAAAGGTTTACAAACTTTAATTTTTGGCCCTTTATTTCTGGAAATAAATATTACCTGAGTGTAAAAAAAATCAATACAGGTAACAAGAGTTCTGTTTTCTGTGGAGTGGGGAGGTTCTGGGTCTCAGTTTTTCAGTTCTGGCGGGGGGAGGGAATGGGGCTCTGCTTCTGGGGTAACCCAGTCCCCAGAGCTGCTGTTGCTATACTCAGCTTCCTCCTCTCCCTTTTCAGCCACAAACTTCTTAACTTTGAAGGCTAAGCTGGAGCCCACGAAGGTTTTGCAGAACCCTGGGTGTGCCCAGTGTATGAGCCAAGTGTTGGCTATGGAGATGAGGCCAACAGCTCGGTTCTGCCCATGTTTCAGCTGGCTGGAGAGGGAGCCCGCTGAACAGGATCAGCGCGCTCTGAGCCAGAAGGCCAGGTGTGCCCTTCTGGTTAGGCAGAATGAATAGCCAGGCCTGATGGCCCCAGGGCCCAGGAAGAACCCTGGCTGGGTTATGTATGCTGGCCCACTCTGCTAACTATGCTTTGGGTCTTTATTTCCTCTTTGAATGTGTTTCTTGAAAAACATTCTTTTAGGTCAGTGGTTCTTAACCATTTTAGAGGTACCGAACCCACCAGTTTCATATGCGCATTCACCGAACCCTTCTTTAGTGATAAATAAAATATGATTTTTTTCCCCAAATTCAAGACATAGGTATATGTTTTTTTTTTTTAAAGAGACTGATATATTTATTTTTATTTTTATTTTATTCATTTTAGAGAGGAGACACAGAGAGAGAGAGAGAGAGAAAGAGAGAAAGGGGGAGGAGCTGGAAGCATCAACTCCCATATGTGCCTTGACCGAACCAGTGCAGGGTTTTGAACTGGCAACCTCAGTGTTCCCAGGTTGACGCTTTATCCACTGCGCCACCACAGGTCAGGCGGTATATGTTTTTTTACTGGTGCACAAAATGAGCCGTGCATGAACATCACCTTGCTCAAAGAACAAAACCAACAAAGTGCATGAACTCACAACAAATTACAGTATTACTTTATTCTGGCCTCCGTGGCAGAGGCTTCTCCGAACCCCTGAGACCGACTCATCGAACCCCTAAGGTTCGATAGAACCCAGGTTAAGAACCACTGTTTTAGGTGAAAAACAAAAAAACAAAAAACAAAACAGTTCATGGTTGTTAGTATGATAATTTGAAATAAAGCAAATATTGGTAACACGCTCTGCAGATAGTTATATAAAGCTGTGAAAGAGCCACAGATAATGTACTCTAACTACAGTTCTATTTATCATTCTGTACAAAGCAGCCACCTTTGGGATTTATTTCTTTGAGTGGTATCAATTCCCCAAAGAGGTAAGCATAAAATAGCTATTAAAAGAATTTTGCATGATTTTTGCTTTTAAAATAAAATCTTGGTTAAACCAGCATCCTAATCTTACATTGTTACTTATTTTTTCTACTGATTTATCTATATTTATTTGCATTATAAAGGCAATATGCTGTAAAACAGAAGTGAAAATTATTCTGAAGGGTGTAAAATGAAAAGTAGAAGACCCTATCATTACCTGTTCTTCAATGCCCTGAGATGATCAAGGTTAATGGATTTGTGTGACCCAGACATTTCTTGGTGTGTGTGTGTGTGTGTGTGTGTACATCTAAATCTAATATTTTTCCATAAACAGTCTAGTCCTGTGATCCTCCCTCTCCCCACTTAAATATATATCTTGATATATGGTCTATCTCATTCTTTTTAATGATTGTTCAGCTCAGGTGTTGTATTGAATATTTTATATAATATTCCCATATTTAAGTAGTTCCAAGTTTCCCCCTTATAAGTTCCTAGCAGTGAGATTAAGTGAAAGTTTATGTGCATTAGATAAAAAAAAATTTATTCTGTGTTACTTATGAGATAAAAAAAGGCATAAAGAATAAAAACAGCTCCTGGTTTCATTGATCCTCTGTATTTTTTTCTTAGCCTCTATGTCATTTATTTCTGCTCTGATCTTTATTATTTCCTTCCTTTTACTGGTCCTGGGCTTTATTTGCTATTGTTTTTCTAGTTCTTTTAGCTGCAGGGTCAGGTTGCTTATTTGAGCTTTTTCTAGCTTCTTATGATATGCCTGTAGTGCAATGAACTTCCCTCTCAGTACTGTTTTTGCTGTGTCCCATAAATTTTGAGTTGATGTATGCTCATTATCATTGGTTTCTAGAAACATTTTTATTTCTTCTTTGATCTGATTGTTAATCCATTCATTATTTAATAACATGTTATTTCGTTTCCAAGTGTTTGAGTATTTTTCAGTTTTTCTTTTGTGGTTAATTTCTAGTTTCATGGCATTGTGATAAGAGAAAATGCTTGATATGATTTCAATCTTCTTAAATTTATTGAGACCATTTTTGTGTCCTAACATGTGGTCTATCTTAGAAAATATACCATGAGCGCTTGAGAAGAATGTATATTCTACTGCTTTAGGGTGAAAAGTTCTGAAGATATCTATTAAATCGAGTTGATCTAGTGTCTCCTTTAAGTCTGCTGTTTCTTTATTAATTTTCTTTCTTGAGGATCTATCCAGTGATGTTAGTGGGGTATTGAAATCCCCTACTATTATAGTATTGCTGTTAATCTCGCCCTTTATTTCCATCAAAGTCTGCTTTATGTATTTCGGGGCTCCTATATTTGGTTCGTAGATATTTATAATAGTTATATGTTCATGTTGAATTGTTCCCTTTATCATTATGTAGTGTCCTTCTTTATCTCTTACTACATACAGCCTTTGCTTTAAAGTCCACTTTGTCAGATATAAGTATTGCTACCCCGGCTTTTTTTTCATTTCCATTTGCATGAAATATTTTTTTCCATCCTTTTATCTTCAGTCTATGTGCATCTTTTGTTTTAAGGTGTGTCTCTTGTAGACAGAATATGTATGGTTCCTGTTTCTTTATCCACGCAGCTACCCTATTTCTTTTGATTGGATCATTTAATCCATTTACATTTAAGGTTATTATTGATATGTAGTTGTTTATTGCCATTGTATTCTTTAAAGCTGTATATTCTTCTTTTGCTATATTCTTTCCTCACTTTGAACTGTTCACAACAGGCTCCTTAGTATCTCTTTCAGAATTCGTTTGGTTTTAATGAATTTTTTTTTTTTTTTTACAAATGTCTTTTCATTTTATTTTTTATTATTATTTTTTATTTTATTCATTTTAGAGAGGAGACACAGAGTGAGAGAGAGAGAGAGAGAGAGAAAGAGAGAAAGGGGGGAGGAGCTGGAAGCATCAACTCCCATATGTGCCTTGACCAGACCAGTGCAGGGTTTTGAACTGGCGACCTCAGTGTTCCCAGGTCGACGCTTTATCCACTGCGCCACCACAGGTCAGGCGGTTTTAATGAATTTTATGAGTTTTTTTTTTGTCTGGGAAGCTCTTTATTTCTCCTTCAATTTTAAACTTTAGCCTTGCTGGATAGAGTAGTCTTGGTTGTAGGTTCTTGTTCTGCATTACTTTGAGTATATCTTGCCATTTCTTTCTGGCCTCAAGTGTTTCTGTTGAGAAGTTGGATGTCATCCTTATGGGGGCTCCTTTGAAGGTGATAGCCTTTTTTTCTCTAGCAACTTTAAAATTTTTCTCTTTATCCCTTAGCTTTGGTATTTTAACTAAGATGTGTCTTGGTGTAGATTTCTTTGGGTTTCTCTTTAATGGAGTTCTGTGTGCTTCTTGAACGTGTGAAGTGTTTTCCAGTCTTAATTATGGGATGTTTTCTGCTACGATTTGATTGAACAAAATTTCTATTTCTTGTTCTCTCTCCTCTCTTCAGGAACCTCTATGATGCGGATGTTATTTCTCTTCATGTTGTCACAGAGCTCCCTTAGAGTTTCCTCACATTTTTTGAGTCTCTTTTCTTTTTTCTGCTCTGCTTCTGTGCCTTTGTTTATTGTGTCCTCTAACTCGCTGATTCGACCCTCAGCCTCATCCATCCTGCTTTTAATTACTTCCACTGTGGTCCTCAGTTCTGATACTGTATTTGTCATTTCTGTCTGATTTGGCTAGACCGAGCTCACACCGGCTAGGCCTCTGCCCCCTCTGACAGAACCGTGTTTCAGTGTCCCGCCGCCACCATCCCTCCAGCAAGCCTTCAGCAGTGAGGATGGGTGCACTGCAGCTCAGACCCTAACACTCTATACTGTAGTCCTGGAAGCTCCTTCCATCTAAGCAACTCTGCTCTAAGTGCCGCAGGAGAGCTTGTTTGGCTGGTGTCCTGTTTCTCTTTGCCGGTATTGCTAGTTCCAGGGGAAATATTTGTTTTCGATTTGGGAAGTGACTCAGCCCAGGGGTTAGGGTGGCTGTCCCTCAGAGTGTTTCTCCCTGTGTCTTCCAGTCACACTCTCTTCCCGCTGCTCTGGTCCTCTCCTCTGTCCCCTTTCCCCGGAGCCCCAGGTGAGTGGTTGTGAGAGAGGTTTTCTGTGCTGTCCCTTTAAGAAGAATCTTGGTTCTGAGAAAACTGTCTCTTTCTCACAAACAGTATCTTCACTTGTTTCACAGCTCAATACTGTCCAAACGCCTCTTCTAGGCTCTGGGGCTGCAGGCTGGGGCTTTGCTCCTCGGACCCAGGTCACTCCCTCTCCGCCAAACTCTCCTCCCGCCGCGCGGGTCTGTCCGGGCTGCTGTTTGCTCCATGGAGCTGGGCAGCCCTCTTCTCGTTTTCATTTTCCTACCAGTGTCAATGTGGCTTCTGCAGTGTTCCTTGGTTGAAGAGTCCACTTAGTTTAGTTCAAAGTTGGTTTATCCAGATGAAGGTTCTTAAAATTAAGTTATAATCCACTTTGGTTCTGGGAGTTGGAAGTTGGTACGTCCGCCTATTCCATCACCATTGTGCCATCAGGGTCCTGAATTTGATAATTATCTTTTCCTCATGCATGTTTTTACATTTTATGTTTTTACATATAACATAACTAGTAATTTTCTGATATATTTTCTGTGATTTGTATTTTTTCTAAATATATTTCTGAGATTTCTCCATGTTAATACTATTTCTTGATATATATATTTATTTAGACAATTTTATTTTGATTTTATTTTTTTATTATTAGTTTAAATGGGGTGACATTGATAAATCAGGATACATATGTTCAGAGAAAACATCTCCAAGTTATTTTGACATTTGATTATGTTGCATACCCATCACCCAAATTGTCTTCTGTCACCTTCTATCTGGTTTTCTTTGTGCCCTTCCCTTCCCCCACCCCTCCCTATCCTTCCTCCCCGCCACCCCTTGTAACTACCACACTCTTATCCTTGTCTCTGATAGACAATTAATTTCTTTTTTCTTTTCTCTCTCCTTTTTTTTTTTTTACAGGGACAGAGAGAGTGTCAGAGACCGGGATAGATAGGTCCAGACAGACAGGAACGGAGAGAGATGAGAAGCATCAATTATTAGTTTTTTGTTGCCTTTGTGACACCATAGTTGTTCATTGATTGCTTTCTCACATGTGCCTTGACTGCGGGCCTTCAGCTGACTGAGCAACGCCTTGCTGGAGCCAGCGACCTTGGGTCCAAGCTGGCGAGCTTTTGCTCAAGCTAGATGGGCCCGCCCTCAAGCTGGTGAGCTCAGGGTCTCGAACCTGGGTCTTCCGCATCCCGTTCCGACACTCTATCCACTGCTCCACCACCTGGTCACACGATAGACAATTACTTTTAATGGGGTGACATTGATTAATTAGGGTACATAGATTCAGAGAAAACATCTCCAGGTCATTTTGACATGTGATTATGTTGTATACCCATCACCCAAAGTCAAATTGTCTTCTGTCACCTTCTATGTGGTTTTCTTTGTGCCCCTTCTCTCCCCCTACCTTGTCCCTCTCTCCCCCCCTAACCACTACACTCTTGACCATGTCCCTGAGTCTCATTTTTGTGTCCCACCTATGTATGGAATCATGTAGTTCTTGTTTTTTTCTGATTTACTTACTTCACTCAGTATAATGTTATCAAGGTCCATCCATGTTGTTGTAAATGATCAGATGTCATCATTTCTTATGGCTGAGTAGTATTCCATGGTATATATGTACCACATCTTCTTTATCTAATCCTCTATTGAAGGCCATGCCTTGGCCATCGTGAACAATGCTGCAATGAACATGGGGTTGCATCTGTCTTTACATACCAGTGTTTTTGTGTTTTGGGGGTATACCATATGACCCAGTAGAGGGATTGCTGGGTCATATGGTAGTTCTGTTTTTAATTTTTTGAGGAACCACCATACTTTCTTCCATAATGGTTGTATTACTTTATATTCCCACCAACAGTGAATGAGGGTTCCTTTTTCTCCACAGCCTCTCCAACACTTGTTATTACCTGTCTTGTTGATAATAGTTAATCTAACAGGTGTGAGGTGGTATCTCATTGTGGTTTTGATTTGCATTTCTCTAATAGTTAATGATGATGAGCATCTTTTCATATATCTGTTGGCCATTTGTATTTTTTCCTGGGAGAAGTGTCTGTTCATGTCCTCTTCCCATTTTATTGGATTGTTTGCTTGTTTGTTATTGAGTTTTATGAGTTCTTTGTATATTTTGGATATTAGGCCCTTGTCTGTGTTGTTGTTTGAAAATATCATCTCCCATTTAGTTGGCTGTTTGTTTATTTTGTTGAGGTTTCTCTTGCTGTGCAAAAGCTTCTTAGTCTGATGTCGTCCCATTCATTTATCTTTGCCTTCGCTTCCCTTGCCTTTGGAATCAAATTCATAAAGTGCTTTTTATGGCCAAGGTCCATGAGTTTAGTACCTATGTTTTCTTCTATGTAATTTATTGTTTCAGGTCTTATATTTATATCTTTGATCCATTTTGAATTAATTTTAGTACAAGGGGACATACTGTAGTCGAGTTTCATTCTTTTGCTTGTGGCTTTCCAGTTTTACCAGCACCATTTATTGAAGAGCCTTTCTTCTCTCCATTGTGTGTTGTTGGCCCCTTTATCAAAGATTATTTGACCATATATATGTGGTTTTACTTCTGGGCTCTCTATTCTGTTCCATTGGTCTGAGTGTCTATTTTTCTGCCAATACCATGCTGTTCTGATTATCGTGGCTCTATAATATAATTTGAAGTCAGGTATTGTAATGTCCCCAGCTTCATTCTTTTTCCTTAGGATTATTTTGGCTATTTGGGGTTTTTTATAGTTCCATATAAACCTGGTGACTTTTTGTTCCATTTCTTTAAAAACTGACATTGGAATTTTGATGGCAATTGCATTAAATTTGCATATCGCTTTGAGTAATATGGTCATTTTGACCATATTTACTCTTTCTACCCAAGAGCAAGGAATGTTTTTCCATCTCATTGTATCTTTTTGATTTCCATTAACAATGCTTTGTAGTTTTCATTATATAGGTCCTTTACATTCTATGTTATGTTTATTTCTAGGTATTTTTTGTTGTTGTTGCAACCATAAAAGGGATTATTTTTTTGAGTTTGTTTTCTGATGTTTCATTGTTGGCATATAGAAAGGCAATAGACTTCTGTATATTAGATTTGTATCCTGAGACCTTACTGTATTGGTTTATTGTTTCTAGTAGTCTTTTTGTGGAGTCTTTGGGGTTTTCGATGTACAGGATGATATCATCTGCAAAAAGTGAGACCTTTACTTCTTCTTTCCCAATATGAATGCCTTTTATTTCTTTCTCTTGTCTGATAGTTCTGGCTAGAACTTCCAGAACTATTTTGAATAAGAGTGGAGAGAGAGTGGACAACCTTGTCTTGTTACTGATTTTAGGAGAAAAGTCTTCAGTTTTATGCCATTTAATATGATGTTAGCTGATGGTTTATTATAAATGGCCTTTATTATGTTGAGATATTTTCCTTCTATACCCATTTCGTTGAGTGTTTTAAATATAAAATGGTGTTGTATTTTATCAAATGCCTTTTCTGCATCTATTGATAGGATTATATGGTTTTTGTTCTTTGTTTTGTTGATATGGTGTATTATGTTACATGTTTTATATATGTTGAATCATCCTTGTGATTCTGGGATGAATCCCACTTGATCATGATGAATAATTTTTTTAACGTGTTGTTGTATTTGATTTGCTAGTATTTTGTTTAGGATTTTAGCATCTGTATTCATTAGAGATATTGGTGTGTAGTTTTCTTTCTTTGTGTTCTCCTTGCCAGGTTTTGGTATGAGGGTTATGTTGGCCTCAAAAAATGTGTTTGGAAGTATTGCTTCTTCTTCAATTTTTTGGAAGACTTTGAGTAGGATAAGAACCAAATCTTCTTTGAATGTTTGATAGAATTCACTAGTATAGCCATCTGGCCCTGGACTTTTATTTTTGGGTAAGTTTTAGATAGTTGTTTCTATTTCCTCCCTGCTTATGGGTCTGTTTAGGCTTTCTACTTCTTCATGACTCAGTTTAGAAAGATTGTATTGTTCTGGAAATTTATCCACTTCTTCTAGATTTTAAATTTGGTGGCATATAGCTTTTCATAGTATTCTACAATAATTCTTTGTATATCTATGATATCTGTGGTGATTTCTCCTCTTTCATTTTGGATTTTATTTATAGGAGTTCTTTCTCTTTTTTCCGTAGTGAGTCTTGCCAAAGGTTTGTCAATTTTGTTGATCTTTTCAAAGAACCAGCCTCTTGTTTTATTGATTTTTTCTATAGTTTTTCTGTTCTTTATTTAATTTATTTCTGCTCTGATTTTTATTATTTCCTTTCTTCTGCTGGTTTTGGGTTGCCTTTGTTCTTCTTTTTCTAGTTCCTTAAGATGTGAAGCTAAGTTGTTTACTTGGGCTCTCTCTTGTTTGTTCATATAGGCCTGTAGTGATATGAACTTCCCTCTTATTACTGCTTTTGCTGCATCCCAGAGATTCTGATATGTCGTATTGTCAATTTCATTTGTTTGTATGTATCTTTTGATCTCTGCTTTTATTTCTTCTTTGACCCACTCATTTTCTAGAAGTATGTTGTTTAATTTTTACATTTTTGTGGTTTGTTTACTTCTTTTTTGCAGTTGAATTCTAGTTCCAAAGCTTTATGGTCAGAAAATATGCTTTATATAATTTCAGTCTTGCTGAATTTGTTGATGTTATTTTTGTGGCCCAACATATGGTCAATTCTTGAGAATGTTTCATGTACACTGGAAAAAAATGTATACTCTGGCACTTTGGGATGCAATGTCCTATAGATGTCTATTATATCCAATTGTTCTAGTGTTTCATTTAAGGCCAATATTTCTGTACTGATTTTCTGTTTGGATGAACGATCTAGAGCCATCAGTGTTGTATAGAGGTCTTCAAGTATGAGTGTATTTTTGTCGGTTTTTCTTTTTAAGTCAGTTAGTAGATGTCTTATATATTTTGGTGCTCCATGGTTTGGTGCATATATATTAAGAAGTGTTATGTCTTCTTGATTCAATGTCCCCTTTATCATTATGAAATGACCATCTTTGTCTCTGATTACCTTTGCTGTCTTTTAGTCAGCATTGTTAGATAAGAGTATGGCTACACCTGCATTTATTTGGATGTTATTTGCTTGGATAATCATTTTCCAACTTTTCACTTTGAGTTTGTTTTTATCCTTGTAGCTTAGATGAGTTTCTTGAAGGCAGCATACAGTTGAATTTTTTAAAATTAATTTTAATGGCTTGACATTGATAAATCAGGGTACATATGTTCAGAGAAAATATTTCCAGGTTATTTTGACATTTGATTATATTGTGTACCCATCACCCAAAGTCAAATTGTCCTCCCATAACCTTCTATCTGGTTTTATTTGTGCCCCTCCCCTCTCCCTACCCCAGCCCTCACAGCCACCTTCCTCCCCCGGTTAGCCAGCACACTCTTGTCCATGTCTCTGAGTCTCATTTTTATGTCCAATCTATGTATGGAACCATATAGTCCTTAGTTTTTTCTGATTTACTTACTTCACTCAGTATAATGTTATCAAGGTCCATCCATATTGTTACAAATGATCCGATGTCATCATTTCTTATGGCTGAGTAGTATTCCATAGTATATATGTACCAAAGCTTTTTAATCCACTCGTTCTCTGATGGACACTTGGGCTGTTTCCAGATCTTCGCTATTGTGAACAATGCTGCCATGAACAGGGGGACGCATTTCTTCTTTTCGAACAGTGCTATAGTGTTCTTAGGGTATATTCCTAAAAGTGGGATAGCTGGGTCAAAAGGCAGTTCGATTTTTAATTTTTTGAGGAATCTCCATACTGTTTTCCACAGTGGCTGCACCAGTCTGCATTCCCACCAGCAGTGCAGGAGGGTTCCCTTTTCTCCACATCCTCGCCAGCACTTGTTCTGTGTTGTTTTGCCGATGAGTGCCATTCTGACTAGTGTGAGGTGATATCTCATTGTGGTTTTAATTTGCATTTCTCTAATGATTAGTGATGTTGAGCATTTTTTCATATGACTGTTGGCCATCTGTATGTCCTCTTTGGAGAAATTTCTATTCATTTCTTTTGCCCATTTTTTGATTGGATTGTTTGTCTTCCTGGTGTTGAGTTTTATAAGTTCTTTATAAATTTTGGTTTTAACCCTTTATCAGACATATTGTCGAATATGTTCTCCCATTGTGTGGTTTGTCTTTTTATTCTGTTCTTGTCTTTAGCTGTACAAAACCTTTTTAGTTTGATATAGTCCCATTTGTTTATCTTGCCTTTTATTTCATTTGCCGGTGGAGATAAATCTGCAAATATATTGCTGCTACAGATGTTGGAGATCTTACTGCCTATGTTTTCTTCTAAGATGCTTATGGTTTCATGTCTTACATTTAAGTCTTTTATCCATTTTGAGTTTGTTTTTGTGAATGGTGTAAATTGATGGTCTAGTTTCATTTTTTTGCAGGTAGATGTCCAATTTTCCCAACATCATTTGTTAAAGAGGCTGTCTTTACTACATTGTATGTTCTCTCCTCCTTTGTCAAATATCAGTTGTCCATAAAGGTGTAGGTTTATTTCTGGGTTCTCTGGTCTGTTCCATTAATCTATGTGCCTGTTCTTATGACAATACCAGGCTGTCTTGAGTACAATGGCCTTGTAGTATACCTTGATATCCGGAAGAGTGATACCTCCCACTTTATTTTTTCTTTTTAAGATTACTGAGGCTATTTGTGTTCTATTTTGGTTCCATGTAAATTTTTGGGATATGTGTTTTATATCTTTGAAGTATGTCATAGGTATTTTAATTGGTATTGTATTGAATTTATAAATTGCTTTGGGTAATATAGACATTTTAATGATGTTTATTTCTCCTAGACATGAGCACGGTATATGCTTCCACTTGTTTGTATCTTCCTTGATTTCTTTTATCAATGTTTTATAATTTTTTGAGTACAAGTCTTTAACCTATTAGTTAAATTTATTCCTAGGTACTTTATTTTTTTGATTGCAATAGTGAAGGGGATTGTTTTCTTAATTTCTCTTTCTCACAGTTTATTGTTGGTATATATAAATGCCTCTGATTTCTGAGTGTTAATTTTATATCCTGCCACCTTGCTGAATTCATTTATCAGGTCCAGTAGGTTTATGACTGAGACTTTAGGGTTTTCTATATACAATATCATATCATCTGCAAATAATGACCGTTTTACTTCTTCTTTTTCAATTTGGATGCCTTTTATTTCTTCTTCTTGTCTTATTGCTGTGGCTAAGACTTTGAGAACTATGTTGAATAAGAGTGGTGAAAGGGGGCACCCCTGCCTGGTTACTGATCTTAAGGGCATTACTTTTAATTTTTGCCCATTTAGTATGATGTTTGCTGTGGGTTTATCATAGATGGCCTTTATCATATTATGGTATGTTCCCTGTATTCCCACTTTTCTGAGAGTTTTGATAATGAATGGGTGCTAAATTTTATCAAATGCTTTTTCTGCATCTATTGAAATTATCATGTGATTTTTGTCCTTCCTTTTGTTTATGTGATGAATCACATTGATTGATTTGAAAATATTGAACCAGCCTTGCCTCTCCAGAATAAATCCCACTTGATCGTGGTGTATGATTTTTTTCATATATTGCTGAATCCAGTTCGCAAATATTTTGTTGAGGATTTTAGCATCTAAATTCATCAGGGATATTGGCCTATAATTTTCTTTCTTTGTGTTGTTTTTGCCTGGTTTCTGGATCAGAATTATGCTCGCCTCATAAAAGGAGTTTGGAAGTCTTCATCTTGAATTTTTTGAAATAGCTTGGAAAGGATAGGAATTAGTTCTTCTTTGAATTTTTGGTAGAATTCTCTTGTGAAGCCATCAGGCCTAGGACTTTTCTTTTTTCGGAGTTTTTTGATAACTGTTTCAATCTCATTTGTTGTAATTGGACTGTTTATGTGTTCTAATTCTTCCAGATTGATTTTTGGAAGATTATATGATTCAAGAAATTTGTCCATTTTACCTAGGTTGTCTTATTTATTGGCATAGAGTTCTTCATAGTATTTTCTTACAATACTTTGTATTTCTGTTGTGTCAGTTGTTATTTCTCCACTCTCATTTCTAATTTTATTTATTTGAGTCCTCTCTCTTTTTTTTGTTAGTGAGTCTAGTTAAAGGTTCATCAATCTTGTTTTCCTTTTCAGAGAACCAGCTCCTGGTTTCATTGATCCTATGTATTGTTTTCTTAGTCTCTATGTCATTTATTTCCACTCTGATCTTTATTATTTCCTTCCTTCTACTTGTCCTGGGCTTTATCCCTGTTGTTTTTCTAGTTCTTTTATATGCAGGGACAAGTTTCTTATTTGAGCTTTTCTAGCTTCTCATGGTATGCCTGTAGTGCTGTGAACTTCCCTGTCAGTACTGCTTTTGCTGTGACCCATAAATTTTGAGTTGATGTATGTTCATTATCATTTGTTTCTAGGAACTTTTTTATTTCTTCTTTGATCTCATTGTTAATCCATTCATTATTTAATAATATGCTATTTAGTTTCCAAGCGTTTGAGTATTTTTCAGTTTTTCTTTTATGGTTAATTTCTAGTTTCATGGCATTGTGATCAGAAAAAATGCTTGATATAATTTCAATCTTCTTAAATTTTTTGAGACTGCTTTTGTGTCCTAACATATGTTTTATCCTAGAGAATATATCATGTGCGCTCGAAAAGAATGTATATTCTACTGCTTTAGGGTGAAAAGTTCTGAAGATATCTATTAAATCGAGTTGATCTAGTGTATTCTTTAAGTTTGCTGTTTCTTTATTAATTTTCTTTCTTGAGGATCTATACAGTGATGTTAGTGGGGTATTGAAATTCCCTACTACTATATAGTATTGCTGTTGATCTCACCATTTATACCCATCAAAGTCTGCTTTATGTATGTTGGAGCTCCTATGTTCAATGCGTAGATATTTATAATGGTTATATCTTCCTGTTGGATTGCTCCCTTTATCATTATGTAGTGTCCTTCTTTATCTCTTACTACAGCTTTTGTTTTAAAGTCTATTTTGTCAGATATAAGTGTTGCTACCCCAGCTTTTTTTCCATTTTCATTTGCATGAAATATTTTTTCACCCTTTTACCTTCAGTCTATGTGCATCTTTTGTTTTAAGGTGTGTCTCTTGTAGACAGCATATGTATGGTTCCTGTTTCTTTATCCACGCAGCTACCCTATGTCTTTTGCTAATATCACTGAATTCATTTACATTTAAGGTTATTATTGATATGTAGTTGTTTATTGCCATTTTATATTTTAAAGCTGTATTTCTCTTTTGTTATATTCTTTTCCCACTTCGATCTCTTTACGATAGGCCCCTTAACATTTCCTATAGCATTGGTTTTGTTGTAATAAATTTCTTGAGTTTTCTTTTGTCTGGGAAGCCTTTTATTTCTCCTTCTATTTTAAATGATAGCCTTGCTGGATAAAGTAGTCTTGGTGGTAGGCTCTTGTTCTGCATTACTTTGAATATTTCTTGCCATTCCCTTCTAGCCTCAAGTGTTTCTGCTGAGAAGTCGGTTGTCTTCCTTATGGGTGCTCATTTGTAGGTGATAGCCATTTTTTCTCTAGCAGCTTTTAATATTTTCTCTTTATCACTTAGCTCTGGTATTTTAATTATGATGTGTCTTGGTGTAGGTTTCTTTGGGTTTCTCTTTATTGGAGATCTCTGTGCTTCTTGAACTTGTGAAATTCTTCCTTGCATTAATTTAGGGAAGTTTTCAGCTATGATTTGATTGAATAAAGTTTCTATCCCTTGTTCTTTCTCTTCTTCTTCAGGAACCCCTATTATGTGGATGTTATTTCTCTTCATGTTGTCACAGACTTTTTGAATCTCTTCCTTTTTCTGCTCTGCTTCCATGCCTTTGTTCATCTTGTCTTCCAACTAGCTGATTCGATCCTCAGCTTCATCCATTCTGCTTTTAATTTTTTTTATTGTGGGCTTCATTTTTGATATTGTATTTGTCATCTATGACTGATTCTTTTTTAATATTTCAATTTCCTTTTTAATACTTGCTATCTCTTTATTTAGGTGTTAATAATGACCATTCATTGTTGTTCTAAGATCCCTAAGCATCCTAACAATCATTATTCTAAACTCTGCATCTGGCAGTTTGGTTATTTTCATATTGCTCAGTTCATTTTCTGGAGAATTCTTTTGTGGTTTCATTTGGATTGCACTTTTCTGTCTTCTCATTATGTCTGTGTGTTTGGGTGTGTTGTTTGTAGAGCTGGCTGAGTCTAGGCTTGGTGTTGTCTGCCTCCAATTTTCCGCTATGGTATTTCTAGGTCTTCTTGGGTTGGCTTCAGCTGTTGTTTGTAATCCACTGTGGAATTTGGCTTTTCTAATAGAGCCCCTTTGAAGTCTTGATTTGTTTTCTTCTCAGTTTTCTTAACTCGGTTGTAGTCTTGTTTACTGATATCAGCAGGGGGCTTATTTAAAACTGTATCCAGGAATGTTGTGGGTGTAACCTGAGACTCTGAAGACCTGATCTGCCAGTTACTCTCTCTGGGGGAGGAGTGCTTTCTCTGCTTCAGTAGGGGGAGGTGTATCTCAGATCTCCATGGAGACCTGAGTTACTGCCCCTCCTCCCCACTTCTTGTTTTCAGCTGTGTGTTTTTGTGCTGATTGGAGCTGGAGGGATATCTTGAGATGGTTGACCTGGAAACACTTTTGTCTTGTGTTATGTGGAAGGATTAACCCCTTCCCAGCTATGGCTGCCTCTAGCACCTCCCCCAGGTATGGCACTGGATTAGTCTGCTGCTCAGGTCCTCCCATGCATTCCTCTGTTTGTCACCAGCTATCTCTCTCTTCCCCTTTCCTTTTGGAAAACAAGTCAGCTCTTTCAACACACCTCGTTCCCAGGTCCCCAGGCAAGTGGCTGTGAGTGATATTTTCTACTGTTTTCCTTGGATTGAGAGCCTTTCTGGGCTCTTTTTTTCACTCTCACCCTTTGTTCCTGTAAGCAGGGTAGGCTCACTGCTCCTCAGCACTCCCCACCAGGCTCGATGTGGCTTCTTTGCTCCTTGGATTTTGAGAGCAGTTCTTGTAGTCCAGAGTTGGTTTTTCATGCTGGTTGTTCCTAAATTAATTTGTAATCCAGTTTGGTGGTGTGAGCTGGGAGTCTGTGTGTCTACCTACTTCACTGCCATCTTGTGTTTCTCTCTGGATTTTCTTTTTAAATCCATTCTGCTAGTCTGTGTCTTTTTATTGGTGAGTTCAATCCATTTACATTTAGTATAATTATTGACACTTGAGGGTTTCCTATTGCCAATTTATATATTGCTTTCTGATAGCTCTGTATCTTGTTTGGTTCTTCTCTTTTGTTTTTCTATCAATTTGTTTTTGTTTGGTTGTATTCCATACTTTTTTATTCTGTTTCTTCTTTTCTTAAGCCATGTGTTTCTGTGGTGTCTTTTTCAGGGGTTACCACTGAGTAAAAGAAAGGATACATATCATATTTATTGTAGTACATTATCTCATGAGTGCTTCTGCACTCCATCCTCCTTTGCTACTGTTAATCTTTGTCCTCTCCCCTTTTTTGTTTTTGTTGTCACAGATTAATCTTGTTTTTATTGTGATCTTGATGGAGCTTTTACTTGTAGTTTTGTTTCATTCTGTTCTTTGTATCTGGTCGGATAACCCACTTTAGTATTTCCTGAAGTAGGGGTTTTCTGGTGATAAATTCCCTCATCTTTTCTATATCTGTGAATGTTTTTATTTCTCCTTTGTATTTGAAGGATAGCTTTGATGGATATAGTATTCTTGGCTAGAAGTTCCTCTCTTTCAGAATTTTAAATATTGAAGTCCACTCTCTTCTGGCTTGTAGAGTTTCTGCTGAGAAATCTGATGATAATCTAATGGGCCTTCCTTTATATGTGGTATTCTTCTTTTCCCTGGCTGCCTTGAGGATTTTTTTTTTTTTGTTATTGGTTTGTGATAATTTTATTATGATATGCCTTAGATTAGGTTTGGGTTAAGATAACTCGGTGTTCTGTTTGCTTCTTGAATTCGATGCTCTAATTCTTTCCACAGGCTTGGGAATTTTTCGTTTATTATTTATTTGACTATGTTTTCCATTCCACTTTCTCTCTTTTCTCCTTCTGATATACCCATTATTCTTGTTGCTCTTTCTGATGGAGTCAGACAATTCCTGTAGGGTTTTTTTTTTTATTTTTTAAATTCGTGAGCCTCTCTCCTCTTCTCTCTGTAATGTCTTTAGTTGCCTGTTTTCTATGTCACTAATTCTCTTCTCTATCTGGCCTGTTCTATTAGCTAAGCTTGTTACCTCGTTTTTCAGTTCATGAATTGAGGTTTTCATCTCTGTTTGATTCATTTTCATAGTTTCAATTTCTTTGATGATGTATTCTTTTTGTTCATTGAACTGTTTTTTGAGCACTCTAAATTGTCTTTCTGTGCTTTCTTGTATTTCCATGAGTATTTTTAGGACTTCAATTTTTAATTCTCTGTCATTGAAATCCAAGGTTTTCAAGCAATTGAAACTTTTCTCTATAGATTTTTCCTCATTTATCTGAGCTACATCTCTTTCTTTTGTATCCATGATATTTGATTTCTTTTTCCGTAGTGGCATTTGAAAGTGGTATTGTTAATAACACTAATAAGAGATGATTAAAAAAATAATAAAAATTGAAAAAATACAGTGAAAAATGAAAATTCTATTGTGCTAAGTGGAACAAAAACTACCAATAATGGACAGCCAGAATTGGAGAGAAATGACAAAAAGATAAAAAATAAAGTAAAAAACACACAAAATGCCACAAAGAAAAAATTTAAATCCAGAATAAGATAATTCATTTGTAAATGACAATTGAATCAGAGAAAAAGTGAAAGAGAAAAAGAAGAAAATAGAAAAGAAAAAAGAGTTAAGATTTTTGGAATGTAACCCTCATATAAAAAAAAACAAGAGCCTGACTAGGCGGTGGCGCAGTGAATAGAGCGTCGGAATGGGATGCGGAACACCCAGATTCGAGACCCTGAGGTCACCAGCTTGAATGCGGGCCCATCTGGATTGAGCAAAAGCTTGTCAGTTTGGGCCAAAGGTCACTGGCTCCAGCAAGGGGTTACTCAATCTGCTGAAGGCCCGTGGTCAAGGCACATGTGAGAAAGCAATCAATGAACAACTAAGGTGTTGCAACGGCAACAAAAAACTAATGATTGATGCTTTTCTCACCTCTCTCCACTCCTGTCTGTCTGTCCCTATCTATCCCTCACTCTGACTCTCTCTCTCTGTCCCTGTAAAAAAAAAAAAAAAAAAGCAAAAATGGAAAATGTAACATCTATGGGTAATGAAGCTCAAAATGAAAGAATGAAAGGGAAAGAATAATATGGAAAGAGGATAAAAGGACTGAAGTGGAAAAAAAAGATAAAAAATACAAAAAAAATTGAAAAAAGTTATAAAAAATGTAATTTTTTCCTGGTTTTGAGAGGTATTTTCTTTATTTTCCCTCTTTCTCTTTTTCAGCAGGTAGAGCTGTACCACAGGTTCTGCCCCTATGGCACTCTTGAGTAGAGATTTGAGATTGATGTGTCACTATGGCGAAGACATAAGCTAGGCCTCAGTCCTGTTGGTAGGTGGGGCTTGTTAGGGTTTGCAGGCTCTGACAATGGGAGAGTCAGTTTCCCCAGTGCCTCTCCCCTCTTCTCTCCTTCCTGAGCCAGCGGCCTGGGGACCCAGCTGTGAAGTTGCCCCAGCCACTGCTTGCATAGCAAGAGGCTCTAAGAGTTGCCAAGTCCCCTCCTCTATCCCCTCTCAAAACACAGTTCTCGGTAGGACTTTGCCAATTAGAGCTGCCAGCGTAAACAGGCAGGGCAGGGAGACCATTGCTGGTCAGGCTCCTTTCTAAGGTTCCCAGGGTATGTCTAGTCTGCCTCAGCACTCTTCAGGACTACTCTTCACAAGCTTTTTCTCCCCTGTGCCCCTTTTGTAATCCCGCAGCCCAGCCCCCACGACTTCCACAGTGCTCTCTCAGGTCTGCTCTGCAGAATGCGCTTTGTAACCTGTATCATCTGGTGGGAAGTTGCCCCAGCCACTGCTTGCAGAGCAAGAGGCCCTAAGAGCAGCCAAGTCCCTCCTCCAGGTCTGCTCAAAGCTAAGGTGACTAGACTTTAAAATTGGTAAAGTAGGACACCATTGACTGGGGGGGGGGGTTCTTGATTAAATATTTGGTCTATATGGAGCAAAAAAAATTTTCATAGAATGCAAAAATAGTATTGTAACATATATTTTTTTAATTTCAACATAAGTACAATTTACAAATATAATACATTAAAAATTATGTATAGTATTATTTTATTCTTTGGCATATTTCTCATTTGAGTGAATTTTTTTTAGTAGATTGCTTTCGTTGTTTCAAAGGTCATGAAAATTTTCACAAGAATTTGTTAAATTATATTTCACACATAAAATGGCTTTCAAAGTCTCAACACTTAATTGTGATTTTTCTGATGTCCATACTTTATTTACCGTAGAAAAAAATGCGTTCAGTCGCAGCATTAGTTCCTGGTAAAGACCACGTGTATTCCACACTTTTTAGTGCATTATTGTATGGAACATGGTTTGTTTCAAAATGATGAAATACTTCTAAGCATTTGTTCTCTATTGTGATTTTTGCCGATGCCCAAGATTTAACCTTTTCCTTATCAATATGTTTTTAATAATGATACCTCATTAAAAAGATCATTTTTGGAAATATTACTCTATGGGAAATTTTGAGTGAGTCAGAGGGATCTGGTTACACGGTCCCAAACCGATGCCGGAGCTGCACGCGGGCCTATGGGTAGTTAGGGGACTTGACAGCTGCTGCCCCAGCAGGTACGTCCTGCCCGAAGTTCTTTGTTTCTGGGCCCCGCACGGGGCAGCCAGCTCTTGCTGCAGTGCAGGTGCTTCCAGGTCGACGTGGGGTCTCGCCGCCGAAAACCGTATATTCTTTTCCCATTCTCCCGTTGTTCCCTAGCTTTTTGTGCATTCTTTCCAAAAATTGGGACTTTTTAAAAACGCCGTGGGATGCGAGACAAATTGTTAAAAATCGGGACTGTCCCACAAAAAGTGGGATGCCTGGGCACCTTACTCAAAGCACAGTTCTGGGTAAGGCTTTGCCAACCAGAGCTGCCAGCATAAGCAGACAGGGCAGGGAGCTGATTACTGGTCAGGCTCCTTTCTAAGGGTCCCTGGGAATGTATAGTTTGCCTCAGTGCTCCGCAGGTCTAAACACCACAGGCTTCTCCCTTGTGCCCTGTTTGGAAGCCCGCAGCCCAGACACCACAACTTCCACAGTGCACTCGGATGTCTGCTCCGCAGGAATGCACTTTGTGATCTGTATTGGCTCCCAGAGGTGCCCCACCCAGACACGACCAGGTCTAGGGATCCCAGCCTTGCTCATTTCTCGTGCTGTTGGTTGGGGAGCCGGGACCACACAGAAACTCTGGCTACAGCTTATGCAGAAGTCCACTGCTGACAATCTCCAGCCTGGCCCCTCCATCTGTGAATGCACACGGCCACGCTAGAGGCGCCAGGCGGAGCCACTCACACACTGCCTGTGATTGCAGACCAGGAGTGAACAAAGCCCAAAGCTGCCGGCCTTCGCAGGCAACCCCCTCGGCCACCTCTGCCACCAGAGTCTGCCGATACCACTGGCTCCACCTCTGCGATCTCAGGTTGAGCGCCAGCACACTCTCTCCTGGGCTTGATCGTCTGCCTTAGCCCAGCTTCTTCTCTCGCCCCCAGCCCTCCTTCCCTCTCAGATCCAAGCAAAAGCGGACCTTCCTCAGATCAGTGAGGAAAGTGGAATACTCCGCTCTCTGTCTTATTTCATTCAGAGTGAATTATATATTCAACTACCTTTTCATCCAATTGTACCTTTGTTTGGTGTATGTGTATTTCAGAAGCTCCTGAGATTGTTTTTCTGTCTCTAGTTGTTGAAATTTCATGGAGAGATATTGGGAGCACCCCTCATGGCACCATTTCTCTGATGTCACCGTTGATATCATTTTTGAGCTAATTTCTTTTCAGTATTGAATAACTTCAAATTATATGGCTATGCCACAACTTATATATCATTTAAGTTGTACTATATAGTTTTTTCTGTTACAAACAATGCTGTTAAGAATATTCTTGTGTATAACTCTTGGTTGCATATGCGTGGGGATTTTATTTGCCTAGAGGGGAATGGCTGGTTCATAGAATGTGAAAATCTTCAATGATATTAGAAATATTATCCAAAGTCGTTTTACACTCTTACTCTATATTCTCACCAACTTGGTATTGTACAGCCTTTTAATTTTTGTGACTTTGACTGATGTGAATGCTTGCTGTGGTTTTTATTTACATTTCTCTGATTCCTAGTGAGGTTGGGCATCTTCACGTACTCTGTTGCCTTGCCTGTTTTCTCTTATGTATATTGACTTTACCCATTTTTTTTCTTTCGAAGTGTTAGTCTTTTCCTTATTGATTTATAGAATTTTATTATATATTGTGCTTGCTGGTCTGTTAAGGGCTAAATATCTTTTCCCAATCTCTTGATTATCTTTTTACTTTTTATTTTTTAAGTGAGAGGAAAGAGATAGAGAGACAGACTCCCACATGTGCCCTGACCGGGATCCACCTGGCAACGCCACGTGGGCCAATGCTTGAATCAACCATACTATCCTCAGCTCCCGGGATGACACCTGAACCAATCCCAGTTGAGCCACTGGCTGTAAGAGAATAAGAGAGAGAGAAGGGGATGAGGGAGGAAAAGAGCAGCAGATGTTGCTTCTCCTGTGTGCCTGACCAGGGATCAAATCTGGGTTGTCTGTATGCTGGACCAATGCTCTATCCACCGAGCAAACCGGCCAGGGCTGTCTTTTCCCTTTTTACATGGGCGACATTTATTTATTTATTTAAAACTTTAAAAAATATTTTATTTATTTATTTTAGAGAGTGGAGAGAAAGAGAAAGAAGAAGGGGGGGCGGACAGGAAGCATCAACTCCCATATGTGCCTTGACCAGTCAAGCCCAGGGTTTTGAACCAGCGACCTCAGTGTTCCAGGTCGATGTTTTATCCACAGTGTCATCATAGGTCAGGCCCTCATGGGTGACTTTTGATGAACAAAAGTTGTTTTAATGTAGTTGAGTTTTGTATTAAAATCTTTTTAAAATTCATTTTTAGAAAGAGGGAGTGGGAGAGAGACAGAGACAGATATAAATATATATAGAGAGATCGATTTGTTGTTCCACTTATTTATGCATTAATCATTGGTTGATTCTTGTATGTGCCCTGACTGGGGTTCAAATCTACATCCTTGGCATGTTGGGACGATGCCCTAACCAATTTAGCCACTCAGTCAGGTCCTATTTAAATTTTTGATATTGTTAATTGCCTGGCTTATAATTCTGTTGCTAGTGTTTGAATACTTGGTTTCTCCACATTCCTGCCAACAGTGAGCATTACTGGATTTAATTTTTGTTAATCTGATAGGTGAAAAATGGTGTCTCATTGTCTTAATTCTGACTAAGCCAGAACACATTTTCACAGGGTTATTGGCTTTTTGCATTTTTTTCTGTTTTGTTTGTTTGGTTTTTAGCATGTGCATGTGCACACATAAACAAGGAAGACAGAGAGAGAGAGAGCGAGAGAGAGCGAGAGAGAGAGAGCGAGCTAGGGACAGACAGACAGGGAAGGATAGAGATGAGAAGCATCAATATATAGTTGTGGCACCTTAGTTGTTCATTGATTACTTTCTCATATGTGCCTTGACCAGGGGGCTCCAGCCTAGCCAGTGACCCCTAGTTTAGGCCAGTGACCTCAGGGTTTCGAACCTGGGTTCTCAGCGTCCCAAGCCAATACTCTATTCACTTTGCCACTGCCTGGTCAGGCTCTTTTTCTATTTTTATTCTTCATTTTTCTGTTAGGTAGTTTGCATTTTCTTAATAGATTTTTCCCAATTGATTTGTATAGTTTCTGAATGTTAAGGAAATCAGCCTCTGTCATGCCATGTGTGTGACTACATGCTGTACTATATCCCTGAACGGCAGCCCATTGACCATTGGGTTAGGGAAACCTTAGCTTCTATAAAACATTTATCTTCTTAAGCACTGAACTCTGGCCATATTAAGCAATAAAGTCTATAGGAGAACCAGTGTAGTTCTGTGAAAGTAGGGGTGACGGAAGTGGGGAGTGTGTATGTGCACCGTGGGTGTCCATCTGATGTAAGTGTATACACAGAAATGGAGACTGAAGAGAAAGTTGAGGCAATGGGGATGTGGCCTGCTTTCTTATTTCTTAAGCTGAATGTTACTAATGCTTGGATGAGTAAGTCAGAGGTGTCTTGGATAACTTGGCTACTCTCAGCTGGTGGAGAGAGAAGGGGAATTGAATAGTTCTTAGGATCCAGTGTGTGCTGGGCGCACAGCCCTGAGGGGAGGCGTTATTAGGGGGGACATGGAAACTCAGGAACACTGTCTGGCTCCAGGTCGCACAGCTGTAAGGGGCCAGGCTGGGACTCGGCGCACTCCCCAGCCCGGCTCTTTGCCATGTACTAATTGTTCTACTATGATTAGGCTCAATTAGGGGAGGATTGGCTTTAATAAAAAGATTTATCAGGAGAACCATCTAACAAGAGAGTGAAATTAGGACATATTTTAAATAGATTGCCATCTCAACAGTGAAATTCCACATTTCTATGTTTTAGTGTTAGTAATTGGCTTAAGTGGTCCTTCCAGGAGAACACAGATAAATGAACAGTGATTGCAATGGTACTCTATTGAAAAAGAGCAAGAATCTTTATGGTCCTGTTCACTCTTAAAAGAATGTTTAACATAGAAACCAGCCAGGATTCCATTTCCCCTTTCTTGCATTTGGCAGAATTTGGATGACACTGAACTTTCTCTTCACTCATTTTTTCCATTCAACAGCTGTTTACTAAAGTCACACTTGGTGACATTTTGATAAGAGCTGAGAGTGGTGGAGAGAACAGATCCAGGTCCTGCCCTCATGTGACCTAGTCTAGTGGAGAGGATTATCAATAAATGAGTAAATAAACAAATGAAACACTTAACGACTATCTTACTGCTGTGAAGGACATATACAGGTGCCATGGGGACCAGCTTTAGATGAGGCAGTCGGGGAATGTCACATACACATTATGGGTGATGGGAGTAATGTTTATAGTTTTGGTTAAAAATTCCTCTAAACAGCCTTCCTATAAAATTTTCTTTTAGCACAGAAGAAACAGCACTGGTCTATGAAAAAAGCAGGGCATGAAATTATTTCTTCTGGGGGCTACAAAATTAAAATAAGACGATGCTCCCCGGTCAGCCTCTCCTGCTCAGTTCTGAATGAGAGTACCACACACCCCAGTGCAGTATTTTCATACTATCTGGGTGTGAATCTGATTTTTAATGGAGATTTCTCACTTGAGGTAAATAACTACCACCCATCGTTTTGTGTGTGTGTGTGGCAGAGACAGAGAGTGACAGAGAGAGGGACAGATAGGGACAGACAGACAGGAAGGGAGAGAGATGAGAAGCATCAATTCTTTGTTGCAGCACCTCAGTTGTTCATTGATTGCTTTCTCATATGTGCCTTGACCAGGGGGCATTCAGCAGACTGAATGACCCTTTGCTCAAGCCAGCGACCTTGGGCTCAAACTGGGGACCTCTGTGTTTCGAATCTGGGTCCTCTGCTTCCCAGTCTGATGCTCTATCCACTGTGCCACCGTCTGGTCAGCTACTACCACCCATCTTTAATGGGAGGACCTGAAAGCATTTAAGGAAAATATAAATCCAGACATCTGTCCAGAGCTAACATGAAAAGTCCTCTCTTGAGTTTGCAGCCTTTGGAGATAAAGTAGCTTCCATCTAGCAGGTTTCTGCCTCCCAGCCACACTCCCTGCCACATGCCATATGCCACATGCCATATGCCACATGCCATACGCCACACTCCCTGCCGCATGCCAGCCCACCAAGGTCCCAGGAACAGGATATGACTTAAAATTTTTTCTGCCCATAAGAACTCTCTCTAAAGGAGTTTCTTCAGTTCACAAACACTTCATATTTTGGTATGTTGGAGGCAGGCACAATGACAGTGCCAGGCTTTCAGGAATATAATTTGATGATCATGGTTAGAAATTACTACCCATCTTCCAGGACTCTTGGGGAGGGAACTTTTAGTTAGTTTTTCCTTTAGTTATGTATATTTGTTATTTTCTTAACCAAAATACCATTAACAGGTTTAAAAAATTGACAATAATTCTTTGATCTTACCTAAGCCCTCAGTCCATATTCAAATTTTTTGTTCTTATCTTTGGGCTTGAGGAGAGCCTCTCTTTCTAACCAGCTTAGGAGTTTTTAGTGTTGCTCCTCATAACATATAGCTCTAGAGAAGTTTCAGGTATTTGTCTGGTCACCAGTGGGAGAGAGTTCACCTTTCCGGGAGAGGGAATAAAGGAAAACTGGATGTAGAGCGCATTTGATCTAAATTAAATCATTGCCTCCGTTAAACTGGTGTTTGGGAGCCATCTGGTGGCCAGAAGGGTTTTAACACAATCTAGATCTACTTGTTGCCCTCTCGTGGCGAGTGGTGGTGTAACACTCTAGGAATCCTTTCCCTGCCTTGTTTAAAATTACAGAAATAAAGATACAGATCAGGAAGGGAGTGAGAGCTAACAGCTAACATTTACTTAACACCCATAAAACAGATGGGGCTCAGAGATGAGCCAGGGGAGTACCTATACTGGTATGGCAACTGTGGTTGCTGCCTGAACGATATTTAAGGAAACCTCAAATATGAAAATTTGAATGAACAATTCTGTGTGGAGTGAGAGGTGTGAATATATGACATAGTCTCAATTATTACTTTTAAATATTTATTTTGTACCTGAACCACAGATTTTTCGATCTGGAAAAGATCTGAGAAATTAGTCAACAAAGTTTTATTGAATTTCTACTTTTAACCTCTGTACTAAGTGCTGTTAACGATCAAAGATGAATTAGATATGTAAAATCCTGTCCTCAAAGAGTTAAAAGTGTAGCAGCAAAGACAGATAAATGAACAAGCAGATGCCATGTAGTGTTCAATGACAGTGGAAGAGCAGGCGTGCTGTGAGGACGAAGATGCTGAATGGCCAACTCTACCTGGCGGTCAGTGAAGGCTTGAAAGAGAGGAGGTAGCCAGCATCTGTTTGTGTCTTGCAGAATAAGTTTTCCAGGGATGCTGGGGAGGCTTAGGCAGTTGGAAAGCACATGCAGGGAAGCAGGACGTTGCAATGAGTGTTCAGGTGTTACAAATATGGCTGTAGTGTATGGTGTGAGGTGCACAGTAGATGGGCTACAAATCCTGCTGAATGAATGAATGAATAACTGATGCTGGTGGGAGTGGTGAGAGAGGAAGATAAAGAGGTTTGTGGGGAGCAGATCATAACACTAAGGAATGCTGGAAGAGCTAAGGGACAGTAAGGTGGAAGGCCATTGAAGGTTTTAAGGGCAACAAGGTTTTAAAAATCATTTTGGTGGTAGTGAAAGCATTTCCCTGCTTTCTAGCAGGGAACTAATTAGCAGGTTATCATAATAATTCAGAGAACAATGATGAAGGCCTAAAACAGTGGAAATGGGAACATTCAGGAAGGAATGAATTTGAGTACTATTTATTTTTATTTCTAATTTTTCCAGTTTTTTTAAATTTTATTTTTATTTTATTCATTTTAGAGAGGAGACACAGAGTGAGAGAGAGAGAGAGAGAGAGAGAGAGAGAGAGAGAAAGTGGGGAGGAGCTGGAAGCATCAACTCCCATATGTGCCTTGACCAGACCAGTGCAGGGTTTTGAACTGGTGACCTCAGTGTTCCCAGGTCGACGCTTTATCCACTGCACCACCCAGGTCAGTCTAATTTTTCCAGTTTTATTGATATATAATTGACACATTACTTCGTATTAGTGTAAAGTATACAGCAATGATATGATAAGTGTATATATGTATATTGTGAAATGATTACCACAATAAGTTTTGTTAATAGCCACCACCTTCTGTAGTCACAGATTTCTTTCTTGAGATGACACCTAAGGTTTCCTCTTTTAGCAACACAATGTAGTATTGTTATATTACAAAATATACATTACATCCCAGAACATATATATATAACTAGAAGTTTGAATCTTTTGATCACCTTCATCTAATTTTCCCCCACAGCCTCTGGTAACGACCAATCTGATCTTTGTTTTATGAGTTCAGTTTTTTTTTATATATCTACATGTGAGTAAAATTATGTAATATATGTCTTTCTCTGTCTGACTTATTTCACTTAGCATGATGTTCTCAAAGTCCAAAGGTCTATCAATGTTGTTATAGAATTCCTTGTTTGTTTTTTAGCTGCATTATATATTTACATGATTTTCCTTTATTCATTCATTAACCCAGTAATGGACACTTAGGTTTTTTACATGTCTTGGCTACTGTGAATAATGCTGAAATGAGCCTCCCTTCATTGGTGCTTAAGGGGTCCCTTTTCTCCACATCCTCACCAACACTTACCTCTTACCTTTGTGATAATAGCCCTTCTAATAGGTGTAAAGTGATATCTCATTGTGGTTTTGATTTGCATTTCTCTGATGATTGGTGATGTCCATTGAGCACCTTTTCATGTACCTGTTGGCCATTTGTATGTCTTCCTTAAAAATGATGTCTATTTAGTTCCTTTGCCAATTTTTTATTTTTTATCTTTTTTGAGAGAGGCAGGGTGAAAGAGACAGAGAGACAGAAACACTGAGCTGTTCCTGTGTATACCCTGACTGGGGATTGAACTGGCAACCTCTGTGTTTTGAGATGATGCTCCAATAAACCGAGTCAGTTGGCCGAGGCTTGCTCAATTTTTAATTGAAGTTATTTTGCTATTGAATTGTATAAGTTTTTTTTTATTTTTTAAGGATTTTATTTATTCATTTTAGAGAAGAGAGAGAGAAAGAGGTGGGGGAGGAGTAGGAAGCATCAAGACCCCTATGTGCCTTGATCAGGCAAACCCAGGGTTTTGAACAAATTGTATATGTTTTTAAAAATATATTATATATATATTTAGCACAAGAGAGAGAGAGAGAGAGAGAGAGAGAAGAAAGGAAAGAGATGAGAAGCATCAACTCGTAGTTGTAGCACGTTAGTTGTTCATTGATTGCTTTCTCATACATGCTTTAAGCAGGGGGCTCCAGCTGAGTTTTTTATTTTTATAAAAAAAGTGACCCCTTGCTCAAGCCAGCAACCTTGGACTCACGCCAGCGACTGTGGCAATTATTCATTCTTTCTTTCTTCAGTCCCCTTTCCTGGGGCTCTTCACTGCCCACATCATAATTCGATAGCTGGCATCCGGGGCTCCAGAAATCTGAACTCAACTTCTCTTTCAGCTTTAGCTCTCAGAGCTCCTCCACTCACTCCACCATGCCAGGGACTTGGACACATGGGAGCACGTTCCCTCTTCCTCTGTATTGCTACCAAAGTTCTTTACATCCTTCCAAGTCAAGGCTGAACAATCCTTCACTCAACCTGTCCTTATTCTTCGGGCGCAAAATAATATTTTAGTTTTCTGAACATCTGTAGCAGTTAACACAGTGATTCTTAACCTTTTTTGAGGTACCGAACCCACCAGTTTCATATGCGCATTCACCGAACCCTTCTTTAGTGATAAATAAAATATGACTTTTTTTTTCCAAATTCAAGACATAGGTATATGTTTTTTTTACTGGTGCACAAAATGAGCCATGCATGAACATCACCTTGCTCAAAGAACAAAAGCAACAAAGTGCATGAACTCACAACAAATTACGGTATTACTTTATTCTGGCCTCCGCGGCAGAGGCTTCTCTGAACCCCTGAGACCGACTCATCGAACCCCTAGGGTTCGATAGAACCCAGGTTAAGAACCACTGAGTTAACACCTACTCTATTCTTTTGTAGTAATTTTGAATCCATTTTATTTCCTGAAAGCCTGTTAAAGTAGAAAGTTATTATTGTCCTTATTTTCTCCCAAGAACCTAACAAAATGTTCTTACAGTGTATATACAGATGATCAATGAATATTAGAGAAATAATTGATTATACAGAAGTTCTTAGAAGTAGCTAAAGTGAAGTGCTATGGTTTGAATGTTTGTGTACCTCCCACATTCATATCTTGAAACCCTAACAAGTGATGTGATGGTATTAGTAGGTGGAGCCTTTGGGAGGTGCTTCAGCCATGACAGTGACGCTCTCATAACTCGGATTAGTGCCTCATAAAAGTGGCTCCAGAGCCTGACCAGGCCGTGATGCAGTAGATAGAGCGTCGGACTGGGACGTGGATGACATAGGTTTGAAACTCCAAGGTCGCCAGCTTGAGTGCAGGCTCATCTGGTTTGAGCAAAGCTCACCAGCTTGAGCCCAAGGTCGCTGGCTTGAGCAAGGGGTCACTCGCTCTGCTGGAGCCCCCTGGTCAAAGCACATATGAGAAAGCACTCAATGAACAACTAAGGAGCTACAACAAAGAATTGATACTTCTCATGTCTATCCCTCCCTGTCAGTCTGTTCCTATCTGTCCCTCTCTCTGTCTCTGTCACACACACACACACACACACACACACACACACACACACACACAAAAGGTGGCTTCAGAGAGACCAGTCACCCCTGCCATCACGTGAGGACACAGTGAGAAGGGGCTGGCTACGAACCAGGAGAAAGGCTCTCACCTGGCCATGCTGGTGTCTTGGTTTTGGGTTTCTCAGCTTTCAGAAATAGAAACAACAAGTTTATGCTGTTAATAAGCTATATAGTCTGTGGCATTTTGTTATAGCAGTCCTAACAAACTAAGATGTGGAGGGAACAGAAAAATTAATATATTTTTTTCCAGGCTAGAAATAAAGGGTTGAAACAGAAGCATCATTTAAAGGGGGTAGTTCTCCGAGGCAGGTTGGGTTGCCTGAAAGAAAGGACAAAAGGTGGGACTACCAAAGGTAGAGCACTCCAGGACTGGGCTCAAAGGTGGTGGACATAAAGCAACCCCCTGTCAAATGTTTGATGGTTGGACCTGTGGTGGAGCAGTGGATAAAGCATCAACTTGGAACGCTGAGGTCGCCTGTTCGAAACCCTAGGCTTGCCTGGTCAAGGTACATTTGGGAGTTGATGCTTTCTGCTCCCCTCCTTCTCTCTGTCTTTCTCTCCCCTCTCTAAAATGAATAAATGAAATCTTAAAACAAAAAGTTTGGTGATGTCTAAGTCATGACAAGCAAGTGGGAGGGCTAACGCTACTCGCTACCCATGGACTCAGTCTAGCTTGTGTATAGTTTGTGTTCCAATTCTCCATGCACTGCAGCAGTTCAAAGTCTTAGGTGATAGAAATTCAGTGCCTACTGCTGAGAAAGATGAAGGCCACTTCTCATCCATCCATTCTTTCTTCCTTTTTTTAGGTGAAAAGAGGGAAGACAGTGAAACCAACTCCCTCATGCGCCCTGGCCAGGATCTACCTAGCAAACTCATCCAGGGCCCTATACATGAGTAATGAGCTATTTTTAGCATCTGAGGCTCATCCATCATTTTTGATTCTCAAAATAACCCTTCAAGATAGATATTATCCGTGTTTTACAGATGAGGAATATGAAGCTTAAATATCTTGCTCAGGAGCACTTACATCGACCTTGCAGTTTCCATAGTTGAAGGCAAGTTGTAGTGGGTCTAGGAAGTAAGTAAGTAAGACTTCGGGATGTGACAGAGAACTATGATGAGGTGAGAAGAGCAGAACTAGGTTTTGTGGGGCTGAAGCTTTCATAATTTTGGGGCCTCCTAAGGAAAGAAAACATGCAAAATTATGTACAAAGGTGCCTATTTAGATATTTATTTAGAATGAGAAAATAAATTATAACAAATTATTGATGCTTTGACAATTCAGAATACTTTTTTTGATATAGTTTTAGGCAATTTACTAGAATTGCTTACACAGAAATGCTTTGATTGAGGCTCTGGCCTGTAGCTCAGTCGGTTAGAGTGTGGTCCTGAAAGGACAAGGTTGTGGGTGTGATCCCCAGTCAGAGCACACATGGGAAGCAAATCCATACATGCTTGTCTCTCTAAAATCAATCAAAAAAAAAAAAAAAAAAAAGAAAAAGAAAGAAAGAATGAGTGAAAGAAACAAAGAAAGAAAAAAATGCTTTGATTGCAACCTGGCTTCATCCCCCCACCTAGACCCCTCTACAACTCTCAGTACTCCCAGCAGCCTTTCAAAGGAAGGCCCTGAGGTTAAAGCTTTGCTAGCTTCACTGTGTATCACCCTTGAGGTTACTAGGGTGTGACATGAGGGATGAGCTAGAGATCAGAGAAGGATGTGGACTCTACATATTACCTGATGATAAAGCCCTAGGTCAAAACGGCCATGCTAGAATGTGATGCCCTCTTCTCCACCATGGCGGGCTCCAGCAGATGAGTAGGTATGGTGCTGAAGGGGCCTGTTGTCTTGTCTGTTGTGTCAGGGAGATGCTCTAATGAAAGAGACATCTGGAAAGTTTCAGGTGTTTTATCTAAATTTATTTTTTACTTTTAAAAAGATTTTTTAAAAATTGATTTTAGAGAGAAAGGGAGTGAGATCATAGTTGTTTCATTTTAGTTGTTCATTGATTGCTTCTTGTATGTGCCTTGACTGGGAAAGTCTGGGGCCTCAAACCAGTGACCTCAGCATTCCAGGTCGATGCTCTATCCACTGCGCCACCACAGAGCAGGTGAAATTTTGAGTTTTGAAAACAATCTGTCAGCAACAAAACAGTTTTAATTTTCTTTACTACAATCATGCATCAAAGAAATAGGTGAGTGTGTGTTTGTGTGTGTGTGTGTGTGTGTGTGTGTGTGAGAGAGAGAGAGAGAGAGAGAGAGAGAATTTGTAAGCAAGCCAGGTTCAATCTCTGAATAACTTTTTTTTCCTTATAACCTTTAAATTGGCTGCTAAGCCTTGTTTTAAATAAATAGAAAAAGATCCCCTATGATTATGAAGACAATTATTCCCAATATCTTTTAAAATTTGATTAATTCTCTATAAAACAAGGATGCTATGAGCAAATATCTTGAGCAGATTTCACTTACAGAGGAGACTGCTGAAGATGACCTTGAGGCCAATAAACCTGGGCCCTCTCCTCTGTAATGCAGCCTCCTTCCTGGTTGTCTACAATCTTAGCAGTCAGCACACCCATGAAGTTCTTTTGGGGACCTGTGAGCTGAGCTGGGGTTGAAGGTCTGGCACAAAATGCGAGTTTCCTAGAAGGGAATGGGAAAGATGATAGTCCCTGAGAGAAAACTGAGGGCACGGTGTTGATTGCTGACCATAAGATAAAGAGGACATGGGT
Source organism: Rhynchonycteris naso (assembly GCA_037038555.1). Classification (NCBI taxonomy): domain Eukaryota; kingdom Metazoa; phylum Chordata; class Mammalia; order Chiroptera; family Emballonuridae; genus Rhynchonycteris; species Rhynchonycteris naso. The sequence goes on along the minus strand of CM072996.1, from coordinate 154,928,141 downwards.
GAGCACAAGTATTTAACAAGCTTTTGGATACAGCTTGCCTGCAATTCACAGACATAGAGTAACAAATTTTCTATGCAATTTAATATATTTTATGAATCTTTTTATTTATGTATTTATTTTTATTCTGAGATTATTAGGGAAAGGTTACTGCCTATTGGCCTTTAACAATTCAGTGACTTGTTAGATCTGTTCCAGATGGTGGAACTTTATAATATTGTGTGTGTGTGTGAGAGAGAGAGACAGACAGACAGGAAGGGAGAAAGATGAGAAGCATCAACTCATAGTTGAGTCACTTTTGTTGTTCATTGATTGTTTTCTCATATGTGCCTTGACTGGGGGGTTCCAGCTGAGCCAGTGACCCCTTGCTCAAGCCAGCAACCTTGGGCTCAAGCCAGTGACCTTGGGATCATATCTATGATTCCACACTCAAGCTGGTGAACTTCGGGTTTCGAACGTGGGTCCTCAGTGTCCCAGGTTGATACTCTATCCACTGGGCCACCACCTGGTCAGGTATTATTATTATATTTTATAAGAGGTAAAGGTCACAGCCTGGCCTGAGGAGCAGGAGGGGTGGGGTGCTGTTGGGGCTTTAAGTGCACTGAGTCTTTAAGTGGGGAACTTGGGTGGTTCTGTGCTAATTAGTACAGTAACTAAAAGAAGACTGAGGAAGTAGTTGAGAGCAAACATTGCCTCACACACTTTTTGCTGACGGACATCTTGTGTCAGGGCTAGTCAACAGCCTCACTTTCCTGTGCTAGAAATACAGCAAGCAGCACAAATGTGGGCAGAAAATGTAGTGGGTAGAATAATGGCCTCCTAATCCTAGGCATCAAGGAAGATGTTAAACTCTATGATAAAAAAGACTTCAAGAGGGAACTGAGGTTATAAACCTTAAGATAGGAAGATTATCCTGGATTATCCAGATAGGCCTAATGTAATCACATGAGCCGTTAAAAATGTAAAGTTGCCAGGGCACACAGGAGAAGCGCCCATCTGCTTCTCCCCCCTCCCCCCTCCCCCCTCTCCTTTCTATCTATCTTTCTCTTCCCCTCCTGGAGCCAAAGCTTCATTGGAGTGAAGTTGGCCCCAGGCACTGATGATCGCTCCATGGCCTCCTCCTCAAGCGCTAGAGTGGCTCTGGTTGCAATGGAGCAACATCCCAGATGGGCAGAGCATTGCCCCCTAGTGGGCTTACTGGGTGGATCTCGGTTGGGCACAAGTGGGAGTCTGTCTCTCTGCCTCCTGACTTCTCACTTCAGAAAAATACAAAAAAAAAAAAAAAAAGTAAAGTTGCTAAATTTATGGTAATTTGTTACTGCAACAATAGAAAACTAATGTAGCAGGTAGGTCCTACTTAATTTCTTATGTCATTTGTCCTTAACTTTCTGAGGATCATAGACCCTTTTGCAGAATCTATTGATCTTCTATCTAGAAGAACTCATATACACACAAAACTGAATGCAATTTAAAGAGGTTCATGAACCCACCAAAGCACATATCATAGCTTTAATTTTTTTTTTAAATTAAATGAGAGCTCGGGAGGCAGAGAGACAGACTTCCGCATGTGCTTGGACTGGGATCCACCCAGCAAGCCCGCTTTGGGGTGATGCTTTGCGTATCAGGGTCATTGTTCCACTGCTGGGCAACTGAGCTATTTTTAGCACCTGAGGCAGATGCTACTGAGCCATCCTCAGTGCTGGGACCAACTTGTGAGCCAGTCGAGCCATGGCTGTAGGGGGTGGGGAGAGAAAGAAAGAGAGAAAAGGGAGAGGAGGAGGGCTGGAGAAGCAGATGGTTGCCTCTCCTGTGTGCCCTGAATGGGAATTGAACCCGGGACATCCAAATGCTGGGCTGATGCTTTATGCCACTGAGCCAACCAGCCAGGGCAACTTTATTATTATTTATTTATTTATTTTAATTTTTTTAACAGAGACAGAGAGAGAGTCAGAGAGAGGGACAGATAGGGACAGACAGACAGAAATGGAGAGAGGTGAGAAGCATCAATCATTAGTTTTTCATTGCCATTGCAACACCTTAGTTGTTCATTGCTTTCTCACCTGTGCCTTGACTGCAGGCCTTCAGCAGACCAAAGCAACCCTCTTGCTGGAGCCAGCGACCTTGGGTCCAAGCTGGCGAGCCTTCGCTCAAGCCAAATGGACCCGCGCTCAAGCTGGCGAGCTCGGGGTCTCGAACTGGGGTCCTCCGCATCCCAGTCTGACGCTCTATCCACTGTGCCACCGCCTGGTCAGGCACAACTTTAAATATTTTTAAAAAATTGTACTTATTGATTTATAAAGGGAAGAAGGGAGAGAAAGAGAGAAACATCAGTTTGTAGTTCCACTTATTTATGCATTCATTGGTTGATTCCTGCATGTGTCTTGACTGGAGATTGAACGCGCAACCTTGGCTCTAACCAACTAAGCTACCTGACCAGGGCAAAATCCTTTTAATGGTAATTGTTCAGAGGAGACAAGTAGGGTAAAAGGAGGCTTCCTAGTGATAACCTTGTTAGCTCCCAGAAGGCTGTCACAGTATCCAAGAAAGCACTTAGCTAGGTTGCAGTGAACCAATTCAGTGTTAATGAAATGAATTTCATGGATATTGAAGCTGAAAGGAAACCACCACAGCTTGAGTTTTATTGATGGACTCCTTGAAATGAGGCCACACTGTTGAGTATGACGGTCTTCATCAGACAGCTACTGATATCTAGTGATTTGAAGGTCACTCCAAAAAATTAAAATACCCACTAGGAGTGGGTATTAATTTTATTCCCCAGAGAGTATGCACAGGAGGAAAACCTTTATAGATATTATACCTTAGTAAATTAAATTTACTAACAGTTAGTGACAGTGTTTTGGAGGTTACTAATGTTACATTGATTTCATATTTGTTTAAAGCAATAGAAATTTAATGTGAGCCACTTAGGTAGCTAATAGCCACATTAAAAAAAGGTAAAAAGAAAAGATAAAATTTCCCGACCAGGTGGTAGCACAGTGGATACAGAATCAGCCTGGGATGCTGAAGACTCAGGTTCGAAACCTCAAGGTTGCAGGCTTAAGCACAGGGTCGCCAGCTTGAGCGTGAGATCACAGACATGACCCCATGTCGCTGACTTGAGCCCAAAGGTTGTTGGCTTGAACAAGGGGTCACTGGCTTGACTGGAGCCACTGCCCCCAAGGCACATATGAGAAAGCAATCAATGAACAACTAAGGTGCCGCAACTATGAGTTGATGCTTCTTATCTCTCTCCCTTCCTGTCTGTCCCTGTCTTTCTTTCTCTCTTGAAAAAAAAATTAATTTTAATAATAATATATTTTTAGTCTAATATATCTAAAATATTATCATTTCAACATGTAATCAGCATAAAATATCAATGAGATATATTCCATTCCTTTTATTTATTCAAATTAAGTCTTTGAAATCTGGTGTGCAGTTTATACTCACAGCACATCTCAGTTTGGAGAAGCCACATTTCAAGTGCTCAGTAGACACATGTGGCTAGTGGTGATCACATTAGACAGTACAGGTTTAGAAAACAATAAAGCGTTAAAATAAAATTTTTGAGGTGAAAACATTATTTAATAACACATATATACACACATGTAAATATATATGAAAAGAGCCTCAGAAGACAAAGTACTTATTATGTGGAGGAATGATTGTCACTTGTTGCTCTCTCCCTTTGTACATATATGTAGTAACAACATTGGCAATATTGTGTGAAAGAAGAAAAATAATGAAAATCTACTGTTTTCAGCAGATTTTAATTTAATCTGGTTGAACTAATCTTATGTGACCACTGCACACAATAGGTCTTTAATATATATCTGTTTATTTTATTTTTTGCCATTAAAAATAAAATTTTAGTATTGAAAAGGACTTATTTATTTATTTATTTATTTTTTATTTAGAGAGAGACAGACAGACAGACGGAAACAGACAGACAGGAAGGGAGAGAAATGAGAAGCGTCAACTCGTGGTTGTGGCACTTAAGTTGTTCATTGATTGCTTATCATCTATGCCTTCACCTTGGGGCTCCAGCTGAACCAGTGACCCTTGGGGTTCAAGTCAGTGACTGTGAGGTCATGTCTATAATCCCCTGCTAAAGCTGGTGAACCTTTGTTCAAGCCAGCAACCTCCGGTTTTTTTTTATATATATTTTATTATCATTAATTCTAATGGGGTGACACCAATAAATCAGGGTACATATGTACAATGAAAACATCTCCAGGTTATCTTATCATTCAATTGTGTTGCATACCCATCACCAAAAGTCAAATTGTCCTCAGTCACCTTCTATCTGGTTTTCCCTGTGTCCCTCCCCTCCTCCCTATCCCACCCTTCCCTCCCTCCCCCCATCCCGTAACCACCACTCTCTTGTCCATGTCTCATATTCTCACTTTTATGTCCCACCTATGTATGAAATCATGCTGTTCTCAGTTTTTCTTTTTTTCTGATTTACTTATTTCACTGCGTATAATGTTATCAAGGTACATCCATTTTGTTATAAATGATCCGATGTCATCGTTTCTTATGGCTGAGTAGTATTCCATAGTATATATGTACCATAGGTTTTTAATCCACTCGTCTTCTGACGGACACTTGGGCTGTTTCCAGATCTTCGCTATTGTGAACAGTGCTGCCAAGAACATGGGGGCGCATTTCTTCTTTTCGAACAGTGCTATGGTGTTCTTAGGGTATATTCCTATAAGTGGGATAGCTGGGTCAAAAGGCAGTTCGATTTTTAAATTTCTGAGGAATCTCCAAACTGTTTTCCACAGTGGCTGCACCAGTCTGCAATCCCACCAGCAGTGTAGAAGGGTTCCCTTTTCTCCACATACTCGCCACCACTTGTTCTGTGTTGTTTTGCTGATGAGTGCCATTCTGACTAGTGTGAGGTGATATCTCATTGTGGCTTTAATTTGCATTTCTCTAATGATTAGTGATGTTGAGCATTTTTTCATATGCCTATTGGCCATCTGTATGTCCTCTCTGGAGAAATTTCTATTCATTTCTTTTGCCCATTTTTTGATTGGATTGTTTGTCTTCCTGGTGTTGAGTTTTATAAGTTCTTTATAAATTTTAGTTATTAACCCCTTATCAGATGTGCTGTCGAATATGTTCTCCCATTGTTTGGTTTGTCTTTTTATTCTGTTCTTATTGTCTTTAGCTGTGCAAAAACTTTTGAGTTTGATATAGTCCCATTTGTTTATCTTGCCTTTTATTTCAGTTGCCCGTGGAGATAAATCTGCAAATATACTGCTGCTACAGATGTCGGAGAGCTTGCTGCCTATGTCTTCTTCTAAGATGCTTATGGTTTCATGGCTTACGTTTAAGTCTTTTATCCATTTTGAGTTTGTTTTTGTGAATGGTGTAAGTTGATGGTCTAGTTTCATTTTTTTGCAGGTAGATGTCCAATTTTCCCAACACCATTTGTTGAAGAGGCTGTCTTTACTCCATTGTATGTTCTTTCCTCCTTTGTCAAATATCAGTTGTCCATAAAGCTGTGGGTTTATTTCTGGGTCCTCTGTTCTGTTCCATTGATCTATGTGCCTGTTCTTATGCCAGTACCAGGCTGTCTTGAGTATAATGGCCTTATAGTAAACCTTAATATCTGGAAGAGTGATACCTCCTGCTTTATTTTTTCTTTTTAAGATTGCTGAGGCTATTCGTGTTCTTTTTTGGTTCCATATAAATTTTTGGAATATGTGTTCTATATCTTTGAAGTATGTCATTGGTATTTTAATTGGTATTGCATTGAATTTATAAATTGCTTTGGGTAATATAGACATTTTAATGATGTTTATTCTTCCTAGCCATGAGCACTGTATATGCTTCCACTTGTTTGTATCTTCCTTGATTTCTTTTATCAATGTTCTATAATTTTCCGAGTACAAGTCCTTAACCTCCTTGGTTAAATTTACTCCTAATTACTTTATTTTTTTGGTTGCAATAGTGAAGAGGATTGTATCCTTAATTTCTTTTGCTGATATTTCATTGTTGGTGTATAGAAATGCCTCTGATTTCTGAGTATTTATTTTATATCCTGCCACCTTGCTGAATTCATTTATAAGGTCCAGTAGTATTTTGACTGAGACGTTAGGGTTTTCAATATACAATATCATATCATCTGCAAATAGTGACAGTTTTACTTCTTCTTTTCTAATTTGGACGCCTTTTATTTCTTCTTCTTGTCTGATTGCTGTAGCTAGGACTTCCAGAACTATGTTGAATAAGAGTGGTGAAAGTGGGCACCCCTGCCTGGTTCGTGATCTTAAGGGGATTGCTTTTAATCTTTGTCCATTTAGTATGATGTTTGCTGTCAGTTTATCGTAGATGGCCTTTATCATGTTAAGGAATGATCCCTGTATTCCCACTTTACTGAGAGTTTTGAGCATGAATGGGTGCTGGATTTTATCAAATGCCTTTTCTGCATCTATTGAAATTATCATGTGATTTTTGTCCTCCCTTTTGTTTATGTGATGAATCACATTGATTGATTTGCGAATATTGAACCAGCCTTGCCTCTCCAGAATAAATCCCACTTGATTGTGGTGTATGATTTTTTTCATATATTGCTGGATCCGGTTGGCTAATATTTTGTTGAGAATTTTAGCGTCTAAATTCATCAGGGATATAGGCCTATAATTTTCTTTCTTTGTGTTGTCTTTGCCCGGTTTTGGGATCAGAAATATGCTGGCCTCATAAAAGGAGTTTGGAAGTCTTCCTTCCTCTTGAATTTTTTGAAATAGCTTGAGAAGGATAGGAGTTAGTTCTTCTTTGAATTTTTGATAGAATTCACTTGTGAAGCCATCAGGCCCAGGACTTTTCTTTTTTGGGAGTTTTTTGATAACTGTTTCGATCTCATTTGTTGTAATTGGTCTGTTTAGGTGTTCTGATTCTTCCAGATTGATTTTTGGAAGGTTATATGATTCAAGAAATTTGTCCATATCACCAAGATTGTCTAATTTTTTGGCATAGAGTTCTTCATAGTATTTTCTTACAATGCTTTGTATTTCTGTTGTGTCAGTTGTTATTTCTCCACTGTCCTTTCTAATTTTATTTATTTGAGTCCTCTCTCTTTTTTTCTTGGTGAGTCTAGTTAAAGGTTCATTAATCTTGTTTACCTTTTCAAAGAACCAGCTTCTTGTTTCATTGATCCTCTGTATTGTTTCCTTAGCCTCTATGTCATTTATATCTGCTCTGACCTTTATTATTTCCTTTCTTCTACTTGTCTTGGGTTTATTTGTTGTTGTATTTCTAGTTCTTTTAGATGCAGGGTCAGGTTGCTTATTTGAGATTTTTCTAGCTTCTTATGATATGCCTGTAGTGCAATGAACTTCCCTCTCAGTACTGCTTTTGCTGTGTCCCATAAATTTTGAGTTGATGTATGCTCATTATCATTTGTTTCTAGAAACTTTTTAATTTCTTCTTTGATCTCATTGTTAATCCATTCATTATTTAATAACATGCTATTTAGTTTCCAAGTGTTTGAGTATTTTTCAGTTTTTCTTTTGTGGTTAATTTCTAGTTTCATGGCATTGTGATCAGAGAAAATGCTTGATATGATTTCAATCTTCTTAAATTTATTGAGACCATTTTTGTGTCCTAACATGTGGTCTATCCTAGAAAATGTACCATGAGCGCTTGAGAAGAATGTATATTCTACTGCTTTAGGGTGAAAAGTTCTGAAGATATCTATTAAATCAAGTTGATCTAGTGTCTCCTTTAAGTCTGCTGTTTCTTTATTAATTTTCTTTCTTGAGGATCTATCCAGTGTTGTTAGAGGGGTATTGAAATCCCCTGGTATTATGAAATTGCTGTTAATCTTGCCCTTTATATCCATCAAAGTCTGCTTTATGTATGTCGACCTCCTATATTTGGTGCGTAGATATTTATAATAGTTATATCTTCCTGTTGAATTGTTCCCTTTATCATTATGTAGTGTCTTTCTTTATCTCTTACTACAGCCTTTGTTTTAAAGTTCATTTTGTCAGATATAAATACTGTTACCCTGGCTTTTTTTTCATTTTCATTTGCATGAAATATTTTTTTCCATCCTTTTACCTTCAGTCTATGTGCATCTTTTGTTTTAAGGTGTGTCTCTTGTAGACAGCATATGTATGGTTCCTGTTTCTTTATCCACGCAGCTACCCTATGTCTTTTGATGGGATCATTTAATCCATTTACATTTACGGTTATTATTGATATGTAGTTGTTTATTGCCATTGTATTCTTTAAAGCTGTATTCTTCTTTTGCTATATTCTTTCCTCCCTTTAAACTGTTCACAAGAGGCCCCTTAGTATCTCTTGCAGAATTGGTTTGGTTTTTATGAATTCCTTGAGGCTTTCTTTTTCTGGGAAGCTCTTTATTTCTCCTTCAATTTTAAACGTGAGCCTTGCTGGATAAAGTAGTCTTGGTTGTAGGTTCTTGTTCTGCATTACTTTGATTATATCTTGCCATTCCCTTCTGGCCTCAAGTGTTTCTGTTGAGAAGTCCGATATTATCCTTATGGGGGCTCCTTTATAGGTGTTAGCCTTTTTTTCCCTAGCAGCTTTTAAAATTTTTTCTTTACCCATTAGCTTTGGTATTTTAACTATGATGTGTCTTGGTGTAGATCTTTTTGGGTTTCTCTTTAATGGAGTTCTGTTTGCTTCTTGAACGTGTGGAGTGTTTCCCAGCCTTAATTTAGGGAAGTTTTCTGCTATGATTTGATTGAACAAAGTTTCCATTTTCTGTCCTCTCTCCTCTTCTTCAGGCACCCCTATGATGCGAATGTTGTTTCTCTTCAGGTTGTCACAGAGCTCCCTTAGAGTTTCCTCACATTTTTTGAGTCTCTTTTCCTTTTTCTTCTCTGCTTCTGTGCCTTTGTTTATTGTGTCCTCTAACTCGCTGATTCGATCCTCAGCATGATTCATCCTGCTTTTAATTCCTTCCATTGTGGTCTTCAGTTCTGATATTGTATTTGTGATTTCTGTCTGATTCTTTTTTATTATTTCAATTTCGTTTTTTATACTTGTTATCTCTTTATTTAGGTGTTCATAATGACTATCCATTGTTGCTCTAATTTCTTTGAACATCCTATCATTATTCTAAATTCTGCTTCTGGTAATTTGGTTATATCTGGTTCATTCAGGTCCTTCTCTGGGTATTTCTCTTGATTCATTTGGTTTGCATTCCTCTGCCTGCCCATTTTATCTTTGTATAAGCAAGTTGTGGCCACTGGAGTCCAGTGGGTGTTGCCTTTGTGTTCTCTAGGTGTGGTCTGTCTGCAGGTCCGCCACCCCCTCTGCCGCTGCCTAGGGCGGTTGGGTATGGGTGTTGCCAGCGCCGGCCCACTGTGGCTTTTGCTGTGATTTCTGCCTCTCCTCCGCTGGAGGGGCTGTCACTCTAGCCACAAGCCTCAGCACCAAGGGTAGAGGTGAGCACCTTTGCTCAGCTGCGGACCCAGCCTGTTTCCGGACTTCCGTCCAGAACCTGCAGTCAGAGCCTGCTTGCCACAGTTTCGCGGGTTGGGTGGGGCTTTTGATGAGCTCTCAGCTGTGAACCTTTGCCTGTCCAGAGCTTTAGCCCCGCCCTTGAGGCCAGGGCCCTTCTTCGCAGGGTCGCAAACCCAGGTTTATTTGGCCAGGCGTGTTTGCTGGCTTCCACTCAGCTGCGGACTTCCGCTTGTCCGGCACTCTACCCCGCCCCCGCGTTTGGAGCCTGCTCGTGCATGTAGAATGGCAAACCGCAGTTTCTCTGGCCGCGCGGGGCTGGTAGTGTGGGCTTAGCTGCGAGCTTCCACTTGTCTCAGGGTCTACCCTGTCCCCGCGCTCGGAGCCCGCTCGCGCATGTAGAATGGCAAACCACAGTTTCTCTGGCTGGTCGGGGCTCGTAGCGTGAGCTCAGCCGCAAGCCCTTCCCGTCCCTGGTCCTAGCCCCGTCCCCGCTGTCAGGGCCAGCTTGTGCAGGGTCGCAGAGCAGGTCTCTGCCCGTTTCTGGCCTCCCTCTGAGTTCCCGCAGGTGGAATTACAGGCGGTCCCCAGCTTCCGGACCGCTTTCGCGCGTCCCCTCCGCCCCTGCTGGGCTAGACGGAGCTCACACCGGCTTGGCCTCTGCCCACGCCGACAGAACCGAGTTTCAGCGTCCTGCCTCCACCATATCCTTCAGCAACCCTCAGCAGAGTAGGAAGGGACCTAATACTCCACACTGTAGGCCTGGGAGCTCCCTCACTGGTTTCACAGCTCAAAACTGTCCAAACGCCTCTTCTAGGTTCTGGGACTGCAGGCTGGGGCTTGGTTCCTGGGACCCAGGTCCCTTCCTCTCTGCCAAACTCTCCTCCCGCCACGCGGGTCTCTCTGGGCTGCCGTTTGCTCCGGGGAGCTGGGCAGCCCTCTTCGCGTTTTCGCTATTCCTACCAATCTCAATGTGGCTTCTTCTGTGTTCCTTGGTTGAAGAGTCCACTTAGTTTAGTTCAAAGTTGGTTTATCCAGATGATGGTTCTTAAAATTGAGTTATAATCCACTTTGGTTCTGGGAGTTGGAAGTTGGTATGTCCGCCTACTCCATCGCCATCTTGCTCCTCCAACCTCCAGGTTTTGAACCTGGGTTCTCAGCATCTCAGGCCAATGCTTTATACACCACACCACTGCCTGGTCAGGTGAAAAGGACTTTCAAAATCATTTCCTTTTTAAAGTGAGGAAGCACAGATTAGAAGAGTACAGAACATAAGGAATAAAGATACTTTTGGAAACTTTCTTACATTTTTTTTTAAATTGAGAGGTGAAAGGCAGAGACCAACTCCTACATGTGCTCCAACTGGAATCCCAGGCAAACCCCCTGCCTGGCAATGCTCTGCCCATCTGGGGCTGCTGCTTTGTTGCTCAGCAACTGAGCTATTTTAGCACCTGAAGGCAAGGTCATGGAGCCATCCCCAGTGCCTGGGGCCAACTTGCTTGAACCATTTTGAGCCATGGCTGTGAGAGAGGAAGATAGAGAGAGAGAGAGAGAGAAAGAGAGAGAGAGAGAGAGAGAGAGAGAGAAAGAGATGGGGAGGTGGAGGGGTGGAGAAGCAGATGGTTGCTTCTCCTGTGTGCCTTGACTGGGAATCAAACTCAGGACTTCCACATGTCATGCTGACACTCTACTGCTGAGCCAACCAGGCAGGGCCCTCATATGGGGTTTTTATGTTGGAAGCTTGAGTTCTTTTCTTCCTTCTAGTACCATTACTAGTTATTATTTATTGAGCTACCTACTAATGTGTCAGCCACTAAAACCATCATTATTAATATTACCACAGCTCTACAAAGTAGATCTTATCCCCATTTACAGATGGGAAAACTGAGACTTATAATGTGTCCAAGGTCAGAAAACTCATTATTGCAGAGCCAAAAGTCAAGCTTCTTCCTTTCTAGTCCAAAGCCTGGGCTGTTTCTAATACAGCACACCTCCCACTTATCAGGGGATGCCTGAAACCACAATAGCACGGAACATATTTATGATAAAGTTTCATTTATAAATTAGGCACAGTAAGGTATTAACAACAATAACAAATAAAACAATTATAACAATAAATTGTAATAAGAGTTATACAAATGTGGCACTATTAAATAAAAGAAGGGTTACTTGAAGACAAGCATTGCAATACTCTAACAGTTGAGCTGATAACCAAGGGGGCTACTAAGTGACCGACAGGGTGGCTATGTTGGACAAAGGATGATTCATGTCCTGGGTGGGATGGAGCAGGATGGCATGAGATTTCATCACTCTACTCAGAATGGTGTGCGATTTAAACTTGTGAATTGTTTATTTCTGGAATTTTCCATTAAAATATTTCAGACTGTGGTTGACCACAGGTAACTGAAACCTCTGAAAGAAAAACTGTGGGTAAGGGGGACTACTGTACGGCATGCAGGTTCCGTCAGGCTGGGGAAGGACAGGACCACAGTGGGCTCGTTGAAGTACTAGTGGGTGATTGGTGAAGTGGCCAAGGGAAGGAGAGAAGAGGAGCGATGGTAGAGCTGTGACACAAAGGGGGAAAGGTGGTCAGATGAGGTGCTGCAGTTAGTTGGGCGGTTTCTTCCATTCTCCACAGGTTGAAGGCTTAGACAGCTCACCATGTGAGTGGGCTTTGAGGAGGTGGGAGAGGAAGACTCATTTCCCAACTTAGAGGAATAAGTTACTTAACTTACCTAACTTTTTACTTAAGAGGAGCGGTGCCTGTGGCTGTTCCACAATCTTTGCCATTGACAGGTATGTTTTCCTGCCCAGGGCTCTGAGGCTGTTAAGAACACAGAGAGAGCTCTATTCACTCAATGTCCTTGAGCTTCTTGGGATTTCCAGTGTGTATTTAGTCAGGTTCAAGAAACATCTAACAACTGCTGTCTTTTCATATCTGTTGGTGACATTTAGTTGCTACCTACAGGCTTAGTTTTTCTTTGTTTCTTTCTTTTTTGTGTGTAACAGAGAGAGAGAGAGAGAGAGAGAGAGAGAGAGAGAGAGAGAGAGAGAGGAACAGATAGGGACAGACAGAAAGGAAGGGAGAGAGATGAGAAGCATCAATTCTTTGTCGCAGCACCTTAGTTGTTCAGTGATTGCTTTCTCATATGTGCCTTGACTGGGGGGCTATAGCAGACCGAGTGACCCCTTGCTCAAGCCAGTGACCTTGCTCAAACCAGATGAACTCGTCCTCAAACCGGTGACTTCGGGGTCTCGAACCTGGGTCCTCCACATCCCACAGTCCAACACTCTATGGCATTTCTTTGTTTCCTTGTGCCAGTTTTCAAAAGTGAAAAAATCATTTCCTTCTACGATGAAAGTATGTGAATGAAAATAAGATACACTTTAAGGAAAGATAAGCATAACACCCAGTCTTGAGACAATAATAATGACAAGGGTGTAAGGATATACATTTGATAGTTGCCCTCAGGGCTTACAATTGCTGCTGGGTGACAGCCAAACTGACTACAAGTTTAGGGCATGCACCATTTCTTCTTCCAGATTTCAACCACATTGTTGCAAAGCATAGCTGCCAAGAAAAGAAAGAAAAAAGGGCAAAATCCAAATAGAAAGTTCACATGGTTCCAAATCCACATAATGAAAACCATGGACACAAGGGATGCTTATAATTCTATGGATTTCCATGATATCTTGGATTTGCTTCAAAAATTGTGGTTCAGGAGGGAGAGGGTAGGAATACAGATAAAAAATGATTGGGTATGAACTTAAGCTAAGTGGGGGTACACAGGAGTTCATTCATTCTCCACTTTTGCATAAGCTTGAAATTCACTTGAAATGTCACACCAGAGATTTCCATTACTAATATTTTGTTAAATATATTACTTCTATATGTACTTACTCATAATTTATATAAATAGGATAACAATAAACCTGTTTTGTAACAAGCTCTTTTCACTCAAAAGTATATTTAGTTTTTTTATCTATAAGCCTTTAATTTGTTTACATTTTTAAAAGTTTTATTTGATTTTTAGAGAGAGAGAAACATTAATTGAAACTTAATTTGTTGTTCCACTTATTTTTGCTGTCATTGGTTGATTGTTGTGTGTGCCCTGTCCAGGGACTGAACCTGCAAACTTGGCACCACACTCCACCAGCTGTATATATATATATATATATAAACCTGCTGTTCCACTCAGTTTTTCCATTTAATTGTGTTCTCATTGATTATATCTCCTAGTGCCAGGATCGGGGATCCAACTCCTTGCTATCTTGGCATGCTGGAAGGATGCTTTATCCACTGAATCACGGTGGTCAGGACCATCCAACTTTTAACCAATACTGTAACAAACGTTCTTGCACATGTATCTTTTCTGATTTGTATCACTGTTGATTCAATAGTATGTATATTTAACATTTTGATACATGTTGCCAAGTTGCACTTAAGAAAGGTTGAATTTATACTATGAATACTCCATCTTATACCTAAGCCAACATCATCTTTTCTTAATTAGCTTTGCTAATCCAATGAAAACATGTATCTCATTGTTCATATTATTTGTACTTAACTAGCAACAATAAAAATATTTTATATGCATATTAGCTTTTTTGTGTAATTTGCTTGTTCATGTTCTTTACCAGTTTGCCTGTTAAGGTGTTGAACCTTTTTATTGACATGTAATAGCTCGTGTGTGTATGTGTGTGTGTGTGTGAGAGAGAGAGGGAGCAAGCGAGAGAGAGTGAGCAAGAGAGAGACAAGAAGGGAGAAAGGGTGAGAAGCATCAACCCATAGTTGCTTTCACTCACTTAGTTGTACATTGATTGCTTCTCGTATGTGCCTTGACTGGAGATCAAACCTTGGGCTCAAGCTGAGCCAGTGTACCCTTGCTCAAGACAGCAACATTTGGGCTCAAGCTGGTGAGTTTTGGGATTGTATGGACGATCCCCTGCTCAAGCTAGCAACTTCATGCTAATGAGCCACTACACAGAGCCAGTGACCTCGGGGCTTTGAACCAGTGAACTCACGTTCCAACTCAAGGCTTTATCTACTGTGCCACCACTGGTCAGGCTGTAATAGTTCTTTGCATATTAATGACATGTACCTTTTGTTATATATGTTGCAAATGTTCTCTTGGGTTATTGCTTCAATATTAGTTATGGTGTATGTGTGGGGCTGTGAAAATTTCCTCCCATGTAATAATTTTTAATTTTATGTAATCTAAACTTTAAGAGTTTTGGGCTTTGGCCTGACCAGGTGGTGGTGCAGTGGATAGAGCGTCAGACTGGGATGCAAAGGACCCAGGTTGGAAACCCTGAGGTCGCCAGCTTGAGCATGGGCTCACCAGCTTGAGTGTGGGGTTGCTGGCTTGAGCATGGGATCATAGACATGACCCCTTGGTGATCGCTTGAGCCCAAGGGTGACTGGCTTGAAGTCCAAGGTCTCTGGCTTGTGCAAGAGGTCACCCCTCTGCTGTAGCACTCTGGTCCAGGCACATATGAGAAAGCAATCAATGAACAACTAAAATGCCACAATGAAGAGTTGATGCTTCTTGGCCTGGTCGGTTGGCTCAGTGGTAGAGTATCAGCCTGGCATGTGGAAATCCCTGGTTCAATTCCCAGCCAGGGCACACAGGAGGAGCACCCATCTGTTTCTCCACACTTCCCCCTCTCCTTTCTCTCTACCTCTCTCTTCCCCTCCTGCAGCCAAGGCTTCATTGGAGCAAAGTTGGCCTGGGTGCTGAGGATGGCTCCATGGCCTCCGCCTCAGACACTAGAATGGCTCTGGTTTTAAGGGAGCAACGTCCCAGATGGGCAGAGAGCATCATTCCCTAGTGGGCTTGCTGGGTGGATCCTGGTCTGACGCATGTGGGAGTCTGTCTCTCTGCTTCCCTGCTCTCACCTCAGGAAAAAAGAAAGAGTTGATGCTTTTCATCTCTCTCCCTTCCTGTCTGTCTGTATATCTGTCCCTCTCTCTGTCTCTCTCTCTGTCACCGTCACAAAAAAAATAAAAGAGTTTTGGGCTTTTAAGTCATATTTAAAAAGTCCTTTCTCATGACAAGACTATAAAACTATACCAATATTTATTTTTTCTTATAGTATATCTTTTTTAAAATTTATTTTTACTTATTGATCTTAGAGAAGGAGAGAGAGAGAGCCCGAAACATAGATCTGTTCCTTTACATGCCCTCCCTGGGGATTGAACCAGCAACCTTTGTGTTTCAGGACGATGCTCTAACCAACTGAGCTTTGTGGCCAGTGCCTTACAGCATATCTTTTTATTATTAAAACACTGTTGTAAAAATGTGAATCTTTTAATACTTAACAGGATATTTTTTGTAATTTTAACTTCAAAGATAAACACCATCAATAGTTTATATTTACATATATAGTATATATAGAAATATATATATATAATTTATGTGTAAACTTACATATAAATACATATATATTTTTGTTTTTCTAATGTTTCATGCATTTCAGGCATATTCTTTTGTCAATATACATATATCTGCCTCAGTCTTTTTGAGTTGCATGGTATTTAATTCTGTAGATCAGTTTTTCTAAGTCTTTTTTCATTATGGTCTCCCTAAGAAGCCTTTTAAAGACATTTTTAATCATCTGTCCATGAAACTTTAATACCACATACATAGTGTGTATCTACTTATGTACTTTATGCATTTTGTGTTTTATATATAAAAAATCATGTTTTTTTGTCCCTTCCCCCAAAACCAATTTTCACCTCCTTGGTTGTGACAGCATCCCTTAGAGAATGCATGGTATAGATATTCCATATCATATTCCACATTTGTATGCTGTTATTGATATTCCAAGGTGATATTACCCAAATTTATCTTTATACATATATTTTGTGTTTCTATAAGATAAACTGCTAGAATTGAAAAGCTGTTACAATTGGAAGAAATACTAACTTTGGGTGGTGGGCACACAACAATATATAGATGATGTAACACAGAAATGTACACTAGAAATCATATGATTTTATTAACCAGCGTTACCCAATAAATTTAATTAAAAAAGAAAACCTGTGTCAAAAGGTATTAATATTTTTTGCCTGACCTGTGGTGGCACAGTGGATAAAGCGTCAACCTGGGAACACTGAGGTCGCCAGTTCAAAACCCTGCACTGGTCTGATCAAGGCACATATGGGAGTTGATGCTTCCAGCTCCTCCCCCCTTTCTCTCTTTCTCTCTCTCTCACTCTGTGTCTCCTCTCTAAAATGAATAAAATAAAAAGAAATTTAAATAAATAGTTTAAACTTAAAAAAAAAGGTATTAATATTTTTAAATTTAGCAGATATTGTTAAAGATTGTACCAATCACTCCTGACTCTAGGACTGGTTCTCCTACCTCATGGGAGAGTCAGGAGAGTGGGCAGCCACACCTCTGGGTCTCAGAGGCCACACCCACTAGAATCCTGGGGCCACCCCCTACAGAGGTCTGTGAAAAAAGTCTGGACAGACTGACACCTGGGGTCGAGGCGCGGAGCCACACCCACCATCCTTGCTAATCCCTGAATTACTGCAGGCCCTAGAATCTAGCACAGGTTTTTCAGTGGCTGAACCTAACAAGCAGCCAGCAGACAGAGGCTGCAGAAGGCAGGACTCAGGGAAACTTGGCTTTTTAAGCAGACCTTGCCCAAGGCCCAGTGTGAGTAAAAGCCAGACTAGGAGTGCATCCATGTACACCTGGGCTCAGCAGAGGCAGCCACAAACTCTGGATTGCTTGTAGCTCCAAGAAGGTTGCTGAGGGCCAGTCATGGGCAGTGTCTCCCATTGCTCTGCGCCGGGTTCTTGCCAGGGAGGCCCAGGGCTGGCACATGAAGGGGCCAGTTGAGGAAAGCATTGGGTCAGGACCTAACAACCCTTGCTAGAGTGGTATCCTAAGGAAAGGTTCCTCACACCAGGCCCAGCTGAGGCTAGTTCTGCTCTCTGTGATCAGCATCAGCACAGCTGCTCATGTGCATTGGATAGGGTAGAGCTTCACAGTCAGCTGGCTTCGGTGCTGTATATCCTGCCCTGCATGGCTAGATTTTCCAGGGAAAAGGGAGAGAGGCTTGGAGCATGGACATTAAACTTGTGGGTCTCTGTGAGTATATTGTTGGATCTGGTTGAGGGGCTTAGCCACCTTTGGGGGGCACAGTTAGCCCCAGGAGAGGACTCTCTTCGTCTTCCTCCCTGAGACCAGGGTTTCACCAGCTGAAAGAACTTCTGCAGAGGAGATTGTCAGTCATACTCAGTCTGAAACTGCTGATCACCATGTTGGGGAGAAATAAAATTTGAGTATCCAGCAGTGCCTGAGGGATTAAGCTCTGGGGTAGGGGTAACATTCCCCATTATACTGAGCTCCTGACCAAGAGATTCCTGATGTAGGGGGTCCCACTAATGCTGTATTCCCAAACTCAGCTTTCCTATCTCACCAAGCGTACAACCTATAGAGGGATTGGTGGGGTAAGGCCAGTCTAAGCCCACACTACAGTCTTTCTACAGAACACTGTGGGAAGACCAGGCAGCTGCAAGAGGAAGAGAAGCAGCTGAAAGTGGAGACAAATCTTACAGGGCTTGGGGCTTTTATGGAGCTGCTATCATCTCTAAGCAGGAGGAAGCTGATCCTTATACAAAGGTTGGCCCCTCCCACACTACCCAGGGACAGAAAACACAGACACAAACAGTGAAAAGTGCAGTAGCGGCAGACAGGTAGCCCACAGCAGGTTACAAATAACAGCTGATGCCACCCAAGATCTAGAGCCAACACAACTGGTAGTGGGTGGCAGACAGCACCAACCCTAGACTCAGCTAACTATACAAGCAGCATGCCTAAAGGTGGAGTTTAGCAGGCCCCAGACACTGTGGAGAATAAATATACCCAACAGGACAGACATTGCACAGTGTGTAATATACATGATCAAGGTTGACCCTTAGAGCCAGCCAGCCTAAAGGGATAATGGTACCCACAAAAGACCAAGTGCATTTAATACTCATATACAACAAGAGGGAAAATAGTGCCCTCAAGAAGCATTCCTATAACAAGAAAAACAGGAGGCCTAGATAGAGGTCAGTACCACTGAGCCCATTTTCTTTATAAAGACACCAAATAATTTTAAAGTCAGACAGTGCTACTTAATACACAGACAAAATGGGCAGACAGAGAAATGTGACTCAGATGAATCAACAAGAGAAATCCCCAGAAAAAGAATTAAATGAGATGGAAGTAACCAAACTACCAGATGCAGAGCTTAAAATAATGATATTTAGGATGTTCAAGAATCTTAGAGCAACAATGAATGGACAAAACGAACACCTAAATAAAGAGATAGCAATCATCAAAAGGAACTTTGAAATAATAAAAAATAACCAGTCAGAAATGACAAATACAATATCAGAAATGAAGACTCTACTAGAAGGAATCAATAGCAGCCTGGATGAAGCAGAGGATCAAATCAGCAATTTAGAGGACAAGATAAGTGAAAGCATGGAAGCAGAGCAGCAAAAAGAAAAGGGGCTCAAAATGACTGAGGAAACCTCTGTAACAACATGAGGAGAAACAACATCTGTATCTTGAAGGAGAAGAGAATGAACAAGGAATAGAGAACCTGCTTGAAGAAATCATAGCTGAAAAATTCCTTAAATTGATGAAGGAAAAAGTCACACAAGTTCAAGAAGCACAGAGAGTCCTGTTAAAGAGGAACCCAAATAGGCCTACACCAAGACACATAATAATTAAAGTGACAAAGTTATGAGACAAAGAAAGAATACTAAAAGCTGCAAGAGAAAAGCAGTTAATTACTTACAGAGGAGCCCCCATAAGGATGTTCATCCAACTTCTTAACAGAAACTCTTGAGGCCAGAAGAGATTGGCAAAAAATATTCAAAGTGATGCAAAACAAGAAGCTACAACTAAGACTTCTTTATCTAGCAAGGCTATTGTTTAAAATTGAAGGAGAAATAAAAAGCATCACAGACATAAACAAAACAAACAAACATATAAAACTCAAGGAATTACAACCAAACTAGTACTGCAAGAAATGTTAAGGGGCCTGCTGTAAAAAAAGCAGAGAAGAAAAGATATAGAAAAAGAGGACCATAGATTTAAAGAATAAAATGGAAAAAAATAAGTACATGTCAATAATAACCTTAACTGAAAATGAATTAAATGCTCCAATCAAAAGATGTAGATTAGTAGCATGGATAAGAAAACAGGACCCGTACATATGTTGTCTACAAGAGACCCAACTCAGAACAGAAGATACACATAGACTGAAAGTGTAGAGATGGAAAAGAATATTTCATGCAAATGGAAATGAAAAAAAAAAGCTAAAGTAGCAATACTTATATCTGACAAAATAATCTTTAAAACAAAGGCTATAATAAGGGATAAAGAAGGTCACTACATAATGATAAAGGGAGCAATCCAACAGGAGAATATAACCTTTGTAAATATTTATGAGCCTAATATAGGAGCACCTCAATATATAAAGCTGACTTTGATGAACATAAAGGTCAAGATCAACAGCAATACTATAATAGTAGAGAATTTTAATACCCCACTAGTGTCAATGGATAGATCTTCCAGACAGAAAATTAACAAAGAAACAGCTGCCTTAAATGACACACTAGATCAACTGAATTTAATAGATATCTTCAGAACCTTTCACCCCAAAGCAGCAGAATATACATTCTGTTCAAGTGCTCATGGTACATTCTCTAGGATAGACCACATGTTAGGACACAAAACATGTCTCAATAAATTTAAGAAGATTGAAATTATATTGTCTCTTCTCTGATCACAATGGCATGAAACTAGATATCAACTACAATAGAAAAACTGAAAAACATTCAAACACTTGGAGGCTAAACAGCATGTTATTAAATAATGAATGGGTTAACAATAAGATCAAGGAAGAAAAAAAAATTCCATGAAACAAATGAAAATGAATATACAACAACTCAAAATTTATGGGAAACAGCAAAAGCAGTCCCAAGAGGGAACTTCATAGCATTACAGGCATAACTTAAGAAACAAGAAAAATCTCAAATAAACAACTTAATCCTGCATCTAAAAGAACTAGGAAAAGAGCAACAAATAAAGCACAGAGGAAGTAGAAGGAAAGAAATAATAAAGATCAGAGTGGAAATAAATGACTTAGAGGCTAAAAAAACAATACAAAAGATCAATGAAACCAACAGCTGGTTCTTTGAAAAGGTAAACAAGATTGATTAACCTTTAACGAGACTCATCAAGAAATAAAGAGAGAGAGGACTCAAATAAATAAAATTAAGAATGAAAAAGGGGAAGTAACAACTGACACTGCAGAAATGCAAAGGATTGTAAGAAAATACTATGAAGATCTATATGCCAAAAATTTGGACAACCTAGGTGAAATGGATCAATTCCTGAAAACATACAATCTTCCAAGACTCCATCAGGAAGAATCAGAAAACCTAAACAGACTGATTACAACAAATGAAATGAAAACAGTTATCAAAAAACTCCCAACGAACAAATGGCCTGAAATGGATAACGTCACAGGTGAATTTTACCAAATATTCAAAGAAGAACTAACACCTATCCTTCTCAAGCTATTTCAAAAATGCAAGAGGAGGGATGACTTCCAAATTTCTTTCATGAGGCAAGCATAATCTTCATTCCAAAACCAGGTAAAGGCACTACAAAGAAAGAAAACTATAGACCAATATCTATGATAAACATAGATGCTAAAATTTTCAACAAAATATTAGCAAACTAGATCCAGCAATACATTAAAAAATCACACATGATCAAGTGGGACTTATTTCAGGGAGGCAAGGTTGGTACAATTGTTCACAAATCAATTGATGCAATTCATCATATAAACCAAAGGAAGGATAAAAATCATATGATTATATCTATAGGTGCAGAAAAAGCATTTGATAAAATCCAGCACCCATTTATGATCAAAACTCTCAGCAAAGTGGGAATACAGAGAAAATACCTCAATATAACAAAGGTCATCTATGACAAACTGACAGCCAACATTATATTCAAAGGACAAAAATTAAAAGCAATCCCCTTGAGATCAGAAATAAGTCAGGGATGCCCCCTTTCATCACTCTTAGTTAACATAGTTCTGGAAGTCCTAGACACAGCAATCAGACAAGAAGAAGAAATAAGAGGCATCCAAATTGAAAAGAAGTAAAAGTATCATTGTTTGCTGATGACATAATACTGTATATAGAAAACCCTAAAGTCTCAGTCATAAAACTACTAGACCTGATAAATGAATTCAGCAAGGTGGCAGGATATAAAATTAATACTCAGAAATCAGAGACATTTTTATACACCAACAATAAACTGTCTGAAAAAGAAATTAAGGAAACAATTCACTTCACTATTGCAACAACAAAAAAAATAAAGTACCTAGGAGTATTTTAACCAAGGAGGTAAAAGACTGGTACTCAGAAAATTATAAGACACTGAAAAAAGAAATCAAGGAAGATACAAACAGATGGAAGCATATACTGTGTTCATGGATAGGAAGAATAAACATTATTAAAATGTCTATATTACCCAAAGCAATCTATAAATTCAATGCAATTCCTATTAAAATACCAATGGCATACTTCAAAGATATAGAACAAATATCCCAAAACTTTATACGGAACCAAAAAAGAACATGAAGAGCCTCAGCAATCTTGAAAATGAAAAATAAAGTGGGAGGTATCACACTTCCTGATATCAAGTTATACTTTTAAAGTCAGAGTAATCAAAACAGCTTGGTACTGGCATAAGAACAGGCACACAGATCAATGGAACAGAACAGAGAACCCAGAAATAAGCCCACACCTTTATGGTCAATTGATATTTGACAAAGGATATAAAAGCATACAGTGGAGTAAAGACAGTCTCTTTAATAAATGGTGTTGGGAAAATTGGACAGGTACATGCAAAAAAATGAAACTAGACCCAACTCACACCATTCACAAAAAATAAACTCAAAATGGATAAAAGATTTAAATGTAAGTCGTGAAACTATAAACATTTTGGAAGAAACATAGGCAGTAAACTCTCCGATATTTCTCGTAGCAATATTTTTGTAGATATATCTCCACGGGCAAGTGAAATAAAGGACAAAATAAAAAATAGGACTATATCAAACTAAAAAGTTTTGCTTAGCAAAAGACACCATGAACAAAATTAAAAGACTGCCTGACCTGTGGTGGCACAGTGGATAAAGTGTTGCCCTGGAATGCTGAGTTTGCAGGTTCAAAGCCCAGGGCTTACCTGGTCAAGGCACATATGGGAGTTGATACTTCCTGCTCCTCCCCACCTTCTCTCTCTCTCTCCCCCTTTCTCTAAAACGAATAAATAAAATTAAAAAAAAAAAATTAAAAGACAACCCACACAATGGGAGAACATATTTGCCAATATGTCTGATAAGGGATTAATAACAAAAATTTATAAAGAATTTCTAAAATTCAACACCAGGAAGGTAAACAATTCAATTAAAAAATGGGCAAAAGAACTGAATAGACACTTCTCCAAAGACAACATACAGATGGCCAATAGACATATAAAATAATGTTCAATGTCGTTAATAATCAGAGAAATGCAAATTAAAATCACAATGAGATACCACCTCACACCTGTCAGAATGGCTATCATCAACAAATCAACACACAATAAGTGCTGGTAAGGATTTGGAGAAAAGGGAACCCTCCTGCACTGCTGGTGGGAATGCAGACTTGTGCAGCCACTGTAGAAAACAGTATGGAGATTCCTCAAAATGTTAAAAATGGAATTTCCTTTTGACCCAGCTATCCCACTATTAGGAATATATCCTAAGAATACCAAATCACTGATTCAAAAGAAGATATGCATCCCCATGTTTATTGCAGCATTGTTTATAATAGCCAAGATCTGGAAACAGCCCAAGTGTCCATCAGTGAACAAGTGGATTAAAAAGCATTGGTACATAAAATTACCAGATACAGAATTTAAAATAATGATAGTTAGGATGTTCAAAGAAATTAGAGCAACAATGGATAGTCATTACGAACACCTAAAATAAAGAGATAACAAGTATAAAAAAGGAAATTGAAATAATAAAAAAGAATCAGACAGAAATCACAAATACAGTATCAGAACTGAAGACCACAATGGAAGGAATTAAAGGAGGATGGGTGAGCCTGACCTGTGGTGGCGCAGTGGATAAAGCGTCGACCTGGGAACACTGAGGTCGCCAGTTCAAAACCCTGCACTGGTCTGGTCAAGGCACATATGGGAGTTGATGCTTCCAGCTCCTCCCCCCTTTCTCTCTTTCTCTCTCTCTCTCTCTCTCTGTCTCTCTCTCTCACTCTGTGTCTCCTCTCTAAAATGAATAAAATAAAAAATACAAATAATTAAAAAAAAAAAGACATTTGTAAAAGGAGGATGGGTGAGGCTGAGGGTCGAATCAGCGAGTTAGAGGACACAATAAACAAAGGCACAGAAGCAGAGCAGATAAAAGAAAAGAGACTAAAAATATGTGAGGAAACTCTAAGGGAGCTCTTTGACAACATGAAGAGAAATAAAATCCGCATCATAGGGATTCCTGAAGAAGGGGAGAGAGAACAAGAAATAGAAACTTTGTTCAACCAAATCATAGCAGAAAACTTCCCTAAATTAAGGCTGGGAACATTTCACACGTTCAAGAAGCACACAGAACTCCATTAAAGAGAAACCCAAAAAGATCTACACCAAGACACATCATAGTTAAAATACCAAAGCTAAGGGATAAAGAGAAAATTTTAAAAGCTGCTAGAGAAAAAAAGGCTATCACCTACAAAGAAGCCCCCTTAAGGATGACATATGACTTCTCAACAGAAACACTTCAGGCCAGAAAGGAATGGCAAGATATATTCAAAGTAAAGCAGAACAAGAACCTACAACCAAGACTACTCTATCCAGCAAGGCTAACATTTAAAATTGGAGGAGAAATAAAGAGCTTCTCAGACAAAAAAAGGCTCAAGGAATTCATTAAAACCAAACCAAGTCTGCAAGAGATACTAAGGGGCCTCTTGTGAACAGTTTAAAGGGAGACAAGAATATAGCAAAAGAAGAATACAGCTTTAAAGAATACAATGGCAATAAACAACTACATATCAATAATAACCTTAAATGTAAATGGATTAAATGATCCAATCAAAAGACATAGGGTAGCTGAGTGGATAAAGAAACAGGACCCATTCATATGCTGTCTACAAGAGACACACCTTAAAACAAAATATGCACATAGACTGAAGGTAAAAGGATGGAAAAAAATATTTCATGCAAATGGTAATTAAAAAAAAGCCGGGGTAGCAATACTTATATCCGACAAAATGAAATTTAAAACAAAGGATGTATTAAGAGATAAAGAAGGACACTACATAATGATAAAGGGAACAATTCAACAAGAAGATATAACTATTATAAATATATATGCACCAAATATAGGAGCCCCGACATACATAAAGCAGACTTTGATGGGTATAAAAGGTGAGATCAAAAGCAATACTATAGTAGTAGGGGATTTTAATACCCCTCTAACATCACTGGATAGATCCTCAAGAAAGAAAATTAATAAAGACACAGAAGACTCTAAGGATACACTAGATCAACTTGATTTAATAGATATCTTCAGAACTTTTCACCCTAAAGCAGTAGAATATACATTCTTCTCAAGCGCTCATGGTACATTTTCTAGGATAGACCACATGTTAGGACACAAAAATGGTCTCAATAAATTTAAGAAGATTGAAATCATATCAAGCATTTTCTCTGATCACAATGCCATGAAACAAGAAAATAACCACAAAAGAAAAACTGAAAAATACTCAAACACTTGGAAACTAAATAGCATGTTATTAAATAATGAATGAATTAACAATGAGATCAAAGAAGAAATAAAAATGTTTCTAGAAACAAATGATAACGAGCATACATCAACTAAAAATTTATGGGACACAGCAAAAGCAGTACTGAGAGGGAAGTTCATTGCACTACAGGCATATCATAAGAAGCTAGAAAAAGCTCAAATAAGCAACCTGACCCTGCATCAAAAAGAACTAGAAAAACAACAGCAAATAAAGCCCAAGACCAGTAGAAGGAAGAAAATAATAAAGATCAGAACAGAAATAAATGACATAGAGGCTAAGAAAATAATACAGATGATCTATGAAACCAGGAGCTGGTTCTTTGAAAAGGTAAACAAGATCGATGAACCTTTAACTAGACTCACCAACAAAAAAAGAGAGACTCAAATAAATAAAATTAGAAATGAGAGTGGAGAAATAACAACTGACACAACAGAAATACAAAGTATTGTAAGAAAATACTATGAAGAACTCTATGTCAAAAAATTAGACAACCTTGGTGAAATGGACAAATTTCTTGAATCATATAATCTTCCAAAAATCAATCTGGAAGAATCAGAACACCTAAACAGACCAATTACAACAAATGAGATCGAAACAGTTATCAAAAAACTCCCAAAAAAGAAAAGTCCTGGGTCTGATGGCTTCAGAAGTGAATTCTACCAAAAATTCAAAGAAGAACTAACTCCTATCCTTCTCAAGCTATTTCAAAAAATTTAAGAGGAAGGAAGACTTCCAAACTCCTTTTATGAGGCGAGCATAATTCTGATCCCAAAACCGGGCAAAGACAACACAAAAAAAGAAAATTACAGGGCAATATCCCTGATGAATTTAGACGCTAAAATTCTCAACAAAATATTAGCCAACCGGATCCAGCAATATATGAAAAAAATCATACACCATGATCAAGTGGGATTTATTCTGGAGGGGCAAGGCTGGTTCAATATTCGCAAATCAATCAATGTGATTCATCACATAAACAAAAGGAAGGACAAAAATCACATGATAATTTCAATAGATGCAGAAAAGGCATTTGATAAAATCCAGCACCCATTCATGCTCAAAATTCTTAGTAAAGTGGGAATACAGGGAACATTCCTTAACATGATAAAGGCCATCTACGACAAACCCACAGCAAACATCATACTAAATGAGCAAAAATTAAAAGCAATCCCTTTAAGATCAGCAAACAGGCAGGGGTACCCCTTTTACCACTTTTATTCAACATAGTTCTGGAAGTCCTAGCTACAGCAATCAGACAAGAAGAAGAAATAAAAGGCATCCAAATTGGAAAAGAAGAATAAAACTGTCATTATTTGCAAATGATATGATATTTTATATAGAAAACCCTAAAGTCTCAGTCATAAAACTACTGGACCTGATAAATGAATTCAGCAATGTGGCAGGATATAAAATCAATACTCAGAAATCGGAGGCATTTTTATATACCAACAATGAACTGTCAGCAAAAGAAATTAAGGAAATAATCCCCTTCACTATTGCAACCAAAAATATAAAATACCTGGGAGTAAATTTAACCAAGGAGGTTAAGGACTTGTACTCGGAAAATTATAAAACATTGATAAAAGAAATCAAGGAAGATACAAACAAGTGGAAGCATATACCATGCTCATGGTTAGGAAGAATAAACATCATTTAAATGTCTATATTACCCAAAGCAATTTATAAATTCAATGCAATACCAATTGAAATTCCAATGACATACTTCAAAGATATAGAACACATATTCCAAAAATTTATATGGAACCAAAAAAGAACACAAATAGCCTCAGCAATCTTAAAAAGAAAAAATAAAGCAGGAGGTATCACTCTTCCGGATATCAAGGTTTACTACAAGGCCATTGTACTCAAGACAGTCTGGTACTGGCATAAGAACAGGCACATAGATCAATGGAACAGAGAACCCAGAAAAAAAAGCCATACCTTTATGGACAACTGATATTTGACAAAGGAGGAAAGAACATACAGTGGAGTAAAGACAGCCTCTTTAACAAATGGTGTTGGGAAAATTGGACATCTACCTGCAAAAATATGAAACTAGACCATCAACTTACACCATTCACAAAAACAAACTCAAAATGGATAAAAGACTTAAATGTAAGCCATGAAACCATAAGCATCTTAGAAGAAAACATAGGCAGCAAGCTCTCCAACATATGTAGCAGCAGTATATTTGCTGATTTATCTCCACGGGCAAATGAAATAAAAGGCAAGATAAACAAATGGGACTATATCAAACTAAAAAGTTTTTGCACAGTTAAAAACAATAAGAACAGAATAAAAAGACAAACCACACAAAGGGAGAACATATTTGACAAAATGTCTGATAAGGGGTTAATAACCAAAATTTATAAAGACCTTATAAAATTCAACACCAGGAAGACAAACAATCCGATCAAAAATGGGTAAGCGAAATGAATAGAAATTTCTCCAGAGAGGACATACAGATGGCCAATAGGCATATGAAAAAGTGCTCGACATCACTAATCATTAGAGAAATGCAAATTAAAACCACAATGAGATATCACCTCACACCAGTCAGAATGGCACTCATCAGCAAAACAACAGAGAACAAGTGCTGGCGAGGATGTGGAGAAAAGGGAACCTTCCTGCACTGCTGGTGGGAATACAGACTTGTGCAGCCACTGTGGAAAACAGTATGGAGATTCCTCAAAAAGTTAAAAATCAAACTGCCTTTTGACCCAGCTTTCCCACTTTTAGGAATATACCCTAAGAACACCATAGCACTGTTCAAAAAGAAGAAATGCGCCTCCATGTTCGTGGCAGCATTGTTCACAATAGCGAAGATCTGGAAACAGCCCAAGTGTCCGTCAGAGGATGAGTGGATTAAAAAGCTTTGGTACATATATACTATGGAATACTACTTAGCCATAAGAAATGATGACATCGGATCATTTACAACAAAATGGATGGATCTTGATAACATTATACGGAGTGAAATAAGTAAAACAGAAAAAAACTGAGAACAGCATGATTTCATACATAGGTAGGACATAAAAGTGAGACTATGAGACATGGACAAGAGTGTGCTGGTTACGGGGTGTGGGGAGGGAGGAGAGGTTGGGAGAGGGGGGAGGGGAGGGGCACAAAAAAAACCAGATAGAAGGTGATAAAGGACAATTTAGCTTTGGGTGATGGGTATGCAATATAATTGAAAGATAAGATAACCTGGAGATGTTTTTTTTGAACATATGTACCCTGATTTATTAATGTCACCCCATTAAAATTAATAAAAGAAAAAAAAAGCAGTGGTACATATACACAATGGAATACTACAGGGCCATGAAAAAGAAGGAAATATTACATTTTGCGACAGCATGGATGGACTTGGAGATTATTATGCTAAGTGAAATAAACCAGGCAGAGAAAGACAAGTATCATATGATCTCACTTATATGTTGAATCTAATGAACAAGGTGAACTGAGGAATGAAATAGAGGCAGAAGCAGGGTCACAGGGAGCAGCGGGACAGCTGCCAGAGGAAAGGGGGATGAGGGGATGGAATCAGAGAAGGTGAAGGGATTAGTGAAATTTATATATAGCCTGACCAGGCGGTGGCACAATGGATAGAGCATCAAACTGGGATGCCATGGACCTGGGTTCAAGACCCCGAAGTCACCAGCTTGAGTGCGGGCTCATCTCGTTTGAGCAAGGCTCACCTGCTTGAGCCCAAAGTTGCTGGCTCGAGCAAGGGGTCACTTGGTCTGTTGTAGCTCCCGGTCAAGGCACATATGAGTAATCAATCAATGAACAACTAAGGAACCACAATGAAGAATTGATCCTTCTCATCTCTCTCCCTTCCTGTCTGTCCCTATCTGTCCCTCTCTCTGACTTTCTCTCTCAAAAGAAAAGAAATTAAAAAATATTATATATACATAACAGATAGTTACAGGTAACAGGACAGCAAATCCCAAAGGGAAGTGGGTGGGGGCTGGCAATGAGGGACGAAGGGGTGAGGTAAGGGAGTTATATTGAGTGGGATACTTGAATTCATGTTAACACATTAAATTGAAATTAATAATAATAATAAAAAAAGATTGTACCAGTGATATACCATCTACTATCTACTGAGAGTCTGGCTTCAAATTTTTTTTTTTTTTGCAAGAGAAGGAGAGAGAGACAGACATGGACAGACAGACAGACAGGAAGGGAGAGAGATGAGAAGCATCAACTCATAGTTGCGGCACCTTAGTTATTCATTGATTGTTTTCTCATATGTGCCTTGATGGGGGGCAGGGGAATGGGGCTCCAGCCAAGTAAGTGACCCCTGCACAAGCCAGCGACCTCTGGGTCAAACCAGTGACCATGGGGTCATGTCTATGATCCCACGCTCAAGCCAGATGAGCCCGCGCTCAAGATAGCAAATTTGGGGTTTCTAACCTGGGTCCTCAGTGTCCCAGGTTGGTACCCCATCCACTGCACCGCTGCCTGGTCAGGCTCTGGCTTCATTTTTACATGTAAGTCATAAATCCATTTGGAATTTATTCTGGGATGGTGAGTAAGTAAAGATCTATTTTTCTACTTTAGTCCTTAAATAATGTTATTGAATTAGTCTTTCTTTGATTGGCTCTATATCAGTGGTTCTTAACCTTCTTTGAGGTACTGAACCCACCAGTTTCATATGCGCATTCACCTAACCCTTCTTTAGTGATAAATAAAATATATTTTTTTCCAAATTCAAGACATAGGTATATGTTTTTTTACTGGTGCACAAAATGAGCCGTGCACGAACATCACCTTGCTCAAAGAACAAAACCAACAAAGTGCATGAACTCACAACAAGTTACGGTATTACTTTATTCTGGCCTCCGCGGCAGAGGCTTCTCCGAACCCCTGAGACTGACTCATTGAACCCCTAGGGTTCGATAGAACCCAGGTTAAGAACCACTGCTCTATATTAAATATGGTAAATACTTTTATATGGACGCAAGCTTGAATTTAATGCCATGATTTAAAAAAAATAATTTTATTTATTGATTTTACAGAAGGAGGAGAGGGTTAGGGATGAGAAGTAGTTGCTTTACTCTAGTTGTTCAATGGTTACTTGTCATATGTCCCTTGATTGGGTAAGCCCAGGGTTTCTAACTGGCGACCTCAGTATTCCAGGTCAGTGCTCTATTCACCGCACCACCACAGGCCAGGCTATCCCATGATTTTTTATTCCTACTTCATTACACTCTTATGTTTATTATTCTTGCTTTATAATATGCTTTGCTATCTTATTGTGCAATTCCTTTTTATGAATTTCAGCCTTGTTTTCTTGGTATTTTAATGTTTTTTTTTTACCCCTCTTGGTGAATTTTGGAGTAATTTTGCTTAGTTCCAAAGCAAAAACACAACAAAAAAGCGGTTAAAATACTATTGCAACTAAGACTGGGATTGTACTAAATTTGTGGATTAATTTACTGAGAAATTTAGACTACATTACAGTGTAACAAATTTATAAGTCATAGAAGAAACAGAAATAATACTGATTTAATGAGGTCTATCTGTAGTAGGATTTTTTCTGGGTAGTAAATGACAAAAATCTAGATAAAGCTCAAGTTTAAGCATAAAAGAGAGTTTACTAACACATTTAACTAAGAAGTCTTCAGGCATGTCATCAGGACATGGTTTCTGTCTTCTAGGTTGGCTTTTTAGCTTCAGTTTTAAATAAACCTCCATGTTACAGCAAAAGTGGCCTGTCTGCTCCATGTGTACATAGTCTGACAGTCTTTATTACTGTGTCTGTGAAAGTACCAATGATGGCTGTCACTGGCCAATCTCTAGGAGTGGGGGCAGGGTGGAAAGTTGAGAACCAGTCTTACTAGAACCACACACACTACAGTCAGGGAGGGGCACTTTCTTTCTTTTTCCAAAGTTTTTATTTTTATTCATTTTAGGAGGGGGGAGAGTGAAGAGGGGAGCAGCAGGAAGCATTGACTCCCAAATGTGCCTTGACCGGGCAAGCCCAGGGTTTTGAACTGGTGACCTCTGTGTTCTAGGTTGATGCTTTATCCACTGTGCCATCACAGGTCAGGCTGAGGGGCACTTTCTTGAAAGGAAGTGATGTTGAAAAACCAAAAATGCAGAAGTTATATATTATATTATCCCTTTACTTATAACAAGAGGACTTTAAAGAAGCATTAAGGAACATTATTAAGTAAGTTCTAATACTATTTTAAAGCATATCAAAAGTTACTTTGGGGCCATAAATGTGAAAAAAAACCCACCCCAAGTAACTGACTAGAAAAATATGCTGATAGATTAAAAAAATATTATCTTCATTATTGAATATTTGTTAGAATTGTAATGCTGATTCTTGACAATGACTCTTCTTTCCTCTCTTAATTTAATTACTGTTTAGATCCTTCAAAATCTTATTTCATACATTTATCCTTTTTTGCAACCTAATCCTCTCTTCTTGTTTTCCCTGCTCTTAAGAAACTCTATTCCCTACATTCCTAAATAAGTCAAAAACCTCTTAAGTCTACTGGTCTTTTAAGCTCTTCTCCTTTATTCGTTGGTCAACTTTAAAGAAATTTAGTTGAAAGTCATCAACAATTTCTTTAATCATCAAACCCAATGGCTTAGATCCTCCTCCTTGTTATCTTGCTGTCTATGTGGCATTTGACAATACGGATTGACCTTTCTTCCTAGAAACATGCAACCTTAGTTTCTATAAAACTCACTCTCTTGATGGTGTTTCTCTTAGCTTTATGATGACTTCTTCCCTGTTTACTTTGTTGGCTCTTTTTCCTTATCTTCTTTACATGTGGGTCATGCTCAAGTTCTGCCTTCAAACTGGTTCTTTATTCACCATTTTGCAGTGTCAAATCAAACATTCTCTATTTTCAAAAGAAAGGTATGCACTTTTTTTTTAGCTGCTTCTGATCAGTTACTCTCAACAGCTGCATGATCCAATCCTAACTACTCACTATGAAAGTCCAGCTATACTTCTGAAAACATTTGTTTTTCTTCTGAATCCAGTGGTACCCGCCCCCCCCCCCTTTAAAAATGGCACTGCTTTTTTTTTTTTTTTTTTTTTTTACTTTGGATTAGTTATTTATATGTAAGATTTGTCTTACTTTCTGGCCAAAAGTTTCTTTAAGAAAACTTTCCAATTCAACCTTGCATTGCCTACACTATGAAGCAGTGTCTTGTATAGTCAATTGTTTAGTCAATATACATTTAGCAACTACCATGTATTGTGCGAGGTGCTGGATGGTGAAGAAAACATTTGTGATTTCTCCCCTCATAACAAATACATATCATGACATTTAATAAAAGTTTGAGAGAATAAATCTTACATCCTTAACTTCTCTTTCATCTTCTTTCCTCAAACTCCTGCCTATACTTTCTGCACCCTTGCCCCAGAAAATCCCACAGATTTCTCAAACTCATCAGCTGAATTTGATTCGTGAAGTGGACACCTGTGACTGAGAAGTTGGTCTTGTGTCCAAAAGACCCACACCCAAGCACCTTCTCTTTCCAATCCTCCTGATTTCAAAATTTTTGTGTGTGACAGAGACAGAGAGACAGAGAGAGGGACAGATAGGGACAGAATGGAAGGGAGAGAGATGAGAAACATCAATTCTTCATTGCGGCACCTTAGTTGTTCATTGATTGCTTTCTCATATGTGCTTTGACCGGGGGGCTACAGCAGACCAAGTGACCCCTTGCTCAAGCCAGCAACCTTGGGCTCAGGCCAGTGACCTTGGACTTCAAGCCAGTAACTTTTGGGCTTAAGCCAGCGGCTATGAGGTCATGTTTATGATCCCACTCTCAAGCCAGATGAGCCTGTGCTCCTTCCGGCAACCTTGGGGTTTCAAACTTGGGTCCTCTGCATCCCAGTCCGATGCTCTATCCACTGCACCACCACCTAGTCAGGCCTGATTTCAGAATTTATATTAATATTACCACCTCCCCCTCACTAGCCAGGAGGAAATCTTGCTATTCTCTGATCTCTTCCTCTTCCTTCATATTTAATTCTTTTCATTCAAACATTTACCATTCTTGTTTAAGTCCTTTTATGTATAGAAGAGGTTGAAAATTAGTGACCCATGGACTATATCTAGCCAGTAGAGGTGTCTTGTTTGAGAAAGGCAGAAACCACGGGATGAACCGAAAACATGAAGCTAGTGTGTTCCAAAAGGAAAGTTTATTTCAAAAGCGTTTGGGTGCCAGAGGACTGACACCAGCAAAGGGTGTCAGCAGTGAGCTGCGGGAGGGAGCGGGTAGATATAGGGGATGCTGCAAACATTTGCTGGCACTGGGTTGTCTACACCTGGACATACTTAGATTAACATATCGGGTTGGTTGTCTTTGTTATAGACTGTCTCCTTTTCCCAACCCTCAGATCCTTCATGATGGCCTTGTCTCAAGACATTTTTCAGAACCTTCCCAGGGCAAGGTTGTGGGACAGGGAGTTTCTTTAGGGAAGGGGGAGGTTGTGTGAAGGAAATGTTTACTGAAGAAGTTGCCCTAACGGGAGTTGGGTGAAGGGAATTTGAGTTTTAAAGGAGTCAATTTAACCCTAACAGTTTATTCTTTACAATATTTAAAAAAGCAGAGCCTAACTCGTTGGCTCAGCAGTAGACCATTGGCCTGGTGTGTAGATGTCCAGGGTTCAGATCCTGGTCAGGGCACACAGGAGAAGCAACCATCTGCTTCTCCTCCCTTCCCCCTCCTCTCTCCTTCTCTCTTATTCTCCCACGACCATGACTCAATTGGTTCCAGTACATTGGCCCGGGTGCTGAGGATAGCTCCCTGGAACCTTTGTCTCAGGCCCTAAAAATAGCTCGGTTGCAAGCATGGCCCCAGATGGGCAGGGCATCAGCCCCAGATGGGGTTGCTGGGTGGATCCTGGTCGGGGTGCATGCAGGAGTCTATCTCTCCTCCTCTTACTTGGAAAAGAAGAAGAAAGAAAAAAAATTAGTTCATTTTAAAATTTATTTTTTTAGAGAGAGAAGAAAGGGGGAAGAAAAAGAGAAAGAGAGAAACATTGATTTGTTTTACTTACTTATGCATTCATTGGTTGATTCTTGTATGTGCCCTGACCAGGGATGGAATCTGCAACCTTGGTGAATCAGGATGACTCTAACCAACTGAGCTACCCAGCCTGGGCCTCTTCTTTGTAATATTTTTAAAAATTAGGTGTTGTTTTTAATGACAAAAAAAACCCCAACAACCCCCAAACATCAGAAAATCTGGCAACACTGAATCCTCATTCCTGCAAGTACTGACTGGCCTTTAGATGGAACATCTAAACAATCACTTCATCCTCTACCACCCTTATTTTCCTTATAAGTGAGTTACTTTCCTCACTTATGAAACCTTCTTAGTGTTTAATTTAGATGTCTGAGTTTGCAACCTCTGGCCTGACCACACAATGCTGGTACTGGAAGAGGTAAGGGAGCATCTTGTCTGGCAGTCTCCTTCCTCCTCTCTTTATCATCTAAGAGATGGAGAAACTGAGGCCCAAAGAATTTACATACTGGACCAATTTTATACCGCTCATGTGAACAGGATACTATTATATATCATCAGACCCCTTCCTCAACCTGGTGAGGTAAGACCCTAATATAGAATCTGAGGTTAAAATTTTTCAAATTCAAGGTCTCTGGGCTTAAAACTCTTGTTTTATCAAGCCCTGATACAGAGACCTTAATCAGTTAAGCTAGGCCTTAAGTGAAGTCACTTGCCTGTGAGGTTCTAGATTATGAATCTTAAATATCTGTCTCCCATCTTTCTAGCCTATTCTCTAGAGATTACCTGCATAAATCTCATATTCCTGAAATATGTTTGTATGTGTGTGTGTTATCCAAAACATGCCCTATGCTTTCCAACCTTTTTGATTGTTTAGTTTTATTCTCTCCACCTATATTATCCTTTCCCAATCTCATAACTTTCCCCTCATTTAAAGTCTACTTGAATGCTAGCTCTTAAAAACATTTAGTAGTTAAAAAGGTATTCTGCATGAAACAGACTTGGTTTGAAATCCTGGCTCTGTCCTTTACCTGCCATGTGATGT
Source organism: Rhynchonycteris naso (assembly GCA_037038555.1). NCBI lineage: Eukaryota > Metazoa > Chordata > Mammalia > Chiroptera > Emballonuridae > Rhynchonycteris > Rhynchonycteris naso. Next base: position 154,892,760 of record CM072996.1, on the reverse strand, counting down.
TGGTCAATTTAATCTCTGAAAACCTCAGTTTCCTCATCTGCAAAGGATGAGAATAACATTGTCTTTTACAAATGGGTTGACTATGATCCCATTTTCACAAGAAATTAATAAGAACTACTTGTTAAAATTATTTCTGTGCACTGTAGAAATCTGTCTTGATTTATAGTTATTCATATTGGTTATTCTAATATTCATCATACCAATTATTCACCTTACTAATTATCATGTATTATCAATATGTTACTATATATTATAGTTATTTTTCACAATAGATGAAGGCAGAGACTAGTCTTACACATGTTTATATTTTCACAGTACTTAATAAGAGCTTATAACTTCTGAGTTAATGAATCTGAGTATAACCTTTCTGAGATGTTCCTAAATTCTATAAAAAAACAGAATATAATAGCTGAATTGCATATTATTCCCTTATGAGGAACTTGGGAGAATTTTTCCTCAGGCTTTTATACCAAAACTATACTTCTTTTAAGCAATTTAAAAAATAAAACTTATACAACATGTGAAACTTAAAACTGTTTTTCCTTTGCTTTAGTTGCTAAGCAGTTCAGAGTCTAATTTGGGGCAGCAGCCCTCTAGCACACAGGACCTTTGGTATGAATTTTTGTGGGTATTAACATATCCCTGCCTTTATTTTGTTTTCCAATTACCTTTTGTGTCTATTTTCTCTTTCAGTCATTTTCTTCTACATACTACACAGTGTACATCTCTCTCCAAGCACACTCAATCTTTTTTTTTTTCCTTTCCAGACAGATCCTTTATTTTAGAAAATAAAATTGCATGGAGTTTATTTTTGCAGATAGATGTCCAATTTTGCCAACACCATTTGTTAAAGAGGCTGTCTTTACTCCATTGTATGTTCTTTCCTCCTTTGTCAAATATCAGTTGTCCATAAAGATGTGGGTTTATTTCTGGGTTCTCTGTTCTGTTCCATTGATCTATGTGCCTATTCTTATGCCAGTACCAGGCTGTCTTGAGTATAATGGCCTTGTAGTAAACCTTGATATCTGGAAGAGTGATACCTCCTGCTTTATTTTTTCTTTTTAAGATTGCTGAGGCTATTCGTGTTCTTTTTTGGTTCCATATAAATTTTTGGAATATGTGTTCTATATCTTTGAAGTATGTCATTGGTATTTTAATTGGTATTGTATTGAATTTATAAATTGCTTTGGGTAATATAGACATTTTAATGATGTTTATTCTTCCTAACCATGAGCATGGTATATGCTTCCACTTGTTTGTATCTTCCTTGATTTCTTTTATCAATGTGTTATAATTTTCCGAGTACAAGTCCTTAACCTCCTTGGTTAAATTTACTCCTAGGTACTTTATTTTTTTGGCTGCAATAGTGAAGGGGATTGTTTCCTTAATTTCTTTTGCTGACAGTTCATTGTTGGTATATAGAAATGCCTCTGATTTCTGAGTATTAATTTTATATCCTACCACCTGACGAGTATGCAACATAATTGAATGATAAGACAACCTGGAGATGTTCTCATTGCACATATGTACACCGATTTATTGGTGTCACCCATTAAAATTAATAATAAAAAAATTGCATGGAGTTTAAATAGTAGAATTAAGTGAAATGTGATTTTTACAACCAAATAAGCAATCTTTCGGAAGAAATACCTAAAATTCTAAGAAAACAAACAAAATGAGACACATTTTGTGTTTAATAGGGGAAAAATAGTAATTTTTTAAAAATAAACACTTTGAAATAATTTTAGGTTTATAAAAGAATTGCAAATATAACACAGAATAATTGCATTTGTGACATCAATTTAAGCCTGCTATGGTCTCCTTAAATTTATTTTATCATTTTAGGACAGCAATTTTCAACTGGTATGCCACAGGAATTTTTTTTTTATATTTTATTATTATTAATTCTAATGGGGTGACACCAATAAATCAGGGTACATATGTACAATGAAAACATCTCCAAGTCATCCCATCATTCAATTGTGTTGCATACCCATCACCAAAAGTCAAATTGTCCTCTGTCACCTTCAATCTGGTTTTCCCTGTGTCCCTCCCTTCCTCCCTATCCCACTCTTCCCTCCCTCCCCCCATCCCATAACCACCACTCTCTTGTCCATGTCTCATATTCTCACTTTTATGTCCCACCTATGTATGTAATCATGCTTTCTCAGTTTTTCTTTTTTTCTGATTTACTTATTTCACTCCGTATAATGTTATCAAGGTACATCCATTTTGTTATAAATGATCCGATGTCATCGTTTCTTATGGCTGAGTAGTATTCCATAGTATATATGTACCAAAGCTTTTTAATCCACTCGTCTTCTGACGGACACTTGGGCTGGTTCCAGATCTTTGCTATTGTGAACAATGCTGCCACGAACATGGAGGCGCATTTCTTCTTTTTGAACAGTGCTATGGTGTTCTTAGGGTATATTCCTAAAAGTGGGATAGCTGGGTCAAAAGGCAGTTCGATTTTTAATTTTCTGAGGAATCTCCAAACTGTTTTCCACAAGCACACTCAATCTTTTGAGAGAGGTGGAGTATCAATAAACAATATACATCTATAAAAGACATTAATATAGTTCTTAAAGCTTGTTAAAGCATTATTACTATTATCATTTTGATCTAATTCAGAGAGAGCCATCATCTACTTCAAGGCCATCTACTTCCCCAATTTCCTAACCCACTTACAAACTCATTCACATCTTTAAGAGAGCAAAATTTTATTTGTCCTTACAAAATATATTTATTATGTAGGATACAAATAAGCAAAAAGCAGAATAGTTAACAAACAAACAAACAAACAACGCTGTCTGGTAAGAACCTACACACTGTGGCTTTCATAATCCACTGTTCTCTCTTAACAATTCATTTTACATTATCTTTCCCTATCATTAAACAGTTTTCTACATCAATGTTTTCAACCGCCAGTCTGCAGATTGGTGTCAGTCCATGAAAGAGTTAACCACCCTGATGTTGTGTGAAGATTATAGATCCAAAGATCTTAGTCGAATTCGCTTGTGCTCAGGGTGATTTTTGCCTTAGCTGTCCCTGAAATAATTCTATTTTCACTGGTCCTCCAGTGTAAAAAGGTTGAAAAACATTGTCCCACATCATCATTTTTAACGGTTCAAAGCATCCCACTGATTGTAAAGTAAGGTAGTCAATCAAACTGAAACTCCATTTCTCTTCCTAGAAAACCTGAGGATGCTCTTAAATATGAGTGAACTTCTCTTATTTACAACCATGTTATCTATGTTGAAGAAGTATGGGTATAATATATTTAAACTATCTTTGTTGGTGGACAAACTGAACTGAACTCCTGCCAGCTTAATGTGTTATGTGCAGTTTTGATTCTTTCCTTTTGTATATTTCCTGTAAGTATATTTGCTTACTCAAAGTACATACCAATTTTAAGGATTTTGATACATAGTTCTAAATGCCCGGGGGAGAGAGAACGTATACCAATTTATATTCCCACCTGCAATGTATGCCAATTTCTATTCCCACCAGCAATGCCTGTTTCACTGAATTCTTGTCCAACACATAAACAGTGTGTCTGTAAAGTCATGGTGTACTTTTGACCAGTCACACGGTCAAAAGTGCACCATGACTTTATGGACACACTGTATTATTTTCTTTCTAATCTTTGCATAGGCATTGGATATACCATATATATTTATCACTAATGTGGCAGAATGTACCTAATTACTGACCATTATTTTTAAGTGAAAGGAGTGGAGATAGTGAGAGACTCCCACAAGCACCCAGATGGGGATCCACCCAGCAATCCCCATCTGGGGCTAATGCTTGAATCAACTGAGCTATCCTTTAGGGCCCAGGGGGATGCTGGAACCAATCCAACCACTGGCTGTGGGAGAGAAAGAGGGAGAGAAGGGGGAGTGGGAGCGGGAAGAGAAGCAGATGGTCTTCTCTCTTGTTTACCTTGACTGGAAATTGAGCCTGGGATGTCCATACATGGGGCCAATGCTCTATCCACTGAGCAAATCGGCCAGGGCCTACTGGCCATTTTCATATGTGTCTTTTGATATATTTTTGTTACTCTTTTGCCAATTTCTAATACTTTTAAATTATTAACATCCATACCCACCTTGACATCTTCCTTCCCAGTTCTGCCTATCAAAGCTGATTTATGTACTTGATCTATGCATATCATCTCCTATTTCTTTAAGAATTCATTTAGTTATCCCATTTCTTGCCAGTATATGTAACCTCTACCAGTTTTTTCTTTTGCACTAATGAACGTCACTAAGTCTCTTCTCCTTAAAGAAAAGCCCCAAGTCTTCACATTCACTTGCCTTTCTCCTCTGGCTACTGACCCTTGTCTTTTCCTTGTAAAAAGTGTGTCCCTCATAGACACACTTTTTAAAAGAATTGTCTTCACATGCTGAATCCACTTCATTTCTATCTCTTCTACTCTACAGATTTACATGAAAATCTTCAATGTCCTCTTTGTGGCCAAGATTTCAATATTAGCCTGATTAGGCAGTGGTGCAAGGATAGAGTGTCGGACTGGGACGCAGAGGACCCAGGTTCAAAACCCCGAGGTTGCTGGCTTGAGTGCGGGCTCACCAGCTTGAGCACAGGGTCTCTGGTTTGAGTGTGGGATCATAGGCATGACCCCATGGTCTCTGGCTTAAGCCCAAAGGTCGCTGGCTTGATCAAGGGGTCACTGGCCTGGCTGGAACTCTCCTATCCCCGTCAAGGCATATATAAGAAAGCAATCAATGCACAATTAAGGTGCAGCAATGAAGAACTCCTTCTCATCTCTCTCCCTTCCTGTCTGCTGTCCCTATATGTCCCTCTTTCTGTTCCTCTCTCCCTTAAAAAAAGATTTCAATATCAGAGTTATACAATATACAAAATGGTTTCCCCCCAATAAACTCAATTATGTAAAGAATATTTGTGCAGAGAAAAAACTGACAGGTAACATGAAAATTTTAAGTTACTTCTGTGTGGTTAAATGGTTTGCGTTTTCTTCTTTCTTTTAAAAACTTCCCACAGTTTTAAAAGCAAGAATAATTTACTTTGACATTAGACCACACTGCTATGTAAATTAGAAATTTTCAACTTACATTTTCTAAAAGGAGGCAGAAAACTAGAAAAGTGACATTAAGGAGATACTGAGTTAATTTCATTTCGCTGCAAGGCTCAAAGAATAAGAGGGCGTTGCACGATAGGAAAACTTCCGAATTTCTAAAAATTTTCCTCTTAAAAGGGGCCTCATGCCCTCTTTGCTCATCCCAAAAGACCTCTGAGCACCTCAGTCTATCCTGCCAGCTGCTTCAAAAGTCGGACTACTGTTCATCACCTTTGGTTGCCCTGGTAACTGTCAGCTGACCCCAACACAATTTCCATACCTCTTCCCAGAATGCTACGCATATTCTCTCATTCACTTCCGGCTCGGAGGGGTGACTCCTCCGGGAAGTACACACCTGCCGTTCTGTCTTGGTCTGTTCACCGCGCGGGGAGGGGCGTATTACTGCGGAGGGGACTGCAGGGACTGTTTTGTTCTTTCGTAACGTTTAAAGTGACAGAAAAGTTAAGGGAAGGTCATAATCTCACCATTTTTTTTTTTTGGACTTGCTAAATGGACTAGATGTTATTAAGCTGAAAGGTGTAAAGTGCTTTAAACTTATGTGCAATGTAACTTGTTGCTATTGTAATTGGAAAACAAAGCTCGAACCCGCCGCCCTTAATGCCAAGAAAGAGAGAGGAGGACAGAGTAGGTATAAAGTGTGTCATCAACTTCAAATTGCAGCAGTTTGAGAAGGCAGGTGACTCCTGTCCAAAAGAACTGGCTTAATTGTCTCCTGGCGCTGGTGGTCTTACACGGTTCTGGGGCTGTTAGTAATGGTGTAAGGGGCAAAAGGAAAAACGTCTGTGCAGTTCGTCACAATACGCAGGAAGTGGGGGTTCAGCTGCAGGAAGTCTCCTTAGCAGGTACTTTTGATTTAGTACAGACCCAATTAGCAGGGTCCTATCTGGTGTCTTTGATAACTGTTCAAGGTGAGGGGGTGGGAGGGGGTGGGTTGGGAAGTGGGCAGGTGTCTCCCAGGAACAGCTGGGACCTTGTGCCTCTGAATTGCCTGTGAAAAGAGTCCCTGTTTTCTTAGGATACAAAGTAAATATTTAAGATTTGTGAACTACATTTCTTCTTCTTTTTTTTTTTTTTAACAGAGACAGAGAGAGGGACAGACAGGGAGAGAGAGAAGAGAAGCATCAGTTCTTTGTTGCGGCACCTTAGTTGTTCATTGATTGCTTTCTCATATGTGCCTTGTGGGGGGTATGGGATGAGATACAGCAAAGCAGTGACCAACCCCTTGCTCAAGCCAGTGACCTTTGGGCTCAAGTCAGAGACTATAAGGTCTTGTCTATGATTCAGTGCTAAAGCCAGCGACCCCACACTCAAGCTGGTGAGTCCCCGCTCAAGCTGTAGACCTTGGGGTTTCGAACTTGGGTCCTACTGGGTCCTCTGTGTCCCAGTCTGACGCTCTATTCACTGCTTCACTGCCTGGTCAGGCCGTTTCTAATTAATATATAGGCCTTGACTTCATAGCTGTGACGAGGCTTTTACAGACAACTATTGTGATTTTTTAAAAAAGTTTTTTATTAAGTGAGAAGCAGGGAGGCAGAGACAGACTCCTGCATACACTGCAAGTGGGATCCACCCAGGATGATTTGCCCATTGGGGCTGTTGCTCCATTGCTGGGCAACCAAGCTGTTTTAGCCCTGAGGTGAGGCCATGGAGGCATCCTCAGTGCCCAGAGCCAACTTGCTTGAACCATTCCAGCTATGGCTGCTGGAGAGGAGGAGATAGAAAGGGGGGGGGGAGACAGACAGAGAGAGTCAGAGGAGGTGGGGAAGTGGTTGCTTTTCCTGTGTGCCATGACTGGGAATCAAACCTGGGACTTCCACATGACAGGCCTATGCTCTACCGCTGCCGGCCAGGGCCAACTATTGTGATTTAAACTCTCCTAATTGTCAGGTCCTTCCCCAGTATAAGCTTTCCCTGACAGTCCTACAAAGATAAACTTTTTTTTGCTACATTTCCAAGTAAAGGTCAGCCAGAGAGCCATTGCAATGGTTCTCAAACTTTTTGAAGTCGGGGCACATTTAAAATCCTATAAATAATTGTAGGTGCACTATATACAAATTTCTGAGAAATATGTTATAATAATTAAGTCAAATATTAAAGAAAATAAATATAAAGTCCAAGTGTGCTTTTATGGTAATTAAACAAAATAAATACAACAAAATTAAATTTATTCTGACATTAAAAAACATTTTTATGTTACATTTTTTGAGTTATGCTTTTTAGAATTCATAAAAGGGTTAAAAAATAGAAAAAACCCAAAAAAGTTATATATATATTTTTTTTTTCAAAAAAGTTATATTTTTATATAAAGAGATAGATTCTTAGTAAGATTTCGTAAACTTGGCAGTTCTCAGTGCAAATGTGTTAAGTTTTTTCATTCTTATGTTTATGAAAAACATGAGCCTGATGTGTCCTAGCTGTGGGGTGGCTAATGTGGGACGGTCACATGGGGAACCCAGGCCCGGGAACTTTGACTAGGGCTGCCCACACAACCAAGCGCACCAAAACTGAAGTTCCCAGAGATCTTTGGGAAAGGAGCAACTGTCTGTCAGCCAGTGAGATTTCACTACGTCATATTAGCTCGACGACCCTAAAGGAACCCTAGGACACCTTTAAATACCTCTCATGCAGTCTAATTCGGGTGACTCACCTAGCCTGTGACCCCAGGGCTGGGGGACTTCATGGGGCGGGATGCGCGGTCCTTAATAAAGCCTCTTATTATTCCACACTTTGTGGCTTTTGGCCCCCCTCTTCCTTCTTTCTTGGTGGGGAAAAATACCTTACACTAGTGATTTCTTCAATGTTTGGGCATATATTTGAAAGGGAAATTCTCATTTTCTCGTCAATACATTGAAGAATTCCTGTCTTTTTACTCTTGTGTTGAGGGTAGAAAAATCCTAATAGGGTGTTGAAAATTGTAGTAAAATGTTCAAAGCTTTTTTAGATATGGCCACATATTCTTTTATAGAAATCCATAAGGCTTCAAGAAACAATTCCTTATGTTTAATCATCAATCCAAAACCCCCACTATACATATCATCTTAACTTTACACCAAAGGATAGAAGAAACTTGCCTTCAGTCTTTCCAGGGAACATGGGGGGTAGTATAAACAATCCACCATAGTTTAACAGCCTTTTGCAACCTAATCAGGCAAGTGAGGTGGCGGGTTGGGCAGACTGTCAGCTTACAGCCAATTCGCCACACCTCTGTGCCCCAAAAATCTAAACCCCAAAAACCCTGTTGATTTTTGGGTCCTCAACACATATTTCTCTGGAATACCATAGGCCCCCCCTGGAAATCTAGGGCGCAACAGTGCACCCTGGCGCACACTTTGAGAACTACTGTATTAGAAAATAGCAAGCAGATTGATTAACTATTTCCTAACCCTTACATATCTCCTATTCATTACAACTAAAAGGTACTATTACTAAAGCCAGATTTCTAACTTTTGGGCTTCCCAATCACTGATACAGTTAAAGAACTTTAAACAACTTATTCCTATGAAAAGTCAATTAGTTTTGCTTTAGAAAATGAAGGCAAGCACAAGAAACAAAATAGTCAAATCTTACTCATCAGGAAAAACCACACTGAACACTTTGGAGCAGTCTTCTAGACTGTTTTATGCATATAATAAAATTTCAAAGAGGGATCATGTTGCACATGCTATTTTATAACTTAAAATAACTTTTATGAAAACTTAATTGAGAAAAGACACTTCAACAACATGACTGCATCTATTCCACTGTATCTCTTGTTAGACATTTAAACTTTTTATCCTTTTTGCTTTTATTAATTTTTAAGTTGAATTTGAGGTGATATTGGTTAATAAACTTACAGTTTTTAGGTGTATAATTCTGTAATATATCATCTGTATATTGCATTGTGGGTTCACCATGCCAAGTCAGGTCTGCCTCTCTCACCATATATCTATCTCCTCTCTATTCTCCCCCTCCCCCTATCGTTTTTGCTTTTAATTAGTCCTGCAATCCAGAAATGAAAGTCCTTAGAGCTAATTTTTTGTCCATGATCTCATTTCTTTGTGGTAATTATTTTTCTCTTTTAACTTAGTCATTTGGATTTGCATTTCCTTATCTTTCTCCTAATACCTTCCCATTCCATCTCTGTGTCCTTATACGATAAGTGGATGAAGTTACACATATGGCATCCAAAGCCTACTCAATTTTAAAAAGTTTATTTTCCTGATTATAAGGGTAATACATGCTTATTGTAGAGCATTGGGAAAATTCAGAAGAATGGAATGAAAATATTCAGTCTTGACAACTATTGATCATATTTTGGCATAAATTTATGCTAGGTTTCTCTCTTTGTTGCATTCAGAATGAATATTGAAAACATGTTTGCTAGCCCTGGCAGATTGGTTCAGTGGTTAGAGTGTTGGCCCAGAGTATGGACATCCCAGGTTCGATTACTGGTCAGGGCACACAAGAGAAGCAACCCTTTGCTTCTCCTCTCCTTCTCCCACTTCCTCTCCCACAGCCAGTGGCTTGATTGGTCCCAGGGTCAGCCTCAGGTGCTGAGGGTAGCTCAGTTGATTCAGCCCCAGACATGGTTGCTGGGTGGATCCTGGTCGTGGTGCATGTGGGAGTCTGTCTCTTGATCTCCCCAACTCTCACTTAAAAACAAAAACATGTTTGCTAATTTGGTAGGTAAAAAGGCATCTTTCAATTTGCAGTGTTTTGCTTATTCATGTAGCTGAATAATATTTCAAATATTTATAGGTTATGGTCCATTTCAGGCCCCACCTTCTCTCTCTAGCCTCCCTTGAGTTTTCCATACTAAACATACCCACTTGTATTGGTATAGTTTTGCATATATGTGTGTTCCATTCCCTAGCTAGATTGAACTGGTTGTGTGATCCTGGATAAATTATTTGATTTTACCAAGCTCACATTCTTTATCAGCATAATAGCGATACTAATACTTATATTACAGGGTTGTAGTGGGAATTAGAAATAATGTATCTCAGGTAAGCTCAATAAAAAGTTGCTTTTTAAAATTTATAGCTTTAGAATTCTATGTACACAGGAGGTGTTCATATTTTCATATTTCAAATGAATGGATTATCCTAGCACCCATCCATTTATACATTTATTAAGCATCTGTGATGTGTAAGGCACTGTTCACAATCCTAGAAGAGGGAGAGAAGGGGGAGAGGGAGGGAGGGGAGAAGCAGATGGTTGCTTCTGTGTGCCCTGACCAGGAATCCAACTGGGAATGTCCATACATTGGGCAGACGCTCTATCCACTGAGCCACTGGCCAGGGCCAAGATTAATTTTGATTAGGTAGATTTGATTGGGACCTGGGAAAGGAGTCAGGAAAGGGTCTTAACGATGTAAGTATGAGGTAAGGCTTGGAAGCAGAAGTAAATAGGTTGTTTTGTTGTTGGAGCTATTTGGGGTGGCAAGAAAGCAGGGTGGGTGAATGGGCTCAGATGAAGCAGAAAAAAAGTAGTTGGGTCCTGTAGTTTGAAGATTTTGATGTGACCAGTCGTTATAACTGTAGCTTTCAAAAACACAGTTTCTGAAAAACACAGCTTTCAATGTGGCTTGGGGCGTCAGAGGACAGAAACTGCAATATTCTGCTGGTGGAAACGACAGCGAGTAGGAGAACGCCAGAAACTTTCAGAGGGAGAAGGCGACTTAGTGGCTAATAATTACCAGAAATTATCCACGAGGAGGTGGTGCTGTGGAACGACGCCTATGGGGACCCGGCAACAACCTTAAAGGGCAGCGGGCAAAGCCCACCACTAACCCCCGGTGCTGCCTGCAGGGGCGGAAGTCCACCCCGCCTCCTTCCGCCCGCACGGGACCCAGCGCCCCTCCCAAGCCGCTCCCCGCGCCTCTCCTCCCGCCCCGCGTTCCTCGCGGGGTTGAGGCGCTCCTCTGGCCTAGCCTCTTCGGCTCCGCCCCGCGACCGTCGCCCTGCCAACGTCAGTTCAGCCAAGCGGAGGCAGGGCCTGGGCGCTGGGTTTGACGAGAGGGCGGTTACCTTCCATAGTCGCCCCCTGGGTTGCGGGCGGTGGGGTCGGCGGATGGCATGGCGGGAGCTCGGGGCGGGCGCGGGCCGGGCCCCGCGGCCGGAGAGCAGCAACCCCGCGTCGCGTGCCCAGCCTTCGCCGAGAGGCTAGGGCAGGGAAAGCCCCGGCAGGGGTTCCTCTCCAGCTTCTTCTCCAGCAACCAGAAGTGCCAGCTAATGCTCCTGAAGACTCTGCAGACAAGTAGGAGCTGGCCTGGAGGCTGGGGGTCGGCGGGTGGGGTCTGAGGGCCGAGGGGCAGAGACAGGCCCGGGCGCCACGCATTCGGGGGCTCCGGGCTCAGTCCCGAGTGCGGCATGGACGGATTTGGGGCCCGAGGCCAGGCAGATTCGGCTTCAGGGGCGCGGGCTGAGGTGGCAATGGTGCTGGTTGTGGAGTGTCTGGGTTCGGTTTCCTTATCAGAGCAGGCGCTGAGGCCGCTTTCAGATCTCTTCCTGCCCGTGGAGTGAACGGGCGCCGGGTTAGGAGTTTGCCCCTTTTGGCCGCTCTCACTGGTTCGACAGATAGCCTGATTTCACATAAGTCATGCAGCAGCGGGGAGACTAATTTAGAGTCTGGGTGAAGCAGTTTTGAAGAGCCACGTTATTAAGGCATACTTACTGCTGGCAGTGCAATAAACGACAGTTTTACAAACCTACACTTCGTTAACTTTATTTATGTAGACTTCCTAAGTTTACTTCAGACACATGTAGAAATCTAAGTCTTCTATTTTGTTTTATTTTACTTTTTATAATTTTATTTTTAAGTGAGAGGAGGAGAGATAGTGAGACAGACTCCCACATGCGCCCCAACCAGGTTCCACCAGGCAACTGTCCGGGAGGATGCACTCTCCAATCAGCGGAGTTATTCTCAGCGCTGGGGCCCACGCTGGGACCAACCGAGCTGTCCTCAGCGCCTGAGGCTGACGCCGGGACCGGTGGAGCCACTGGCTGGGGAAGGGAAGTAAGAGAAGGGGGAGAGAAGCAGATGGTCGCTTCTCCTGGGTGTCTTGACTAGGAATCAAACCCAGGACTTCATACGCCAGCCTGACGCTCTGTCCACTGAGCAAACCGGCCAGGGCCAGAGAAATTAGTCTTCAGTGCACTTGTCCCAAAGCCAGAATACTGTTTAATACCTAGCCTGTGACAGTTTAAAAACCAACCATCCAAAGATTTTCCAGCCTGCTTCGAGATCATCTGCACATAGGGAACCGAGGGAGGTGGGAACAGGAACTAGAGTAGAAGGAATGATGATTGTATTTACAATATGTATCAAACACCTCCCAGGTTCTGGTGTGGGAAAATACTAAGTTGACTAAATTATCTTGGCTTTAAGATGTTTCAGTGGAACATAGTGGAAAGAGCATGGGATGCAGTTAGACATTGGTTTAAATTCTGGTCCCTCTTCCTGTTTGGTTTTGAAGACTGATTTAACTCTCTGATCCCCTCATTCCTGTCTGAAAAAAAAAAAGGTGGGGGACAGAGAGGGTTAAAAATACCTTCTTTTAGGGTTGTGAGGAATAGAGTTTATGAGTGAGTGTGAGGTGCCAGCATATCGGGAGCCAAATATAAAGGGTAGCTGTTTTTGCAGTGGAAGAGACAAACAGTGGAGGAAAAAGTTGAGATAGGATGTGACGTGCTGAACATGAGTTGCAATAGGAATGAACTGGCCTCAGCCTTGCATGGGGAGTGCTACTGGGATAACCTGTTGGTATTAAAGCATCAACCTGCAGCTTTGAAATTCTATACTGGAGGCAAGAGGGATGCCAGAAACCAAGCCTTATGGGATAACTTTGTTTTCTTTTTCTTCAAAGCAAATTGATTCTAAAATACTACAGGCCCCTTTTAAAGTACAAAACCACTGTGCTCCTGCAATTTTTGTGTAAGAGGACTGTCGATTTTTATATTATTTATTTATTTTCTTTCTTTTTTTTAGAAGTTTTATGTATTTTATGTATTTTAGAGAGGTGGGGGAGAGAGAGATAGAGAGAGAGCAGGGGGATGAGCAGGAAGCATCAACTCCCATACGTGTCTTGACCAGGTAAGCCTAGGGTTTCGAACCAGCAACCTCAGTGTTCCATGTCAATGCTTTATCCACAGCACCACCTCAGGCCAGGCAGAGGACTGTTGATTTTTAAATCCACTTCAACTTGGTAAAAGTCTCTTAGTTGCTTGAATAATAATTAATTGATATGATGCCGTACACCTAGTATACACTAAATTATACTTATCATTAATAATTATTTTACTGTTAACACTCTTAAGAGGAGGCAAGTTAGTAAAGCAGTAACCTAACCTAACTTTATCATCCCAACTACTACTTTTACTTTCCTGTTTTTGCTTTCAATACTGTAAAAACACCCCTTGATTTCCTGTTCTATTTTTTATTTTGCTTATGTCTTTTTATTTATTTATTTATTTATTTACTTACAGGGACAGAGAAAGAGTCAGAGAGAGGGATAGACAGGGACAGACAGACAGGAACCGAGAAAGATGAGAAGCATCAATCATCAGTTTTTCGTTGCGACACCTTAGTTGTTCATTGATTGTCCTCTCATATGTGCTTTGACTGTGGGCCTTCAGCAGGCCAAGCAACCCCTTGCTTGAGCCAGCGACCTTGGGTCCACGCTGGCGAGCTTTTGCTCAAGCCAGATGAGCCTGTGCTCAAGCTGGCAACCTTGGGGTCTCGAACCTGGGTCCTCCGCGTCCCAGTCTGACTATCCACTGCGCCACCGCCTGGCCAGGCTTTTTTGCTTATGTCTTATAATTTGCTGTGCATTTATACTCTGAGACAAGATGCCCATGTGAAAAGTTATTAGAGGCATTTGGGTTCATTGCACTTTCCTATAATTGTCACTGGCTCACAGACTCTTAGAAGTGGAATGGCTCTCAGGAGTTACAGGCTTTTCCACCCTATACAGGAAAACCTCTGTGCCATCACTGACCAGAACGTTTATAGACCTCTGCTTGAACAGTTAATTTGTTCTTTGAGGTTACTTGTCTATTGTATCTAAAGCTTTAATTATTGGAGAAATCCTTTCTCATACTGAGTTGAAATCTGCCCCAGATTTTTGTTCTTCTACCTTTGATCTTTGTTCTTCCCTGACTCTATTCCCACCTGGCACCTCTTCAAATACCTGAAGCTGCTGTGGTCCTAGTTAAGTCTTTCTCCTTTTCAAACCCACAAATCCTTTCTATTTTATTGAGCATAGTCCTGTACTAGTCTAATTGCCTTCACTTATGGAAGAGTAGGTCCCATGTAGAGTGTGGTGTTCAGAATGGGACACTGTTTCCAGTGTGGTCTGACCCAGATAGACAACAGTGGGTCTACTTATTGCCTTCCTCTAAATCTGGATACTATGCTGCTGTTCCTTTCTATGCTTTTAGCTCAAAATTCCCTTGGTCTTTGATCCTTTAACTAAAAATAGCCTATAAAAGTGTACTTGGTATAATCTAGGGTGTATGGTAGTCCCCATCTTGGTATTTATATTAGTGTTTTGTTCCGTTAAAGTGTTGCTTTTATGTTAGTTTAAGCCTGTCTTTTTAAAACCAATTTTAATATAGTATTATTTCATTAAGATTTGTGAATTGCTTTTTGATAATATCTTATACTGCTATTTGGATAATTTAGTTGACTATTTTTCCATTTAGCATACATAATTGACTCAATATTTTTTTAGATCCATATGTCAAACTTCTACTTGATGCCATGAAGCACTCAGGTTGGTAAGTAAATAATTTTGAAGTGCTGTTTTATATTCTGGCTACTCCAAACAAACCCTTCAATACTGGAACTACTTGTATTTCACTTTAGGCAACAATGCCATTTCCATATAGTAGGTGATATTGATTGGCTGCATTCTCTCCAGACAAGCCTTATTCTTTTTAGACATCTGCTGTAACTCTAAATCTCTGGGTCTACCATTCACTTTGGTTATTTAGTGAAGAGAATACTTAAAATATTTCTTGTAAGGAATTACTAAACCTGGCTTTTCCGCTATGCCATCCTCAGCATTGTCCTCAATGGTCTTAGCTTGTTACATAGGACCCATCTATGTGTTGTTTAACTTGGAGGGGATTAGAGGAAGTGACTTCTGAGGTCTACCTCTGGGAACTCCATCATATTTCCAGTATGGTCCTAGTTTGTTGACCAAATACTTTATGGAATCATAAAGTTCATAGAATTTGAACTAGGGTAGATTTCAGAGACAATTTCCTTATTTTACAGATGAAAAAAAAAACTGAGTCCTGAGGGTATTAAGTTGCTTTCCCAATGTTTTATATGTGTTAGTAGTGGAGGGGGATTTGAATCGGGTCTTCTGGCCCAGGCTGTTTCCTTGTGCCACATGCAAACTTAGGTTGGTAATGCTTCTGTACATTCTCTCTAATTCATTCTTGCCTTTTAGTGCTGTTGACAGAGAAAGACACTTCTCTTGTGAAGACTGTAATGGAAATGTCAGTGGAGGTTTTGATGCTTCTGTGTCTCAGGTAGGCATTTTCACCAAGTTTTTTTTTCTTCCAATTCTCCTGATATTTGCTGAGGACCTTCCACATGCTGGGGATTCTGTTTGGTAGACTTTGTGTGGGATTCAGAAAATGAATTAGTCATGGTCTTTACTCTTAAGAAGCTTACACCTTCTCAGGGGAGATAAGACATGAACACAGACAACGACAAAACTTAAGGCAGCTTATACCTACAGATTTTAGGTGGGCATGGTTACCACAGTGGGACAGTGAGATGCTTGACTGAAAGCTGGCAAGAGATTCAGCTAGGGGATATAAAGCCTCTTTAGGGCAAGGAAGACAAAGACTATTGCCCAAACAGGAGAAGCGTGAGCAGAGGTGGAGCGCTGGGAAACAACCAGGTGTACTTGGGGAAAGGTATGTTCTCTGGTTTACTGGGGGAAAATAGGGTTGGGAAGAAGGGAAGCCTTATGGTAGGAGGTTTTTTTTGGGGGGGTATATTTTATTTTATTATTATTTTTTATTTAATTTTTAATTGTTTTTATTTATTTATTCATTTTAGAGGAGACATAAAGAGAGAGAGATAGAGAGGGAGATAGAAGGGGGGAGGAGCAGGAAGCATCACCTCCCATATGTGCCTTGACCGGGGAAGTCCAGGGTTTTGAACTGGCGACCTCAGCATTCCAGGTTGACACTTGATCAATTGCGCCACCACAGGTCAGGCTTATTATTTTTTAAAATTTTATTTAGAAAATTAAATTTAACAGGGTGACAATCAATAAGAGTACACAGGTTTCAGTTGGACATTTCTATAGCACTTGAACTGTTGATTATGTTGTATACTTATCACCCAAAGTCAAATCATTTTCTGTCCCTTTATATTTGTCCTTCTTTACAGCCTTCCCCCTACCCCCTCTTCCTGGTAATCACTTCACTTTTATCTGTGTCCATGAACCTCAGTTTTATATGCCACCTATGTATGAAGTCATATAGTTCTTAGCTTTTTCTGATTTACTTATTTCATTTAGTATAATGTTCCCAAGGTCCATCCATGTTGTCATAAATGGCAATGTCATCATTTCATTTTTTTATTTTATGTCATCATTTCTTATTGCTGAGTAGTATTCCATTGTATATATGTACCACATCTTCATGCAATTCTCTGTTGAGGGCACTTCGGTTGTTTCCATGTCTTGGCTACTAATGTTGCAATGAACATGAGGGTGCATTTGTCTTTACGTAACAATGTTTTCGAGTTTTGGGGTAGGTACCCAGTGGAGGGATTGCTGGGTCATATGCTAGTTCTATTCTTAGTTTTTTGAGGAACCACCATATTTTCTTCCATATTGGTTGTAGGAGGAGGCTTTGAATGCTAAACTAAAGAGTTTTACCTTTACATGGTAAGAGATGTATATATTTTTGAAAGTTTTTGATTAGGGAAATGAGATTTCTAATCTGTAAAATATGGGTAATGATTGTATCTATCTTAAAAACGGTTATGAGAATTAAATGAGACATTTCTTATAAAGTGCTTATCATAGAAAGAATAGTAATGTTCAGTACATGTTATTAATTTGAAGTCATTGCAAGGTTTTGAGAGATTCTTGGAGGTGGTTGATAGATTATGTCATGTGATGAGGGTAGATGAAGGTGTTGTAACTATTTCCATCTTGAATATGACTCACATCTAACTGCACTTATTTCTTTTTATTTTTTCCCCCCCAGGGACAGAGAGAGAGTCAGAGAGAGGGATAGATAGGAACAGACAGACAGGAATGGAGAAAGATGAGAAGCATTAATCATTAGTTTTTCGTTGCCGTTGCAATACGATAGTTGTTCATTGATTGCTTTCTCACATGTGCCTTGACCGGGGGCCTTCAGCAGACCGGGCAACCCCTTGCTGGAGCCAGCGACCTTGGGTCTAAGCTGGCGAACTTTTTGCTCAAGCCAGATGGGCCCGCGCTCAAGCTGGCGAGCTCGGGGTCTTGAACCTGGGTCTTCCATATCCCAGTCCGACGCTGTATCCACTGCGCCACTGCCTGGTCAGGCACTGCACTTGTTTCTTGATGGGGAATATTATATATATTTTGGTTACTTATAGCTATGTCACAATAATCATGGGGAAAAGCACAGGGGTGAGGGCTCTGGGTTTTGGAGTCAGGTAGACATGAATTCAAGTCCTAGTTCCCCTGGTAGTTACCTGTGGGGCTTGGGCAGTTTATTTGCCTTATTCTTGGTTTCCTCATTTATAAATTAGTAATCACAATACCTATAGCTCTCAAATAGTTCATCCCCACTAGGGATTAAATAGAGTGGACAATTTGAACTTTCATCTTAATTCTCAGCAGTTTTGAACACAGTGGGCACTCTCTTATCATGAGGTATCTCATTGATACAGAAAGTAAAAAGTCTTTGTTTTTTAAAACTTTTGGTTGTAATAAAGAATGATTACCTGTGTAACTGCCATCCAGATGTGAGCAAGAGCACAGCCAGGGCTTCGGAAGTCAGTATGCCCCTCCTGGATTACGTTACCTCTCTTTCCTTATCCTGACTTTTGTGATCATCATTCCTTGCTTTCTGAATTGCTTTACCATCCATTTGTACAACCCAACAGTGTATTATTTAGTTGCCTACTCTTAAGGTTTACTCATGGAATACTTTGAGTTATAGGTATTACTTTGTAGTTTTATGAAACCATGCAATGTATTTCCTTTGTTCAACATTATGAGGTTCTTCCCTGTTGTTTTTTATACTTTTGGTTCATTTAGTTTCACTGTTAGCATGTCTATACTGTAGTTTACCTTATTTAATATTGATTCTTTTCAACTTTGTTATTTTGAACAAAGCTGCTGTGAATATTTCTTAACTTTACTCTGGTGCACATGTGCAAAAGTTACTCCAAAGTATATGCCTAGGAGTGAAATTACTGGGTCATTTGGTATGCATATATTTGACTTTCACAGGTAATGCCAAGAACTTTTCTTCCTATGGTGCCTGGTGGACAGCACTTTTCTGGTTGCTCTTTTGTTAGCTCACCTTTCTCTATTAGTCCTTAAATGTTGAAGTCCCTTAATCCTTGGTGTTAGATTCCTTCTTTTTCATATTGTACTCTGCCAAGGGGATCTCATTTATTTTCCTAAGTCAGAATTCTCTTGACTACATCCTTATATCCATGTGCCCACTTAACACCCACACTTGGTTGTCTTAACAGCACCTCAGATCTGACCTATCCATGTCTAAATTACTGATTTTTTACTATACCCTGTTCTACCTAATCTGGTCTTCTTAGTTTTGCATATTTCAGTGAATGACACCACTATCCATCCTATTACACAAACCAGAAAGTAGGGATCTGATTCCCTTCCCATATTCTATCACCAAATTTTACCTAATTTTCCTTCTAGATACCATTTTTTGGCTCCTACTTTCCTAGCTCAGGTACCATTACTTCTTGTCCAGAATACTTCATTAGCCTTCAGCTCATGTCTCTGTATCCAGTTTTGGTCATATTCATCTTATTTTTCCAACTATAGTCAAAGGATAAAAACAAAAGCACCACCCATTTCACTACTGCCTTTCACTGACTTCCCACTGATCTCAGGATAAAGACAGTGTTCAGTTATTTGGCCACTGCTGACCTCACCAGCTTTGTCCCATGCCTACCACCTCAAACTCTGTGCTCCAGCAATATCAGCTTGCTTTCAGCTTCTCAAACATTCTATTCCTTCAACCGTCCCCATACACTTTGCATAGGTTGTTTTCTCTGTCTGGTATGCTTCCTTTCTGTCTCCCCAAATTTATCTCCCATTCATCAATTAGATTACACTTTAAACATTCCTTCTGCTGAGAAACCTTTCCCAAACTTCCAGACCAGGTCAGGCATTCTCATTGTGAGTACTCATAACAAACTCTTGTTTTTCTTCATGACAGCTGTCATTGAATATATTTAAGCATTTTGGTAAATATTGATTAATTTCTATTTCTGTTAGTAGATTATAAATCCATTAATAGTTCTCAATAAATATAGATGAATAAGTGGATATTGAATTAATGTATGTGAAATATCTAGCACATATCCCAGTGCCTGGCACATAGGAAGTGTGCACTAAATGGTAACTATTATTATTAGAATCCCTCGTGTCTTTATTATTCTTATAGGGGTCTGCTCAGTGTGCTTTTGGCTCTTTATACTGCTTTCTGAAGGTCTTTCTGAGGGTTTTTCTTGGCAGTTCTAGTAGAGTGGGCAGTAGTGGTCATTCATTGTTGATTCGTTGCTCATTCAGAAACTTGGTAAGAAGCATTTTACATATATTCTCATTTAATTCTCATGATTATATGAGGTAGGTACTCTATCTCCTTTCTATAGTTGAGGAAACTGAGACACAGGGAAGTTAAGAAACTTGCCCTGGCCTGACCAGGCAGTTGTGCAGTGAATAGAGCATCAGCTTGGGACACTGAGGACACAGGTTTAAGACCCTGAGGTTGCTGGCTTGAGTGTGGGTTCATCCGGCTTGAGCATGGGCTCATCTGGCTTGAGTGTGGGGTCGCCGGCTTGAGCAAGTGGTCATTGGCTCTGCTGGAGCCTCCTCGTCAAGATGTGTATGAGAAAGCAATCGATGAACAACTAAGGTGCTGCAACTATGAGTTGATGCTTCTCCTCTCCCTCCCTTTCTGGTCTGTCCCTCTTTCTCTAAGGGGAAAATAAAACCCCAAAAAACTTGCTTTAGGTACCGAGTAAGTAAAGAATGGGGCTAGAATTTGAATCTTTCATTTCATTCCAAAGTCCATGCTCTAAATACAATGCCGTGGAGTCCAAGCCACACTGATACAGTCAGCCCAATGAGAACAGTATGTGAAGAAGTGTCCTTAATCTAAGTGCTATTATAGTTCAGAGAGAAGAGAATGGAGAAGTTAGTCATTGGGAAAACTTCAAGGAACTTGTAGTTAAGACTGGGTCCTAATGGATAGGTAGGTGTGGGTTCAGTGGAGAAAAACAGGTGAAGGCAATACAAGCAGGTGAGCCCCTCTTGTGTGAGAGAAAGATCAGAACTCTTGAAATGAGAGTAGATTTTAGACATAACCAAACTTTTCTTATCTTGGTGCTTCCTAGATTGTTTTGTGCCAGAATAATATCGGTAATCAGGCTCATATGAACAGAGTGGTCACACACGAACTCATTCATACCTTTGATCATTGTCGTGCTCATGTTGACTGGTTCACCAATGTCAAACATTTGGCTTGCTCAGAGGTGAGTTTTATTGTAGAAGTTACCTTCTTGCCCCTCCCCCCAACACTGTATTTGAAGAATTTATTCAAGTATAATTAATTTAAACATATTCCTTTTCTTACTGTCATAGTTCCATGTTAGTCTTGAATTACTGTTTCTAACTATTGAATACAATTTTTGAGACGAGACATTTTAAGTATTCTTTTAAGAATTGTATCAAATATAACCTTTAAATCCTAATAATAGTGATGATTAACTTTAATTATAATAAACTATTTCTTAAGGAATAAACTATATAACATAAAAAATAAGGATAGTTAACATTTACTGAGGTTTGTGTGCCAAACAGTGTTTTGTTTGTGGATTTTTCTTTTTTTTAAGCGAACATATCCTCAAGACTTTATTGTCACATTATAAACAAAATCTGAAGCTTAAAACGGAATCATTTGGCCCTTTCTCTTATCTCCTCCCAGGTCAAAATGCTTATATCTCAATAGTCAGCATGCTCTTAGATCTACATGCAGTTGGGCTCAATGCATTTAAGCCTCAGCATAACCTTTATAGTTTTAGCCTTTTTGTGGAAAATTGACTTAGTCTGCCCACCATTGCCACTCTGCTTCCTGTCATAATGTTGCTTTCCCTGTGCATACTGAGGATCCTTGCCCTTCTTCTGTTACTTTGTGGGGTTGATGCTTGCCACACTTGTTACTGAAAGTCCGGTGGATTTTAGGAACATTCACCATGTTGTGAGAATGTTATTGGTATATAGAATGTTTGTCGATTCTTATATGATCTTAACAACAATCCATAGAAATGGATACTATATCGTCATTTTATATATGTGGAAAGTGAGTCATTTGTTTAGATTTTATAGTTTAGTTAGTGGAAGAGGCAGGATTATAACCAGGGTATTTTTTTTCTTTAAGTGAGAGAGAGAAAGAGAGACAGGAAGGGAGAGAGATGAGAAGCATCAACTCATAGTTGGGCACCTTAGTTGTTCATTAATTGCTTCTTGTATTGTGTCCCAGGTTGACGCTCTATCCACTGTGCCACCACCAGTCAGGCTACAACCAGGTTTCCTAACTGGATTTCTATGCTGCTTTTTATAGGTTCTCTCTTCTTGCTCTAGAGTAAAATGTTTAGTCTCAAAAATACAATATAAAAAGATATTTATTATTAAGCACTTTGGATTGCTCTCAGAAATATAAATAAATATAAATATAAATACGTTCCTTGAGAGACATGAGTATTTCATATTTGCATTTCATTAATCGAAGAGTGCAATGTGCTGAGAAGTTAAAAAAACTACTGTAAATGTCAGGCTTATACTTTATAATTCAGATTTTTTTCTTTTTTTCTTGAAATTAATAAGCGACCCTACTGCTTCTAATTATAACTCATATTATTTGGAGAGTAGACTGAATCCTGAATTGTTAAATAGGTTGTTCTCTCAGGTGTTATGAGGATTAATTCCTGTTAGCTAAAATGTATAAGTCCTTGAACTCTTCAGAGGAATAAAGGCCACATTATTGTCAAGTAACAAGAAGTGGGTCGTTCCGTTTGCAGTGAATTTTCAAAAGTGTGGCCAGGTTAGCTTTATCTATAGAATCTATGCCAGTAGTTCCAAGATATTTCATCTATTAAAGCTGCTTTTTACTTTGTGTATTTAATTTTTTTAAGTGAGAAGAGGGGAGATAGACAGACTCCTACATGTGCCCTGACCAGGACCCACCTGGCAATCCCCACCTGGGGCCAATGCTCAGACCAACCAAGCTATCCTCAGCATTCGGGGCCAATTGAGTCCTGGCTTTGAGAGGGGAAGAAGAGAGAAGTGGGAGAGGGAGAGGAAGAGAAGCAGATGGTCACTTTTCATGCGGGCTCTGACCGGGGATCGAATCTGGGAAGTCTGCATGCTGGGCCAATGCTCTGTGTACTGAGTCAGCCCGCCAGAGCTAAGCTGCTTTTTACTTAAAAAATGTGGTAAATTAGAAACCAAATCCTAACTTCAGGTTGTCATGCACACCCCAGTCCAGTGCATTTAGCATTGTCTAATATAGCTCTTGGATATCTGCTCTCTTTCTTTCTTTTTTTTTGTGTTTTTTCTGAAGTGAGAAGTGGAGAGGCTGAGACAGACTCCTAGATGCGCCGACTGGGATCCACCCGGCATGCCCACTAGGGGGCGATGCTCTGCCCATCTGGGGTGTTGCTCCATTGCAACCGGAGCCATTCTAGTGCCTGAGACAGAGGCCATGGAGCCATTCTCAGCACCCAGGCCAACTTTGCTCCAGTGGAGCCTTGGCTGCAGGAGGGGAAAAGAGAGATAGAGAAAAATGAGAGGGGGGAGGGTGGAGAAGCAGATGGGTGCTTCTCCTATATGCCCTGGCCGGGAATCAAACCCAGGACTTCCACATGCCAGGCTGATGCTCTACTGCTGAGCCAACTGGCCAGGGCCTCTGCTCTCTCTCTTAACTAAAGAACTTCGGGAGCTGAGAGAGTTTTAAAAAGTGTTTTAAAAAAAGTCTTACAGTTACCCTGATCTCAGTGAAACATAGTACTTTTGCTTTCTTTTACAATAAAGAAAATTGGTTGATAAAAAGGTATAGAGCACGAGCACTTATTTTTGTTTGCCTTCTGTCTTTGTGATAGGTCCGAGCCGCTAACCTTAGTGGAGACTGCTCACTTGTAAATGAAATATTTAGGTTACGTTTTGGATTAAAGCAACACTATCAGGTAACTAACATGAAATCACTTACCTTTAAAAGTGCTAAAAGTGGAGATAATGAAGAAATGAGAAGTACATTTGGTATTTGAAAATTTAAAGAACTAGTTATGTGAAAAGAATACAAACTGTACAGCATTTAAGCCAAATAGATGGAATTTAGTTCTGTTTTATAGTTTTGGGCAAGCTGTGTGACAGAGAATTTAATAGTGACGAGAAGTAGTAATATCTCTTTTGGGATACCTTTGGATGGGGGTAGATAAGGAATGGAAATGAAATCACAGCCTGTCTTACTTTTATCCTTGCAATCCTGGACTTACATTTTAAAATTACCATAGTATTTTCAAGACAAAAATGTAATACCTTTCAGAAGAGACTACACCAGTGGTTCTTAACCTGGGTTCTATCGAACCCTAGGGGTTCGATGAGTCGGTCTCAGGGGTTCGGAGAAGCCTCTGCCGTGGAGGCCAGAATAAAGTAATACCGTAATTTGTTGTGAGTTCATGCACTTTGTTGGTTTTGTTCTTTGAGCAAGATGATGTTCATGCACGGCTCATTTTGTGCACCAGTAAAAAAACATATACCTATGTCTTGAATTTGGAAAAAAAATCATATTTTATTTATCACTAAAGAAGGGTTCGGTGAATGCGCATATGAAACTGGTGGGTTCGGTACCTCAAAAAAGGTTAAGAACCACTGGACTACACTGCAGCACAGGTTATGGCTGGATATTAGTGCACCTTTAAAGGATGTATGATGTCATAGCAAAGTTTTGGATTACACAGATTTGATTAGGATGAACTGAGCTGATAGGGATTTTAGAAACAAAACAAAACAAAGCCAATAACAAAAACCAAAGAGAAAACTAGAGGCAAGATCATCCTTTTAGAAAGCTTTGCTGTCACGTCATACATCTAGCTGCTGTAGATGGACACAGAGGGGAGTATAGAACAGATGGACTGATAATGACTGTGAGCAGATCTGCCAGCGCCAACCAAGGGGCTCTGTGTCCACATGGCGGAGAAATGCTGGTCACAGATTTTCTATAGGAGGAGATGGCTGTGCCAGTTTGTGAGGGTTATAGCATCAGGACAGCAGTTTCAACCAGATGCAGTAAGGATAGCCTTGGAACAACAACAGAAAGGCCTTTGGTTCTCTAGCGAAGAGAGTGACTAAATCTGGGGTGGAGGGTAGAAAGTCTAAGTGAATTTAAGAGACACTGTGAACTTAAAGAATGGGAGCTAGAAGAAAAGCCTGTTGCCTGGGGATGGTGATGACTTAGATAAGGCTCTTATGCTTATTATTCAACCTGTGCTAAGTCAGCTTAGTGACACATGTCTTCTGTGCCCTTGAATCCTGCTTTTTTGGTAGATTCAGCTTGGGCTGCATTTCACCGGGCTGTTGCTCTGGCTCTCAGTGGGAAGGGCAGAAGTAGGGTTCACATCGGCACACGCCAGAGAATAGGATAATTGGTTAGAGCATGTGATCCAGGGCACTGAGTTGTTGCCAAAGGAGTTTCTCTTTTTTTCTTACCTTGGGTAGCAGCAGCAGCAGAAAACAAATATGACTAGCAACAGGATAGTAAATATGTAGAGGTAGCGGAAGCCTGATTGAGGGAAAAGAGTTTTAGGAAATGGGAGTCCTGCTTTTGTACTCAAGAAATACAAACATCAACCGTAGTAGCCTGAGCAGGTGGTGGCGCAGTGGATAGAACAATGACCTGGGACACTGAGGACCCAGATTTGAAACCCCTAGGTCGCCTGTTTGAGTGCAGGTTCATCAACATGAACCCATGGTCTCTGGTGTGAGCCTAAAGGTTGCTGGCTTGATGTCCAAGGTCTCTGGCTTGAGCTCAAGGTTGCTAGCATGAGCAAGGGGTCACTGCTTGGCTGGAGCCCTGCCCCCCCCCCCCCCACTCATCTTTCTCCACCCTTGCCAAGGCATATATGAGAAGCAATCACTGATTGTTAAAGTGCCACAACTGCAAGCTGATGCTTCTCTGTCTCTTGCCAAAAAAAAAAAAAAAGAAAAAAATCAACAACAGCAACATTGCATACTCATGCAAAGAACACTCAGAAACAAACAAAAAATGTTTGATTTTTCTATTTCCCTGAAAAGTATATGTGTGGTTTCCTGTTACCTGCAGGGGATAGTGCTTCTCTCAAAGGGAAAGTTACCTAGCACTGGGCAGCTGCAATGGAAGAGAATTGGAGAAAAAAAGTATATTTTAAATTTATTTAAATTTTATTAAAAATTCAGCCAGAATCTTCCTTATCCACTTTTCTGTGATTTTACAAATTGGAAGCTATTGTTTGGCAAACACTGCTGGAACTTCAGAGAATGACATCCGCTTATATTATTGGAAAGGATGAGAAAATTGGAGGAGATCTTACTTATACCTAAATAATTTTAGGTTGAGCTAAACATGCTCCGTAATTTAAGAGTTATGTTTCTTCTTTGGAATCACAATAAAATTATAGCAAAATGGGTTTTGATTATGGTTCAGACATTATATACAGTATTATTATTTCATGATTAAATTTTCACATAAAATTAAAACCACATACTTTTCTTTCTCCTTAGACTTGTGTGAGAGACAGAGCCATTCTTTCTATCCTGGCTGTTAGGAACATCAGCAAAGAAGTAGCTGAAAAGGCTGTTGATGAAGTTTTTGAATCTTGTTTCAATGACCATGAACCTTTTGGAAGGATCCCACATAACAAGACTTATGCAAGATATGCTCATAGAGACTTTCAAAACCGTGATCGATATTACTCAAATATATGAAGACAATAAAGTTTTATGTTATAGAGCTTCAGTGATCGTGGAGAAAATATGGTTCTCAAGTGCACAAACCTATAAAACATAAACAATCAATTAAATACAGATAAAACAGAAGATTCTGATTTTAGCACATGATTGAAAAAAGTGGTGAAAACTGAAATTCCAAGGCAAAAATTGTATCTTTATAGCTAACCATTGGTAAATATGGCAACTAAATTACGTTTTTGTATTTTCTACATTGTACTTGTGTTTTTTATTATTGTGATTTTATTTTTATTACATATGATTATTTTAGATTTGATTAAGAAACCTGTGAAGTAATGCCCTTGTATGATGTTGTTAGGCAACCACTGTTGGTATTTACATTAAGTGGAAAGAAAATGTACCAATCTCATAGGAAATTTTTTGAGATGTTTGATTAAAACATATAAGGAATGAAAATTGAAAATAATTCATTCTATGATCAGTGCTTTCCTACTTCTTGTTTTCTTTTTAACATATACCATATTTCCCCATGTATAAGCTGCATAATTTTTCAAAAAATTTGGGGTCTAAAAGGGGTGCATCTTATACAGTAATTGTAGATTTTTTAGACTTATATTTCCCACTTTTTTGCGCTTGTTTTTGTGCTCATTGTTGAAGACAGTGATTCGTCATCAGACACAGATGAGGACAAACTAATGGATGGGGGTTTAACAGTGATGAGGAATTGAATGAATTTTATGATGAATAAAACTTGAGTTCAATAAGTTTATGTAATACATTTTTTTTTTGGGGCCCCAAAATTAAGGTGTGTCTTATACATGGGAGCATCATGTACATGGGGAAATACAGTATATGGAGACTGTTAGGCTTAATTTTCTGGAGACAGTCTTAATTAGAATTTTTCTTTTTCTTTTTTTTTGTAAAGGCCAGTGCAGCCTGACCAGGTGGTGGCACAGTGGATAGAGTGTCAGCCTGGGACGTGGAGGACCCAGGTTTAAAGCCCTGAGTTTCCTGGCTTGAGTGTGGGCTCACCAGTTTGAGCTGCATCTTCCAGCTATCCCAGCAAGTATGTCTTGGCCTACCTTACCTAAACAAAATCGCACTGACAGAATCTGTCCGGTGTAAATATTTTGGACCTCTGGAGTCTGCTGAAGGCTTGCAACATTCAGGGGGCGGCTTAGGTGGTAAATTGCAGCTAATTTTGGTCAATTCCAGTTCTTAGTGCAGTAGTAGCTGCCCATTTCCCACCGCTGTGCCCTGTGGGAGGCAGCTATACGTGTTTTCCCAGAGCTGCTTGTATACAGAGTGTGGGAGCCAGGGTGGGCAAAAGGTCCCCTGTCCTCCATATATCTGGGGTCTACTATGATTGCTGATCGCTGCTGCTTTTTATAGAGTTTCAGACAAAGATGGTGACATTGTTGTACCACCTCCCATATTTGTAAACTGCTTCTCAGCTGGCTAAAGTGACCAACAGGGTATTTAAAGAGCTGAGACTGTTTTTCCTATTCATTTTTTATTTTTTTTTCCCTTTTGGGAGCCAGGCATTGAAGACCAGAATAGTAAAAAACAATGGCACATACAAGGGAAGTTAGAAAGTCACTATGGCCTGACCAAGCAGAGGTGCAGTGGATAGAGTGTTGGCCTGGGATGCTGAGGACCCAGGATCAAAACCCCAAGGTCACCAGCTTGAGTGTGGTATCATAGACATGATCCCATGGCCGCTGGCTTGAGCCCAAAGGTCATTGGCTTGAAGCCCAAGGTCACTGGCTTGAGCAAGAAGTTATTGGCTCAGCTGGAGCCCCCTGGTCGAGGCACATAGGAGAAAGCAATCAATGAACAACTAAGAAGCTGCAACTATGAGTTGGTGCTTCTCATTTCTCTCCTTGTCTGTCCTGTTTCTCTCTCTCTCTCTCTCTCTCCGGCTTAAAAAAAAAAGTCGCTATGTATGCCCAGGGAAAGGTGCAGGCTCAGAAAAGACCCAAGAGGACCTTAGGTTTATATTTAAGGCAGATCCTTGGAACAAAGACAGCCTGTAACAAAAACAAAACCACCAAACACCTCCCCAAACCAAAACAACAAAAAACCCCAAACTCAAAACAACAGCAAACCCTATGAATGGGGGAAAATCTGATTTTTGGAGCTACCTCATTATTACATTCGAGTGTCCAGTTTTAATAAAAGAAAATCACAACTCATACAAAGGATACACAAGGCATTCATAGGAATGTATGGCCCATTTAAAGAAAAAAAAATAAACCGACAAACTCTTTGGGAAATACCTTATAGTAGTTATAGTAGATAAATAACTTAAAACAATTCCCTTAAAGATGCTGAAAGAACTAAAGTAAGGTAAGAGAAAGTCAAGAAACAATGTATGAGGCCCTGACCGGTTGGTTCAGTGGTAGAGCATCTACCATGTGGTTGTCCCAGGTTTGATTCCCAGTCATGGCACACAGGAGAAGTGCCCATCTGCTTCCCCTCCCCTCCCCCTCTCATTTCTCTCTGTCTATCTCTTCTGCCTTCTGCAGCCAGGGTTCAATTGGAGTGAGTTGGCTCTGGGCACTGAGGATGGCTCCATGGCCTCTTCCTCAGGCACTAAGAAGAGCTCGATTGTTGAGTAATGGAGCAATGCCCTAGATGAGCAGAGCATCACCCTCTAGTGGGCTTGCTGGGTAGATCCCAGTCAGGGTGTATGTGGGAGTCTGTCTATGCCTCCCCTCCTCTCACTGAATAATTTTAAAAAAATACAAAAAGACAATGTATGAACAAAATGGAAATACCAACAGATGACTTAAAAAGAAACCAAAAAGAAATTCTGGAGCTGGAAAGTATAATAACTGAAAAATCTACTCAGGGATTCACATGCAGATTTGTTTCTTTTTAAAAAAATGATTTTAGAGAGAGAGAGAGAGAGAGAGAGAGAGAGGTTCAGTGAAACCAAAAATTGGTTCTCTGAACAAATCAACAAACTTTACAAACTTTTAGCTAGATGGAGTAAGAAAAAGATCTCAAAATACTAAAATTAGAAATGAAAGTGGGGACATTACTACTGGTTCAACAAAAATAGAAAGGATTATAAGAGAGTACTGTATACTGTGCACCCACAAATTGGATCACCTAGATGAAATGAAAAAGTTCCTAGAAACACAAAACTTACCAACACCAAACCATGAGGAATTAGGAAATATGGTTAGACCTAGTAAGGGGATTAAATTAGTAATAAAAAATCTGACAAAGAAAACCCCTACCTTTATTAGTGAATTCTACCAAACATTTAAAGAAGAATTAGTATCACCCTCAAAATTTTTGAAAAATTGAAGAGGGTATACTACTAACTCATTTTATGTGGCCAGAATCATTCTGATATAAAAGTCAGAAAATGATACTACAAGAAGACTACAGACCAATATTCCTTATGAACATTGTTAAAAAAAATCTTCAGGAAATAATAGCAATCCAAATTCAGCAGAATATCAAAAGGATTATATACTATGACCAAGTGGGATTTATTTCTCAAGTGCAAGGATGGTTCAACAGCTGAAAACTGATTAGTGTAATATACCATATTAATAATAAAGGAGAAAGACCACATGGTCATCTCAGTCAATCCAGAAAAAATGTTTGATGAAATTCAATACCCTTTCTTGATAAAAATACTCAACAAACTAGGGCTAGAAGAAAACTACTATCTCAACATAATAAAAGCCATATATGGAAAATCCACACTGAACATCACACTCAATGTGAAAAACTGAACACTTTCTTCCTATTTTATTCAACTTGTCACTGTAAGCCCTAGCTAAAACAATAGTCAAGAAAAAGAAATAAAAGGCACCCAAATTGGAAAGGAAGAAATAAAAGTATTTCTGTTGGCAGATGATGTGATCTTAAATGTAAAAAACTCTGAAGATTACACACACACACAAAAACTGTTAGAATAAACAAATTCAGCAAAGTAGCAGTATACAAGTCAACATACAAAAATCAATGGCATTTATTTTTTTCTTGAGAGAGAGAGAGATTGAGAGAGAGAGAGAGGTAGGAACATTGAGCTGTATGGGCCCTGACTGGGAATCGAACTGGCAGCCTTTGTGCTCTGGAACAATATTCCAACCAACTGAGCTATCTGGCCAGGGCTTAATTTTTATTGATTTTTAGAGGGACAGAGAGAGGATGAGGGAGAGAGGGGAGGGGAAAGGGGAGCATTTGTTGTTCCACTCAGTCATGCATTCTTTGGTTGCTTCTCATGTTTGCCCTGACCGGGGATCAAATCTGTACCCTTGTTGTTTCAGGACACCACTCTTTTTTTTTTTTTTTTTTTACAGGGACAGAGAGAGAGAGAGTTAGTTAGAGAGAGGGATAGATAGGGACAGACAGACAAGAATAGAGAGAGATGAGAAGCATCAATCATCAGTTTTTTGTTGTGACACCTTAGTTGTTCATTGACTGCCTTCTCATATATATATATATGTGCCTTGACCGCGGGCCCTCAGCAGACTGAGTAACCCCTTGCTTGAGCCAGTGACCTTGGGTCCAAGCCAGATAAGCCCATGCTCTAGCTGGTGACCTCGGGGTCTCGAACCTGGGTCCTTCCACATCCCAGTTCGACGCTCTATCCACTGCGCCACTGTCTGGTCAGGTGGGACACCACTCTTAACTGACTGAGCCAGCTAGCCAGGGCCAATCAGTGGTATTTCTATACACTAAAAGTAAGTACTCTGAAAAGGGAATTAAAAAAATTATTCTATTTACTATAGCATAAACAAATACTTAAGAATTAACTTACCCAAGCAGGTAAAAGACTTGTACAATAAAAACTACAAATCATTGCTGAAATACATGAAAGGAAACAAATAAATGGAAATGCATTCCATGTTCATTAATTGGAAAACTTAATATTAAGATGTAGATACTACTCAAAATGATCTCTACAGCTTCAGTGCAATCTCTATCAAAATTCCAACGACTATTTTTTTTTTCTTGCAGAAACAGAAAAACCCATCTTAAAATGCATATGGAATCTGAAGAGACTCTGAGTAGTCAAACTGATCTTGGGGTGGGGGGAAGAACCACAAAGCTGGAGGATTTATAAACCAATGGAACAGAATAGGGAGCGCTGCTGGCAAGACCATTCAATGGGGAGAAGATATTTAAGACAATGCTAAGAAAACGGGGTATCAACATGCAAACTAATGAAGTTGGACCTTTATCTAACACCATATACAAAAATTAACTCAAAGGAGATCAAACTTCATCAAAGACACAGAAAATGAGAACCATAAGATGTTTTTAATTGGTAAATTAAAAATTAAAGAATTCTGTTCATTGAAAAGTATTAAGAAAATGAATAGACAAACCATGGACTGGAAGAATATATGTATTTATCTGAGAAAAATCTCTTATGTGAAAATAGGAAAACTTCCTATAACTCAGAAAAGGCAAACAACCCAATAAAAAATTGCAAAACACTTTAACAGACACTTTATGAAGGATGATACATAATTGAACACATGAAACAATAAACACATGAAGATTGTTTAATATCATTAGTCATCAAAGAAAAGGAAATTAAAACCACAGTGAGAAATGACTACACAGCCACTAGAAAAGCCAAAAACTTAATAGACTGCTTAAAAGATTTATTAGGATGTGGTGCAAACAGAACTTTCATAGATTACTGGTAAAAATGTACATTAGTAGAATCACTTCGGAAAAAGGTTTGGCAGTTTATTGTAAAGTTAAACATACAGCTATTACAAGCTAAGTATAATGCTTGAGAGAAATGAAAACAAAACCACAAAAACCTGGACAAGAATGTTTACAATAGCCTTATTTATAACCCCCCCCAAACTATAAACAACCAAATATTCACCAACAGAAGAGTGAATAAACAAGTTGCAATATATTCAAACCATGGAACACTTCTCAGCAACAAAAAGGAATGGATTACTGATACACACAATAAGATGAAGCTCACAGACATTATGCTAATTAAATAAAGATTAAGATACAAAAGAGTGCTTACTTGAAGATTCCATGCATATGAAATTATAGACCAGGCAAAAGTAATCCGTGTTGGAAAAAAAACCAGAACAGTGGTTGCCGGGAGGGTGGGGGAGTAGACAAAAAAATGAACTGGGACAAAACAGAAGGAGCTTTTAGGGGTGATGAGAGTGTTTTATGTCTTTGTTGTGATGTAGGTTACACAGATGTATCCATTGTCAAAGTTGTACAGTTATTATTTGGACATCTCATGCCTGACCTGTGGTGGCGCGGTGGATAAAGCATAGACCTGGAACGCTGAGGTCGCAGTTTTGAAACCCTGGGCTTGCCTGGTCAAGGCACATACAGGAAGCAACTCCTATGAGTTGATGCTTCCTGCTTCTACCCCCCCTTTCTCTCTCTTTCTAAAAATCAATAATAAAATTAAAAAAAATATTTAAACATCTCAATATATGTAAAATTTACCTTAAAAAGTAATTGAATGGCAGGTGAAGAGTAGATGGAGGTATAGATTAAACAAAATGTCACAATATTGATAACTGTCAAACCTGAGTGACAATGTCCATCTTACTATTCTGTGCACTTAGTACATGTCTGAAATTTTCCACAGTTAAGTTAAAGATTAATATGCACTGAATTCTAAATGCAATAATGTTTTCTTAAGAACTAAAATCATATGAAATGCATAACCACATAGTCTTTGCTAGGCAGAAAATTTGAGTGCTAAGCAATTAGACAATGATTGTTTTGTTCATTTCTGCCCTTGGGAGAGAGAAGGAAGGGCAGACAGAAGAACGAAACAGGATAATCTTAGTCTGCAGCAATCAGATAATGTTATTTCAACTATTTAACTTCCCCTTCTTAAGAGGATAGAGAGAGATATCCAGCCAAGATATTACCAAACCTAGTTATTTGTTAATTAAACTCACTTCAGAGCAATACCCTGAATGTATAATTAATTAAATGTTAATTTATGTTGATAATAATATTGCACTTGAATTTTTAAACTTTTTTTCTGAATTTAAAATATTTGAGAAGCAAGAGCTATGTATTCTGCTAATAACCTACTTTTTTTTTTTTTTTTTACAGGGACAGGGAGAGAGTCAGAGAGAGGGATAGATAGGAACAGACAGACAGGAACCCAGAGAGATGAGAAGCATCAATCATCAGTTTTTCGTTGCGACACCTTAGTTGTTAATTGATTGCTTTCTTACATGTGCCTTGACTGCAGGCTTTTAGCAGACTGAGCAACCCTTGCTGGAGCCATTGACCTTGGGTCCAAGCTGGCGAGCTTCTGCTCAAGCCAGATGGGCCTGTGCTCAAGCTGGTGACCTCGGGGTCTTGAACCTGGGTCTTTCGCATCCCAGTCCGATGCTCTATCCACTGTGCCACCACCTGGTCAGGCCAACCTACATTTTTTTGCATTATTATTTTTCTTCTTTCTCTTCCCTGCTTATTTCTACTTCTTTTACAGTGCAAGTGTTAGAGTCCCCAAGAGCAAAATTTGGTTTTATAGAAATTAGATATTCTATTTCTAATATTCTATCTATGTAATAGGATATTCTATTTACAGTAGAATACAGAGGGTTCTTGGGTTATGAGAGTCTCGACATACGACATTTCGAGTTTACAATGCTGACTCCCATAAAAACTTAAAAAAATTAAGATTCAGTTGCTGAGCAATGGAGCAGAAGCCCCAGAGGGACAGCATTGTCTTGGAGGCCCTGAAGAGCTTTAAGAGTCAGGTGGCTGACTCAGGGCTCACTGAGGGAACCACAGCTCCCCCTCATAGTCTCAACCACAGAATGAGGAGGAGAATCAATCTGAAAGACAAATAGACATTGCATTCATTCACATATTTATCAAGATGAAACTAAACATCTGCATAGCAAAAGAAACCATCAATAAAATGAGAATGAGGAGAGAAAATATTTGCAAATCATATATCTCATACAAGCTTAATATTTAAAAAATATAAAGAACTCATACAACTCAATAATAAAAACAAATCGCTGGATATTTTTCTCAATAGACATTTTTCCAAAGAAGACATGCAGATGGCCAACAGGTATACAAGAAGATGCTCAACCTCACTAAATAGCAGGGAAATGCAAATCAAACCACAATGACTTATCACCTCACACCTGTTAGAATAGCTATTATCAAAAAGATGAGATAAAAGTATTGGTGAGGATGTCTAGAAAAGGGAACTCTTGAGCTCTTGGTAAAAAGTTAACTGGTGCAGCCATTATGGAAATTAAAAATAGAACTACCATATAATCTAGCGATTCCACTTCTGGGTATTTATCTAAAGAAAATGAAAACACTAACTTGAGAAGATATATGCACCCCATGGTCATTGCAGCATTACTTACAATAGCCAAGATAAGGAAATAACGTAAGTGTCCGTAGACAGATGGATGAATAAAAAAATGTGGTATATTTACATATACAATGGAATATTATTCAACCATAAAAAGAATGAAATATTGCCATTTGTGACAATGAGGATGGCCCTTGTGGGCATTATGCAAAGTGAAATTACAGAGAGAAAGACAAATACAGTATGATTTCACTTATATGTGTAATCTAAAAAAACAAAAACAAAAATGAATTCCAAAAGACCAAGCTCATAGATACACAGAACAGATGGGTGGTTGCCAGAGGTTGGGGAGTGGGAGGTGGGAAAAATGTGTAAAAGGGGTCAAAAGGTACAAACTTCCAGTTATAAATAAATTGTGGTACTGTAATGTGTAGCATAATGACTATAGTTAATGCTACTATATTATATATTTGAAAATTGCTAAGAGTTAACCTTAAAAATTCTCATCATAAGAGAAAATAGTTTGGTGACTATATAAGACGGAACATGTTAACTAGACTTATTGTTGCAGTCATTTCACAATGTTGACAAATAGACAATCATTATGTCATATAATTGAAACTAATTTTTTTTTTTTCAGAGACAGAGTCAGAGAGAGGGATAGATAGGGACAGACAGACAGGAACGGAGAGAGGTGAGAAGCATCAATTATCAGTTTTTTTTTGTTGTTGTTGCCATCGCAACACCTTAGTTGTTCATTGATTGCTTTCTCACATGTGCCTTGACCGCGGGCCTTCAGCAGACCGAGCAACCCCTTGCTGGAATCAAAGCCCTTGGGTCCAAGCTGACGAGCTTTTGCTCAAGCCAGATGGGCCCGCACTCAAGCTGGAGAGCTCGGGGTCTCGAACCTGGGTCTTCCACATCCCAGTCCGACGCTCTATCCACTGCGCCACCACCTGGTCAGGCTAATTGAAACTAATTTAATAGAAAATAAATAAAAAAATGTGATACACTATCATACTTTGTTAGTGAGGGCATATAATTAGACTATAATCTCTAAGAAGAGTAATCTGGCAAGGGTTATTTAAATATACATACTCTTGGTATGAAATGATATCTATAATATATTGCTAAGTAAAAGCAGTAGGGCATTGAAGAGGGAAAGGGGGAAATACTTATCTTCACCAGGGATAGTGAACTGGATACTGAAGAGGGAGGAAGTGTTACTATTAACTGTGTATACTTTTAAACCTTTTGAATTTTGTGCATGTGAATTATTATTATTTTTGAGAGAGGCAGGGAGAGAGAGACAGGAACATTGAGCTGCTGCTGTATGTGCCCTGACTGGGAATTGAACTGCTAACCTCTGTGCTCTGGGACGATGTTCCAACCAACCGAGCTATCTGGCCAGGGCTTAACTTTTTATTGATTATTTTAGAGAGACAGAGAGAAGAAAGGAGGGAAGGGGAAGGGGAACATTCAGTCGTGCATTCTTTGGTTGCTTCCTGTGTGTGCCCTGGCTGGGGATCAAACCTGCAACCTTGTCGTTTTGGGATGACGCTCCTAACCATCTGAGTTAACTAGCCAGGGTCTGTACACGTGCATTATTATCTAAAAAATTAATTAGTGCCTATTCACTAATTGTTATTTATAGTATTTGCAAAACTATTATGTCAATATAACCAATGAGTGTTCTATGTATGAGCAAGTAGTTGCAATATTAAATTTACTTTCATCATATTAGTTTCATTTTTTTTTTAATGATCTTTTTTTAAAAAAAATTTTATTTTATTCATTTTAGAGAGGAGACACAGATTGAGAGAGAGAAAGAGAGAGAGAGAGAGAGAAAGGGGGGAGGAGCTGGAAGCATCAACTCCCATATGTGCCTTGACCAGACCAGTGCAGGGTTTTGAACTGGCGACCTCAGTGTTCCCAGGTCGACGCTTTATCCACTGCGCCACCACAGGTCAGGCCTAGTTTCATTTTTTAAGCTATAGTTCCAAGCATACCTTTTTTTTTAACCATCTATCAAAGTTCCCATTTTTTTTTTCCAAGACAGGGACAGACAGGGACAGATAGGAAGGGAGAGAAATGAGAAGCATCAACTTGTAGTTACAGCACCTTAATTGTTAATTGATTGCTTTCTCATATGTGCCT
The DNA here is from genome assembly GCA_037038555.1 of Rhynchonycteris naso. NCBI lineage: Eukaryota > Metazoa > Chordata > Mammalia > Chiroptera > Emballonuridae > Rhynchonycteris > Rhynchonycteris naso. Next base: position 154,855,944 of record CM072996.1, on the reverse strand, counting down.
TGATGAGAGGGTGGGGGGCTCCAGCTGAGCCAGTGGCCTCTTGCTCAAACCAGCAATCTTGGACTTCAAGCCAGCGACCATGGGGCAATGTCTATAATACCACGGTTAAGCTGGAGACCCTGTTCAAACTGGTGAGCTTGCACTCAAGCTGGAGACCTCAGGGTTTCGAACCTGGGTCCTCAGCATCCTATGCTGACACTATCCACTGTGCCACTGCCTTGTCAGGCAAAAATTCCTATTTTAATTGGATTCTCTTTGAGTAGTCCTTGCTGGCACTGATTTTCTGTGATAATGAGGTGTCCTCACTACTCATTTGCAAAGCTACAGTGCATGCTAGTTTCACCACAATCTGAAAAGTACTTAGTACAAACTTGTTTGTTTTTATTGTGCTACTATACACATAAAATTTACTATCTTAGACTTTTTTTTAAATCACAGATAGGACTTTTCATTTGTCATCATTAAATGTCTGAATTTTAAACAGATTCTTGGACTGGGAGTTTACAGCCATCACCTTGTTCAACTTTAGCATCTGTTTCATCTCAGTAGCTTTTCCAGAACTGCTGCCTTCACCAGGAAGCTCCAAGTTTTCCCAATTCAAACTTGGGCTTCTTCAGCATTCTGACTTTTCTAACAACAACATCATGGAGCAGATAAACATTATAGATTGACAAGCCTTTCTATGTCTCTTCCAATGCTATCTGGAATCAATTTATTATTATTATTATTATTATTATTAGCAAGAGAGAGAGAGGGACAGACAGACAGGAAGGGAGAGAGATGAGAAGCATCAATTCTTTGTTGCGCCTCTTAGGTAGGTGTTCACTGATTGCTTTCTCATATGTGCCTTGACCAGCTGAACCAGTGACCCCTTGTTCAATCAGTGACCCCACACTCAAGCTGAAACATTGGGGTTTTGAACCTGGGTCCTCTGCATCCCAGGCTGATGCTCTATCCACTGCGCCACTGCCTGGTCAGGCTGGAACCAGTTTATTGACTACTTCTTTCAAGTCTTTCGTCTGTAGCTCTTGGGTCATTATTTCCATTATCTTCTTCCAAATTTGGCAGACCTGTTGATGCTGAACATAAAACATCTTCCAAATTTGATTGTTGCGTTTTTAAGTAAAACCAACACAAAATAGAGAAGCAAATAACCATCGGTAGTCTTGACTTCAACACGAGCTTCAACCATGGTCTGCCGTTTTTTGACCATGAAGCACATTTTGTCATGGGTAAGATCCATGCCATGAATATTAGTCAGACCGTTTTTGCCTAGAATATCCTCAGTAATTAGCTTAAATTTTCTAAATGCAACTTCATCATTCTGCAGATCAGCTAGGGTCACTTCAAAAGCATGACCCTGAGACTATCAGATGCAATTTTGGTTCCTTGAGTTCTTGTGAGTAGTGTTTTCCTAATGTTTCTTATGTTGGACACAGCTGGAGCTTTCACATCACACCAATCTTCCTTAGAAAGTGAATTGGACACTATCTTCTTGGTTCCCTCTTTGCCGCCTTAGACCACCATGGTGCTTCTCAGAGAGCTGAAAGGGCAGAAGTGTCCATCTTGGACGTTTTAAAGTGTGTAGTTGAATGGTATTAAGTACATTAATATTGTTGTGCAGCCCTCCCCATCCTCTATCTCTAAAGCTATTTTCATCTTGCAAAACTGAAATTCTATACCCATCAAACAATAACTCCCCCATCTTCATTCCCTGACCCCACACCAACCAACATTCTAGGTTTTGTCTCTATAATTTTATTCATTTATCTATATTTTCTCTTTTTCTAAGTGAGAGGAGGAGAGTTAGAAAGACAGACTCCCGAATGCACCCAGGCTGGGATCCACCCAGCAACCCCCATCTGGGGCTGATGCTCTGCTCATCTGGGGCCATGCTGGCAATCAAGCTATTTTTAGTACCTGAGGCAGAGGTTCCAGGGAGCCATCCTCAGTGCCTGGGGCTGATACACTCAAACCAATTGAGCCATGGCTGTAGGGGAAAAAGAGAGAGAGAGAGAGAGAGAGAGAGAGAGAGAGAGGGCAGGGGGAGGTGTAGAGAAGCAGATGGTCATATTTCCTGTGTGCCCTGATTGGGAATAAAAACCAGGGACATCCACACACCGGGAAGATGCTCTACTACTCAGCCAACTGGCCAGAGGTCATTGCCTCTGGGATTTTGACTACTTACTTACCTCAAAGGTTTTATGTGACAATTAAATTAGTTTATATATAAGAGACTCAGAAGAGCTTCTGGGACATATACAGGGTGTGGTAAAAGTAGATTTACGCTTGTGAATATGTGAAACAGTTTATTTTTGTATTATTTATTAATTATTGTACCATTTTCCATATGATCAACTGTAAACCTACTTTTGCCCCACTCTGTACTATTTGCTGTTGTTATCCAGGTATCACTGTCCAATAGAACTTTCTGTGATGTTGGAGATGTTCTTTATCTGACTTATCCACTAGATACACTAGACATAAGTATTATTGAATATTGAAATTAAGCTAGTGTGAAGAATGGGATTTTAAATTTTATTTATTCTTAATTTAAATTTATTGGCCACACGGGACTAATAGCTACCCCATTGAACAGCATGGATATCAAGCTTGGAGGAGTGGCCAGGCCTGGAGTTACAGATGGAATTATCACATATGTGATAGTTGAAGCCGTAAGAATGAAGGGAGAGAAAGAAAATGGGAAGGCAAAAGTGCTAAGGATTATAAACTGGGGCTTACTAGCATTTACAGTTCTGTTAGAGAAAGAAGAGATGGAGAGAGTGTGGTGAAAGAGACCACAAGAAAGAGTGGTACCCTATTAGAAAAACAGAGCATTGAGTTCCAAGAGAGGAAGCTACATACCAATGACTGAGTCTCTGAAATGGGAGTTGAAAATATTGTTGACCATACTTTTGTGCTCCAAGCAGGTCTTGTTACTTTGAAGGTGGTGGGGTGGGGAGGTAGGCTATCCAATGGAACTTAAAGCACTGTTTGGATCTCCTCTGTCTTTTCCGGTAAATACAGGCAAAAGGCATTGGCTTTGAGGTAAAATATAATATAAGTGTTTGAGGGAGAAATATTTTAATATTAATTCTCACGACTAATTCTGGAGAGATTTTAAAGACAATGTTCTATGCACTGCTTTCCACAACATGCTGCCGCAGAACATTGTTAGAAGGCATTGAAAGATAATGGTGGCAGTTTCCATATTAAAATGTTAATGTATGAGTCGAATTGATGGTTTTTGAACCTGAAGGATTAAATAGTTTCATTTAATTGTATTAACCAAATTGATTTTAAACCAGCAGAATTATTTTCAGTGCTTAAGGAGTCATTATGCTCCATCCAAGCGAGACAAATGGGTCACCTTGGGATATGCAGCTGGAGTTTTCCTTACTGGCAAATATATTGGGAACCAAGTCATTTGTCCTAAAGAGACTCTCTCAGCAAAGGTTCACCAAACCTGTCTTGATTAATTTTTCAAAAGCACATGAGGAGATTTACTAATTATACTTTCAAGGGTTGATTTGATCAGCTTCACATGGTTGCACAATCTGCATATTGCAGCTTTAAGTCTGAGCAGACTAAAATAGTTAAAAAAGGTCTGGTGGAAATGAACTATGAACTAAATTCTAATATGATCTAAACTTGTATGTTTTAAATTACTGAATATTTGAGATGGTGCATATAAAATGATCTAATGCAAATTCTCATACCAATGTTGCTGAAAAAGTAGTCAGGGAGAAAACATTAACTCTTTTTGGCCAGTGTGGGATACTGTAACAGAAAACAGTAAGGCAACTGAAGATGATACAGTAACCTACTGAGTTTTTTTTTTTTTTTTTTTTTTTAGGTGAGTGGAGGGGAGATAGTGAGGCAGACTCCCTCATGTGCTCTGACCAGGATACACTTGGCAACCCTTTCTGGGGCCAATGTTTGAGTAATGAGCTATTTTTAGTGCCTGAAGATGATGCACTCCAATGGAGCTAACTGGGGTGCCACACTTGAACCAATTAAGCTGGCTGTGGGAGGGGAAGAGGAAAAGAAGGGGGAAAGAGAGGGAAAAGAAAGCAGATGGTTATTTCTCTTGTGTGCCCTGATCAGAAATCAAACCTGTGATGTTCATATACTGGCCCGATGCTCTATCCACTGACCCACTGGCCAGGGCCAGGAAAGTTTTTCTTTTACTTTCCCTCCTACATTTCTATGGCAGTTATCATTATATTAATGTGGTTATAAATGCTCCGCATATTAAATTTACACGAACATTATGCCATTCCATATTGAAAAAAAATGCTTTGTCTTTTCTGGCCTCTTCTAAAATTTTTCTTCTCTAAGTGAGGTTCTTGGCCTAGCAGTAACTGTATGGACTGGATGCTGGTTAGAAATGCCCATTGACTTGCATGTACATTAAAGTTAAGAAGCACTCACCAAAGGGACTTGCCGGCCTCAGGACAGTGGCTTGCCATCCTGGCTGCATATTAAAATCACCTGTGCTGCTTTTAAGTCCTAAGGTTCCTTGGGAGCCCAACCTCAGGGATTCTGATTTAATTGGCCTGCAGGTGGAGTCTGGACATCCTTGAGATTTAAAACTTCTTCAGGTGATTGAATCTACTGTGCAGGCTTGAGATTCACTGATTTATGTTGCATCTAGGTGCCCAAATTTACATTCTGCAAACAAAACAAAATGAAACAAATATGTAATTTATTTTATATAGTATCTTTGTTTGTATCTAAAAGAAGTTTAGGAATTTGTGTGCTGGCTACCCGGGGGAGGGGGGGGGAATTAAGGGAGGGGAGGGGCACAAATAAAACCAGATAGAAGGTGACAGAGGACAATTTGACTTTGGGTGATGGGTACACAATATAATCAAATGTCAAAATAACCTGGAAATATTTTCTTTGAACATATGTACCCCGATTTATCAATGTCACCCCATTAAAAGTAATAAAAAAAAAGGAATTCAGAATTTTTCTCATGCAAATTATCCATTAATTAAATAACTTTTAACAACAAATACGTTTAATCTCACGCCTAGCCTATCCTGCTAATTCAATATTTTGCTTTAGGCTTTGAAATGTTAAAACCTATGCAGTATCTCACAAACTGTGAGGGTAGAAATAAAAAAACAGAGAAAGAGATGTTTTGCTTTTATTCATTGTCATGGTAGGATAAGCAGTGAATATCACAAGAGAAAAGAATTTCAATTCTGAAAGTCAGAACATACACATGAAACTAGGTAAGTTCTGCAGATAAAATACAGGAAACCCAGTTAAATTTGAATTTCAGCCTGGCCTGTGGTGGCACAGTGGATATAAGCATCGACCTAGAACACTGAGGTTACCGATTTGAGACCCTGGGCTTGCCTGGTCAAGGCACATGTGCGAACTGATGCTTCCCATTTCTCCCCCCCTTCTCTCTCTCCTTTCTTTCTCCCCTCTCTCTAAAAATAAATGAAAATCTTAAAAAAAAAAAGATCAGATAAACAACGGGTAATTTTTACTCAATAATTTTCTTTTTTCTTTAGTATAAGTATTTAGTATAAGTATGTCCCATGAAAGCACACGAGGAATATTTTTATTTTCTAAATCTGGCACCCCTAAGCAATAGGTCATGTAAAATAAACAGTAAACTATACCTATAATTAATAAAAATTGGAACCCATATGTTCTGCTAGCAGGATGCCTACACAAATTGCCTTTTATGGAATATTTTACAATTTAAAGGACAATGACATATACTCCATGATTACAGCTCACCAGGAAATCTCTAGGTGGTTTTTCACAAAAACACCTTTAAAGTGAGAATTGAAACACGGATAATAATTTTAAAGAATTCTGCGCATTCTGATTACTATTCTATTAATATTTATTTGCTAATTTACATGCAAAAAATCGAACCAAATGAAACACCTAATGCTCTTCAAGAAAAAAAGTCAAGGGAAACAAAAAGCGGTACTAAACAATTTGAGCTATGGGAAAATCTAGCCAGCAGAGGGTGCTAATGTATCACTGATGAAATTTGAGTCACAAAAGGCCTTTTAGAATGCTTTGTGAAACTTAGATTTTATTTAAATGTTAATTTAGTCAACTTTGCTATGCAGGGTTGCTAAAATAGATTAGAAACTAGATCAATGACGTCAGAGTAATGGCAACATGAGACATAACTCCTGATACCTCCCCTTGAAATTTCAACAGGTTGAACAATGATAATGCAGCAAAGGAACCCCAGCTGGGCTCCCAGTCATAGCTGAAAGGTCCACACACAAAATGGACTAAAGGTGGGTCAGGTAGAAAAAGGGCGCGGAAGATAAAACACACTAACTGTCAGCTCTGAGGAGGAGACAAACTTGGTGTGAGTGGCATTTTTTTCTCTGCTGGACTATGGGGAGGAGGGAAGCTCAGGCTGTTTGTATTATTTTTGAGGGGTACAAAGAGGGAAGCTCAGAGTGACTGGGTTTCCTTATGCCAGAAGGAGCAGTGAGGTAAAGCAGCAGAGAAGGAAATAAATCAAAGTGGCCAGAGCACAGGGTCACAGCCTGTTCCAGTGGTCTGCCTGTAGCCCACACTCAGCAGAGACAGAGAAAACTAAAGTGTGGCCCCCAGCTTCCCAGATCCTACCTCCCTCACCATGAAGTACAGAGAGAGGCAGAGGAAAACCCCACAGCTAGCTCCTCAGAGCCACTTTCTCCCCGGAAGAACAGAGATGCTCCATGCCTGGTCCCAGTCTGTTGAGACGTGAGGAGGAGCACCTGGAGGCATGAGATCTCCATTGCTAGGGCCATAAAGCCAAAGCCTTAAAGCTTTCACAACACGCCCCACCCACCAACGCACCTGCGGCCCCTCCTACATCACTGTGATATCAACATCTCAGCAGACAGCCCAGGAACTTCACAGAGCTAAAACTTGTAATACAGTGACACCTACTGGAAGAAACCTCTCAAAACTGAAATTTATTTTTTCTTTTTATCCCCCTTTTTTCTTTTCTCCTTTTTTTCTTATTCCTTTTTCTTATTTTCTCTTTAGAATTTCATTTTCTTTAATTTTATATTTTATATTCTTATTTTTATTGATTTTAATTTATTATGTTTACATAGGTTCTAGTATTGCCCCAAATGCATCCCCCTCTATTTTTATTTTTGTGAGTGTTTTGTTTTTAATTAATTTGTTTGTTTTCAAGAATTTATTCCGTGGTTTTTATTCTTTTAATAATTCCATAAATTTTTATATTTTTTATTGTATTTTTCTAAATTCAATTTTTTATTTTTTTAGGAGATATTTTTGTTACGGTTTCTAACAATACCACTCTAAAATGCCATCAAAGAAGAAGAAAAAGAATACCATGATTACATAAAACAGAGACATAGTTCAGAAAGAAAATAAAGAATCTCTAGAAAAAATTTTGATCACAAGGAAACCTTGGAGTTAAATGATAGAGATTCAAAATTGAAATTCTGGAAATACTAAATGAGATGCAAGAAAACAGTAATAAGCAATAAAATGAGCTCAGAAAATAAATTAATGAACAAAATGAATACCTCACCAAGGAGATAAAAACTTTAAAAACAGAGATCAAGAACTCAATGCATGAATTAAAGACTGAGGTAGCAAGTTTAGCTAATAGAACAAGCCAGATAGAGAAAAGAATCAGTGACACTGAGACAGGCAACTAGAGATGCTACAGAGAGAAGATGAGATAGATTCATCTTCCCTCTGTACAAGTTAAAAAAATAGAGAGCTCTACAAGAATCATCTGACTCCATCAGAAAGAGCAATATAAGAATAATGGGTATATCAGAAGAAGAAGAGAGGGAGAAGGGAATGGAGAGCCTATTCAACCAAATAATTGATAAGAACTTCCCAAGCTTATGTAGAGTTAGAACCTTGAATCCAAGAAGCAAACAGAACACTGAAATACCACAACCTAAATAGACCTACTCCAAGGCACATCATAATAAAATAGTCAAAAATCAAGGACAAACATAATCCTTAAAGCAGCTAGGGAAAAGAATATAACATATAATGGAAAGCCTATTAAGCTATTATCAGACTTATCAGCATAAACTCTACAAGCTGTGAGAGAGTGGACCCAAACCTTGAAAGTACTGAAAGAGAGGAATTACTTGCCAAGAATACTATAGCCATCAAATTTATCTTTCAAATATGAAGGACAAATAAAAAATTTTCCAGACATACAGATGCCAAGGGAATTTATCACCAGAAAACCCCCCACAACAGGAAATACTCAAGGGGGATATTTGACCAGACACACAAATCAAAACTATAAGTAAAATGGAACGCTCCACCCAAGGAAAATGGCAACTGCAATATGGGAGAATAACTCAGCATAGGGTATCTGGTGTCTTTCCCCCACAGTGACTCTCCCTGGTCCTCCAACTTTACACTCTGATTAGGCAACTACAGTCCTATCAGATCTCCCTCCACTGGAGCCTCTGTTTATGAGGGGAAGACATCTATGCTATTAAGAATATCAGTGGACAAACAACAGCTGAAGCCAACCCAAGAAGACCTAGAAATAAAACAACTCAAAATTGGAGGCAGACAACACCAAGCCTAGACTCAGCCAGCTCTACAAACAACACACCCAAACACACAGACATAATGAGAAGACAGAAAAGTGCAATCCAAATGAAACCACAAGAGAATCCTCCAGGAAATGAACTGAGCGATATGGAAATAACCAAACTTTCAGATGCAGAGTTTAGAATAAAGATTGTTAGGGATCTTAGAACAACAATGCATGGTCATTATGAACACCAAAATAAAGAGATAGCAAATATAAAAAAGGACATTGAAATATTAAAAAAGAATCAGTCAGAGATGACAAATACAATATCAGAAACGAAGACCACAATGGAAGAAATTAAAAGCAGGATGGATGAAGCTGAGGATCGAATCAGCGAGTTGGAAGACAAGATGAACAAAGGCATGAAAGCAGAGCAGAAAATAGAAAAGAGACTCAAAAAGTCTGAGGAAACTCTAAGAGAGCTCTGTGACAACATGAAGAGAAATAACATCTGCATAACAGGGGTTCCTAAGAAGAAGAAAAAGAACAAGGGATAGAAACTTTATTCAATCAAATCACAGCTGAAAACTTCCCTAAATTGATGCAAGGAAGGGTCTCATAAGTTCAAGAAGCACAGAGATCTCCATTAAAGAGAAACTCAAAGAAACCAACACCAAGACACATCATAATTAAAATACCAAAGCTAAGTGATAAAGAGAAAATATTAAAAGCTTCTAGAGAAAAAAAGGCTATCACCTACAAAGGAGCCCCCATAAGGATGACATCAGACTTCTCAACAGAAATACTTGAGGCCAAAGGGAATGGCAAGATATATTCAAAGTAATGCAGAACAAGAACCTATAACCAAGACTACTCTATCCAGCAAGGCTAAAGTTTAAAATTGAAGGAGAAATAAAGAGCTTCCCAGACAAAAGAAAACTCAAGGAATTCCTTACAACAAAACCAATGCTTCAGGAAATGTTAAGGGGCCTGTTGTAAACAGATCAAAGTGGGAAAAGAATATAGCAAAAGAGGAATACACCTTTAAAATATAAAATGGCAATAAACAACTACATATGAATAAAAACCTTAAATGTAAATGGATTAAATGATCCAATCAAAAGACATAGGGTAGCTGCTTGGATAAGAAAACAGGACTCTTACATATGCTGTCTACAAGAGACACACCTTAAAACAAAAGATGCACATAGACTGAAGGTAAAAGGATAAAAAAAATATTTCAAGCTAATGGAAATGAAAAAAAAGCTGGGGTAGCAATACTTATATCAGACAAAATGGACTTTAAAGCCAAGGCTATATAGTAAGAGATAAGGAATATCACTACATAATGATAAAGGGAGCAATCTAACATGAAGATATAACCATCATAAATATCTACACACCTAATATAGGAGCTCCTAAATATATAAATCAGAGTTTGATGGATTTAAAGGGCAAGATCAACAGCAATACTATAATAGTAGATTTCAATACCCCACTTACATCACTAGATAGATCCTCAAGAAAGAAAATTAACAAAGAAACAGTAGACTTAAAGGACACACTAGATCAACTGGATTTAATAAATATCTTCAGAACCTTTCACCCTAAAGCAGCAAAATATACATTCTTTTCAAGTGCTCATGGTACATTCTCCAGGTTAGATCACATGTTAGGACACAAAAGCAATCTCAACAAATTTAAGAAGAGTGAAATCATATCAAGCATTTTCTCTGATCACAATGGCATGAAACTAGAAATCAATCACAACAGAAAAACTGAAAAATACTCAAACACATGGAAACTAAATAGCATGTTATTAAATAATGAATGGGTTAACAATGAAATCAAAGAAGAAATAAAAAAATTTCTAGAAATGAATGGTAATGAACATACAACAACTCAAAATTTATGGGACACAGCTAAAGCAGTCCTGAGAGGGAAGTCCATAGCACTATAGGCATTCCTTAAGAAGCTTGAAAAAGCTCAAATAAACAACCTAACACTTCATCTAAAAGAACTTGAAAAAGAACAGAAAGTAAGGCCCAGAAGTAGTAGAAGGAAGGAAATAATAAAGATCAAAGCAGAAATAAATGACATAGAGGCTAAAGAAACAATACAGAGGATCGATGAAACCAAGAGCTGGTTCTTTGAAAGGATAAACAAGATGGATGAACCTTTAACGAGACTCACCAAAAAAAAGAAGAGAAAAAACTCAAATAAATAAAATTAGAAATGAGAGTGGAGAAATAACAACTGACACAACAGAAATACAAAATATTATAAGAAAATACTATGAAGAACTGTATGCCAAAAAATTAAACAACTTAGGTAAAATGGACAAATTTCTTGAATCATACAATCTTCCAAAAATTAACCTGGAAGCATCAGAAAACCTAAACTGACCGATTACAACAAAAGAGATTGAAACAGTTATCAAAAAGCTCCCAAAAAACAAAACCCCTGGTCCTGATGGGTTCACTGGGGAATTCTACCAAATATTCAAAGAAGAACTAACTCCTATCCTTCTCAAGCTACTTCAAAAAGTTTAAGAGGAAGGAAAACTACCAAGTTCCTTTTATGAGGCGAGCATAATTCTGATTCCAAAACCAGGCAAAGACAACACAAAGAAAGAAAATTATAGGCCAATATCCCTGATGAATTTAGATGCTAAAATCCTCAACAAAATATTAGCAAACCGGATCCAGCAATACATGAAAAAAATCATACATCAGTATCAAATGGGATTTATTCTGGGGAGGCAAGGATGGTACAACATTCGTAAATCAATTAATGTGATTCACCACATAAACAAAAGTAAGGAGAAAAACCACATGATAATTTCAATAGATGCAGAAAAAACATTTGATAAAATCCAGCACCCATTTATGATCAAAACTCTTAGCAAAGTGGGAATACAGGGAACATACCTCAACATGATAAAAGCTATTTATGACAAACCCACAGCCAACATCATAATCAATTGCCAAAAATTAAAAGCAATTCCTCTAAAATCAGAAAAAGGCAGGAGTGTCCTCTTTCACCACTCTTATTCAACATAGTATTGGAAGTCCTAGCTATAGCAATCAGACAAGAAGAAGAAATAAAAGGCATCCAAATTGGAAAAGAAGAATTAAAACTATCATTATTTGCAGATGATATGATACTGTATATAGAAAACCCTAAAGGCTCAGTCAAAAAACTACTGGACCTAATAAATGAATTCAGCAAGATGGCAGGATATAAAATTAACACACAGAAATCACAAGCATTTCTATACACGAACAATGAAATGTCAGAAAGAGAAATTAAGGAAACAATCTCCTTCACTATTGCAACCAAAAAAATAGAGTACCTAGGAGTAAATTTAACCAAGGAGGTTAAAGACTTGTACTCAGAAAATTATAAAACATTGATAAAAGAAATCAAGGAAGATACAAACAAGTGGAAGCATATACCGTTCTCATGGTTAGGAAGAATAAACATCATTAAAATGTCTATATTACCCAAAGCTATTTATAAATTCAATGAAATACCAATTAAAATACCAATGACATACTTCAAAGATATAGAACAAATATTCCAAAAATTTATATGGAATCAAAAAAAGAACATGAATAGCCTCAGCAATCTTGAAAAAGAAGAATAAAGTGGGAGGTATCACACTTCCTGATATCAAGTTATACTACAAAGCCATTGTACTCAAAACAGCTTGGTACTGGCATAAGTACAGGCACATAGATCAATGGAACAGAACAGAGAACCCAGAAATAAACCCACAGCTTTATGGACAATTGATATTTGACAAAGGAGGTAAGAGCATACAGTGGAGTAAAGACAGTCTCTTTAACAAATGGTGTTGGGAAAACTGGACATCTACCTGCAAAAAAATGAAACTAGGCCACCAACTTACACCATGCACAAAAATAAACTCAAAATGAATAAAGGACTTAAATGTAAGCCGTGAAACCATAAGAATTCTAGAAGAAAACATAGGCAGTAATCTCTCCGACATCTATTGAAGCAATATATTTGCTGATTTATCTCCACAGGCAAATGAAATAAAGGACAGGATAAACAAATGGGACTATATCAAACTAAAAAGTTTTTGCACAGCTAAAGACAATATAAACAGAATAAAAAGACAAACCACACAATTTATAATGAACTTGTAAAACTCAACAGCAGGAAGACAAACAATCCAATCAAAAAATGGACAAAAGAAATTAATAGAGACAGTTCTCCAAAGAGGACCTACATATGGCCAATAGGCATATGAAAAAATGCTCAACATCATTAATCATTAGAGAAATGCAAATTAAAACCACAATGAGATACCACCTCACACCAGTCAGAATGACGCTCATTAACAAAACAACACATTATAGTGTCTGGCGAGCATGTGGAGAAATGGGAACCCTCCTGCACTGCTGGTGGGAATGCAGACTGGTGCAGCCACTGTGGAAAACAGTATGAAGATTCCTCAAAAAATTAGAAATGGAACTGCCCTTTGACCCAGGTATCCCACTTATAGGAATATATCCCAAGGACACCATATTACCGACTGAAAAAAAGAAATGCACCCATATGTTTATGGCAGCATTGTTCACTATTGCGAAGATCTGGAAACAGCCCAAGTGTCCATCAGTGGACGAGTGGATTTTAAAGCATTGGTGCATATATACAATGGAATACTATGGCACCATGAAAAAGAAGGAAATATTACCTTTTGCAATAATATGGAGGGACTTGGAAACTATTATGTTGAGTATAATAAGCCAGGCAGAAAAAGAAAAATATTATATGACCTCACTCATTTGAGGAATCCAAGGAACATTGAGAACTGAGGAAAGGAATTAAGACAGAGGAGGGATCAAAGGGACCAGAGGAAAAGAGGACAGAGGGAAAGGGGATGATAGGATGGGATAAAACTGAAGGAAAGGGGGGAGGGCCCTACAGGGGTAAGGGAGATGTTGAGGGGAATATGGCAGATGGGGGATGCAGTCTGGGTCACCCTAGAATCTATGTAAAAACAAGAAAAAAAGAAAAAATAAAAGAAAAAAAAACTATAAGTAAAAGCTCCATCAAGGTCACAATACAAGCAAGGATAATCTGTGACAACAATAACATAAAAGGAGAAAGGTTAAAGACCTGCAGTAGCAAAGGAGGATGGAGTGCAGAAGCACTCATAAGAAAAAAGACTTTTTTACATATGACAATTTTTCTCTTAATAACTTAATGGTCATAACCCACAAAATAGTCACTACTGAACCACACAGCTTAAAAAAAAGAAGAAAGAGGGGGAAGAAGTATGGAATATGACCAAACAAAAACAACCAACAGAAACAGAAAAGAGAAGAACCAAACAAGACAGAGAGCTATCAGAAAACAAAACATAAAATGGCTATAGGAAATCCTCAAGTGTTAATAATTACCTTAAATCTAAATGGACTGAATTTACCAATAAAGAGACACAGAGTATCAGATTGGATCAAAAAGCAAAACCATATGCTGCCTTCAAGAGACACATCTAAGCTGAAAAGAAGAAAGTAGATTCAAGATGAAAGGTAGGAAAATGATTCTCTAAGCAAATAATATACAACCAAAAGTAGGTGTAGCCATGCTCATATCTGACAACTCTGACTTCAAGACAACAGAGGTAACCAGAGACAAAGATGAACATTTTATAATGATAAAGGGGACATTGTATCAAGAGTACATAACACTTCTTAATATATATGCATTAAACCAGGGATCAACACTATATATAAGATATCTACTAACTGATCTAAAAGTAGAAACAGACAAAAACACAATCATACTTGGAGATTTCAACACACCATTAATGGCTTTAGATTGATCATCCAAACAGAAAATCAGTAAAGAAATATCGACTTTACAAGTCACATGGGACCAAATGGACATGTTAGACATCTAAAGAACATTTTACCCCAAAACGTCAGATTATATATTCTTCTCCAGTGTGCATGGAACATTCTCAAAGATAGACAATATGTTGGGCCACAAAATTAACATGAACAAATTCAGGAAGATTGAAATTATACCAAGCATATCTGACTATAAGGCTTTGAAATTAGAATTCAAATGTAAAAAGGAAGTAAAGAAACACACAACAATATGGAAATTAAACAACATACTTCTAAAAAATGACTGGGTCAAAGAAGAAATAAAAGCAGAGATAAAAGATATATACAGACAAATACAAATGACAACATGACATCAAAATTTCTGCGATGCAGCAAAAGCAGTAATAAGAGGGAAGTTTATAATTTTACTAGCTTATATCAAGAAACAAGAAAGCTCCCAGGTAAACAACCTAACATCACACCGTAAGGACCTAGAAAAAGAAGAACAAAGGCAACCCAAAATCAACAGAAGAAAGGAAATAGTAAAAATTGGAGGAGAACTAAATGAAATAAAGAACAAAAAAACTATAGAAAAAATTAATACAACAAAGAGCTGGTTCTTAGAAAAGATCAATAAAATCAACACACCACTGGCTAGATTCACTAAGGATAAAAGAGAAAGGGCTCATATGAACAAAATCCAAAATGAAAGAGGAGAATTTATCATAGATATTTTATATATATATATATATATATATATATATATATATATATATATATATATATATATATATATATACACACATATATACAAAGTGTCACGGTGGAATATCTTGAAAGATTATATGCCACTGAATTCAACAACCTAGAGGAAACGGATAAATTCCTAGAACTATACAATCATCTTAGACTGAATTATGAAGTGAAAACACTAAATAGACCTATAAGCAATTAGGAAATAGAAACAACTATCAAAAACCTCCCAAAAAACAAAAACCCGGGACCAGATGGCTACATTAGTGATTCTACCAAACATTCGAAGAAGATTTGGGACCTGTCCTTCTCAAAGTCTTCCAGAAAATAGAAGAAGAAGCAATATTCCCTAACACATTTTATGAGGCCAACATAACACTCATATCAAAACCTGGCAAGAATAACACACTCAAGAAAACTACAGACCAATATCTCTAATGAATACAGATGCTAAAATACTAAAGAAAATACTAGCAAATCAAATACAACCACACATTAAAAAAACAATACATCACTATCAAGTGGGATTCATTCCAGGAGCACAAGCATGGTTTAACATGTGAAAATAGATCAATGCAATACACCACATCAACAAAACCAAGAACAAACATCATATGATCGTATCAATAGATGCAGAAAAGGCATTCGATAAAACACAACATCTCTTTATGTTTAAAATACTCAAAAAATTGGAATAGAAGGAAAGTACCTCAACATAATAAAGACCATACATATATGACAAACCATCAGCTAATATCTTACTAAAAGGTGAAAAAATGAAGGCTTTTCCTCTAAGAACAGGAACAAGACAAGGTTGCCCAGTCTCTCCACTCTTATTCAACATAGTTCTGGAAGTTTTAACTGGAGCAATCAGGCAAGAGAAAGAAATAAAAAGCATTCATATGGGGAAATAAGAAGGAAAGGTCTCAATTTTTGCAGATGACATGATCCTTTATATAGAAAACCTCAAAGACTCCACCAAAAAACTGTTATAAACAATAAACCAATATAGTAAAGTCGCAGGATACTAAATGAATATACAAAAGTCTATTGCTTTCCTATTTGCCAACAATGAAACTTTGGAAATGAACTGTACACTGAAAACTACAAAATATTATTAAAAGAAATCAAAAAATTGAAAAAGAAACAATAAAATGAAAAAATATTTCATGTTTATAAATGGAAAGAATCAATATACTTAATATGGCCATATCACTCAAAGCAATATACATATTTAATGCAATCCCCATCAAAATCCCAGTGTCATTTTTATTTTTTTATTTTTTTATTTTATTCATTTTAGAGAGGAGACACAGAGTGAGAGAGAGAGAGAGAAAGGGAAAAAGGGGGAAGGAGCTGGAAGCATCAACTCCCATATGTGCCTTGACCGAACCAGTGCAGGGTTTTTTGAACTGGCGACCTCAGTATTCCCAGGTCGACGCTTTATCCACTGCGCCACCACAGGTCAGGCCCAGTGTTATTTTTTAAAGAAATAAAACAAAAGAATACCAGATTTTAATGGAGCCATAAAACCCCCCAAATAACCAAAGCAACCGTGAGAAAAAAGAAGAAGCCAGAGGTATCACACTACCTGACTTCAAATTACACTATAGAACCACAATAATAAAAACAGCATGATGTTGGGAGGAAAACAGACATACAGACCAATGAACCAGAATCAAGAGCCTAGAGATAAAACCACAAATATGTAGACAAATGATCTTCGACAAAAGAGCCAAAAACACACAATGAAGAAAAGTAAACCTCTTCAGTAAATGTTGCTGGGAAAATTGGAAAGCCACATGCAAAAGAGTAAAACTTGACTACAGTTTGTCCCCATGCACAAAAATTAATTCAAAATGGATCAAAGACCTAAATATAAGGTCTGAAACAACAAATTACATAGAAGAAAACATAGGTACTAAGCTCATGGACCTTGGTGTAGACAAATTAATGAATTTGACCCCAAAGGCAAGAAAAATAAAGGCAAAAATAAATGAATGGGACTATATTGAAGTAAAAAGCTTCTGCACAGCAAAAGAAACTGCCAACAATACAAATAGGCAGCCAACTAAATGAGATATAATATTTATAAACAGCAGGTCTGATAAGGGGTTATTATCCAAAATACAGTGTGTCCGTAAAGTCATGGTGCACTTTTGACCAGTCACCATGCAAAAGTGCACCATGACTTTACGGACACACTGTATATAAAGAACTCACAAAGCTCAGCAACAAACAAGCAAGCAATCCAGTTAAAAAATGGGGAGAAGACCTGAACAGACACTTCTTTCAAGAGGACATCCAAATGGCCATCAGATATATGAAAAGATGCTCATCTTCATTAGCTATTTGAGGAATGCAAATCAAAACTACAATGTGATACCACCTCACACCTGTTAATAGACTGGATATTATCAACCAAACAGGTAATCACAAGTGTTGGAGAGGCTGTGGAGAAAAAGGAACCCTCATTCACTGCTGGTGGGAATGCAAACTAGTACAACCATTATGGAAGAAAGTATGGTGGTTCTTAAAAAAATTAAGAATAGAACTACCATATGACCCAGCAATCCCTCTACTGGGTATCTATCCATAAACTTGAAAGCATTGGTATGTAAGGACACATGCACCCCCATGTTTATTGTAGCATTATTCACAGTGGCCAAGACATGGAAACAACCAAAGTGTCTCTCGATAGAAGATTGGATAAAGAAGATGTGGTACATATATACAATGGAATACTATTCAGCCATACAAAATGATGACATGGTGATATTTATGACAACAATGATGGATCTTGAGAACATTATACTGAGTGAAATAAGTAAATTAGAAGAGCAATGAACTGTATGATTTCACACATAGGTGGGATATAAAACCGAGACTCATGAACAGAGATAAAAGTGAAGTGGTTACCAGGGTAATGGGAATGTGGAAGAGGGGTATGAGGAGAGGGTGGGAGGAAGGGTGTAAAGAGGGACAAATATAAGGGGACGGAACATATTTTGACTTTGGGTGATGGGTATGCAACATAATCAACAGTTCAAATGCTATAGAAATGTTTCCCTGAAACCTATGTACTCTTATTGATCAATATCAGCATGTTAAAGTTAATTTTCTAAAAATAAAAAGAAAAGTTTTAAAAGTTGGACAAAACCTCGGGTAGATACAGTTTCAAGTAATAGGCATTTTCCTACTCTCTTGGTAAAAATATAAAATAGTACATTTTTTAATGGATAACTTGGCAGTATATTGTATCAAAGCCTTAAAAATATACTGATCCTTGTACTGAACAATTTTACTTTTAGAAAAAAATTTAAAGGTACAATTGAATATTGTGCAAAAATATTGCAACATTGTACACGATAATTGAGAACTTGTCCTCCCAACCTAACTCCACTGACTGCCCACCATGAGAAATGAAGAAATTTACATTCTTACTCTTTTCCTTCCACTTATCAAATTATTTTGTATGTCCTACTATGTTTATATTGCCAAGATTTATATTATTTATATCTGTTTTATGATTGTGACTCACTTCTATGCTTTGATTATAAAAATGGAGGGCAGTTAGTTAGTTATATTTGGTCTGAAGACTTTATCCTGCACATACCTGTTCTAAGCCAACAGAAAAATCAAAATCCAACATTTTCCACAGTTTGAGAGGCTCTCTAGGAATTAAGAAAGAAAACCTCACAGACAGACAACAGTATGATGATTACCTGAGGGAAATAGGGGTGGAGAAGGTAGAGGAGGGTAAAAAGACATCAGTTCTAGCAGATCTGGCTCCACCCTTACGACCTGATTTAACCTTAATCATCTCCTGAAAGGCCATTTGTACAATACGGTCACATGGGGGGAAGGGTTTCAACATCTAAATTTGTGGTGGGGACACAGTTCAGTTATATCACCCTGGGTTGGCACATTGATTCACCAGAACACAGTATTCCTTCACATACCAAAAACAACAACAACAACAACAAAAACAGGTTTGAGGAAGTTAGTGAGGAGAGTGGCCAGTGGGTAGCAAGACTCACCCAATTCACCAGGCTTTATCATTCTTGCCTTTTGGATCCTGAAATAGCTTCTCCAGGTGGCCCCTTGCAGAGGTCAAGATAGAAATTTCTCAGGGAGGTTGTAAGGGTTGATGGAGTATGAAAAAGCCCTTTAGCCAGGAGAGGTGGCAATGGTTATCTAAACAAAGAATGACTCTGGCTGTGGACTGTCACCTGCATTGTAAAATTGGAGAAACACTGGAAATAACTGTTTAAAAATGCCTCCCTCACTGACCTGATGCTAAAGAAAACTAAAACTTCACTGGGACTAAAACTTCACTGTGAGCAATGTGTTCTATTGAGTGATGGAAATGAGAGTCAATGTAGAGGGGAGAGGGGAGAAGAAACCATTTTTTTAAAAACCATTTTTTCCTGGATTGTATGAGCCTCAAGGGAAGGAAAAGCATTTTTATTTTAGTTTTGAACCCCCACTGCACTTAGCATGGTACTTTGCACAAAAATGGGTGCTCATTAAGGAAGTCTTGAGTGACTAAATATTGCCCAAAGATTTGTATTCCTTTTCCTTCCATATGCCAAGTGCTGAGTAGAACTGATTGTCTTTATTGTTATTTACATTACCAAGTATAATTTATCTATTTTGGTTTCACTGCCTGAGCCAAACTGAGTATGGATGCTATTCAAGGCCAGGCAATAAAGCAGCCCAAACAGTCACATACTAATATTTACTTCTGTCTAGGCTTCTTTGTGAATATATTAAATAGAAGACAAGCTAGTTTCCATTTAGTGTGGATATATAACTGAAAATTTTTCTGGGCCACAGTGAAAGCACAACTGATGTGCTATCCACCTGGCAAATAAGTTTACTCTTTAGCATTCCAATCATGCATTCATTTACTGTATTGTCTGATTGTTCTCATATCAAACAGCTAAATTTTGTGCCTTCTTCAACTTGCAGTACTGGAAGTATTTCTGTTTTGAAATCGTATCTCTTATTAGAGGAGCTGGCACTAAAAAAATGAACAGGTTAACAGGGTTAGAAGAAGGTCTTGGTTTGAAGTACAGACTTGGAGTGTCACCTGATGGAGAGGTGGGACAATGAGGGAAAGGTGCCAGGCTGTAGTCTCAGGTGAAACGCTGCACAGTGATTGGCTGGCTACTGGGCAGTGGGCTGTCCATACCTGAGGCATGAAGCTACCCTTGATTGAATTCTGGAGGGGGTGAATGAACCAAAGGTCATGAACATGAATAGAAGTTAGGTATGGCAGACAGATTGGCTCCACTGCATATTTGAACTGTGTTTCTGAGTTCAGTTGAGCCTAGAATACATTTTGAGTATTTAGCTCCTGAAAGAGTCTACTTTCAGGGGATTAATTTTTACCAACTTTATGCATATCTCCTGAAATTATGCATCTTTGTCTCTCAGTTGACTAGAAATGTCAAGTGTCATTAGCAGAGTAAATGTTTGGCCCTTTATGAGCACTACTGTTACACCAAAAACAATAATTCAATGCACACATAAAACTAAAGAAAGAAAGGAGTACTGTATAATTCTTACCGGGTCAGTGATCCAGTGGTGAGCTTTACCAACCTCTTCTCTAAACTCTGGCAAAGCAGTACAGTCACTGACACTCTCATCTGGGGCAGTGGTTTCCACACCTGGATGTATAGAACAGTTATATGTCATTTTCTCCTCAGCGTTTAAACTTAACTGGAGGAGACAAGGCTCTGGTTAGCTAATTAATACGTTTTTTTTTTTTTTTTTTTTTTTTACAGTTGCATGTATCTGGTATTTTTCTTCTCTTTTTTTTTCAAAGGACAGAAGGAGAGAGAGAGAGGTGCAGACAGAAAGGGAGATAGATGAGAAGCATCAACTCTATGTTGCGGCACTTTTAGTTGTTCATTGATGGCTTTCTCGTATGTGCCTTGACTGGGGGCTCCAGCTGAGCCACTGACCCCTTGCTCAAGCCAGCGACCTTGGGCTTAAGTCAGTGACCATGGGGTTTTGTCTATGATCCCATGCTCAAGCTGGTGAGCCTGTGCTCAAGCTGGCAATCTTGGGGGTTCAAACCTGGGTCCTCACCATCTCACATTAATGCTCCCTCCACTGCATATTTGGCATTTTTCTGATTAAACTTCCAAACCAATTAAAAATTAGACAAAAAAAAATCCACATCTTTCCCCGTGCCTTATAGAGCTGAAAACTGGCTGGGGAAGGCCCTAAGCAAACTTCTGAGCTAGGACACATGCCAAGAAAGAGAGGAAGGGTGTGGAAACAAGGGTCAAAAATAGGACAGGTGCAGTTTCTCTTACTCTCTCCTGCCTCTCATCTGAGCACCAATCTGTCTATGCTCTAGTTTTCAGCACACAGAAATTTCTGGTCCTTATCTATTAGCTGCCAGAAATACAGACCCCCCCCCCCCCCGAATCACAGACTCAACATTTCTACTATAGCCTGTTTTCTGTGTCCTGACAATCAACATGCATTCAAAGGGTCCTGCTCTCTGGTGCCAGCCAGCCTGAGCTATGCTTTGAGGTCCTGGGGCTCCTGCCTCGAACACACCCTTTTTATTAAAAGACACCTTGGCAGCTCATTTTTGTTAAGAATGTTCAGATACAAATATGAGGTAAAGAGAGACCTAACAGAGGTTCTCACTCATAATGTTATTTAAAAAAAATTAAAATTGAATGTATTGGGGTACAGGTTCAGGTGAGAACTCAATAAAACACCATTTGCCACTGCATCGTGTGCCCACTGCCACAACCAAAGTCTCTTTCGTCCCCATTTTCCCCATTTGCCTACCTCCACCACCCCGTCATCCCGTTTTTCCTCTGGTTATCACTACACTGTTGTCTGTATCTACGTGTTAAATATATGCATGTGTGTGCGTGTGTATGTGTGTGTGTTACAAAACAAACCACAAAAAAAATGTTTTTGGTTTGTTTTGGTTTTTGGCTTAATTCCTTCATCTTTGGTCATCTAGTCCCCCAAATCCCTCCTCTCTGACAGCTGTCAGTCTGTTCTATGTTATTTTTATAAATATATAAGCATAAAAATCCCTGGCCAGCCAGTTCAGTCAGAGCATCCTGAGACATCAAGGTTGTGGGTTTGATCCAGTGGTGGGACTCAGCAGGTTCGCACAGGTTTGGTAGAACCAACACCTAATTTTTTGCTGAGTTCGGTGAACTGGTTGTTAAAGTGGCACTTGTGATCAGGGTCCTCTCTAAGGTGGGCGCCTGGGCAACCACCCAATGTGGAAATCAGAAATTTACATTCCTTACTCTTTCTTAATATTTATCTGCACAACAGCATATTCTAAGCGTTCATAGTAATGTTTATTGCATCCACAGATGAAAAAATTTTGACAGAACTATGCTTGTAATATTTATTTATTCATTTAATAAAATTTACTATACCTTTGATGAAATAATTCCCTTGTATTTGTTACTTCAGTAAATAAACATATAGAGAAAAGTGCCAAACCAGGGAGTGACAAGTTATCATTTGAAATATCCTAAATAACAGTTTTATTGTTTTTTTTGTCAGGTATTATTTAATATTTTTTCATTAATATTTTAAAACTTTTTTTATAATATCATCTAGTTTTGTGTGCCTCTTTTATTATTCTTACTTAAGTATTAAATGCATGAAATAATAAATTACCTTTCAGTATATATATTTTTATACTTAAAATGGTCATTAGGGCAGAGAACTGGTTGTTAAATTATTTGAATCCTATCCCTGGTTTTATCCCTGATCAGGGCACATATGGGAAGCAACCAATAAATGCACAACTAAGTGGAACAACAAATAAATGCTTCCCTCTCTCTGTCTCTCTCTCCCTTTCTCTGTCTCTCTAAATTCAATCAATTAAAAAATATGAAAACAGAGGGAAAGGAACTTCAAAAGAAAATTTGTTAAAACAGGTGTTCAGAACATCTGAAGGTAGATGCTTTCTTTCTTTCTTTTTTTCTTTTGTTTCTTCTTGAGAGAGAGAAACGGGCGGGGGGAGAGAGAGAGAGAGAGAAAGGCAGGAAGGGGGAGAGATGAGAATCATCAACCCATAATTAAGTCACCTTAGTTGTTCATTGATTGTTTCTCATACATGTTTTGATGGGGTGGGGGTGGGGGCTCAATCTAAGCCAGTGACCCTTGCTCAAGCCAGCGACCTTGTCTTCAAGCCAGCTACCCTGGGATCACGTTGATGAGCCCACAATCAA
Organism: Rhynchonycteris naso; assembly: GCA_037038555.1. Taxonomy (NCBI): domain Eukaryota; kingdom Metazoa; phylum Chordata; class Mammalia; order Chiroptera; family Emballonuridae; genus Rhynchonycteris; species Rhynchonycteris naso. The sequence goes on along the minus strand of CM072996.1, from coordinate 154,832,557 downwards.
GCCAGCAACCTCAGCGTTTTAAACCTGGGTCCTCAGTGTTCCAGGTTAACACTCTATCTGCTTTGCCACCACCACAGGCAAAGGTAGATATTTTCTTAAATTATATAGTTCTGATGCAAGTTTCCAACATGTGACAAGAGATGGGTACCTAATCCAAGATGGGCCAATCACAAAGTCTCAACCCTCAGCCGCTGGAATTGGTTCAGAAATAGACATGTGATCTAAGTCAAGCCAATCAGAATCTTATGCTGGATTTTCCCCAAATTTGGTCTTGGAACAGAGGACCTTTCCTGCTAGTCTTGGAACTATAAATATGTGAGGCTAAAGCTACAGCCACAATGGCTCCAGCCACTTGAAAAGCCAGTTTAAGCAACAAGCTGATGTTCTAAAAAACTAAGGTAAGCAATAAAGTGCAGGAGTCTTCACAATGTCCATGTCCCCAGGTCCACCCCTGACCTTTTCTGCTTTTCCTAGTTCAGATTCAGTTCATTTCACTTGGAATCAAGATCGTCCTAGCTAACATGCCCATGGTCTCTACTGCCACTAAAGCTGCCCTCAGTGAAACCCCCACTTTAAAGGGGAAATGCTATCCTGACCTGATAGCTTGATTGGTTAGAGCATTGTCCAGAAGCACAGAGGTTGCTGGTTTGATCCCTGGCCAAGGCACATACAAGAATATATATATATCTCCCTTCTTTTCTCTTTAAAAATCAATAAAATAAACATTTTAAAATGGAAATCCCTTCTTAGAAGCAAGCAGAATTGATAGACTGTGAAGATCCACACCATAATGCAATCAAAAGATTTGAAGGAATAAGAACGGAAGAAGAAATCCTAGAAATAACTGTCAAAGCATTTTATGTCAAGTTCAAATGACTATTTTTACACAAATATTTATAGGCCTTTGCCAATACAGGGCATGGAAGACTAAATTAGACATTAGAGGCCATGTGACCTTGGTGACCAGTCACTTCACTACTCAGGGACTCTGTTTTCTCATCTTAAAATAAGTATAAAACAAGAACAACAACAACAAAAAGCTCAATTAGAACTAATAAAATAAATATAACAAAGTAGCAGCATACAAAATTAATGTCCAAAAGTTAGTTGTATTTCTAAATGCTAACAATGAGCAGTTGGAATAGTATCCATTATTTCCCAAAGCTACCCACAGATTCAGGGCAACCCCTATTAAAATTCCAAAAATATTTCTTTGCAGAAATAGGAAAACCAAAACTAAAATTCATATGGAATCTCAAGGGACCCCAAACAGTCAAAACAATGTTGAAAAAAAAAATCACGGAGGAAATAGAAACAACTATCAAAAACCTCCCCGCAAAACAAAAGTCCAAGACCAGATGGCTATACTAGTGAATTCTATCAAACATTTAAAGTTGGTACCTATTCTTCCAAAAAATAGAAGAAGCAATACTCCCTAACACATTTTATGAGTTCAACATAACCCTCGTACCAAAACCTGGCAAGGACAACACACACACACAAAAGAAAACTATAGACCAAGATCTCTAATGAATACAGATGCAAGAATTCTAAACAAAATACTAGCAAATCAAATACAACAGCACATTGAAGAAACAATACATCATGATCAAATGGGACTCATTCCAGAAACACAAGGATGGTTCAACATATGGAACTTGATCAATGTAATATACCACATCAACGAAACAAAGAACAAAAATCATATAATCCTATCAATACATGCAGAAAAGCATCTGGTAAGATTCAACATTTGTTTATGTTTAAAACACTCAATAAAATTAGAATAGAAGGAAAGTACCTTAACATAATAAAGGTCATATATCACACCACCAGTTAATATTATCCTAAATGGTGAAAAAATGAAGGTTTCCCTTTAAGATCAGGAACAAGACAAGGCTACCCAGTCTCTCCACTCTTATTCAACATAGTTCTGGAAATTTTAAACAGAGCAATCAGGCAAGAGAAAAAAAAATAAAAGGCATCTATAACGGGAAAGAAGAAATAAAGGCCTCACTTTTTGCAGATGGCATGATCCTCTACATAGAAAACCCCAAAGACTCCACCACAAAACTGTTAGAAACAATCAACCAATATAGTAGAGTTGCAGGATACAAAATCAGTATAGAAAAGTCTATTGTTTTTCTATATGCCAACAATAAAACTTAGGAAAATAAACTCAAATAATACCTTTTACAATTGCAACAAAAAATAAAATACCTAGGAATAAACTTAACAAAGGATGTGAAGGACCTATATACTGAAAAATACAAAACATTATTGGAAGAATTAAAAAGAAATACAATGAAATAAAAAAAATTCCATGTTCATGGGTTGGAAGAATCAATATAGTTAAAATGACCATTATTACCCAAAGCAATATACTAATTTAATACAATTTCTATCAAAACCCCAATGTCATTTTTAAAGGAAATATAGGTAGAATAAAAAATTACCAGGTTTGTAAGAACCATAAGAAAACCTAAATAGCCAAAGCAATTCTGAGGAAAAAGAATGAAGCCAGAGGTATCACACTACCTAATTTCAAATTATATTATAAAGCCACAACAATAGAAACAGCATGGTATTGGCAGAAAAACAGATATACAGACCAATGGAATAAAATTTAAAGCCCAGTAATAAAACTGCAAATATATGGGCAAATCATCTTCAACAAAGGAGCCAAAAACGCACAGTGGAGAAAAGAAAACCTCTTCAATAAATGGTGTGGGGAAAATTGGAAGGAAATTGTTCCCTGGCACAAAAATTAATTCAAAATGCAAAGACCTAAATATAAGGTCCAAAAACAATAAATTACATAGAATAAAACATAGGTATTAAGTTCATGGACCTTGGCTGTAGAGAACAGTTTATGAATTTGACCTCAAAGGCAAGGAAAGTAAAGGGAAAAACAATGAAATGGGACTATATCAAACTAAAAAGCTTCTGGATAGCAGAAAATACTGACAACCAAACAAATAGGCAGCCAACTAAATGGGAGATAATACACTGCTCACAAAAGTTAGGGGATATTTTATCACTTCCTATTCATTTTGAAATATCCCCTAATGTTTGTGAGCAGTATATTTGCAAACAGCAGCTTCAATAAGGGGTTAATATCCAAAATATATAAAGAACTCACAAAGCTCAGTAACAAATAAGCAAACAATCCAATTAAAAAATGGGGAGACGACCTGAACAGACACTTCTTCCAAGAGGACATACAAATGGCCAACAGGTATATGAAAAGATGCTCATTTTCACTTGCTATTCAAGAAATGCAAATCAAAACTACAATGAGATACCATCTGATACTTGTTAAATTGGCTATGATCAACCAGACAAGTGTTGGAGAGGCTGTGGAGAAAAAGAAATCCTTATTCACTGCTGGTGGAAAGGCAAACTAGTACAACCATTATGGAAGAAAGTATGGTGGTTTCTCAAAAAATTAAGAGTATAATTACCATATGACCCAGAAATCACTTTACTGGTTATCTACCCCCCAAACTCAAACACATTGGTATGTAAAGACACATGCATCCCCATGTACATCATAGCATTATTCACAGTGGCCAAGACATTGAAACAACCAAAGTATCCCTCGATAGAGGACTGGATAAAGAAGACGAGGTACATATATACAATAAAATACTACTCCTCCATAAGAAATGATAACATAGTGACATTTATGACAACATGGATGGACCTTGAGAACATTATAGTGAGTAAAATAAGTAAATCAGAAAAAGCTAAGAACTGTATGATTTCATATGTAGGTGGGATATAAAACTTATACTCATGGATATAGATAAAAGTAAAGTAGTTACCAGGGGTAAGGAGACATGGGGAGGGGGTTGTCGGGGAGAGGTGGAAGGAAGGGTATAAAGAAGGACAAATGTAAGGTAACAAAAAATGATTTGACTTTGGGTGATGGGTATACAACATAATCAACAGTTCAAATGCTATAGAAATGTTTTCCTGAAACCTATGTACTCTTATTGATTGTAGGTAGAGTGCAGAGCATTTACCTAGCAGCTGTGGCTGATGCAATGCTGTGAGAATACTCCAGCTCCCGAATCCCTCCTGGGAACACCCAGGAAGGGAGCTCACCCACTATACGGAAATGACTCAGAACCAGCCGGGCAGCCTCCTGACCATTTTGGCCATTTGCCCTGCTGTGACATTCTATTGGCTGAACCCATGTATATAAGCTAGCTTACTTCTGTAATAAAGTGGATTTGTGTCACTGAACCTTGTCCCTGGAGTCGGGTCTCATGCGTCTCCATCGTCTTCACCCCCGGCCGGGCCTTGTCCACAATTGATCAATGTCACCCTGTTAAATTTAATTTTCTACATAAAATTTAAACAAAAGAAAAAGAAAAAAAATAAAGCTGAAGGTCTTATTTTCTAATTTTAAAACTCACTACAAAACTACAACTATCAAAAAAGTGTGGTAGTGGCATAAAGACAGACAAATAGACCAATGAAATAGAATAAAGAGTCCACAAATAAACCCTCACATAGTGAAATTTCAATGGGAAAAAAGACAGTGTTTTCAACAAATGATGCTTGGAAAATAGGACAGCCGCATGCAGAAGAATAAAGTTGGAGCCTTAACTATAGAACCATATGCAAAAATTAACACAGTGCAGATCTGTGACTTTAATGTAAGACTTAAAACTATAAAACTCTTAGAGGAAAACATGGAGCCAAGCTTCATGATATTGGATGTGGCAATAATTTCTTGGACATGCCACCAAAAGCACAAGCAACAATAAAAAAAATAGACAATTTGAACTTCATGAAAATTTTAAAATTTTGTACACCAAGACAATATCCACAGTATAAAAAGGCAACACACAGGGAGAGGAGCAAGATGGTGATGGAGTAGGTGGATGTACCAACTTCCAAATCACAGAACCAAAGTGGATTATAACTCAATTTTAAGAACCATCATCTAGATAAACCAACTTCGAAATAAACTAAGTGGACTCTTCAACCAAGGAACACAGAAGAAGCCACATTGAGACTGGTAGGAATAGCAAAAACGCAAAGAGGGCTGCCCAGCTCCCCGCAGCAAACGGCAGCCTGGAGAGACCCGCGTGGCGGGAGGAGAGTTTGGCGGAGAGGGAGGGACCTGGGTCCCAGGAACAAAACCCCAGCCTGCAGTAGCAGAGCCTAGAAGAGGAGTTTGGACAGTATTGAGCTGTGAAACAAGTGAAGATACTGTTTGTGAGAAAGAGACAGTTTTCTCAGACCCAAGATTCTTTTTAAAGGGACAGCGCAGAAAACCTCTCTCACAACCACGCACCCGGGGCTCCGGGGAACGGGGAGAGAGGAGAGGACCAGAGCAGCGGGAAGAGAGTGTGGACTGAAGGCACAGGGACAAACACTCTGAGGGACAGCCACCCTAACCCCTGGGCTAAGTCACTTCCCTAATCAAAAATGAATATTTACCCTGGAACTAGCAATACCAGCAAAGGGAGACAGGAAACCAGCCAAACAAGCTCTCCCGCAGCAATAAGAGCAGAGCTGCTTAGATGGAGGGAGCTCCCAGGTCTACAGTATGGAGTGTTAGGGCCCTTCCTACTCTGCTGAGGGTCGCTGGAGAGATGGTGGCAGCGGGATGCTGAAACGCGGTTCTGTCAGCAGGGGTGGAGGCCCAGCCGGTGTGAGCTCGGTCTAGCCCAGCAGGGGCAGAGGGGACGCGCAAAAGTGGTCCGGCAGTTGCAGGCTGGCCTGTAACCCCACCTGCAAGGGAAAAGCGGGAGGCCAGAAATGAGCAGAGATCTGCTCTGCGACCCTGCGCAAGCCAGCCCTGACCGCGGGGACAGGGCTAGGACCAGGGACGGGTGGAGGCTCATGGCTGAGCTCACACCAGCAGGCCCAACCAGCTGGAGAAACCGGCAGTTTGCCATCCTGCGTGCGTGAGTTGGCTCTGAATTCGGGGGCGTGGTAGAGCCCCGGATGAGTGGAAGTTTGCAGCTGAGCGCAGGCCAGCAGCCACACCCGGCCCAATAAACCTTGGTTTGTGACCCTGCGCAGGAGGGCCCTGACCTCGAGGGCGGGGCTAAAGCTGAGGGCGGGGCTAAAGCTCCGGACAGGCAAAGGCTCACAGCTGAGAGCACGTCAGAAGCCCCACCAAACCTGCGAAACTGTGGCGAGCAGGCTCCGAACATTGGTGCTGGGCAGAAGCCTGGAAACAGGCTGGGTCCACAGCTGAGCAAAGGTGCTCACCTCTATCATTGGTGCTGAGGCTTGTGGCTTGAGTGACAGCCCCTCCCGCGGAGGAGAGGCGGAAATCACAACAACAGCTGCAAGGGTGGGCACTGGCAAAGCCCATACCCAACTGCCCTAGGCAGCAGAAGAGAGAGGCGGGCCTTTAGACAGACCACACCTAGAGGACACAAAGGCAACACCTACTGGACTCCAGAGGCAACAGCTTGCTTATACACAGACAAAATGGGCAGGCAGAGAAATGCAAACCGAATGAATCAAGAGAAATCCCCAGAGAAGGACCTGAATGAACCAGATATACCCAAATTACCAGAAGCAGAATTTAGAATAACGATAATTAGGATGTTCAAAGAAATTAGAGCAACAATGGATAGTCACTATGAACACCTAAAAAAAGAGATAACAAGTATAAAAAAAAATTGAAATAATAAAAAAGAATCAGACAGAAATGACAAATACAGTATCAGAACTGAAGACCACAATGGAAGGAATTAAAAGCAGATTGAATGACACTGAGGATCAAATCAGCGAGTTAGAGGACACAATAAACAAAGGCACAGAAACTGCAAAGGAAAAAAAAAAGAGACTCAAAAAATTTGAGGAAACTCTAAGGGAGCTCTATGACAACACAAAGAGAAACAACATTCGCATCATAGGGGTTCCTGAAGAAGATGAGAGCGAACAAGAAATGGAAACTTTGTTCAATCAAATCATAGCAGAAAACTTCCCTAAATAAAGGCTGGGAAACATTCCACACATTCAAGAAGCACACAGAACTCCATTAAAGAGAAACCCAAAGAAATCTACACCAAGACACATCATAGTTAAAATACCAAAGCTAAGGGATAAAGAGGAAAATTTAAAAGCTGCTAGAGAAAAAAAGGCTATCACCTACAAAGGAGCCCTCATAAGGATGACATCGGACTTCTCAACAGAAACACTTGAGGCCAGAAGGGAATGGCAAGATATAATCAAAGTAATGCAGAAGAAGAAACTACAACCTAAACTACCCTATCCAGCAAGGCTAATGTTTAAAATTGAAGGAGAAATAAGGAGCTTCTCAGACAAAAAAAAGCCTCAAGGAATTCATTAAAACCAAACCAATTCTGCAAGAGAAACTAAGGGGTCTGTTGTGACAGTTCAAAGGGAGACAGGAATATAGCAAAAGAAGAATACAACTTTAAAGAATAAAATGGCAATAAACAACTACATATCAATAATAACCTTAAATGTAAATGGATTAAATGATCCCATCACAAAACATAGGGTAGCTGCATGGATAAAGAAACAGGACCCATACATATGCTGTCCACAAGAGACACACCTTAAACCAAAAGATGCACATAGACAGAAGGTGAAAGGATGGAAAAAAATATTTCATGCAAATGGAAATGAAAGAAAAGCCGAAGTAGCAATACTTATATCTGACAAAATGGATTTTAAAACAAAGGCTGTAGTAAGAGACAAAGGAGGACACTACATAATGATAAAGGGAACAATTCAACAGAAAGATATAACTATTATAAATATCTATGCACCAAATATAGGGGCCCCGACATACATTAAGCAAACTTTGATGGATATAAAGGGCGATATTAACAGCAATACTATCATAGCAGGGGATTTCAATACTCCACTAACAACACCGGATAGATCCTCAAGAAAGAAAATTAATAAAGAACAGCAGACTTAAAGGATATACTAGATCAACTCGATTTAATAGATATCTTCAGAACTTTTCACCCTAAAGCAGTAGAATATACATTCTTCTCAAACGCTCATGGTACATTTTCTAGGATAGACCACATGTTAGGACACAAAAATGGTCTCAATAAATTTAAGAAGATTGAAATCATATCAAGCATTTTTTCTAATCACAATGCCATGAAACTAGAAATTAACCACAAAAAAAAACCTGAAAAATACTCAAACACTTGGAAACTAAATAGCATATTATTAAATAATGAATGGATTAACATTGAGATCAAAGAAGAAATAAAAAATTTTCTAGAAACGAATGATAATGAGCATACATCAACTCAAAATTTATTTGACACAGCAGGAGCAAGATGGCGGCGGAGTAGGCGGACGTACCAACTTCCAACTCCCAGAACCAAAGTGGATTATAAATCAATTTTAAGAACCATCACCTGGATAAACCAACTTTGAACAAAACTAAGTGGACCCTTCAACCAAGGAACACAGAAGAAGCCACATTGAGACTGGTAGGAATAGCGAAAACGCGAAGAGGGCTGCCCAGCTCCTCGGAGCAAACGGCAGCCCAGAGAGACCCACGTGGCGGGAGGAGAGTTTGGCGGAGAGGGAGGGACCTGGGTCCCAGGAACCAAGCCCCAGCCTACAGTCCCAGAGCCTAGAAGAGGCGTTTGGACAGTTTTGAGCTGTGAAACAAGTGAGGGAGCTCACAGGTCTACAGTGTGGAGTATTAGGTCCCATCCTACTCTGCCGAGGGTTGCTGAAGGGTATGGTGGGTGGCAGGACGCTGAAACACGGTTCTGTCGGCAAGGGCAGAGGCCAAGCCGGTGTGAGCTCGGTCTGGCCCAGCAGGATCGGAGGGGACGCGTGAAAGCGGTCCTGAAGCTGCGGGCCGCGTGTAGTCCGACCTGTGGGGACAAAGCGGGAGGCCAGGAACGAGCAGAAATCAGCTCTGCGACCCTGCGCAAGCCGGATCTGACCGCGGGGACCGGGCTAGGACCATGGATGGGTGAGGGGCTTGCGGCTGAGCTCACGCTACCAGCCCCGCCTGGCCGGAGAAACCGAGGTTTAACATTATACGTGCGCAAGCGGGCTCCGAGCGCGGGAACGGGGTAGACCCCGAGACAAGTGGAAGCTCGCAGCTGAGCCCACGTTAATATCCCCACACGGCCAGAGAAACCACGATTTATGGTACACAGAAAAAGCAGTTCTGAGAGGGAAGTTTATTGCACTACAGGCATATCATAAGAAGGTAGAAAAAGCTCAAATAAGCAACCTGACCCTGCATCTAAAAGAACTAGAAAAACAACAGCAAATAAAACCCAAGACAAGTAGAAGGAAGGAAATAATAAAGATCAGAGCAGAAATAAATGACATAGAGGGGAAGGAAACAATACAGAGGATCAATGAAACCAGAAGCTGGTTATTTGAAAAGGTAAACAAGATTGATGAACCTTTAACTAGACTCACCAAGAAAAAAAGAGAGAGGACTCAAATAAATAAAATTAGAAAGGACAGTGGAGAAATAACAACTGACACAACAGAAATACAAAGCATTGTAAGAAAATACTATGAAGAACTATATGCCAAAAAATTAGACATTCTTGGGGAAATGGACAAATTTCTGAATCATATAACCTTCCAAAAATCAATCTGGAAGAATCAGAACACCTAAACAGACCAATTACAACAAATGAGATCGAAACAGTTATCAAAAAACTCCCAAAAAAGAAAAGTCCTGGGCCTGATGGCTTCACAAGTGAATTCTATCAAAAATTCAAAGAAGAACTAACTCCTATCCTCCTCAAGTTATTTCAAAAAATTCAAGAGGAAGGAAGAGTTCCAAACTCCTTTTATGAGGCGAGCATAATTCTGATCCCAAAAACCGGGCAAAGACAACACAAAGAAAGAAAATTATAGGCCTATATCCCTGATGAATTTAGATACTAAAATTCTCAACAAAATATTAGCCAACCAGATCCAGCAATATATGAAAAAAATCATACACCATGATCAAGTGGGATTTATTCTGGAGAGGCAAGGCTGGTTCAATATTCGCAAATCAATCAATGTGATTCATCACATAAACAAAAGGAAGAACAAAAATCACATGATAATTTCAATAGATGCAGAAATGGCATTTGATAAAATCCAGCACCCATTCATGCTCAAAACTCTCAGTAAAGTGGGAATACAAGGATCATTCCTTAACATGATAAAGGCCATCTATGACAAACCCACAGCAAACATCATACTAAATGGACAAAAATTCAAAGCAATTCCCTGAAGATAAGGAACCAGGCAGGGATGCCCCCTATCGCCACTCTTATTCAACATAGTTCTGAAAGTCCTAGCTACAGCAATCAGACAAGAAGAAGAAATAAAAGGCATCCAAATTGGAAAAGAAGTAAAACTGTCACTATTTGCAGATGATATGATATTGTATATTGAAAACCCTAAAGTCTCAGTCAAAAAACTATTGGACCTTATAAATGAATTCAGCAAGGGGGCAGGATATAAAATTAATGCTCAGAAATCAGAGGCATTTCTATATACCAACAATGAACTGTCAGCAAAAGAAATTAAGGAAACCATCCCCTTCACTATTGCAGCCAAAAAATAAAGTACCTAGGAGTAAATTTAACCAAGGAGGTTAAGGACTTGTATTCGGAAAATTATAAAACATTGATAAAAGAAATCAAGGAAGATACAAACAAGTGGAAGCATGTACCGTGCTCATGGCTCGGAAGAATAAACATCATTAAAATGTCTATATTACCCAAAGCAATTTACAAATTCAATGCAATACCAATTAAAATACCAATGACATACTTCAAAGATAGAACACATTTTCCAAAAATTTATATGGTATAAAAAAAGAACACGAATACCCTCAGCAATCTTAAAAAGAAAAAATAAAGCAGGAGGTATCACTCTTCCAGATATCAAGGTTTTCTATAAGGCCATTATACTCAAGACAGCCTGGTACTGGCACAAGAACAGGCACATAGATCAATGGAACAGAACAGAGGACCCAGAAATAAACCCACAGCTTTATGGACAACTGATATTTGACAAAGGAGGAAAGAACATACAATGGAGTAAAGACAGCCTCTTTAACAAATGTTGTTGGGAAAATTGGACATCTACCTGCAAAAAAATGAAACTAGACCATCAACTTATACCATTCACAAAAACAAACTCAAAATGGATAAAAGACTTAAATGTAAGTCGTGAAACCATAAGCATCTTAGAAGAAAACATAGGCAGCAAGCTCTCTGACATCTGTAGCAGCAATATATTTGCCGATTTATCTCCACGGGCAAATGAAATAAAAGACAAGATAAACAAATGGGACTATATCAAACTAAAAAGTTTTTGCACAGCTAAAGACAATAAGAACAGAATAAAAAGACAAACCAAACAATGGGAGAACATATTCGACAGCACATCTGATAAGGGGTTAATAACTTAAATTTATAAAGAACTTCTAAAACTCAACACCAGGAAGACAAACAATCCAATCAAAAAATGGGCAAAAGAAATTAATAGAAATTTCTCCAAAGAGGACATACAGATGGCCAATAGGCATATGAAAAAATGCTCAACATCATTAATTATTAGAGAAATGCAAATTAAAACCACAATGAGATATCACCTCACACCAGTCAGAATGGCACTCATCAGCAAAACAACACAGAGTAAGTGCTGGCGAGGTTGTGGAGAAAAGGGAACCCTTCTGCACTGCTGGTGGGAATGCAGACTGGTGCAGCCACTATGGAAAACAGTTTGGAGATTCCTCAAAAAATTAAAAATCAAACTGCCTTTTGACCCAGCTATCCCACTTATAGGAATATACCCTAAGAACACCTTAGCACTGTTCGAACAGAAGAAATGTGCCCCCATGTTCCTGGCAGCATTGTTCACAATAGCGAAGATCTGGAAACAGCCCAAGTGTCCATCAGAAGATGAGTGGATTAAAAAGCTTTGGTACATATATACTATGGAATACTACTCAGCCATAAGAAATGATGACATTGGATCATTTATAACAAAATGAATGATCCTTGATAATATTATACGGAGTGAAATAAGTAAATCAGAAAAAAAAGAAAAACTGAGAACAACACGATTTCATACATAAGTGGGACATAAAAGTGAGACTATGAGACATGGACAAGATAGTGGTGGTTACGGGGTGGGGTGAGGGAGGGAAGGGGGGGATAGGGCGGAGGGGAGGGACACAGGGTAAACCAGATAGAAGGTAACAGAGGACAATTTGACTTTGGGTGATGGGTATGCAACACAATTGAATGTTAAGATAACCTGGAGATGTTTTCATTAAAAAAAAATAAATTAAAAAAATTCGGAAAAAAAAATTATTTGACACAGCAAAAGCAGTACTGAGAGGGAAGTTCATTGCACTACAGGCATACCAAAAGAAGCTATAAAAAACTCAAATAAACAACCTGAACCTGCATCTAAAAGAACTAGTAAAACAACAGCAAATAAAGCCCAGAACCAGTAGAAAAAAGGAAATAATAAAGATCAGAGCAGAAATAAATGACATAAAGGCTAAGGAAACAATACAGAGGATCAATGGAACCAGGAGCTGGTTCTTTGAAAAGTTACACAAGATTGATGAACCTTTAACTAGACTTACCAAGTAAAAAAGAGAGAGGACTCAAATAAATAAAATTAGAAATGAGAGTGGAGAAATAACAACTGACACAACAGAAATACAAAGCATTGTAAGAAAATACTATGAAGAACTCTATGTCAAAATATTAGACAACCTAGGTAAAATGGACAAATTTCTTGTATCAAATAATCTTTCAAAAATCAATCTGGAAGAATCAGAACACCTATACAGACCAATTACAACAAAGGAGATTGAAAGAGTTATCAAAAACTCCCAAAAAAGAAAAGTCCTGGGCCTGATGGCTTAACAAGTGAATTCTACCAAAAATTCAAAGAAGAACTAACTCCTATCCTCCTCAAGTTATTTCAAAAACTCAAGAGGAAGGAAGTCTTCCAAACTTCTTTTATGAGGCAAGCATTATTCTGATCCCAAAACCGGGCAAAGACAACACAAAGAAAGAAAATTATAGGCCAATATCTCTGATGAATTTAGACGCTAAAATTCTCAACAAAATATTAGCCAACTGGTTCCAGCAATATATAAAAAAAGTCATATACCATGATCAAATGGGATTTATTCTGGAGGGGCAAGGCTGGTTCAATATTTGCAAATCAATCACATAAACAAAAGAAAGGAAAAAAATCACATAATTTCAATAATGCAGAAAAGGCATTTGATAAAATCCAGCACCCATTCATGATCAAAACTCTCAGTAAAGTGGGAATACAGAAAACATTCCTTAACATGATAGAGGCCATCTACGAAAAACCCACAGCAAACATCATACTAAATGGGCAGAAATTAACAGCAATCCCCTTATGATCAGGAACCAGGCAGGGGTGTCCCCTTTCACCACTTTTATTCAACATAGTTCTGGAAGTCGTAGCTACAGCAATCAGAGAAGAAGAAGAAATAAAAGGCATCCAAATTGGAAAAGAAGAAGTAAAACTGTCATTATTTGCAGATGATATGATATTGTACATAGAAAATCCTAAAGTCTCAGTGAAAAAATTACTGGACCTTATGAATGAATTCAGCAAGGTAGCAGGATATAAACTTCATACACAGAAATCAGAAGCATTTCTATATACCAACAATGAACTGTCAGCAAAAGAAATTAAGGAAACAATCCCCTTCACTATTGCAACCAAAAAAATAAAGTACCTAGGAGTAAATTTAACCAAGGAGGTTAAGGACTTGTACTCAGAAAATTATAAAACATTGATAAAAGAAATCAAGGAAGATACAAACAAGTGGAAGCATATACCGTGCTCATGGCTCGGAAGAATAAACATCATTAAAATGTCTATATTACCCAAAGCAATTTATAAATTTAATGCAATACCAATGAGATACTTCAAAGATATAGAACACATATCCCCCAAATTTATATGGAACCAAAAAAGAACACGAATAGCCTTAGCAATCTTAAAAAGAAAAAATAAAGCAGGAGGTATCACTCTTCTGGATATCAAGGTTTACTACAAGGCCTTTATACTCAAGACAGCTTGGTACTGGCATAAGAACAGGCACATTGATCAATGAACAGAACAGAAAACCCAGAAATAAACCCACAGCTTTATGGACAACTGATATTTGACAAAGGAGGAAAGAACATACAATGGAGTAAAGACAGCCTCTTTAACAAATGTTGTTGGGAAAATTGGACATCTACCTGCAAAAAAATGAAACTAGATTATCAACTTACACCATTCACAAAAACAAACTCAAAATGGATAAAGGACTTAAACGTAAGCCATGAAACCATAAGCATCTTAGAAGAAAATATAGGCAGCAAGATCTCTGACATCTGTAGCAGCAATATATTTGCCGATTTATCTCCACGGGCAAATGAAATAAAAGGCAAGATAAACAAATGGGACTATATCAAACTAAAAAGATTTTGCACAGCTAAAGACAATAAGAACAGAATAAAAAGACAAACCACACAATGGGAGAACATATTCGACAACATGTCTGATTAGGGGTTAATAACGAAATTTATAAAGAACTTATAAAACCCCAAACCAGGAGACAAACAATCCAATCAAAAAATGGGCAAAAGAAATGAATAGAAATTTCTTCAAAGAGACCATACAGATGGCCAACAGGCATATGAAAAAATGCTCAACATCACTAATCATTAGAGAAATGCAAATTAAAACCACAATGAGATCACCGCACACCAGGCAGAATGGTGCTCATTAGCAAAACGACACAGAATAAGTGCTGGCGAGGATGTGGAGAAAAGAGAACCCTTCTGCACTGCTGGTGGGAATGCAGACTGGTGCAGCCACTGTGGAAAACAGTATGGAGATTCCTCAAAAAATTAAAAATCAAACTTCATTTTGACACAGCTATTCCTCTTTTAGGAATATTACCTAAGAACACCATAGCACTGTTCGAAAGGAAGAAATGCGCCCCTATGTTCGTGGCAGCATTGTTCACAATAGCGAAGATCTGGAAACAGCCCAAGTGTCCGTCAGAGGACGAGTGGATTAAAATGCTTTGGTATATATATACTATGGAATACTACTCAGTCATAAGAAATGATGACATCGGATCATTTACAACAAAATGGATGGACCTTGATAACATTATACGGAGTGAAATAAGTGAAACAGGAAAAAACTGAGAACAGCATAATTTCATAAATAGGCAGGACATAAAAGTGAGACTATGAGACATGGACAAGAGAGTGGTGGTTACAGGGTAGGGGGAGGGAGGTGAGGGTGGAATAGGGAGGAGGGGAGGGGCACAGGGAAAACCAGATAGAAGGTGACAGAGGACAATTTGACTTTGGGTGATGGGTATGCAACATAATTGAATGATAAGATAACCTGGAGATGTTTTCGTTGTACATATGTACCCTGATTTATTGGTGTCACCCCATTAAAATTAATAAAAAAAGGCAACACACAGAATGGGAGGTAATATTTGTAAATTATATATCTAACAGGGGATTAAAGTACAGAATATATAGAGAATTCTGGAAACTGAACAAGAACAGCAACAAAAATATAGCTAGATTAAAAAATGGACAAAGATTTGAATAGATACTTCTCCAAAGAAGATATACAAATATCCAATAAGCACATGTAAAGAAACTAAGCATCTCTATTATTAGGGAAATGCAAATTAAATAACAATTAAATGCCACCTCACAACCATTGTTTAAACAGCATGGCTACTGTTTAAACAAACAAAAATGCCAGATAGAAACAGGTGTTGGTGAAGACCGAAATTGGAATACTTGTGCATTATGGGAATGTAAAATAGGACAGCTGTTGTAGAAAACAGTATGACAGTTTCTTAATAAATTAAAAAAGAACCATCATATAACCCAGCAATTCTACTTTTGGGTGTCTAAAATAATTGGAAGGAGGATATAAGAAAGCTATTAGTACCCCATGTGTATAGCAGCATTATTTATAATAGCTAAAATGTGAAAGCAAGCCATATGTCTATTGAAGAACGAATGAATAAGCAAAATGTAGTATATACATACAATGAAATCTTATTCAGCCTTAAAAGAGAAGAAAATTCTGACATATGCCATTACACAGATGAAACTTGAAGATACAAAGCTAAGTAAAATAAGCCGATTACAAAAAGACAAATACCATATGATTCCACTAATATGAAGTGCTTATGATAATCAAAGTCATAGAAACAGAAAGTAGAATGTTGGATGTCAGGATCTGAGGGTGGGAGTGGGGGAATTATTGCTTAATGGGTATACAGTTTCAGTTTTACAAGATTTCTGGAGATGAATGGCGCTGATGGTTACACAATATTATGAATCTATTTAACAACGCTGAACTATACACACAAAACAGTCAAAGTATTAAATTTTGTGTAAATTTTTTGTAAGTTAGATAAAGAAATAAAAGACTTTTCCACCTCGTATCAGTGGAATCATATGGTATCTGTCCTTTTGTAATTGGCTTATTTTACTTAGCGTAGTATCTTCAAGTTTCATCTGGATAGTGGCATATGTCAGAATTTTCTTCTCTTTTAAGGCTGAATAAGATTTCGTTGTATGTATATACTAAATTTTGCTTATTTGAGTGTTCTCTAAGCCCTTTTAGAGCTAAAATTTTAGAATTACACACAGTATCCAAAGGCACCTCTGACTTCCCTCACAAAAATTAAAAAATAAATTTAAGGTAAATTCTTATTTTCCCTTTGTTCCACAGTCTGTAGTTGAATCTCTGCAACCTGGAAAGAATGAAGAGTCCATCACCCTGTTTATAAATCCCAGGAATGTTCATTCCTCAAGGGCAAGGACTTTATCTGATTGATCTTTGTACCTTCAGAGCCTAATATATGACAAATACTCATATGCTTAGTGAATAAATCATAAAAAGAACTTAGTAGAATTCTGATTATGATAGTAGCTGAGACATTTCCCCACTTTCCTACTGATCTATCCAAGGAAGAATATATGTAACAGAAATGCAAAATAATTCAACAGCTTTAAAAAGTAACAATAGTATCTGTTTCAAAGAACCCAGGAGAAATGTCCCCTAAACTAAGGAACATGAACCCTAAATGTGGATTCAAATTACCAAGTAGAAAGGAGTAAGAGGAAATTTTCTCTATACTCCTTGAGTATACTTACCTTCTTGTCAACCAAAAAATCTACAACCATTTTTTTTTATTCAGAGAAACTGCATTCTCAGGTTGACTCCACTCTAGAACGTGCACTCTTAGAAAACTAAGGGGTATAGAGCAAAGATGTCTAGGCTATTTTATTCCAAGCAAACACTGAAAATTATTATGAAGTGAAACCAATTGAAACAATATGGCATGGGAAAAATAATCAACAGATAAAGCCATACTGTAAAGTAGAATACAAAGAAAAACCCCTTAGAATATGTAAGAGCTGATGTGACTTATTTCAAAGACTTGCGTACAAATTTCAGTCATATCTCTTCCACTTTTTTTAATAAATTGCTCAAGAATTCTACCTGGCTTTTACTGAAAAACTCAATATCTTTTCGAGACTTTCCCTCCAGCCAAATTTTTCAGGAACCCCAAGGGTCTAGATAGTTAAAGGAGGGGTTCAGACTGGCACCCTCATCCTAGCAGAAAGAGAACTGGGTCTAATGAAGTCACCATTTTTATTGTTCCTGATTGCAATACAATGACCTTATTGAAAAACAGATTCTACATATTTTGCCAGCTCTTGCTGGTCCACTGCTGCAATAAAATTTTTGTGGATCCAGATTTCTGCACAAGCAGCCATGATTCTTCAAGGAAGGACACTCTTTAAAATGTGCTCAATTCGGTCAAGAGGACCATCGACTTGGGGTCTTAAGATTGCAGTACTTGGTAATGGTTTTTCCATTTTTTAAAATCACTTTCTAGGGTGAAAAGTAAACGTTTCATAGGTTAGGGAGAGGCCAAGGTAGGTGATATATGATGAAGACGTTAGCTGGTCTTGGCTTCTAGTTCCTAGGAGGTAGCCTCTAAACACTTTCAATTTCCTGATGATGGGAACGTTATTCATGATGGGTCCCTCAGACCACACTTGATTGTTTATGCTAATGAAGTGACTCCTGGACTGCTGAAATGACTAAAAAAGAGGATTAGCCATGCCAGAAAGGCCAACTGTGTGCTTAGAGGATTGGAGCTTTGAAACACACGACATCAGCCAAATCTCCAGGAAGGGGACAAGGGATAGAAATTGAGTTTAACCACATGCCCAATAATTTAATTGTGCCTATATAATGAAACCTCAATAAAAACACCAAAGCTGGATCAGAAGTGGCCTTGGAGACCTCCAGATTTGCAGATAGTGTCTGAAATGAGGAAAGCTTTGTAGAGGACTGATTTAACCTCAAGTTTGGCTGCGTCCAGGTATTCGGGTAGTAAGTAAATAGACAAGTTAGGAGTTTATTTCAGTGGTACAGGCAAGAAATTATGGAGATAGAGATGGAGAGAAGTGAACAGATTCAAGAGAAAGTGTAATCAATAGGACTTAGTGATGAATATTGTCAGATACAACCCCAAAATGCATTTTCCCCATTTTATTTAGAAAATTAAATTTAACAAGGTGATATTGATCAATTAGAGTATGTAGGTTTTAGGTAAACATTTCTATAGCATTTAAATTGTTGGTTATGTTGTATACCCATTACCTGAAGTTAAATCATTTTCCATCATCGTATATTTGTCCCTCTTTACTCCCTTCCCCTCTCCCTATTCTACATCCCCCTCCCTCTGGTAACCACTTCACTTTTATCTATGTCCACGAGTCTCAGTTTTATATCCCACCTATGTGTAAAATCATACAATTCTTAGCTTTTTCTGATTTACTTATTTTACTCACTATAATGTTCTCAAGATCCATCCATGTTGTCATAAACGTCACTATGTCATCATTTCTTTTGGTGAGTAGTATTCCATTGTATATATGTACCACATCTTTTTTATTCAATCCTCTATTGAAGGACACTTTGGTTGTTTCCATGTATTGGCCACTGTGAATAATGCTGAGATGAACATGGGGGTGCATATATCTTTACATACCAATGTGTTTGAGTTTTGGGGGTAGATACCCAGTAGAGGGATTGCTGGATCATATGGTAGTTCTATTCTTAATTTTTTGAGGAACTACCATACTTTCTTCCATAATGGTTATACTAGTTTGCATTCCCACTAGCAGTGAATGAGGGTACCTTTTTTCCCATAGCCTCTCCAACACTTATTACTTGTCTTGTTGATAACAGCTTATTTAACAGGTATGAGCTGGTATCTCATTGTAGTTTTGATTTGCATTTCTCATATAGCTAGCAAAGATGAGTATCTTTTTATATATCTGTTGGCCATTTGTATGTCCTCTTGGGAGAAGTGTCTGTTCAAATCCTCTCCCCAATTTTTAATTGGATTATTTGCTTGTTTGTTGCTGAGCTTTGTGAGTTCTTTATATATTTTAGATATTAACCTCTTATCAGAGCTGTTGTTTGCAAATATCCTCTCCTACTTGTTTGGCTGCCTATTTGTTTTGTTGTTGGTTTCTTTTGCTGTGCAGAAGCTTTTTAGTTTAATATAGTTTCATTCCCTTAAAAATTTATTTTATAAAAACAATGAGTTACTAGTCTTATTATCAAAGAGGTAAAATTTAAAATATGAATTATAATGACATATGGTTCTGTAAATCATAATAAGCAGGCCCTGGTTGCTTGGCTCAGTGGATAGAGCATCATTGGCCTGGCATGTAGACATCCCAGGTTTGATTCCTTGTCAGGTCACACATGAAAAGTGACCATCTGTTTCTCTTTTTCTCCCTCTCCCCCATTTCTCTCTCTTCTCCTCTTGCAGCCAGTAGCTTGATTGGTTAGCATGTTGGCCATGGGCTCTGAGGATAGCTCAGCTGATTTGAGAATCAGCCCCAGACGGGGGTTGCTGGGTGGATCCCAGTTGGGGCATGTGCAGGAATCTGATTCACTATCTCCCTCACTCTCACTTAAAAAAATTGTAATAAGTAAATAATACCTCTATGTAGCCCTACATATTAAGACTAAGGAAAAACAAACAACTGTAATCTTTATTTTCATGTACACCATTTCACACAAATCACACCAGTCAGAAACTAATAGAGATAACTTTAAAAAGAAACAATAATAGAGATTTTTAAGTCATTAATATTATAATCTCATGTCATTTATCATAAGACTTATCATGATCATATGATTCTTAGAACTATGCTTAATTGACTGAGTTGAAAATAGCTTTAAATTTCTATCTCCTTTCTTCTATAGTTGAAATTTAAATCATTGCTAGAGTTACACTTTTCATCAATGTGTTTACCCAAAGGAAAAGACTTTAAGGGAAGCTCTAATTAAAGAGCTAGTATGAGAGCCAAGTAGAACACGGAACCCACTGTACATACACCTACCACCTATAATAAAACCTTTAATAGCAGCATTGCAGTCTGTTTTGTACTGTGAAGACTCATAAAAACTGTGGGCATAAGGTCTTCACTTTCAATTGCACAGGTCCTTAGAGTACCCAACCAGTGAAAATAATGCAGAAACAGTAAGAGTCTGCTGAGCATCAGGTGCCTTGATACTCATCAGCAGTTTGGCATCGCACAGATAAAGCATTTTCATAAAGAATTAAGAGTTCATCCACACTTTATTAAGATGTTCATCCTCCATCCTGGGATTGTATGAAATAACCTATAGTCGTTTCTATCTCACCTGAACTAGGAGAACATGAGCCACCAAATTTGACTCAGGTTTTCCAACAGATAATACAATCAGACTTGCCAAAAACGATCCTGGCACTTCAAATATTTGTCCCATTGTCATACCATGTATCTCAATTTGGAGTTCACAAAACAGAGCTGTTATTATTACATTTTTGTGGCCTGAGCTTCCCTGGCCTACCATTATCATGCATGGAAAACAAGAGTTGTAAATACAAAATAATATGTCTTTGGTTCATGTCTACCTACAACTTTGGGAATGCTAGCCCCAACTCAAAATCACCCCTAAACTATTTGTGGGAATTCTGGAAGATCTATCACATGTATTTCCAAGTAAAGTGGATTATTGCAATAGCTTCCGAATCAGACTCCCTGCTTTATCTCTTTTTTTTTCTCCACATCTTTGCCAACACTAATTATTTATCGACTTTTTAAAATTAATTTTAATGGGGTGACATTGATAAATCAGGGTACATATGTTTAAAGAAAACATCTCCAGGTTATTTTGACATTTGATTATGTTGCATACCCATTACCCAAAGTCAAATTGTCTTCCGTCACCTTCTATCTGGTTTTCTTTGTGCCCGTCCCTTCCCCCACCCCCTCCCTCTTCTTCCTCCCCGCCACCTGTAACCACCACACTCTTGTCCGTGTCTCTGAGTCTCTTTTTTATGTCCCACCTATGTATAAAATCATATAGTTCTTAGTTTTTTTTTCTGATTTACTTATTTCACTCAGTATAATCAAGGTCCCTCTATCTGGAATTCAGGCTTAGGTCCACAGAGGCTGAGTTGAAAGGAAAGTGGAGTGATGGTACTGAGCTGTACTCAAAGTTAACCTAGCCCTCTAACACTGTACCATTACTCAGGCACCAAGTTCCTGACCAGAGAGTCTCTGTTCAGGTTGAGTTCTTACTTAGGAGGTTCATTGGTCCTTTGTACAAAGACTCCTAGGGAAATTTCCCCATAGGCAAACTCCCCTGACTACAGAGGCATGTTTGAACTAAAAGATTTTACAAGACAATTCTTTAAGACCTCAACACTATGGAATAAAGAAAATATCTTCACACTAATTCATTTATAAAACATTGTGCAGTGATCAAAATTCATAGAATTGTCAACAAAACAGAAGAGGGTGTGTATGCTGGTTCAGTTATTATTGCTGCATAGGAAACCCTAAAACTTAGTGGCATGAAACAGACATTTTATTATGTTCACAGATTTTGTGGCTCAGGAATGTGAACAGAACACAGCAGGAAGGGCTTGTTTTTGCTCTCTGATAATTGAGTATTCAACTAGGAAGCATCAAAGATTGAGCGTTACTCAACAACTGAGGGGTAGAATCATCTAGCAGGATTGCTACATTTGATTGATGCTGATTGGTGCTAGTGGTCAGCTGAGATCTCAGCTTGGCTGTTAGCTGGAATGCCTATACATGACCTCTTCATATGGTCTCTTCATGTGGGCTAATGGGGCTTCCTCATAGCATGATAGCTGGGTACCAAGAGCAATTGTCTCAGTAGAGAAAAGCAGAAATGTATAGCATTTTTATGACCTAGCTTTGATAGCCACATAGTGTCACTCCCATCTTACTCTTTTGGTTGAGGCAGTCACAAGAGTCTACCCAGGTACAAGAGGAAACACAGATCTCACCGTTTAATGAGAGGGACATCAATGGTGGTGTTCCATTTGGATATCATCTTTGGAAAACACAATCTGCAACATATATATATTCCCTCTGATAAAAAGTAAATTTTTAAAATAAATAAACTCATTAGCAATATTTTTGAAAGAGTAAGGATTTTGGACTTTTGTTTTAATGACTTGAAAGGCAGGGACATACAGTTAATGCAGACAAAAGTACTTTCTACTATTAAAAAAAATGAGAGCTAATAGACCTTAGTGGCTTTGAAGATCAACTGGCCAGAGGGGCAGATTATCTTCTGTGTTTATATTGCATATGTACAATCAAAATGAAAGACAAGGATAATGGATGATGTAGGAATTATACACTGTGAGGGACATGACAAACTATAGGGTAAAGGAAATGTTCCTCTTGCAGCTTATACTTCTTTTAATGTCTATTTTTTAATTAAATTTACTTGTTCTTTATTTTAAATATTGTATTTTACCCCCTTTTTATTAATTTTAGTGGGGTGACACCAATAAATCAGGGTACATATGTTCAAAGAAAACATCTCCAGGTTATCTTATCATTCAATTATGTTGCATACCCATCACCCAAAGTCAAATTGTCCTCTGTCATCTTCTATCTGGTTGTCTTTGTGCCCCTTCCTTACCCCTACCCCTCCCTCTCCTCCATCCCCCCACACTGTAATCACCACACTCTTGTCCATGTCTCATAGTCTCGCTTTTAAGTCCCACCTATGTATGAAATTATGCTGTTCTCAGTTTTTTCCTGTTTTACTTATTTCACTCCGTATAATGTTATCAAGGTCCATCCATTTTGTTGTAAATGATTTACTGTCATTATTTCTTATGACTGAGTAGTATTCCATAGTATATATGTACCAAAGCTTTTTAATCCACTCGTCTTCTGACAGACACTAGGGCTGTTTCGCGATCTTCGCTATTGTGAACAATGCTGCCATGAACATGGGGGCACATTTCTACTTTTTGAACAGTGCTATGGTGTTCTTAGGGTATATTCCTAGAAGTGGGATAGCTGGGTCAAAAGGGAGTTTGATTTTTAATTTTTTGAGGAATCTCCATACTGTTTTCCACAGTGGCTGCACCAGTCTGCATTCCCACCAGCAGTGCAGAAGGGTTCCCTTTTCTCCACATCCTCGCCAGCACTTATTCTGTGTTGTTTTGCTGATGAGCGCCATTCTGACTGGTGTGAGGTGATATCTCATTGTGGTTTTAATTTGCAATTCTCTAATGATTAGTGATGTTGAGCATTTTTTCATATGCCTATTGGCCATCTGTATGTCCTCTCTAGAGAAATTTCTATTTTTTCGTTTGCCCATCTTTTTTTTTTTTTTTAAAAAACTTCCTTTTATTTTATTCATTTTAGAGAGGAGACACAGAGTGAGAGAGAGAGAGAGAGAGAGAGAGAGAGAGAGAGAGAGAGGGAGAGAGAGAGAGAGAGAAAGGAGGGAGGAGCTGGAAGCATCAACTCCCATATGTGCCTTGACCAGACCAGTGCAGGGTTTTGAACTGACGACCTCAGTGTTCCCAGGTCGATGCTTTATCTATTGCGCCACCACAGGTTAGGCTCGTTTGCCCATCTTTTGATTGGATTGTTTGTCTTCCTGGTGTTGAGTTTTATAAGTTCTTTATAAATTTAGGTTATTAACCCCTTATCAGATGTGTTGTGGAATATGTTCTCCCATTGTGTGGTTTGTCTTTTTATTCTGTTCTTATTGTCTTTATCTGTAAAAAATCTTTTTAGTTTGATACAGTCCCATTTGTTTATCTTGCCTTTTATTTCATTTGCCTGTGGAGATAAATCAGCAAATATATTGCTGCTACAGATGTCGGAGAGCTTGCTGCTTATGTTTTCTTCTAAGATGCTTATGGTTTCACAGCTTACACTTAAGTCTTTTATCCATTTTGAGTTTGTTTTTGTGAATGGTGTAAGTTGGTGGTCTAGTTTTATTTTTTTGCAGGTAGGTGTCCAATTTTCCCAACACCATTTGTTAAAGAGGCTGTCTTTACTCCATTGTATGTTCTTTTTTTTTTTAATTATTTATTTTATTCATTTTAGAGAGGAGACACAGAGTGAGAGACAGAGAGAGAGAGAGAGAGAAAAGGGGGAGGAGCTGGAAGCATCAACTCCCATATGTGCCTTGGCCAGACATGTGCAGGGTTTTGAACTGGTGACCTCAGTGTTCCCAGGTCGACGCTTTATCTACTGCGCCACCACAGGTCAGGCCCCATTGTATGTTCTTTCCTCCTTTGTCAAATATCAGTTGTCCATAAAGGTGTGGGTTTATTTCTGGGTTTTCTCTTCTGTTCCATTGATCTATGTGCCTGTTCTTATGCAAGTACCAGACTGTCTTGAGTTCAATGGCCTTGTAGTAAACTTTGATATCTGGAAGAGTGATACCTCCTGCTTTATTTTTTCTTTTTAAGATTGCTGAGGCTATTCGTGTTCTTTTTTGGTTCCATATAAGTTTTTGGAATATGTGTTCTGTATCTTTGAAGTATGTCATTGGTATTGCATTGAATTTATAAATTGCTTTGGGTAATATAGACATTTTAATGATGTTTATTCTTCCTAACCATGAGCACGGTATATGCTTCCACTTGTTTGTATTTTCCTTGATTTCTTTTATCAATGTTTTATAATTTTCCGAGTACAAGTCCTTAACTTCCTTGGTTAAATTTACTCCTAGGTACTTTATTTTTTTGGTTGCAATAGTGAAGGGGATTGTTTCCTTAATTTCTTTTGCTGACAGTTCATTGTTGGTATATAAAAATGGCTCTGATTTCTGAGCATTAATTTTATATCCTGCCGCCTTGCTGAATTCATTTATAAGGTCCAGTAGTTTTTTGACTGAGACTTTAGCATTTTCTATATACAATATCATATTATCTGCAAATAATGACAGTTTTACTTCCTTTTTTCCAAGTTGGATGACTTTTATTATTATTTTTGTCTGCTTGCTGTAGTTAGGACTTCAAGAACTATGTTGAAGAAGAGTGGTGAAAGGGGGCAACCCTGCCTGGTTCCTGATTTTAAGGGGATTGCTTTTAATTTTTGCCCATTTAGTATAATGTTTGCTGTGGGTTTGTCATAGACGGCCTTTATCATGTTAAGGAATGTTCCCTGTATTCCCACTTTACTGAGAGTTTTGATCATGAATGGGTGCTGGATTTTATCAAATGCTTTTTCAGTATCTATTATAATTATCATGTGATTTTTGTCCTTCCTTTTGTTTATGTGATGAATCACATTGATTGATTTGTGAATATTGAACCAGCCTTGCTTTCCAGAATAAATCCCACTTGATCATGGTGTATGATTTTTTTCATATATTGCTGGATCTGGTTGGCTAATATTTTGTTGAGAATTTTAGCGTCTAAATTCATCAGGGATATTGGCCTATAATTTTCTTTCTTTGTGTTGTGTTTGCCTGGTTTTGGGTACAGAATTATGCTCGCCTCATGAAAAAAGGAGTTTGGAAATCTTCTTTCCTCTTGAATTTTTTCAAATAGCTTGAGGAGGATAGGAGTTAATTCCTCTTTGAATTTTTGGTAGAATTCACTTGTGAAGCCATCAGGCCCTGGACTTTTCTTATTTGGAAGTTTTTTGATAACTGTGTCGATCTCATTTGTTGTAATTGGTCTGTTTAGGTGTTCTGATTCTTCCAGATGATTTTTGGAAGATTATATGATTCAAGAAATTTGTCCATTTCACCTAGGTTGTCTAATTTTGTGGCATAGAGTTCTTCATAGTATTTTCTTACAATGCTTTGTATTTCTGTTGTGTCAGTTGTTATTTCTCCACTGTCCTTTCTAATTTTATTTATTTGAGTCCTCTCTCTTTTTTTGTTGGTGAGTCTAGTTAAAGATTCATCGATTTTGTTTACCTTTTCAAAGAACCAGCTCCTGGTTTCATTGATCCTCTGTGTTGTTTCCTTAGCCTCTATGTCATTTATTTCTGCTCTGATCTTTATTATTTCCTTCCTTCTACTTGTCCTGGGTTTTGTTTGCTGTTGTTTTTCTAGTTCTTTTAGATGCAGGGTCAGGTTGCTTATTTGAGCTTTTTCTAGCTTCTCATGGTGTGCCTGTAGTGCTATGAACTTCTCTCTCAGTACTGCTTTTTGCTGTGTTCTATAAATTTTGAATTGATGTATGCTCATTATCTTTCGTTTCTAGAAACTTTTTTATTTCTTCTTTGATCTCATTGTTAATCCATTCATTATTTAATAACATGGTATTTAGTTTCCAAGTTTTTGAGTATTTTTCAGTTTTTCTTTTGTGGTTAATTTCTAGTTTCATGCCATTATAATCAGAGAAAATGCTTGATATGATTTCAATCTTCTCAATTTCGTTGAGACTATTTTTGTGTCCTAACTTGTGGTTTATCCCAGACAATGTACCATGAGCGCTTGAGAAGAATGTATATTTTACTGCTTTAGGTTGAAAAGTTCTGAAGATATTTATTAATTGCGTTGATCTAGTGTATCCTTTAAGTCTTCTGTTTCTTTATTAATTTTCTTGAGGATCTATCCAGTGATGTTAATGAGGTATTTATATCACCTACTATTATAGTATTGCTGTTAATCTCGCCCTTTATATCCATCAAAGTTTGCTTTATGTATGTCAGGGCACCTATGTTTGGTGCATAGATATTTATAATGGCTATATCTTCCTGTTGAATTGTTCCCTTTATCATTATGTAGTGTCCTTCTTTATCTCTTACTACAGCCTTTGTTTTAAAGTCCATTTTGTCAGATATAAGTATTGCTACCCCAATATTTTTTCATTTCTATTTGCATGAAATATTATTTTCCATCCTTTTACCTTCAGTCTATGTGCATCTTTTGTTTTAAGGTGTGTCTCTTGTAGACAGCATATGTATGGGTCCTGTTTCTTTATCCATGCAGCTGCCCCATGTCTTTTGATTGGATCATTTAATCCATTTACATTTAAGGTTATTATTGATATGTAGTTGTTTATTGCCATTTTTTCTCTAAAGCTGTATTCTTCTTTGCTATATTCTTTTTCCCCTTTGAACTGTTCACAATAGGACCCTTAGCATCTCTTGCAGACTTGGTTTGGTATTAATGAATTCCCTGAGGTATTTTATTTGTCTGAGAAGCTCACTCTTTCTTCTTCAATTTTAAACGTTAGCCTTGCTGTATAGAGTAGTCTTGATTGTAGGTTCTTGTTCTGCATTACTTTGAATATATCTTGCCATTCCCTTCTGGCCTCAAGTGTTTCTGTTTAGAAGTTGGATGTCATCCTAATGGGGGCTCCTTTGTAGGTGATAGCCTTTTTTTCTCTAGCAGCTTTTAAATTTTCTCTTTATCCCTTAGCTTTGGTATTTTAACTATGATGTGTCTTGGTGTATATTTCTTTGGGTTTCTCTTTAATGGAGTTCTGTGTGCTTCTTGAATGTGTGAAACGTTTTCCAGCCTTAATTTAGGGAAGTTTTCAGCTATGATTTGATTGAATAAAGGTTCTATCCCTTGTTCTTTCTCTTCATCTTTGGTAATCCCTATGATGCTGATGTTATTTCTCTTCATGTTGTCACAGAGCTCCCTTAGAGTTTCCTCAGATTTTTTGAGTCTCTTTTTTAATTTCTGCTCTGCTTTTGTGTCTCTGTTTATTTTGTTCTCTAACTTGCTGATTCAGTTCTCAGCTTCATCCATCCTGCTTTTAATTCCTTCCATTGTGGTCTTTAGTTCTGATACTGTATTTGTCATTTCTGTCTGATTCTTTTTTATTATTTCAATTTCCTTTTTCATACTTGTTATCTCTTTATTTAGGTGTTTGTAATGACTATCCATTGTTGCTCTAAGCTCTTTGAACATCCTAACTATCATTATTTTAAACTCTGCACCTGGTAATTAGGTTATATCTGGTTCATTCAGGTCCTGCTCTGGGGATATCTCGTGATTCATTTGGGTTGCATTTCTCTGCCTGCTCATTTTGTCTGTGTATAAAATGCTTGTGGCCACTGGAGTCCAATGGGTGTTGCCTCTATGTTCCCTAGGTGTGGTCTGTTTGCAGGCCAATCACCTCCTTTGCCGTTGCCTAGGGCAGTTTGATATGGGCGTTGCCGGTGCCGGCCTACTGTGGCGGTGACTGTGATTTCTACCTTTCCTCCGAGGGAGGGGCTGTGTTCTGGTGCCTGGCTCTACATGCCTTAGCCTTTCTGGGCCTTCACCTCGCCCCAACTGGTGGGGTTACGCACCGCACTCAAGCCACAAGCCTCAGCACCAAGTGTAGGGGTGAGCACCTTTGCTCAGCTGTGGACCCCCCCTATTCCCAGGCTTCCTTCTAGCCCCCAAGGTTGGAGTTTGCTCACTGCGGTTTCTTGGGTGGGGCGGGGCTGCTTTTGTGCACTCAGCTGTGAGCCTCCACCTGTCCCAGGCTTCTTCCCAGCCCCCATGATCAGAGCCTGCTTGCTGCGGTTTCTTGGGCTTCGCAGGGCTGCTGGCTTGCGCTCAGCTGAGAGCCTCTGCTTGTCCCGGGCTTTAGCCCCACCACTGTGGCAGGGCCAGCTAGCGCAGGATAGCAAACCTCAGAGGCCAGGTGACGCTGCGTGCCCACGGGTCCTGCTCAACAGCAGATCTCTGCCCGTTCCTGGCCTCCTGCTTTTCCCCCGCAGGTGGGGCTGCAGATGGGCCAGCAGGTGCCGGACCGCTTTTGTGCATCCCCTCCACCCCTGCTGGGCTAGACCGAGCTCACACCGGCTGGGCCTCCGCCCCCGCCGACTGAACTGCATTTCAGCGTCCCGCCACCACCGTCCCCCCAGCAAGCCCACGGCAGTGTGGGTAGGCTCACTGCAGCTCAGACCCTAATACTCCATACTGTAGTTCTGGAAGCTCCCTCTGCCTAAACAGCTCTGCTCTAAGTGCCACGGGATAACTTGTTTGGCTGGTGTCCTGCCTCCCTTTGCTAGTATTGCTAGTTCCAGGGAAATTATTCGTTTTCGATTTGGGAAGTGACTCAGCCCAGGGGTTAGGGTGGCTGTTTCTCAGAGTGTTTCTTCCTCTGCCTTTCAGTCCACACTCTCTTCCCGCTGCTCTGGTCCTCTCCTCTGTCCCCATTCCCTGGAGCCCCGGGTGAGTCGTTGTGAGAGAGGTTTTCTGCGCTGTCCCTTTAAGAAGCATCTTGGGTCTGAGAAAACTGTCTCTTTCTTACAAACAGTATCCTCACTTGTTTCACAGCTCAATACTGTCCAAACGCCTCTTCTAGACTCTGGGTCTGCAGGCCGGGGCTTTGTTCCTGGGACCCAGGTCCCTCTCTCTCCGCTAAACTTCCTTTCTTCACGCGAGTCTCTCCAGGCTACTGTTCGCTCTGGGGAGCTGGGCAGCCCTTTTCACATTTCTGCTTTTCCTACCAGTCTCAATGTGGCTTCTTCAGTGTTCCTTGGTTGAAGAGTCCACTTAGTTTAGTTCAAAGTTGGTTTATCCAGATGATGGTTCTTAAAATTAAGTTATAATCCACTTTGGTTCTGGGAGTTGGAAGTTGCTACGTCCGCCTACCCCATCGCCATCTTGCTGTCGCACCACTAGTTTCTTGACAGTGAACATTCAGAGCAGAAGGGTGTGGCCAGCATTTATTTCTCAGTGTAATACCTGGAAATTCTCAGAATGGGTGAGACTCTGGGGTTGGGGAGGTTGCGGTGGCTACAGAACTTCAGGACTATAAATGGAGGCTAGAAAACAGCTAGATGTAGAACTCAGGTTCCAACGAGACATCCAGGGAGAGATAGCCAGAAGACAGAGTGGAGGCAAGAGGTTAGTGCCGAAGCTATAAAGACGGGAGTCAATAGCAGCTGGAGCGGGTACACACAGCACTCACCCAGGAAAATTAAGAACGAAAGTGAGAAGAAGGGAAGATGAGGATGAGCTGCAGAGGGGAATCAGTTTCCAAAACGAGGCACTCTGTTAATCCCACACTCCAGGCTATTTCTCAGTGTAACTCCTTCCTGGGCAAATTTCGTTCCATTAACAGTTCTAATTTCCTTAGAATGTTTTCCATTATTTCCATTTTATTATGCTAGTATAAACACCAAGTACTTCTAATAAATGGCCTTTTTCATCTGTTATGTCACTCCAAAAATTCAAGCACTTATAATTAGCAAGATTTACATAACAGGTGTAATTTTTTGACAATAAAGTCAGACCATTATCATTGATTTTTCTTAATGGTAGCATTTTGTTTTTGAAATAAATAGCAGGCATTAGCCAAAAATATCTGAATAGCAATAATATTCAACTCTGATCATAACCTGTCTGCTACTCTCTTGAAACTAATCATAATTCTAGAAAAATAAAAACATTAAGAGATTAATAAAAGCCATTTTATCAGACAAGGCTCATTCTTCTTTAGTGCTACATTTATCACACAAGGGAAAATTACTTTATTACATGGGTAGCAGCACATTTATGACAGGCACTTGAAAAATAAGTCTGATGCTCATTTTGAAATTTCAATTTTTTGTAGTCATATGCCATGCAATCATCAGAAATCCTTTAAAATAAAACTACCACATGATTTTAAGTGCTTTATTCTTAAATAAAAGGACTTGGCAGGTGCATATGTTACAGTTTAGACTGTTGATATATGGTTTATGTTAAATCATAAATGAAATTCAATACTATGACCATCCTAGATCAAAATAATTAGGCAAAATAAAAGAGTTTTTAAATTATTTCACAATTTATATAGTCAAGCAGATAATTCCAAGGAAGGGGGCGGGGGAAATGCCACCTTTGCATTTAGAAGATCAATGGGGAAATCATTGACCTTGTTTCCTACATGTCACTGGCTTACCCCACAAGCCAGGGCTCTGCAAGTTATCTGGCTCACCCCAATTCTACCCTTAAACAAGTATTTCTGGGAAGAGCTGGATGTCCATTCTCCCATTTAATGATATAAAGTTGTAATTTGGAAGTGGCTGCCCTGCCAGGGAAATTCAATTCCCACTCCTTCCACAGTCAGGTAGAGATAGGTACCTCCCTTTCACTGTGAAATGGGGTAGGAGTAATGTGGGCCCCCCTGAAACTGGCCTTCTAGAAACAGGCAGCTCTCCTCCACGCTTCTTCTTTCCCCTGCCACCAGCTCAGTGACAACCAAATCCAAAAGGAGTGCTGAATCTCCAGATGGCCGTCTCCTGAGCTCCTGAATGGAGAACCATCCACTGGCCGCTAGACTGTTATAGAGGCAAAATATTAATTCCTATAGTGTTTGAGCCACTAAACATTTTGGATTTAGATGGGTGCAGCAAGTTATCCTTTCTAGAAACCAGAGGATGAGTCGCATGTGCTCATCATAAACAAGGTAAACCAGCTACCGAGTGAGCTCCTGTGTACCATCGCTTTATTTTCTCATTTGTGCTCCATTCCCACATGAGACATCCTAGTGTCAACCAGGGACCACCACTGCATATGCCGGGCTTCACCACTCACACTACCTCAGTCCGGCACATCTGCCATAGCTGCTGGGACCGCCAGATACTGCTGCCACAGCTGCGGCACAGCTGCTTCCACTGCGGCCCTCCGCATACCCTGGGTACTTCACGTGCTCTGACCTGGGACTGCAGCCCTTCAGGCGCCCACAACAACTGTAGCCTGTGAAATACTGACATTCCTACAAGCTCTGTGAAAAAGGAAATGAGAGTGCCTCTCTTCGTTTTGATGTTAAACTAATTTGGGTAAAAGCAACTGAAAAAAATAAAAACCCCAAAGAATGCTGGCTTAAAAGAAAAAAGCAATACTTAATCTACATGACAAGAAGTTTGGACAGAGAGAGTTCCAGCTCCACAAAACCATCAAATACCTAACTTCTTCCTATCCATCTTTGCCAATATGGTCTGTCAGCTTTTTATCTATTATATATTAATTAGCTATTTATCTATTATCTAAATAGTCTTTAAGGGACAAACATTTTATATTTATTTGTTGTTAGCATGCTATATAATTTAGTATTTTTTATCCACAGGTGAATTTTATTTTTAATTAACTAATTAATTAATTTTTAATTAAAAATTTAAATTTATTATGTTAACATGGATTCAAGTGTTATAATATAATACCCCCACCCCCTAACCACATGCCCCTCATTACACCCTTTTCCCTCTCCCACTTCCCTCTGGGATTTGCTGTCCTGTTATCTGTATCTCCGTGTTATGTATATATAATTTCACTAATCCCTTCACCTTCTCTTATCCTATTGCCTCATCACCCTTCCCTCTGACAGTTATCCTGCTGGTGCCCATGACCCCACCTCTGCCTCTATTCCATTCCTCAGTTTAGTTTGTTTATTAGATTCCACATATAAGTGGGATCATACGATATTTGTCTTTCTCTGCCTGGCTTATTTCACTTAGCATAATAATCTCCAGGTCCACCCATGCCATTGCAAAAGGTAAGATTTCCTTCTTTTTCATGGCCCTGTAGTATTCCATTGTGTATATGCACTACTGCTTTATAATCTACTTGTCCACTGACGGACACTTGGGCTGTTTCCAGATCTTAGCTATTGTAAACAATGCTTTAATAAACATGGGAGTACATATCTTCTTTTGAATCAGTGATTTGGTATTTTTAGGATATATTCCTAAGAGTGGGATAGATGAGTCAAAAGGCAGTTTTACTTTTAATTTTTTGAGGAAACACCATACTGTTTTCGAGAGTGGCTACACAAGTCTGCATTCCCACCAGCAGTGCAGTAGGGTTCCCTTTTCTCCACATCCTCGCCAGCACTTATGTGTGTTTTGTTAATGAGCGCCATTCTGACTGGTGTGAGGTGATATCTCATTGTGGTATTAATTTACATTTCTCTGATGATTACTGACATTGACCATTTTCTCATGTCTATTGGCCATCTGTATGTTGTCTTTGGAAAAGTGTCTATTCAGTTCCTTTACCCATTTTTTAATTAGATTGTTTACCTTCCCAGTGTTGAGTTTTAGAAGTTCTTTACAAATTCTGGTTATTAACCCCTTATCAGATGTATTGGCGAATATGTTCTCCCATTGTGTGGTTCTCTTTTTATTTTGTTAATGGTGTCTTTTGCTGTGCAAAAGTTTTTTAGTTTGATATAGTTCCATTTGTTTCTTTTGTCTTTTATTTCACTTGCTCGAGGAGATATATTGACAGAGATATTGCTACAAGAAATATCAAGGAGTTTACTGACAATGTTTTTTTCCAAGATGTTTATGGTTTTGTGACTTACATTTAAGTCTTTTTTCCATTCTGAGTTTATTTTGGTGAATGATGTGAGTTGGTGGTCTAGTTTCATTTCTTTGCACATACCTGTCCAATTTTCCCAATACATTTTATTTTATATTCTGACAGAGACAGAGGTAGAGTCAGAGAGAGGAACAGATAGGGACAGACAGACAGATGAGAAGCATCAATTCTTTGTTGCAGCTCCTTAGTTGTTCAGTGATTGCTTTCTCATATGTGCCTTGACTGGGGGCTACAGCAGAACGAGTGATTCCTTGCTTAAGCCAGCACCCTTGGGCTCAAGCCAGTGACCTTGGACTCAAGTCAGAGACTTTGGGCTTCAAGCCAGTGACCTTTGGGCTCAAGCCAGTGACAATGGGGTCATGTCTATGATCCCATGCTCAAGCCAGAGAGCTCATGCTCAAACTGGATGAGTCCACACTCAAGCCAGCAACCTCAGAGTTTCAGACTTGGATCCTCCGTGTCCCAGTCCAACGCTCTATTCACTGTGCCACTGCCTGGTCAGGCTTCAACACCATTTATTAAAGAGATTGTCTTTATTTTATTGTATACTCTTACCAACTTTGTCAAACACCAACTGACCATAAAGACATAGGTTTATTTCTGGGTTCTCTGTTTTGTTCCATTGATCTATGCCTGTTCTTATGCCAATACCAAGCTGTTTTGACTGCAATTACCTTATAATATAACTTGATATCAGGAAGAGTGATACCTCCCACTTTGTTTTTCATTTTCAAGATTGATGAGGTTATTCAGGTTCTTCTTTGGTTCCATAAAATTTTTGGAATATTTGTTCTATATCTTCGAAGTATGCCATTGGAATTTTTATAGGAATTGTATTGAATCTATAGATTGGGTAGTATAGACACTTTAATGACGTTTATACTTCCTATCCATGAGCACAGTATATGCTTTCACCTGTTTGTATCTTCCCTGATTTATTTTTTCAATGTCTTATAATATTCCAAGTACAGGTCTTTCCCTTCCTTGGTTACATTTATTCCTAGGTACTTTATTTATTTATTTTGCAATATTTCCTATTTTATTATTTTTGCAATAATTCCTGTTTCTGACAGTTTATTGTTGGTTTATAAAATGCCACTGATTTATGAATATTAATTTTATGTCCTGCCACCTTGCCAAATTCAATTATCAGGTCTAGTAAATTTTTGACTGAGACTCTACGGTTTTCTATGTACAATATCATGTCATCAGCAAATAATGACAGCTTTACTCCTTCTTTTTCAATTTGGATGCCTTTTTTTTTCTTTTTCTTGTCTGATTCCTGTGGCTAGGACTTTCAGAACTATGTTGAATAAGAGTGGTGAAAGAGGGCTCCCCTGCCTTGTTCCTGATCTTAAGGGGATTGCTTTTAATTTTTTCTCATTGAGTGTGATGTTGGCTATGGTTTGGCATAGATGACCTTTATCATGTTGAGGTATATTTCCTGTATTCCCACTTTGCTGTGAGTTTTAATCATAAATAAGTGCTGGATTTTATCAAATGCTTTTTTTGCATCTATTGATATAATCATGTGATTTTAATCCTTTCTTTGTTTATGTGAAGAATCATATTTATTGATTTGTGAAATTGTACCAGCCTTGCCTCTCCAGAATAAATCTCAGTTGATCATGATGTATGGTCTTTCTGATGTATTGCTGAATCCAGATTGCTAATATTTTGTTGAGAATTTTAGCGTCTGTGTTCATCAGGGAGATTGGCCTATAGTTTCCTTTCTTTGTAGTGTCTTTATCTTGTTATTGTTTTTTTTTCAGGGATGGAGAGAGAGTCAGAGAGAGGGATAGATAGGGACAGACAGATAGGACAAAGAGAGATGAGAAACATGAATCATCAGATTTTTTTTGTGATACCTTAGTTGTTCATTGATTGTTTTCTCATATGTGCCTTGACCACTGGCCTTCAGCAGACCAAGTAACCCTTTGCTCGAGCCAGCAACCTTGGGTCCAAGCTGGCGAGCTTTTGCTCAAGCCAGATGGGCCCGCGCTCAAGCTGGTGAGCTTGGGGTCTTGAACCTGGGTCTTCCGCATCCCAGTCCGACGCTCTATCTACTGCACCACCGCCTGGTCAAGCTTTACCTTGTTTTAAAATGAGGATAATGCTTGCCTTGTAAAATGAGCTTGGAAGTCTTTCCTCCTCTTGAATTTTTTGGAATAGCTTGATAATGATAGGCGTTAGTTCTTTGAATGCTTGGCAAAATTCGCCTGTGAAGCCATCCAGTCCAGGACTTTTGTTTGCTGAGAGGTTTTTGATAATTGTTTCAATTTCATTTGTTGTAATAGGTCTGTTTAGGTTTTCTGATTCTTCCGTATTGAGTTTTGGAAGATTGTATCTTTCTAGGAATTTATCTATTTTGCCTAGGTTGTCCAATTTATTTGTCATACTGATCTGCATAGTATTTTCTTACATTCCTTTGTATTTCTGTGGTGTCAGTTGTTACTTCTTCACTTTTATTTCTAAAATTATTTATTTGGGTCCTCTCTCTTTTTTCCCTTGATGAGTCTGGTTAAAGGTTCATCAATCTTGTTTACCTTTTTAAAGAACCAGCTTTTGGTTTCATTGATCTTTCGTATTATTTTTTAGCCTCTTGGTCATTTATTTCCACTCTGATATTTATTATTTTCTTCCTTTTACTTCTTCTGCACTTTGTTTTTCTTTTTTTAGTTCTTCTAGGTGTCCGGTTAGGTTTATTTGAGCTTTTTCTTGCTTCTTAAGGTATGCCTGTAATGTTATGAATTTCCTTCTTAGCATTGTTTTTGCTGTGTCCCATAGATTTTGGGTTGTTGTATGTTCATTTGTTTTAAGGAAATTTTTATTTCTTCCTTGATCTCAGTATTAACCCATTTG
This sequence comes from Rhynchonycteris naso, assembly GCA_037038555.1. Taxonomy (NCBI): domain Eukaryota; kingdom Metazoa; phylum Chordata; class Mammalia; order Chiroptera; family Emballonuridae; genus Rhynchonycteris; species Rhynchonycteris naso. The sequence goes on along the minus strand of CM072996.1, from coordinate 154,795,984 downwards.
TTATTTAGTAACATGCTATTTAGTCTCCAAGTGCTTGATTGTTTTTTAGTTTTTTTATTGTAGGTGATTTCTAGTTTCATGCCATTGTGATGAGAGAAGATGCTTGATATGGTTTCAATCTTATTAAATTTACTGAGACTCATTTTGTGTCCTAACATGTGGTCTATTCTAGAAAATGTAACATGAGCACTTGAAAAGAATGTGCATTCTGCTGCTTTGGGGTGAAAAGTTCTGAATATATCTACTAGGTCCAGTTGATCTAGTGTGCCATTTAAGGCTGCTCTTTCTTTGTTAATATTCTGTTTGGAAGATCTATGCATTGATGTTAGTGGGATATTAAAATCCCCTATTAGTATAGTATTGCTGTTGATTTCACCCTTTATGTCCATCAAAATCTGTTTTATATATTTAAGTGCTCCTATATTAACTACATAAGTATTTACAATGGTTACATCCTCCTTTTGGATTGCTTCCTTTATCATTATGTAGCGATCTTCTTTATCCCTTTGTTTTAAAAGATATTTTGTCAGATATAAGTATTGCTACATTAGCTTTTTTTTTCATTTGCATTTGCATGAAATACTTTCTCCATCCTTTCACTTTCAGTCTATATGTATCTTTCGTTCTGAGGTGGTACTCTTGTAGACAGCATATGTATGGGTCCTGTTATCTATGCAGCTACCTTATGTCTTTTGATTGGAGCATTTAATCCATTTACATTTAAGGTTATTATTGATATGTACTTATTTATTGCTATTTTATTATCTAAACCTTCAATACTCTTTCTCTTTATTTCTTTTTCGTTTGCTCTTTTTATAGCAGGCCTCTTAACATTGCTTGTAGTAGTGGTTTGTTTGTAATAAATTTCTTGGGTCTTTTTTTTGTTGGGAAGCTTTTTATTTCTACTTCAATATTAAATGATAGCTTTGCTGGATCAAGTAGTTTTGGTTGTAGGTTCTTATTTTGCATCACTTTGAATATTTCTTGCCAATCCCTTCTGGCCTCAAGTGTTTCTGTTGAGAAGTTGGATGTCATCCTTTTGGGGGCTCCTCTGTTGGTAATTAACTGCTTTTCTCTTGCAACTTTTAGTATTCTTTCTTCATCTCTAAACTTTGGCATTTTAATTATGATGTGTGTTGGTGTAGGCCACAATGGGTTCTTTTTTAATGGGACTCTCTGTGTTTCTTGAACTTGTGTAAAATTTTCCTTCATTGATTTAGGGAAATTTTCAGCCATGATTTCTTCAAACAGGTTTCTATCCCTTCAGGAATATCCCTTATCCTTCAGGAACCCCTATGATGTGGATGTTGGTTCTCTTCATGTTGTCACATAGGTCTTTTAGAGTATCCTCAGTCTTTTTGAGCCTCTTTTCTTTTAGTTGCTCTGTTTCTGTGCTTTTATTTTGTCCTTTAAATCACTGATTCGATCCTCTGCTTCATCCAGCCTGATGTTGATTTCTTCTGGTGCAGTCTTCATTTCTGACACTGTATTTGTCATTTCTGACTGGTTCTTTTTTATGATTTCCATGTCTTTTTAGATGCTTGCTATTTCTTTCCTTAAATTCTCATATGACCATTTATTATTGCTCTAAAATCCTTGAGCATCCTAAAAATCATTATTTTAAACTTGTATCTGGCAGTTTGGTTGCTTCCGTTTTATTTAGTTCTTTTTGTGGGGTTTTCTCTTGTTGATTCATTGGGTTATATTTCTTTGTCTTTCCATTTTGCCTATTAGATAGTACTCTCTGACTTTGAAACTTTTTTGGTGTCTTTATTAGGAAGATGGGCTTGGTGATACTGACCTCTAGGCCACCTGAGTTCCTTGCTCTAGGAATGCTTCTTGAAGGTAATATTTACCCTTCTGTTGTATATGACTCTTGAATACAGTTGGTCCTTTTGTGGGCGCAGTTATGTTGGTTCTCAATATTCTTGAGTTGGTGTCAGCCGTTGCTTAAAACCTGCCATAGGTTACCTGTCTTGAGCTACTGCTGTGTTTGCTGTTTGTATCTGTGTTTCCTGTGCCTGACTAGTGTGGAAGGGGCCAACCTGTGTATAAAGATCAGCTTCCTCCTGCTTAGAGATGATAGCAGCTCTGTAAAAGCCTCAAGCTCTGTAAGATTTGCCTCCACTTTTCAGCTGCTCCACTTCCTCTTGCAGCTACCTCATCTTTCCACAAAGTCTTCTGTAGAAAGATTATCATATCGGCTCAGACTGGTCTCACTCAACAACTCCTCTACAGGTTGCAAGCATGTTGGGTTAGGGCAGCTGAAGTTGGGAACCCAATATTAGTGGGAATTCCTACTTCAGTGGTCTCTTGGTGAGGAGCTTAGTATGGGGAAAGTGGACCTTATTCCAGAGCCTAATCTTTCAGCCACTGCTGGATATTCAAATTTTATTTCTCCCCCACAAGGAGAGCAGCAGGTTTAGATTGGGTGGGGCCTATAGTCCACTCTGCAGAAATTATTCCAGATGGTGAGACCCTGGTCTCAGGGAGATAGACTGAGAAAGTTCTCCCCTGGGGCTGACTGTGCCTTAACAGAAAGTGGTTGAACCCTTCAACTGGTCCCAACAATAAGCTTGTGGGGAGTCACACTTTTTTTTTTTTTTACAGGGGCAGAAAGAGAGAGAGAGGGATAGATAGGGACAGACAGACAGGAATGGAGAGGTGATAAGCATCAATCATTAATTTTTTGTTGCCATTGCAACACCTTAGTTGTTCATTGATTGCTTTCTCATATGTGCCTTGACCGCGGGCTTTCAGCAGACCGAGCACCCCCTTGCTGGAGCCAGCGACCTTGGGTCCAAGCTGGTGAGCTTTTTGCACAAGCCAGATGGGCCCGCGCTCAAGCTGGTGAGCTTGGGGTCTCGAACCTGGGTCTTTCACATCCCAGTCCAATGCTCTATCCACTGCACCACCGCCTGGTCAGTCAGGAGTCACACTTTAAATGTCCATGCTCCAAGTCTCTCTCCATTCCCCCATGAAAACTAGTCTAGTGGAGCAGGATATCTAGCACCCAGGCCAGTTATCTGTGAAGCTCTGCTCTGTCCAATGCACATGAGCTGCTTGCTGTGCCTGTGCTGATCACAGACAATAGAACTCACCTCAGTTGGGTCAGGTGTGAGGAGCCCTCCCTTAGGACATGCCACCAACAGGGGTTGTTAGTTCGTGGACCAATGCTCTCTGCAGTTGGCCACTGGATGTGCTAGCACTGGGTCTCCCTGGAGGGAACTCAGTGCAGACCAGTGGGGAACATTGTTCATAACTGGCCCTCAGCAACCTTCTTGGAGCTACAAGCAATCCAGAGTTTTTGGCTGCCTCTGCTGGGCCCAGGTGCACATGGAAATACCAAGCCACATACCTAGGCTGGCTTTTACACACTCTCGGTTGAGAGAAAGCTCTGCAAAAGGCCAAGGTTCCCTGAGCTCCACCTCCTCCATCCTCTATCTGCTGGCTGCTTGTTGAGCTCAGCCACTGTAAAAACCTCTGGTAGAATGTGGGGCAGCTGTGTTAGGATTGCTCTCAGGGTTACCAGCTGCAAGCATTTTACTTGATTGGTACCATGGGTGCATAGCAGTACCACGTGTGTATGACCTATATAAGGTTATGGGTGCTTGTGCTCAAGAGAGATGGGGGATTGCAGATTGCTTGCCCACTAATGTGAGGGGCCATTTTGCTGTTTGTTTGCCTGAGAGGCAGTTTCCCCTGCCTGTGTGATTGTCTGCTGTTGTGAGGCTTTATTAAATGGAATGGCCTAACCCTTTCCAGCTCTGCAGTTTTTCGACCATCTGCCTGAATCCAATGTGAACCTTCCTGGTCTCAGTCACAGGCATTACATTTGGTGTAGTGGGCTGGGTTCAGAGTAGATTGGTATGGAGCCACTGACACCCTTGAGGAATGAACAGAGGAGTGGTTGTTCCTGGTGGCTCTCCTGGTGGGGACCTTGGGCTGGGTGTTTTTTATAATCCTGCAAGAAGAAACCAAGAGCTCTGTGTGAGAAGCTGAAAGAGGTTGAAATCTCCAGGGTGAGCTCCATACTGAGTGCCAATGATGGTGTGAACTGGAGCGAGTGTTGGAGAAGGAGGCAGACCAGGTCCAAGAGTTGCAGTGTAAGGTGCAGGCTGAGCACCAATGATGCCTGGAATTGGAGCATTCTCTGGAGAAGGAATTGCAGGTTTGCAAGATGCAGTTTGCCCTGGAAGCTGAACATTGGCAGCAAAGGCTTTTGGAGAAACAACTGTGGGTTCAGGATCTTGAGAGTCAGCTTCAGGCTGAGAGCTGGCAGTCACAGGAGCTGAAGCAAGCACAGAATGAAGAGCTGCATTCCTTCCTGGTGGAGCAGCTCTGAATTGAGAGCATGTGTTTCTGACTTCTGAGGGTGAGGTTCAGGCTACAACTGCCATTAACATACTTGGAGCCCTGTCAGTGGTTGCCAAGAAGGAAAAGACCCAGCAGCCAAGAGTCCCTTAGGAGCAGTCACAGCCTCCCCACTAGGTACTGGAGCTCTCTGTGGTCTGGCCCTACACCTGGGAAGAGCTGATAGAGTTGGGGGAGCTGGAGGTAGCATGGAATCACAAAGCTGTGAAGGTTTCTGCCTGTGCTGCCTCCTCCCCCCCCCCCCAACTAACAAGAGCAATGGGCCTGTGAAGTTACCTGAACACAGATGTGGGTAGATTTGATTGTGGCCGGGGAAGATAGAGAGAAATTGGATTGCAAGCCTAATAAAGTCCTGTTGGAGCTTTGGCAGTAGATTGAGTCAGAACAGAGGTTCCAGCTGCTAAAAAAAGGGGGGGGGGAAGTGGGTGGCCCTGGCATCTGACAGGAAAATGGCTGATGTTCAGGTTATAGGATCCCTAAGACCCATTGTCCCAGTTTGAATAGGGGGAAGCGTGAGGGTCCCATCGACAGGGATAGGCAGGGGCCAGAGGCCTCATGTGAAATTGGCAATCCACTGGTCCCTTTCAATGTGCAGCAGGTGTTGGCATTAAAAGTTAATAGGTGCTTTTTGCACAACAGCAGCAGCAGCTAAAAGAACTGTTAAAGTGACACAGGTCTTGAATGTGTTTGACCCCTCCAGGTCCTGTGAGCTTGTTGAGGGGTTTGGATAAAGTTTGTGGCAATGGACAGGGCACTTACAGAGAGGTCCTGAGGTCTGTTAATAAAGAGCTATATGGCTAGTTGCCTGTAATGGATTTTTTAAGTGTGTTTTTTTTTTTATTCTTTTTATTTTATTCATTTTTAGAGAGGAGACAGAAAGAGAGTGAGAGAGAGAGAGAGAGAAAGGGGGGAGGAGCCAGAAGCATCAACTCCCACATATGCCTTGACCAGACCAGTGCAGGGTATTGAACTGGCGACCTCAGCATTCCCAGGTCGACGCTTTATCCACTGCGCCACCACAGGTCAGGCACTGTAATGGATTTTTACCTTGGTGATTTGCACAGACAGCTGGGCTATTTATTGAGGACTGACTCTTGGACTGTGATCAGAGGGGGGCACCAGCTCCCTTGGTGGATGAACACGTTGCTTGTGGACAGTACTATGAGAGACTGTGAAGGAGTTGGGCCCAGGGCCCTTGTGGAGGCCCTCCTGCACTGGTTCTCATCCAGTTGCAGAGATGCACCAAGGACACTTTACAGTTTCCATGGACACCCCCTGGACTATACAGGCCCTCCTACCTACTGTGGGGTAGGGAGTTGGAGGTGGGCCTCCAGGTGACACCTTGAGCAAAGTGCTCAGGGAGACATTGTGAAGAGCACCTTTGTAATTGTAATTATTGTGCTACTTTTGTTGTTGCTGTAGTCTCTATTTTCTGTCATGTAGATTGTGAAGTGAGCAACCCTAAAGGGGTGGAATGTGGGGCAGCTGTGTTAGGCTTGCTTGTGGGGTTACCAGCTGTAAGCCCTCTGCCTGATTGGCATGTAAGTGTGTGGCTGCGCTGCATGTGTGTGGCCTATATAAGGCTGTGGGTGCTTGTGCTCAAGGAAGATGAGAGATTGTGGATGGCGGATTGCCTCTTGCCATTCTGAGGGGCCATTTTGCTGTTTGTTTGCCTGAGAGGCGGTTTTTCCTGCCTGTGTGCTTGTCCACCCTTGTGAGACTTTATTAAACGGAATGGCCCAACCCTTTCCAGCTCCACAGTTTCTCTACCATCTGTCTGAATCCAGTGTATACCTGCCTGGCCTTGGCCACCTGCATTACATAGAGTCTAGAGCCTGGGGCAATTTAGGAATTAGGAAGGATGGTGGATCTTTTTCTGCCCCATGTGTCAGTCTATTCCAACTTTTTTCACAAACCTCAGTAGGGTGTGGCCACCAAGAGTCTGGTGGGTGTGGCCTCTGAGACTTAGAGGTGTAGTCTGCCCACAGTCCAGACAGTTTCTACTGAGTCTCTGATGAGGTGGAAGCACTAGTTATAGCCTTGAGAGAGTGTGGGGGAAAGTTCCGGCCTCAGAACCAGAAAACTAGGTAACTGACAGGCCCCTGCTTCCTGGATGACTTCTTATAATGGCCCAGTCTCCATAGGGCGAGGCAGGAGGAAATTCTGAGGGTGGGGCAGTTCCTTCCCCCCCGGCTGATGCTCCTCAGAGGGGACTGCAGTATTAGAGAATGACTCAGCACAGGGGTTTCAGTGGCCATTCCCCACAGTGTCTTTCCCTGGGCCTCCAACCTCACATTCTCTTTATGCAACTCTAGTACTCTCAGTCCTCCCTCTGCTGCAACCCCAGGAAAGTGGCTGTGAATGAGATTTTCTGCATTGGCTCTTTAAAGTGGAGCCTGAGTCTTTGAGAGCTTCATCTCTTTCTCACAGACAGAAACTTCGGCTGTTTTCACCACCAAATGCTGTGTGGGCGCCTTTTCTAGGCTCTGGGGCTCTAGACTGAGGTGCCAGCCTGGGGTTTAGGACCATCCCCTTTCAGGATGATCCTCTCCACAATGAGAGTCCCTCTGGACCCTCAGCTGCTGCTCGCTATTGGGAGCCATGCAGTCCTTTCTCATCTCTACCCTTCCAACAGGTCTCGATGTGGCTTCTTCTTCTGTTTTCTTTGATTATAGACTCCTCTTTGTTTAGTTCAAAGTTGGTTTTTCAAGATTGTTCTTAAATTAAGTTGTAATCCAATTTGGTCCTGGGAGGTGGCAGTTGATACATCCACCTACTCCGTTGCCATCCAGCTTTTTATTCTTAGGCATCTCATCTCACTCCTTGATTACAAGATAACTGTCACAGATCCAAGCAGCCCATTTCCATAAAACATCAGTTGAGCAAATAGGTGGGAGAGGTTTTCCCACCTTCAGATTCCTCCTTACATAGCACTGAGCAGAACTCGACATACATGGTCATCCTGGCTCTGGAAGCATTGGGAAAGAGGAACTCTGACAAACGGAATGAGATTGCCATAATAACTAAAACCAATAATGATTTTAATCTCTCTAGTTCAGCGCCCCCAAGAACAAGATGCATTTATCAAGAAAGGAGAGGAATGGATGTTGCAGGTAAAGAGGCAACTAACAGCCTGACCTGTGGTGGCATAGTGGATAAAGCGTCGACCTGGGAACACTGAGGTCTCCAGTTCAAAACCCTGCACTGGTCTGGTCAAGGCACATATGGGAGTTGATGCTTCCAGCTCCTCCCCACTTTCTCTCTTTCTCCATCTCTCTCTCTCACTCTGTGTCTCCTCTCTAAAAAAATAAAAAAATAAAAATAAAGAATATATATAAAAAAGAGAGGCAACTAACAGTAGCTGCTACACATTCCAAAACCACAATACTGCCTTCCACTCACAGACAATTTACTCAAAGGATTCTCTGTCTTTTATGTCCCACCCATGAGTTCATGGGGGACTGGCCAGATAGAAGGCTAAGTGGCAGACATCTGCCCTCTATATCAATACATACACAAACATACACACTGTCTCTCTCAGAACATGCAAGTTCACCTAATAATAATCAAAAAGGCTTCCTTGCAGCAAGGCCCCGTCAGTTTGAGAGATAGCTCACTATACATGTATAGAGTATATTCCATAATAGTCATTGTTTAGACTCAAATGGACAGCCCAATCATATCACTTTTCATTTGCCTTGACAAAGCTGATCTGACCAGACTGCAAATGGAAAAGCATGTTATTTTTGATATATACCCAAGAGTAGTCAGAAATATTAGAAAAAAATCTTATTCAAGAACTATAAATATCAAAAAGGAAAATATTGCTGATGTTTAAGTCACATTAACAGTAATCACTAATAATGACAACAGATTGTTTATTCACTATTAACTTGCATTTAATTGTGTGAAAAATCAGATTACCATTAGGAGTACACTGCTTGTCAGGAATGGTATGTGTTAATAATTCTGAGAGAAAAATTCTAATTCAACCACAACTTCAAAGGGTAACACAGTTCACAGGGGAAATGAAATTAATCATAGAAAAGGAAAATGCAACGGAGTTAAATTCATTTTTTTTAGGCTCTTAATATTTTCCTTCTAACTATTTAAATGAATTCTCAAAATGATGGGCTATGGTTGGTAAAAAAACTCCAGAAAAACTTGAGATGAGATTTTCTGATCATCTATACTCCCCTCTTTGGGTCGTTCACAGACCTTTGTGATAAGATAGGCTGTGCAGCTGACACTAGGCTTCTGACAGACAGGGTGAGTTTATTAAAACACATTATCTATCAAGGCAGTAACAGGTAAAATGTCTTTAGGTCTTCAGTTTAGGTAGGCGATTTCTAATCTACATACATTTCCCTGGAATTGACTGTAAACTAGTTAAATGGTTGGCTGGTGACAAAATGATGAGAAAAATAATAAATGTATATAAAGCAGCACAAAAGATTTGGAGGGATTTGTATGTGCTCTGTAATTACATTGGCGCATGTGAAATTAAAATTCTTGTAGGCCTCTTCCTTCCTTTCACCCCTCCCCCCAGACTTTCTCATCTTGTCCTCAATAAAAGAAATCATGAGGCCAATGGGAATGGCAGTTTGAGGTCAAAGAAAACAAAGAGAAAGGAAGATAAGAGATGGGGATGAAATGAAAAGACAGCCCAGTGAGGTCTCTCTATGTTCCTCAGTGAAGCAAAGCACTCTCACATAACCAGGAACATCTATTTTAACTAAACTGTCTGGTTGACTCCAGAAAGAAAATAATTCTGATGAATTTTTTAACCTTATTATTTCTATCCACACAGCTTGTACATTGGAGTGTGATTATCTGTTTGTATTCCTCTAGACCAGAGGTGGGTGACTACAGCAGGGCCTAATCCAGCCTACCACCTGTTATTATGCTACCTTCAAGATAGTTTTTTCATTTTTTAATGGTTACATAAATACTTATAATTTCAATTTGGCCTCTTGGCCTACTAAGTCTAAAATATTAACTCTGGGGCCCTTAAAGAAAAAGTTTTCCAGTCCTTGTTCTAAATGAGACTTCCAGGGAGCAGCATTGCTCATGTTTCATGTGTTGGATCCAGGTTACCATTAGCCTGATGGTCGGAACATCCCAATCAAGGGGAAGACATTTTTCTCATTTGTAGATAAAAAAGCTAAGGATTGGAAAGCCCAAGTCCAACAGTGTTTAGTGACAGAGCTAAAACTAGAAACTTCACTGCAATACCACCTGGATCTGGTGATGCTGACATAAAGCATTATATCACCTTTTGAAGTCTCTCTCAATCAAACTCACCAACCTCTGTGCTTCAGGAAGTACAAAGGCACAGCTATTCAGAGTGTACCTTAATGGAAGGAGAAAAATGCATTCAGTTGGAAACTCTGGAAAAAAATGAATCTTATTCCTAAATTGAGATACAGTTTGAAACTCAATCTTTGGGTAAGTGACAAAACTGACATTGTCCTAAATAATTAATCTCTCACTATATGGGCCTGATGCAGACACTGAACAATATGTTCACTGTGAGGTTCAAAAGTGATTTGTAGTATACTTAATGGTAAACAGAGAGAAAAGCACTCTGACAAAATAAAAATAAATTTCTTTCACTATCTTTGCTCAGAATTACATCAGAGAGAAAGTAATTTGCTTGGTTCATTTTATACCCATGTTGAATGTCTCAAGTGGTAAGAGTTTCTGACTCTTTCCTGGGCAGACTACTCTCTAAACTAATACTTTTCATTGTCATTCATGTTTTCCAAAGCAATATTTCAAGGTCTAATGGGTTTATTCACCATTCAATACGGATGCCAAATTGAAACTTGTCTCATAATACTCTAATTGTATTATATTTTTTTATGTTTTCAAAACTTGAGGATATAGAATCTTGATGTGTATATTTTAATATTGATGCTTTTTGGAATTTGGGCGGGAAGAGCCAATGAGTTGGGTATAACTAAATACTTTGACCTGCCCTCTGGGCAGCTCTAATTACTCTAATGCTATTGCTTAGGTGAATTGTGGCTCTGTATCAGGGGATCCCAAACTACTGCCCCCCCGAGGCCATTTATCCTGCCCCTGCTGCACTTCCGGAAGGGGCACCTCTTTCATTGGTGGTCAGTGAGAGGAGCACAGGATGCATCTGCACCCATAGTTCCCATTGAAATACTGGTCAGTTTGTTGATTTAAATTTACTTGTTCTTTATTTTAAATATTGTATTTGTTCCCGTTTTGTTTTTTTACTTTAAAATAAGATATGTGCAGTGTGCATGAGGATTTGTTCCTAGTTTTTTTATAGTTTGGCCCTCCAACGGTCTGAGGGACAATAAACTGGCCCCCTGTGTAAAAAGTTTGGGGACTCCTGCTCTATATTATCTTGACAGCGTTAGAGAAAAACCTTTCCTTCCTCTCTCCTGAGTGTTCTTTTCAAAGTCTTGCTGCTGTAGTTCAGTGCTATTTATTTTTACTTGTGTTCATTACTTTAGTCCTCAGGAGTAATGTTCAATGTTTAGCCACAATAAATCTTATTTCCCACTTGTCAGTCTGGTTACAAAGCTGATACAAATCCCTCTAAATCTATTGTGCAGGCTCCTATGCATTCATTATTTTCATCATCTTTTTGTTACCAGCCAACAATTTAACTAGTTTACAGTCAGTTCCAAAGTACTTTATGTATACTAGGAATCAGGAGTAGTCAAGCGTCCTATAGGCATCTCACCTGGCCCTCTCTGTAGTGGATTGGGTTCTTTATCAAATCAACCCTTCATACTGCCCATTTAGAGCTGTGGAACTGACTTGCTTTAGCCTCCAGCTTCAGAATATACATTCTCCAATCATAACCAATCAACCAGCCATTATTTCCACCCATGTAATGTTCTCTTAAGGAGTAGCTCTGGGTTAAAAAATAAATAAAAGAATGCAAAATGAATGACAACAGGTGGAAAAAAGGCAATATTAAACAAGTATTCTTCAGTTGATTTAAACTTGGCTAAGGAGTTCAGAAAGTCTCGTTTCAAAAGTGAGTGCTATACACAATGGGGAGAAGGAACAAAGTGATCCTCAACTAAAATGTCTCAGTTTTCATTTATAAAAGGATGAATCAAGGGCAAATAATGGTAAAAATACATTTTTGCTTTTTTTCCCAAAATATTTTCTTTTCTTTTTTTTATATTCGTATTTCACTTAAGGTATAGACAAAGATTGAAAGGTTTTTCATCCAGGTTTGGCTCACAGTGAAAATATGCATCACCTAAATACTATAGGCAAATGCAGCGCTATAAGGACATGTCTCCACATAGGTCAATTTGCAAAGGAGAACTATTTTAATTATTCTGCAGTATATCTGGCAAAAACAGCAGCAGCAGCAGCAACAGCAGCAGCAGCAACAGCAACAGCAGCAACAACAACAAAAAACCTTTGGAAATTGTTTTTACTTTAGGGTTTGTGGCATCATCCCAAAGCTCTTGAAGATCTTATACGTGTCCATGAAATATGATCTTTTATTGTAGGTACAGAATGATAGGAGTTTTACCTTCTTCAGAGGAGAACGATGGTATTGTGGGACTATCCCCGTTTTATTGGCACAAAGACCCTTGAACACATCAACTATGGGAAGACTAGAGTTAAGTGTGTGTGACTCCTCACAGACTGTGGTGGCTGCATCATTAGCATCACATTGGCAGCTCCAGAAGTATAGTCAGGGTGAGCGGGCTACTGATATATTTCATAGAAGATGCAGTATTTGCTACGTTTATCTCTAACAGGAGGGATATGACCAATTCAAAAGTCTTTAACATCAATTTGTTCTGAACTTTGGAGGTATTCAGTGAGTTTCAGCATGTGAATAAATATGTCACCATCAACATTCACAAGGAATTTGGCATGTGGACAAAAGGTAGTTGCCCAACTGATCTGTGGAAGTATTTAAGAGCAGGATTATAGGAAGAATCAGTAAAGTCTTACTGAGTCATATCATTGTGTGCATCTGGTCTTCCCAAACCAGTTTCCTTTGAAGTTCTTCTGTAGTCAGTGGATTAGAAGGTGTTCCCTAAGGCAAACAGAGTTTTGATGTTCGCATTGAGTTGTGACTGAACATTTCTCATTGCCCCACTTTTTTTTTTTATTGTAGAACAGTGGTTCTTAACCTGGGTTCTATCGAACCCTAGAGGTTCGATGAGTCGGTCTCAGGGGTTCGGAGAAGCCTCTGCTGCGTAGGCCAGAATAAAGTAATACCTTAATTTGTTGTGAGTTCATGCACTTTGTTGGTTTTGTTCTTTGAGCAAGGTGATGTTCATGCATGGCTCATTTTGTGCACCAGTAAAAAAACATATACCTATGTCTTGAATTTGGAAAAAAAAATCATATTTTTATTTATCACTAAAGAAGGGTTTGGTGAATGTGCATATGAAACTGGTGGGTTTGGTACCTCAAAAAAGGTTAAGAACCACTGTTTTAGAACATCAATCATATTTTCAGGAGCAGTATTTACAAACAGTAAAAGGAGAACATCTTGTGCTCGACAGTTCTCTTTGTGGTTAATCAAGTATTGGTAATGGATAGCCCCAACCTTATTGCACTTTAAAGACAAATTCTCATTTATAAAGTCTTAGCTATTTATGAGGTATCTTTAAGAACAGGACTTCATATGGCTCACAATAAAAACATGAGGCTCAGTATAAAACAAGTGGCAAATAACTGGACAAACTGCCATTTTTTCATTCTCTGCCACTAATAAACATTCTGACATCCATTTTTTATTCAGGATCAGTGTTAAATGGGCATTTGCTCCTTTGAGACCATAGAACTTCATATTCTGTAGAACAGATGTCCCTCTTAAGATAGACTGGTCATTAAAAATGGGTCCTGGCTTGTTGGCTCAGTGGATAGTGCAGCCTGATGTATGGATGTTCTACATTCAATTCCTGGTCAGAGCACACAAAAGAAGAGACCATCTGTTTCTCTCCCCCTACCTCTTTCCCTTCTCTCCCTCTTCCCCTCCCGCAGCCAGTGGCTCAATTGGTTTGAGTGTTGGCCCCAGGCACTGAGGCTAGCTCTCTTGGTCCAAGTGCATCAGTCTCAGGTGTTAAAAATAACTTGGTTGATTTGAGCATCGGCCCCAAACGGGTGTTGCCAGGTGGATCTCAGTTGGGGTGCATGTGGGAGTTGGTCTCACTATCTTCCCTCCTCTCACTTAAAAAAAAAGAAAGGTTGGTCATTAAAAATGGAAAAGAAACTTCTTATTTCATAAAATATTTTCTTTCAGTGCCATTTTTGCTGAGATTACAAAAGAATGGAATATACTGCAGAACGAGGACCCTGGCACATCAACATGTTTCCACACCAGTATTCTTCATTAAGTTCAGTGACTGGCTTTGTGCAGGTATTCTATTTACTTCCTTTTGTGAAAGTAAGTGTAACTGTGTGGTAGGACACAGATGGGATACTGGGAAGACTAGTGATGTTTTACTGTTGATTCCCTACCAGAGTAAGTAAATATTCCAGTGCAACCTGGAATTGACCAAGTCCAAGCCCAGCTTCTTTTTAAATTTTTATTCTTATATTTTGTTTTGTATTTTTCTGAAGTGAGAAGTGGGGAGGCAGAGAGACAGACTCCTGCATGCGCCTAAGATAAACCCAGCATGCTTACTAGGGGGCGATGCTCTGCCCAAATGAGCCATTGCTCCGTTGCAACTGGAGCCATTCTAGCATCTGAGGTGGAGGCCATGGAGCCATCCTCAGTGCCCAGGCCAACTTTGCTTCAACGGAGCCTTGGCTGTGGGAGGGAAAGAAAGAGATAGAGAGAAAAGAGAGGGTGAAGGGTGGAGAGGCAGATGGGTACTTCTCCTATGTGCCCTGGCTGGGAATCAAACCTGGGACTTCCACACACCAGGCCGACACTTTATCACTGAGCTAACCAGCCAGGGCAGGAAACCCAGCTTCTTAAAATGCCAAATCAGAGGTCAGCTTTCCTCCTGATGGAGCAAAAGTCTTGGTCTCAAAAACAAAACTTACCAAATAAGCATCCAGAAGTCAGTTGCTTTTTTATACACTAATAATGAACTATCAGAAAGGAAAATTAAGAAAATAATTCCATTCACAATCACTTCAAAAAGAATAAAATACCTAGGAATAAATTTAACCAAGAATATAAAAGACAAATTCAGAAAATTGTAAGACAATGAAGAAAGAAATTGAAGAAGATACAAATAAGTGGAAGCATATTCAGTGTTCATGGATAGGAGGAATTAACATCTCCATAGATTCAACACAATTCCTATCAAGATATCAATAGTATATTTCATAGAACTACAACAAATATTCAAAAAACTTATATAGAACCACAAAAAACCCTGAATAACCACAGCAATCTTGAAAAAAGAAAGAACAAAGTTGGAAGAATCACACTATCTGATATGAAATTATACTACAAGGCCATAGTAATCAAAAAAGCATGATACTGTCATAAAAATGGACATATAGATCAACAAAACAGAATCGAGAGTCCAGCTCACACCTTTATACTCAATTAATATTTGACAAAGGAAGTAAAAACATACAATGGAGTAAAGATAGTCTATTCAATAAATGGTTTTGGGAAAACTGGACAGATACATGCAGAAAAAAACTGAACCACCTTCTTACACCATACACAAGAATAAACTTAAAATGAATTAAAAACTTAAATGTTACACTCAAAACCATAAAAATTGTAGAAAAAAATAGGCTATAAAGTTTCAGATGTTTCTCATAGTAATATTTTTTCTGATATATCTTCTCAGGCAAGGGAAACAAAACAAAACAATAAACAAATGGAATTACATCAAATTAATAAGTTTTTGGATAGCAACAGAAACCATCAACAAAATGAAAAGACAACCCACTGAATGGGAGAACATATTCACTGATTCATCTATAAGGGCTTAATATTCAAAATTTATAAGAAACTTATAAAATTTAAAACCTAAAATACAAACAATCCAGTTAAGAAATGACTGGCCAGTGGCTCAGTGGATAGAGTGTCAGCCAGTGTATGGATGTCCCAGGTGTGATTCCCAGTCAGGGCATGCAGGAGAAGTGACCATCTGCTTCTGTCCCCCTTCGGCTCCCCCTTTTCTGCCCCTCATCTGCAGCCAGTGGCTCAGTTTATTGGAGTGTGTTCCCAGGCACTGAAAATAGCTCTGTTGGTCCAAGCACATCAGCCTCAAGTGCTAAAAATATATTGGCTGATTCAAGCATTGGCCTAGATGGAGTTGCAGGTGGATCCTGGTCAGGGTGCATGCAGGAGTCTGCCTCACTATCTCCCCTCCTCTCACCTAAAAAAGAAAGAAAGAAAGAAAGGTAAAAAGGAAGAAAGAAAAAAAATAAACAAGTAGGTAAAGAACCTGAATAGACACTTCTCCAAAGAGGACATACAGATGACCAATGACATATGAAGAGATGTTCAATGTCACTAATCATTAGAGAAATGCAAATTAGAACCACAATGAGATACCACCTCACACCTGTCAGAATGGCTGACATCAATAAATCAACAAACAAGTGTTGGTGAGTGTGTGAAGAAAAGGAAACCCTCCTGAACTATTGGTAGGAATGCAGACTGGTGCAGCCTCTGTGGAAAGCATTGTGTTGTTACCTCAAAAAATTAAAACATAAAACTGTCTTATGACCCAGAAATTCTCTGGACATTTATCAGAAGAAACCTGAAACACTTAATTTGAAAGAATATATGCACCCCTATCTTTGTTGCAGTGGTATTTACAATTGCCAGGATCTGGAAGCAGCCCAAGTGCCCATCAGAAGAAAATCTTACAGTTTGCAACAGCATGGATGAACCTGGACAGTACTACACTAAGTGAAATAAGCCAGTTAGAGAAAGACAAGTACTATATGATTCATTTACATGTGGAATGTAATGAACAAAATAAGCTAACAAACAAAATAGAAGCAGACTCATAGACATGGAGAACAGCCGTTGGGGGAAAGGGTGTTGAGGGTCTGGGTAAAAAAAGTAAAGGGATTAAGCAAAGAAAGAATATTTATAGACACAGACAACAGTATGGGAATTGCAGGAGGGAAAGGAGGTGCTGGGAGGTGGAGGAAGGTAGAGGGAAGACAGATGGTGATGGAGGGAGACTTGACTTTGGGTGGTGAACACGCAATGCCATATACAGATGATATAGCGTTAAGTTGTGCACTTGAAACTGGTATAATTTTATTAAACAATGTCACCTCAATAAATTCAATTAAAAATGAAGAAAAACTTACTTGCTTTATTTTGGACAGAGCTAGATGGGCTCCCTCACTTTCTCCTTGGGGAGTGGGCTATATTTTCACTCTTTAAGCTGTATTGGGTATTTTGTAAATTTTACTACAATATAACAAAACCCACTCGTCCATTTAGGCTCTATTAAAAAGGGGCAATGTCATTTTCTTTAAGGTTAAACCAACCAACAATTATTTATTGAGGGCCATTGTTTACTCTGTTTTGTGTTGAGAGGTATACAGAATGTCATAATTGCTGCCAGAAAAAGATGATAGTAGATCCTTCAACACAAAGATGTCAAGGTCAAGGAAAAGACCAAAACAAAAGGCTGGAAATCAGGGAGGGAAAGAGAGGCATATTTTTACATTTATTTTCTCTGTCCTTTCTCTATAGCTCTCTCACCCATAACCAGTGTAGCAAATCTTAAGCTTGATCCATTAGGACATGAATGACACTAAAGATTATTGAGAAGGGATAAAATGAGGTCATAGAAACCAGAAGACCAAACTTTTCCCGCAAAAAAGGCTTCAGAGAGGCTATTTACAAAGCTCTGTCTGAATTTTCTAAGGCTCTAATGAAGTAATTCGCACACTCACACAAACAAACCACTTTCAGGAGAGATTGTAACTAGATCATGTTTAGCAGGTTCATTCTTTATTTTGCCTTTAAAAAAAAATTACAATATTAAGAAAATGACCTTTGAGAAGCACAAAATTTATAAATTATAGTCTTTTAGAAATTTGTTAATAAGAGATTGAATCAAAACAAAAGATATAAGGTTGCCCTACCTGAGCAGCTTCAAGTGCAAAACAGAATTGTGGTGTGTGGTAAATAAAACATACAAGGAACATACTAAATATTCTTACTGAAACAGTTAGGACATTCTGGAATTTGATTACATTTGACCAGCTAGTCACTGGTTAATATGCAATTATTTTATTTACTATTATTGGTCCTGCCTGGTTGGCTCAGTAGTAGAGCTTCAGCCCAGCATGCAGATGTCCCTGGTTCAATTCCCAGTCAGGGCACACAAGGAGAAACAACCATCTGCTTTTCTACCCCTCCCGCTCTTCCTTCTCTCTTCCCCTCTTGCAGCCATGGCTTGACTGGTTCAAGTATATCGCTCGGGCGCTGAGGATGGCTCCATGGAACTTCTGCCTCAGGTGCTTCAACATAGCCCCAGATGGGCAGAGCCTTGGCCCAGGACAAGGGTCTCTGGGTGAACTGCAGTTGGGGCGCATGTTGAAGTCTGTCTCTTTATCACCCCTCCTCTCACCTAAAAATAAATAAATAAATAAATCTATTATTATTTTACCATGTCTTCAGGTTACAAAAAAAACACACAAACAAACCGAAAAAAAGAAAAAAACTATAGATCATGGTTTTCACTGTGGATTAAGTAATTAATTGGTTCCTAGTGGGGCTGATTTTCCATACCACTTTTCATGCTGTTAGCTTCTTCCAAAATTATTTTAATCTTTTGGATGATTCTAAATGAACTATATAGCTCACCCTTTATTAATAAACACATTGCAATGTTCTAACCTGGTTTTCTTGCCTCTTTGTGACAGCTCCGGTGGACCTATGCAATCTTCCTCCGCTTTGATGCGGACTAGAAGCAGGCAAACTCCCTTAGCTAGTTTACATGTTAAAGGTACTTCTGGCAGATGTCTGGTTGAAGATCTAAAGCAGGGGTCCCCAAACTATGGCCCGTGGGCCGCATGCGACCCCTGAGGCCATTATCTGGCCCCCGCCGCACTGCCAGAAGGGGCACCTCTTTCATTGGTGGTCAGCGAGAGGAGCACAGGATGCATCCGCACCCAGAGTTCCCATTGATATACTGGTCAGTTTGTTGATTTAAATTTACTTGTTCTTTATTTTAAATATTGTATTTGTTCTTGTTTTGTTTTTTTACTTTAAAATAAGATATGTGCAGTGTACATAGGGATTTGTTCCTAGTTTTTTTATAGTTTGGCCCTCCAACGGTCTGAGGGACAGTGAACTGGCCCCCTATGTAAAAGTTTGGGGACCCTTGATCTAAAGGCTCCTCTCTCTGGTGTGCAAGGGCAAATTCCCTTCAGTGACATGAATTGACAATAAGAAGCATATTCAACAAACTTAAGTAACCCTTTGTACCCTCTTTTTAAAGCCACAATAGCTTTATTAGAGAAAGTTTAGATCTAATGTTTTCTATTGTGTCACTCTGCCTTACTTCCCCCAGTTGACAACAGCAGAAAACTGTCTAACATGTTACTACTTCTTAATTCTTGCCAACAGGCGGAAATCTCCAAGTCTGGTTTTTAAAATTAATTTTTAAATCCTTTCCCATTTCTGATTTTGCTTCATGTCACTCACTTATTTTCTTATTTTCTCTATAGAAGTGCTTGAGTTATGCATAAAACCTTTTAAAAGGAATCTTTCAGGTAATGTATTATTAAGCATTATAAAATTATTATTTGACATCATTTTTATTATGTAGCTCATTTTAAATGAGCCAGAATATTTTAATCATCTAAGTAAAGCCATAGTTTATAGCTTAAAATTGAAAATATATCTGCACATTTTTTCCATAAAATATACATGCATGATTTTCAGCTCCATTTAACTAACGTGTTTTGGAAATATGTGACAATAGTGAATGTGACAAATCTCAGTCAAGGAAAAAAGTAATGTAAAAAATTGTTATTAGCAGCAATATATATATATTAAATTTTACAGACATCCCTATTTTGAAATATTAATCATTTTACATAGATAACTGTTGTATTTCCATGCCATTTATCTAAATTGTAGTAATTACAAGTTTGGGGTCAGAATTGCAAATTACATCAAAGAAACAAACTGTCAAAACAACATAAAATACTCATAATGCATTTGCAAAAGAAAAAAAATTGCAACTGTTAAAGAATTAGGGTATAATCCAAAAAATCAGATAAGGCCCACAGCATGGATGTATATAGGTTCAGAAATGTAATATATTTGCAATTGTATTATTGAAAATTATTTCTTAATTAAACTAGTGATATGAAAAAGAAAGTTGTTGGATAATTTGGATTGATGATCTTCATAATCAGCTCCTGGAGCTTATTAAATAAGCAAGGTCCTATCTATATGTAAGGTACATTTCTTTGAGGATATCACTTTGCTCAGATGTAACTTAACAGTAAAACTGAGCCAGTCTTTAAATGTGTATTAAAAGTTTGGATGACAGAACATTTCTATAAGGCAGAATTGGTTTGTGGTTTCTATTGTATGAAGGAGAATTATTGTGCAGAGTATACGAAGTCTAATTTTATGGTTTGCATGGTTGGGGAGTAGTTAGAGCTTTCAGCTCAACCACACCTGTCATGAATAACAATACATTGAATTTACATAGCGATTTTCTCAGTGGAATTCCAAGAACTGAATAATCTCATTTAGACTTATAACATCTTTCCTAGGAGCCACCAAGTAGAAAATGTCTCCATTTTAAACAAAAGAAGGGAAGACAGACAGAGATCCAATCATAGCTTGTGCCACATTAGAAAGTACTTCCCTAATAATGGCAGAACTCCCAACAATCCCTGCAAACAGACTCCAAGTGCACAGCATCTAATGACCTTGTGCAGGCGCTACATTTCTACAGTGGCAGCATCAGGGCACCATTGTCAGACAAACCTCAGTATTGGGAGAACCAAAACTATACATTCTCAACCCCTTCCCCCAACACCTTTCCCCACCTGGCCCACTACCAACTACCACCATCCAAGCTGACTCTGTGTCAGGACTGTGGCTTCTAGGGCCTGTAGGACAGTGGACAATGGGGATGGTCACATGAGGAACTCAGGCCCAGAAACTTTGACTAGGGCCGCCCAAAACTAAGTGCGCCAAAAAGAACCTTCCCAGAGGACCTTGGGAAGAGAGCGACTGTTCGTCAGCAATTATGATGTGATGAGATTTCACCACATCATAATTGCTCGCCCATCTTTGAGGACCCCTTTAAATACCTCTCACGCAGTTTAATTCATGCGACTCCCCTAACCTCTGACCCCAGTGCTGGGAGACGTTGTCAGGCGGGATGCGCGGTACTTAATAAATTCTCTTATTATTCCCCACTTTGTGGCTCCGGCCCTCCTTCCTTCTTTCTTGGCGGCAGGGCAAAATACCTTACAGGGCCTAGTGCCCATCTCTTGCCTCAGCCCCCAAAGGTTCTGATCTTCCTGGACTTTGGTTTCTACTAACTGGATCTTTTCCGCTTATTCCTTTGGATTGACTTATCTAACCACAGGACTTTCCTTCTCGACTTTGATTTCTGGGCCTTGGTTGTTCTTCCTGGCTTTGCCTTCAGCATGGGGGCTGCTGGTCATCCTTGAACCCTGCCAAGGCTCAACACTTCCAACCATGATTCCATAGGACAAACCTTAGCCAGCCTATCAGCAAGCCCGTGGCCCCAGCTCCACTCCTACACAAGTAGCTCCTTCAATAGAAGTCTAGTGTCCTTCTATGAGACACTGATGGCCTGAAAATGGGACTAAGGAAAACAGAGTCACAGACCAAGACCCTAGGAAGCTTGCCTTACTGTGGCCATAGTGTACTGCCCGGTGACTTGCCAGCATTGCTGCAAAAACTTAAAGCTCTCACAGGTAACACAGGAAAAAGTGAGGGTGATTAGCAGCTGGACAGATAACTCCAAAATGCATGTCTGCAAGCAATGGAATGTAGCATAATCTTCCTAGGAGCTGGGCATTATATAATCATGATCTCTGGGTCCTGATCCAGCACCATGGCTGTATTGCTCCTGCAGTAATCTACATTAAAAAAGAAATAAAAAAAAAAAATAACACTGTGTGGAACTTTTCTGAGCAAGAGACTAGTTTCCTGAGTCACTCTGAGTTGTGTTAAGTGAGCAACTTGCAAACAAGACCACTTTAAGACAGGCAAGATATTACCTCTTAAAAGGTAGAATCTAGCCTCCAGAAGCTATCTTTTTATTTATTTATTTTTAAAGGGACAGAGAGAGAGTCAGAGAGAGAGATTGATGGGGAAAGACAGACAGGAACAGAGAGAGATGAGAAGCATCAGTTATTAGTTTTTTTTTTTTGCCGTTTGACACCATAGTTGTTCATTGATTGCTTTCTCACATGTGCCTTGACCATGGGCCTTCAGCAGACCGAGCAACCCTTTGCTGGAGCCAGCGACCTTGAGTCTAAGCTGACGAGCTTTTGCTCAAGCCAGATGGGCCTGCGCTCAAGCTGGCGAGCTCGGGGTCTTGAACCTGGGTCTTCCACATCCCAGTCCGACGCTCTATCCACTGTGCCACTGCCTGGCCAGGCTCCAGAAGCTATCTTGACTATTTGAATTGGTCTTTAAAACTATGTCCCAGAGCCCTGGCCAGTGGCATAGTAGATAGAGCATCAGCCTGGAGTGCTGTGGTCACCGACTCCAGCCCAGGGTCACTTGTTCGATCTCAGGGTCACTAGTTCGACCCTGAAGTCATTGGTTAAAGCCCCAGTCAGGGCACATATGAGAAGCAATAAATTACAACTAAGTGTAACAACAAGTTGATGCTTCTCTCTCTTTACATCTCTCTCTCTCCCTTCCTCTCTCTCAAAATAAATAAATAAATAATACATAAAAATATGCCTTATGAACTCCGGAATTTCCTCTGTGCTGGCCATTTTCTTTCTTTCTTTCCTTTCTTTTTTTTTTTTTTTTTTTTTGTGTGACAGAGACAGAGAGAGACAGAGAGAGGAACAGACAAACTGAAAGGGAGAGAGATGAGAAGCATCAATTCTTTGTTGCGGCATCTTAGTTTCTCAGTGATTGCTTTCTCATATGTGCCTTGACCAGGGGGCTACAGCAGAGTGAATAACCCCTTGCACAAGCTAGCGACCTTGAGTTTAAGCTGGTGAGCCTTGCTCAAACCAGATGAGCCTGGACTCAAACTGGCAACTTTGGGGTTTTGAACCTGGGTCCTCCATGAACCACTGCCTGGTCAGGCTGTCCCTCGCCATTTTCTGACTGGCTCCACCTTTCTTCCATTAACCTGTGGCCACCATTCCACCACTTGGCTCTGTCTGCTCTTCAATGTTAGTTGCCAGTGAGCTATGGCCAGGCTGACCCATGTAGTTCCTCATTCATCAGAACACACCCAAGTACAATGTTCTAGTTCCCTCCCAGCAGTCTATTCCAACTCAGTGTTTGGTTAAGTGATTTTCAATCATTACCATTCATTAGTGCTCTCACTCCCAACATCTCCAACCAAAGAAAAAAAAAAGAAAAAAAATGATGCAGACAGATAGACAGACAGACAGATAGATTCATCAAAAAGCTATTCTATTTTTTCTTTCTAAAATAACCCTAATTTCGCTCAATATGAAAGTAGGCTGAGCTGAAAATATTTTCCTTCCTTGACTCCTGTGCAGTTAGGGCCCTGAGAGCCAGTTCTGGAGATGACATGCAGAAGGGAGTCTTTGGAGAGAACATCCCTTTTCAAACCAAAAAATAGACTCTGAGGCAAACAAGTTGGGCCCTTCTTCTTTTAGAATGGAATGCGCATATGGAGCTGGAGATGGAAAAGCCAATCTCAATCATTAGGCAACAAAGCTGAAGACAAGAGCCCCATGCTAAGGATGGAAGTGTGGAAAAACAGAAAGAGCTGGAACTCTGATGCACTGAGGAGATGCTTCCCAGACATAGACTGCCCACCTCTGGACTTCCTGTTACAGGAAAAAAAATCCCTGTTTGGCCTGACCAGGCGATGGCGCAGTGGATAGAGCGTTGGACTGGGATGTGGAGGACCCAGGTTCAAGACCCCAAGCTCGCCAGCTTGAGTGTGGGCCCATCTGGCTTGAGCAAAAAGCTCGCCAGCTTGGACCCAAGGTCGCTGGCTCCAGCAAGGGGTGGCTCAGTCTGCTGAAGGCCCGCGGTCAAGGCACATGTGAGAAAGCAATCAATGAACAACTAAGGTGTCACAACAGCAATGAGAAACTAATGATTGATGCTTCTCACCTCTCTCCGTTCCTGTCTGTCTGTCCCTTTCTATCCCTCTCTCTGACTCTCTCTCTCTGTCCTTGTAAAAAAAAAAAAAAAACAAAAAAATCCCTGTTTGGTCAGAGTTTCCTGTTTTTCTATTACTTGTAGCCAAATGCATTCCTACCAGATACATTGCTCTCCTTTCCCCCATTGAATTTCGACTAGACTGATATTTTCACATCCCAATGGTCAAAGCTCAGGCCTTACTTTCACATTCCTTGGCTTTTTTAAATTTCTTTTTTCATTTTTTAAAATTTATTTAAAAACTTACATTTAAAGGGGTAACATTGATCAATAAGAGTACATAGTCTTCACATAAACATTTCTATAACATTTGAACTGTTGATTATATTGTTCAAATTATATACCCATCACCCAAAGTCAAATAATTTTCTGTCACTGTATATTTGTCCCCATTTATGCCCTTTCCTATACCCCTCCCCGACATCCCCCTCCTTCTGGTAATAACTTCACTTTTTATCTATGTTCATAAATCTCAGTTTTATATCCCATCTATGTGTGAAATCATATAGTTTTTAGCTTTTTCTGATTTACTTAGTTCACTCAGTATAATATTTTCAAGGTCGATCCATGTTGTCGTAAATGGTACTATGTCATCATTTCTTATGGCTGAGTAGTATTCCATTGTCTATATGTACCACATCTCCTTTATCCAGTCCTCTATTGAGGGACATTTTGGTTGTCTTGGCCACTATAAATAATGTTGGGATGAACATGGGGATGCATGCGTCTTTATGCACCAATATTTTTGAGTTTTTGGGGTAGATACCCAGTAGAAGGATTGCTGAATCATATGGTAATTCTACTCTTAATTTTTTGAGGAACCACACTTTCTCCCATAATGGTTGTATTAGTTTGCATTTCCACCAGCAGGGAATGAGGGTTTCTTTTTCTCCACTGCTTCTCCAATAGTTGTTATTACCTGTCTTGTTGATTATAGTCAATCTAACAGGTGTGAGGTGATATTCATTGTAGTTTAGATTTAAATTTCTCTATTTGGCAGTGAAGATGAGCATTTTTTCATATATCTGTTGGCGATCTGTATGTCTTCTTGGGAGAAGTGTCTGTTCAGGTCCTCTCCCCATTTCTTAATTGGATTGTTTGCTTGTTTGTTGCTGAGCTGAGTGAGTTCTTTATATACTTTGAATATTAACCCCTTATCAGAGCTGTTTTTTGTGAATATCAATTCTCATTTGGTTGGCTGTCTGTTTTTCTGTCAGTTTCTTGTGTTGTGCAGAAGCTTCTTTTTTTATTAATCTTAATGGGGTGACATTAATAAATCAGGGTACATATGTTCAAAGAAAACATCTCCAGGTTATCTTATCATTCAATTATGTTGCATACCCATCACCCAAAGTCAAATTGTCCTCTGTCACCTTCTATCTAGTTTTCTTAGTGCCCCTCAACTCCCCCTTCACCCATGCTCTCCTCCATCCCCCAACCCCGTAACCACCACACTCTTGTCCGTGTCTCATAGTCTCACCTTTATGTCCCACCTATGTATGAAATCATGCTGTTCTCAGTTTTTTCTGTTTCACTTATTTCACTTCGTATAATGTTATCAAGGTTCATCCATTTTGTTGTAAATGATCCGATGTCATCATTTCTTATGGCTGAGTAGTATTCCATAGTATATATGTACCAAAGCTTTTTAATCCACTCGTCCTCTGACAGACACTTGGGCTGTTTCCAGATCTTCGCTATTGTGAACAATGCTGCCATGAACAGGGGGACACATTTCTTTCTTTCGAACAGTGCTATGGTGTTCTTAGGGTATATTCTTAAAAGTGGGATAGCTGGGTCAAAAGGTAGTTCGATTTTTAATTTTTTGAGGAAACTCCATACTGTTTTCCACAGTGGCTGCACGAGTCTGCATTCCCACCAGCAGTGCAGGAGGGTTCCCTTTTCTCCACATCCTCACCAGCACTTGTTCTCTGTTGATTTGCTGATGAGCACCATTCTGACTGGTGTGAGGTGATATCTCATTGTGGTTTTAATTTGCATTTCTCTAATGATTAGTGATGTTGAGCATTTTTTCATATGCCTATTGGCCATCTGTATGTCCTCTCTGGAGAAATTTCTATTCATTTCTTTTGCCCATTGTTTGATTGGATTGTTTGTCTTCCTGGTGTTGAGTTTTATAAGTACTTTATAAATTTTGGTTGTTAACCCTTTATCAAATGTGTTGTCGAATATGTTCTCCCATTGTGTGGTTTGTCTTTTTATTCTGTTCTTATTGTCTTTAACTGTGCAAAAACTTTTTAGTTTAATATAGTTCCATTTGTTTATCTTGCCTTTTATTTCATTTGCCTGTGGAGATAAATCGGCAAATATATTGCCGCTACAGATGTTGGAGAGCTTGCTGCTTATGTTTTCTTCTAAGATTCTTATGGTTTCACAGCTTACATTTAAGTCTTTTATCCATTTTGAGTTTGTTTTTGTGAATGGTGTAAGTTGGTGGTCTAGTTTCATTTTTTTGCAGGTAGATGTCCAATTTTCCCAACACTATTTGTTAAAGAGGCTGTCTTTACTCCATTGTATGTTCTTTCCTCCTTTGTCAAATATCAGTTGTCCATAAAGCTGTGGGTTTATTTCTGGGTTCTCTGTTCTGTTCCATTGATCTATGTGCGTGTTCTTATGCCAGTACCAGGTTGTCTTGAGAACAATGGCCTTGTAGGAAACCTTGATATTCCGGAAGAGTGATACCTTCTGCATTATTTTTTCTTTTTAAGATTGCTGAGGCTATTATTCTTTTTTGGTTCCATATAAATTTTTGGAATATGTGTTCTATATTTTTGAAGTATGTCATTGGAATTTTAATTGGTATTGCATTGAATTTATAATTTGGTTTGGGTAATATAGACATTTTAATGATGTTTATTCTTCCTAATCATGAGCACGGTATATGCTTCCACTTGTTTGTATCTTCCTTGATTTCTTTTATCAATGTTTTATAATTTTCTGAGTACAAGTTCTTAACCTTCTTGGTTAAATTTACTCCTAGGTACTTTATTTTTTTGGTTGCAATAGTGAAGGGGATTGTTTCCTTAATTTCTTTTGCTGACAGTTCATTGTTGGTATATAAAAATGCCTATGATTTTTGACTATTAATTTTATATCCTGCCACCTTGTGAATTCATTTATCAGGTCCAGTAGTTTCTTGACTGAGACTTTAGGGTTTTCAATATACAATATCATATTATCTGCAAATAATGACAGTTTTACTTCTTCTTTTCCAATTTGGAGGCCTTTTATTTCTTCTTCTTGTCTGATTGCTATAGATAGGACTTCCAGAACTATGTTGAATAAGAGTGGGGAAAGGGGGCAACCCTGCCTGGTTCCTGATCTTAAGGGAATTGCTTTAAACTTTTGCCCATTTAGTATGATATTTGCTATGGGTTTGTCGTAGATGGCCTCTATCATGTTAAGGAATGTTCCCTGTATTCCCACTTTACTGAGAGTTTTGAGTATGAATGGGTGCTGGATTTTATCAAATGCCTTTTCTTCATCTATTGAAATTATCATGTGATTTTTGTCCTTTCTTTTGTTTATGTGATGAATCACAATGGTTGATTTGCGAATATTGAACCAGCCTTGCCTCTCCAGAATAAATCCCACTTGAACGTGGTGTATGATTTTTTTCATATATTGCTGGATCCGGTTGGCTAATATTTTGTTGATAATTTTAGCATCTAAATTCATCAGGGATATAGGCCTATAATTTTCTTTCTTTGTGTTGCCTTTGCCCAGTTTCAGGATCAGAATTATGCTGGCCTCATAAAAGGAGTTTGGAAGTCTTCCTTCCTCTTTAATTTTTTGAAATAGCTTGAGGAGGATAGGAGTTAGTTCTTCTTTGAATTTTTGGTAGAATTCACTTGTGAAGCCATCAGGCCCAGGACTTTTCTTTTTTGGGAGCTTTTTGATAATTGTTTCAATCTCATTTGTTGTAATTGGTCTGTTTAGGTGTGCTGATTCTTCTAGATTCATTTTAGGAAGAATATATAATTCAAGAAATTTGTCCATTTCACCTAGATTGTCTAATTTTTTGGCATAGAGTTCTTCATAGTATTTTCTTACAATACTTTGTATTTCTGTTGTGTCAGTTGTTATTTCTCCACTCTCATTTCTAATTTTATTTATTTGAGTTTTCTCTCTTTTTTTGTTGGTGAGTCTAGTTAAAGGTTCCTCAATCTTGTTTACCTTTTCATAGAACCAGTTCCTGTTTTCATTGATCCTCTGTATTGTTTCCTTAGCCTCAATGTCATTTATTTCTGCTCTGATCTTTATTATTTTCTTACTTCTACTGGTCCTGGGCTTTATTTGCTGTTGTCTTTCAAGTTCTTTTAGATGCAGGGTCAGGTTGCTTATTTGAGCTTTTTCTAACTTCTTATAATATGCCTGTAGTGCAATAAACTTCCCTCTCAGTACTGCTTTTCCTGTGTCTCATCAATTCTGACTTGATTTATGCTCATTATCATTCGTTTCTAGAAACTTTTTAATTTCTTCTTTGATTTCATTGTTAATCCATTCATTATTTAATAACATGCTATTTAGTTTCCAAGTGTTAGAGTATTTTTCATTATTTTTGTGTGTGGTTAAGTTCTAGTTTCATGGTATTGTGATCAGTGAAAATGCTTCATATGATAAAATCTTCTTAAATTTGTTGAGACCATTTTTGTGTCCTAACGTGGTGTATCCTAGAGAATGTACCATGAGCTCTTGAGAAGAATGTATATTCTACCGCTTTAGGGTTAAAAGTTCTGAAGATATCTATTAAATCGAGTTGATCTAGTGTATCCTTTAAGTCTGCTGTTTCTTTATTAATTTTCTTTCTTGAGGATCTATCCAGTGATGTTAGTGGGGTACTAAAATCTGCTACTATTATAGTATTGCTGTTAACCTCGCCCTTAATATCCATCAAAGTCTGCATTATGTATGTCGGGCTCCTATAGTTGGTGTGTAGATATTTATAATAGTTATATCTTCCTGTTGAATTGTTCCCTTAATCATTATGTAGTGTCCTTCTTTATCTCTTACTACAGCCTTTGTTTTAAAGTCCATTTTCTCAGATATAAGTATTGCTACCCCATTTTATTTTTCATTTTCATTTGCATGAAATATTTTTTTCCAGCCTTTTACCTTCAGTCTATGTGTGTCTTTTGTTTTAAGGTGTGTCTCTTGTAGACAGCATATGTATGGGTCCTGTTTCTTTATCCACGCAGCTACCCTATGTTTTTTGATTGGATCATTTAATCCATTTACATTTAAGGTTTTTTTTTATATTTTATTATTATTAATTTTAATGGGGTGACACCAATAAATCAGGGTACATATGTATAATGAAAACATCTCCCAGTTATCTTATCATTCAATTGTGTTGCATACCTGTCACCCAAAGTCAAATTGTTCTCTGTCACTTTCTATCTGGTTTTTCCTGTGTCCCTCCCCTCCTCCGTATCCCACCCTTCCCTCCCTCCCCCCACCCCTTAACCACAACTCTCTTGTCCATTTTTCATAGTCTCACTTTTTATTGATATATAGTTGTTTATTGCCATTTTATTCTTTAAAGCTGTTTTCTTCTTTTGCTATATTCTTTCCTCCCTTTGAACTGTTCACAACAGGCCCCTTCGTATCTCTTGCAGAATTGGTTTGGTTTTAATGAATTCCTTGAGCCTTTTTTTTTGTCTGAGAAGCTCTTTATTTCTCCTTCAATTTTAAACGTTAGCCTTGCTGGATAGAGTAGTCTTGGTTGTAGATTCTTGTTTTTCATTACTTTGAATATATCTTTCCATTCCCTTCTGGCCTCAAGTGTTTCTGTTGAGAAGTCGGATGTCATCCTTATGGGGGCTCCTTTGTAGGTGATAGCCTTTTTTTCTCTAGCAGCTTTCAAAATTTTCTTTTTATCCCTTAGCTTTGGTATTTTAATTATGATGTGTCTTGGTGTAGATTTCTTTGGGTTTCTCTTTAATGGAGTTCTCTGTGCTTCTTGAACGTGTGAAACATTTTCTAGCCTTAATTTATGGAAGTTTTCTGCTATGATTTGATTGAACAAAATTTCTATTTCTTGTTCTCTGTACTCTTCTTCAGAAACCCCTATGATGCGGATGTTATTTTTCTTCATGTTGTCACAGAGCTCCCTTAGAGTTTCCTCACATTTTTTGAGTCTGTTTTCGTTTTTCTGCTCTGCTTTTGTGTCTCTGTTTATTGTGTCGTCTAGCTAGCTGATTTGACCCTCAGCCTCATCCTTTTTGCTTTTAATTCCTTCCATTGTGGTCTTTAGTTCTGATACTGTATTTGTCATTTCTGTCTGATTCCTTTTTATTATTTCAATTTCCTTTTTTATACTTGTTATATCTTTGTTCAGGTGTTACTAATGACTATCCATTGTTGCTCTAATTTCTTTGAACATTCTAACTATCATTATTTTAAATTCTGCATCTGGTAATTTGGTTATATTTGGTTCATTCAGGTTCTTCTCTGGGGATTTCTCTTGATTCATTTGGGTTGCATTCCTCTGCCTGCCCATTTTGTCTGTGTATAAGAAGGTTGTGGCCACTGGAGTCCAATGGGTGTTGCCTTTGTGTTCTCTAGTTGTGTTCTGTCTTTAGGTCCGCCACCCCCTCTGCCGCTGCCTAGGGCCGTTGGGTATGGGCGTTGCCAGTGTTGGCCCACTGTGGCTGTTGCTGTGATTTCCGCCTTTCCTCCGCGTGACGGGCTGTGTTCTGTTTCCTGGCTCTATAAGTCTCAGCCTGCCTGGGCCTTTGCCTAGCCCCCACAAGTTGGGTTGCGCACTGCACTCAAGCCACAATCCTCAGCACCAAGGGTAGGGGTGAGCACCTTTGCTCAGCTGCAGACCCAGCCTGTTTCCGGGCTTCCACCCAGACCCCGCGGTCAGAGCCTCCTCGCCACAGTTTCTTGCGCCAGGATTGGCTGCTGGCGTGCACTCAGCTCCGAGCTTCCGCTCATCCTGGGCTCCAGCCCCGCCCCCGCGGTCAGAGCCAACTCACGCATGTAGGATGGCAAACTGTGGTTTCTCGGCTGGGTGGGGATCCTGTCTTGTGCTCAGCCGTGAGCCTCCCCCTGTCCCTGGTCCTAGTTCAGCACCCGCGGTCAGGTCTGGCTTGCGCTGGGTCGCAGAGCAGATCTCTGCCCGTTCCTGGCCTCCCGCTTTTCTTCCGCAGGTGGGGCTGCAGGCGGGCCAGTAGTTGCTGGACTGCTTTCGCACTTTCTTTCCACCCCTGCTGGGCTAGACTGAGCTCACACCAGCTGGGCCTCTGCCCCTGCTGACTGAACTGCATTTCGGCGTCCCGCCACCACCGTCCCTCCAGCCAGCCCTCAGCAGTGTGGGTAGGGGTACTGCACCTCAGATCCTAACACTCCATACTGTAGTCCTGGAAGCTCCCTCTGTCTAAGCAACTCTGCTCTAAGTGCCGCAGGAGAGCTTGTTTGTCTGGTGTCCTGTCTCCCTTTGCTGGTATTGCTAGTTCCAGGGGAAATATTCATTTTTGATTAAGAAAGTGACTCAGCCCAGGGGTTAGGGTGGCTGTCCCTCAGAGTGTTTGTCCCTGTGCCTTCAGTCCACACTTTCTTCCCGCTGCTCTGGTCCTCTTCTCTGTCCCCATCCCCCAGAGCCCCAGGTGAGTGGTTGTGAGAGAGGTTTTCTGTGCTGTCCCTTTAAGAAGAATCTTGGGTCTGAGAAAACTGTCTCTTTCTCACGAGCAGTATCCTCACTTGTTTCACAGCTCAATACTGTCCAAACGCCTCTTCTAGGCTCTGGGGCTGCAGGCTGGGGTCTTGTTCCTGGGACCCAGCTCCCTCCCTCTCCGCCAAACTCTCATTCTGCCACACTGGTCTCTCCAGGCTGCCGTTTGCTCCAGGAGCTGTGCAGCCATCTTCGCATTTTCGCTTTTCCTACCAGTCTCAATGTGGCTTCTTCAGTGTTCCTTGGTTGAAGAGTCCACTTAGTTAAGTTCAAAGTTGGTTTATCCAGATGATGGTTCTTAAAATTAAGTTATAATCCACTTTGGTTCTGGGAGTTGGAAGTTGGTACATCCGCCTACTCCATCGCCATCTTGCCGTCTCCCCTGTGCAGAAGCTTTTTAGTTTGATATAGTCCAATGCATTTGTTTTTGGCTTTACTTTTTTTGCCTTTAGGTCAAATTTAAAAATTGTTCTCTATGACCAAGGTCCATGAGTTTATTACCTAAGTTTTTTGTCTATGTAATTTATTGTTTTAGGTCTTATATTTAGGTCTTTGATCCATTTTGAATTAATTTTTGTGTGGGGGACATACTGTAGTCAAGTTTATTTCTTTTACATGTGGCTTTCCAATATTCCCAACACACTTATTGAAGAGGATTTCTTTTCTCCATTGTGTGTTTTTCGCTCCTTTGTAGAAGATTCTTTGTCCATTTATATATGGTTTTATTTCTGTGCTCTTTTTTTTTCATTGGTCTGTAGCTCTGTTTTTTTGCCAATATCAAGCTCTTTTGATTTTTGTGGTTCTATAGTATAATTTGAAGTCAGATAGTGTGATACTTTCAACCTCATTCTTTTTTCTCAGAATTGCTTTTGCTATTTGGGTGTTTTTTTTATGATTCCATACAAAACCGATGATATTTTGTTCTATTTCTTTAAAGAATGACATTGGGATTTTGATGGGGATTGCATTAAATTTGTATATTACTTTGGGTAATATGGCTATTTTAACCATGTTGGTTCTTCCAACCTGTGAACATGGAATATTTTTTTATTTCCATGTGTTTTTTTCAATTTCAGTAATGTTTTGTAGTTTTCGGTATATACGTCCTTCATATCCTTTGTTAAATTTATTCCTAGGAATTTTATTTTTTGTTGCAATTGTAAAAAAAATTATTTGGGCTTATTTTCAAAAGTTTTATTGTTGGTGTACAGAAAAGCAATAGAATTTTTTATATTGATTTTGTTTCCTGTGACTTTACTATATTGGTTTATTGTTTCAAACAGTTTTTCAGTAGAGGCTTTGGAATTTTCTATATACAAGATCATGTCATCTGCAAAAAGTGATACTTTTATTCATCTTTCCCAATATGGATGCCTTATATTTCTTTCTCTTTCCTGATTGCTTTGGCTAGATATTTCAGAACTATGTTGAATAAGAGTGGAGAGACTGGGCAACCTTGTCTTGTTCCTGATTTTAGAAGAAAAGCATTCATTTTTTACTATTTAGTATAATATTAGTTGATGGTTTGTCATATACAGCCTTTATTCTGTTGAGGTACATTGCTTCTATTTCAATTTTATTGAGTGTTCTAAACATAAAGGGATGTTGTATCTTACTGAACGCCTTTTCAGCATCTATTGATAGGATCATATATTTGTTTTTAGTTTTGTTGATGTGGGGTATTACGTTAACAATTTTCATATGTCGAACCATTCTTGTGCTCCTGGAATTAATTCTACTTGATTGTGATGGATTATTTTTTTAATGTGTTGCTGTATTTGAATTGTTAATATTTTGCTTAGAATTTTTGCATTTGTACTTGTCAGAAATATTAGTCTGTAGTTTTCTTTTCTTGTGTTGTCCTTGCCAGGTTTTGGTATAAGGGTTATATTTGCCTTATATAATGTGTTAGGGAGTATTGCTTCTTCTATTTTTTTGAAGACTTTGAGAAGGATAGGTACCAAATCTTCTCTGAAAATTTATTTCAGATTCACTAGTGTAGGCATCTGGTCCTAGACGCTTATTTTGGGGGAGGTTTTTGATAGTTGTTTCTATCTACTCCCTGCTTATAGGTCTATTTAGGTTTTCCACTTCTTTGTGACTCAGTCTAGGAAGATTGTATAATTCTAGGAATTTATTCATTTATTGTAGAATTGTTGAATTTGGTGGCATATATGTTTTCATAGTATTCTACTATGATCCTTTGTATATTTATTGTGTCTGTGGTAATTTCTCCTTTTACATTTCAAATTTTGTTTATATGAGCCATTTCTCTTTTTTCCTTAGTGAGTATGGCCAGTGGTTTGTCGATTTTACTGATCTTTTCAAAGAACCATTTCTTTGTTATATTAATTTTTTCTATAGTTATTTTGTTCTCTATTTTATTTGATTCTGCTCTAATTTTTACTATTTATTTTCTTCTGCTGATTTTGAGTTGCCTTTGTGCTTCTTTTCTAGGTCCTTAAGGTGTGATGTTAGGTTGTTTACTTGGGAGTTCTCTTGTGTCTTGCCTGTAAGGATATAAACTTCCCTCTTATTATTGCTTTCATTGCATCCCTGAAATTTTAATATTGCATTGTCATTCTTGTTTGTCTATATATATTTTTCATCTCTTATATCTTTTTGACCTAGTTATTTTTTTCCAGAAGTGTGTTATTTAATTTCTACATTTTTGTGGGTTTCTTTACTTCCTTTTTGCAGTTGAATTCTAATTTCAAAGCCTTATGGTCAGAAAATATGCTTGGTATAATTTCAATCTTCCTGAATTTGTTGGTGTTTGTTTTGTGGCCCAACATATGGTGTATCCTTGAGAATATTTCATGCACACCAGAAAAGAATGTATGAACTGATATTCTGGGATAAAATGTGCTGTAAATGTCTATTATGTCCATTTGGTCTAGTGTGTATTTTAAGGCTGATATTTCTTTATTGATTTTCTGCTTGGATGATCTAACTAAATGGTGTGTTAAGATCTTCAAGTATGATTGGATTTTTGTCTGCTTCTATTTTTAGATTAGTTATTAGATTTCATAGTTTTGGTGCTCCCTGGTTCAGTGCATATATATTAAGAAGTGTTATGTCTTCTTAGTACAATGTCCCCATTATCATTATGAAATATTCATCTTTGTTGCTGCTTACCTTTGTTGTCTTTGTGTGTGTGTGTGTGACAGAGACAGAGAGAGACAGAGAGAGGGACTGATAGGGATAGACAGACAGAAAGAAAAGAGATTTGAGAAGCATCAATTCTTTGTTGTAGCATCTTAGTTGTTCATTGATTGCTTTCTCATATGTGCCTTGACCTAGGGGGGCGGGATTCTACAGTAGACTGAGTGATGCTTTGCTCAAGCCAGTGACCTTGGGCTCAAGCTGGTGAGCCTTGCTCAAACCAGATGAGCTCACACTTAAGCTAGTGACCTTGGGGTTTTGAACCTGTGTCCCAGTCTGTAGCTCTATCTACTGTGCCACCGCCTGGTCAGGCTACATTTGGTGTCTTAAAGTCAGCATTGTCAGATATGAGTATGGCTATATTTGCTTTTCTTTGGATATTATTTGTTTGGAGAATCAACTTCCAACCTTTCATTTTTGAGTCCACCTTAGTCCTTGCAGCTTAGATACATTTCTTGAAGGCAGCATACAGTTGAGTTTTACTTTTTGATCCAATCTGCTATTCTGTGCCTCTTTATTGGTGAGTTCAGTCCATTTACATTTAGGGGAATTATTGACATTTGAAGATTTCCTATAGCCATTTAATGTTTTGTTTCCTGATAGTTCTATGTCTTGTTTGGTTCTTCTCTTCTGTGTTTCTGTCAGTTGTTTTTGTTTGGTGGTATTCCATATTTCTTTTCCCTTTTTCTTATTTATTTTCTGGGTAGACTTCAACATATTTTTTCTTTTTTTAAACTGTGTATTTCAGTAGTGGCTTCTTTGTGGGTGTTTAACATTAGGTTATTAAGGGAAAAGAATGTTCATATGTACAAGAGTCCTTTATCTTATGAGTGCTTCTGCCCTCCGTCCTCCTTTGCTACTGCAGATCTTTATCCTCTCTCCTTTTATGTAATTGTTGTCACAGATTATCTTTACTTTTATTGAGACCTTGTTGGAGCTTTTACTTGTAGTTTTGATTTGTTTTGTTATTTGTGTCTGGTTGAATAACCCTCTTGAATATTTCCTACAGTGGTGTTTTTTAGTGATAAATTCCCTCAGCTTCTGTATGTATGCAAAAGCTTTATATCTCTTTTATATTTGAAGGATAACTTTGATGGATATACCATAGTATTCTTGGCTGATAATTCTTAAATTTCAGTACTTTGAATGTTTGGGTTCACTCTCTTCTGGCTTGTAGAGTTTCTGCTGAGAAGTCTGATGATAACCTATTGGGTTTTCCTTTGTATATTATGTTCTTTTCTCTAGCTGGCTTGAAGATTTTTTTCTTTGTCATTGATTTTTAACAATTTTATTACTATGTACCTTGGAGTAGGGCTGTTTGTGTTGATGTAACTCCATGTTCTGTTTTCTTCTTGGATTCGAGGCTCTAACTCTTTCCAGTCTAGGGAAGTTCTCATCAATTATTTGTTTGAATAGGCTCTTCATTCTTTTCTCCCTCTCTTCTTCTTCTGATATACCCATTATATTTATATTGCTCTTTCTGATGGAGTCAGACAATTCTTGTAGTAGAGCATTTTTAGTATTTTTAACTTGTGAGTCTCTCTCCTCTTCTCTCTGTAGCATCTCCTATTGCCTGTCTTTGATGTTACTAGTTCTGTTCTCTATTTGGCCTGTTCTGTTAGCTACATTTGCTGCTTCAGTTTTCAATTCATGTATTGAGTTCTTTATCTCATTTTTAAAGTTTTAATCTCCTTGGTGAGGTATTCATTTTGTTGTCTGAGCTCATTAAGTTGCCTATTTGTGTTTTCTCACATCTCATTGAGTATTTTCAGAACTTTAATTTTGAATTCTCTATTGTTTAACTCCAAGGATTTCATCTGATTGAAAAATTTTTCTGTAGATTTTTCATTTTCTTTCTGAACTATGTCTTTGTCTTGTATAGCCATGATATTTGATTTCTGCTTCCTTAATGTCATTTGAAAGTGGTATTGTTAAAAGCTCTAACAAAAAACAACTAAAAAAATGAAAAGTGAAAGTGAAAGCCTAACCAGTCAGTGGCCAATGGATAGAGCATCAACCTGGGACACCGAAGACCCAAGTTCACAACTTTAAGGCCACCAGTGTGAGCACAGGGTAATCCGGCTTGAGTGCAGGCTAATTAGCTTGATTGCAGGGTTGAGAGCTTGGAGTAATAGACATGCCCCCATGGTTGTTGGCTTGAGCAAAGGGTCACTGGCTCAGCTGGAGCCCTTTAGTCAAGGTATATATGAGAAAGCAATCAATGAACAAGTAAAATGTCACAACAACAAGCTGATACTTCTTATCTCTCTCTCTTTTCTGTCTGCCTGTCCCTGTCAGTTCTTCTCTCTCTCTCTCTCTTTCTCTTTAAAAAAGAAAAAGTAAAAGTGGAAAAATATAAATATTTAAAAAATGACAAGTAAGAAAAACCTCACAAAAGACAAAGAACAAAAAACAAAAATAATCAAAACAAACAAAACACCCAAGAAATAAAAATAAAAGATATAAAAACTAAATAAAATAAAATTCAAAAGAAGAATAAAAAGAGAGAAAAAAAATTTGTTTTGAGTTTTTTTTCCCAGTAGGTGTCACTGTGTTAGCAGTTTTAGCTCTGTGAAATTTCTGGACTGACCTCCATTGAGATGTTCTTGTCATAATAATGTAAGTGAGGACTGCAGTTGAGTTGGTGAGGGGGTGGGGTGTTGTGAAGGCTTTACTGCTTTATAACTTCAGCAATGGTGATCTTAGGCTTCTGAGCACTCTTTCTCAAGTCTCAACAGACCAGGGGACCAGACATGGAGCACCTCTGTTCTTCAGGAGAGAAAGTAGCTCTGGAGGGTTAGCTGTGGGGTCTGTCACTGCCACTCTCCATACTCTGTGAGGTGAGTGTGGTGGGATCTTGGGGGTTGGGAGGTCACACTTTGGTTTTCACTGCTTCTGCACCAAGTGTGAGCTGTGGGCAGACCATGGGAACTCTGGCTGTTGCCCCTTGTTACCACAGCTTTGGTTTAGTGTCTTCCCCTCTACCCCTCAATCGCTATACTCCTCCCCAAAGAAAGAGACCCAGTCACTCTGGGCTTCTCTCATCTTTGTAGGCCTGACAGATGAAACCCAGGCAGTCCAAGCTTTCCTCTTTTCTGTGGCCCCAGCAGAAAATAAAACCCAGTTACTCTGGGCTTTCCTTCTTTCTGGAGTACTAGCAGATGAAATCCTAGACCATCCAGGGCTCTTTCCTTTCTGGAGTTGACAAATGCATATTATCTCCCCCGTCTCCAATTCCCACTTCAGAATCCTTCCCATATTTAGTTCAGTTCATTCTCAGACCTTACAGGCAGGACTGTGAGCCCATCTGGGGTTGCTTTGCTGTTTTATAGCTGTTCAATTTGTTGAAATTCCAAGAGAGATAAGGGGTATCTCTCACACTGCTATGATTCTGATGTCATCTTGGCTTTTAAGTTTTTAGCTAGAAACACATTTTAATATTTGATATACAAAATCAAAACCCCTTCATCTTTTGAGCAAAGCATAATAATAAGGAAATAAAATAGTATTTAAGCCGGAATACTTCAATAAACTCTGGGGAATAAAATTTTTGTTGCATCCACAAAAACACTTGTTCTTACCTAATTCAAGTGTGCTGATCTCAAATCTGAC
Source organism: Rhynchonycteris naso (assembly GCA_037038555.1). NCBI lineage: Eukaryota > Metazoa > Chordata > Mammalia > Chiroptera > Emballonuridae > Rhynchonycteris > Rhynchonycteris naso. The sequence goes on along the minus strand of CM072996.1, from coordinate 154,757,828 downwards.
ATTAGTTTTTCTCTGTAAGCTACAGTGTTTTTGCAATTCAAGATTTTAGGTTTTCATCTTATTGTAAAATTTTCAACACTTAGTTTAACATAATGAAGTAGTATGTCTTCTTGGGCATCATCATTGTGAAAATATAATAATTTATATAATGCAGTAAATACACTAATACACTAAAAGATATGATTGCATCAGAATTGTCTAAAATTTCAAAAATAGAACATATTAAAACACTTTTTTTAAATTATAAAACTTGTGTAAAACTTTTCTTTTTTTTTGGAAATCTAATTTGCAAAAAATTCTATTCAGGCAAAAATTTGCGTTTGTAGCTCTTGCATTTGTGTACTTGTTGAGTACAATCTTGTTTGATGCTCCAGCAGTAGTCTGCCATCATATTTCTGTTCCATCGCCCCTGATAATGTTCTTCCATTGTCTTCAGATCTTGATGAAAGTGTTCTCCCTGCTCATCACTAACAGCTCCAAGATTTTTGGGAAACTTATCAAGATGACTGTTCAGGAAGTGAATCTTAATGCTCATGTTACATCCAGTGTCGTGGAAAGCCAACAGCATCATTTGAACCAGAAGTTCATAGTTCTCTGCTTTTTTTTTTTTTGCCAAGGAAGTTCTTTGTAACTGCCAAAAAAGACTGCCATGCTGCTTTCTCCTCCTTACTCATCTTCCTGGCAAATTCTTCATCACATACGAGGGCTCGAATTTGAGGTCCATCAAATACACCTGCTTTTATCTTCTTGAAAGACAAGGCAGGAAAAGCAGAAACAATATGTTGAAAGCATTTACTTTCTCTATTCAAAGCCTGAAAAAACTGCTTCATTAAGCCAAGTTTGATGTGAAGTGGGGGAAAAATGATCCTGTCTCAATTAACTACAGGTTCATTCACAATATTTTGCATGCTTACTTCCAGAGCTTTATGATTTGGCCACTCCTTCTGTGTCCAGTGTTTCTCCCGAGCTCGGCTATCCTGCAAACACAGAAAGGAAGGATAATTTGTGAAAATTCTCTGTTTTCCTAGCAGGAAATTTACCATTTTAAGATCCACACAAATGATCCAGTTATGCTCCTCATACTTCAGTAAGTCGAGGACAATTTTTATGTCATGATCTTCTTGCAGATGAGTTGAATAACCAATTGGAACCACTGCATAAGCATTACAATTGTGTAGGAGAACACATTACAGACTCCATTTAGAGCTGTCAAGAAATAACTGCCATTCTGTTGGACTGTAAGTGGCAACACCTAGCTGGCTGAAAAGACTACTGATATTATGACAGTAAACAAAGTGTTTGTCTTGGGAAAAAAGTCCACAAAAATTTGTTCATGCTTCCTGAAATGGGATACTTTAACTGAGCAGTGAAGTACATTCTTTTGTTGAAGCCTGGAGGCTAATAACAGCTGCTTTCTTTGATAGGCTCAAATCTCTTACTAAGTCATTCAATTCAGGTTGGCTAAACTGCTGAGGGGCTAATGGTTGCTTGGCATCAGAAGAAGACCCTTCGGATTCTACAACCATTTCCTCATGCATCTTATCAAAATACACTTGATCACCATGTTCACTTTCTTCATCCTTAGAAGAAATAAAACCATTGAAAACTGGAACTGGGAGTGTCTCAAAGTGTGGGATAGGTCGTATTGCTGAAGAAATATTAGGATATGCGATCATATACCATTTTTTCTTGCTGAAGCCCTTTGTAAGGATCAGACAGAAATAACAGTCACTGCTGTAGTCCTTAGTAGGTTCATGCCATACCATGGGAATACCAAAAGGCATTCCTTTGCATTTTCCTTTTGTCCAGTCATGAAGCATTTCCTCACAATTATGACAGACAATACGAGGAGCCCAATTCTTGTCTTGATCACCAAGGGAAACATGAAAATTGGCAATATATGCATGTGTCACAAATGATGAAATATAGCGCCTTTAATGTTGATGTGTGTAACAGCCACATATATAACAGGAGGTGTCAGGACTAATCTTACTTTTACGCCTACTCAAAGAAGCCATGATTCAATCTTAAAACAAAATAAGAGGGTGTTTTTTATCAGATAATAATTTTTTACATTTAAAACAACTACAATTATGTAAAAGTGATGTTTGTAAAAACATAAATTGCCTTATGGTTATGTTCAATCCAAGAGTTGTTGCTCTTTAACTCCAATTTAAAAACCAATGCATGCCATTAACTATAACAAAAAGAGATTAAAATTGCATAAAAACTAGAGCACACACCAAAAAATGGATTTCAGATTTGGAATCAGTGATGCAGAAATATATAGAAAATATTCTAAAACCTCATGCAACAGAAAATAAAAAAAAATTGTGTATACACACAGCTTATACCAAGGGAACATGAACTAACAAAAACAGTAAATCATTTTATCTCAGATGATCTAGATTTGAGCTCTCTCTTCATTACTCACTAGTTGTATAGTTATGAGAAAGTTACCTAACTCTCTCCATGCTTCAGTTTCCTTCTCTATCAAATAGGCATAAAAATAATGTCTACTCACAGTTGCAGTTAGCATTCAATGAAAAAGCATATGAAATTGTTATTGCCATAATAATAATCTCAGAGAAGAGTTACTTCTCTGTTAAATAAAAATCCATTTTTAACTAATTTTTTTCCTGAATATATTTTCTATGTTTTGGTAATAGGCCCCTAACCATTTTCAGGCAAAAGATAAGGTAAAGGTGCTAGAAGTTACTTTTCCTGTGGAAGATCAATTCTAATTAGAGGTGGGCTTGGAGAGCCCCTACGAATTCTTCTGGTCCTGAGTTGGATGGTTTGATAATACAAGTCCATACCAATGAAGCACAAGTGAACACCACCACTTCCACATATGACCTACAAAACCAAGCACCCCAAACCAACTAAAACCGGAAAACCAAAAATTTTCTAGTGAGCATATTTTAAATATTCACTAAGAGGATTTCTTTCACTTTGCATACTGTGAATATATCTGTTCTTTTCTGTGCCTTGAATAGAATAGAATATGCCTTCTAGGTTACATGAGTGTGTCCCATAATTTTTCGGAAACTATAAAAAAGTATTTGTAAAATTTGTGTTCCCTTTCCTCCTTTCATTTTTCCACTTGTGAATAATTGGCCATAAATACTCAGGAACTATGAATTGTGAAAAATCTGAGATACATCTTACAAACTTACAGAAAAAAGTTCCCAAGAATCAGGATTTGGAGATATCCTAAAGATGCTGAAAAGCAGTTCATGTTTCTAAGCATCTTCCCACAGTGACAACAGCTCTCCTTAAGTTGTCATTGTCATTTCCATAATGCTTAGATCCTGTGATTTTAAAGTACATGTATATCTGCAATATGTAGCACCATGGTGATGAGAGCTACAAGCATTTCCTTGTAGAGTTTAAGCTCTTGTCCCTTCTGTCAAAGTTGGTAAGTGTCACTGTCTTCATTTCTGCTTACATTTCATGTGAATCTAGACATTAATTTTTGTACCAATTTCTATAAATACTCATCACAACCTTGTTGGTCATCAAGCCTGACAAGGTTAAACTTGAGAACATAAAAGCTGGCTAAAAGTAGACTGGGAAAATGTGGTCAGAGAAGTGTCTGGATGGTCCCAAGCCTGTAAGAGAAGGGTGTTTATAGCCCTTCTCCCATCATTGAGGCCTAAATCCAGCCCACACCCTTACTCCCTCGATCTGTCACTAGGGTACCTAGTCCTGAGCCAAAGACCCATCTTGTCACATTTTATGTTAGTTCTCAACAGAGTCATAATGCTGTAGGAAAAGCAGGTCATTTGGATTTGGATGGAAAGGTTACTGATCAACTTGGGCAACTACTTACCTCCTTAAAAATGTTATTTCTTGGCCCTGTTCAGTTGGCTCAGCAGTAGAGTGTTGGCTCAGCATGTGGAAGTCCCAGGTTCGATTCCTGGCCAGGGTACACAGGAGAAGCGCCTATCTGCTTCTCTACCCTTCCCCCTCTCCTTTCTCTCTCTCTCTCTTCCCCTCCCACAGCCAAGACTCCATTGGAGCAAAGTTGGCCCTGGTGCTGAGGACGGCTCCATGGCCCCTGCCTCAGCCGCTAGAATGGCTCCAGTTATAAAGGAGCAAGGCCCCAGATGGGCCAAGCATTGCCCCCTGGTGGTCATGCCTGATGAATCCCGGTTGAGCACATTCGGGAGTTTGTCTTACTGCCTCCCCACTTCTAACTTTGGAAAAAATACAAAAAACAAAACAAAACAAAAAGATGTTTCTTCAGTTATAAAATGTAAGAATACCAACAACATTTAGGCTCCTTCTTATTTTTCTGGGGTAGGAAATAGAGAAGGTATAATATGACTTCTCTCAAAAGCAATTTGCTATCAAGAGCCTTAAAAATGTCTAAATTTTAAATTTCACTGTAAGGAATCTATCTTGAAGAAATAATCTGTGATTTATATTTCCAGGTCTGTGTTCTCCAAGGTTTTTTTCTTTCAAAATTTTCTCTCAACACGCTGACCCTGCAGTTGTTCTTCTGTCTCCCCTCTACAGATCTCTCTTTCCCTTATGACTTAAATGTACTTCCTTCCCTCTGGGGCAAAGATTCTTCCCACTTGAAAGAGAAGAAACAAAGCAGATGAATGCAGAACTTTCTCTGTAGAAAGGGAGGAGTTGGGACACCAATCTCTTCATGCAACTGGAAAATAAAATAACCTCTTTATTATTGGACAGAATCTGATCACAGGATATTTAACATTCTGAGTATAAAGACATTCGACCTCATGCTCCTCTTCCTTCTTTTACTCAACAAATATATATTAGTACTCACTATGCCCCAGGTGTTGCTATAGTTGGTGGGATATATTGAGTGTGTGAGGTAAACAATAAGCAAAACATGGGAATGGCAAGATCAAATTCACAGTTGTTTTCTTCTGCATTTTTTCACAGAGACAGAGAGGGAGTCAGAGAAAGGGACAGATAGGGATGGACAGGAAGGGAGAGAGATGCGAAGCATCAATTCTTTGTTGTGGCATCTTAGTTGTTCACTGATTGCTTTCTCATATGTGCCTTGATTGGGGGGGAGTTTACAGCAGAACGAGTTGACCCTTTGCTCAAGCCAGCAACCTTGGGCTCAAGCCAGTGTCCTTGGGCTCAAGCCAGTGACTGTGGGGTCATATCTATGATCCCACCCTCAAGCCAGCAACCCCTTACTCAAGGCAGTGACCTCGGATTTAGAATGTGGGTCTTCCACATCCCAGTTTAATGCTCTATCCACTGCACCACTGCCTGGTCAGGCAAATTCACAGTTTTAAGGGGTTACCTGGCTGCAGTGTATAAAATAGACTGTAGGGTGGGGGGTGAAAATGGGTTACAGGCTGTAGTGGGTGTGTTCTAGAAGGGAGGTGGTGCTGGTTTGGACCAGGGTGGAAGCAGAAGAAATGGTGAGAAGTGCTTGCATTCAGAATGTACTTTAAATGCAACACTGAAAGAATTTGCTCATGAGTTGAATGTGAGGTTATAACAAAAGCAATGACAAACGTCAAAGAATTTTTCTTGAATAGGATATGGTGGTATAATTTACTGAGTTAGGAAACACTGGAGAAGGAGCATGTTTGGGGAGATATCAAGTTTTTCTTTGACTGTCTTAAGTCTAAGATGACTATTCAGTATCCAAGTGCAGTTGTCAAGTGGGCAGCTGAAAAAACAAATGTGGAATGCAGGAAAAGGTCAGAACTGGAGATAAAAATTTTAAGTAATCAGAATATAGATGGTATTTTAAAAGATATAAAATCAGTTATAATGGGAGTAAAGGGTAGATAGAAGAGACTCAAAATTCCAAAATCTAGAGATTCAAGAAAAGAAGAAAAGAAAAAAGGGAAATGAAGGAGAGTGAGAAAGTAGCCTAAGAAGGACTAGCCAGTGATGAAGGAGAGTGCTAGAAGAGGAAGGTGTGTCCTGAAGCTGGGCTTCTCAGGAGAAGAGAATGAGAAATGTGACAAGGGGGCTGAGGAGTGAGAATCAGTGACTGACCAGAAGGATGTTTACATAGCCTGACTGCAGTCTTCTCAGGAGAGAAAAGGAGGCGAGCAAATGGAAGTGGCAGAGACAAAACCTTCTGTAAAAGTTTTGTTTAAAGGGGAGTAGAAGCACGGGGCAGTAGCTAGATTAGAATAAAGAGTTAATGAAAGCATCATAGAAAAGAGAAGTTCAAGATTACTTGTTTCAGGTATAGGAGGCAGGGATCACAGGAAGAGCAGCATGTATGGGGGGAAGAATGTGTAGGACTCACTTTGAAGTGCTACACATGAGCTGTAGACACTCAAGACCTGGCAGTGGGGTTTACATCTCTGAATGAGCTAAAAATAAATTTAGATTAGTGTTCTTAGTGTAAACTATTTTCAAGTGTCTGCAAAGACCCACGGCATGTGGTGGTTTGTAATATTGCTTAGACACAAATTTGAATTATATACACTATAAAGCAACTGTGCAGGACTGACTTATTTAGCTGATGAATAAACCCAGTTGAGCATCTAGGACCAACTCTCAATGCCATTTGTTCATACCTGAGAAACAGCATTTTTAACAACAGAATTTGTTTCCAAAGGAAAGCCACTCCTTAGAGTCAGAAAAGGCACAGAGGAGATGATGATTTTAGGACATGAAACAGAAATTGGGGATGAAGAATTATGTACAATTGTGGCCCTTATAAATGAGATGACTTGGAAATATTTTAGACACATTATTATGAATGTCAAGGGTCTATATTCTTGCCCTTCACGTTCAGATACCTCTGCCTGACTTATGAGGTTCTCTATATGAACCTCTGCCATCAGCAGGTGCTCTCCCTGTCCTCCTCCCCTGATCATAGTCTTCTCCTCCATGGTGCTCAGGTCCTACCTGTCCTTTGTCCAGACACAAGCTCTTGCATGAGGCAGCAACAGGATCATCTGCTTATACTGAAGGATTCTGTGGGTTGTAAAGTCACTCCCGTTGGAGTTCAATGCTCATAGCCTCTGTGTCAGTGAATGAGCTTCCTAGAAGAAACACCCTGTTGCTGCTCAATGTAAAGGAAACACACTCAATGCACAGAGCAGGAACTTCCCACACTCACAAGCTCCTCTTTCTCAGAGTAATCTCACTGATGATGTAGCAAGAGTCTAACATACATTGGCTCAAGTTCCCTCATTAGGTAAAGTTAATGTGTTCATGTTACTGCTCACCTGTGACCTGTCTCTCTGGGCTTAAAACCAGCCACAGTCCCCCTCACAGTAGCTCAGTAAGTGTCTGTTCTGTCTATCCAATAATAACACCATCATCATAATCATAGCTTACTTTGTATCAGGCTCTATTCTAAGCATTTTAATTTTCATGATAACTCTATGAGACAGATACAATTCTCTTCACTTTATAGATAGAAAACCTGAGGCATAAAGAGAAAAAGTACCATATTTCTCCATGTATAAGACCTTAATTTTGGGGCCCGAAATTTGAAAAAATGTATTACATAAAGTTATTGAACTCAAGTTTTATTCATCATAAAATTCATACAACTCATCACTGTCAAAACTCCCATCCATTAGCTTATCCTCATATGTATCTGATGATGAATCACTGTCTTCATATACTGCCTCATCCTCAGTTCCATTTATGGCATTTAAAATGCCACAACCACTATATAAGATACACCCAGTTTTTAGACCCCCAATTTTTCTAAAAAGGGTGCGTCTTATACATGGGAAATATGGTAATTTGCCAAGGATTACATAGAAAATAAGCTAGTAAATAGCAAATCTGGGCTTCTAATTCAGGTAAGTCTGTTCTGATGCTCCCCAAGTGGGTCCCATGATCTGGAGATGGCTGTGGGAAAGGGTGTGGGGAAGGAAAGGGGGACAAGTTTTTAATAGTCCCTTTTGATGTATGGGTCAAGACAATTTACTAGCTGAGTTTTAAGCTTTAAATTGTTTATTAATTTAATTTAATTTTTGAAGTGTTTGTTAATTCCTGTCTGACTCTTGTGTCTACTTCTCATTTGGTTCAGGTTTCGAAAAGGAAAGGTTTATAAATAATGGCTCTCTCAGAAACTCCAATACTAACCCAGTCCAATTCTACTGAAGTAAGATAAAGGATTAAAAAGTAAATATCCTTTTCCTGCCAATTTATTCCTGGGAACATATACATCCCCACCTGAATGGGAATAACACTGGGGTCACTAAGCTCAATTAGGGAGCATTCATACATCCCTATCCAAGGACTAGCCTATATTTCTCAACACCTGGACCATCGTTATATCAACCTCTCCCTATGTCTTCTTGGTCCTCCAGAAGCCTTACCTATAGCTCAAATTTTTTATGCAACCCAGGTTTGCTACCATGACTAGCAAGACTAGAGGAAGAATGGGAGTCCCTTATTTACTGGTTAGCCCAAGGTTTCTGAGGGGCCAAGGACCCAGCCAGTTTCATGTCCTATCTATTATAGGAGCTCCAAGAGCCCATGATTGCTTAAACTCCTTGGATAGCTTCCATGGAGACTACGAATCTTCCAATATTGTTTGAAAATATTGGCATATATACGCATATGTGCATTTTTCTCTGGAAAGGGTCTATAACCTCATTAGAACCTCAGAGACCATCACAAACCAAAAATGGTTAGGAAACTACCATTTTAGAGCAGCTTTGAAAGAACAAACTCCCCTAAGGTGGAACCTGATAGCAGTTTGATCACACTCTGAATTCAGCGGCTCTGGTCATATCACTACGAGACATCAAGTCACCTGGATTTCAAAAGCACTGTGACTACTGAACCTGTAAGATCTTCAGCCTATTTTCTCACACAGTGGCTTGTGAAGGCATTTTTCACAGGCTTTCTTTCCCTCAAAACTTCTCTTCCTAATCTTCTCCATAGCAGAAGAGGTAGACAAAGCATCAACATACTGAGAGCATAAAAATATGTGAGTAGAATCTCTCCAATTAAAAAGAAGTTTCCCAGGCCTGGTTGAATGTCTCAGTGAGAGCACCATACCAGAACACAGAGGTTGTGTGTTTGAATCCCCATCAGGGCACATCTAAGAAGTAACCAATGAGTGCACAGCTAAATGGGACAACTAAGTGGAATGAGTTGATGCTTCCCTTTCTCTCTCATCAATGGATAAGTTTTTTTTTTTTTAAATGTTTCCCTTTCACTTATTTTTTATTCAGTTACATTTGACATACAACATTGTGTAAGCTTAAGATGTACAATATATTGATTTGATACATTTTCCCTTTCACTTTTTATATTAATTTGTTAAATTACAAAACTTTGTAATGAGGCTTTGGGCCAGTAGCACAAAAATAGCAAAGAGGCAGTGGAACATTAGCAGTCCCTCAATTTGGAAATCTATGGGACTATATAAAAATTCTTGATATAATGAAAGACTCACATTGCTACAACTAGTCATGCTTTTGTCAAAATAAGGTGAATTAATGTCTTGATAAATTAAAAAATAATTATACTACCTTTCTTAATTTTCCTTTGTATCTTCACCTCAGTCTCTGAATTTAAATACTCACCTTGCTATAATTATGTTGTTTCTTTAAATTGTATTTAAAAATTGGCAAACATACAACGGAGAGAATGACATGCTCTAATTTGCCCACAATTTCACATACCAAGACAGAGCTTGTAGTTTCCTTTTTGCTCTTAAATAAGTGAACTACCAACTTTCTAAATGAAAGCTTCTATTATAGAATAAAGCTTAAAATTTGTACACAATGTCACCTTAAACAACTCACCAGGGAAAATGTTGCAACCCACAGCTATCACAAACTGCATATCATTCAAACTTTCTCAAAGCTGTGTCTTAGCAGGAACTACATCTCCTAATACACTCCTTTGGCCAATCTTTCTTTTAAGGTTTTGGTTTTATAAAGCTGATTTAGAGTAAATTTGTGACAGGATGACAAAAAGTATGGTGTCCCTTTCCATTGAGATCTAGTGGAAGATAGTTCAAGATATGGAGGCGGGAAGGAGGGGACTATATTTTTTCACTGGCAGTAAACTTCCTCTTTAGGAGAAACTTGTCTTTTCTCTGATGGTCTCTTTGGTTATAAAAGGGAAAGCACATAATAGCATGATCAAGGAAAAGACAATGAGAGAGCCAGATTGTTGTACATTGTTTTATAAGAGGAATTTTGAGCTGCCAGAAGCAAGGGAGAACAAGTCCTCTCCTGGGAATTCCTGAAATGTCAGAGGGATGCTGTGTCACTTAGACGTTGTCAGACAAGCAGAACCATTATATAGAATTTACTATTGGGATCACACCTTATATAATTGTGAAAGCTGTTTAGAAATTCTGTGGAAGGCTGTTGCCTCCTTGTCTGCTGTGGGTCTGAAGTCTGTAGAGCCTCAGGACTAGCAGTTGGAAAGAAAAAATAGACATGGAAAGAGGAGATCATGGAAAAACTGGAGCTCCCATCTCTCTCTTTCTCTCTTTCCCCCCCTCTCCCTTCCTTTTCCCTCCAACCTCGACAACACAGATGATGTACAGAAGGAGCTGGCACCATAGAGCTGCACACACACCTGACTTAGAATTCAAAGAAGCTGAAGGAGGCGATCCAACAGGAGCTAGAGAAGCTATGACCTTGGCTACCTTATGCCAACAAGAGGTATCAGCAGATCAGTGCCAACATGCATGAACTCCAAGAGTGAGTGGTACCCTACACTGAAATTCAACAAATAGTGGCTCGCTATGTGTAATAATGAAAGGAATCACTACCATTTTCACATGGTTTTCTGGGCCCATGGATCTTGGTAATATAAGAAATAGCACATACATTGGTCAATGATTTAGAACATATACCACATCTTGGAGGGATTTATCTCAACCCTGCAAGGTTTTGCTACCCAGATGGCATGGAAACTAAATTTTTAAAAGGTTATTCCAAGATTCTGTCAAACCAGTCACTACAGGGTAATGGAGAACATGGTAAGATCAGTGAATTCCATTAGCATGAGTCCATTGCAGCATTTCAATTGTTATTAAATGAGTTCCTTCATCAGGGACAATGCTGTGGGAATATCCTGATGGGAATTACATTATGTAAGTCCACAGATGGTGGTTTTGGCAAAATAATTGAGGGCAAGTGTCTCTTCCAAGATGCATATGGTCCATTGCAATCAACCCACCACCAGGTGGCTGTCTCATTCTCCTGAGGAATATACCAAATTAGGGTACAGAGTAGGTCTCATCTTGTTGGAAGGTTGGGTAGCCAGGCAGATCAACCTTTGTGAGTGGAAAACCATGTTGCTGAGTCCATGTATAAGCTCCAAAGCTGACAACCATGGCCACTTTATTTAAGGGCCCATTGGGCAAGGATGAAGTGGCTAGGAAAAGAGCCTATTAACATCTGCAGAGTTGGGTATCTTGTCCATCTTATTATTCAGACCTTTCTCTACTGATATTGTTCTTTGATGATAAACTGCATGAGACAAACATCTTCATGCTCTGTGCCCATTCAGAAAAAGATTTTTCCATACCCCTCCTTGTTTCCAATTTTCCAGTTGTGTTTCTTCTTGAGTATACACAAACATTCAATTCATAACTCTGACCATATAGTCAAACCATTAGTCACTGTCTATGTATCAGTGTGGAGCCATATCTTGGGCAATCTCTTCACCCAGGAAAAAATAAATAACTAGATGCACTCCTTGAAGTACTGTCCAACACTAGGATTTTCCTTCACTGCTATAGTACTTTAGAGCCACCTCAGAGTCTACCAGCAGTACTGATTATCTGCTCTGGGGATGTGCCACCATATCATATAGATCTATAAATAAAGTCTGAATTTTTCTTTCTTTTTCAGTCAACATTAGCCATTGAGAACTCCTCATGAGGCCATATGTGAGGGTTAATAGAAGGCAAGATAGCAAGATTAGGTGCCATAGACATCTGGTTAATTGCTCATTCAACTTACTTGTGCCCTCAGTGCCTGTTTAAGCTGTACTTTCTGTCCAATTTTATGGTTTGGTGGGTCAGCCAACACCCACTTTGTAATAGGCAGCTCATGTTGATGTGGTGGCCCGTGACCAAGTATTGAGTATCTACGAAGGCCCAGTAGCAAGCCATAAGCTTCTCAAAAGAAGAACAGCCATCTACAAAGGATGGCAGAGTTTTGCTTTAAATTCTAATGGAGGTATGCACTGTAACTCAGCTGTAGGGGCCTGCAAAGACCCCATACACATCTCAACATACACAGACACTGCAAGCACCATCAGAACCACTAGGTCACATGGATGAGCACAGTACACAGCAACCTGGACATATGCACAGCCTTCTCTTTTTCTGGGTGATATTTTGATCACTTTCTGCAATCACTTGAATACACTTATGACAGATAGTCACTTATATTTTTTCTCCACTTATTTAGAACTTAAGTAAAAAAAACAGGGGATATTTACTCTGTGCTTTTCAAATACCCTAACACATGGAATGTGAGACTCTGGTTAATCTTATTTAAATATTTAAGGAAAGGAGCTCTTCTGGACACCCAGTGAGATATAGGTCTTAAAAATGGAAAAAAGGACCAAACAGTAAGACCACTTCTCTAACACCAAAACAATTTGTTGCAAAGTAAAAATTGCAGTTATTCATTTCTTTAATTTTTTCTACTGCAGTAAGCATCCAGTTTGACTGATGGACCAGATGTTTTGGCCCCATAGCCTATAATTAACAATCTTATGCTTCCATGGAAAGGAGGGCGTTCAGGAAATGGAGACTAATTTTAACCATGCAAACATTATAGTTCCAAACCCTTTGCTCCTTATCATATTTACACTGTACTCTTTCAGACCAAACCGAACAAAAATACTAATTTAACCCAGTTTAAAAAACAAAGAGGACATAGGGGCGCATTTCTTCTTTTCGAACAGTGCTATGGTGTTCTTAGGGTATATTCCTATAAGTGGGATAGCTGGGTCAAAAGGCAGTTCGATTTTTAATTTTTTGAGGAATCTCCATACTGTTTTCCAGAGTGGCTGCACCAGTCTGCATTCCCACCAGCAGTGCAGGAGGGTTCTCTTTTCTCCACATCCTCGCCAGCACTTATTCTGTGTTGTTTTGCTGATGATGTGGGGTGTCACCCCATTAAAATTAATAATAATAAAAAAAGAAAAAAAAACAAAGAGGACAGAGATCTCATGTAAAATGGGATCATTTTTATTCATGTCACATCTGCTTCAGACATGACTTTTAATATTTAAATGTTATTCCCTGTGAGATCTGAGCTTTCAGCATTTTGTGGCCATGACAGGATTCAAATTTCAAATTCCACCTGGTAGAAAAAATATCATTTCAAAGTATGTGCCCCAGGCGTGTAATAATAAATCTGAGTCTTTTTAAATGAACTTTTTTCAGAGGTCTCTTAAAATGTAGCTTGTTTTCTCTCCATCTGAGATACCAGGAGTTAAGCAATGATGCCTTTCATTTTATCCGAAATTCAGTCTAACTCTGTTACCAAATTACTTATTATAAGCAGAATAAGTAATTGCAAAATGATGAAAGATTGTGTCTGTCTTTAACACATTAAATGTTTTATAATATGCAAACATTGCCCTTTTATTCTAATTAAAATTGTTGCATTAATTATCTGTAATTATAATTTAATTATTAAAAACATGTCTATTGTTTTCTTTTGTTATCAGTAAAATCCTGAAAACACCTGCCCACAGTCTACTAACTACTAGGGTTGCAGTGATTAATAGAAATAAATCCCACGAAGTCACATTTTATCCTTAACCAGGCTGAATAAATGGGGCCATTTAAATGCCTTTGCTTAAGTGCTACATTGCTCTGGCATGTTTCATGAAGTTGCATAAATTCTCTCACTTTGCATCTCATAATTAACAAACTCTGAGAAATGCAGTATGCAGGAATTAACCACATAATGCCTACTATTGACCATGGCTTGGCAAAGCTTACTGGGTGTGTCTTATGTAAAAACATTTATAAGATTATGGAAATAATAGTTTTAAGATTTTCTTTAAAGATGATTTTCTTGTTTGGGTTCTTCCCAACTTTTTCCATAGTCCCTAATGTAATAGTATTCAAATAATTTCCTGAAAGAGAACCAACTTTAAGCAAATACACATGGTAAGTTCTGTATTTTGATATACACCAGAATGACCAGCTAGTTTCTGCTTTAACTAGAATTGGCTTTTTTTGCTATAGACTATATATGACTAAAAATATAATTAATAAAAAGGGAGAAACATTTAGAAAAGCATTATTATGCCTCTATTTAGCTTTTCATTTTCAAAGTATGTTACGGTTTGAGTTATAAATTAAGACCTCTCCCTTGATTGAATCAACTAACAGATTAAAGATATTTGAATTTTACTTCAGAAAGTCAGAAGCAGCAAGTATTATTATTATTTTTTTGTGTGTGACAGAGACAGAGAGAGGGACAGACAGACAGACAGGAAGGGAGAGAGATGAGAAGCATCAATTCTTTGTTGCAGCTCCTTAGTTATTTATGTGCTTTGATTGGGGGAGGGGGCTACAGCAGACTGAGTGACCCCTTGCTCAAGCCAGCATCTTTAGGCTCAAGCTGGCAACCTCGGGGTTTTGCAACTGAGTCTTCCACGTCCCAGTCTGACATTCTATCCACTATGTCACCACCTGGTCAGGCGAAGCAGCAAATATTTTAAGTCTTATACCACTATGTCATTGGCATATTAGCAAGAATATATTTCTAAAACTTGAAGATAAGGCTAAACATGAAATTATAAAAAAATTAATAACTAAAATAAATTGTGAGAAAAGGTAACCTACTCTAAACAATAATATAAAAAATAAGATGGCTGAAAAGTTTTAGTATCCAATTCCAGTTATAATTTCAGGATATAATGATTATATTTACAGCATGGTTGATTGCATGTTGAAAGTACGTGTTAGCGGCCCTGGCCTGTTGGTTCAATGGTAGAGCGTCGCCCGGCTTGTGGATGTCCTGGGTTTAATTTCCAACAGGGGCAGACAGGAGAAGCGCCCATCTGCTTCTCCACCTTTCCCCCTCTCCTTTCTTTCTATCTTTCTTCCACTCCTGAAGCCAAGGCTCCATTAGAGCAAAGTTGGCCTGGGAACTGAGGATGGCTCCATGGCCTCTGCCTCAGGTGCTAGAATGGCTCTGGTTGCAACAGAACAATGCCCCAGATGGGCAGAGCATCGCCCCCTAGTAGGCATGCCAGGTGGATCCTGGTCAGGGCACATTCCAGAGTCTGTCTCTCTGCCTCCCCACTTCTCACTGCAGAAAAATACAAAAGAACTAAACAAAACAAACAAAAAACAAAGAACACGTTAGTGAAAGAATAAACTTGATGCCTAGAAAAATGCAAATAATTTAGTGCCCAGAACCCTTGGCAGACACTTCTGGAGAGGAGAGGTGGATGCACCAGGATCTCATAATTCAAAGGCGTCAGGTACTAAAGTCACCTTCAGTCAGTCTTCTGGCTCTGTTTCCATGCTGCTACCTCTGCTGGGGTATAACTTGGTTTTCCAAATTTTTTACAGAAGCAACTGTTGAACAACACAGCATTCTGGTCCCCTTGGCATTCATTTATTCAACAAACACTAATTGATAAACTTCTATGTACCAAGTACCCTGCCAAGCACTGGACCACATGGTAGTGAACTACTGCCCTGTTGACTAGAAGTCTAGTTAAAGAGCAGACATTAAACAAATTAATATATAAACAAATGTATAATTATAAATTTCATTAAGTGCTACATAGGAAAGGTAAAAAGCAATAACTAAAATGACTTAATTTGGATTGGAAGGTTAGGAAAGTTCTCTGCGTGTAAGAGATGTTTAAGTTGACATTTGAGACATGTGATAAGCAGGTGAAGGGCCAGGAAGGAGCATCAGTGGCAGATAGAACAGCAGGTCAGAGGAACCAAAGGCAGGAAGGGCTTGGAACACATGGGGAATTGGATCTGAAAAAACAATAGTGCAATGATGGGCAATCTTTTGAGCTTCGTGTGTCAAAATTCGCCAAAAAACCAAGCATAACTCAGGCGGTGTGTCACTTTGAGAAAAACGGCCTAATTGGAAGTCCCAGAACTAGACGCTCTGTGCCGGAGTTCTGTTGTTTTGGCCTACGGACCTCCGGCACAGAGTGTCTACACTACAGCAAATGTTTTATCCTTGGCTACTGCACCTGGCTGTGCAGGAGCAGAGGATGAAACCTCTGGTATGCGGCCGCATGTGGCCGCGTGTCATTAAAATGGCTACGCATGTCAGTGCTGACACGCATGTCATAGGTTTGCCATCATGGCACTAGTGTGAATAAAGGAGAAGGGAGAAAAGAGGAGTGGTGCTTGAGATGAAGTTGGAGAGAGAGGCAAGGCTCAGGCCATAGAAGCCAAACTTCTCAAAGTTTAGACAATTCTCATAGTGAGCAGACATAGAGGATTTAAAGTCTAAGAGGGACAGGCCTGACCTGTGGTGGTGCAGTGGATAAAGCATCGTCCTGGAACGCTGAGGTTGCCGGTTTGAAACCCTGGGCTTGCCTGGTCAAGGCACATATGGGAGGTGATGCTTCCTGCACCTCCCACCCCCTTCTCTCTTTCTCTCTCTTTCTCCCTCCCCTCTGCCTCTCTAAAATAACTAACTAACTAACTAACTAACTAGATAGATAGATGATAGATAGATAAATAAGTCTAAGAGTGACAAGATCCAACTGACGGTTCTTAAAGATCACTCAGGTCAACCTGTGGAGAAAGGACTGAAGAGGGGAAAGAGTGGAAGTGGGGAAGCAAGTTGGGAGCTATTGTGGAAGTCCAGGTGGCAGGTAAGGATGCCATGGGCGAGGATGGAGAGAAGTTATCCTCAATTAGAAAGTATCAACATGAAAGTGCAATTAATTCATCAGACTCTCAGAGTCTGGCCACAAAGATTCCATTCCCAACTGTGACTGCAATGTCAAAATACTATATTCTGTACCTCTAAAGCTGAGGGGTACATTCTGGACTAGAACCTCTACACCCAGCTTCTGCCTTCCCAGGCTTGTCCAGGTGACCAGCTAGCCTCCTATGATGCCATCCTTATCTTTTCTCATTCTAGATACAACATTTTGAACAGGACATGTCCTTGAGTAAATCAGCCTTGGGAATAAGGATGTAAAGAGAATGTGAATTAGCAAATTTGTCACTTATTCTTCCAATGGGGAACATTGGCACCTTTTGTAGCTGTAACAAGTAATTTAGGCCAAAGGTAAGAGTTTGCTCCCTATAATAGCAGCTATTGAGTACTCATCATGTGCTACACCTTATTCTAAGCACTTAACATGCATCCACCCACATCCAGCCTTTAAACATTGGGATGACTCAGGGCTCAGTCCTTGGTCCTCTATTCTGTCTAAATTCATATCCTAAATGAGCTTATCCACTTTTGTGGCTTTAAATGCTATTGATATGCCAAGTGCCAAGTTATTGTCTCCTTTTGCTCTTGTACTCTAGATTGCTATGCAACTGTCTCCTCAACATCTCCACTTGACTGGCTTATCTTATCCACATTCACAAACTGAAGTCTTGATTCTTCCTCCTCCGCCAAAGTAAATTATTTCCCTTAGTAGTGCCCATTTAGGTAAATGACAACCCATTCTTCCTATTGGAAACCTTCTGTGGAGATAGATGAGGTTTGTCTTTGCTCTCCTTGTTCCATCTTCTCACCAGGCAGGGGCAATCAGGGGAGGTAGAGGGGGAGAAAGGGCATTGTTTTTAGGGGTGCCCCTGTCTTTGGAGGCTGATTCGCTAAACGGCAGTGCATGCTGCTTGATCCCTCTTTCAAGGGACATGTTTGAGATCTTCTACTTCTTCACATTAGCAGCAGTTTTTGGACATAGATTCCTTCTTGTTGCAGGCATTTCATCTTCTTAGGGAGTAATCCCCCTGCTACTTTCTACAGAGTCTTCTCCAGCAGAAAGAGTACTCTTTTACCAAACTCAATAGGCTCCCATTATAGACCTTTCTCCTTGATCTGAGATCAGGGGCATCTCCAGTCAATCTTTCCTTTGACATTTCCCAAGGACAGCCAAGCACCCATTTCTGAGCCCTGCAAACTCAGAAGATATGTAACCCCTCTGTGCAGTCCTCCTGAAACACCCGTTCACTTCACTTGAAGTAGATGGGGAAAGGGAGAAAAATATAGACCACTCTTGACAGCTCTCTCTAAAGAAACGGTCTTGTACCAAGCCCTTTTCTTATCACTCTCTTCTAATATACAGTCTGAATGTAGGCTATAAGTAAATTTGGGCCACTTATTAAGTCTTACATAGATACTCTCTTCAGAATATCTCCACCCTCAACAAACTCTCTCATCTCTGCTTCTCTTTCTCTCTCATAATCTTAAAACTTTATCTATACTATTTATCTATACATTTAAGCCATATGTGGCTATTTAAGTTAAATTAATTAAAATTAAAAGTTCAGTTTCTCTGTTGCACTAGCTACATTTCAAGTGTTCATTTTCATCATTGCAGAAAGTTCTGTTAGATGGCACTGCTCTAGACCCTAAGTTTTCATGGCTTATCTTACCTTACGTGGCCTTTGTAGGTTACACATAACCCATTGGCTGCCAATGCCAAGTCTGTGTAACCTTTTTATAAAGAACAGTCTCTCAAACCCCAACAAGTCCAGGTACTAACTATCAAGGAGTGAACAATGTCAAGTAGAAAGAACAATAGGTTAAAGACTATCCTCTATGTTTAAAGGTGCAGCCAAGATTTAGCTCCAGTGTTGCTGGGGGAAAATGTGAGCACAGCAATGCCATATCTTTCAAATTTCAATAGTAGCTTAGGAATACAGAGAGTCATGTAAAATCTCAATGACATGTTTAAAATTGGAAGTTTTTTTTTAAAATTATATATGCTTATTGTAAACTATTCAAGAGATACATAAATGTATGTAGAAGAGGAGATTCTTTGTGGCTGGATTGCTCTGCACTGGGCACCATTCCCATTTTGATGAGCATAGTTTTATGCACCAGCACCTCTTCCTACACACACACACACACACACACACACACACACACACACACACACATGTTTAATTATACCAAAGTGAAATATTACACAGGCTACTTTTTTTTATCACGGACAACATTTTATGATCTTCGTTCCCTTGTTCCCCCTTTGATTTTTCACTGTTGCTTCAAATATTTTCAAAAACATTCTGTGGGCCCAACAAAACAGTTTCCTCTCAAAGATGCTCAATTCATCACATTTTTCCTTACATAAACCCTAACTCATTAGACATTATGTTTCTTGGTTCAAATTTTTCTTGAAAGAGAAAATCTAATATTCCATTGGACATACCATTAGCCAGGCTACCCCTAGTCTAATCAGCTATATAGGAGGCCTAAGCCCAAGCCTTTAATGTAAGCTCAGGGTGGAGGTAGGTCCAGACAGGGAAGCTGAGAGCAGGAGATGCCTCAGAAACATTTTACCACATATTAAGTACAGCCCAGGAGTTAAGAGCAAGACTTCTGAGTCAGATTAGATTTGAATACCAACTCCACTACCTTGCTGTGTGACCTTAAGCCAGTTACTGAACCCCTTTGTGCCTAACTTTATTTATCTGGATGTTAAGAAAAATAACATTTCCCAACTTGTAGGATTATTCTGAGGATGTCAGTGTAAAAAACTTAGAAAAGTATTTGGCCCATAGCAAATAATAAAATTTAGCTCATGCTAATATTTTTAAATTCTGCCTCCTATCTGAAGGGTTTATAGTTATAACAGCTTCTATTCAAAAGGCCCACTGAAAAAGGCTCTTTTTTATATGATAGATATCTCAATAATACAATAAAAATTCTCTATATTTTAGAAAATGTTGACCTCCAAAACATGTGCTTCTTTTTTTCAGTGCTTCCAGACTAATCAAGCTTCTACTAATAATTTCTACCATTAATTTATAGGACCTTGTAAAGAATGAGCTTTCATTAAAATATGAGGTAGATCTGCTTCCTACACTCAAGGAATCGTCAGCCTAACAGAGGAGCTTAAATACATTACCTGTAATTATAGTATAAGTAGAAAATAGATACTGTTAAAAGGGGAGTAAGGGCAAAATAAATGAATAGAAATTTCTCCAAAGAGGACATACAGATGGCCAATAGACATATGAAAAAATGCTCAACATCACTAATCATTAGAGAAATGCAAATTAAAACCACAATGAGATATCACCTCACACCAGTCAGAATGGCGCTCATCAGCAAAACAACACAGAATAAGTGCTGGCGAGGATGTGGAGAAAAGGGAACCCTCCTGCACTGCTGGTGGGAATGCAGACTGGTGCAGCCACTGTGGAAACCAGTATGGAGATTCCTCAAAAAATTAAAAATCGGCCAGACCTGTGATGGTGCAGTGGATAAAGCATTGATCTGGGAACACTGAGGTCGCCAGTTCAAAACCCTACACTGATCTGGTCAAGGCACATATGGGAGTTGATGCTTCTAGCTCCTCCCCCCTTTCTCTCTCTCTCTCTCTCTCTCTCACTCTGTGTCTCCTCTCTAAAATAAATAAATAAAAATAAAATAAAATAAAAAGATTAAAAATCGAACTGCCTTTTGACCCAGCTATCCCACTTATAGGAATATACCCTAAGAACACCATAGCACTGTTTGAAAAGAAGAAATGCGCCCCCATGTTTATGGCAGCATTGTTCACAATAGCGAAGATCTGGAAACAGCCCAAGTGTCCGTCAGAGGACGAGTGGATTAAAAAGCTTTGGTACATATATACTATGGAATACTACTCAGCCATAAGAAATGATGACATTGGATCATTTACAACAAAATGGATGGACCTTGATAACATTATATGGAGTGAAATAAGTAAATCAGAAAAAAACTGAGAACAGCATGATTTCATACATAGGTGGGACATAAAAGTGAGACTATGAGACATGGACAAGAGAGTGGTGGTTACGGGGTTGGGGGAGGGAGAAGAGGGTGGGATAGGGAGGAGGGGAGGGGCACAGTGAAAACCAGATAGAAGGTGACAGAGGACAATTTGACTTTGGGTGATGGGTATGCAACATAATTGTATGATAAGATAACCTAGAGATGTTTTTATTGTACATATGTACCCTGATTTATTGGTGTCACCCCATTAAAATTAATAATAAAAAGGGGTGTAATTAATCCCTTAAATTATTGCAGAAACCCAGCTAAATGCTCCCTCCTTGGATTGCAATTTAATCCAACTGCTCTCTTCAGCAAGTTAAAGATGATAATATTTGCTAATAGAGTTATATAGATTATGGAATGGGGAGAAAGCATCATACTGTGTATTGATTAGAGAAGAATAGTTTTGGCTGCAGTAAAAATAAATAAGCCAAAAGTTGTGGTGGCTTACAAGGAAAAGGTTTACCTTTTCATATTCCACTTGCCAAAGCAAGTCACACTGCCATGCCTGTGCTCAGTAGGGTGAGATGTATAATCCTCCCTCCAGGAGGCGCCCTGCATGCCTGACTCAAATATGTGAGGGGAATAAAAGTAACACCCTATGTTTTCTAGAACTGATCTCATCTCCCTCTGGTGCCCAATTCCCAGTGAGGGTGAAAGGTTTCTGTTCAGAATTTCCCTAAAGTCCTCTAATTACTTCCAACCCCCACCCCCTAAAGTGAGAATACAAGAACGTGGACCAAGGCCCACAGGCCTGGTCCCTCGCCCTTCTCTCCCATTCTCAACTCTCCTAAACTCTAAACTCAGCCCTCCAAATTTTGTTATTTAAAGAGAAGCTTTTGGAATTTAGAAAGGTGTGTTTTCAACAAAGCCTGGCTTTCAATAACGGGCTCACCCACTGTAGACTTAACAAATCTGGTGTAAATGGTATGAATTGCACAGTTACAAATCAGCTGTGTGGAAACACGTAGCTCCCTTTGTTTTTATACTTGCACATACTTTTCTTTGACAAGCTTCCACTCTACTTGACAAATAAGGAAACTAAATTTAGTCCAATCCACCAGACTTGGCCCAGTCCAGCAGTGTCTTTTAATTCACTTCAGGAATTCTTGTCTCAGTTAATATCATTCAATCTCTTTCTACGTTTCCTCTCCTTCTTCCCTTTGACTCGACACCCTGGGAAAAGGGCAAGTTTGCAAACCAGCAGCTGTACCACTCACTTCTGCAGGGATGTTCTGGGCTCACAGAAAAAGTCAGGCATCCTTGCTGCACGTGTGGTGGAGACCCAGATACTTTCCATCCCTGTGAGCTGCACTGCTCCATGGTTCCTTTAAAGCAAGCTGTAGCTTGGTACATCTGTCAGCCTGTAGTTTTTATAGGAGCTCCTGGCAAGAAGCTGACACCAGATTTATGTTCTAGAAAAACCCTTCACATCCTATGTGACACTTTCAGGGACCCTCTGGGCTGCTGGAAGTAGCCAAGACAAGTTACATATGTTCTATACCTCTGCAGAAGAGAGAAAGAAGAGACCAGGTGCTTAATGTAACACCCCGTGAACTCTGCACTCTCTAGAAAATCCCTTCTCCTTTTCCAGATGACTTTATATTCTCCCTTCCTGGCAGATGGAAACTGAACCAGTTTATCTGAAAGCTCAGTCATTTGCACACACCTGACAAGCTGCCACCGGGTGTGGACTTGGATAATTCATGGGTGGGTAGTCTTAAGGGAAGGAAAGTTGAACTTGTGGTACAATGTTTCAAGTTATTTCCACATGTAAATATTTCATACATGCTGCCTCTACAACTTGATCTTTGAAAGATCAAGCTCTTGACTTATTTTTTGTTTTCCAAAATAACTAACCTAATTAATACTTTTGGAATGCTGAATGTATGATCTATAATGCAATATTTTGAAAATGTCCTTATTGTTATTCCCCATGTTTCCTCTGCCTCTTTGGTCCCAGGTCCTTAGAGCAGAGCCCACAGTGCCTTTTGCACACAGGTCAGGAGTAATATAATCTAGTGCTTAAGATTCACAGATGCTAGATTCAGACCAAATGGAGCGCAAGACTGGCTCTCCAGGGACACTCAATCAATCAAGAATTGAAAAGAAGCCAAGAATTAGGTCATGTCTAAAGAGTCAGGGTTAGGCCTTATTTCTTATTATTTCTTATTTATTATGAAACACTATCTTTTTTTTTTTTTTAAATTTAAGTGAGAGGATGGGAGATAGGGAGACAGACTCCCACATACACCCCAAGTAGGATCCACCCAGCAACCCCTGCCTGGGCTAATGCTCTGCCCACCTAGGACCCATGCTAACCACTGAGCTATTTTTAGCGCCTGAGATGGAGGCTCCACAGAGCCATCCTCAGCACCCAAGGCCAATGTGTTGGAATTAATCGAGCCATGGCTGCGGGTGGGGAAGAGAGAGAGGAAGAAGGGGGAAGGATACGGGAGGAGAAGCAGATGGTTACTTCTCCTGTGTGCCCTGACTAGGAATTGAACCTGGGATATCCACACGCCTGGTTGATGTTCTACCACTGAGCAAACTGGCCAGTGCAGGACACATTATCTTTCTATCTTAAGGTTCTACGTCAACATGTACATATACACAAGTCTTAAACAGAGATGATAGTATTCCCCTAGCAGTTTTAACAGTCAATGAAATAAGTGAGATAACATGTACAAAATGTTTTGTGATCTCTAATAGGTTTTGAATGTGTAAGTTGATGTTAGTATAGATGATGATTTTTTATTTCTTCTCTTGAACTGGTACATTCATGAAATGCGGGACCACCCCACCCCTCACTTACTTTGCAATAATACAGTTGAGTAGATATAATTGTGGCCATTGGCTCTACAAGACATAGGTTTGAACTTGGCTCTGTCACTCACTAGCTGGAACCTGTAGCAAGGTTGTGTGTATGTTCGTTTTGGTTTTTTTTTCTTGGTAAGGTTTTTAACTTCCCTGATTCTCAATTATTTCATGTGTAAAATGGAGATAAAAATGTGTATAAGATTATGAATCATAAAAGATCAATTAAAGAGCCTATTATTACTTTTTACTACTTTATTTTTTACTTTTATCAAATGATGTCACACTTTGCTTCCTCTTACTCGATAATCCAGGAAAATATACATCATTGGACAGATGGGCACTCTTTATGAGCATTCATCACACAGTGTAGTAGAATGAGGTTTAATTGACACAATATTGATAACATGGCCTCTCAAAACAATAGCATAATCCCTTATTTTAGAGAACCATTAGAAGCTATGCAAGAAACAGAAGTGAGCCCTGGACAGATGGCTCAGTTGGTTGGAGCATTATCCCCATATGCAGAAGTTTATTGGTTTGATCTCTGGTCAGGGTACACACAGAAACAGATTGATGTTTCTGTCTGTCTCTCCTTTCCACTCTCTGAAATCAACAAAATAATAAAAAACAAAGTAATAGAAATGATTCTATCAGGTCAGCCCACAAAGGGTCTAGAGTGCTATGATTAACCTTTGCTTGTGTATTTGACAGTTCCTGACCTTATTACACCCACGCAAATACATGATGAATGACATTCAGGTGCAGCACTAAGACTGTGAGCTTTGGTACAGATGAAATATGCTGCAGGTTGTATACAATTCCCCTTTCTCCATCTCACTCTTATCTTGTAAGGCTCGTAGAAATTCCAGCCAACCCCATATTGTTGGATGACCTTGTTAAACAGATCACTCTGCATTTGCTCTAATTTCTAGTGAGAAATTCATTTAAAAACTTTGGTAACTATTATTGATCACAAATTACTTGTGACATATCTCACAAAAAACATATCTCCATTGAGAACTGCTGTTCCAGATAAAGGCTACTGGAACTAGTTTAGAATATTGATAATAAGTGTTAGTTATAAGTAAAATTTGCAGTAATCTAACTTATCCTTTGACCTATAGTTACATGCTATATTTTATAATTCACTTAAAAAATTTTAATTTAATTACTTATGTTGTTTCTTCAATGATCCAAAGTATTTAAAAGGACAGCATGACTTAGAAATGGTTTATTATATTTTTTTATCTCAAACATTTTTTATGTAGCTGCTCATGGTTATTTTGAATATTGTGAATTAACTGTCACCAAACTTTTATTAAACAATTTTCAATAACATATTATTCATAAAGTGCCATGTGCTGAAACATGTTCCTATGTTTTTCTTAACTCAGTATGATTAGAACTGAATTTTATATTTGCTCACCAGTACATGCAGTTCTATACAGTTCATAGTTCTGACTACTTCTAGAATAATTATATGGGAACTAAATAAAATTAAAGACATTTAATATAAATGGTTACCCTCAAGACACACTGCCCATATTAAACTGTCTGTAGATCTGGTGCTCATCTCAATAGGCAACCAACAGATGGAGTGCTCTGTTTGTCATATTACTTGGGAGCTTCTAAATGTGCCTGATGGGAATTCCATTACTTGCACCAGCTGTACAGGTGACCTCCTTGCCTTCCACTTGCTAGTTTGAAAATATATGAGGCAGTTTTAAACATGATTTTAAAATACAACATATGCAAATACGGCTATACTTGACATATTTATTCTGTTGCAAAAGAAAAAAATGTCCTTTCTGCTTTAACCCCTAGAATTATGGGATGTATGATTTTATAACTTCTGAGCTTTTCTGCAAAAAGGTATTTAACACCTTCCAAAATAGAATTTTTAAAGCATTGATTAGCACATACAGAAGGAGGAAACGTGTTTTTTTTCTGGGATAAAGCTTTATAAAAAACTATTATTTTATTATGAAATAGAACTAAATGGTTAAAAGGTAGAATTTGAGATGCACTGGCTGGATAGCTCAGTTGGTTAGAGCATCATCCTGAAGTGCAGAGATTGCTGGTTCTATCCCTGGTCAGGGCACATATGGAAGCAGATAAATGTTCCCGTCTCTCTCTGCCTTCCTCTCTCTCTCTCTCTCTCTCAAATCAATACAATAAACATTAAAAAAAATAAGAGCAGAATTTAATGAAATAGAGAAAGACTATACAAAAAATTAATACAACAAAAATATGGTTCTTTGAGAAGATTAATAAAATTGATAAGCCCCTGGCTAGGCTCACTAAGGAAGAAAGAGAAAATACTCACATAAACATAATAAAAAATGAATGAGAAGTTATCACAGATATCACAGATATACAAAGAATCAAACTAGAATACTATAAAAGACTATATACCACCAAATTTAATAACTTAGAGGAAATGCAAAAGTTCCTAAAAATACATAACCTTCCTAGAGTGAATCATGAAGAATTGGAAAATCTAAATAGATCACCAAACAGTGAGGAAATTGAAGCAACCATCAAAAACCTCCCAAAAAGTAAAAGTCCAAAACCAGATGACTTCATTAGTGAATTCTACCAAACATTCAAGGAAGATTTGATACTTATTCTTCTCAAAGTCTTCCAAAAAATTAAGAAGAGGCAATACTTTCTAACACTTTTTGTGAGGCCAGCGTAATTCTGGCAAAAAATCTGGCAAAAAACAACAACAATAAAAACCCCACCCCCCAAAAATCTACCAACTGATATCTCTAATGAATACAGATGCAAAAATCATAAAATACTAGCAACCTGAATATGACAATCCATTAAAAATTTATACATCATGATCAAGTGAGGTTTATTCCAAGGGCACAAGGATGGTTCAACATATGCAAACCAATCAATATAATACACCACATTAACAAAACAAAGAATAAAAATCATATGATCTTATCAATAGATGTAAAAAAGCATTTAATAAAATACAACATTCATTTAATATTAAAACACTCAATAAAATGGATATGTAAGAAAAGTACCTCAACATAATAAAGATCATATATGACAAACCCTCAGCCAATATCATACTCAATGGTGAAAAAATGAAAGTTTTTCATCTAAAATTAAGAGCAAGACAAAGCTGCCAACTCTCACCACTCTTATTCAACATAGTTCTGGAAGTTCTATCCAGAGCAATCAGGCAAGAAAATAAATAAAAGGCATTCAAACTGGGAAGGAAGAAGTAAAAGTAGCACTTTTTGCAGATGACATGACTCTGTACATAGAAAACCCTAAAGAACAGCGATGGAGTACACGGACGTACCAACTTCCAACTCCCAGAACCAAAGTAGATTATAACTCAATTTTAAGAACCATCATCCGGATAAACCAACTTTGAACTAAACTAAGTGGACTCTTCAACCAAGGAACACAGAAGAAGCCACATTGAAACTGGTAGGAATAGCGAAAACGCGAAGAGGGCTGCCCAGCTCCCAGGAGCAAACGGCAGCCAGGAGAGACCCGCGTGGCGGGAGGAGAGTTTGGCAGTGAGGGAGGGACCTGGGTCCCAGGAACCAAGCCCCAGCCTTCAGTTCCAGAGCCTAGAAGAGGCGTTTGGACAGTACTAAGCTGTGAAACAAGTGAGGATACTGTTTGTGAGAAAGAGAGTTTTCTCAGACCCAAGATTCTTTTTAAAGGGACAGCGCAAAAAGCCTCCCTCACAACCACACACCCAGGGCTCCGGAGAATGGGGACAGAGGAGAGGACCAGAGCAGCGGGAAGAGAGTGTGGACTGAAGGCACAGGGAGAAACACTCTGAGGGACAGCCACCCTAACCCCTGGGCTAAGTCACTTCCCTAATTGAAAACGAATATTTCCCCTGGAACTAGCAATAACAGCAAAGGGAGACAGGACACTAGCCAAACAAGCTCTCCTGCAGCAATTAGAGCAGAGCTGCTTAGAGGGAGGGAGCTCCCAGGCCTACAGTATAGAGACTTACGGCACTTCCTACTCTGTTGAGGGTTGCTGAAGGGATGGTGGCAGCAGGACGCTGAAACGTGGTTCTGTCGGCATGGGTGGAGGCCCAACTGATGTGAGCTCGGTCTAGCCCAGCAGGGGCAGAGGGGACGCATGAAAGTGGTCCAGCAGCTGTGGGCTCCCTGTAATCCCACCTGCGGGGAAAAAGCGGGAGGCCAGGAACGGGCAGAGATCTGCACTGAGACCCTGTGCAAGCCGGCCCTGACCGCTGGGATGGGGCTAGGACCAGGGAAGGGCGGGGTATTGAGGCTGAGCTCATGCTACCAGCCCCGCCTGGCTGGAGAAATTGCGGTTTGCCATCCTGCATGTGCGAGCTGGCTCCAAACGCGGGGGCAGGGTAGAGCAAGGGCGAGCGAAAGCTCTCAGCTGAACTCAAGCCAGCAAACAAGCCCAGCCCAATAAACTGCAGTTTGCGACCCAGCGCAGGAGGGCCCTGGCCTCGAGGGCAGGGCTAAAGTTCTGACGGGCAAAGGCTCACAGCTGAAAGCACGTCAGAAGCCCCGGCCAACCCGCGAAACTGTGGCGAGCAGGCTCTGACTTCGGGTGCTGGGCAAAAGCCGGGAAACAGACTGGGTCCACAGCTGAGCAAAGGTGCTCACCTCTACCCTTGGTGCTGAGGCTTGTGGCTTGAGAGATAGCCCCTCCCACAGAGGAGAGGCGTAAATCACAACAACTGCCACAGTGGGCCGGCGCTGGCAACGCCCATACCCAACAGCCCTAGGCAGTGACAGAGGGGGTGGCAGGCCTGCAGACAGAACACACCTAGAGAACACAAAGGCAACACCTACTGGACTCCAGTGGCCACAACTTGCTTATACACAAACAATACGGGCAGGCAGAGGAATGCAAACCAAATGAATCAAGAGAAATCCCCAGAGAAGGACTGAATGAACCAGATATAACCAAATTACCAGAAGCAGAATTTAGAATAATGATAGTTAGAATGTTCAAAGAAATTAGAGCAACAATGTATAGTCATTATGAACACCTAAAATAAAGAGATAACAAGTATAAAAAACGTAATTGAAATAATAAAAAGGAATCAGACAGAAATGACAAATACAGTATCAGAACTGAAGACCACAATGGAAGGATTAAAAACAGGATGAATCTCGCTGAGGATCGAATCAGCGAGTTAGAGGACACAATAAATAAAGGCACAGAAGCAGAGAAGAAAAATGAAAGGAGACTCAAAAAATGTGAGGAAACTCTAAGAGAGCTCTGTGACAACATGAAGAGAAACAACATTCGCATCATAGGGGTGCCTGAGTAAGAGGAGAGAGGACAGAAAATGGAAACTTTGTTTCTTTAAATCATAGCAGAAAACTTCCCTAAATTAAGGCTGGGAAACATTACACTCGTTCAAGAAGCACACAGAACTCCATTAAAGAGAAACCCAAAAAAGTCTACACCAAGACACATCAAAGTTAAAATACCAAAGCTAATGGATAAAGAAAACATTTTAAAGGCTGCTAGAGGAAAAAAGGCTATCACCTACAAAGGAGCCCCCATTAGAATGACATCTGACTTCTCAACAGAAACACTTGAGGCCAGAAGGGAATGGCAAGATATAATCAAAGTAATGCAGAACAAGAAACTACAACCTAGACTACCCTATCCAGCAACACTAATGTTTAAAATTGAAGGAGAAATAAGGAGTTTCTCAGAAAAAAAAAAAGCCTCAAGGAATTCATTAAAACCAAACCAATTCTGCAAGACATACTAAGGGACCTGTTGTGAACAGATCAAAGGGAGGAAAGAATATAGCAAAAGAAGAATACAGCTTTAAAGAATAAAATGGCAATAAACAACTACATATCAATAATAACCTTAAATGTAAATGGATTAAATGATACAATCAAAAGTCATAGGGTAGCTGCATGGACAAAGAAACAGGACCAATACATATGCTGTCTACAAGAGACACAGCTTAAAACAAAAGATGCACATAGACTGAAGGTAAAAGGATGGAAAACAATATTTCATGCAAATAGAAATGAAAAAAAAATTGGGGTAGCAGTACTTATATCTGACTTAATGGACTTTAAAACAAAGGCTGTAGTAAGAGATAAAGAAGAACACTACATAATATTAAAGGGAACAATTCAACAGGAAGATATAACTATTATAAATATCTATGCACCAAATATAGGAGCCCCGACATACATAAAGCAGACTATGATGGATATAAAGGGCGAGATTAAAAGCAATACTATCATAGTAGGGGATTTCAATACCCCACTAACATCACTGGATAGATCCTCAAGAAAGAAAATTAATAAAGAAACAGCAGACTTAAAGGATATACTATATCAACTTGATTTAATAGATATCTTCAGAACTTTTTACCCTGAAGCAATACAATATACATTCTTCTCAAGTGCTCATGGTATATTTTCTAGGATAGAGCACATGTTAGGATACAAAAATGTTCTCAATAAATTTAAGAAGATTGAAATCATATCAAGCATTTTCTCTGATTATAATGGCATGAAACTAGAAATTAACCACAAAAGAATAACTGTAAAATACTCAAACACTAGGAAACTAAATAGCATGATATTAAATAATGATAGGATTAACAATGAGATCAAACAAGAAATAAAAAAGTTTCTAGAAACAAATGATAATGAGCATACATCAACTCAAAATTTATGGGACACAGCAAAAGGAGTTCTGAGAGGGAAGTTCATTGCACTACAGGCATATCATAAGAAGCTAGAAAAAGCTCAAATAAGCAACCTGACCCTGCATCTAAAAGAACTAGAAAAAAAACAGCAAATAAAACCCAGGACAAGTAGAAGCAAGGAAATAATAAAGATCAGAGCAGAAATAAATGACATAGAGGCTAAGGAAACAACACAGAGGATCAATGAAACCAGGAGCTGGTTCTTTGAAAAGGTAAACAAGATTGATGAACCTTTAACTAGACTCACCAAGAAAAAAAGAGAGAGGACTCAAATAAATAAAATTAGAAAGGACAGTGGAGAAATAACAAGTGACACAGCAGAAATACAAAGCATTGTAAAAAAATACTGTGAAGAACTTTATGCCAAAATATTTGACAATCTAGGTGAAATGGACAAATTTCTTGAATCATATAATCTTCCAAAAATCAATCTGGAAGAATCAGAACACCTATACAGACCAATAACAACAAATGAGATCGAAACAGTTATCAAAAACTCCCAAAAAAGAAAAGTCCTGGGCCTGATGGCTTCACAAGTGAATTCTATCAAAAATTCAAAGAAGAACTAACTCCTATCCTCTAGCCATTTCAAAAAATTCAAGAGGAAGGAAGACTTCCAAACTCCTTTTATGAGGCCAGCATAATTCTGATCCCAAAACTGGGCCAAGACAACACAAAGAAAGAAAATTATAGGCCTATATCCCTGATGAATTTAGATGCTAAAATTTTCAACAAAATATTAGCCAACCGGATCAGCAATATATGAAAAAAATCATACACCATGATCAAGTGGGATTTATTCTGGAGAGGCAAGGCTGGTTCAATATTTTCAAATCAATCAATGTGATTCATCACATAAACAAAAGGAAGGACAAAAATCACATGATAATTTCAATAGATGCAGAAAAGGCATTTGATAAAATACAGCACCCATTCATGCTCAGAACTCTCAGTAAAGTGGGAATACAGGGAACATTCCTTAACATGATAAAGGCCATCTACGATAAACCCACAGCAAACATCATACTAAATGGACAAAAATTAAAAGCAATCCCCTTAAGATCAGGAGCCAGGCAGGGTTGCCCCCTTTCACCACTTTTATTTAACATAGTTCTGGAAGTCCTAGCTACAGCAATCAGACAAGAAGAAGAAATAAAAGGCATCCAAATTGGAAAAGAAGAAGTAAAACTGTCATTATTTGCAGATGATATGATATTGTATATAGAAAAACCTAAAGTCTCAATCTAAAAAGTACTGGACCTTGTAAATGAATTCAGCAAGGTTGCAGGATATAAAATTAATAGTCAGAAATCAGAGGCATTTCTATATACAAATAATGAACTTTCAGCAAAGGAAATTAAGGAAACAATCCCCTTCACTATTGCAACCAAAAAAATAAAGTACCTAGGAGTAAATTTAACCAAGGAGGTTAAGGACTTGTACTCGGAAAATTATGAAACATTGACAAAAGAAATCAAGGAAGAGACAAACAAGTGGAAGCATAATACCGTGCTCATGGCTATGAAGAATAAACATCATTAAAGTGTTTATATTACCAAAGCAATTTATAAATTCAATGCAATACCAATTAAAATACCAATGACATACCTCAAAGATATAAAACACATATTCCAAAAATTTATATGGAACCAAAAAAGAACACGAATAGCCTCAGCAATCTTAAAAAGAAAAAATAAAGCAGGAGGTATCACTCTTCCGGATATCAAGGTTTACTACAAGGACATTATACTCAAGACATCCTGGTACTGGCATAAGAACAGGCACATAGATCAGTGGAACAGAACAGAGAATTCAGAAATAAACCCACACCTTTATGGACAACTGATATTTGACAAAGGAGAAAAGAACATACAATGGAGTAAAGACAGCCTCTTTAACAAATGGTGTTGGGAAAATTGGACATCTACCTGCAAAAATATGAAACTAGAACTTCAACTTACACCATTCACAAAAACAAACTCAAAATGGATAAAACACTTAAATGTAAGCCGCGAAACCATAAGCATTTTAGAAGAAAACATAGGCAGCAAGCTTTCCGACATCTGTAGCAGGAATATATTTGCCGATTTATCTCCATGGGCAAATGAAATAAAAGGCAAGATAAACAAATGGGACTATATCAAACTAAAAAGTTTTTGCACAGCTAAAATCAATAAGAACAGAATAAAAAGGGAAACCACATAATGGGAGAACATATTCGACAGCACGTCTGATAAGGGGTTAATAACCAAAATTTATAAAGAACTTATAAAACTCAACACCAGGAAGACAAACAATCCAATCAAAAAATGGGCAAAAGAAATGAATAGAAATTTCTCCAGAGAGGACATACAGATGGCCAATAGGCATATGAAAAAATGCTCAACATCACTATTCATTAGAGAAATGCAAATTTAAACCCCAATGAGATATCACCTCACACCAGTCAGAATGGCACTCATCAGCAAAACAACACAGAATAAGTGCTGCCGAGGATGTGGAGAAAAGGGAACCCTTCTGCACTGCTGGTGGGAATGCAGACTGGTGCAGCCACTGTGGAAAACAATTTGGAGATTCCTCAAAAAATTAAAAGTTGAACTGCCTTTTGACCCAGCTATTCCACTTCTAGGAATATACCCTAAGAACACCATAGCACTGTTTGAAAAGAAGAAATGTGCCCCCATGTTCGTGGCAGCATTGTTCACAATAGCGAAGGTCTGGAAACAGCCCAAGTGTCCGTCAGAAGACGAGTGTATTAAAAAGCTTTGGTACATATATACTATGGAATACTACTCAGCCATCAGAAATGATGACATCAGATCATTTACAACAAATGGATGGACCTTGATAACATTATATGGAGAGAAATAATAAATCAGAAAAAATCCCCCTGAGAACAGCATGATTTCATACATAGGTGGGATATAAAAGTGAGACTATGAGACATGGACAAGAGATTGGTGGTTATGGGGTGGGGGAGGGAGGGGAGGGTGAGATAGGGAGGAGGGGAGGGGAACAGGAAAAACCAGATTGAAGGTGACAGAGGACAATTTGACTTTGGGTGACGGGTATGCAACACAATTGAATGATGGGATAATCTGGAGATGTGTTCATTATACATATGTACCCTGATTTATTGGGGTCACCCCATTAAAATTAATAATAATAATAAAAAAAACCAAAACAACAACAACAAAAACAAAACTCCCAACAAATAAAAGTGCAAGATTTGATGGCTTCACAGGGGAATTTTACCAAACATCCAAAGAACTAACACCTATCCTACTCAAACTGAATTAAAAACTTATATGTAAGACTCAAAACCATAAAAATCCTTTGAAGAAAACAGAGACAGTAAAATCTTGAATATTTCTTGTAGCAATATTTTTTCTGATTTATTTCTTCTGTCAAGGGAAATAAAAGAAAAAATAAACAGATGTGACTATATCAATCTAAAAGCTTTTGGACAGCAAAATGAAAACACAACACAGTTAATGGGAGAACACATTCGCCAATGATAAAACTATACAACTCAGCACCAAAAAAAATAAAAGAAATAAACAAAAATAAAAAAATACAATTCAAGTAAACGATGGGCAAAAGACCTGAACAGATACTTCTGCAAAGAGGACATACAGATGCCTAAAGGACATGTTAAAAGATGCTCAATGTCACTAATCATCAGAGAAATTCAAATTAAAAACATTATGAAATATTACCTCATACCTGTTACAATGGCTACCGTCAATAAATCAACAAAAAACAAGTGTTGGTGAGGGTGTGGAGAAAAGGGAATCCTCATGCATTGTTTGGTTCAGCCACCGTGGAAAGCAGTATCAAATTATATAAAAACTTAAAAATGAAACTGCCTTTTGACCCAGCAATCCAAATCCTGATAATATATCTAAGAAAACTCAAAACAGGAATTCAAAAGAACACATGCACCTCTATGTTCATTGCAGCAATATTTACAACAGCCAAGATCTGGAAACAGCCCATGTGCCCATCAGTAGAGGACTGAATAAGAAAAGTATAGTACATTTACGCAATGGAATACTACGCAGCCATAGAAGGAAATCTTACCTTTTGTGACAACATGGATGAACCTTGAGATCATTATGCTAAGTGAAATAAGCCAGCCAGAGAGAGACAAATACAATATGATTTCACTCCTATGTGGAATCTAATGAACAAAATGAACTAACAAGTAAAATAAAGACAGACTCATACATAGCAGGCTGACAGCTGTTGTGGGTGGGGGGAGGGTTGTTGGGTGAGAAAGGTAGAGGGATAGAGCAAAAAGGGACCAAAAAAGAGAGAAAACTCTTGGACATGAACAACAGCGTGGTGATTTCTGTTGGGGAGGAGGTGGAGGAGGGTATAGGGAGAATACGTGGTGATGGTCAAGGACTTAACTTGGGAAGCTGAACACCAATGCGTTGTATGAAGATTTGTTGTAGAATTGGGCAACTGACACCTGTATAATTATGGTAACAGTGTCAATCAAATAAAATTCAATTAAAAATAATTAAAAAAAACCCTAAAGACTTCACCAAAAAACTGGTAAAAACAATAAACAAATTCAGTAAAGTAGCAGGATGCAAAATCAATGTAGAAAAATCTACTGCTTTTCAGTGTACTAACAGTGAAACCTCAGAAAAAAAAAACAACAAATAAACAACAATTTCTTTTGCGATTCCCATCAAAAGAATAAAATACCTAGGAATAAACGTAAAGGATGTGAAGGACCTATATGTTAAAACTACAAAACATTAGTAAAAGAGCTAAGGTAAGACAGAGAGAGATAATGTCTCTATTGTGACGGCAAGATGGCGATGGAGTATGTGGCTGTGTCAACTTTCAACTCCCAGAACCAAAGTGGATTATAACTTATTTTAAGAACCATCATTTGGATAAACCAACTTTGAACTAATCTAAGTGGACTCTTCAACCAAGGAACACTGAAGAAGCCACATTGAGACTGGTAGGAAAAGCGAAAATGTGAAGAGGGCTGCCCAGCTCCCCAGAGCGAACGGCAGCCCGGAGAGACTTGCGTGGTGGGAGGAGAGTTTGGCAAAGAGGGAGTGACCTGGGTCCCAGGAACACAGCCCCAGCCTGCAGCCCCAGAGCCTAGAAGAGGCGTTTGGACAGTACTGAGCTGTGAAACAAGTGAAGATACTGTTTGTGAGAAAGAGAGTTTTCTCAGACCCAGAATTCTTCTTAAAGGGACAGCGCAGAAAACCTCTCTCACAACCACTCACCCGGGGCTCCAGGGAACGGGGACAGAGGAAAGGACCAGAGCAGCGGTAAGAGACTGTGGACTGGAAGGCACAGGGAGAAACACTCTGAGGGACAGCCACCCTAACCCCTGGGTTGAGTCACTTCCCTAATCGAAAACAAATATTTTCCCTGGAACTAGCAATACCAGCAAAGGGAGACAGGACACCAGCCAAACAAGCTCTCCCATGGCACTTAGAGCAGAGCTGCTTAGATGGAGGGAGCTTCCAGAACTACAGTATAGAGTGTTAGGATCTGAGCTACAGTGCCCCTACCCACACTGCTGAGGGCTTGCTGGAGTGATGGTGGCAGCGGGACGCTGAAATGCGGTTCTATCAGCAGGGGTGGAGGCCCAGGCAGTGTGAGCTCGGTCTAGCCCAGCAGAGGTGGAGGGGATGCACGAAAGCGGTGCAGCAGCTGTGGGCCCGCCCGCAGCCCCACCTATGGGGGAAAAGCGGGAGGCCAGGAAGAGGCAGCGATCTGCTCTGCGACCCTGTGCAAGCCAGCCCTGACTGCGGGGGCGGAGCTAAAGCCAGGGACAGGCGGAGGCTTGGAGCTCAGTGCATGCCAGCAGCCCCGCCCTGCCCGTGAAACCACGGTTTGCAATCCTGCCAGCGTGAGTTGGCACTGACCGCGGGAGCGGGTCTAAGGCCCTGGGTAGGAGGAGGCTCGTAGCTGAGGGCACGCCAGAAGCCCCACCCAGCCTGAGAAATGACGGTTTGCAATCCTTCAAGAGCTGGCCCAGACCGCGGGGGCGGGGCTAAAGCCTGAGAACAGGCTGGGTCTGCAGCTGAGCAAAGGTGCTCACCCCTAAGATTGGGGCTGAGGCTTGCAGCTTGAATGCAGTGTGCAACCCCATCTGTGGGGGCGAAGCGAAGGCCCAACAGGCTGGGGCTTATTGACACAGGCACCAGAACACAGCCCCTCCCGCGGAGGAGAGGCGGAAATTACAGCAACAGCCACAGTGGCTGGCGCTGGCAACGCCCATACCCAACTGCCCAAGGCACCTGCAGAGGGGGTGGCGGGTTTGCAGAGAGACCAAATCTAGGGAACACAAAAGCAACACCCATTGGACTGCAGTGGCCACAATCTTCTTATACACAGACAAAATTGGCAGGCACAGAAATGCAACCCAAATGAAATAAGAGAAATCCCCAGAGAAGGCCCTGAATGAATCAGATATAACCAAATTACCAGATGCAGAGTTTTAAATAATGATAGTTAGGATGTTCAGAGATTAGAGCAACAATGGATAGTCATTACGAACACCTAAATAAAGAGATAACAAGCATAAAAAAGAAAATTGTAATAATAAAAAAGAATCAGACAGAAATGACAAATACAGTATCAGAACTGAAGACCACAATGGAAGGAATTAATAGCAGGATGGATGAAGCTGAGAATCGAATCAGCGAGTTAGAGGACAAAATAAACAAAGACACTGAAGCAGAGCAGAAAAAAGAAAAGAGACTCAAAAAATGTGAGAAACTCTAAGGGAGCTCTGTGACAACATGAAGAGAAATAACATACGCATCATAGGAGTTCCAGAAGAAGAGGAGAAAGAACAAGAAATAGAAACTTTGTTCAATCAAATCATAGCTGTAAACTTCCCTAAATTAAGGCTAGAAAACGTTTCTCATGTTCAAGAAGCACAGAGAACTCCATTAAAGAGAACCCCAAGAAATCTACACCAAGACACATCATAGTTAAAATACCAAAGCTAAGGGATAAAAAAAAAATTTAAAAGCTGTTAGACAAAAAAAGGCTATCACCTACAAAGGAGCCCTCATAAAGATGACATCGAACTTCTCAACAGTAATTCTTCAGGCCAGAAGAGAATGGCAAGATATATTCAAAGTAATGCAGAACAAGAAACTACAACCAAGACTACCCTATCCAGCAAGGCTAATGTTTAAAATTGAAGGAGAAATAAAGAGCTTCTCAGACAAAAAAAAGCCTCAAGGAATTCATTAAAACCAAACCAATTCTGCCAGAGATACTAAGGGGCCTGAGGTGAACAGTTCAAAGGGAGGAAAGAATATAGCAAAAGAAGAAAACAGCTTTAAAGAATAAAATGGCAATAAACAACTACATATCAATAATAACCTTAAATGTAAATGGATTAAATGATACAATCAAAAGACATAGGGTAGCTGTGAGGATAAATAAACAGGACCCATACATATGCTGTCTACAAGAGACACAGCTTAAAACAAAAGATGCACATAGACTGAAGGTATAAGAATGGAAAAAAATATTTCATGTAAATGGAAATGAAAAAAAAATTGGGGTAGCAATACTTATATTTGACAAAATGGACTTTAAAACAAAGGCTGTAGCAAGAGATAATGAAGGACACTACATAATGATAAAGAGAACAATTCAACAGGAAGATATAACTATTATAAATATCTATGCACCAAACATAGGAGCCCCGACATACATAAAGCAGACTTTGATGGATATAAAGGGCTAGATTAACAGCAATACTATAATAGTAGGGGATTTCAATACCCCACTAACATCACTGGATAGATCCTCAAGAAAGAAAATTAATATAAAAACAGCAGACTTAAAGGATACACTAGATCAACTCGATTTAATAGATATCTTCAGAACTTTTCACCCTAAAGCAGTAGAATATACATTCTTCTCAAGCGCTCATGGTACATTCTATAGGATAGACCACATGTTAGTACACAAAAATGGTCTCAACAAATTTAAGAAGATTGAAATCCTAACAAGCATTTTCTCTGATCACAATGCCATGAAACTAGAAATTAACCACAAAAGAAAAACTGAAAAATACTCAAAACTAGGAAATTAAATAGCATGTTATTAAATAATGAATGGATTAACAATGAGATCAAAGAAGAAATAAAAAGTTTCTAGAAACCAATGATAATGAGCATACATCAACTCAAAATTATGGGACAGAGCTAAAACAGTATTGAGAGGGAAGTTCATTGCACTACAGGCATATCATGTAAGCTAGAAAAAGCTCAAATAAGCAATGTGACCCTGCTTCCATGTAAAAGAACTAGAAAAACAGCAGTTTATAAAGCCCAGGACTAGTAGAAAGAAAGAAATAATAAAGATCAGAGCTGAAATAAATGACATAGAGGTTAAGGAAACAATACAGAGGATCAATGAAACCAGGAGCTGGTTCTTCGAAAAGGTAAACAAGATTGATGAACCTTTAACTAGACTCACCTAGAAAAAAAGAGAGAGGACTCAAATAAATAAAATTAGAAAGGACAGTGGAGAAATAACAACTGCCACAACAGAAATACAAAGCATTGTAAGAAAATACTATGAAGAAATATATGCCAAAAAATTAGACAACCTAGGTGAAATGGACAAATTTCTTGAATCATATAATCTTCCAAAAATCAATCTGGAAGAATCAGAACACCTATACAGACCAATTACAACAAATGAGATTGAAACAGTTATTAAAAAACTCCCCACCCCTAATAAAGTCTTGCGCCTGATGGCTTCACAAGTGAATTTTATCAAAAATTCGAAGAAAAACTAACTCCTATCCTCCTCAAGCTATTTCAAAAATTTCAAGAGGAAGGAAGACTTTCAAACTCCTTTAATGAGGCGAGCATAATTCTGATCCCAAAACCGGGCAAAGACAACACAAATAAAGAAAATTATAGGCCTATATCCCTGATGAATTTAGACACTAAAATTGTCAA
Source organism: Rhynchonycteris naso (assembly GCA_037038555.1). Taxonomy (NCBI): domain Eukaryota; kingdom Metazoa; phylum Chordata; class Mammalia; order Chiroptera; family Emballonuridae; genus Rhynchonycteris; species Rhynchonycteris naso. The sequence goes on along the minus strand of CM072996.1, from coordinate 154,718,388 downwards.
CAAAATATTAGCCAACCGGATCCAGCAATATATGAAACAAATCATACACCATGATCAAGTGGGATTTATTCTGGAGAGGCAAGGCTGGTTCAATATTTTCAAATCAATCAATGTGATTCATCACATAAACAAAAGGAAGGACAAAAATCACATGATAATTTCAATAGATGCAGAAAAGGCATTTGATAAAACCCAGCACCCATTCATGCTCAAAACTCTCAGTAAAGTGGGAATACAGGGAACATTCCATAACATGATAAAGGCCATCTATGACAAACCCACAGCAAACATCATACTAAATGGGCAAAAATTAAAAGCAATCCCCTTAAGATCAGAAACCAGGCAGGGGTGTCCCCTTTCACCACTCTTATTCAACATAGTTCTGGAAGTCCTAACTACAGCAATCAGACAAGAAGAAGAAATAAAAGGCACCAAATTGGAAAAGAAGAAGTAAAACTGTCATTATTTGCAGATGATATGACATTGTATGTTGAAAACCCTAAAGTCTCAGTCAAAATACTACTGGACCTTATAAATGAATTCAGCAAGGTGGCAGGATATAAAATTAATAGTCAGAAATCAGAGGCATTTTTATATACCAACAATGTACTATCAGCTAAAGAAATTAAGGAAACAATCCCCTTCACTACTGCAACCAAAAAAATAAAGTACCTAGGAGTAAATTTAACCAAGGAGGTTAAGGACTTGTACTTGGAAAATTATGAAACATTGATAAAAGAAATCAAAGAAGATACAAACAAGTGGAATCATATACCGTGCTCATGGTTAGGAAGAATAAACATCATTAAAATGTCTATATTACACAAAGCAATTTTAAATTCAATGCAATACCAATTAAAATACCAATGATATACCTCAGCAATCTTTTTTTTTTTTTTTACAGGGACAGAGAGAGAGAGTCAGAGAGAGGGATAGATAGGGACATCAGACAAGAACGGAGAGAGGTGAGAAGAATCAATCATTAGTTTTTCGTTGGCGTTGCCACACCTTAGTTTTCATTGATTGCTTTCTCACATGTGCCTTGACTGTGGGCCTTCAGCAAACCGCGCAACCCCTTGCTGGAGCCAGCGATCTTGGGTCTAAGCTGGCGAGCTTTCTTTGCTCAAGCCAGATGGGCCCGTGCTGAAGCTGGTGAGCTCTGGGTCTCGAACCCGGGTCTTCTCCATCTCAGTTCGACTGTCTATCTACTGCGCCACTGCTTGGTCAGGCGAGCCTCAGAAATCTTAAAAAGAAAAAATAAAGCAGGAGGTATCACTCTTCTGGATATCAAGGTATACTACAAGGCCATTGTACTCAAGACAGCTTGGTACTGGCATAAGAAGAGGCATATAGATCAATGGAACAGAACAGAGAACCCAGAAATAAACCCACAGCTTTATGGACAACTGATATTTGACAAAGGAGGAAAGAACATACAATGGAGTAAAGACAAACTCTTTACCAAATGATGTTGGGAAAATTTGACATCTACCTGTAAAAAATAAAACTAGACCATCAACTTACACCATTCACAAAAGCAAACTCAAAATGGATAAAAGACTTAAATGTAAGCGTGAAACCATAAGCATCTTAGAAGAAAACATAGGCAGCAAGCTCACTGACATCTGTAGCAGGAATATATTTGCCGATTTATCTCCATGGGCAAATGAAATAAAAGGCAAGATAAACAAATGGGACTATATCAAACTAAAAAGTTTTTGTATAGCTTAAGACAATAAGAACAGAATAAAAAGACAAACCACACAATGGGAGAACATATTCGACAGTTTGTCTGATAAGGGGTTAATAACCAAAATTTATAAAGAACTTGTAAAACTCAACACCAGGAAGACAAACAATCCAATCATAAAATGTGCAAAAGAATGAATAGAAATTTCTCCAAAGAGGACATACTGATGGCCAATAGGCATATGAAAAAATGCTCAACATCACTAATCATTAGAGAAATGCAAATTAATACCACAATGAGATACCACCCCACACCAGTGAGAATGGCGCTCATCAGCAAAACAACACAGAATAAGTGCTGGCGAGGATGTGGATTAAAGGGAATCCTCCTGCACTGCTGGTGGGAATGCAGACTGGTGCAGCCACTGTGGAAAACAGTATGGAGATTCCTCAAAAAATTAAAAATCGAACTGCCTTTTGACCCAGATATCCCACTTTCAGAAATATACCCTAAGAACACCATAACACTTTTCGAAAATAAAATGGGCCCCCATGTTCGAGGCAGCATTGTTCACAATAGCGAAGATCTGGAAACAGCCCAAGTGTCCGTCAGAAGATGAGTGGCTTAAAAAGCTTTGGTACATATATACTATGGAATACCACTCAGCCATAAGAAATGATATCATCGGATCATTTACAACAAAATGGATGGACCTTGATAACATTATATGGAGTGAAATAAGTGAAACAGAAAAAACTGAGAACAGCATGATTTCATACATAGGTGGGTCATAAATTCGAGACTATGAGACATGGACAAGTGTGTGGTGGTTACGGGGTGAAGGAAGGGAGGGGAGGGAGCTAGTGAGGGGAGGGGAGGGGCACAAAGAAAACTGGATAGAAGGTGACAGAGGACAACATGACTTTAGTGATGGGTATGCAACTTAATGGAATGATAAGATAACCTGGAGATGTTTTCTTTGAACATATGTAGCCTGATTTATTAATTCACGCCTTTAAAATTAATAAAAATTAAAAAATAAAAAAATAGATAAAGAAGAACAAACAAAACAAAAAATGCATTAGTAAAAGGGATGTAAAAGATACAATAAAATGGAAAGATATTCTGTACTCATGGATTAGAAGAGTCAACATAGTATATGTGTTGATTCTTCCAAATGGCTATATTACTCAAAGCAATATACAGATTTAATGCAATTCGTATCAAAATCCTAATGTAATTTTTAAAATAAATAGAACAAAAATAAACATATTTGTATGGAACCACGGAAGACCCTGAATAGCCAGAGCAATCCTGAGGAGAAAGAATAAAGCTGGAGATATCACACTACTTGACTTTAAATTATACTACAGAGCTACAATAATCAAAACAGCATGGTACTGGCAGAAAAACAGACATGCAGATCAATGGAACAGAATGGAGAGGGCAGAAATAAAAGCACATGTATACTGGCAAATAATTTTTGACGAAGGAGCCAAAATCACACAGTGGAGAAAAAAAAGCTTCTTCAAAAACTGGTGTTGGGAAAATTAGAAAGCTACATGAAAAACAATAAAACCAGATTACAGTTTGTCTGTAAAACCCATGTACAAAATATTAATTCAAAATGTATTATACAGCCCTGACCAGGTGGTTCAGTGGATAAAGCATTGAGCTGGTGCACCAGAGGTCATTGGTTCAACCCTAGTCAGGGCACAGATAAGAAGCAATCAGTGAGTACACAACTAAATGAATAACTAAGTGAAATAAGTTGATGCTTCTCTCTAACTACGTCTCTCTTCCTTCCCTCTCCTTCCTTCTTTTCTATCTCTCTCTTTCTTTCCCTCTCTTTCTCTCCCTGCCTCTATCTCTTTCTCAATCAATGAAAAATAATTAAATTTATTGAAGATCTAAATATAAGATCTGAAACAATAAATTACATAGAAGGAAACATAGGTACTAAACCTGTGTACCTTGGTCGTAGAAAACATTTTATGAACTTGACCCCAAAGGCAAGGGAAGTAAAAGCAAAAATAAACAAAGGGGACTATATCTAACTAAAAAGCTTCTGCACAGCAAAAGAAACCAATAACAAAAGAAAAAGGCAAACAATGAAATGGGAGATGATATGAGCAAACAGCTGACAAGGGGTTACTATCCAAAATATGTAAAATATTTATTAAACTTAATACTAAACAAGAAAGCAATCCAATTTAAAAAATGGGCAGAGGACCTTAATGGACATCTCTCCCAAGAAGACATACAGATGGCCAACAGATACATGAAAAGATGTTCAACTTCATAGCTACTAGGGAAATGCAAATAAAAACTACAATGAGATACCACCTCACACCTGGCAGAATGACTATTATCAACAAGACAGGTAGTAATAACAAGTATTGAAGAGGTTGGGGAGAAAAAGGAACCTTCATTCACTGCTGATGAAGATGTAAATTGGTACAATCACTGTGGAAAAAGAGTATGAAGGTTCCTTAAAATATTAAGAATAAAGTTACCATATGACCTAGTAATCCCTCTTCTGGGTATCTACCTGAAAACTTGGAAACATTTATTCACAAACAAATGTCATCCATATGTTTATTGCAGCATTATTCACGGTGACCAAGACATGGAGACAACCAAAGGGTCTTTTTATAGAGGACTGGATAAAGATATGGTATATATATATACTGTGGAATATCACTCAGCCATAAGAAAAGATGAAGTGCTGCCATTAGCAACAACATGGATGGATCTTGAGAATATTATGCTAAGCAAAATAAGTCAGTAAAAAAAAAAGAGCTAAAAACCATATGATTTCACTCATATGTGGGATATAAAACTGAAACTCATAGACACAGGCAAAAGTATGGTGGTTACTAGAGGAAAGAGATAGGGAATGATGCAAGCAAGATAAAAGGGGTCAAATAAGTGGTAACAGAAAATGATTTAACTTTGGGTGGTGGACACACAATGCAATACTGTATATAGATCAAGAATCATAGAAATGTATACTTGAAACCTATATGATCGTATTAACCAATATCACTCCAATAAATTTAATTTTTAAAAGAATTGTACACTTGAAACCTATACTGTATAAGTTTATTAATATCACCCCAATAAATTCAATAGAACAAAAAAAAACCCAGATATAATATTTAGTCAAGAAAAATCTTAGGTTCTATTAAAAGAATGAGATCCAGACTTGGGAGTCAGGTCCCATTGCAGTCATACCTGACTCAGAGGTTTTATAAGCCAGAACCTTACAATATTTTCCCAGGCTTCTCAGAAGAACACACATCCTCCCAACAGCCCACCTAACAAAATGGGAAAGAAAAGTTCCTGGGACTTTACTTGCTTTGGTAATCCATGATTTAAGAACTAATTTAAGTTCTTCATCTTTCTTTGAAGAAGACAGTTACCTCCGTCTTCCAGATTAGTGTACCTGGCTCCTATTAGAGAAATGGGAGAAGAGAGAGGAGAAGGTATTTGTCAGGAAGTAAGAATTTCTTAAAAAAAATTACTTGAAGCAACAAAAAAGTAAAATGATAAGCCATTGTGCAAATACTTGGAAATAATACATTCACAGGCATGCAAAGCCATTCTGCTTTGATATCCTTAGGGGAAAATGGAGAAAGAGAAAAAACAAAATTTTCCATCTGTCAAATTTATTTGCAATTTGAATTTCATATTAGAATTTCTCCTGATTAATAACTGTTTAATATTTCTTACTATCAACCTCAGAGGTATTAGAAAGATTAATGCAATACCTTATAAAGCACCAAAAATACAAGGTGTGGCTAAAGTAGGTTTATGGAAAATAATACCAATAATTAATAATAGTACAAGAATTATCTCTATATTTTGCATACTCACAACTGTAAATCTACTTTTGCCCCACCTTTACAGCAGGTGCCCAAAATGGCTTAGTCCCTTTTCCTTCCCTTAATGCAACAAAGTCAATTTCTTGTGTAAGTTTTGGTATCTTCAGTCTTCTCTTGTAGTTTCAACACTCTCTCTCTCTCTCTCTCTCTCTTGAGGCTGGCATTTTTGAAGACTATAGATAACAGAAGGTTCCACCAGGCAATTCTAAGAGGTGAGGCATTTTCAAGGGGCATGTCACTTACCTACAAAGGAACTCACCAGAAGTTGTCTTCTTTCCTCCAAAATCTGAATTACCCTGTCTCTAGGGTTTAGTAATTGGATTCATATCAATTCTCTTCCTTCCCCATCTTCTGCCATTTTCTGTCCTGACTTTAGTAATTAATTCCCTCACCCAGGTCTGCGATGCTTTGATTTATACCTCACTGGTTTACCTCCCAATGCCTCTTCAGGAACGGAAAAGCCATTAAGCAAGGATTCGAATCATATAGTCCAAACCTAGAATGGCTTTAAATTTGTTCTTCTCAGCCCTGACCGGTTAGCTTAGCAGTAAAGCGTCAGCCGGGCATGTGAAAGTCCCGAGTTGACTTTCGGCCAGGGCACACAGGAGAAGCACCCATCTGCTTCTCTACCCTTCCCCCTCAACTTTCTCTCTGTCTCTCTCTTCCACTCCCACAGCCAAGGCTTCATTGGAGCAGAGCTGGTTCAAGTGCTGAGAATGGCTCCATGGTCTCTGCCTCACGTGCTAGAATGGCTCCGTTGCAGCGGAGCAGCGGCCCAGGTGGGCAGAGCATTGGCCCCTGGTGGGCATGCCTTGTGGATCCCGGTTGGGCGCATGCGGGAGTCTGTCTGTCTCCCTGCTTCTCACTTCAGAAAAATACAATAAACAAACAAACAAACAAACAAGTAAATAAGTAAATAAATTTGTTCTTCTCAGAGACCAGCTTGACCGACTTTTACAAGCCTAGGTTTCAATTAGGTAGGATCTTCAAGTCAGTAACTTTTCCCTTTTTTAGATAGTGTTTTTCTTTTTCTCCTAAGAAAGAAAAAAGTTTGGGAACAATATATATTTGTTTGGCCCACAAAAGAGAAGGGGAGCTGGAATGTATTTATGTCACTATTTTTTTTTTTTTACCTGAAGAGCTCCAATACACAAATAGCTACCTCCAGAAAATGAAAGGGCTGCACCTGAGCATAGTCAGTGTCAGAATCTGGCAAACAGTTCTACAGGTGTGTTTCTAAATCTCTGCCTTAGAATCATTTCTTTCTCTTTGTGTACGAATGCCATGGAGCGGGTGGACCAGGGAAAGTGGGTGGGTAATTGGGCAGCAGCACCACTTGTTTCTCAATTGGCAGCCTTTTAAAGCCTTTTATATCCTAAACAGCAACTGCCATTTTCGTTCTGCTTTCACTCCTCCTGGTGAATGTCTGCAGCAGACTTTGCCACCTCTGTTTTTATGGGCCTAAAAATTCTGTCCTCTGTCTATATCAGGAAAAACACCACATGCAAACCATCTGAACATAAACAACCAGGTATTTTACAGCATGGGATTTCTCCTAGTATCCCAGTTCCTACCTAATGGGAAAATCCCATTTTTAGCTTGGACTGCAATAGGAACTGTAATGCTAGTAGTTGAGGCCAAGTAGGTTCTCACTGAATTCAGGCAGCTGGTAGAGAAACTGTGGAGCGGGAAAGTGTTGGGCCATACCCATTTATTGGAGGCTCGCAAAGACAGGTGAGTGAGTAAACAACAAAAGGGAAAGAGCTAATTAAAAAAAGAAAAATCTGCTTTTCTTAGATAAAAGCCGAGGAAGCAGGGAAAACTGCACCTCACGGTGGCGAGAGAGTGACCTGGGAGAATTACCGCAGGAAAGCACCCATAGCCTTACATAGACCATGTACACGTGGTGCTGCCGCACGCCCACGCAACCATCAGGCAAAGTGCTTGCAGCCAGTAAACCAGGAGCAAGCCTAACACAGTGTTTTCCCCACATGAATACTTTTTATCATATGAAAGCTAGTGGAATAAAAATCCTTCCATTTGGTCAGCAGGTATAGAAAGAAAGCAGACTCTAGAACCCACCAAGAGCTCAGCATTGAGACAGGGCAGAACCATGCTACACAACCTGAGAAGGAATTCCTAAATTCATAAGGATTAACAGCAGGCTTCTTGCAGAGCCAGTATTTATTTATTTGGTTGGTTGGTTGGTTGATTGCTTTGTTTGGCTGGTTGATTGGTTGGATGGTTTTTTGATAAAGGCAATTGCTTTACCAACATGAAATGGAAAATTTGGTATTTAGCACATTGATTTTTAACTCTGGCTGCACATTAGAATCACCTGGGAGATTTTTAAAAATAAAAATGCCTGGGTAACCCCCACCAGAGATTTTGCATTAAACAAACAAACAAACAAAACAAGCAAACAAAAAACACTAGAGATTCTGATGCACAGTAGGGATTGAGAATAACTGATTTAGAATGTGGGGAAAGTTTATAAACAGAGTTTGTTTGTGGTTTGGTTTAATTTGCTAAAGAATAGGGATTCTGTGCATGAGTGTTTGAAGAGAAAGGAGGAGACAAGGACAATGTATGGTTTTAAGTCCAAGTAGGAAAAAATATAATGAAGAAGTCAAAAGGTGAAGGAACATTTTTCCTAAAAGACTAAGGAAGACCATAGTCACAAAGTGGAACCCAGATGATGAAGTTCAACAACAGAGATGGGGAAGGAGAACTCTCTCCACTGCTACTCAGAACCCAGCACTGCACTGACACCACCAGAATTGCTGGGTTGGAAGCACTGGCTGATAGCAGCTTCTGCACATGCGTTGTCATTTTCAAGAAGGGGATCAACATCAAAGGTGACAATAAGGCTCCTTGTCAAGGCAGCAGTGGTAGCAGTGGAACAATAGAAATTGTTCCAGAGTATATGTGCCTGGCACATAACAGGCATTCAACAAATATCTGTTGAATAGGAAGGTAGATGGCAGACACCACCAGGAGACTTCAGAAATAAATAAATGGAGAGAGAGAATCTGCAAGGGGATTGAGTACTACAGAAATGGAGATAGAATAAAAATGTATTCTGACCAAGCAGTGGTGCAGTGGATAGAGTGTCAACCTGGGACACTGAGGACCCAGGTTCGAAAACCAGAGGTCCTGGGATCATAAGTATGACCACATGGTCACTGACTTAAGCCCAAAGGTCGCTGGCTTGAGCAAGGGGTCACTTGCTCTGCTGGAACCCCCGTTCAAGGCACATATGAAAAATCAATCAATGAACAACTAAAGTGCCACAACTACAAGTTGATGCTTCTCATCTCTCTCCTTTTCTATCTGTCTGTCTGTCCCTCTCTTTCACTAAAAATAAATAAATAAATAAGCATCAAAATGTGAATTTATGTGACCTCTTTTGTACCCATAGACAGCACAATGAGAGTCGTCATAAGTTCTGAACCAAAGAATTTCCAGGTGGTATCATATTTAGAGATTCTTGGATTAGGTACATCCTCATTGAACCATTATTACCAAAATTATTGTCCTCAAACTCATTCTGAAAATTGGTAAAGAGAAAATAAATAATTGATTCTGCCTTTCCTATATGAACTGCTTCTTAGAGTGCCCAAATAGTTAATGAGAGAAAGTTCTTAATAAGAAAATCCCAATGTTGAAAAAACTGGACATCCACATGCAAAGGAGTGAAACTGGATCCTTACTTGATATCCCTCATAAAAACTAACTCCAAATGAATTAAAGACTTAACTGCAAGATCTGAAACCATAAAACTTCTAAAAGAAAACATTGGGAAAATTCTCCTTGACACTGGCCTTAGCAATGATATTTTAATATAACACTATAAGAACAAAAAACAAGTGAGACTACATCAATTTTTCAGAGAAAAAGTAGATTATTTGATCTAAAACATCTTTATTATCAAGAAAATATTTTTTCTAATGCTCTACTTTGGTTTTAATATGTTTCATATTATTTTCCAGATTTTATGACATTTAAATAATGACTTACAATATTTGTTATTATGGTGTCCTGAGTTAATTTGAATTGAACAATGTGCCAACTTTCTTAACCCCATGATCAATAGATTTTTTAACCTACTCATCACACCAATAGTTTGCTATCATTTTGGAAATGAAATATGTGAAACATTTCTCCATTATGCTTTAAAATTTATTCTAGTTATAATAGAGTGAAAATGCTCTCTGTAGGAAAACAGTTTGTAACATGCTGATTTGTCACATAAATTCACTAGAGTCTCTCATTTTTCTATAACTGAGCCCTTCTTTACCTCTAAGTATATCAATTACTCATTCTTCTTTTATTGAGTTTATTTATTCATTTTTAGAAAGGAGGAAGAGAGAAAGAGAGAGAGAGAGAGAGAGAGAGAGAGAGAGAGAAGGGGGAAAGAGCAGAAAGCATCAACTCCCATATGCGCCTTGACCAGGCAAGCCCAGAGCTTTGAACCAGTGACCTCAGTCTTCCACTTTATTCACTGTGCCACCACAGGCCAGGCCAATCACTCATTCTAAAACTACTGATGGTAACAAGAAATGTAGAAGAGGCATCCAAAACATAATGTGTTGTAATTGATATGATGTGAGCAGAAGTTACATCATATCTACCTCTTGATTTAATTTGCCTAAATACCTTTAGTCTATCTGGATTGAAATACACTAACAAAAGTTGTCATTTTTATGTTAAATATTCAGTATCATAAAAAGCACATTTTCTACAGAGTAACTGATCTAAGCATATTGTATTCAATCTGTAAAATAAAATAGAGATTCTCCTCTAATAATATAGTGAATTATTTTATCAGTTAAGATGATTTGGTTGCAAGAAATAGAAACTTTCTAACTCAAGCAGAAAAAAAATGTATGGGAAGATGATGGGGTAAATCACAGAATGAAAAAAAAGATGGGATAAACAGACTCAGAAAGGGCAGAAACCAGAGCAACCCCAGAGAAAAACAGAGACAGGACCTGATGAATGATCACTTTAGGGAGTGCTGCCCAGATAAATAGTGCCAACCACTTGTAGTCATTATATTACTCTTCTCAAGAATGTAAATGCCTTCTAGCCACCTGGCTTGGGTCAGGAGTCATCATGTCACTGATTAATAACCCTCTCAAAGCAAAACCAGGCTGTTGTTAAGAAGACAATAGCTGATGGGGGAACAAAAATGACAAATATTCACTGAAATCATTAATTTTAAAACATGCACAAAGCACCACTTAAAAGCAAGTCAATCATAAAAATTCCTCATTCAAAAAGTAGAGGCCAACCAGAAAGCTGTCCATAACATAAAGTACATCTCTTGCACATACACAACACACACACACATGTACACACAAGCAAACACACACACATCCACCCAAATACATGAGTAAAAATTATAAAGTATACAGTTTGAATAATATTCAGCTAATAATATAAGGGGTTCATTCATACATTCATCTACAAATATTTAGGCACTATTCTAAATACTGAGGATACAACACAGAAAAAAGAAAAAAAAATTTAATCCCTGTCTCATGGAATTTATATTTTAGCCAGAGGGAGAAACAATAGACAAGATAAACAAATTAAGTAACAACTTAAAGGATGACAAGTGCTCTGGAGAAAAAGAAATAAGGGAAGGTTAACAGAGAATAGAAAGTGCCAGGTCAAGCTTGCAAATTTAAAGAGTGTGATTAGGGAAGGCCTCTCACTGAGGTGACAATGGAGCAAAGACTTGTAGGAAGAGAGGAAGGCAGGTATCTGGAGGAAAGCATTCCTGGGAGAAAACAGGCACAAGGCACTGAGACAGGTCTACAGACCTGAGGTGTTCAAGGACCACAGAGAGTTGCTGGGGCCACTGCAGTGAGTGATAGGAGAGGGGTTGAAGGTAAAGGTCAGAAGTCAGAGGATGGTCAGGTCACATCAGGCCTTGTATGTCACTGTGAAGCCTTTGGCTTTTTCTCTGAGTAAGATGGGAACACCACATTGCAGAGGATTAATGCCCCCACCTAAGAATTTATCCTTCCCTTGAGTCATCTTTCTATTCCAAAATCTAACACATATCAGGACATTCTTTACTGACAGCTCTCAAAGCCTATCTGTATACATCCTAGGTGACCAGATGTTTCTGCAACATCTAGGCATTGTCTAACTCCCACATCATTGCTACTCAGCTAGCTGCCTCAGTGTCCAACCAGGACACGGAATCCACACAGTCATTGTTTTTCTTTCTTTCTTTCTTTTTTTTTTTTGTATTTTTCCAAAGTTAGAAGTGGGGAGGCAGACAGACAGACTCCTGCATGCGCTCAACTGGGATCTACCTGGCATGCCCACCAGGGGGCGATGCTCTGCCCATCTGGGGCGTTGCTCTGTTGCGACCAGAGCCATTCTAGCACCTGAGGAGAAGGCCATAGAGTCGACCTCAGCACCCAGGACAACTTTGCTTCATTGGAGCCTTGGCTGCAGGAGGAGAAGAGAGAGATAGAGAGGAAGGAGAGGGGTTAGGGTGGAGAAGCAGATGGGGGTTTCTCCTGTGTGCCAAATAGGAATTGCTAATGTAAGGAGCAGCTTCTACCCTGAGGGGTGACACATTGTGCCCAAGGAAGATCACTTCACCTCTTAGGACTGAGCTCCCTATCTGTGGGAGACAGGACAGCCATAGCTCACTAGATAGTCATTGCTGAGGTGCCATAGCTTTTGGAATTTGCTGGAAATCCTCCTTCTGGGGAGCCAGAGAAACCCATTCACAGAGAGGCACCATGACTTGGAACTGGCATCAAACCTGCAAAAGGAGCTCTCAGGGGAAGCTGCTTGTTGTGGAGTGCCATGGGTTGCCCTGCATTGCAGGAGCCAAGCATTGGAAGAGCCATTCAGTAAAGGAGCTGTACCAGAGCAGCCACACACCACTGGAGCTATGTGCTCATGAAGCTTGTGCTTTGCACTGTGGGCTCGGGAACGAACTCCCACTAGGAGCAGGGGCCCAAGAGAACGCACTGGATCCAGCCCAGAAGAACCTTAACTTGGTTCAAAAACTGGCTATCAAGCAGGGAGTGCAAGGAGAGACAGAAGAAAGAGAATGGTAGGTTGATTGCTTTCTCATATGTACCTTGACCAGGGGCTCCAGCTGGGCCAGTGAACCCTTGCTCAAGCCAGTGACCTTAAGCTCAAACCAGTAACGTTGGGGTCATGTCTATGATCCCATGCTCAAGCCAGCAACCTCAGGATTTTGCACCTGGGTCCTCAGCATCCCAGTTTGATGCTCTATCCACTGCACAACTGCCTGGTCAGGAAACAAGTAATCTTGTTTATGAGGTTTGTCTCTGGTGCCACAAGATGAAGACACTTAAAAGTTGATACAGGGGTAGACAAAAGTAGGCTTACAGTTGTGAGTATGCAAAACAGTTTATTCTTGTATTACTATTTATTGTATCACTTATTTGTATTACATCTGTAACCTACTTTTGCCCACCCCTATATAGAGGCTTTAACAAGGTTCCATCACCCATACCATTCATGGGGTCTCAGTAACACCTTACTCTCACAAGGTTTCATCCTTGAAATGGTTCAGGCTATGTGAATGGAATGTGCATTCCAAGGACCAGGGAAGCATAGGGAACCTCAGATTACACAGGTCCTTCTTGCAGGTCAACTGGAGGTCACATCCTCTCGATGACCTTCTCCAACACTCCACTGCTTCTGACTGGCTCTCACAATCTTACAAGTTCCCCCCTATTTCACAGTATGCCCCTGAGCAGCCAGCAAGAGGTTTCACAAGCACAGAGCTGGCTCATTCGGCATCTGCACTGGAGACAGATACCACAGCAGCAGTATAGGACCATGCAAGAAGAAACACAGTCTAAGACAATGAGGAACAATTTTTTTCTGCCAAGAGCCCCATGATTTGAACCACTGATTTACTAAGACCCCGTAGGCTGAGTGTTGGATCATTCATTTGTGTCCTCATGTGATTTAATAAAGCTGATGCATTAGCAGACTTATCAGGTGTGAAGACACAGCATCCTGTTTGTATAATGGCACAGGTGCCTGTTTATAAGGCAGTGATCATGTCCAAGGCCATTTTATTTTGGAGGACAGCTTTTCTCATTAGAGATAGTTTATTGTTCAGTAAGGCCTTCATTGGCCATGAGATAACCCTTGCTGGGTGAATTTAGTAAGGGATTCTATTTTTTTCTATACCATCCTCCAGGCTGACAGAGGGGACAAAGACAGTGGCCAAATGATTGTACTAGTGTGAAACAGAAAAGGCCCATCTAATCTTGAGAAGAGGGAGGTTAGCAATTTTTGTAACTGTGGGGCAGATTTTCCCTTGTGCCCAGGGAGAACCCACAGTACAGCCCAACAACCCAGGTGGAAGCCACGCCAAATATTTGTGTTGTATAAACATTAAGTCTCATTCTGGGCCACCCAGAAAATTCCTGGGAGGCATGACCAGTCATTGTCAAAGCAGTCACTCTTCTTTAGTGTGACAGAATGAATACACAGTTCCAGTAATACCATCCCATATTCTTTGTACAATTGGGTTAGTTTTGTTTAGGATGACCAGGTACTTAAATGTGCATAACCCATGTAAGCTACATGAACCCATCCAAATTTAAGCATAGACACCAATGGCTCTAATGGTGGTATTTTTAGGACCCTTCCAGTCAGAAGTTTGGTGGGCTGTTTTTGTAGTTTGAATGACAAAGAATACTCAATGTTATTGATAGTGTGTGCCACAGACCAGTTTTCTGGATCAGTACTGATACTATCAGATGAATTAATAGAACTATTCCTAGCTTGTTATTCCTTAACTTACTATTCTAGGGCTTTGGTAAATGGCCCCAGATAACTTTGGCAGTTGCCTTGGATGTTGTTATGCTATTATTGCATTAACCAAGTCATTGTATGTCAAGGACAATCTGGCATCCTTGGAAATATGCCATCCCACCCAGGCACTATGGAGACAGTTCTTTCTATGCATCCAACTGCTATATCTACTTGGGTTAATACCCAAGCTAGAGCATCAGCTTCCTGAATAGCAGGGGATGTCAGCATCTTATGAGCTGGGATGCAGAAGACAGTGAGAACCACCTCTGCTTCTGCAGACCAACCCAAATGTTTTTCCACATATACTAGCATCATGGAAAATGGCTACAGCTGTGGGAATGGTAGGCAGAATGTATCTTCCAAGGATAGGATCAAGGGTGAGGAGCCTCTAATTATTTATCCCCAGTCCAACTTGCAGGTCAACCAGCAGTCACTTCCTCTAGCATCTGATGACCACCTTCAACACTTCTTCTCCATACCTGTCCAGCATCCTCCAGTGACAAAACTTAACATCATGCCAGCTGGCAAAGAAATACTATTTCAAGGGCCCTACTCCATTTTCATAGAGCAGACAATGATGGATGGATTTGAAGCTAAGAGGTAAATTAACTGATAATTGTCACACCAGCTTTTCTTATGTGGATGCAATATTGGTCACATAAACTGTTGATGAACTTCAGTATTATACATTTCTCAGTGTTGCCTCTTTCTAATGCAAGGTACCCTCCCAACCCCCAAAATTCAAAACCATTTCTAAATCTGAAGTTCAGGTTTTGAAAAATATAGTCTGTCCAACAACCAAAAGAAAAATGTATATATAATTTATTTTGAATATTCTATACTTAGAAAACACCTGACCATCTATTTTATGCTCTGATGGGTCCTCTGGTTAAAGAATGCCTTTTGTAGGTCTGGGGACATAGTGTCCTGTATAATCATAAATTCAATTGCTTTTTATTTACTTTATATTCTTGCCTCTTAGTATTTGCTTTTGTTTTTCTTTCTTTCTGAGATAAGCACACATGTGTTGTCTTCCTCTACTTAGCTATATTATGAATTAATAACCCTATAAGCTATATCATGATGGAAAGAGCATCAGCTCTTTATAAGGCAGACCTGGTATTGAATTCTGATCTGACTCTATCACTTTCTGGATGTGGGGCATTAATCAGATCCCCATGAGCTCAGTTTCTTCATCTCTAACTGAGACAATACTAGCCACATGGCAGGGTTTAAAAAGACTACGTTTTCCTGGCCAGTTATCTCAGTCAGCTAAGAGTGTCATCCTGAAATGACAAGGTTGTGGGTTCTATTACTGGTCAGGGTACACATGGGAAGCAACCAAAGACTGCATGACTGAGTGGAACAACAAATGAATACTCCTCTTCCCCTTCCCCTTTCCCTCTATCCCTGTCCTCTCTCTGTCTCTCTAAAAATCAATAAAAATTAAGCCCTGGCCAGATAGCTCAGTTGGTTGAAGCATCGTCCTGGAGCACAGAGGTTGCCTGTTTGATTCTCCTGTCAAGTCACATAGAGGAGCAGCTCGAAGTTCCTGTCTCTCTCCCTTCTTCTCTCAAAACAAACAAACAAAGAAGACTAAATGGAACACCCAGTAGAGTATTTGCTCCAGAGAAAGTACCTATTTCAAAGGTGATCTGGATCTGTGAATTCCACAGCTCTGATATCTGTTCAGAGATTTATTCAACTGCCCATGGTAAAAGTAAGCATGACAATTAATTGAAACATTTATTCAAAGAAACAGCCACACAAGCATGAAATAAAGCTTTGTAAAGTGTTTTGTAAAATTACCATAGAATTTCAAAACAATACTGCAGAGTAGTTGAGGAAAAATAATAATGGGCATAGACACAAAAGGTTAGATATTCTCAGAAACATTACCTTTTCCAGTTGCTGTCCCTCCCTGACTTTTGTTATTCTTTACAATGAGAGAGAGTTTTTGAAAGTGAAATTTCATTTTCTCTTAAAATGTCTTGCTATAATAATTCTATTCTCAAATTAGAAATTTCAAATTATTATAAGAAAAGGAACCACGTTTTTTCTTTAAATTTTATTTAGAACATTAAATTTAACATGATGACATTGATAAATAAGAGTATATAGGTTTCAGGTAAACATTTCTATAGCATTTGAACTGTTTGTTGATTATGTTGTATACCAATAACATAAAGTCAAATTATTTTCCTTCATCGTATATTTGTGCCTTTTTACCCTCTTCCCCAAACCCCCTCCTCATAACCCCCTTCCTTGGTAACCACTTTACTTTTATCTATGTCAATGAGTCTCAATTTCATATCTCACTTATGTGTAAAATCATACAGTTTTTAGATTTTTATTTATTTCTTTTTTTTAAGTGAGAGACAGAGAGAGAGAGAGAGAAAGAGAGAGACAGAGACAGGCAGACAGACAGGAAGGAAGAGATGAGAAGCATCAGTTCTTTGTTGCAGCACCTTAGTTACTCATTGATTGATTTCTCATATGTGCCTTGACAAGGGGGCTATAGCAGAGCGAGGGACCCCTAGCTCAAGCCATAGACCTTGGGGTTCAAGCTAGCAACCCTGCATTCAAGCTAGTAGTGCACTTAAGCTGGATGAACCCATGCTCAAGCCAGCGACCTTGCGGTTTTGAACCTGGGTCCTCTGTGTTCCAGGCCGACGGTCTATCCACTGTGCCACTGCCTGGTTAGGCAACATTTTCTGATTTACCTATTTTACTCAGTATAATGTTCCCAAGATCCATCCATATTGTCATAAATGTCAATACAGTGTGTCCATAAAGTCATGGTGCACTTTTGACCAGTACAGGAAAGCAACAAAAGACGATAGAAATGTAAAATCTGCACCAAATAAAAAGAAAACTCTCCCAGTTTCACACCTATTCAGTGTAGTTCGATCTGGGCTCCATTTGTTGCCCTACACACATCCACACGATAGTGAAGTTCTTGCCACACACGAGTAGGGACGTCTGGTGTAACAAAGTGAATAATGTTTGTGATTCTCTGTTTTAAGTGATTAATGTTGTTGATACGTTCAATGTACATATGTTGCTTCACATAACCCCCAAAATAAAAGTCTAAGGGCGTCAGATCTGGGGTTCGTGGTAGCCATGGCTTGACAGAACCCCTGCCTATCCACCGCTGGGGGAATGTTCTATCCAGAAACTGACGAACAGGGGTGGCGTAGTGTGGAGGAGTGCTGTCCTGTTGAAAGATGACACCTTCTGGAAATTGTGGCACTGCATACAATTCCAACATGTCAAGATAGGTGTTTGCCATCACAGACTGCTCCATGAAAAGAAATAGGCCTATCACCTTATCATGCATCAGGTCACACCACATGTTCACTTTAGGGGTATTATATTCATACTCACCGTAGGCATGAGGATGTTCAGCAGCCCATATTCGTACATTATGGTGATGAACATGTCCACAGATATGGAAGGTCGCCTCATCGCTAAACACAATCTTCTGCAAAAATCTTGCATCATTTTCGATCTCATGAAGCATATCTGTAGCAAACGTGCATCGTGTGGGTCTATCTGACGGTTTGACAGCGTGCAACAGCCACACTTTGTACCCCATAAAACAGAGACGTTTCTTTAACATTTTATGAACTGTAATCTTGCTTAGGAGTAATTGTCGAGCACACGCATGCACAGATTTTTTAGGATTCCTCAGGTAGCTATCCTGAATAGCCTCTACAGACTCTTCACTGACTGATGGCCTACCAGAATGGGGTTTCTCCACCAAACTGCCGGTTTCCTTCAACTGCTTATCCCACAGAGTGATGTATTCCTATGTGGTGGTGCTTTGTAATAAATACGCCGATATTCATGTTGCACTTTGGTCACGGATTCGAATTTAGCGAGCCACAGAACACACTGAACTTTCCTCTGTACTGTCCACCTCTTGACTGGCATGGTCGTGGGCTGCTCCGCTGTAAACACGGTGTTACGTCATCATCTGCACATGCGCACATGCTGCCACATCATCTTACAGAAACTGGGAGGGTTTTCCTTTTATTTGGTACAGATTTCACATTTCTTTTTTTTTCTTTTATTAATTTTAATGGGATGACATTAATAAATCAGGTTACATACATTCAAAGAAAACATCTCCAGGTTATCTTATAATTCAATTATGTTGCATACCCATCACCCAGAGTTAAATTGTCCTCTGTCACCTTCTATCCAGTTTTCTTTGTGCCCCTCCCCTCCCCCTGCTCCCTCCCGCTCCTCCCTCCCCACCCTGTAACCACCACACTCTTATCCATGTCTCATAGTCTCACTTTTATGTACCACCTATGTATGAAATCATGCTGTTCTCAGTTTTTTTCTGTTTTATTTATTTCACTCCGTATAATGTTATCAAGGTCCATCCATTTTGTTGTAAATGATCCGATGTCATTATTTCTTATGGCTGAGTAGTGTTCCATAGTATATATGTACCAAAGCTTTTTAAACCACTCATCCTCTGACGGACACTAGGGCTGTTTCCAGTTCTTTGCTATTATGAACAATGCTGCCTCGAACATGGGGACGCGTTTCTTCTTTTCGAACAGTGTTATGGTGTTCTTAGGGTATATTCCTATAAGTGGGATAAGTGGGTCAAAAGGTAGTTTGATTCTTAATTTTTTGAGGAATCTCCATACTGACAGTGGCTGCACCAGTCTGCATTCCCACGAGCAGTGCAGAAGGGTTCCCTTTTCTCCACATCCTCGGCAGCACTTGTTCTGTGTTGTTTTGCTGATGAGTGCCATTCTGACTGGTGTGAGGTCATATCTCATTGTGTTTTTTTTTTTATATTTTATTATTATTAATTCTAATGGGGTGACACCAATAAATCAGGGTACATATGTACAATGAAAACATCTCCAAGTTATCTTATCATTCAATTGTGTTGCATACCCATCACCAAAAGTCAAATTGTCCTCTGTCACCTTCAATCTGGTTTTCCCTGTGTCCCTCCCCTCCTCCTTATCCCACTCTTCCCTCCCTCCCCCCATCCCATAACCACCACTTTCTTGTCCATGTCTCATATTCTCACTTTTATGTCCCACCTATGTATGTAATCATACTGTTCTCAGTTTTTCTTTTTTTCTGATTTACTTATTTCACTCCGTATAATGTTATCAAGGTACATCAATTTTGTTATAAATGATCCGATGTCATCGTTTCTTATGGCTGAGTGGTATTCCATAGTATATATGTACCAAAGCTTTTTAATCCACTCGTCTTCTGACGGACACTTGGGCTGGTTCCAGATCTTTGCTATTGTGAACAATGCTGCCACGAACATGGGGTCGCATTTTTTCTTTTCGAACAGTGCTATGGTGTTCTTAGAGTATATTCCTAAAAGTGGGATAGCTGGGTCAAAAGGCAGATCAATTTTTAATTTTCTGAGGAATCTCCAAACTGTTTTCCACAGTGGCTGCACCAGTCTGCCTTCCAACCAGCAGTGCAGAAGGGTTCCCTTTTCTCCAATTCCTCGCCAGCACTTATTCTGTGTTGTTTTGCTGATGAGTGCCATTCTGACTGGCGTGAGGTGATATCTCACTGTGGTTTTAATTTGCATTTCTCTAATGATTAGTGATGTTGAGGATTTTTTCATATGCCTATTGGCCATCTGTATGTCCTCTTTGGAGAAATTTCTATTCATTTCTTTTGCCCATTTTTTGATTGGGTTGTTTGTCTTCCTGGTGTTGAGTTTTATAAGTTCTTTATAAATTTTAGTTATTAACCCCTTATCAGATGTGCTGTCGAATATGTTCTCCCTTTGTGTGGTTTGTCTTTTTATTCTGTTCCTATTGTCTTTAGCTGTGCAAAAACTTTTTAGTTTGATATAGTCCCATTTGTTTATCTTGCCTTTTATTTCAGTTGCCCATGGAGATAAATCGGCAAATATACTGCTGCTACAGATGTCGGAGAGCTTGCTGCCTATGTTTTCTTCTAAGATGCTTATGGTTTCACAGCTTACATTTAAGTCTTTTATCCATTTTGAGTTTGTTTTTGTGAATGGTGTAAGTTGATGGTCTAGTTTCATTTTTTTGCAGGTAGATGTCCAATTTTCCCAACACCATTTGTTAAAGAGGCTGTCTTTACTCCACTGTATGTTCTTTCCTCCTTTGTCAAATATCAGTTGTCCATAAAGCTGTGGGTTTATTTCTGGGTCCTCTGTTCTGTTCCATTGATCTATGTGCCTGTTCTTATGCCAGTACCAGGCTGTCTAGAGTATAATGGCCTTATAGTAAACCTTGATATCTGGAAGAGTGATACCTCCTGCTTTATTTTTTCTTTTTAAGATTGTTGAGGCTATTCGTGTTCTTTTTTGGTTCCATATAAATTTTTGGAATATGTGTTCTATATCTTTGAAGTATGTCATTGGTATTTAAATTGGTAATGCACTGAATTTATAAATTGCTTTTTGTAATATAGACATTTTAATGATGTTTATTCTTCCTAGCCATGAGCACGGTATATGCTTCCACTTGTTTGTATCTTCCTTGATTTCTTTTATCAATGTTCTATAATTTACCGAGTACAAGTCCTTAACCTCCTTGGTTAAATTTACTCCTAGGTACTTTATTTTTTTGGCTGCAATAGTGAAGGGGATTGTTTCCTTAATTTCTTTTGCTGATATTTCATTGTTGGTGTATAGAAATGCCTCTGATTTCTGAGTATTGATTTTATATCCTGCCACCTTGCTGAATTCATTTATAAGGTCCAGTAGTTTTTTGACTGAGACTTTAGGGTTTTCAATATACAATATCATATCATCTGCAAATAGTGACAGTTTTACTTCTTCTTTTCCAATTTGGAGGCCTTTTATTTCTTCTTGTTGTCTGATTGCTGTAGCTAGGACTTTCAGAACTATGTTGAATAAGAGTGGTGAACGGGGGCATCCTTGCCTGGTTCTTGATCTTAAGGGGATTGCTTTTAATCTTTGTCCATTTAGTATGATGTTTGCTGTAGGTTTATCATAGATGGCCTTTATCATGTTAAGGAATGTTCCCTGTATTCCCACTTTACTGAGAGTTTTGAGCATGAATGGGTGCTGGATTTTATCAAATGCCTTTTCTGCATCTATTGAAATGATCATGTGATTTTTGTCCTTCCTTTTGTTTATGTGATGAATCACATCGATTGATTTGCGAATATTGAACCAGACTTGCCTCTCCAGAATAAATCCCACTTGATCGTGGTGTATGATTTTTTTCATATATTGCTGGATCCGGTTGGTTAATATATTGTTGAGAATTTTAGCGTCTAAATTCATCAGGGATATAGGCCTATAATTTTCTTTCTTTGTGTTGTCTTTGCCCGGTTTTGGGATCAGAATTATGCTGGCCTCATAAAAGGAGTTTGGAAGTCTTCCTTCCTCTTGAATTTTTTTTTTTTAAACTTCTTTTTATTTTATTCATTTTAGAGAGGAGACACAGAGTGAGAGAGAAAGTGAGAGAGAGAAAGATGGAAAGGGGGGAGGAGCTGGAAACATCAACTCCCATATGTGCCTTGACCAGACCAGTGCAGGGTTTTGAACTTGGGCCCCAGTGTTCCCAGGTCGATGCTTTATCCACTGCGCCACCACAAGTCAGGCGCTCTTGAATTTTTTGCAATAGCTTGAGAAGGATAGGAGTTAGTTCTTCTTTGAATTTTTGATAGAATTCACTTGTGAAGCCATCAGGCCCTGGACTTTTTTTTGGGGGGAGTTTTTTGATAACTGTGTCGATCTCATTTGTTGTAATTGGTCTGTTTAGGTGATCTGATTCTTCCAGATTGATTTTTGGAAGGTTATATGATTCAAGAAATTTGTTCATTTCACCAAGATTGTCTAATTTTTTGGCATATAGTTCTTCATAGTATTTTTTTAAAATGCTTTGTATTTCTGTTGTGTCAGTTGTTATTTCTCCCCTGTCCTTTCTAATTTTTTTTTATTTGAGTCCTCTCTCTTTTTTTCTTGGTGAGTCTAGTTAAAGGTTCATTAATCTTGTTTACCTTTTTAAAGAACCAGCTTCTGGTTTCATTGATCCTCTGTATTGTTTCCTTAGCCTCTATGTCATTTATTTCTGCTCTGACCTTTATTATTTCCTTCCTTCTACTTGTCTTGGGTTTTATTTGTTGTTGTATTTCTAGTTCTTTTAGATGCAGGGTCAGGTTGCTTATTTGAGCTTTTTCTAGCTTCTTATGACATGCCTGTAGTGCAATAAACTTTCCTTTCAGAACTGCTTTTGCTGTGTCCCATAAATTTTGAGTTGATGTATGCTCATTATCATTTGTTTCTAGAAACTTTTTTATTTCTTGTTTGATCTCATTGTTAATCCATTCATTATTTAATAACATGCTATTTAGTTTCCAAGTGTTTGAGTATTTTTCAGTTTTTCTTTTGTGGTTAATTTCTAGTTTCATGGCATTGTGATCAGAGAAAATGCTTGATATGATTTCAATCTTCTTAAATTTATTGAGACCATTTTTGTGTCCTAACATGTGGTCTATCCTAGAAAATGTACCATGAGCGCTTGAGAAGAATGTATATTCTACTGCTTTAGGGTGAAAAGTTCTGAAGATATCTATTAAATCAAGTTGATCTAGTGTCTCCTTTAAGTCTGCTGTTTCTTTATTAATTTTCTTTCTTGAGGATCTATCCAGTGTTGTTAGAGGGGTATTGAAATCCCCTACTATGATAGTATTGCTGTTAATCTCGCCCTTTATATCCATCAAAGTCTGCTTTATGTATGTCGGGGCTCCTATATTTGGTGCATAGATATTTATAATAGTTATATCTTCCTGTTGAATTGTTCCCTTTATCATTATGTAGTGTCCTTCTTTATCTCTTACTACAGCCTTTGTTTTAAAGTCCATTTTGTCAGATATAAGTATTGCTACCCCTGCTTTTATTTCATTTCCATTTGCATGAAATATTTTTTTTATCCTTTTACTTTCAGTCTATGAGCATCTTTTGTTTTAAGGTGTGTCTCTTGTAGACAGCATATGTATGGGTCCTGTTTCTTTATCCATGCAGCTAACCTATGTCTTTTGATAGGATCATTTAATCTATTTACATTTTTGGTTATTATTGATATGTAGTTGTTTATTGCCATTTTATTCTTTAAAGCTGTATTCTTCTTTTGCTCTATTCATTTCTCCCTTTAAACTTTTCACAAGAACCCCTTAGTATCTCTTGTAGAATTGGTTTGGTTTTTATGAATTCCTTGAGGCTTTCTTTTTCTGGGAAGCTCTTTATTTCTCCTTCAATTTTAAACGTTAGCCTTGCTGGATAAAGTAGTCTTGGTTGTAGGTTCTTGTTCTGCATTACTTTGATTATATCTTGCCATTCCCTTCTGGCCTCAAGTGTTTCTGTTAAGAAGTCTGATGTCATCCTTATGGGGGCTACTTTGTAGGTCATAGTCTTTTTTACTCTAGCAGCTTTAAAAATTTTTTCTTTATCCATTAGTTTTGGTATTTTAACTATGATGTGTCTTGGTGTAGATCTTTTTATGTTTCTCTTTAATAGAGTTCTGTGGCTTCTTGAACATGTGGAGTGTTTCCCAGTCTTAATTTAGGAAAGTTTTCTGCTATGATTTGATTGAACAAAGTTTTCATTTCCTGTCCTCTCTCCTCTTCTTCAGGCACCCCTATGATGCGAATGTTGTTTCTCTTCATGTTGTCACAAAGCTCCCTTAGAGTTTCCTCACATTTTTAAAGTCTCTTTTCCTTTTTCTTCTCTGCTTCTCTGCCTTTTTTTATTGTGTTCTCTACTTGCTTATTCGATCTTCAGCGTGATTCATCCTGCTTTTAATTCCTTCCATTGTGGTCTTCATTTCTGTGTGATTCTTTTTTATTATTTCAATTTCGTTTTTTATACTTGTTATCTCTTTATTTAGGTGTTCATAATGACTATCCATTGTTGCTCTAATTTCTTTGAACATCCTAACTATCATTATTCTAAATTCTGCTTCTGGTAGTTTGGTTATATCTGGTTCATTCAGGTCCTTCTCTGGGGATTTCTCTTGATTCATTCGGTTTGCATTCCTCTGCCTGCCCATTTTTTCTGTGTATAAGCAAGTTGTGGCCACTGGAGTTCAGTAGGTGTTGCCTTTGTGTTCTCTAGGTGTGGTCTGTCTGCAGGCCCCCCACCCCTCTGCCGCTGCCTAGGGTGGTTGGGTATGAGCGTTGCCAGCACCGGCCCACTGTGGCTTTTGCTGTGATTTCTGCCTCTCCTCCGTGGGTGGGGCTGTCACTGAAGCCACAAGTCTTAGCACCAAGGGCAGAGGTGAGCACCTTTGCTCAGCTGCGGACCCAGCCTATTTCCGGACTTCTGCCCAGAACCCTCAGTCAGAGCCTGCTCGCCACAGTTTCGCGTGTTGGGCAGGGCTTTTTACGTGCTCTCAGCTGTGAGCGTTTGCCCGTCTGGAGATTTAGCCCCGCCCTCGATGCCAGGGCCCTTCTGCGCAGGGTCGCAAACCCACGTTTATTGGGCCGGGCCTGTTTGCTGGCTTCCGCTCAGCTGCGTACTTCTGCTCCTCCCGGACTCTACCCTGCCCCCGCGTTCGGAGCCCGCTCGTGCACGTATGAATGCAATCCGTGGTTTCTCCGGCCGGGCGGGGATAGTAGCGTGAGCTCAGCTGCGAGCTTCCACTTGTCTCGGGGTCTAGCTCGTTCCCGAGCTCGGAGCCTGCTCGCGTACATATACTGACCAACCGTGGTTTCTCCGGGCGGGGTGGGGGAGCTGGTAGCGTGAGCTCAGCCGCAAGCCCCTGCTCATCCCTGGTCCTAGCCCGGTCCCCGCGGTCAGGGCCGGCTTGCGCAGGGTCGCAGAGCAGATTTCTGCCCGTTCCTGGCCTCCTGCTTTGTCCCCGTAAGTGGGATTAAAGGCGGGCCCGCAGCTTCCAGACCGCTTTCGTGCGTCCCCTCTGACCCTCTGGGGTAGACCGAGCTCCCACTGGCTTGGCCTCTGCCCACGCTGACAGAACCGCGTTTCAGCGTCCTGTCGCCCCAAATCCTTAAGCAGCCCTCAGCAAAGTAGGAAGGGACCTAATACTCCACACTGTAGGCCTGGGAGCTCCCTCACTTGTTTCACAGCTCAAAACTGTCCAAACCCCTCTTCTAGGCTCTGGGACTGCAGTCTGGGGCTTGGTTCCTGGGACCCAGGTCTCTCCCTCTCTGCCAAACTCTCCTCCCACCACGCGGGTCTCTCCGGGCTGCAGTTTGCTCCGGGGAGCTGGGCAGACCTCTTCTCGTTTTCGCTATTCCTACCAATCTCAATGTGGCTTCTTCTGTGTTCCTTGGTTGAAGAGTCCACTTAGTTTAGTTCATAGTTGGTTTATCCAGATGATGGTTCTTTAAATTGAGTTATAATTCACTTTGCTTCTGGGAGTTTTAAGTTGGTACGTCCGCCTACTCCGTCGCCATCTTGCTTCCTCATCATTGTGGTTTTAATTTGCAATTCTTTAATGATTAGTGATGCTGAGCATTTTTACATATGCGTATTGGCCATTTGTATGTCCTCTCTGGAGAAATTTTTATTCATTTCTTTTGCTCATTTTTTGATTGGATTGTTTGTATTCCTGGTGTTGAGTTTTATAAGTTCTTTATAAATTTTAGTTATTAACCCTTTATCAAACGTGTTGTCGAATATGTTCTCCCATTGTGTGGTTTGTCTTTTTATTCTGTTCTTATTGTCTTTAGCTGTGCAAAATTTTTTTAGTTTGATATAGTCCCATTGTTTATCTTGCCTTTTATTTTATTTGCCCATGGAGATAAATCGACAAATATATTGCTGCTACAGATGTCGGAGAGCTTGCTGCCTATGTTTTCTTCTAAGATGCTTATGGTTTCACAGCTTACATTTAAGTCTTTTATTCCTTTTGAGTTTATTTTTGTGAATGGTATAAGTTGATGGTCTAGTTTTATATTTTGCAGGTAGATATAAAATTTTCCCAACACCATCTGTTAAAGAGGCTGTCTTTACTCCATTATATGTTCTTTCCTCATTTGTTAAATATCAGTTGTCCATAAAAGTGTGGGTTTATTTCTGGGTTCTCTGTTCTGTTCCATTGATCTATGTGCCTGTTCTTATGCCTGTACCAGGCTGTCTTGAGTATAATGGCCTTGTAGTAAACCTTGATATCTGGAAGAGTAATACCTCCTGCTTTATTTTTTCTTTTTAAGATATCTGAGGCTATTCCTGTTCTTTTTGGTTCCGTATAAATTTTTGGAATATGTGTTCTATATCTTTGAAGTATGTCATTGGAATTTTAATTGGTATTTCATTGAATTTATAAATTGCTTTGGGTAATATAGACATTTTAATGATGTTTATTCTTTCAACTATAAGCATTGTATATGCTTCCACTTGTTTGTTTCTTTGTTGATTTCTTTTATCAATGTTTTATAATTTTCTGAATACAAGTTTTTAACCTCCTTGGTTAAATTTACTCCTAGGTACTTTATTTTTTTGGCTGCAATAGTGAAGGGGATTGTTTCCTTAATTTCTTTTGCAGACAGTTCATTGTTGTTACATAGAAATGCCTCTGATTTCTGAGTATTAATTTTATATCCTGCCACCTTGCTGAATTCATTTATAAGGTCCAGTAGTTTTTTGACTGAGATTTTAGGGTTTTCTGTATACAATAATATATCATCTGCAAATAGTGACAGTTTTACTTCTTCTTTTCCAATTTGGATGCCTTTTATTTTTTCTTCTTGTCTGACTGGTGTAGCTAGGACTTCCAGAACTAAGTTGAATAAGAGTGGTGAAAGGGGACAGTCCTGCCTGGTTCCTGATCTTAAGGGGATTTCTTTTAATTTTTGTCCATTTAGTAGGATGTTTTCTGTGGGTTTGTCATAGATGGCCTTTATTATGTTAAGGAATGTTCCTTGTATTCTCACTTTACTGAGAGTTTTGATCATGAATGGGTGCTGGATTTTATCAAATGCCTTTTCTGCATCTATTGAAATTATCATGTGATTTTTGTCCTTCCTTTTGTTTATTTGATGAATCACATTGATTGAGTTGCGAATATTGAGCCATCCTTGCCTCTCCAGAATAAATCCCACTTAATCATGGTGTATGATTTTTTTCATATATGGCTGGATTCGGTTGGCTAATATTGTATTGAGAATTTTAGTGTCTAAATTCATCAAAGATATTGGCCTATAATTTTCTTTCTTTGTGTTGTGTTTGCCCGGTTTCAGGATCAGAATTATGCTCGCCTCATAAAAGGAGTTTGGAAATCTTCCATCCTTTTGAATTTTTTGAAATAGCTTGAGGAGAAGAGGAGTTAGTTCTTCTTTGAATTTTTGATAGAATTCACTTGTGAAGCTATCAGGCCCAGGACTTTTCTTTTTTGGGAGTTTTTTGATAACTGTTTCGATCTCATCTGTTGTAATTGGTCTGTTTAGGTGCTCTGATTCTTCCAGATTGATTTTTGTAAGATTATATGATTCAAGAAATTTGTCCATTTCACCTAGGTTGTCTAATTTTTAGGCATAGAGTTCTTCATAGTATTTTCTTACAACACTTAGTATTTCTGTTGTGTCAGTTGTTATTTTTCCACTCTCGTTTTTAATTTTATTTTTTTGAGTCCTCTCTTTTTTTTTCTTGGTGAGTCTAGTTAAAGATTCATCGATCTTGTTTACCTTTTCAAAGAACCATCTCCTGGTTTCATTGCTCCTCTGTATTTTTTTCGTATCCTCTATGTCATTAATTTCAGCTCTGATCTTTATTATGTCCTTCTTTCTACTAGTCATGGGCTTTATTTGCTGTTGTTTTTCTAGTTCTTTTATATGGAAGCAGGATCATGTTGCTTATTTGAGCTTTTTCTAGCTTCTTATGATATACCTGTAATGCAATGAGCTTCCCTCCCACTACTGCTTTTGCCATGTCCCACAAATGTTGAGTTGATGTATGCTCATTATCATTCGTTTCTAGAAAGTTTTTTGTTTCTTCTTTGATCTCATTGTTAATCCATTCATTATTTAATATTAAGCTATTTAGTTTCCAAGTGTTTGAGTATATTTCAGTTTTTCTTTTGTGGTTAATTTCTAGTTTCATGGCATTGTGATCAGAGAAAATGCTTGATATGATTTCAATCTTCTTAATTTCGTTGAGACCACTTTTGTGTCCTAACATGGGGTCTATCTCAGAGAATGTACCATGAGTGCTTGAGAGGAATGTATATTCTACTGTTTTAGGGTGAAAATTTCTGAAAATATCTATTAAATTGAGTTGATCTAGTGTATTCTTTAAGTCTACTGTTTCTTTATTAATTTTCTTTCTTTAGTATCTGTCCAGTGTTGTTAGTGGGGTATTGAAATCCCCTGCTATTATGAAATTGCTGTTAATCTCGCCCTTTATATCCATCAAAGTCTGCTTTATGTATGTCGGCCTCCTATATTTGGTGCGTAGATATTTATAATAGTTATATCATCCTTTTGAACTTTTCCCTTTATCATTATGTAGTGTTCTTCTTTATCTCTTACTACAGCTGTTGTTTTAAAGTTCATTTTGTTAGATATAAGTATTGCTACCCTGGCTTTTTTTAAATTTTCATTTGCATGAAATATTTCTTTTATCCATTTACCTTCAGTTTATGTGCATCTTTTGTTTTAAGCTGTGTCTCTTGTAGACAGCATATGTATGGGTCCTGTTTCTTTTTTCATGCAGCTACCACATGTCTTTTTATTGCATAATTTAATCTATTTACATTTAAGGTTATTATTGATATGTGGTTGTTTATTGCCATTTTATTCTCTAAAGCTGTATTCTTCTTTTGCTATATTCTTTCCTCCCTTTGAACTGTTCACAACAGGCCCCTTAGTATCTCTTGTAGAATTGGTTTGGTTTTTATGAATTCCTTGAGGCTTTTTTTGTCTGGGAAGCTCTTTATTTCTCCTTCAATTTTAAACGTTAGCCTTGCTGCATAGAGTAGTCTTGGTTGTAGGTTCTTGTTTTTCATTACTTTGAATATATCTTGCCATTCCCTTCTGGCCTGTAGTGTTTCTGTTGAGAAGTTAGATGTCATCCTTATGGGGCTCCTTTGTAGGTGATAGCCTGTTTTTGTCTAGCAGCTTTTAAAATTTTCTCTTTACTCCTTAGCTTTGGTATTTTAACTATGATGTGTCTTGGTGTAGATTTCCTTGGGTTTCTCTTTAATGGAGTTCTCTGTGCTTCTTGAATGTGTGAAATATTTTCCAGCCTTAATTTAGAGAAATTTTTTGCTATGATTTGATTGAACGAAGTTTCCATTTCCTGTCCTCTCTTCTCTTCTTCAGGCACCCCTATGATGCGAATGTTGTTTCTCTTCATGTTGTCACAGAGCTGCCTTAGAGTTTCCTCACATTTTTTGAGTCTCTTTTCTTTTTTCTGATCTGCTTCTGTGCCTTTGTTTATTGTGTCCTCTAACTTGCTGATTTGACCATCAGCCTCATCCATCCTTCTTTTAATTCCGTCCATTGTGATCTTCTGTTCTGATACTGTATTTGTCATTTATCTTGATTCTTCTTTATTATTTCAATTTCCTATTTTATAGTTGTTATCTCTATATTTATGTGTTTGTAATGACTATCCATTGTTGCTCTAATTTCTTTGAACATCCTAACTATCATTATTTTAAACTCTGCATCTGGTAATTTGGTTATATCTGGTTCATTCAGGTCCTTTTCTGGGGATTTCTCATGATTCATTTGGGTTGCATTTTTTTGCCTGCCAATTTTTTCTGTGTATAAGAAGGGTTTGGCCACTGGAGTTTAATGGATGTTGCCTTTGTGTTCTCTAGTTGTGGTCTGTCTGCAGGCCTGTCACCCGCTCTGCAATTGCCTAGTGTGGTTGTGTATGGGCATTGCCAGCGTCAGCCCACTGCGGCTGTTGATGTGATTTCCGCCTCTCATCCGTGAGAGAGGCTGTGTTCTGGTGCCCGGCTCTATAAGCCTCAGCCTGCTTGGGCCTTTGCCTAGCCCCCATAGGTTGGGTTGCGCAGTGCACTCAGGCCGCAAGCCTTAGTTCAAAGGGTAGGTGTGAGCACCTTTGCTCTGCTGCAGACCCAGCCTGTTCCCGGGCTTCCGTCCAGCCCCTGTGGTCAGAGCCTGCTTGCCACAGTTTCTCGGTTTGGACGGGGCTGCTGACGTGCACTCAGCGTTGAGCCTCTGCCCATCTTGACTTTAGCCCCGCCCTTGAGGCCACGGCCTGCCTGCGCAAGATCGCACACCACAGTTTATCAGGGCAGGCGGGGCTACTGGTGTATGCTCAGCTGTGAGCTTCTGCTCATCCGGGGCTTTAACTCCGCCTCCGCGTTCAGAGCCAACTCACGCATGCAGAACGTTAAACTGCAGTTTCTTGGGCAGGCGGGGCTGCTGGCATGCACTCTGCCGTGAGCCTCCTCCTGTCCCTGGTCCTAGCCCCGCCCCCACTGTCAGGGCCGGCTTGGGCAGATTCTCCGGTCGCAGAGCAGCTCTCTGCTCATTCCTGGCCTCCCGCTTTTCCCCCACAGGTGGGGCTACAGGCTGGCCCGCAGCTGCCGGACCGCTTTCGCGCATCCCCTCTGCCCCTGCTGGGCTAGACCAAGCTCACACCGGCTGGGCCTCTGCCCCTGCCGACATAACCACATTTCAGCGTCCTGCCGCCACCGTCCCTTCAGCAAGCCCTCAGCAGTGTGGGTGGGTGCACTGCAGCTCAGACCCTAACACTCCATACTGTAGTCCTGGAAGCTCCCTCTGTCTAAGCAGCTCTGCTCTAAGTGCCATGGGAGAGCTTGTTTGGCTGGTGTCCTGTCTCCCTTTTGCTGGTATTGCTACTTCCAGGGGAAATATTCATTTTTGATTAGGGAAGTGACTCAGCCCAGGGGTTAGGGTAGCTGTCCGTCAGAGTGTTTCTCCCTGTGACTTCCAGTCCACACTCTCTTCCCAGTGCTCTGGTCCACTCCTGTGTCCTTGTTCCCCGGAGCCCCGGGTGAGTGGTTGCGAGAGAGGTTTTCTCCGGTGACCCTTTTTTAAGAATCTTGGGTCTGAGTAAACTGTCTCTTTCTCACAAACAGTATCCTCACTTGTTTCACAGCTCAATACTGTCCAAACGCCTCTTCTAGGCTCTGGGGCTGCAGGCTGGGGCTTTGTTCCTGGGACCCAGTTCCCTCCCTCTCCGCCAAACTCTCCTTCCACCATGCAGGTCTCTCCAGGCTGCCATTTGCTCTGGGGAGCTGACGGCCCTCTTCACGTTTTTGCTTTTCCTACCAGTCTCAATGTGGCTTCTTCAGTGTTCCTTGGTTGAAGAGTCCACTTAGTTTAGTTCAAAGTTGGTTTATCCAGATGATGGTTCTTAAAATTAAGTTATAATCCACTTTGGTTCTGGGAGTTGGAAGTTGGTACGTCCGCTTACTCCGTCGCCATCTTGCCATCTCCAGATTTCACATTTCTATCGTCTTTTGTTGCTTTCCTGTGACAGGTCAATAGTGCACCATGACTTTTCGGACACACTGTATGTTGTCATTTCTTATGGCTGAGTAGTATTCCATTGTATATATGTACCACATCTTCTTTATCCAATCCTTTATCGAGGGACATTTTGGTTGTTTTCATGTCTTGGCCACTATGAATAATGCTGCAATGAACATGGGGCTGCATGTGTCCTTATGTGCCAATGTTTTTGAGTTTATGGGGTAGATACCCAGTAGATGGATTGCTGAATCATATGGTAGTTCTATTCTTAATTTTTTGAGGAAACACCATGCTTTCTTTCATAATGGTTGTAGTAATTTACAGTACATTTCCACCAACAGTGAATGGGGGTTGCTTTTCATCCACAGCCTTTCCAACACTTTTTATTACCTGTCTTATTGATAATAGCCAATCTAACAGGTGTGAGGTGGTATCTCATTGTAGTTTTGATTTGCATTTCTCTAATTGCTAGTGAAGATGAGCATCTTTTCATGTATCTGTTGACCATTTGTGTGGCCTCTTGGAAGAACTGTCTGTTCAGGTCCTCCCTCCATTTTGTAATTAGATTGTTTGCTTGTTTGTTGCTGAGCTTTGTGAGTTCTTTATCTATTTTGGATGTTAACCCTTTATCAGACCGGTTGTTTGCAAACATCATCTCCCATTTAGTTGGCTTTCTGTCTTGTTGTCAGTTTCTTTTGCCGTGCAGAAGGTTTTAGTTTGATATAATCCCATTCATTTATGCCTTTATTTCCCTTGCCTTTGGGGTCAAATTCATAAATTGTTCTCTTTGGCCAAATTCCATGAGTTTAGTACCTATGTTTTCTCCTGTGTAATTTATGTTTCAGATGTTTTATTTAGGTCTTTGATCTATTTTGAATAAATTTTTGTGCAGGAGATATACTGTAGTCCATTTTTATTCTTTTACATGTCCTTTCCAATTTTCCCAAGAATATTTATTGAGGAGACTTTCTTTTCTCCATTGTTTTGGCTCCTTTGTCAAAGGTGATTTGTCCATATACATATGGTTTTATTTCTGGGCTCTCAATTCTGTTCCATTGGTCTGTATGTCTGTTTTTCTGCCAATACCATGCTGTTTTAATTATCATGACACTTTAGTATAATTTGAAGTCAGGTAGTATGATACCACTGGTTTCATTCTTTTTTCTCAGGATTGCTTTTGTTATTTGGGTTTTTTATGGTTCCATTCAAACCTGGTAATTTTTTTCTATTTCTTTAAAAAGTTGACATTGGGATTTTGATATGGATTGTATTAACTTTGTGTATTGCTTTGGATAATATGGCCATTTCAACTATATTGATTCTTCTAACCCATGAATATGAAATATTTTTCTATTTCATTGTGTCTTTTTCAATTTCTTTCAAAATTGTTTTGTAGTTTTCAGTACATAGGTCCTTCACATCTTCTGTTATGTTTATTCTTACATATTTTACTTTATTTTTTGTTGCAATTGTTAAAAGAATCTTTTTCTGGGTTCATTGTTTGAAGTTTTTTTATTGGTGTATAGGAAAGCAATAGACTTGTATATTGGTTTTGTATCCTGCAACTTTACTACATTGGTTTATTGTTTCTAACAGTTTTTTGGTGGAGTTTTTTGGGTATTTTATATAGAGAATCATGCCATCTGCAAAAAGTGATACGTTTACTTCTTCTTTTCCAATATGGATGCCTTTTATTTCTTTCTCTTGCCTGATTGCTCTGGCTAAAACTTCCAGAACTATGTTGAAAAGAGTGGAGAGAGTGGACAGTTTCGTCTTATTCCTGATTTTAGAGGAAAAGCCTTCACTTTTCACCATTTAGGATGATATAAGCTGATAGCATGTCATATATGGCCTTTATTATGTTGAGGTACTTTTATTCTTATTTTCTTGAGTGTTTTAAACATAAAGGGATGTTGTATCTTATTGAATGCCTTTTCTGCATCTATTGATAGGATTATATGGTTCTTGTTCTTTGTTTTGTTGATGTGGTGTATTTTGTTGATCAATTTCTATATGTTGAACCATCCTTGTACTTTTGGAATGAATCCCAGGATTGTGATGTATTATTTTTTTGATGTCTTGTATTCGATTTGTTAGTACAGGGGGTCCTTGGGTTATGACAGTCTCAAACTATGACATTTTGAATTTACACTGCTCACTCCCATAAAAAGTTTAAAAATTTGAGACATGAGTTTTTTGGCTTATACCATTAGCACCATACTTACAGACTACATGGGCAAATTAGTTTGATTGCATGCAGCAGAAGAATACATTATACAGTGTACAGTGCAGTGTATTTATGTTCTTTTCCTTTTTTGTGGCTTTGTTGTGTTTTTATGTTCTAGATTATGATTTTACAACTATGTTGGATAAGTAAGTTACTTAGGCTAGGGTGTGTTTCAATTTACACCAAAATTTGGATTACATCACTGTTGTAGAAACAGAACTGTGTTGCACCCGAGAATGCCCTCTATTTTGTTTAGATTTTTTCTATCTATATTCATTAGAGATATTGGTCTGTAGTTTTTTTTGTTGTTGTTGTCCTTTCTTGGTTTTGGTATAAGGGTTATGTTGGCCTCAATATGTGTTTGGAAATATTGCTTCCTCTTCTATTTCTTAGAAGACTTTGAGAAGGATAGGTAACAAATCTCCTTTGACTGTTTGATAGAATTCACTAGTGTAGCCATCTGGTCCTGGACTTTTAATTTTTGGGAGGGTTTTGATAGTTGTTTCTATTTCTTCCCTGCTTATAGGTCTATTTAGGTTTACACTTCTTTGTTGCTCAGTCTAAGAAGATTGTATAGTTCTAGGTATTTATCCATTTGCTTTAGGTTGTTAAATTTGGTGGCATATAATTTTTTCTAGTATTCTACTATGCTTCTTTGTATTTCTATGTCTGTGGTAATTTCTCCTCTTTTATTTTGGAATTTGCTCATATGAGTCCTGTCTCTTTTTTTCTTAGTGAGTCTAGCCAGTTATCAATTTTATTGATTTTTTTCAAAGAACCAGTTCTTTGGGGTATTAATTTTTTCTATTTCATTTAGTTCTGCTGTAATTTTTATTATTTCCTTTCTTCTGCTGATGTTGGGTTGCCCCTGTTCTTCTTTTTGTAGTTCATTAAAGTGTAATGTTAGGTTGTTTACTTGGTATTGCTTTTGCTTCCTGCTATAAGTCTATAATGATATAAACTTTCCTTTTATTACTGCTTTTGCTGCATCCCAGAAGTTTTGATATGTCATCATTTTTATTTGTCTGTATGTACATTTTGATCTCTGCTTTTATTTCCTTTGGACTCAGTCATTTTTTAGAAGTATGTTGATTATTTTCCACATTTGTGTGGGTTTCTTTACTTTTTCTTTTGCAGTTGCATTCTAATTTCAAAGCATTACGATCAGGCTTGGTATAATTTCAATCTTCCTGAATTTGTTGATGTTAGTTTTGTGGCCCAACATATGGTGTATCCTTTAGATGCAAACTGGAAAAGAATATATAAGCTGATGTTCTGGGATGAAATGTCCTATAAATGTCTATTATGTCTGTTTGATTCAGTGTGTCTTTTAAGGCCAATATTTCTTTATTTGTTTTCTGTTTGGATGATCTATCTAAAGTTTCCAATGGTATGTTGAGATCTCCAAGTATAATAGTGTTTTTGTCTGCTTTTATTTTCACATCAGTTAGTAGATATCCTATATATTTTGGTGCTTGCTGGTTCAGTCTATATATATTAAGAAGTGTTATGCCTTCTTGATACAATGTCCCCTTTATCATTATGAAATGTCTATCTTTGTCTCTGGTTACCTTTGTTGTCTTAAAGTCAGAGTTGTCAGATATGAGTATGGCTACACCTTATTTTCTTTGGATATTATTTGCTTGGAGAATCATTTTCCAACCTTTCATCTCAAATTTACTTTTGTCTTTTCAGTTTAGATGTGTCTTTTGAAGGCAGCATATAATTGGGGTTTGCTTTTTGATAATATCTGCTACACTGTGCCTCTTTATTGGTGAGCTCAGTCCATTTTCATTTAGGGTAACTAATGACACTTGAGGATTTCCTATAGCCATTTTATGTTTTGTTTTCTGGTTGCTATGTGTCTTCTTTGGTTCTTCTCTTTTGTGCTTCTGTCAGTTGTTTTTGTTTGGTGATATTCCATACTTCTTTCACCTGTTTCTTTTGTTTTTAAACTGTATATGTTAGTAGTGAATTTTTAGTGGGTGGCTGCCATTAGGTTATTAAAAAAATAGTCATATTTACAAGAGCTTATTTTCTTATGAGTGCTTCTGCACTCCATCCTCCTTTGCTATTGTAGATCTTTATCCTCTCCCCTTTTATGTTATGTTATTGTTGTCACAGATTATCTTTGTTTTTATTATGGCTTTGTAGGAGCTCTTACTTGTAGTTTTGATTTGTTTTGTTTTTTATGTCTGGTCAAATAGCCCCATTGAGTATTTCCTGCCATTGGGGTTTTCTGGTGATAAATTCTCTTAGCTTCTGTATGGCTGAAAAAGTTTTTATTTGTCCTTCATCTTTGAAAGATAACTTTGATGGCTATAGTATTCTTGGCTGGGAATTCCTTTCTTTCTGTACTTTGAAGGTTTGGGTCCACTCTCTTCTGGCTTGTAGAATTTCTTCTGAGAAGTTTGATGACAATCTAATGGGCTTCCCTTTAAATATTATGTTCTTTTTTTCTATAGCTACCTTGAGGTTTCTTTCTTTGTCATTGATTTTTAAAAATTTTACTATGATGTGCCTTGGAGATGGTTGTCTGGATTGAGGTAACTCAGCGTTCTGTTTGCTTTTTGGATTTGAGGCTTAAATTTTTCTATAGGCTTAGGAAATTCTCAACAATTCTTTTGCTTGAATAGGCTTTCCATTCATTTCTCCCTCTGTTCTTCTGATATACTCATCATTATTCTATGGCTCTTTCTGACGAAGTCAGAAAATTCTTGTACAATTCTCTCAGTTTCTTTAACTCGAGTCTCTCTTCTTTTCTCTGTAGTATACCTAGTTGCCTGTTTTTAATGTCACTGATTCTTTCCTCTATCTGCCTTGTTTTATTAGCTAAACTTGCTGCCTCAGTTTTTAATTAACGTGTTAAGTTCATCCCTTTTTTATTAATTTTTAATTTGTAGTGTTTACATGAATTCAAATGTCCCACTGAATATAACTTTCTCAGCCCCCAACCCTCTATCTCTTTTCATAATCTTTTTTGGACCCCTCCTCCTAACATCCTCCCCTTTTCCCTCTGGGATTTGCTGTCCTGTTATCTATATCTCTGTGTTATGTATATATAGTTTCACTAATTCCTTTACCTTCTCTGATCCCATCCCTTAATCCCCCTTCCCACTGACTGCTGTTCATCTGGCCCCTGTGATCTCACCTCTGCCTCTATTCTGTTCCTCAGTTCACTTTGTTAATTAGATTCCACATATATGTGAGATCATATGGTAGTTTTCTTTCTCTGCCTGGTTTATTTCACTTAATATAATAATCTTCAGGTCCATCCATGCTGTCACAAAAGGTAAGATTTCATACTTTTTCACAGCCATGTAGCATTCCATTGTGTATATGTATCACTGCTTTTAAATCTACTTGTCCACTGGTGGATACTTGGGCTGTTTCCAGATTTTGGCTATTGTAAACAATGCTGCAATAAACATGGGGGTGTATATATTCTTTTGAACCAGTGATTTGGTATTCTTAGGATATATTCCTAAAGGAGGATAGCTGGGTCAAAAGGGAGTTCCATTTTTAAGTTTTTCAGGAAACCACATACAGTTCTCCACAGTGAATGCACAAATCAGCATTCCCACCAGCAGAGCAGAAGGGTTCCCTTTTCTCCACACCCTCACCAGGACTTATTGTGTGTTGTTTTGTTAATGAGCACCATTCTGACAGGTGTGAGGTGGTATCTCATTGTGGTTTTAATTTGCATTTCTCTAATGATTAGTGACATTGAACATTTTTTATATGCCTATTGGCCATTTGTATGTTCTCTTTGGAGAAGTGTCTATTCAATTCTTTTGCCCATTTTTAATCGGATTGTTTACATTCCCAGTGTTGAGTTTTAAAAGTTTTTATAAATTTTGTTTATTAATCTCTTATCAGATGTATTGACAAATATGTTCTCTCCTTGTGTGGGTTTTCTTTTTATTTTGTTCATTGCTGTTCAAAAGGTTTTTAGTTTGATAGAGTCCCATTTGTTAATTCTGTTCTTTATTTCACTTGCCTGTGGAGATAAATCAGCAAAAATATTGCTAAAAGACATACCAGAGAGTTTACTGCCTGTTTTCTTCCAAGGTGTTTATGGTTTCATGACTTACATTTGTCTTTTATCTATTTTGAGTTAATTTTTGTGAATAGTGTGAGTTGGTGGTCTAGTTTCATTTTTTTACATGTACCTGTCTAATTTTCCCAACAA
Organism: Rhynchonycteris naso; assembly: GCA_037038555.1. Lineage (NCBI taxonomy): Eukaryota > Metazoa > Chordata > Mammalia > Chiroptera > Emballonuridae > Rhynchonycteris > Rhynchonycteris naso. The sequence continues at coordinate 154,680,112 of CM072996.1, read as the reverse complement.
CATTTATTAAAGATACTGTATTTACTCCAATGTATGCTCTTACCTCCTTTGTCATATATCAATTGGCCATAAATGCGTGGACATATTTCTGGCTTTTCTATTCTGTTCCATTGATCTGTATGCCTGTTCTTATGCCAGCACCAAGCTGTTCTGAGTACAATGGCTTTGTAGTATACCTTATTTTCAGGAAGTGTGATACCTCCCTTTTCTTCATTTTCAAGATTGCTGAAGCTATTTGTTTTTTTCCTTTTGGTCCATATAAATTTTTAGAAAATTTATACTATAACTTTGAAGAATGCCATTTGTATTTTAATAGGAATTGTATTGAATATATAAATTGCTTTGGATAATATAGATACTTTAATGATGTTTATTCTTCCTATCTATGCTTCCACTTGTTTGTATCTTCCTTAATTTATATTATCAATATTTTATAATTTTATAAGTACAAGGTCTTCACCTCCTTGGTTAAATTTACTCCTAGGTACTTTATTTTTTTCTGTTTCAATAGTGAAGGAAATAGTTTTCTTAATTGCTCTTTCATACAGTTTATTATTGGTGTATAAAAATGCCACTGAGAGACGGCAAGAAGATGAGGAGTAGGCGGACATACCAACTTCCAAATTCCAGAACCAAAGTGGATTATAACTTAATTTTAAGAACCATCATCTGGATAAACCAACTTTGAACTAAACTAAGTGGACTCTTCAACCAAGGAACACTGCAGAAACCATATTGAGACTGGTAGGAAAAGCGAAAATGTGGGTAGGGCTGCCAGCTCCCGGGAGCGAACAGCAGCCTAGAGAGATCTGTGTGGCAGTAGGAAAGTTTGGCGGAGTGGGAGGGACTTGGGTCCCAGGAACAAAACCCCAGCCTGCAGTCCCAGAGCCAAGAAGAAGCATTTTGACAGTATTGAGCTGTGAAACAAGTAAGGATACTGTTTGTGAGAAAGACAGTTTTCTCAGACCCAAGATTCTTCTTAAAGGGACAGTGCAGAAAACCCCTCTCATAACCACTCACCCGGGGCTCTGGGGAAGGGGACAGTGGAGAGGGCCAGAGCAGGGGGAAAAGAGTATGGACTGGGAGGCACAGGGAGAAACACTCTGACGGACAGCCACCCTATCCCCTGGTCTGAGTCACTTCCCTAATCAAAAATGAGTATTTCCTCTGGAACTAGCAATACCAGCAAAGGGAGAGGACACCAGCCAAATAAGGTCTCCTGTGGCACTTAGAGCAGAGCTGCTTAGACAGAGGGAGCTTCCGGGACTACAGTATGGAGTGTTAGGGTCTGAGTTGCAGTGCACCCACCCATACTGCTGAAGGCTTGCTGGAGGGACAGTGAAGACAGGACGCTGAAACACAATTCTGTCGGCAGGGGCAGAGGTTCAGCTGATGTGAGCTTGGTCTAGCAAAGCAGGGGTAGAAGGGATGCAGGAAAGCTGTCCAGCAGCTGCTGGCCCGCCTGAAGTCCCACCTGCGTGGGGAAAAGCGAGAGGCCAGGAATGAGCAGAGATCTGCTCTGTGACCCTGGACCCTGTGCAAGCCGGGCCTGACCATGGGGGTGGGTCTAGGACCAGGGACAGGTGGAAGCTCATGGCTGAGCACATGCCAGCAGCCCAGCCTGGGCGAAAAACCGTGGTTTGCAATCCTGCATGCATGAGTTGGCTCTGACAGCAGAGGTCGGGCTGGAGCCCTGGACAGCAGAAACTAGCAGCTGAGCTCATGGCAGCAGCCCTGCCTGGCCTGAGAAACCACGGTTTGCGATCCTGCACAGGCAGGCCCTGGACTTGGGGGCGAGGATAAAGCTCTGGACAGGCGAAGGCTCACAGCTGAGTGCATGTCAGCAGCCCCGTCCAACCCAAGAAACTGTGGCGAGCAGGCTCTGACTGTGGGGGCTGGGCTGAAGCCCAGGAACAGGATGGGTCTGCAGCTGAGCAAAGGTGCTCACCTCTACCCTTGGTGCTGAGGCTTGCACAACCCAACCTGTGGGGGCCAGGCGAAGACCCAGACAGGCTGAGGCTTGTAGAGCGGGGCACCAGAACAAAGCCCCTCCTGCGGAGGAGAGACGGAAATCACAGGAACAGCCGCAGTGGGTCGGTGCTGGCAACGCCCATACCCAACCACCCTAGGCAGCGGCAGAGGGGGTGGTGGGACTGCAGGCAGATCACACCTAGAGAACACAAAGAAAACACCCATTGAACTCAGGGGCCACAACCTACTTATAAACAGACAAAATGGGCAGGCAGAGAAATGCAACCCAAATGAATCAAGAGAAATCCTCAAAGAAGGACCTGAATGAACCAGATATAACCAAATTACCAGAAGCAGAATTTAAAATAATGCTTTGTATTACTGTTGTGTCAGTTAATGATAGTTAGGATGTTCAGAGATTATAGTCACAATGGATAGTAATTACGAACACCTAAATAAAGAGATAACAGGTATAAAAAAGGAAATTGAAATAATAAAAAAGAATCAGACAGAAATGAAGAATACAGTATCAGAACTGAAGACCATAGAGGAAGGAATTAAAAGCAGGATGGATGACACTGAGGATCCAATAAGCGAGTTAGAGGACACAATAAACAAAGGCACAGAAGCAGATCAGAAAAAAGAAAAGAGACTCAAAAAATGTGAGGAAACTCTAAGGCAGCTCTGTGACAACATAAAGAGAAATAACATTCGCATCATATGGGTTCCTGAAGAAGAGGAGAGAGCACTAGAAATAGAAACTTTGTTCAATCAAATCATAGCAGAAAACGTCCTTAAATTAAGGCTGAAAAACACATGTTCAAGAAGCACACAGAACTCCATTAAAGAGAAACCCAAAGAAATCTACACCAAGACACATCATAGTTAAAATACCAAAGCTAAGGGATTAAGAGAAAATTTTAAAAGCTGCCAGAGAAAAAAAGGCTATCACCTATAAAAGAGCCCCCATATGGATGACATCCGATTTCTCAATAGAAGCACTACAAGCCAGAAGGTAATGGCAAGATATATTCAAAGTAATGCAAAACAAGAACTTACAATCAAGAGTACTCTATCCAGCAAGGCTAACGTTTAAAATTGAAGAATAAATATAGAGCTTTCCAGACAAAAAAGGCCTCAGGGAATTCATTGAAACCAAACCAATTCTGCAAAGATGAAAAAGGACCTGTAGTGAACAGTTCAAAGGGAAGAAAGAATATAGCAAAAGAAGAATACAGCTTTAAAGAATAAAATGGCAATAAACAACTACATATCAATAATAACCTTAAATGTAAATGATCCAATCAAAAGACATAGGGTAGCTGCGTGGATAAAGAAACAGACCCATACATATGCTGTCTACAAGAGACACAGCTTAAAACAAAAGATGCACATACACTGAAGGTAAAAGGATGGAAAAAAATATTTCATGGAAATGAAAATGAAAAAAAAGCCATGGTAGCAATACTTATATCTGACAAAATGGACTTTAAAACAAAGGCTGTAGCAAGAAATAACGAAGGACACTACATAATGATAAAGGGAACAATTCAACAGGAAGATATAATTATTATAAATATCTATGCACCAAATATAGGAGACCCAACATACATAAATCTCTCCTATGGATATAAAGAGCGAGATTAACAGCAATACTATCATAGTAGGGGATTTCAATACCCCACTAACATCACTGAATAGATCCTCAAGAGAGAAAATTAATAAAGAAACAGCAGACTTAAAGGATATACTAGATCAACTTGATTTAATAGATATCTTCAGAACTTTTCACCCTAAAGCAGTAGAATATACATTCTTCTCAAGCGCTCAATGTACATTTTCTAGGATAGACCAAATGTTAGGACACTAAAAATGGTTTCAATAAGTTTAAGAAATTTAAAATCATATCAAGCATTTTCTCTGATCACAAGGCCATGAAACTAGAAATTAACCACAAAAGAAAAACTGAAAAATACTCAAACACTTGGAAACTAAATAACATGTCATTAAATAATGAATGGATTAACAATGAGATCAAAGAAGAAATAAAAATATTTGTAGAAACAAATGAAAATGAGCATACATCAAATCAAAATTTAGGGGGTACAGCAAAAGCAGTACTGAGAGGGAAGTTTATTGCACTACAGGCATACCTTGTGAAGAAAAAAGCTCAAAAAAGCAACCTGACCGTGCAGCTAAAAGAACTAGAAAAGCAACAGCAAATAAAGCCCAGGACCAGTAGAAGGAAGGAAATAATAAAGATCAGAGCAGAAATAAATGACATAGAGGCTAAGGAAACAATATAGAAGATCAATGAAACCAGGAGCTGGTTCTTTGTAAAGGTAAAGAAGATGGATAAACCTTTAACTAGACTCACCAGAAAAGAAGAGAGAGGACTCAAATAAATAAAATTAGAAATGAGAGTGAAGAAATAACAACTGACACAACAGTAACACAAAGCATTGTAAGAAAATACTATGAAGAACTCTGTGCCAAAAAATTAGACAACCTAGGTGAAATGGACAAATTTCTTGAATCATATAATCTTCCAAAATTAATCTGGAAGAATCAGAACACCTTAACAGGCCAATTACAACAAATGAGATCGAAACAGTTATCAAAAAACTACCAAAATAGAAAAGTCCTGGGCCTGATGGCTTCACAAGTGATTTTTATAAAAATTCAAAGAAGAATTAACTCCTATCCTCCTGAAGCTATTTCAAAAATTCAAGAGGAAGGAAGACTTCCAAACTCCTTTTATGAGGCGAGCATAATTCTGATCTCGAAACCGGGCAAAGATAACACAAAGAAAGAAAATTATAGGCCAATATCCCTAATGAATTTAGAAGCTAAAATTCTCAACAAAATATTAGCCAACTGCATCCAGCAATATATGAAAAAAATCATACACCATGATCAAATGGGATTTATTCTGGAGAGGAAAAAATGGTTCAATATTTTTAAATCAATGAATGTGATTCATCAAATAAACAAAAGGAATGACAAAAATCACATGATAAGTTCAATAGATGCAGAAAAGGCATCTGATAAAATCCAGCACCCATTCATGCTAAAAACTCTCACTAAAGTGTGAATACATGGAACATTCCTTAACATGATAAAGACCATCTATGACAAACCCACAGCAAACATCATACATTTAGTATGATGTAACTACAGCAATTTTTGCCCATTTAGGGCAAAAATTAAAAGCAATCCCCTCAAGATAAGGAACCAGGCAGGGTTGCCCCAATTCACCACTTTTATTCAACATAGTTCTGGAAGTCCTAACTACAGCAATCAGACAAGAAGAAGAAATAAAAGGCATCCAAATTGGAAAAGAAGAAGTAAAACTGTCATTATTTGCAGATGATATGATATTATATATAGAAAACCCTAAAGTCTCAGTCAAAAAACTACTGGACCTGATATATGAATTCAGCAAGGTGGCAGGATATAAAATTAATATTCAGAAATCAGAGGCATTTTTATATACCAACAATGAACTTTCAGAAAAAGAAATTAAAGAAACAATCCCCTTTACTACTGCAATTAAAAAAATAAAGTACCTAGGAGTAAATTTAACCAAGGAGGGTAAGAACTTGTACTCAGAAAATTATTAAACATTGATAAAAGAAATTAAGGAAGATACAAACAAGTGGACGCATATACCATGCTCATGGTTAGGAAGAATAAACATCATTAAAATGTCTATATTATGTAAAGCAATTTATAATTTCAATGCAGTACCAATTAAAATACCAATAACATATTTCGAAGATATAGAACACATATTCCAAAAATTTATATGGAACCAAAAAAGAACACAAATAGCCTTAGCAATCTTAAAAAGAAAGAATAAAGCTGGAGGTATCACTCCTCCGGATATCAAGGTTTACTACAAGACCATTGTACTCAAGACAGCCTGGTTCTGGCATAAGAAGAAGGCACAAAGATCAATGGAACAGAACAGAGAACCCAGAAATAAACCCAAACCTTTATGGACAACTGATATTTGACAAAGGAGGAAAGAATATACAATGGAGTAAAGACAGCCTCTTTAAAAAATGGTGTTGGGAAAATTGGACATCTACCTGCAAAAAAATGAAACTAGACCATCAACTTACAGCATTCACAAAAGCAAACTTAAAATGAATAAAAGACTTAAATGTAAGCTGTGAAACCATAAGCATCTTAGAAGAAAACATAGGCAGCAAGCTCTCCGACATCTGTAGCAGCAATATATTTGCCGATTTATCTTCACTGGCTAATGAAATAAAAGGCAAGATAAACAAATGAGACTATATCAAACTAAAATGGTTTTGCACAGCTAAAGACAATAAGAACAGAATAAAAAGACAAACCACATAATGGGATAACGTATTCGACAACACGTCTGATAAGGTGTTAATATCCAAAATATATAAAAAAGTTATAAAACTCAACACCAGGAAGACAAACAATCTAATCAAAATATGGGCAAAAGAAATGAATAAAAATTTCTCCAGAGAGGACATACAGATGGCCAATAGGCATATGAAATAATGCTCAACATCACTAATCATTAGAGAAATGCAAATTAAAACCACTATGAGATATCACCTCACACCAGTCAGAATGGCACTCATCAGCAAATCAACAGAGAACAAGTGCTGGCAAGGATGTGGAGTAAAGGGAACCCTCCTGCACTGCTGGTGGGAATGCAGACTGGTGTAGCCACTGTGGAAAACAGTATGGAAAATCCTCAAAAAATTAAAAATCAAACTACCTTTTGACCCAGCTATCCCAATTTTAGGAATATACCCTGAGAACACCATAGAACTGTTCGAAAAGAAGAAATGCGCCCCCATGTTTGTGGCAGCATTGTTCACAATAGCGAAGATCTGGAAACAGCCCAAATGTCTGTCAGAAGACAAATGGATTAAAAAGCTTTGGTACATATATACTATGGAATACTACTCAGCCATAAGAAATGATGACATCGGATCATTTACAACAAAATGGATGGACCTTGATAACATTATATGGAGTCAAATAAGTAAAACAGAAAACAACCGAGAACAGCATGATTTTATATATAGGTGGGACATAAAAGTGAGATTATGAGACATGGACAAGAGTGTAGTGGTTACCGGGTGGGCGAGGGAGGAGAGGGTGGGAGAGGAAGGAGGATCGGGGCATAAAGTAAACCAAATAGAACGTGACTGAAGACAATTTAACTTTGGGTGACGGGTATGCAACATAATTGAATGATAAGATAACCTGGAGATGTTTTCTTTGAACATATGTGCTCTGATTTATTAATATCACCCCATTAAAATTAATAAAAATTGCCACTGATTTCTCAATATTAATTTTATATTCTGCTACCTTGCCAAATTCATTCATCAGGTCTTGTAGTTTTTTGATTAAGACTTTAGGGTTTTCTATGTACAGTAACGTTATCAGCAAATAATAATAGTTTTACTTCTTCTTTTTCAATTTGGATGCCTTTTATTTCTTCTTCTTGTATGATTGCTGTGGCTAGGACTTCCAGAACTATGTTGAGTAAGAATGGTCAAAAAGGGCACCTCTCCCTTGTTCTTGATCTTAAGGGGATTGCTTTTAATTTTTGCCCATTCAGTATGATGTTTGCTGTGCGTTTGTCATAGATGGCCTTTATCATGTTAAGGTATGTTACCTGTATTCCCACTTTGCTGAGAGTTCTGATCATAAATGGCTGTTTGATATTATCAAATGCTTTTTCTGTATCTATTAATGTTATTATGTCATTTTATTCTTTCTTTTATCTGATGAATCACATTTATTGATTTGCAAATATTCTGCCAGCCTTGCCTCCCCAGCATAAATCCCACTTGATTATGATGTATGATTTTTTTTCATTTATTGCTTGATCTGGTTTGCTAATATTTTGTTGAGAATTTTAGCATCTAAGTTCATCAGGGATATTGGCCTATAGTTTTTTTCTTTGTAGTGTCTTTATCTGGTTTTAAAATGAGGATTGTGCTTGCCTCGTAAGAGGAGTTTGAAAGTCTTCCCTACTCTTGAATTTTTTAAAAATAGTTTGAGAAGGATAAGTGTTAGTTTTTTGAATATTTGGTAAAATTTGCCTATGAAGTTCTCTGAAGGTCCAGGGTGTTTGTTTGCTGGGAGTTTTTTGATAACTGTTTCATTTGCTGTAATCGTTCTGTTTAGGCTTTTTGATTCTTACAGATTCAGTTTTTGAAGATTATATATGTCTAGGAATTTATCCATTTCACCTAGGTTGTTCAATTTTTTGGCATACAGATCTTTATAGTATTTTCGTACAATCCTTTGTATTTCTGTGGTGTCAGTTGTTACTTCTCCACTTTCATTTCTAATTTTATTTATTTTGAGTCCTCTCTTTTTCTTGATGAGTCTGGTTAAAGGTAAATCAATCTTGTTTACCTTTTCAAAGAACTACCTCTTGGTTTTATTGATCTTATGTATCGTTTTTTTAGCCTCTATGTCATTTATTTTCGTTCTGATTTTTATTATTTCCTTCCTTCCTCTTGCTAGGGGCTTTACTTGATGTTCTTTTTCTAGTTCTTTTAGATGCAGGTTAAGTTGTTTATTTGAACTTTTTCTTGCTTCTTAAGGTATGCCTGTAATGCTATGAACTTCCCTCTCAGGACTGCTTTTGCTGTGTCCCATAAATTTTGAGTTGTATGTTCACTTTCATTTGTTTCAAGAATATTTTTTATTTCTTTCTTGATCTCAATGTTAACCCATTTGTTATTTAATAACATGCTATTTAGCCTTCAAGTGTTTGAATGTTTTTTAGTTTTTCTATTGTAGTTGACTTGTAATTTCATGCCATTGTGATCAGTGAAGATGTTTGTTATGTTTTCAATCTTAAAAATATTGAGAAAAGTTTTGTGCCCTAACATGTGGTCTAATCTAGAGAACGTACCATGAGTTCTTGAACAGAATGATATTCTGCTGCTTTGGGGTAAAAGGTTCTGAATATATCTATTAAATCCAGTTGATCTAGTGTGTCATTTAATGTGGCTGTTTCTTGTTAATATTCTGTTTGGAAGATCTATGCATTGATGTTAGTGGGGTATTAAAATCCTCTACTATTATAGTATTGCTGTTGATCTCACCCTTTATGTCCATCAAAATCTGTTTTATATATTTAAATGTTCCTATATTAGCTACATAAGTATTTACAATGATTATATCCTCCTTTTGGGTTGCTCATTTTATCATTATGTAGTGACCTTCTTCATCCCTTACTTGCCTTTGTTTTAAAGTTGATTTTTTCAGATAAAAGTATTGCTACCCCAGCAGTTTTTTTATTTTCATTTGCGTGAACTACTTTTTCCATTCCTTCACCTTTAGTCTATGTGTACCTTTTGTTCTGAGGTGGGTCTCTTATAGACAGCATATGTATGGGTCCTATTTTCTTATCCACAGAACTACCCTATGTCTTTTGATTGTAGCATTTAATCCATTTACATTTAAGGTTATTATTGATACATAGTTGTTCATTGCCATTTTATTGTTTAAATCTAGAATCCTCTTTTTTTTATTTCTTTCTTTCCTTTGCTCTTTTTACAGCAAGCCCCTTAACATTTCTTGCAGTACAGGTTTGGTTTTAATGAATTTTTTGAGTTTTTTCAGTCTGTGAAGATTTTTATTTCTCCTTCAATTTTTTTTACAGTTTTTTAAAATATTTTATTATTAATTTTAATGGGGTGACACCAATAAATCAGGATACATATGTATAACGAAAACATCTCAAGGTTATCTTATCATTCAATTGTGTTGCATACCCATCACCCAAAGTCAAATTGTCCTCTGTCACCTTCTATCTGGTTTTCCCTGTATCCCTCCCCTCCTCCCTATCCCAACCTTCCCTCCCTCCCCCTACCCTGTAACCACCACTCTCTTGTCCATGTCTCATAGTCTCAATTTTATGTCCCACCTATGTATGAAATCATGCTGTTCTCAGTTTTTTTTCTGTTTTACTTATTTCAATTCGTAAAATGTTATCAAGATCCATCCATTTTGTTGTAAATGATCCGATGTCATCATTTCTTATGGCTGAGTGGTATTCCATAGTATATATGTACCAAAGCTTTCTAATCCACTAGTCCCCTGACGGACACTTGGGCTGTTTCCAGATCTTCGCTATTGTTAACAATGCTGCCACGAACATGGGGGCGCATTTCTTCTTTTCGAACAGTGCTATGGTGTTCTTAGGGTATATTCCTAGAAGTGGGATAGCTGGGTCAAAAGGCAGTTCGATTTTTAATTTTTTGAGGAATCTCCATACTGTTTTCCACAGTGGCTGCACCAGTCTGCATTCCCACCAGCAGTGCAGAAGGGTTCCCTTTTCTCCACTTCCTCACCAGCACTTGTTCTGTGTTGATTTGCTGATGAGCGCCATTCTGACTGGTGTGAGGTGATATCTCATTGTGGTTTTAATTTGCATTTCTCTAATGATTAGTGATGTTGAGCATTATTTCATATGCCTATTGGCCATCTGTATGTGCTCTCTGGAGAAATTTCTATTCATTTCTTTTGCCCATTTTTTGATTGGATTGTCTTCCTGTTGTTGAGTTTTATAAGTTCTTTATAAATTTTGGTTATTAAATCTTTATCAGACATGCTGTCAAATATGTTCTCCCATTGTGTGTTTTGCCTTTTTATTCTGTTCTTATTGTCTTTATCTGTGCAAAAACATTTTAGTTTGATATAGTCTCATTTGTTTATCTTGCCTTTTATTTCATTTGCCCTTGGAGATAAATCGGCAAATATATTGCTGCTACAGATGTCGGAGAGCTTGCTGCCTATGTTTTCTTCTAAGATGCTTAAGGTTTCCATGGCTTACATTTAAGTCTTTTATCCATTTTGAGTTTGTTTTTGTGAATGGTGTAAGCTGATGTTCTAGTTTCATTCTTTGCAGGTAGATGTCCAATTTTCCCAACACCATTTATTAAAGAGGCTGTCTTTACTCCATTGTATGTTCTTTCCTCCTTTGTCAAATATCAGTTGTCCATAAAGGTGTGAGTTTATTTCTGTGTTCTCTGTTCTGTTCATTGATCTATGTGCCTGTTCTTATTCCAGTACCAGGCTGTCTTGAGGACAGTAGCCTTGTAATAAACCTTGATATCCTGCTTTATTTTTTCTTTTTAAAATTGCTGAGGCTATTCATGTTCTTTTTTGGTTCCATATACATTTTTGGAATATGTGTTCTATATCTTTAAAGTATGTCATTGGTATTTTCATTGTAATTGCATTGAATTTATATATTGCTCTGTGTAATATAGACATTTTAATAATGTTTATTCTTTCTAACCATGAGCACGGTATATGTTTCCACTTATTTGTATCTTTCTTGATTTATTTTTTATCAATAATTTATTATTTTTTGAGTATAAGTCCTTAACGTCCTTGGTAAAATTTACTCCTAGGTACTTTATTTTTTTGGTTGCAATAGTGAAGGGGATTGTTTCCTTAATTTCTTTTGCAGACAGTTCATTGTTGGTACATAAAAATGCCTCTGATTTCTGAGTATTAATTTTATATCCTGCCACCTTGCTGAATTCATTTATAAGGTCCAGTAGTTTTTCGACTGAGACTTTAGGGTTTTCTATATACAATAACATATCATCTGCAAATAATGACAGTTTTACTTCTTCTTTTCCAATTTGGATGCCTTTTATTTCTTTTTCTTGTCTGATTGCAGTAGTTAGGACTTCCAGAACTATATTGAATAAAAGTGGTGAAAGGGGATACTCTTGCCTGGTTCCTGATCTTAAGGGCATTACTTTTAATTTTTGTCCATTTAGTATGATGTTTGTTGTGGGTTTGTCATAGATGGCCTTTATCATGTTAAGGAATGTTTCCTGTATTCCCACTTTACTGAGAGTTTTGATCATGAATGGGTGCTGGATTTTATCAAATGCCTTTTCTGCATCTATTGAAATTATCATGTGATTTTGGCCCTTCCTTTTGTTTATGTGATGAATCACATTGATTGATTTGAAAATATTGAACCAGCCTTGCCTCTCCAGAATAAATCCCACTTGATCATGGTGTATGATTTTTTTCATATATTGCTGGATGCGGTTGGCTAATATTTTGTTGAGAATTTTAGCGTCTAAATTCATCAGGGATATTGGCCTATAATTTTCTTTCTTTGTGTTGTCTTTGCCCAGTTTTGGGATAATAATTATTATGCCTCATAAAAGGAGTTTGGAAGTCTTTCTTCCTCTTGAATTATTTGAAATAGCTTGAGGAGAATAGGAGTTAGTTCTTCTTTAAATTTTTGGTAAAATTCACTTGTGAAGTCATCAGGCCCAGGACTTTTCTTTGTTGGGAGATTTGTTAACTGTTTCAATCTTTATTGTTGTAATTGGTCTGTTTAGGTGTTCTGATTCTTCCAGACTGAGTTTTGAAAGATTATATGATTCAAGAAATTTGTCCATTTCACCTAGGTTGTCTAATTTTTTGGCATAGAGTTCTTAATAATATTTTCTTACAATACTTTGTATTTCTCTTGTGTCAGTTGTTATTTTTCCACTCTCATTTCTAATTTTATTTATTTGAGTTCTCTCTGTTTTTTTTTTTTTGTTTTTTTTTTTTGGTGAGTCTAGTTAAAGGTTCATCAATCTTGTTTACATTTTCAAAGAACCAGCTCCTGGTTTCATTGATCTTCTGTATTGTTTCCTTAGCCTCTATGTCATGTATTTCTGCTCTGATCTTTATTATTTTCTTTTTTCTACTGGTCCTGGGCTTTATGTGCAGTTGTTTTTTAGTTCTTTCAGATGCAGGGTCAGGTTGCTTATTTGAGCTTTGTCTAGCTTCTTATGATATGCCTTTAGTGCAATGAACTTCCCTCTCAGTACTGCTTTTTCTGTATCCCATAAATTTTGAGTTGATGTATCCTCTTTTTCATTCGTTTCTAGAAACATTTTTATTTCTTTTTGGATCTCATTGTTAATTCATTTATTATTTAATAACATGCTATTTAGTTTTCAAGTGTTTGAGTATTTTTCAGTTTTTCTTTTGTGGTTAATTTTTAGTTTTATGGCATTGTGATCAGATAAAATACTTGATATGATTTCAATCTTTTTAAATTTGTTGAGACTATTTTTGTGTCCTAACATGTGGTCTATCGTAGAAAATGTACCATGAGCACTTGAGAAGAATGAATATTCTACCGCTTTAAGGTGAAAAGTCTGAAGATATTTATTAAATCGAGTTGATCTAGTGTATTCTTTAAGTCTGCTGTTTCTTTTTTAATTTTCTTTCTTGAGGATCTATCCAGTGATGTTAGCGGGGTATTGAAATCCCCTACTATTATAGTATTGCTGTTAATCTCACTCTTTATAAACAATCAATACTGCTTTATGTATGTCAGGGCTCCTATATTTGGTGCGTAGATATTTATAATTGTTATATCTTCCTGTTGAATTGTTCCCTTTATCATTATGTAGTGTCCTTCTTTATCTCTTACTACAGCCTTTGTTTTAAAGTCCATTTTGTCAGATATAAGTATTTCTACCTCGGCTTTTTTCTTATTTCCTTTTGCATGAAATATTATTTTCCATCCTTTTACCTTCAGTCTATGTGCGTCTTTTGTTTTAAGGTGTGTCTCTTGTAGACAGCATATGTATTGGTGCTGTTTCTTTATCCACGCAGCTACCCTGTGTCTTTTGATTGGATCATTTAATCCATTTACATTTAAGGTTATTATTGATATGTAGTTGTTTATTGCCATTTTATTCTTTAAAACTGTATTCTTCTTTTGCTATATTATTTTCCCCCTTTGAACTGTTCTCAATAGGCCCCTTAGTATCTCTTGCAGAATTGGTTTGGTTTTAATGAATTCCTTGAGGCTTGTTTTTCTGGGAAGCTCTTAATTTCTTCTTTAATTTTAGATGTTAGCCTTGCTGGATAGCGTCGTCTTTGCTGTAGGTTCTTGTTCAGCATTACTTTGAATATATCTTGCCATTTTCTTCTGGCCTGAAGTGTTTCTGTTGAGAAGTTGGATGTGATCCTTATGGGGGCTCCTTTGTGGGTGATTGCCTTTTTTTGTCTAGCAGCTTTTAAAATTTTCTCTTTACGTCTTAGCTTTGGTATTCTAACTGATGTGTCTTGGTGTAGATTTCTTTGGGTTTCTCTTTAATGAAGTTCTGTGTTCTTTTGAATGTGTGAAATGTTTTTTAGCCTTAATTTAGGGAAGTTTTCTGTTATGATTTGATTGAACAAAGTTTCTATTTCTTGTTTTATCTTCTCTTCTTCAGGAACCCCTGTGATGTGGATGTTATTTTTCTTCAAGTTGTCACAGAGCTCCCTTAGAGTTTCCTGAGATTTTTTGAGTCTCTTTTCTTTTTTCTGCTCTGCTTCCGTGCCTTTGTTTATTGTGTCTTCTAACTCGCTGATTTGATTCTCAGCTTCATCCATCCTGCTTTTAATTCCTTCCATTGTGGTCTTCAGTTCTGATACTGTATTTGTCATTTCTATCTGATTCTTTTTTATTATTTCAATTTCCTTTTTTTATACTGGTTATCTCTTTATTTAGGTGTTTGTAATAACTATCCATCGTTGCTCTAAGCTCTTTCAGCATCCTAACCATCATTATTTTAAATTCTGCAACTAGTAATTTGGTTATATCTGGTTCATTCAGGTCATTCTTTGGGGATTTCTCTTGATTCATTTCATTTGCATTCCTCTGCCTGCCCATATTGTCTGTGTATAAGAAGGATATGGCCACTGGAGTCTCATTTGTGTTGCCTTTGTGTTCTCTAGGTGTGGTCTGTCTGCAGGTCCAGCACCTCCTCTTCCACTGCCTAGGGCCGTTGGGTATGGGTGTTGCTGGCGCCGGCCCACTGCGGCTGTTGCTGTGATATCTGCCTCTTCTCCATGGGAGGGGTTGTTTTTTTGGTGCCTGTCTCTATAAACCTCAGCATGCCTGGGCCTTCGCCTAGCTCCCATAGTTTGGGTTGTGCACTGCACTCAAGCCACAAGCCTCAGTACCAAGGGTAGTTGTGAGCACCTTTGCTCAGCTGCAGACCCATCCTGTTCCCGGGCTTCCGCCCAGCCACTGAGGTCAGAGCCTGCTTGCCACAGTTTCTCGGATTGGACGTGGCTGGTGATGTACACTCATCTGTGATCGTCTGCCTGTCTCGAGGTTTCGCCCTACCCCTGAGGCCAGGGCCTGCCTGCGCAAGATCGCAAACTGCGGTTTCTTGGTCAGGTGGGGCTGCTGACTTGCGCTCAGCTGTGAGGCTCCACTCTTATGGGGTCCTCTTATGGGGTCTTGCCCCGCCCACGCAGTCAGGGCCGGCTTGCGCAGGGTCGCAGAGCAGATCTGTGCCCGTTTCTGGCCTCCCGCTTTTTTTCCACAAGTGGAGCTGCAGGCCGGCCTGCAGCTGCTGGACCACTTTCGCACATTCTCTCCACTCCTTCTGGTCTAGACCAGGCTCGCACCGGCTGGTCCTCAGTCCCCGCTGACAGATTTGCATTTCAGCGTCCTGCCGCCACAATCCCTCCTACAAGCCCTCAGCAGTGTGGGTGGGTGCACTGCAGCTCAGACCCTAACACTCCATACTGTAGTCCTGGAAGCTCCCTCCGTCTAAGCAGCTCTGCTCTAAGTGCCATGAGAGAGCTTGTCTGGCTGGTGTCCTGTTTCCCTTTGCTGGTATTGCTGGTTCCAGGGGAAATATTCGTTTTTGATTAAGGAAGTGACTCAGCCCAGGGGTTAGGGTGGCTGTCCGTCAGAGTGTTTGTCCCTGTGCCTTCTTCCACACTCTCTTCCTGCTGCTCTCGTCCTCTCCTCTTTCCCCATTCTCTGGAGCCCCGGGTGAGTGGTTGTGAAAGAGGTTTTCTGTGCTGTCCCTTTAAGAAGAATCTTAGGTCTGAGAAAACTGTCTCTCACAAACAGTATCCTCACTTGTTTCACAGCTCAATACTGTCCAAATGCCTCCTCTAGGCTCTGGGTCTGCAGGCTGGGGTTTTGTTACTGGGACTCAGGTCCCTCCCTCTCCGCCAAACTCTCCTCCCACCACGAGGGTCTCTCCAGGCTGCCGTTTGCTCCTGGGAGCTGGGCAGCCCTCTCTGTCTTTTTCTACCAGTCTCAATGTGGCTTTTTCAGTGTTCCTTGGGTGAAGAGTCTACTTAGTTTAGTTCAAAGTTGGTTTATCCAGATGATGGTTCTTAAAATTAAGTTATAATCCACTTTGGTTCTGGGAGTTGGAAGTTGATATGTCCGCCTACTTTATCGCCATCTTGCCGTCCACATGGGCCTCCAACTTTATACTTTTCTTTTGCAACTCCAATCCTCTCAGCTCTTCTCTACCAGAGTCTAGGTAAGTGACTGTGAATGAGGTTTTCTGCATGGGCCCTTTAAAATAGAATCTGCATCTGAGATGTGTGTCTCTTTCTTTTGGATAGAAACCCGGCTTTTTTTCACAGCTAAATGTTGTCTGGGTGCTTCTTCTATGCTCTGAGGCTCTAGGCTGGGGCTCTCATTCTGGGGTTGAGGACCCACACCTTTCAGGGTAACCTTCCCTGACATGAGAGTCCCTCAGAGACGCCATTCACTCCTGGGAGCAGGGTAGCCCTTTCTGCATCTCCGCCCTTCCTACCAGTCTAGGTGTAGATTCTTCAGTGACTTTGGTCATAGATTCCTCTTAGGTGAATTCAAAGTTGGTTTTTCAAGATGATTGTTCTTAAATTAAATTTTAATCCAATTTGGTCCTGGGAGGTGGCAGTTGGAATGTCTGCCTACTCCATCACCATCTTTCTTTCCCTTCCATCTCTGTTTTTAAAGTTTCAATTTCCTTCATGAGCTCATTAAGTTGCCTATTGGTGTTTTCTCACATCTCATTGAGTATTTTCAGAACTTCAATTTTGAATTCTCTATCATTTCACTGAAGGTTTCCATGTGATTGAAATTGTTTTCTGTAGATTTTTCAGTTTCTTTCTGAACTCCATGTCTGTCTTGAGTAGCCATGGTATCTGAATTCTTCTTCCTTTATGGCATTTGGGAGTGGTAAATTTAAGAAATATAACAAAAAATGATAACCAGAAAATGAAAAATAAAATATTTTAGGAATACAATAAAAATATATAAATTTATAAAATAATTTCAAATGAAAAGGTAAAAGCAGAGAAAACAAAGATTGTAAACAAAACAACAATCAAAAACAAGCAAAACATCCATGAAAAGAATTAAAAATAAAAAGGAAAAAACAAAATTCAAAAGAAAAAACTGATGAAAAAAGGATAAAAGGGATGAAAAGGAAAAATAAATTTTGGTTTTGAGATTTTACTGTTTTCTTTCAGTTGGTGTTGCTATATTACAAGTTTTAGCTCTGTGAAGTTCCTGAGCTATCTTCTGCTGAGATGTTGCAGTCACAATGTTGTAGGTGGGGCCACAATCACATTGGTTAGTGGGGTATGTTGTGAGGGCTTTATGACTTTAGTTTTATGGCTTTGGCTTTTTGGCTTTCTGGCTCTAACAATGGAAGTCTCAGGCCTCCTGGCACTCTTCCCTATATCTCAACAGATCACGGAATTCTATGCAGAGCACCTCCCTACTTCAGGGGAGAGAGTGGTTTGGTTAGTTAGCTGTAGGGTTTGTCTCTGCCACTC
Organism: Rhynchonycteris naso; assembly: GCA_037038555.1. Classification (NCBI taxonomy): domain Eukaryota; kingdom Metazoa; phylum Chordata; class Mammalia; order Chiroptera; family Emballonuridae; genus Rhynchonycteris; species Rhynchonycteris naso. Next base: position 154,662,508 of record CM072996.1, on the reverse strand, counting down.
TTTTTACCCATGAGGAGAGGGAGGCAGTATCTGGGAGGCTGGGAAGCTGCACTTTACTTTTCTCTGTCTCTTCTGAGTGTGGGCTGCAGGTAGACTGTGGGAACACTGGCTGGGACCCCACATTCTGCTGCCACTTCTATTCAGTATCTCCCTCTCTGTATCTCTATCTCACCACTCCTCCAGGTAGTAGGAGACCCAGTGACTTTGGGTTTCCCTCTTCATACCCCTCAGACAAAACCCAGACAGACTAAGCTTCCCTTCTCTCCATTGTCTGGCAAAGAAAAAAGCACCCAGTCACCTCAGGTTTGTCTTTCTCCAGAGCCAACTGTGAATGCATTTTATCTTCCATTCCTATTTTCAACCATTCCCAACTTTAGTCCACTTAATGTGCAGATCTTTCAGGTGTGCTTGTGAACCCAGTTGGGGTTCCCTCACTATGTTATAGTTGTTCAATTTGTTAAATTTTCAAGGGGAGAGATCAGGATTATCTTTCATGTTGCCATTAGTCTTACCAGGCTTTTGCTAAAATTCAAATTGCTTCTTTACATAGAATGCAGCTGTTGACAACAGTCTATCAAAGGGTATGAGACACTACACTGAAGGATTGTGAAAGTAGAGCTCAAACTTGAGATCTGTACACTTGCGTTAGAAAAATCAGGATGAACTGATTCAAGTTTCTTATCACAGAAAACAAGTGGCTAGAACTTTCAGCTACTTTAATCTCAGTTTCCAAAAACTACAATGGGCTTTCTAGATTGTATGTCCCTTTTGTTCTTTTCATATTATCAGTGTTTTTCCTTTTTTTAAAAAAATCTCTCTTTTCTTTTTAGTTCATTTTTAGATAGAATAAGAAGTGGGGAGGAATGGGAAGGATCAGCTTCCATACGTGCCTTGATCAGGTAAGTTCAAGGTTTTGAACCAGTGATCTCAGCATTCCAGGTTGACACTTTATCCACTGTGCTACCACAGGTCCAACTTTTTATTTATTTTTTTAAGATTTACCACTATTTTTTAAAAAAGATTTTATTTTTTGAATTTAGAGAGAAGAGAGGGAGAGAAGGGAGAGGAGTGGGAAGCATCAACTTAAAGTAGTTGCTTCTCATATGTACCTTGACTGGGCAAGCCTAGGGTTTTGAACCAGTCAGATCAGACCTGATGCCAAATATTTTTTCTACTTTCAAAGTAGATATAGCCAGGAAAGAATGCAACTCTTTCTTAATAAGAGGGTTCTGAAGTTTCCTCTAAGTAAATTGAATTCTCAACACAAGATCAGACAAACAAAAATATAATGGAACCCAGGTGTTAGACTAACTACTAATCTAACCATAAGTGAGGAAAAGAGAAATATTAATTCTTGATACAAGTTGTGTTATTACAGAATTCATCATAATGAAGTAATGACCTCACATTGCTCAGAAGTTGCTGCACAAATGGTGCTGTATTGACCAAATGTTAATGAGTTTTATGTGTGACAGCAGGTAAGCAGGAGACAGCAGAAGGAAGCCACTGTGATAGGTAGATAATTACAATGGAAATCATGCCTTGGGTAATGAGCAGGATTCACATCACATCTTTTCAGTCATAGCACAATTTATCCAGCTCTGTTTATAGTAATCTGTGAGATTATTTGACAGCAAGATGACATTTTGACTTTGGAACAAATTCTTCCATAGAAAGCACAATTACCCACTGATATTGTGATATGCAATTAGACACAGCCAAGCCAGACAATTTAGATTTTTCAAACATACAAAGAGTGGATGTGTTGTTCATTAGCACATGAAATTCTTCTGTCCTTGTAATATAACCCTTTGGCTCTAAATTCCTTAGTCATATGCAATGGATGCATGCTGAAAAATTTAAATAGCCTATTATTTAAATAAGAAGTTTCAAGTTTTTAATATAGGAAAATTCTGGGACCTTAAACTAATATCTGTGAGGGATCAGATCTTTACTGTATGCAGAGACTGTGTTTAAAGGAACATTATTTGGCTCATATTCTATCTAAACCAATTTAACCAAAAAACCCACATTATAAAAGAATTTTATTATAGTGTAAAATATAATATGCTAGAAATATGTATGAATTATTATGAGTCCAGTTGTTTTAGTTAAACTCACTGAGGCATCAATAATGCACCACACTGAGAATATAAAAGAGAAAAAACTTTTTACATATTTTCCAGGTTTTGTCAAGTTCAGGAAGTGAATTCTTTCTTTGGGGAGATGAGAGAGAGAGTTGTATGTGTGTGCATGTACATGCATTCATACATCTACATTTAGCTATTTCTCAATTAACTTCAGGTAAAATGACAAAATTTTCATCCCACACTAAATTCAGAATCCTTCTCCTCTCTCTTCAATGTGCATTCAGAATAAATCAATGCATTTTATCATTAGCCCAAATAAAACATAATTAAATGGAAGAGAAGTATATGTCATAATCAAACAATTTAAGCATCAACAATGTGGTTGAAATCATGAGAAATAAGATAAAGGGATCTTCTTTCTGTGGTATATATAATATTTAAAATATACTCAGAAAACAATGGAAACTGTTCTATTACATATTATGAACATGTCATTAGTCGGAAACAAAAACTATCACATTAACTTCCTTTTCTTATTTATTTAGAAATTAAATTTAATGGGGTGACATTGGTCTATAAGAACACATAGATTTCAGGTAAACATCTTCATAGCATTTGAACTGTTCATTGTGTTGTGTGACCATCACTCAAAGTCAAATCATTGTCCATCACCATATATTTGGCCCTCTTTATTTCCTTCCCCCACACCCCAGTGAGATATTATCTGATTGCCAGAGATTAGCAGAAATACTAAATGTCTGCAATATTCATCTATAACATGGGATAATATAACTAACTCATGAGATATATTGTGAATATTTAATGAGATAAAGCAGGAATCAGTAAACTGGACCGCAAGCCAAATCTGGCTCACTCCTAATGTTTTGGCAGCCTACAACATAAGAATTTCTTTTTTTTACATTTTTAATGGTTTTTAAAAATCTAAAGAATAACATTTTATGACATGTAAAAGTTATATAAAATTTAAATTTAAAAGTTCACAAAGTGATACTGGAACTCAGCCATACCTGTTCACTTTTGAACTGTTTACAGTGGCTTTCCCTCTACAACAACAGAGTTTATGATCTTCAAAGCCTAAAATATTTACTGTCTGGCCCTTGGAAAATGTTCATCAACCTCTGAAATAAGCATGAAAATCACCTAACACAAGGCTTGGCACATAGTAGGGATTCAATAAATAATATTTATTTATATAAATATAAACTTCTCTCTCTCTCTCTCTCTCTACACACACACACACACACACACACACACACACACACACACACACACACACAGACACACTCACACATAATGTGGACTAAAAATGTTTGGTCCCCCAAGTGCTATTCATGACTGCAAAAGGCAGTATGGAGACCCAGCTCAATAGAACTGCCAGGCCACCCTCAAGGAAAGCTTTACCATCCTTGTTCCACTCTCCCAGGACTTGCTTCTACTCACCTCCTCTGCAGAGAAGGTGAAGGGCATCTTCTACACACCTAATCTGTGACTTTCAATTCTGGTTTAGGTTATTGTTCAGAAACATCGCCCTCCTTTCCCACCATCTGCATGGGTGGTGTATACTTTGGGAATGGCCAAACTAATTGCTTTGGAATGAATATAAGCAGACATCTCATGGCTTTCTAGAGCCCTCATTTTCAAAGCATTCATTTTAGACCTCAGTTCCAATGGAAGCAAAAGTTGTTAGAGCTAGAACTGATCCACTAATGAACTGGCTACCCATAAAATTAATCCCCATTTCAAACTTCCCTCACCATTAGGGTCACTTCTGCCTGATTCTACGCCAAGTCTACCTCACTAGTCCAGGTGTCTTCAGCCCAAGCAATTGTCAAGATTACACTTTCAGGTCCACAAGAATATTGAAATGGGAAAATAAAAAATATGAAACCTCAGTTAACTTGATCCTTTCTGCCAGCCACATGGAAAAGAAAAGCTCTGGTGAAAACATAAAATGCAGTGAGCTGGGGTGACAGCTCATTTTTTTGCATGGGACTGGCTTCAGATTTTTATTTAGAACAGACTGTTTCCCAATTCATATGTTTAAAAATGAAGAAAAAAGGAAATTGGGTTTATAGTCACTTCAGCAGTAAATGGTCTATGAACCACCTTGACATCCTCTCTTGAGACCCCTAGCTTCTCATGCCTGAGACAATTTAAAAGGAAAAAAAAGGGATGAATTTGTTATCATCACTTATAAGCCCACTGAAAAGTTTGGCCAGGTAAAAGATCTTCTGGAAGGAGTCTCCAAACCATCACTCTGGTAGGGTTTCCTACTGAGCAGGACATGCAGTCTTCACCATCATTCCCTAAGAGAATAAAGAAAGAATGTATGTCATCAAAGAACAAAGAATATCCCTGCTTAGAAGGGATAAATCCTCTGAAGATTTCACACCACAAGAATTTTTGGCTCACCGTGGCCTGGTAGCTCAGTTGGTTGGAGCGTTGTCTCAATATGCTGAGGTTGCTGTTTCAATCCCTGGTCAAGGCACATACAAAATCAACCAATAAATACATTCATAAGTGGAACAACAAATTGATGTTTCATTCTTTCTCTTTTTTCCTCTCTCTAAAATAAATAATAAAAATTTTTTAAACAATAGAATGCTCTACTCAATTAGGTAATGAAAAATTTCAAATGTTTTCTATTAACAATCCACCCTGATAAGACTTTCTTTATTCCTGGTTCATTTTTAAATATATTTTAACTTAAAACTTATTGGAAAAAAAGGACGTGTAAATACTGAAAAACAATTCAAGTCCTATTTTAAAGTTACCTCTCGGGGAGGGGAGGAGTTACTTCTTGCTCAAGGGCACTTTGGTTGCTATTTTCTATTTACAAGAAAGGGTATATTTCCATATATTAGCAGTTAGACAGGCATAAATGAATAAATTAGCATTTGTCTACATTTAAATCAGTGGTGGGATTAAGCCGGTTTGCACTGGTTCGGCAGAACCAATACCTAATTTTTTGTTGAGTTTGGCAAATCAGTTGTTAAAATGGCACTTGTAATCAGGGTTCTCTCTAAGATGGGTGCCTGGGCAGCTGCCCAATGTGGAAATCACACATTTACATTTCTTACTTTTTTTTAACATTCATCTACACAACAGCGTATGCTAAGCACACGTAGTAATAATGTTCATTCTATCCATAGGTGAAAAACATTGCAAGTGAGGATGCCAATCAAGAAGTAATATGGAAACATCTTGAATAACAGTTTTATTGTTTTTTGTCTGGTATTACTTAATATTTTTATTAATATTTTAAAACTTTTTATACCATAATCTAGTTTTGTGTACCTTTTTTATTGTTCTTATTTAAGTATTAAATGCATGAAATAATAAACTACCTTTCAGTATATCATTTTTTTATTCTTAAAACAGTCATTAGGGCAGAGAACTGGTTGTTAAATTATTTGAATCCCACCACTGATTAAAATCTTAAATCCTAAACTACTAGATAGCTGACTGCAGTTGATTTATTATTGCTCAGAAGTATTGTTTGCCAACTGAAACCAAATGTTAAGGTAAAGGACAAGTTATTAACCAAAAATAAGATGCCTCAGTGCCTTGGTGTTTCAGCACAGAGCTCTTCCTGTGTCAGTGACTGAGGACTGGATGCTCCTGATTTTCTTCTGCCAGGTACTCTACGAAGTCTATTATTAATGCACAGTCCATTCTTAACTACCTATCTGAGGCTGTGGGCTTCCATAGATTGTGAAATTAGATTTTAACTCTAGTTTACCTCATTATTTAAAGACCAGATATATCCAGGTACACTTTGGTTAGTACCCAGAAGCCTCAGTGACCTCTCTGCAGTTTCCTAAAGTGAAACCCATGATCCTTCACGTTGCCCCTTCCACCTATGAGCAGCCACCTGTCAGCCTAAATATTCATGTGCTTTGATAGACATTGCCAATCTCATCCATATACAGATTTATTTTTCTTGGTGGATATTCAGAAGATAACACCTCTCAGTCTTCTTGCAGTTATAAGGGAACATGTGACTGGTTCTGACCAATAAAATGTGAGAAGTGACTTGTATCACCTGTATGCTGAGGCAGTGTACAATTCTTCAGCTCTCTCCAGCCTCTTTCTTGTCCTGTTGGGATAGAAACATTGCAGAGAGTGTAACTGCTGTCAGGCTGGTCCCCGATGATCCTGTGGGACCACCACCCTATGCTACACTTGTGCCCCACCACCTGCCCACTCAAATAGATGTGCAGCTTGAGCAAGGAAGAAAGCTTTACAGATTAGGCCATTGAGATTTGGAAGTCACTATGTTACTACAGAATAGTATAGCCTATCCCAACTAACATGGTGTCAAGCATCTCAATTAAGTAGTGTATATCACTTTATCATGAGAAACATCACAGTTATACTTACTACAGTCCTGAGAGGAACAATAGCAAGAAAAATATCACCACTTCTGAATTTCTTCATGGAAAAATATTATTCAATATAAGATTTTTTTAAAGTAGAAAAATGTTAGATTAGATAAAAAGATAGAATTTTATTAGAAAAAAATACATTTTGAGCACTTAATTTCCAACACTGTTCTAAGGATCCTATATGTATTTGCTCACATATTCCTTTTGTGTGTGTGTGTGTGTGTGTGTGCTCATGTATTCTTTATAACAACCATATGAGACATGCTCTCTTTCCCTGGAGCATGCTCACACCTTTCCCTTCCTTCTTTTCTTCTCCCACAGGCATACCTCTACTAAACTCTAAGTGTCTCCACAAGACTTGAAACCAGGGAAGCAATAGGCAGTGGCAGCTCATCCTGTGCTAATTCCCTCACCTGTCTCCAAAGCCCCCTTTCTTCTGACTCTCCAGTGAACCAAAGGAGCTCCGCTTTGGCTGTCTCCCATTGCTTCTTCTGTGCTAAGCCCTTCCTTGTTTCACTGTCCCCACCTTTGATAAACATGGCCTCAAACTCAAAAAATAAAATCCATATAAAATAGGAGCTACTATACTTATTTTATAAATTAATGAAACTAAGGCAGAGTGTGGTTAAAAAATCATCCAAGATCTCAGTTTGCAGTGGTGGAGTCAGAATTTAAATACAACAATCTGTCCAAAGCCCACACTAATGTGGTTTTAATTCATACATACTATGATTTTGACTGATAATACAAGCAATAGATTTTCCCCTTGGCAACATCATAACTCCGGAAACTATCCTACTTGAACTATGGCCAACTTCTGCCCACCAGGCAAAGCCTGAGTCCTCCTACTTAACAAGGACTTCTGCTATTTTTATCATGTGTTAAATATTTTGGAGAAAAAGTAAAATATGTTTTTACCATTAATGGCCTTTATTCAAGACCTTTTAAATTTTTTATTATGAAAATTTCAAACACCCAAAAAAGTAGAGGATAGTACAGGGGTGAGTAAAAGTAGGTCTACAGTTATAATAAAAATAAATAATACATTAATTAATAAATAATAAAAGTGCCTGGCCTTTGGTGGCACAGTGGATAAAGCATCAACCCTGAGGTCACCAGTTTGAAACCCTGAGGTTGCCAACTTGAGAGTGGGCTAGTCAGCTTGAGTGAGGGGTTGCTGGCTTGAGTGAGGGACCATCCACATAATCCCCAAGGTCACCAGGTTGAGCCCAAAAGTTGTTGGCTTGAGCAAGGAGACACTAGCTTGGCTTGAGGCCGAGGTTCAATCCCTGGTCAAGGCACATATGAGAAGCAATCAATGCATAATTAAAGTGAAAGCAACTATGTGTTGATGCTTCTCACTTTCTCACCCTTTCTCTCTTCCTGTCTCACTCTCAAAAGAATTATAACAAAAATAAACCCTGTTTCTTATACTCTCAACTGTAAATCTACTTTTGCCCCACTCCAATATAACCATAACCATCTACTCTTCACAATCCACTTGTCCTCTCAAGTTTTTTCCCTCCATTCTGACTTCTGCCTCCACCATGTTATTGAAGCTCTTCAAGGTTCCCAATGACCTCCAAAATATTTTTTAATCTTTTCCCTTCTCTCTATCTTTGTAAGCTCAACTCCATATCGCTTTTTCCTTGTTTTACAACAAGTATTTTAGTATTGCCAGCGTTGTGTTCTTCAATTCATTTTCCATAATATTTTCACATTGATTTTTTTTTAAGTCAGAGGAGAGCAGACAGACAGACTCCTGCATGCACCCTGGCCAGGATCCATTGTGCAACCTCCATCTGGTGTCAATGCTCAAATTCATGGAACTATCTTCAGTGCCTGGGGCTGGCATTTGAACCAACTGAGTCACTGGCTGTTAGAGGGGAAGAGAGAGAGAAGGGGAAGATAGAGGGGGAGAGAAGCAGATGGTCACTTCTCATGTGTTCCCTGACAGGGGATTGAACCCAGGACGTTTATACTCCAGACCAACATTCTATTCACTAAGCAAACCATTCAGGGCCTGCCTTTATTTGAAATACAGGTTTTAGCACACCACCTGCCTGTTTAAAATATTTCAACAACTTTCCATAGTCACCCGGATAAAACACGAATTTCTTGTTATGGCCTATAAGGCCATTTTTAGTTCAGTCTGGTTTTAGAACTCTTGTCAGAGTTGTATTTCATCCCTACACAATGTCATTTAATTCTCTAGCCATTTTGTATCTCTCTGAAATTCTTCTTAGATGCTATAATATTTTCTATTTTAAAACACTTTAACTGAATTTATTGGGGTGACACTGAATAGCAAAACCTAATTAACAATACCTGATTTTACAGATTTCAGATATACAATACTCTTTAAAAAATTTATTTAGAAAATTAACTTTAACAGGGTGACGTTGATCAATAAGAGTACATAAGTTTCAGGTGAACATTTCTGTAGCATTTGAACTGTTAAGTATGTTGTATACCCATTAGCCAAAGTCAAATCATACCCTCTTTATACCCTTACTCCCCTCCCACCCTTTTATCCATTCAAATAAGCCCCCTCTCCTCCCCCACATTCCCTTCTGCTTGGTAACCATTTCACTTTGATCTATGTTCATAAGTCTCAGTTTTATATCCCACCCATGTGTGAAATTCTACAGTTCTTATTTTTTCTGATTTACTTATTTCACTTAGTTTAATGTTCTCAAGGTCCATTTATGTTGCTGTAAATGTCAATGTCACTATGTCATCATTTCTTATGGCTAAGTAGTATTTCATTGTATACATGAACCACATCTTCTTTATCCAGTCCTCTATCGAGGATGCTTGGATTGTTTCTGTCTTGGCCACTGAAAATAATGCTACGATGAACATTGGGATGCATGTGTCTTTGTGTACCAATGTTTTTGAGGTTTTGGGGTAGATACCCAGTAGTTCTCTTCTTAATTTTTTTGAGAAACCACCTTTCTTTTTTCATAATGGTTGTTCTAATTTAGTAGTAGATTATTATTATTTTTTTTTTACAGGGACAGAGAGAGAGTCAGAGAGAAGGATAGACAGGGACAGACAGGAACGAAGAAAGATGAGAAGCATCAATTATCAGTTTTTTGTTGCAACACCTTAGTTGTTCATTGATTTCTTCCTCATAAGTGCCTTGACCACGGGCCTTCAGCAGAGCAAGTAACCCCTTGCTCGAGCCAGCGACTTTGGGTCCAAGCTGGTGAGCTTTTTGCTCAAGCCAGATGGGCTTGCGCTCAAGCTGGTGACCTTGGGGTCTCGGACCTGAGTCCTCCGCATTCCAATCCGACGCTCTATTCCCTGCGCCACCACCTGGTCAGGCTTTAGTAGTAGATTTTTGTATATTGATTTTGTATCCTGCATCTTTAGTGTATTGGTTTATTGTTTCTAATAATTTTTTGGTGGCGTCTTTGAAGTTTTTTATATAGAGAAACAGGTCATCTGCAAAAAGTGAAAACTTTACTTCTTTTCTGATATGAATGACTTTATTTCTTTCTTTTACCTGATCACACAGTTTAAAACTTCTAGAACTATGTTGAAAAAGAGTGGAGAGAGCGGGCAGCCTTATATCATTCCTGATTTTAGAGGAAAAGCCTTCATTTTTTCACTGTTTAGTATGATATTAGCTGATGTTTTTGTCACATATGGCTTCTATTCTGACTTTAATGAGTGTTTTAAAAATAAAGTAATGTATCTTATCAAATGTCTTTTCTGTATCTATTTATAGGATCACACAGTTTTTGTTCTTTGTTTTGTTGAGGTGGTGTATTACATTGATTGATATCTATATGTTGAACCATCTTTGTACTCCTGAAATGAATTCCACTTGGTCATGATTTATTATTATTTTAATGTGTTGTTGTATTCGATTTGCTAGTATTTTGTTTAGGATTTTTGCATCTGTATTCATTAGAGATATTGGTCTGTAGTTTTCTTTTTTTGTGTTGTCTTTGCCTAATTTTGGTATGAGGGTTATGTTGACCTCATAAAGTGTGTTGAGGAGTATTGCTTTTTCTTCTATTTTTTGGAAGACTTGGAGAAGAATAAGTACCAAGTCTTCTTTGAATGTTTGGTAGAATTCCCTAGTGTAACCATCTGGTCCTGTACTTTTGTGTTTGGGGAGGTTTTCGGTAGTTGTTTCTATTTCCTCCCCACTTATAAGTCTATTTAGGTTTTCCACTTCTTCATGACTCTGTCTAGAATGATTGTATAGTTCTAGAAATTTATTTGTTTCTTCTAGGTTGTTGAATTTGGTAACATATAATCTTTCATAATATTCTACTATAATCTTTCTTTTTTATATCTATGATTTCTGTGATAATTTCTTCTTTTTAGCTTTGGATTTTGCTTATTTAAGTCCTTCCACTTTTTTTCCTTAGTGAGTCTAGTCAGTGGTTTGTTGATTTGATTGATCTTTTCAAAGAACCAGCTCTTTGTTGTATCAATTTTTTCTATAGTTTTTTGTTCTCTATTTCATTTATTTCTGTTCTAATTTTTACTATTTCATTTCTTCCACTGACTTTGGGTTGCCTTTGTTCTTTCTTTTCTAGTTCCTTAAGATGTGATGTTAGGTTGTTTACTGGGATCTCTTTTATTTCTTTATATAAGCCTGTAATGATATAAACTTCTTTCTTATTTCTGCTTTTGCTGCATCCAAGAAATTTTGATATGTTGTGTTGTCATTTTCATTTATTTGTATACATATTTTGATCTCTGCTTTTATTTCTTCTTTGATCGGGTCATTGTTTGAAAGAATGCTGTTTAATTTTCACATTTTGTGTAGGATTCTTTATTTCCATTTTACAGTTGAATTTTTATTTCAAAGGCTTATGATCAGAAAATATGCTTGGTATGATTTCAATTTTCCTGCAATTGATGATGTTAGTTTTTTGGCCCAACGTATGGTCTATCCTTGCATACTGGAGAAGAATGTATAGGCTGACATTTTGGAATGAAATGTCCTATTAATGTCTATTATGTCCATTTGGTCCAGAGTGTCATGTAAGAGTGATATTTCTTTGTTGATTTTCTGTGTGAGTGATCTATCTAAAGTCATCAATGGTATATTGAAGTCTCCAAGAATGATTGTGTCTTTTTCTGCTTGTAATTTTAAATCTGTTAGTAGATGTCATATATTTTGGTTCTCCCTGGGTAGGTGCATATATATTAAGAAGTGTTATGTCTTCTTGATACAATGTGCTCTTTATCATTATGAAATGTCCATCTTTGTTTCTGGTTACATTTGTTTTCTTGAAGTCAGTATTGTCAGATATGAATATGACTACACCTGTTTTTCTTTGGATATTATTTGGTTGGAGAATCATTTTCCAACCTTTCACTTTGAATCTACTTTTGTTTTTGCAGCTTAGATATGTCTCTTGAGGGCAGCATATGGTTGGGTTCTGCTTTTTGATACAATCTGTTAGTATGCACCTCCTTATTGGTAAGTTCATTCCATTTACACTCAGGGTCATGTCATTACTGGCATTTGAGGATTTCCTATAGCCATTTTATGTTTTGTTTTCTGGTCACTCTACATCTTGTTTGGTTCTTCTCTTTTTCTGTTTGTCAACTGTTTTTTTTGGTGGTATTTCATACTTCTTTCCCATTTCTTCATTTTTAAGCTTTGTGTTTAGAAGTGGCTTTTTTTTTTGTAGGTGGTTACTATCAGGTTGATAAAATGTTTATATGTACAAGAGTCCTTTGTCATATGAGTCCATCTCCTTTGACTACTGCAGATCTTTATCCTCTCCCTTTTTATGTTATTGTCGTCACAGATTATCCTTGTTTGTATTGCGATTTTGTTGGAGCTCTTACTTGTAATTTTGATTTGTTTTGTTCTTTGTGTCTGGTTGAATAACCTCCTTGAGTATTTCCTGTAGTGGGGTTTTTCTGGTGATAAATTCTCTCAGCTTTAGTATGTCTGCAAGAGTATTTGTTTCTCCTTTATACAGTGTGTCCGTAAAGTCATGGTGCACTTTTGCATGGTGACCAGTCAAAAAGAGGAGGACAGAACAGTAGGCACTTTTGCATAACAATTGCTACAAGAGGAGAACTGATTGAGCAGTTTGTTGAATGAGAAGCAGAAGGCCAATGATGGGCTAGGCTAGGCACAGAGATGTATTTGGTGTGCGAAGGAAGCAAGGAGCATGACAACAGCTCCAGAGAATTTGAGGGACCCATGTCAACACAGGACCACAAGGAAATATATGTCCCTGTGAGATTATGGAAAATATATATTGGCCTCTGCCCCCCGCCCCCCCAGCTTCTGGCACAGAGCTCTTAGAACCTTATAATTTCCTTGGTGATAGAAATGTCTTTTGTTCTGATGAGGTGATTCTGGATGTATTCCTGCTCCAAATGAGGGCTAGTCGCCAGAAAGATGAAGCCATGATGTAAAGCTTGGAATTTTCAGCTCCATCCCCTATTCTCTTGAGAAAGAAGGGCTTTATATGGAGTTAATAGCTGCTCACACTTACAGATGAAGCGTCCATAAAACCCTCTGGTAATATGGTGTTCAGGGTGTTCCCATGTTGGTGGATACATTCACATCAGGACGGTGTTGAATCCCAACTCCACGGGGACAGAAGTTCCTACATGCAGGACCCTCCTAGACCTTGCCCTATGCATCTCTTCATCTGGCTGTCCATCTGTGTCCTTTGTCATATCCTTTAATAAACTGATCAATAAAAGTGAAAAAAAAAAGTGCACCATGACTTTATGGACACACTGTGTTTGAAAGATAACTTTGATGGAAATAGTGTTCTTGGCTGGTAATTCTTCTCTTTAAGTACTTTGAATGTTTGGGTCTACTCTCTTCTGGCTTGTAGCATTTCTGCTGGGTAGTCTGATGACAACCTAATGGGTCCTCCTTTGTATTTTGTTCTTCTTTTTCTTATCTTCCTTGAGGATTCTTTGTCATTGATTTTTTTTTTTTTTACAGGGACAGAGAGAGAGTTAGAGAGAGGGTTAGATAGGGACAGACAGATAGGAACGGAGAGAGGTGAGAAGCATCAATCATTAGTCTTTTGTTGCCATTGCAACACCATAAATGTTCATTGATTGCTTTCTCACATGTGCCTTGACCGTGGGCCTTCAGCAGACCGAGCAACCCCTTGCTGGAGCCAGAGACCTTGGGTCCAAGCTGGTGAGCTTTTTGCTCAAGCCAGATGGGCCCACGCTCAAGCTGGTGAGCTTGGGGTCTCGAACCTGGGTCTTCCGCATCCCAGTCTGATGCTCTCTCCACTGCGCCACCGCCTGGTCAGGCTGTCATTGATTTTTAACAATTGTATTACAGTGTGCCTTGAAGATGGTGTGTCTGGGTTGAGGTAACTGGGTGTTCTGTTTGCTTCTTGGATTTGAGGCTCCAACTCTTTCCATAGGCTTGGAAAGTTCTCATCAATGATTTTATTGGATAGGCTCTCCATTTCCTTCTACCTCTCTTCTTCTTCTGATATACCCATTATTCTTATACTGCTCTTTCTGATGGAGTCAGACAATTCTTGCAGTGCTCTCTCAGTTTTTTAAATTGTGAATCTCTCTCTTCTCTCTCCTGCATCTCTAGTTGCCTGTCTTTGATGTCACTGATTTTTTTTTTAGGCTTGTTCTATTAGCTAAACTTGCTTCCTCAGTTTTCAATTCATGTATTGAATTCTTTATTGCTGTTTTCAAAGTTTCATTCTCCTTGGTGAGGTATTCATTTTGTTCCTTATTTTGTTCTGAACTCATTAAGTTGCCTATTGGTGTCTTCTCACATCTTGTTGAGTATTTTCTGAACTTCACTTTTGATTTTTCTATCATTTAACTCCAAAGCTTTAATGTGATTAAGATTTTTTTTTTGCAATTTTTTATTTTCTTTCTAAAATACGTTTTGTGCAAAAGTATGTTTTATGGTCTTGTGCAGCCATGGTATTCAATTTCTTCTTCCTTGATGGCAGCTGAGAATGGTATTGTAAAAAACCCTAACATAAAAGCAAATAGAAATATTAAAAAAATTAAAAAATACTATAAAAATATTAAAATTAAAAAATATTAGGACAAGAGGAATAAACACAGGAAAAAAGATAGAAAGCAAAGAGAAAAATTAAAAACACCCACAAAGGAAATAAGAATAAATGTTTAAAACTAAAATAATAAAATTAAAAAATGAATAAAAAGAAAGAAAGAAAAAAGAAATAAAGGAAAAAAGGGATAAAAAAGGAAAAGTAAATTTTGGTTTTGAGAGGTTTATTCCAGTAGGTGTTACTGTATTACAACTTTAGCTCTGTAAATTTCCTGGGCTGTCTGCTGAGATGTTGCTCTCACTATGATGAAGGCAGGGCCACAGTCTCATTTTGGATGGGGTTTGTTGTGACAGCTCTGTGGCTCTCACAGTGGAGATCTCAGGCTTCTGGGCACTCTTTCCCACATCTCAACAGACATGGGGATCAGATGTGGAGCACCTCTGTTCTTTAGGAAAGAGAGTGACTCTGGAAAGCTTGTTGTGGAGTTCATCTCTGCCATTCTCCATACCCATGAGGTGAGGTAGGCAGGATCTGGGAGGCTGAAGCCCGCACTTTAGCTTTCTCTGTCTCTGCCAAGTGCAGCTGCAGGCTGACCGCAAGAACACTGGTCATAACTCTATACTCTGGTTACTTTGTTTTCTCTCCCCCTCTTCCCCCTCCCTATCTCATCACTCTTCCTGGTAGAAGGAGACCCATTTATTCCAAGTTCCACTCTTCATAACCTTCAGACAAAACCCAGACAGCCTGAGCTTCCCTCCTCCCTGTAGAGAAAAAATAGCCCAGGTTTGTCTCCTCTCCTCTGCAAAGCTCATGATGATTGCATTTTATCTTCTGCCCACCTTTTCAACCCATCCCACCTGTACCTAGATTGTCCTTTTACTCATTGCCTTCCCTGCCCCCTGATATTGAACACAAACACAAGTTCACATATTTTCTACTTGGCTAGCTCATCTTTAAAGACCTACTTCAACTGTCATCTTCAAGATCTTTCTTGTCTGGCCTGACTAGTGAATAGAGCATTTACCTGGGACACTGAAGACCCAGGTTCAAAACCCTGAGGTTGTTGGCTCGAGTGGGATCATAGACATGACCCCATGGTCTCTGGCTTGAGCCCAAAGTCTGCTGACTTAAAGCCCAAGGTTTCTGGTTTGAGCAAGGGGTCACTGGTTCAGCTGAAGGCCTCCGGCCAAGGCACATATAAGAAAGTAATCAATGAGTAACTGACATCATCTTTTTTTTTGCTATTCATTGATTGCTTCTCATACATACCTTGACCAGGGGGATCCAGCCAAGCCAGTGACCCATTGCTCATTTCAGTAACCTTGGGCTCAAGCCAGTGACCTTTGGTTTCAAGCCAGATACTATAAGGTCATGTGTATGATTTCACACTCAAGCCAGTGACCCCACAATCAAGCTGGTGAGCCTGAGCTCACCTTGGGGTTTTGAACCCAGATCCTCAGCATCCCAGGTTGATGCTTTATACACTGGCCACCACCTGGTCAGGCTACTACAACTTTTTTATTCACTCATCTACTGATGAGCACTTGGGCTGTTCCAAATCCTGGCTATTGTAAATAATGCTGCAATGAACATAGGGATGCATATATTCTTTCAAATTAATGTTTTGGGTTTCTTTGGATAAATTCCCAGAAGTGAAATTTCTGGGTCATAAGGCAGTTCTATTTTTAACATTTTGAGTTAATTCCATACTGCTTTTCACAGTGGCTGTACCAACTGCATTCCCATCAACAGTGCATAAGGGTTCACCTTTCTTCACATCCTCACCAACACTTGTTGTTTGTTGATTTGTTGATGAAAAGTATTCTGACATGTGTGAGATGATATCTCATTGTGGTCTTGTTTTACATTTCTTTGATGATTAGTGATGTTGAAGATATTTTCATATGACTATTGGCCATCTGTATGTCTGTTTTAGAGAATTGTCTATTCAAGTTCTTTGTCCATTTCTTGTTTATTTTTTTGGGTTTTTATAAATTCTTTATAAATTTTAGATATTAACCTCTTATCAGATGTATCATTGGAAAATATGTTCTTCCATTTAGTGGGTTGTTTTTCCATTGTGTTGATGGTTTTTAATGAAAAAATAATTTTTTTAAGTGCATGTGAGGGACACACAGAGAGAGAGAGAGAGAGAGAGAGAGCGAGACAGAGACAGACAGGAAGAGAGAGAGAGAGAGAGAGAGAGAAGAATCATCAACTAGTAGTTGTGGCATTTTAGTTGTTCATTGATTGCTTTCTCACATGTCCTTGACTGTGTGGGCTCCAGTCAAGCCAGTGACCCCTTGCTCAAGCCAGTGACCTTGGGCTCAAGCCAGCAACCCCACACTTAAACTGATGATCTTGAGCTCAAACTGGCAACCTTGGGGTTTCAAACCTGGGTTCTCAGCATCCCAAGTTGAGGCTCTATCTACTGTGCTACCATCTGCTCAGGCTTTTTGATGGTTTTCTTTGCCCTTCAAAACCTTTTGAGTTTGATATAGTCCCACTTGTTTATTTTTATTTTTTCTTTTGTTTCTCTTGCTCAAGGAGACATATTAAAAAAATATTGCTATGAGAAATGTCTGAGATTTTACTGCCTATATTTTCTCTAAGATTTTTATGGTTTTGAATCTAGCATTTAAGTCTTTAATCCAGTGGTTCTTAACCTTTTTTGAGGTACCGAACCCATCAGTTTCATATGCGCATTCACTGAACCCTTCTTTAGTGATAAATAAAATATGAATTTTTTTTTCCAAATTCAAGACATAGGTATATGTTTTTTAGTGGTGCACAAAATGAGCCGTGCATGAACATCACCTTGCTCAAAGAACAAAACCAACAAAGTGCATGAACTCACAACAAATTACGGTATTACTTTATTCTGGCCTCTGCAGTAGAGGTTTCTCTGAACCCCTGAGACCGACTCATCGAACCCCTATGATTCGATAGAACCCAGGTTAAGAACCACTGCTTTAATCAGTTTTGGGTTTATTCTTGTTTATGGTGTAAGAAGGTGGTCTATTTTAATTTTTTTTGTATGTATCTGTCCAATTTTTTCAAGACCTTTATCTTTACCCTGTTGTATGTTCTTGATTCCTTTGTCAAATATTGACCATAAAGACATTGGTTTATTTCTAGGTTCTCTATTCTGTTTCATTGATCTATATTTCTGTTTTATGCCAGTGCCATGCTCTTTTGAGTACTATGGCTTTGTAATATAGTTTAATATCAGATAGTGTGATTCCTCCAACCTTGTTCTTTCTCAAAATTGCTATGTCTATTTGGGGTCTTTTGTAGTATCATTTCCATTTTTAGAATATTTGTTAGAGTTGTGTGAAATGCCATTGGAATTTTGATAGGAATTGCATTGAATCAATAGATTGCTTTGGATAATATGGACATTTTAATGATGTTAATATTTTCTCTTCATGAACATGGTATATGCTTTCACTTATTTGTGAGATTTTCAATTTCTTTCTTCAGTGTTTCATAATTTTTCAAGTACAGGTCTTTTACATCCTTGGTTAAGTTTATTCTTAGTTTTTTTCTTTATAATGCAATTAAAGATGGGCTCGTTTTTTTAGTTTCCCTTTCTGAGAGTTCATTATTGGTGTATAAATAGGCAACTGATTTCTGGATATTTATTTTGTATTCTACTTTACTGAAGTTATTGATCAGTTGTAGTCATTTTTTGGTGGAATTTTTAGGGTTCTCTCTCTCTCTATATATATAACATTATGTCATCTTTAAATAAACACAATTTTATTTCTTCTCTTTAAATTTGAATGCTTTTTATTTCTTCTTTTTGTCTGATTACTGTGTCTAGGACTTCTAGTACTATGTTGAATAAAAGTGGTGAAAGCTGATATTATTGTCTTACTCCTTGTCTTATGGGAAACAATTTTAGTTTTTGCCCATTGAGTATGATGTTGGCTGTGGGTTTGTCACATGTGACCTTTATTAGATTGAAGTATGTTCCCTCTATTCCCACTTTGCTGAAAATTTTTATCATAAGTGGGTGCTGGATTTTATCAAATGCTCTTTCTGCATTTATTAATTTGATCATGTAATTTTTACCTTTCATTTTGTTTATGTGGTATATCCAATTAATTACGTGGCTGATATTATACCAACCTGGCATTCCTATAATAAATCCCACTTAATCATTGTGTATGATCTTTTTAATGTATTGCTGGATCCAGTTTGCTAATATTTTGTTGAGGATTTTAGCATTTATGTTCATTAGGGGTATTGGCTTATAGTTTTCTTTTTTTGTAGTGTTTTTATCTGGTTGTGGAATTAAGGCAATGCTGGGCTTGTACAATGAGTTTAGGAGTCTTCCCTTTTAAATATTTTTTTGAATAGTTTGAGAAGGATAAGTGTTAGTTCTTATTTGAATGTTTGGTAAAATTCACCTGTGAAGCCATGGGAATCACAAGTTTTGCACACCTTATTATTATTATAGATATACTTATGCATCTCAATTATGTATAAATTCAAATACCATATTGTTATCTTTATACAAGGACATTCTTAAATAATTCCTTGCCTGTTTTTAAGGAGCTCCCTGAGAAATTAGTAGAGATCTTTTCTCCTCAAAGTTATGAGTTTTATATTTATGATAAAACTTTAAATTTGCCTCATGTTATTGGCGAGATGATCTTTTTCTCTTCTGAATTCCATTTCCCAGAAAGATTTAGCTATGAGCCCGGACTAGAAGAAAGAAGAGAAAGTGATAAGTTATGGGCACATCTCAGAAGAGAGAAAATAAAATTAAGTAAAAGTTCACCCCTTTTTGCTGGGAGGATGTGGGAGAAAGAAAGAGAATTTCAGAGACACTGGGGGTGGAAGATGGGTGTGTTTGCCAAGACTTTCAAGGACCGTCAGTTTAGAATTTGCCTCAGGCAATTTCTGTACCAATTTATGTGGTGTGGATAAGATCTAGAATTATCCATGTGCCTCTCCCTACTGCAAGAAGGATAATGAAAATGACTGAACGAGGGCTGCAGGGCCTGCCTTGAGATCTGGCATGGCAAGAAGGTGACTTCCTTGGCCACATAAGCCAGTAGCCAGATGAGGGATGTGGCAGAGCTCAAATCAGTAAGCCAAGGAGAACCACCAGGTAGGTCATCACAGAGCCACAAAAGGTCAGTCCAGCTCAGCCTATGTACAGGTTTCTATAGGCGATACTAGTACCCTCCAAATGCTGGCTACTCCCCACAGGTTGAGGAACAAGCCCATTGTAGGCATTTTGAAGGAGGGGACAACATGTGGAACCAAGAAACCCTTCCCTTCCTTGAACATCTTGGTGAAGAGAAGGAGCAAGGATATCTAAAAGACTGAATGGTTATCTAAAAGGCAAATTATCTAAGGACTCTGTTCAGAGATTGACTTGAGGTTATAGGATAGAACTAAAATTTTTAGTTCTCTCTTTCAACTTGCAAGTGGACTAGGGAACTTGTAAGAGAGCTTAATTAGTAAGAAAATAATAAAGCTTCATTTTTGAGGGGAGGAATTTATGAGTATAATGTAAGTAAATTATAATCTCTCAACATATGAAGTTACTATTATCCTGGTGGTTCAGAAGGCAACATTTTTTGGTCCTCCTACCCCTCCATGTCTTTTTTAGTTATGTTTAATGACTGCTCAGTTTAAGTATAGAGAAGCCAGTAGATTTGAAAGGTAGTTATGAATGTCCTAGCACCATAAACCAAGCCCTTAAGCACAATCTGAAATTCTTGAGATGTGGCCTTCCTTCTTGATTATCCCTTTGGTATTTCTCTACCTGGATACTTTATTCCTGATTCTATATATTTTGTTTTGAGAGAGAGAAAGAAAGAGAGAAAAATGTGAAGTACCACTTTGTAATTGCTTTACTTTAGTTCATTGATTGCTTCTCATACATGCCTTGACTGGAGGGTGGGGAGGTTCAAGTCTAGCCCATGATCCTTTGATCAAGCCAGCGACCTTGAGAATCATGTTGATGATTCTGTGCTCAAGTTGGCAGCCTCAGGGTTTTGAACTGGGAACCTGAACAGTCTGGGTCAATGCTCTATCCACTGTGCCACCACTGATCAGATTTCTTCCTGATTGTGTTTGGTCTTTGGAATTTCTCAGTTTTTCTCTGTGACCTTAACACATGCCTGGAGGGAAAGCCATGACAAGTACTTCAGCTAGCAGAACCCATATGCCTATGCTGTTCTTGTTAGTGTTATGATCAAAGTCTAAATTCAGAGCAGCCTTCTCAGACAGTGGATAAAACTTTCTTATATTATGGCCCCCCTAATGACAGGCAGGTCCATTGTGTGATCCCCTGAATTCAAGTGGAAAAAAGGACAGAAAGAGGTTGCTCTCAAAATGTTGAGTAGTTATGGTAATTAACTCCAAGGAAGCATTTTCCATACAACTCTCCCTGAACTCTTATATTGATAATACTAGATGAGGAGGTGTTTATTTCAGTGTTCAAAGCCACACCCTTTCACAGCTGAGTGGAAATCAAATAACACTTAATAGCAGGTTGAAAGTCCTGAGCTCAGACTGACCTGGAATCATCCCAGTTCTGCAGTTTATGAGCTGTGTGACCTTAAGCAAGTCACCTAATCTCTCAGAGTTCTGGCTGTTCCATCTGTAGACACATGAAATGTGAGACTTGATGTAATTGTGAGAAATAAATGAGATACTTTATATCTGGTGGAAAGCATTGATGCTTAGACAACACACATTATCCCCATCTTATTTGCCACTGGATCCCACTTTTGCTTGAGTGTTAATCTCCTTTAGATGTTGTGGGGTAAATCCTGATTATACAAATTGTGGTAGTACCACCCTTGACAGTGACTGGTTTAAGCAAAGGTCATGGAACCCAATTTTGGCCAATGAGGTGTGACGAGAATTTTTTCAGAGGAATTTCTCCTGGATGTTGTCATGTTTAGAATTGCATCTGTCTAGTTTGAGAATAAATCTCCCATATCAAGGATGTCAAAGAAAAAAATATGGAAAGAACTTGGGTCTTTGATGATATCAGAGGGATTCATCAACATTTGAGCAACTTTACCTTGTGATACCTTATGTATGATAATATCTTTCCCTCATTGTTTAATCCGTTTTGAGTTGTTTTCTATTACTTGCAGCCAAAGGCATCCTAATTGATGCAGTGCATAAAGTAATGCAATATGTATGAACTGTGTTTCTAAACTATGAAATTTTGCTATGGGAGGTTCAGGGGGAAGATGTTGAGAAAATAAAAACTAATTTGGGCCTGACCAGGCAGTGGCGCAGTGGATAGAGCATCGGAGTGGGATGTGGAAGACCTAGGTTCAAGACCCCAAGCTCACCAGCTTGAGTGTCGGCCCATCTGGCTTGAGCGAAGGCTCGCCAGCTTGGACCCAAGGTCGCTGGCTCCAGCAAGGGGTGGCTTGGTCTGCTAAAGGCCCGCGGTCAAGGCACATGTGAGAAAGCAATCAATGAACAACTAAAGTGTTGCAATGGCAATGAAAAACTAATGATTGATGCTTCTCACCTCTCTCCATTCCTGTCTGTCTGTCCCTATCTATCCCTCTCTCTGACTCTCTCTCTGTCCCTGTAAAAAAACAAAACAAAACAAAAACAAAAACTAATTTGGATTATGAGGAGTATTAGTTTCCTATTACTGATATAATAAATTACTATAAATTTAGTAGTTAAAAAGAACACGTTTATTACCTTATAGTTCTGGAGGTCAGAGTCTTAAATGGCTTTTACTAAATTAAAATCAAAGTTATCAACAGGGCTGTGTTCCTTCTAGAGGCACTAAGAGAGAACCCATTTTTTTTGTCTTTTCTAGCTACCAGAGGTTAACTGCATTTCTTAGTTTGTAGTCTCCCCCACCATCTTCAAAGCCAGCAGTATAACATCTTCAAATCTCTCTTTGCTTCTGTGTTCACACGGGGAGTCAGGCACATAGTTTTAAGTACTAAAAAACATTTCAACCCTGGTTGTTGGTGGGGAAGAGGGTTACTTGGAGTCCAGTGTTCTGTCACTCAGATTGCCCTCTGTCCCCACTCCAAGTCCTATGTCCTTAGAAGGAGAACCTGTATGTACAGTTAATTAAATTCTTTGGCAGATACCAGGAGCACCTTAGAGAACTGCTTTTGGGCCTTAGTATTAGACCTTTGGTCAAAAGTGACCATATGCTATTTGGGCATGGGTAACGGGTGATGCTGCTCTGTTGGAGGCCCTGTTGATTTAGTAACATCAGCAGAATTTGTGGCAACTTTTGTCCAGTAGGCTTTAGGATGCTGCAGTGTTGGCTGAGTGACTTGGAGAACATTAGTGGGATTATAATACCAGCAACAACCATAGGTACTTTTAGCATCTTCATGACTCCTAGAAGTCTCAGTAGTAGTCATTACTACATGGTGACTGAGAGGGCTGAGCTCCTGAGCACACACAGAACACGCCCTGGCTCCTGGCAATAATGGAAGAGACCCTAAGGGGAGTTGGAGGGGCTACAATAGTGTACAAAGGAAAAAATCAGAGAAATTCAATTCATTGTCAATGTAATTTCATGTTTACCTTTCAGACAACGCTTTGGGAAACATGGATAATGCATAAAAAAGATTTATATGCTATATGCAAATAGTATGTACTTAGAAATAGCAATATAAGTAGATTAGATGTACTTATTAACATTAATGTGCACACATAAACAATATTATAACCATTGTATATGCCTATATATGTATTATGTATACACATATACATAAACAGAAATTAATAGATGATTGTAGTTCTTACTGTTAGAAAGACTGATCAGCTCAGCCATATGCAGAAAAATAGAAAACAGTAAAGGTCATTAAAAAACAATCAATGGCCCTGGACAGTAGCTTAGTGTATAGACTGTTGGCTTGGCATATGAACATCCTGGGTTGGATTCCTGGTCAGGGCACACAGGAGGAACGACCTCCTGCTTCTCCCCCACACCTTTGTCTTACTCTTCATCTCCCACAGTCAGTGGTTCAATTGATTTGAGCATGGCCCTGGGTACTAAAGATAGCTTGTTGGAGTGCATCAGACCCTGCCACTAAAATGAGCTTGGTACTCTAGCATTGGTTCCAGATGGGGTTGCCCTGTGGATCCCAGTCAGAGTGCATGCGGTAGACTACTTCATTATCTCCCCTCCTCTCACCTAAAAAAAAAAAAAAAAAAAGGGAAAAGCAATTAATGGGCCAACCTAACATGAATGTGGTCTGTTGGCAAGCTAACATAAAGCCCACTGCACTTGTAGAAAGTGTGGTAAACCACATCAGAAGATATTGTAGGACAGACAGGGTTGTACTGTTTTTTTTGGTTTTTTTTGTATGTTTGTTTGATTTTTGTCTATGAACAGGGAGGGATGGAAGAAAAATAGCAACTACTTTGGGTACCAAATATTTTGTTTGTTTATTTAAAGTCAAAGCTAACATTCTCAATGTCTCTAGCTTAAGGTGACCAGATTTTAAAATTGGTAAAGTGCGACACCATTGATGGGTGTGTGTGTTCTTGATTAAAAATTTGGTCTATATGAAGCAAAAAAATTTTCATAGAATGCAAAAATACTATTATAATATATATTTTTAAATTTCAACATAAGTACAATTTATAAATATAATACTTTAAAAAATTATGTATAGTATTATTTTACTCTTTGGCATATTTCTCATTTGAGTTAATTTTTTTTAGTAGATTGCTGTCGTTGTTTAAAAGGTCATGAAACTTTTCACAAGAATTTGTTAAGTTATATTTGACACATAAAATGGCTTTCAAAGTCTCAACTCTTAATTGTGATTTTTCTGATGTCCACACTTTATTTAGTGTAGAAAAAACACGTTTAGTCACAGCATTAGTTCCTGGTAAAGACAGAGAGTATTCCACAATTTTTAGTGCATTATTGTATGGAACATGGTTTGTTTCAAAATGAAATATTCCTAAGCATTTGTTCTCTATTGTGATTTTTGCTGATGCCCAAGATTTAACCTTTTCCTTATCAATATATGTTTTTAATAATGATACCTCATTAAAAAGATCATTTTTGGAAATATTACTCTATGGGAAATTTTGAGCGAGTCAGAGGGATTGGGTTACACGGTCCCAAAACCCATGCGGAGCTGCACGAGCGGGCGCGAGCAGGCAGGGCAGCGCCCCCGGAGTGCTCCCACATAAGCAGTGGCACACACTCCCCGCCTGGACTCATCCTTGCAGTGGCCCTGCTCCCCATGTCCAGCCCTGCTGCCCACTGGAGACTGAGTGGCTTGTGCCTTGCAGAACGTGGAGTCTGGAGCTGCACGCTGGTGTCCAGGATCGGGCCTATGGGTAGTTAGGGGACTTGACAGCCGCTGCCCCAGCAGGTACAACCGCCCAAAGTTCTTTGTTTCAGGCCCCACATGGGGCAGCCAGCTCTTGTGGCAGTGCGGGCGCTTCCAGGTGGAGACAGGGTCTCCTCACCGAAAAGCATATATTCCCTTCCTGTTCTCCCGCTGTTCCCTAGCTTTTCGTGCATTCTTTCCAAAAATCGGGGCTTTTTAAAAATGCTATGGGACGTGAGACAAATTGTTAAAAATCAGGACTGTCTCGCCAAAAGCGGGAAATCTGGTCACCTTACTTTACCTATTTCTCTGAATTTGGAGAGAAATAAATGGTTATTTTTATAGGATGGGGTGTATTATCTGGTTTTCTTCTGAAGAAGCAAAATTTAATAAAGCTTTTTAATATCAAGCTTTGCAGAATATCAAGAATGGTTTTTCCATAGTTAATTCAGAAATGTGGGTGATTTTTTTGATTATGTTTGTTTTGCTTAGTTTCCAGGTGAAGAGTTAATGGTTTTAATTTTTTGACGGAGGAAATTTCTCTGGCAGAGGTGAGACCACCCTGTTAGTGCATTTTGGATATGGAAGGTCAATGTGTGTGTGTGTGTGTGTGTGTGTGTGTGTATGTGTGTGTAATTATTTATGACTATAGTGTTGGGGGTATTTATGCTTCAAGAATACATGGAGGAGAAAAAATAAAATAGATTGTTTCTCAAAATAGGAAAAAAAGAGTAAAGGAGAGAAATGGCTTACTCAATAGATATGACTTGATCTCCCCAGAGTGTAAAAAGCAATAGAGGGTTAGGGATTTTAGGTGATAGAGACCTGGGCCTTCTGAAGCAAAATGTGGCAGGAGGTTATGCTGTGTATTAGTTTTCTATTGTTACTATAGAAAATTATCACAAACTTAGTGATTTCAAACAAGGTAAACTTACTATCATACAGTTCTCTATGCTAGAAGCTCAATGAGTTACCTGCATCTCATAGGGCTAAAAATTAAGGTATTGGCTGCTTTCCTTTCTTGAGGCTCTGGGGGAGAATTGGTTTACGTGTCTTTCCAGTGGTTAGCATAAGTCATTTTCTTGTGGTTGTAGGACTGATACCCCATATTCTTGCTGGCTGTCAGCTGAGGACTCTTAGCTTTCACAGACTGCCTGCATTCCATGGCTTATCATTCTCTTCCTCCACCTGCAAAGCCAGCATTGGTGGGTAGAGTTCCTCTCACACTTTTAATCTCTCCTGCCTCTTCTACTCTCTCCTCTCTCTGGTTAACATTTCTGTTTTCCCCTTCCACTTTTAAAGGCTCATTTGATTACATTGGGCCCACTGGGTAATCCAGTATAATGTTCTTATTTAAAGTCTTAACCTTAATTCTATCTGTAAAATCTCTTTCACTGTATAATGTAATATACACAGGTACAATGCCAATCGATGAAGGTCATGAGGGTAAAAATTTTGCCTTACACATGGTTATGGCTGTTTAGTTTTCTTTGTAGACTGAGGCCTTGGAAACCTCAGTGACCATTTCTTTGGACAATCTTTATACAGACAGGGTAACTGTCAGTGTAGCTGGCCACTCCTTAATGGATCTCAAGGGCCTGGACAAGGAGTAACAAGAGTGGTGACCACCATAAACCATTATTCTACTAGACCTAGGGCCTCAGGGTTATTATTTGATCCAACAGGTAGGGAATTCTTAAAGATAACTAGTATTTAACTGCTGGCTGAACTTGAAGTACTGGGGTATGTAGCAGTTACAATACTTTTAGCCACAAACAACAAAAACTTGGAATGAACTAGCTAAATAATAAGAAACTTTGTTACTACAGACAACATGAAGTGCAAAAGCAGGGTGGCTAATGTGTTTGTTAACCCTGTGGATCGAAAATGTCATCAAGCTTGACTGATGGTGATGTAGTGGATAGAGCAATTAACCTGCAGTGCGGATGTCCCAGGTTCGAAACCTTGAGTGTGGACTCATTCGGTTTGAGCACAGGCTCACCACCTTGAGCCCAGGGTCAATGGCTTGAGTAAGGGTTCAATGGCTCGGCTGGAGCCCCCTGGTCAAGGCACATATGAGAAGCAACCAATGAACAACTAAAGTGATGCAACTACGAGTTGATGCTTCTCATCTCTCTCCCTATTCTCTCTGTCTCTCTCTCACACACACACAAATCACCAAGGACAAATTCTTCCCATCTTTCTTTTTGCCATCTTCAGCTCATTGATCTTGTTCTATCCCATTTTAACATCTAGACATAGTTATATCCAATAAGAGATAAGGAACATAGGAAGAGATGATCTCTTTCTGTGTCCTTTTCAATGATGGAGACAATGTTTTCCAAAAACTTTCCAGCTTCCCTGTAGGTATCAAGCCAGAACTGCACTCCATGCACCTTCCCAGACCACTTATAGGTAAAGTATTCTGTTAAGACCACTATGATTCACTCACTTGGTCTGAGGCTGGGGCTGGGACTGGGAGAAGGGTGGACATTTGTAAAAAATTAGGTTAATCCTCACAATGCTCTAACAGAGAGAAATTTAAGAGACCTGCCCAGAGCCACTCAGCAGGCAAACAGAGAGTCATAAACTTGGACCTAGGTTTTCTGACTCAAATCAACTCCTTATCCTCTACCCCAACATTATATTACAATAGACGAGTAAATCATTATTTATACCAAAATTGTAACATATTCTTTGGATATTCTTTAATTGTACATTTTGATTTGTGATATGACATGCCTATTTGTAAAGGACCTATTATATTTTGGCCTAGGTTTTCAATAGAGGTATCTATTAATACATTGAAAAGAAGATACCTTTATTCCTATCTCATACACTATTTATCACGTTAAGAGAGGTGATTGCAAGAGGGAGTGAATCAAGATATTTGTGAATATTTAGCTTGATGTTCAGCAAGATGTTGATTTTAAATTTTCTATTTTTATTTCAAAAAATGTTTTAAAGAATATAAATGGTTACCACATTTCCCCATGTATAAGACACTCCCAAGTATAAGATGCACCTTAATTTTGGGGTTTGAAATTTGAAAAAAAATGTATTACATAAAGTTATTGAACTCAAGTTCATACAACTTGAGTTCATCATAAAATTCATACAACTCCTCATCACTGTAAACACTCCTATCCATTAGCTTGTCCTCATCTGTGTCTGATGACAAATCACAGTCTTCAACAATGAGCATAAAAGCAAGTGCAAAAAAGCAGGAAATGCAAGTATAAAACTACAACCATTGTATAATATGCACTCAGTTTTTAGACTCCAATTTTTTTAAAAAAAGGTGCATCTTATACATGGGGAAATATGGTACCACTTCACACCTGTCACTCATTAACAAATCAACACACAACAAGTGCTGGTGGGGTGTGAAGAAAGAAATACCTCCTGCAGTGCTGGTGGGAATGCAGACTTGTGCAGCCACTGTGGAAAACAGTATGGTATTTCCTCAAAAAATTAAAAATGGAACTGCCTTTTGACCTAGCTATCCCACTTTTAGGAATATATTCTAAGAATCCCAAAACACTGATTCAAAAGAAGATATGCATCCCCATGTTTATTAAAGCATTGTTTACAAAAACCAAGACCTGGAAACAGCCCAAGTGTCTGTCGGTGTGCGAGTGGGTTAAAAAGCTGTGGTACATGTACACAATGGAATACTATGTGGAAAAAGAAGGAAATCAAACCTCTTGTGATGGCATGGATGGACTTGGAAATTATTACGCTGAGTGAAATAAGCCAGGCACAAGCCCTGGCTGGATACTTAGTTGGTTGGAGTGTTGTCCTCATATGCCAAGGTTGTAGGTTCCATCCCCAGTCAGGTCACATACAAGAATCAATCAATGAATGTGTAAATAAGTGGGACAACAAATAGATCTCTCTTTCTGTACATCTCTCTCTCTCTCTCTCTCTCAATCAATCAATCAATCAACATAGGGAACAGAGGTTAAGTAAGAAAGGCCATTTTTCAGCTACAAGAATAATAGATGTAAAAAGTCATTGTATTTTGGCAGGAATAAATAATTTTTGTACAGGATTTTTAATACAGACTGTGCAATGCATAAAATATGCAAATCACTGAATGTTTGTGAAGAATCTATTGCACCTGGAAATTGAACTGGGCTGTCTCTGTATCTATACGTAGAGAAAGCACTAAACAGGCTAAAGAAAATTACCCCGCTACCCTGGCCTCTTGCCTTCTGTTAGTCTTACTGGAAACTTTGAAGGAATAGTTCAACTACACAAAAGCAACATCTGCTTGACAGATTTGCTCTTGTCCTGGAGCCCACCCTCCTGTTCTATCCCACTGAGCATATTTATTTGAAAGTATGAGCAGATTCCAGAGGAAGCACAGATGTATTTATTTAACTGCTGGCTTGCTTCTTTGGAATTGCCTTCTCAAATGAAGACAACGGTTTGGGGGTGGGGCACGATGGGTAGTGATGTCCCCTTGGGGGAAGTGTTGAATGATGAATAAAGTAACAGCTGCAATAAGTATTTGGCAGAATGGAAATGTTCTAGGTTTAACTTTCTTGAGTGCATGGCTAGGTTTTGATCATTCTTTTGGCATGCTGAGGTCAGGAAAGTCATTTATTAGTCAAAGTACTCACCACGGTCAGAAAGTTAACTTTTGGTATTTCATTGTGTTTTTAAGAGCTAACACATGTCTTTGGTTTTTCTTTTTGAAAGCCACTTTCTGAATTAATGGGTTTCAGAGTGGCAAGAGCAAAGAATGGAAGGAGGCTGTGTGGACAGATGATGCTGGGAGGAGAAATGGACACCAGTGGTAAAGAAAGAGAAAACTTGGTTGCTATAGTAAAAGATTTACCTCTTTAATGAGAAACAACTGGAAAGGGAGTGAAATGATTATAATGGTGCTGTATGAAAAAGATCCCATAGTTGCTATATGAAGAATAGACTGGAATCTGGGAAATCGCTTAGGAGTCTGGAATCCAGGCAATAAAAGATGATAGGGTGTACTGAGGCAGTGAGTATGGGGATGAAGTAGGGAACACTCTTCAGAGCTGCTGAGGAAGAAAATGCACAGGTCTTGGTAATTGGGGGCTGGCTGAGTGATGGTAGAGAGGATTGCTCTCTCTAGATGAATGTAAGACTGCTTCTGGACAATGGGATTTTCACTGGCCACCTCGTCCATTTCACTTCTGATTCAGTCGGTGGCTGCAGTATCACAGTTTGCCAGCAGGTGCTGCTCTCTAACATCTGAATTCAGCTAAAAAATTCTTCAAGATTTCAGGCTATATAAATAATAGCTTTTTAAACTTTAATAATTCAAAAAAGTGTACATGGAGTTTCTCTTTTTCTTAATACTGAGGAATACCAGAAATATATATTTTTTTAGCTTAAGAATTGATGACACAAGTTTCAGTTTATAGTTCAGTCCTATGGTCATGGTAAGACTTTGTTGGATTTTAGCAGTTTTATTCTGTTTAGGCATAGTCTGGATTTAATTCACTAAAGACAGATAAGGGTGGAGCTGGTCAATTGTTGGAAGATTTATCTCTCAGAAATAAAAGTTCTGGAATTTCATTTCACACACATTAGTACAATTGTATTATTGCTTTCAAGAAGGCTCTCCTTTTTAGACTGGGAGGAATAGTGAACAGAACATTTATTTATTGAATGCCCATTTTTACTTACATACCTTAATTTAGTTGTGACAACAAAATTGTGAGATAGCTCTTTTTACTCCCAGTTTATAGTTGAAGAAATCTGGGATAAAAGAGATTGAGTAATTGCCCAAGGCCACACAGCTGCCGAGTCTCTGGACTGAGACTTTGTTCCACAGCATACCTTCCCCTTCCATTGGACTGGATCAACTCTGTTAAGCCCCACACCCATGGCATGTCAGGATGAAAGGCACAGATTAAAAGGAAGCTCTCTGATATCCAATTTAGATTTCAGTCAACTATCTTCTCTCACATATATTTAATCAGTTGTGGTAAACATTTTATTCAAGTAAGGTTAGTAGATTCATGTTGATATTGAATTGATAGAAGTGTTGAAAAAAAGGTACGATTTCAGCCTAACACATTTTGAAGTGGCTATTTGTATACTTTAATTGACAAATAAACAACTGTTAGTATAAGACTTGTTGGGCAAATGAGTTTGTAAAATTTGTAATTTTTGAGTTTTCTTACTTTTATTGTTAAAAAATGGCACTGGGCAGCCATGTGTGTGCTTGCAGGGTAGCTGATTTCAAATTGTGGATTACATTCTTGCTTGGGAGGGGCCACTGTTTTGCTGTTTGCTGAAGGAGGGGTCTTTGTGGAAGCCAGCCAGTTTTTTTCTTTGCTTTTTATTAATTTTAATGGGGTGACATTGATAAATCAGGGAACATATGTTCAGAGAAAATATTTCCAGGTTATTTTGACATTTGATTATATTGCATACTCATCACTCAAAGTCAAATTGTCCTCCCGTCACCTTCTATCTGGTTTTATTTGTGCACCCTCCTACCCCCCTTGACTTCCCTCGACTTCCCTTACCCACTACCCCCCACCCCCGGGTAGCCAGCACACTCTTGTCCACATCTCTGAGTCTCATTTTTATGTCCCATCTATGTATGGGACTATACATATAAAGGAATAATATAGTCCTTATTTTTTTCTGATTTACTTACTTCATTCAGTATAATGTTATCAAGGTCCATCCATGTTGTTACAAATGATTCGATGTCATCGTTTCTTATGGCTGAGTAGTATTCCATAGTATATATGTACCAAAGTTTTTTTTTTTTTTAACAGGGACAGAGAGAGAGAGTCAGAGAGGGGGATAGATAGGTACACAAACAGGAACGGAGAGAGGTGAGAAGCATCAATCATTAGTTTTTCGTTGCCCTTGCGACACCATAGTTGTTCATTGATTGCTTTCTCACATGTGCCTTGACCATGGGCCTTCAGCAGACCGAGCAACCTTTTGCTGGAGCCTGCGACCTTGGGTCCAAGCTGGCGAGCTTTTGCTCAAGCTGGTGAGCTCGGGGTCTCGAACCTGGGTCTATCCACTTGTCCTCTTACGGACAGGTGGGCTGTTTCCAGATCTTCGCTATTGTGAACAATGCTGCCACAAACATGGAGACGCATTTCTTCTTTTCGAACAGTGCTATGGTGTTCTTAGGGTATATTCCTATAAGTGGGATAGCTGGGTCAAAAGGCAGTTCGATTTTTAATTTTTTGAGGAATCTCCATACTGTTTTCCAGAGTGGCTGCACCAGTCTGCATTCCCACCAGCAGTGCGGGAGGGTTCCCTTTTCTCCACATCCTCGCCAGCACTTGTTCTGTGTTGTTTTGCTGATGAGCGCCATTCTGACTGGTGTGAGGTGATATCTCACTGTGGTTTTAATTTGCATTTCTCTAATGATTAGTGATGTTGAGCATTTTTTCATATGTCTATTGGCCATCTGTATGTCCTCTTTGAAGAAATGTCTATTCATTTCTTTTTCCCATTTTTTGATTGGATTGTTTGTCTTCCTGGTGTTGAATTTTATAAGTTCTTTATAAATTTTGGTTATTAACCCCTTATCAGATGTATTGTCGAATATGTTCCCCATGGTGTGGTTTGTCTTTTTATTCTGTTCTTATTGTCTTTAGCTGTGCAAAAACTTTTTCGTTTAATATAGTTCCATTTGTTTATCCTGTCTTTTATTTCACTTGCCCGTGGAGATAAATCAGCAAATACATTGCTGTGAGAGATGTTGGAGAGTATACTGCCTATGTTTTCTTCTAAGATGCTTATGGTTTCACGGCTTCATTTAAGTCTTTTATCCATTTTGAGTTTGTTTTTGTGAATGGTATAAGTTGATGGTCTAGTTTCATTTTGTTGCAGGTAGATATCCAATTTTCCCAACACCATTTGTTAAAGAGGCTATCTTTACTCCATTGTATGCTCTTTCCTCCTTTGTCAAATATCAGTTGTCCATAAAGGTGTGAGTTTATTTCTGGGTTCTCTGTTCTGTTCCATTGATCTATGTGTCTGTTCTTATGCCAGTACCAGGCTGTCTTGAGTACAATGACCTTGTAGTAAACCTTGATATCCAGAAGAGTGATACCTCCCACTTTATTTTTTCTTTTTAAGATTGCTGAGGCTATTCGTGTTCTTTTTGGTTCCATATAAATTTTTGGAATATGTGTTCTATATCTTTGAAATATGTCATTGGTATTTTAATTGGTATTGCATTGAATTTATAAATTGCTTTGGGTAGTATAGACATTTTAATGATGCTTATTCTTCCTAGCCATGAGCACAGTATATGCGTCCACTTGTTTGTATCTTCCTTGATTTCTTTTATCAATGTTTCATAATTTTCCAAGTACATGTTTTTAATCTCCTTGATTAAATTTACTCCTAGGTACTTTATTTTTTTGGCTGCAATAGCGAAGGGGATTATTTCCTTAATTTCTCTTTCTGACAGTTCAGTGTTGGTATATAAAAATGCCTCTGATTTCTGAGTATTAATTTTATATCCTGCTACCTTGCTGAATTCATTTATCAGGGCCAGTAGTTTTTTGACTGAGACTTTAGGGTTTTCTATATACAATATCATATCATCTGCAAATAATGATAGTTTTACTTCTTCTTTTCCAATTTGGATGCTTTTTATTTCTTCTTTTTGTCTGATTGCTATAGCTAGGACTTCCAGAACTATGTTGAATAAGAGTGGTGAAAGGGGGCACCCCTGCCTGGTTCCTGATCTTAAGGGGCTTGCTTTTCATTTTTGCCCATTTAGTATGATGTTGGCTGTGGATTTGTCATAGATGGCCTTTATCATGTTAAGGTATGTTCCCTGTATTCCCACTTTGCTGAGAATTTTGATCATGAATGGGTGCTGGATTTTATCAAATGCTTTTTTCTGCATCTATTGAAATTATCATGTGGTTTTTGTCCTTCCTTTTGTTTATGTGATGAATCACATTGATTGATTTGCGAATATTCAACCAGCCTTGCCTCACAGAATAAATCCCACTTGATCATGGTGTATGATTTTTTTCATATATTGCTGGATCCGGTTGGCTAATATTTTGTTGAGGATTTTAGCATCTAAATTCATCAGGGATATTGGCCTATAATTTTGTTTTTTTGTGTTGTCTTTGCCTGGTTTCAGGATCAGAATTATGCTCACCTCATAAAAGGAGTTTTGCAGAGAGTGCGAAGGTGTGCAGATGGGAAACCATGGCTGAGGGGCTTTTTAAACCCTACTGAGGCTTGTGGGGCCTTTGATTTCAGGAGGAACCAAAGAAGATTCTCCTGGTTTTGTGGAACCGGAGAATATGTCACAGCTTTGGGAGCTCTGAATGAAAGGCAAGTGTTTTCCTTGTCGGCTGGTGTAAGACTTTATTAAAGGTATGGTCCACCAGTTTTTTGGCTTCACTGTTTCTTTACCATCTGTCTAAATTTAATGAGAACCTGCATGGCCATGATGGCGGCAGCCACTGGCCATGCAGGACTCTTTTTGAGAGTTTATTGCTCAGGGCAGGTAGGATCCCATCAGTGCAGCTTTCAGACAAAAAATTTGGCCACCAAAGATAAAGGCACAATGCCTACATTCATAAAATAGTTGCTTATAGGCCACTGAATGGAAGGTTGGAGGAGGAAAGTTGGTCGTGGTGTTATTATTGTTGCAAAGATAATCATTTGAAGGCTGCCCATAAATAATTCAGACACTGTCTTGCTCTAGGAAGGGAAGAAAGTGCTGGAGTCACTTGGGCACCTTGAATAAAGAAGTTTAGGGCATGATTACCCATTTTAAATTCCTTAAATAGACTGGTAACTATAATAAATTCCATAAGCTCAGGAAAAGATGGTGTAGCAATATTAAGACAAAAGATGTCTAAAAAAAGAGTAATATAAAAGATGAAGGAGGTTGTCACTTAATAAATATTCAATTCATCATGGAGGTATGAAAATTATAAACTGGTATACACTAATATACTTTAAAATATATAAAGCAAAAATTGACAGAGATGCAGAACAGGGTGGAGCTGCTGGACATATGTAGTAGCTGAGTGGAAGATTTTAACATCTTTCTCAGTAATTAAAAAATTAACGCCTGACCAAGTGGTGGCGCAGTGGATAGAGCATTGGACTGGGATGCGGAAGACCCAGGTTTGAGACCCCGAGCTCGCCAGCTTGAGCACAGGCCCATCTGGCTTGAGCAGAAGCTCGTCAGCTTGGACCCAAGGTCGCTGGCTCCAACAAGGTGTTGCTGGGTCTGCTAAAGGCCCGCGGTCAAGGCACATGTGAGAAAGTAATCAATGAACAACTAAGGTGTTGCGACGGCAATGAAAAACTAATGATTGATGCTTCTCACCTCTCTTCATTCCTGTCTGTCTGTCCCTATCTATCACTCTCTTGAACTCTGTATCTGTCCCTGTAAAAAATAAAAAATTAAGCTGATTATAAAAATCTTTGTCCAATGAACATATGTAGAACACTGTACCGAGAATCATAGGATTTAAAAAATATACTTCTAAGAGTTATGAATTAAAGAAGAAATTACAATAAAACTATATTAAACAATGATATAAAGCAAGTAATTTGAAAGATGAAGCCAAAATAACAAATTAAATAAATATAATTATAAATGCATATATTAAAGAAGTCCAAAATTGAAGAACTAAGCATGCAACTTGAGACATGAGAAGAAAAATATCAAAATAAACTCAAGGAATAGTAAGATAATAATATTGATAGCACACTTTAATGAAACAGAAAACAAAGTATCATAGAAAGCTTCAAACAAGGCAAAAGTTATATTAATATTTTTGAAAAGTCTAATAAAATTGACAAACCTCTGGAATGAGTGATCAAAAGGGAGAGAAGCCACAAATAGAAATTATTTAGAATGAAAAAGAGAGAATCACCACAGATAATGTGGCAATTGAAACAAAATTTAAGAATATAATGAATAACATTTTGCCTATACATTTTTTGGCCATAATGGACACATTTCTTTTCTTTTTTTAAATTTTTATTTTATTCATTCTAGAGAGGAGACACACACACACACACACACACACACACACACACATACAGAGAGAGAGAGAGAGAGAGAGAGGAGGAGGAGCTGGAAGCATCAACTCCCATATGTGCCTTGACCAGACCAGTGCAGGGTTTTGAACTGGCAACCTCAGTGTTCCCAGGTCGACGCTTTATCCACTGCGCCACCACAGGTCAGGCGACACATTTCTTGAAAAGCACAAATTCCCAGAAAATCTTATGAAAAGGTAGAAAACCTAAATAATCTTATAATGACTCAAGAAATTGACTTAGTAGTTTAACATTTTTCTTAAAAAATAATACCATATCAGGTGGTTTCACTCACTTAGTTTTTACCACCAGGAACAACTTCTAGAACAATGCAATGAACATAGTCCTCCAAAGGGGACAAATAATTTTTTAATGATATTGAGTATTTCTATTCTTGAAAATAATATGACTCTTCACTTTTAAATGTCTTTCAATAAAGGTTTATGATTCTCTCCTTAAAGGTTCCACATATCTGATATAATTTATCCCTAGGTACCTCTTATTTTGTTAACTATACTGCTCATAAAAGTTAGGGGATATTTTATCAGTCATATTTATTTTGAAATACCCCATAATTTTTGTGAGCAGTATATTATAAATGTTTGGTGTTAAAATCTTGTTTATTTTAACTGCTATTGATGCACAGAAATGCATGTGGTTTTTGAATAATAGTTTTATAACCAGTTGTTGGATAAATAAGTTTGTAAAATGTGATTTTTACATTTGCTCACTTTTATTGTCCATATATTGTCTCGTCCTCATTTCCATCTATGGCATTTGAAATGCCACAACCACTATATAAGACGCACCCAGTTTTTAGACCCCAAATTTTTTGAAAAATGGTGCATCTTATAGATGAAAAAAATGTGGTATTTCAATGACTTTTTAATTTATTGTGTTAACATGAATTCAAGTGTTTCACTCAATATAATTCCCTCCCTCCCTCTTTCTTGTCCCCCATTGCCTGCCCCTCTCTGTTTCCCTTTGGGCAGCAGTTGTCAAGATGGAATTAGATGTATAAGAGATTATTTTGGGGAAATGCCTGTAAACAACCATGAGGGAGGCCCTGAATGGGTGGCTCCAGTGGTGGGTTTCAAATAATTTAACAACTGGTTCTTTGCCCTAATGACCATTTTAAATATAAAAAAAATATACTGAAAAGTAGTTTATTATTTCATGCACTTAATACTTAAATAAAAACAATAAAAGAGGCACACCAAATAGATTATAAGAGTTTAAAAATATTAATTAAAAATGTTAAATAATACCTCACAAAAACAATAAAAATTGTTATTTAAGATATTTCTGCCTGATCAGCTTGAGCCCAAGGTCGCTGGCTTGAGCAAGGGGTCACTCTGTCAAGGCACTGGTGAGAAAGCAATCAATGAACAACTAAGGTGCCGCAACAAAGAATTGACGCTTCTCAATTCTCTCCCATCCTGTCTGTCTATCCTTATCTGTTTCTCTCTCTGTCTCTCTCTGCCCCTGTCACAGACACACAAAAAGGATATTTCCATATTGCTTTTTGATTGGCGTCCTCACTTGCTATATTTTTCACCTATAGACAGAATGAACATTACTATGGGTGCTTAGAATATGCTGTTGTGTAGATGAATGTTAAAAAAGAGCAAGGGCCTGACCAGGCGGTGGCGCAGTGGATAGAGTGTCGGACTGGGACATGGAGGACCCAGGTTCAAGACCCCGAGGTCGTCAGCTTGAGCGCGGGCCCATCTGGCTTGAGCAAAAGCTCGCCAGCTTGGACCCAAGGTTGCTGCCTCAAGCAAGGGGTTACTCGGTCTGCTGAAGGCTCATGGTCAAGGCACATATGAGAAAGCAATCAATGAACAACTAAGGTGTCGCAACAAAAAACTGATGATTGATGCTTCTGATCTCTCTTTCTTCCTGTCTGTCTGTCCCTATTTATCTCTCTCTCTGACTCTCTCTCTGTTCCTGTTAAAAAAAAAAAGAGTAAGGAATGTAAATTTGTGATTTCTACATTGGGTGGCTACCCAGGCACCCACCTTAGAGAGAACCCCATTTTAACAACTGGTTTGCTGAACACAACAAAAAATTAGGTATCGGTTTTGCCAAACAGGTGTAAAGCAGCTGAATCCCACCACCGGGTAGTTCAGTTGGTTAGAGCACTGTCCCACTATACCAAGGTTCTGGGTTCAATCCCTTGTCAGGGCACATACAAGAATCAACCAGTGAATGCATCAATAAGTGAAGCAATAAATCAATGTTTCTCTTTCTCCTCCTCCTCTTTCTCTGCCTTCCCCTCTCTCTTTAAAAATCAATTAAAAAAAAAATAAAAAAGAACCAGGAGGGAGGCATCAGGTGTGGCAGGGAGAGCTTCAGAACATAATGAGGTTCTGACATCTACAGGGAAGGAAGGAGAATTGGGTAGGAAGAGACCCAGGCTGAGGGGGATGCTCTGAGCAAAGACTGACTTCATTAGAGGAACTGACATTAGGCAGAAAGAACTTGGCCTAGAATCCCTGCTGTGTCCTCAAGCCCTGGAGAGGGTGTGGCCTCCTGTTCACTAGACTGCAGCAGCTAAGGGCTGTCAGCTGACTAACACTTATTGGAGCAGTTTCTTTCTCAAAAAGGGATCTGAGCAGCACACTCCTTATTCGGCCTGGAGGTGTCTCCTCTTATTACCGTATTTCTCCATGTACAAGGCTCATCTCAATTTTGGGCCTGAAATTTGAAATAAAATGTATTGAATAAAGTTATTGAACTCAAGTTTTATTCATCTTAAAATTTATGTAATTCTTCATCACTGTCAAAACTCCCATCCATTAGCTTGTCCATCTGGGTCCTCATCTGGGTCTGATGATGAATCACTGTCCATACATTGCCTCGTCCTCAGTTCCATCTATGGCATTTGAAATGCCACAACCACTGTATAAGATGCACCCAGTTTTTAGACCCCAAATTTTTTGAAAAATGGTGCATCTTATAGATGAAAAAAATGTGGTATTTCAATGACTTTTTAATTTATTGTGTTAACGTGAATTCAAGTGTTTCACTCAATATAATTCGCTCCCTTCCTCTCCCTTGTCCCCCATTGCCTGCCCCTCTCTGCTTCCCTTTGGGATTTGCTGTCTTGTCATCTGTATCTATATGTAATGTATATATAATTTCAATAATCCCTTCACCTTTTCTGTTCCCATTCCTTTAACCCCCTTCCCTCTGACAGCTGTCCCTCTGCTCCCTGTAACCCACCCTTGCCTCTATTGCATTCCTCAGTTCACCTTGTTCATTAGATTCCACATATAAGTGAGATCATATGATACTTGTCTTTCTCTGCCTGGCTTAATTCACTTAGCATAATAATCTCCAAGTCCATCCATGCCATTGCAAAAGGTAAAATTTCCTTCTTTTGCATGGCTGCATAGTATTTTATTGTGTATATGTACCACTGCTTTTTAATCCACTTGTCCACTGACAGACACTTGGGCTATTTCCAGATCTTAGCTATTGTAAACAATGCTTTAATAAACATGGGGGTGCATATCTTCTTTTGAATCAATGATTTGGTATTCATAGGATATATTTCTAAAAGTAGGATAGATGGGTCAAAGGTAGTTTCACTTTTAATGTTTTGAGGAAACACCATATTGTTTAATACAGTGGCTACACAAGTCTGCAATCCCACCAGCAGGGCAGGAGGGTTTTCTTTTCTCCACACCCTCACCAGCACTTGTTGTGTGTTGATTTGTTAATGAGCGCCATTTTGACAGGAGTGAGGTGGTATCTCATTGTGGTTTTAATTTGCATTTCTCTGATGATTAATGACATAGAACACTTTTTTATATGCCTTTTGGCTATTTGTATGTCGTCTTTGGAGAAGTGTCTATTCAGTTCTTTTGCTCATTTTTTAATTGAATTGTTTACCTTCATGGTGTTAAGCTTTAGAAGTTAATTATAAATTTTGGTTATTAACCCTTATCATACATATTGGCGAATATGTTCTTCCACTGTATGGGTTGTCTTTTAATTTTGTTCATGATGTCTTTTGCTGTGCCAAAGCTTTTTAGTGTGATATAGTCCCATTTGTTTATTTTGTCCTTTATTTCACTTGCCCATGGAGATATATTGGCAAAAATGTTGCTACGAGAGATTGGAGAGTTTACTGCCTATGTTTTCTTCCAAGATATTTATAGTTTCACAACTTATATTTAAGTCTTTTATCCATTTTGAGTTCATTTTTGTGAATGGTGTGAATTGGTGGTCTAGTTTCATTTTTTGCATGTACCTGTCCAATTTTGCCAATACCATTTATTAAAGAGACTATTTTTACTCAACTGTATGCTCTCACCTACTTTGTCAAATACCAATTGACCATAAAGGCATGGGTTTATTTCTGGGTTGTCTGTTCCATTGATCTGTATGCCTGATCTTATGTCAGTATCAAGCTGTTTTGATTACTATGGCCTTGTAGTATAACTTGATATCAGGAAGTGTGACCCCTCCACTTTATTCTTCATTTTTAATATTGCTGAGGCTATTCATGTTCTTTTTTGGTTCCATATAAATTTTTGAAATATTTGTTCTATATCTTTGGAGTATGTCATTGGTATTTTAATAGGAATTGCATTGAATCTATATATTGCTTTGAGTAATATAGACATTTTAATGATGTTTATTCTTTTTATCCATGAACACAGTATGTGCTTCCACTTGTTTGTATCTCCCTTGATTTCTTTTTTCAACGTATTGTAATTTTCTAGTGCAAGTCTTCTACCTCCTTGGTTAAAAATACTCCTAGGTACTTAATTTTTTTGTTGCAATAGTGAAGTGGATTTTTTTCTCAATTTCTCTTTCAGACAGTTTATTGTTGGTGTATAAAAATGCCACTGATATATGAATATTAATTTTATATCCTGCCACCTTGCCGAATTTATTTATCAGGTCTAGTAGTTTTTTTACTGAGACTTTAGGGTTTTCTATGCACAGTATCATGTCATCAGCAAATAATGAAAGTTTTACTTCTTTTCCAACTTGGATGCCTTTTATTTCTTCTTGTCTGATTGCTGTGGCTAGGATTTCCAGAACTATGTTGAATAAAAGTGCTGAAAGGGGCACCCCTGCCTTGTTCCTGATCTCAAAGGATTATTTTTAATTTTTGTTCATTGAGTATCTAAATTCTTTCTCTGTTTGAACTAGCTGGTATAGTTTCTGTTATCAGTAGTTTAACCCTAAGTAATATAACTCCCATGCTTAGCAGAGTATCTGCCATACTGTAGACGATCAATATATATTTCTTGTATAAATAAATTTAAGTAGAGTGGCTAAAGGAGGATATTTAAGATTTAATTGCTAAATGTTTGTATTGTTGGATTATTTGCAAAATCTAATAATCTTTTTAAAAATAAAAGGGTGGGCAGCAGAGGTAAATGTTGCTGCCCCATTTACCAACATGGTGATGTTGTGTTGAGGCAGCAGGAGGTGGTCATAGTCCCAGGGTTCCAGGCTGTGATGGGCAGTAAATGGCAATCTCTCTTGCTGCAGAGAACCAGTCAAAGCTTGAATTCCATGAAGAAAATAATCAAAGGAAAAATATACTGGAAGGAGGTCACCTTAGAATGGCAGGCAAATGCTGATATCTGGGTTTCTGTGCAAATCCATAAATTACTTACAGGTTTTGATTGACTATGCAACTTATGACCATTCGACTTTATGATCACAATCGCTAGCCATGACTGCTCCGTGTCTGGAGCAGTTTTTGTATGCACCTGTATTTTGTAATTTTGTATGTTTTGCAAATATTAAACCAGTTGTACTGGTAATGCAGTGTTTTACTTAAACCTGACGAATGTAAAAATAAGAAACAAAATGGTGTAGAGATGATACAAATGGCATAAAATGAACAAAGAAAATTATGATATATAACAATAATGGAAGAAAATTATTATAAAATATGACTTAAAGATTTTTATAACATCATTTCACAGTACTGTACATATAGCCTACTCAACTTACAACCAAATTGTGTTATGACCGGTTTGTCAGAACCAATTGTGGTCATAAGCCGAGCACTAGCTGTATATATTTATATACCTCTTCCTCAGAGATTTAAACAACTGAGCATAGGAGCCACCTCCTTTTCTTTCTCTTGCTGTCATCCCAAGAGATCTTCACTTCTTTTTTATAGCTGAGAAGATCCCTGAAATAGAAGGGTTAGGGCCAGCACCCCAATTCAGTCTACCTTTGGGAAGGCTTAGTGTGCTTATAAAAATGTCATCTATTTTCTGAAAACTTGGTTTAATACACTTTGAATTCTACTTTCAAATTTTAAAGAACACTGAATATAATAAAGACAAATATTTCTGAAAGAGGTAGATGCCAGTGAAGTGTTGCTGAAAAGTTCACAAGTGCAGGTGAAAACATGTTTATGCACTATGCAACATGCAGATAATGCTTTGAGGGGCACACTTGAAAAATGTGCCCCAATAAATTCAATAAAAAAGTTAAAAAAATAAAAGCACATTAAATATCAAGACTTCTAAAATTAAAATTTAGTCAGCACTTCACTAAAACACTCATCTGTTTGCTGAGGAAAACTGCAGGAAACTTAGGTAGAAGTGCTAATTTGTCTAGACAATAAACACTTAAGAGCAAGTGCCATGATTGAAGTTTCTCCTCAACCATATCTGAGGCTGATGGAGCAGAGTGTTTTCTCGTTAGGCATTCTTCCCTCCGGTGTCTGGAACCACCCAAGCTGATGAAAGAAAGTGATCAAGTATTTAGCTTTGCCATGCAATATTTAATATTTCACTTCAAAGGTTGTTGGATCTCATCTGAAAAGGACAAACTTAACCAGTGCCTAATTCTCAACCTTCCTCTTTTCTTTTCCTCACAGTGACCAGGTACTCCCTGCAGGCCAATGCTTTAGTTCATTATTGTTGACAATGTATGGCAGGGTTGTTCTCTCCATATATATATATATATATAAAATTTACTTATTTATTTATTATAAAGTTAATTTTTAAATTTTTATTTATTTAAAAAATAAAACAATTTTATTTATTGATTTTAGTGAGAGAGAAAGGAAGAGAGAGAGAAACAGGAACATCAACCTGTTTCTTTGTGTGCCCTGGCAAGGGATTGAACTGACAACCTCTACACTTTGGGATGATGCTCTAACCAACTAAGCTATCCAGCTAGGGCATTTTGATTTATTTTTTAAAATTTAAGTCATTTAAAAAATATTTTAATTATAATTGACATACATTATTATAATTAGTTTCAGGTGTATACCCTAGTGATTACCTTAGTTATCATTGGGATAAATCTTACACCCATCTGACATCATACATAGTTATTAAAATATTATTGATTATATTCCTTATGCTGTACTTTATATCCTATGACTATTCTGCAACAGCCAATTTGTACTTCTTCGTTCCTTCACCTTTTTTACTCATCCCCCAACTTACCGCTCCCATCTGGCAACCATCAAAATGTTCCCTGTATCTATAAGTCTGTTTCTGTTCTGTTTGTTCACTTTGTTTTTAGATTCAATTGTTGATAGATATGTATTTTTTGCCTTTTTATTGTTCATATTTTTGAACTTTTTCTTCAAGAAAAACCTTTAATATTTTATATAGCCTGACCAGGTGGTGGCACAGTGGATAGAGCATCAGACTGGGTAGTGGAGGACCCAGGTTTGAGACACCGAGGTCACCGGCTTGAGTGTGGGCTCATCTGGCTTGAGAGTGGGATCATAGACATGACCCCATGTTCACTAGCTTGAGTCCAAAGGTCACTGGCTTGAAGCCCAAGGTTGCTGGCTTGAACCCAAGGTCACTGGCTTGAGCAAGGGGTCACTAACTCTGCTATAGCCCCCCAGTCAAGGCACATCTGAAAAAAGCAATCAAAACAACTAAGGTGCCACAATGAAGAATTGATGTTTCTCATCTCTCTCCTTTCCCGTATTTCTGTCCCTATCTGTCCCTCTCTCTGTCTCTCTGTGTGTCTCTGTCACACACACAAAACAACAACAACAAAAAACGTTTTATATAATACTGGTTTGGTGGTAACAAACTTCTTGACCTTTTTCTGTGATGTTAGCAGCTATCAGGGATCATCAAACAGATTTCTTAATTCATGAGATGGATCCTGACTTTTTATTTGAAAACGATTATGAACTCATAGGAAGTTATAAAAATAGTACAAAGAGTTACATGTACCCATCAACTTCTCTCAGCTATAAAAGCAACTTTTTATATACTCTAAGTTCAATATCAAAACTAGACAGTTGACACCGGTATAATGATAATTGACTTTTAAATATGCTCTGAGAAAAACATTTTTTTTACAAGTCCAGCAAAAGAATCAAAATCAAAACTCTTTTTGATTTAGTTAATTAAAGTGTTTCACAATTTGGTTTTACCTCAAAATAAGGATTTTCCTCTGAAAGTTAGATTATGAA
This sequence comes from Rhynchonycteris naso, assembly GCA_037038555.1. Classification (NCBI taxonomy): domain Eukaryota; kingdom Metazoa; phylum Chordata; class Mammalia; order Chiroptera; family Emballonuridae; genus Rhynchonycteris; species Rhynchonycteris naso. The sequence continues at coordinate 154,618,174 of CM072996.1, read as the reverse complement.
CCTAGGTTAAAAATACATCAAAGCTAGCTTTATTTTGGTCTGCAGACAGTATTGGCACTGTATGATCCTCTTCCAGGAGATTTATTTGTAATTCAATGGTATAAATTTGGATTCTGGGTGTCCAGGAAAAATATGCTGAAGCTCTCTTTCTTTTTGTTAGATGCAAAAGAAATATCCTTTCAGAAGTGAGGTTACTTTTCTTTTCTTTGAAATTCAGGAAATGCACTTATATAATGACTTCATGGAAAAATAGCACATCTACAGTTAACAGAAATGACAAAACATTTTTAGCACTTTCTGATTTACCAAGTACTGTAGTTAAATAAAACTATACTGTAATAGAGTGTGTGAGTATAAGAGTCAGTGGAGGACATATCTTGCTTAGAATATAAATCCTTTCTTTTGTTATAGTAAAAGAAAGCTTGGCAGTTTCAACATGTTGAACTGCTTATAGAAGTTCAAGAGTCAACTCTTGTAGAGAGATTTTTAAAGACTCCTTCTCGTCTTATTTTGAAATGTAAAGTTATTCTTTAGATTTATAACTTGCAAAGTTGGGAGAAATTTTAGAGCTCATTTGGGCTACCTAGTCATGTTTTAGAGGACGTACTAAAGTGCAGAGAGGTGAAGTAATTTGCTCAGGGTCACCCAGCTCACCAACAGCTGGGCCAGTGAGGCTATGGTATGACAAGGCAGGACTGGGGGACAGATGAAGCAGCGTGTGTCAGGTACAGAGGTCCAAGAGAATGTGCTGTCTTCAAGGACCTGCAAGGGCACTCGAAATTCCAGGAGGGCTGGGATCATGTCTTCCTGTTTACTGTCATATCTCAGTGTTTACTACAGCACCTGACCCAGACAGACACGTGTCGCACTTATGAGCCGTTTAACATGGCTTGGATAATATTTGTATTAGGAATGACAGGAGATGAGACTGAAGATGCTGGCTGGGACCAATCATCCTGCCCTTTGTACACCATGTTACAAAGGGTTTGAATTTTGTGTTGGTGAATGATAACCCTGAGGAATTTTAATACTATACAATCAAATGACCATTTCAGAAAGATCATTTGGCAGCAGTAGAAAGATGATCAGCTAGAGGCTGATGAGGCTGGAGCAGAGATACCACATAGAGAGCTATTGGGGAAAGGAAGGAGCAATGATAGAATCTGAACTAAGGCAGCGATACAGCACATGGAGTTTAACAGAGTTGTATTTGGAAGATGCTGAGTAGTTAGAATTGGTCAGTGACTGACATTAGAGGGGGAGGATGAGAGAGGAGAGAGGACTGGCTTCCATGTTTCCTGGTTTGGGTAAAGTGGTTGATGGTGTTTAACTTGTTAAGATAAGGAAGGCAGACTTGCTGGGGTAAGATGAGGAGATTAAATCTGGAGATGATGGAGGTAGATCTAGAGTTTAGGGGGCAAATGCCAGCCTCTCAGGGATGAGATAGCAGAGTGAAAGTTGACAAATTTAAATACTTTTAAACTTTTTTTTTTTTTTTTTTTTTTTTTAACAGGGACAGAGAGAGTCAGAGAGAGGAAAGGAATAGATACAGACAGACAGGAACGGAGAGAGGTGAGAAGCATCAATCATCAGTTTTGCGTCCTGACACCTTAGTTGTTCATTGATTGCTTTCTCATATATGCCTTGACCACGGGCCTCCAGCAGACCGAGCAACCCCTTGCTCGAGGCAGCGACCTTGGGTCCAAGCTGGTGAGCTTTTGCTCAAACCAGATGAGTCCATGCTCAAGCTGGCGACCTCGGGGTCTTGAACCTGGGTCCTCCGCATCCCAGTCCGACGCTCTATCCACTGCGCCACCGCCAGGCCAGTTTAAATGCTTTTAATAAGCATTTCACCTGCACCATATAGACCTCCGTGTGTTTCTGGCTTTAATAAGAAACTCACTCAGGTTGCTACTTCTTTGAAGCAATGATTAAAATCATTGCTTCAGTTGGCTTCAAAACTTAAAACATGATACCAGTCTCTTTGTACTCGTTGCCCACACTTGTTTATAGAAGCTCAGTGTGTGGAAAGATGAGCAAAAGGCAGGCTGAGCGGGGCGGGGGCAGCACCTAGTACTGCACAGTGCTGAACAGAGCTGCAGTGCGCTTGGGAGGTGGTTAGCAACCACGGATTGCTGCTCAGGTTCTGGTCCTGGTCTCCTCCCTTCCCTACCTCCAGGACTCTCCGCAAAATGGCTCTGTCAAGTGTTTCTTCCAACCTCATATAATATTTACCCTGAAAGGAGTTCTGGAAAATACAATTTTCTCTGTCTCATTACATTTCTCCCCTTTTAAAGCTGTTTACTTATTTGACGAAATTTGTCTTATTTTATCAAATTTTAAGCCTTTTGTGGGGAGGAAGTGCAACTCAATCATCCTTTTTGGAACCCGGCTGCCAGTTCAGTTCTTAGTTCAAGGCTAAATAAATGAATTGGAATGAAAGATTTTTATAGAGTTAATTTATAATTTTTTAGTAAAATAAAGAAGTTTCTATAAGAATTATTTTAGGAACTTTTACAAAAGAAGCAAGTGTCTTCCTCTTTCTCATTTGGCTTATTCAGAAATCTTTCTTACATTAAAAAGAGTGCTTAGAATATACACATACAGTACTTGCTAGAAAAACCAGTTTTTGAACTAAAATTATGGTCTATTTTTTTCTGTCATCTTTAATTTGGTACCATCTTCGATTTTACATACCTGGCTTTTAAAGTGAAGAATGATTGCATTTCAGGCAGATTGAATTTATACAGAAGTGTTTAGGTCACTGATGAGGGTGGCAAGGGTGACTATCAGAGCATGCATTATGCAACAAATAACTAAAATAATAAATAATCTGGTCTCTGAGTTGGCTAGTTAGAAAACTCCGGGGTGTATGGAGATTAATGCTGGGTATATAACATTCTTAATGAAGCTGTTGTTAACAAGAGAGATAGGATTTTTATGAGATTTCTAAGACATGACAATGGGTAAACAAAGCACCTTCTCTGAGTGATTTTGTGTTCTTCCTAAGAGCCAGAAATTGATTGGATTATTTTACCCTTTGGGTAAAAAAGAAAAAAAAAAGATAGAGAACCTCTAACTCATATTCTCTTTTACTGTTTAGTTCTTTTACTTTTACAGATTTTAGTTTTCAATGAAAAGTATTTAAAAAAGTAATTCGTAAATTAATGCATATTCTTAAAAATATCCAATAGTACTTAAGTAAGTATATAGAGTAAATACAGAAAGTCCTGTTAAATACACCCTCCTTCCAAACCCCCTTCTCAGGAGAGACTGCTGTGAAAGAGTTTGGTATGTATTTTCAGACCGGGCGTCCCTGGCCTCTGCTGCTGCCAAGCGCCAGCTTGCGCTTTGCTTTGGGCAGGACTGCACGTGAGCTCAGACCTTCTAATTGGCCACCACCTCCGCCTCTGTGGGCGGGTCCATATATGCTCACTAGAACCGCCCTTGCACCCACAGCCACATCCTGTTGCTGCCCACCCACTCAGCAGTGTGGGGGAGCAGTGTAGCTCAGACCTCAGCACTCACTACCTGTGTCCCTAACGGGCTGCCTGCCTCTAAGTGCCTCTTTGTTCTGACTGCAGTAGGAAAGCCTCCATTGGGTGGGGTAATTTCTTCCCTTTGCTGGTGTTGCTGCTCTCAGGAAAAATGTTAACTTTAGATTTGGGGAGTGATACAACCCAGGTGTTAGGGTGGCCATCCCTCAAAGTGTCTCCCTCTGTGTCTCTCAGACCATGCTCTCTTCTGGCAACTCTAAGTCCTCTCTGTGCTCCCTACTCCCAGAGCCCCTGGCAGGTGGCTGTGATTGAGGCTTTTCTTATGGTCCCTTTAAGATGGAACCTGGGTCCTAGAGTTCTGTCTTATTCTCTCCAACAGTATCTAGGCTCCTTTCTCAACCAAATACAGTCTGTATGCCCTTTTCAGGCTCCAGGTCTCTAGGCTGGGACTCCAGTTCTGGGGCTGAGGACCCATAACTCACGGGGAAATCCTTTCTGCTGTGAGAGTCTCTCTGGGCTGCTGCTGGTGCCTGGGAGCAGGGCAGCCCTTTCCTCATCTCCACCTTTTCTACCAGTCTCTGTGTGGCTTCTTTGATGGTCCTTGACTATAGAATCCTCTTAGTTTAGTCCAAAATTGGTCTTTCAGGATGACAGTTCTCAAAATTAAGTTGTAATCCACTTTGGTTCTGGGAAGTGGGAGTTGGAACTTCTGCCTACTTCTTGGCCATCTTGTTTCTCCCCTGCTATTCCTTTTTAAAGATAGGTCTTTGAGGTTTTCTCATGTCACTACATATAAAAATACCTTATTTTATTTGACCTTTGGCCCATATTACATCATACGTATGGTACCCACCACAGTTATACATGTTTTACCAGTAACTTCTGATTTTGTCAAGGTAGAGGGCAGATATTTTTTGATCTCAGGGAAGGTATGCCCTTTTTTTTCCAGCCAGTGACAATTCTCTTTATAGGGGTTTACTTCACATATTCTCCAATAGCTAGAGTGATTATATGACACAATTCTGGTCTATGAAATGTAGGGGAAAGTTCCTAGGAAGGCTTCTGAGAAATATCTTTATTCTTTAATAAAAAGGCAAAAGAGTTTCAAGGACTCCACCTTGGCTGCTCTCCTCATAACCCTGACTTTCTGTGTTTGAAGATAATTATTGATTTCTGGAGCTTGCAACCATCTTGAGACCATAAGGTCCCAGGCATAAGGATGTTAAGTCAGCATGCAAAGTGTATTAGTCAATTCTATCTGACAACCTAAAAATCTTGGTGCATTAAAACAATAAACATTTATTTTTCTGCTCACAGACACACGGTTTATCTGTGGCTCTGCTGGGCTTACTTGGGATTGGCTGGACTTGGCTCCAAACTGTGAGTTTAGGTTCAAGTCTACTCTTTGTATTTTCTCATTCCTCTGTGTCAGTGCTTTCCTAAACTATTTCTTCTTTTGATGGATCACAGTAGTGCAAGAGAGTGAGTAGAAACATAATATACCTCTTAAGACCTTGGTTTAGAACTAGCATACACAGTTATTTCCACCTTCATTCAATTGGCTGATGTATGTTGCAAACCAAGTCCAACATCAACCTATTCTAGCACATTCCAAGGTTATACTGCAGAGGAAGAAAGTGAAAGGCTAAGAATAATAATCGAGCCTACACACAAGGCTGGAGGAGCAGAAGGATAACAAACCCTGGGTCCTTAATGACCACTTGGGTTAGCTGACCCAACAATGTTTTATCCAGACTTCTGTTGTGATAAAAATGAGCCCTTATTTATTTAAGGCACAATATCTGCTTGCAGTTGAAAACATTTTAAAATGATAAAATGTAGTTGTGTTCTAATTTAACTATATTGATAGGCATTTAAGTTGTTTCTAATATTTCATTATTACAAATAATGTGACAATAAACATTTTATATATAAGTGTATTTGTATATTTTTTTGTATTTCTTTTTTTTATTTTTTATTTATTTTATTTATATATATATATTTTATTATTATTAATTCTAATGGGGTGACACCAATAAATCAGGGTACATACGTACAATGAAAACATTTCCAGGTTATCTTATCATTCAATTGTGTTGCATACCCATCACCAAAAGTCAAATTGTCCTCTGTCACCTTCAATCTGGTTTTCCCTGTGTCCCTCCCCTCCTCCCTATCCCACTCTTCCCTCCCTCCCCCCATCCCATAACCACCACTCTCTTGTCCATGTCTCATATTCTCACTATTATGTCCACCTATGTATGAAATCATGCTGTTCTCAGTTTTTCTTTATTTCTGATTTACTTATTTCACTCCGTATAATGTTATCAAGGTACATCCATTTTGTTATAAATGATCCGATGTCATCGTTTCTTATGGCTGAGTAGTATTCCATAGTATATATGTACCAAAGCTTTTTAATCCACTCGTCTTCTGACGGACACTTGGGCTGGTTCCCGATCTTCGCTATTGTGAACAATGCTGCCACAAACATGGGGGCGCATTTCTTCTTTTCGAACAGTGCTATGGTGTTCTTAGGGTATATTCCTAAAAGTGGGATAGCTGGGTCAAAAGGCAGATCAATTTTTAATTTTCTGAGGAATCTCCAAACTGTTTTCCACAGTGGCTGCACCAGTCTGCATTCCCACCAGCAGTGCAGAAGGGTTCCCTTTTCTCCACATCCTCGCCAGCACTTATTCTGTGTTGTTTTGCTGATGAGTGCCATTCTGACTGGTGTGAGGTGATATCTCATTGTGGTTTTAATTTGCATTTCTCTAATGATTAGTGATGTTGAGGATTTTTTCATATGCCTTTTGGCCATCTGTATGTCCTCTTTGGAGAAATTTCTATTCATTTCTTTTGCCCATTTTTTGATTGGGTTGTTTGTCTTCCTGGTGTTGAGTTTTATAAGTTCTTTATAAATTTTAGTTATTAACCCCTTATCAGATGTGCTGTCGAATATGTTCTCCCATTGTGTGGTTTGTCTTTTTATTCTGTTCTTATTGTCTTTATCTGTGCAAAAACTTTTTAGTTTGATATAGTCCCATTTGTTTATCTTGCCTTTTATTTCAGTTGCCCGTGGAGATAAATCGGCAAATATACTGCTGCTACAGATGTTAGAGAGCTTGCTGCCTATGTTTTCTTCTAAGATGTCTATGGTTTCACGGCTTACATTCAAGTCTTTTATCCATTTTGAGTTTGTTTTTGTGAATGGTGTAAGTTGATGGTCTAGTTTCACTTTTTTGCAGGTAGATGTCCAATTTTCCCAACACCATTTGTTAAAGAGGCTGTCTTTACTCCATTGTATGTTCTTTCCTCCTTTGTCAAATATCAGTTGTCCATATAGCTGTGGGTTTATTTCTGGGTCCTCTGTTCTGTTCCATTGATCTATGTGCCTGTTCTTATGCCAGTACCAGGCTGTCTTGAGTATAATGGCCTTATAGTAAACCATGATATCTGGAAGAGTGATACCTCCTGCTTTATTTTTTCTTTTTAAGATTGCTGAGGCTATTCGTGTTCTTTTTTGGTTCCATATAAATTTTTGGAATATGTGTTCTATATCTTTGAAGTATGTCATTGGTATTTTAATTGGTATTGCATTGAATTTATAAATTGCTTTGGGTAATATAGACATTTTAATGATGTTTATTCTTCCTAGCCATGAGCACGGTATATGCTTCCACTTGTTTGTATCTCCCTTGATTTCTTTTATCAATGTTCTATAATTTTCCGAGTACAAGTCCTTAACCTCCTTGGTTAAATTTACTCCTAGGTACTTTATTTTTTTGGCTGCAATAGTGAAGGGGATTGTTTCCTTAATTTCTTTTGCTGATATTTCATTGTTGGTGTATAGAAATGCCTCTGATTTCTGAGTATTAATTTTATATCCTGCCACCTTGCTGAATTCATTTATAAGGTCCAGTAGTTTTTTGACTGAGACTTTAGGGTTTTCAATATACAATATCATATCATCTGCAAATAGTGACAGTTTTACTTCTTTTTTTCCAATTTGGATGCCTTTTATTTCTTCTTGTTGTCTGATTGCTGTAGCTAGGACTTCCAGAACTATGTTGAATAAGAGTGGTGAAAATGGGCAACCCTGCCTGGTTCCTGATCTTAAGGGGATTGCTTTTAATCTTTGTCCATTTAGAATGATATTTGCTGTCGGTTTATCATAGATGGCCTTTATCATGTTAAGGAATGATCCCTGTATTCCCACTTTACTGAGAGTTTTGAGCATGAATGGGTGCTGGATTTTATCAAATGCCTTTTCTGCATCTATTGAAATTATCATGTGATTTTTGTCCTTCCTTTTGTTTATGTGATGAATCACATTGATTGATTTGCGAATATTGAACCAGCCTTGCCTCTCCAGGATAAATCCCACTTGATCATGGTATATGATTTTTTTCATATATTGCTGGATGCGGTTGGCTAATATTTTGTTGAGAATTTTAGCGTCTAAATTCATCAGGGATATAGGCCTACAATTTTCTTTCTTTGTGTTGTCTTTGCCCGGTTTTGGGATCAGAATTATGCTCCCCTCATAAAAGGAGTTTGGAAGTCTTCCTTCCTCTTGAATTTCTTGAAATAGCTTGAGAAGGATAGGAGTTAGTTCTTCTTTGAATTTTAGATAGAATTCACTTGTGAAGCCATCAGGCCCAGGACTTTTCTTTTTTGGGAGTTTTTTGATAACTGTTTCGATCTCATTTGTTGTAATTGGTCTGTTTAGGTGTTCTGATTCTTCCAGATTGATTTTTGGAAGGTTATATGATTCAAGAAATTTGTCCATTTCACCAAGATTGTCTAATTTTTTGGCATATAGTTCTTCATAGTATTTTCTTACAATGCTTTGTATTTCTTTTGTGTCAGTTGTTATTTCTCCACTGTCCTTTCTAATTTTATTTATTTGAGTCCTCTCTCTTTTTTTCTTGGTGAGTCTAGTTAAAGGTTCATTAATCTTGTTTACCTTTTCAAAGAACCAGCTTCTTGTTTCATTGATCCTCTGTATTGTTTCCTTAGCCTCTATGTCATTTATTTCTGCTCTGACCTTTATTATTTCCTTCCTTCTACTTGTCTTGGGTTTCATTTGTTGTTGTATTTTTAGTTCTTTTAGATGCAGGGTCAGGTTGCTTATTTGAGCTTTTTCTAGCTTCTTATGATATGCCTGTAGTGCAATGAACTTCCCTCTCAGAACTGCTTTTGCTGTGTCCCTTAAAGTTTGAGTTGATGTATGCTCATTATCATTTGTTTCTAGAAACTTTTTTATTTCTTCTTTGATCTCATTGTTAATTCATTCATTATTTAATAACATGCTATTTAGTTTCCAAGTGTTTGAGTATTTTTCAGTTTTTCTTTTGTGGTTAATTTCTAGTTTCATGGCATTGTGATCAGAGAAAATGCTTGATATGATTTCAATCTTCTTAAATTTATTGAGACCATTTTTGTGTCCTAACATGTGGTCTATCCTAGAAAATGTACCATGAGCGCTTGAGAAGAATGTATATTCTACTGCTTTAGGGTGAAAAGTTCTGAAGATATCTATTAAATCAAGTTGATCTAATGTCTCCTTTAAGTCTGCTGTTTCTTTATTAATTTTCTTTCTTGAGGGTCTATCCAGTGTTGTTAGAGGGGTATTGAAATCCACTACTATGATAGTATTGCTGTTAATCTCGCCCTTTATATCCATCAAAGTCTGCTTTATGTATTTTGGGGCTCCTATATTTGGTGCATAGATATTTATAATAGTTATATCTTCCTGTTGAATTGTTCCCTTTATCATTATGTAGTGTCCTTCTTTATCTCTTACTACAGACTTTGTTTTAAAGTCCATTTTGTCCGATATAAGTATTGCTACTCCTGCTTTTTTTTCATTTCCGTTTGCATGAAATATTTTTTTCCATTCTTTTACCTTCAGTCTATGAGCATCTTTTGTTTTAAGGTGTGTCTCTTGTAGACAGCATATGTATGGGTCCTGTTTCTTTATCCATGCAGCTACCCTATATCTTTTGATTGGATCATTTAATCCATTTACATTTAAGGTTATTACTGATATGTAGTTGTTTATTGCCATTTTATTCTTTAAAGCTGTATTCTTCTTTTGCTCTATTCATTCCTCTTTTTAAACTGTTCACAAGAGGCCCCTTAGTATCTCTTACAGAATTGGTTTGTTTTTTATGAATTCCTTCAGGCTTTCTTTTTCTGGGAAGCTCTTTATTTCTCCTTCAATTTTAAACGTTAGCCTTGCTGGATAAAGTAGTCTTGGTTGTAGGTTCTTGTTCTGCATTACTTTGATTATATCTTGCCATTCCCTTCTGGCCTCAAGTGTTTTTGTTGAGAAGTCTGATGTCATCCTTATGGGGTTCCTTTGTAGGTGATAGCCTTTTTTTCTCTAGCAGCTTTTAAGATTTTTTCTTTATCCATTAGCTTTGGTATTTTAACTATGATGTGTCTTGGTGTAGATCTTTTTGGGTTTCTCTTTAATGGAATTCTGTGTGCTTCTTGAACGTGTGGAGTGTTTCCCAGCCTTAATTTAGAAAAGTTTTCTGCTATGATTTGATTGAACAAAGTTTCCATTTCCTGTCCTCTCTCCTCTTCTTCAGGCACCCCTATGATGCGAATGTTGTTTCTCTTCATGTTGTCACAAAGCTCCCTTAGAGTTTCCTTACATTTTTTAAGTCTCTTTTCCTTTTTCTTCTCTGTTTCTGTGCCTTTGTTTATTGTGTCCTCTAACTCGCTTATTCGATCCTCAGCGTCATCCATCCTGCTTTTAATTCCTTCCATTGTGGTCTTCAGTTCTGATAATGTATTTGTCATTTCTGTCTGATTTTTTTTTATTATTTCAATTTCATTTTTTATACTTGTTATCTCTTTATTTAGGTGTTCATAATGACTATCCATTGTTGCTCTAATTTCTTTGAACATCCTAACTATCATTATTCTAAATTCTGCTTCTGGTAATTTGGTTATATCTGGTTCATTCAAGTCCTTCTCTGGGGATTTCTCTTGATTCATTTGGTTTGCATTCCTCTGCCTGCCCATTTTGTCTGTGTATAAGCAAGTTGTGGCCACTGGAGTCCAGTAGGTGTTGCCTTTGTGTTCTCTAGGTGTGGTCTGTCTGCAGGCCTTCCACCCCCTCTGCCAGTGCCTAGGGTGGTTGGGTATGAGCGTTGCCAGCGCCGGCCCACTGTGGTTTTTGCTGTGATTTCTGCCTCTCCTCCGTGGGAGGGGCTGTTACTGAAGCCACAATACTTAGCACCAAGGGTAGAGGTGAGCATCTTTGCTCAGCTGCGGACCGAGCCTATTTCCGGACTTCCGCCCAGAACCAGCAGTCGGAGCCTGCTTGCTACAGTTCCGCGGGTTAGGCGGGGCTTTTGACGTGCTCTCAGCTGTAAGCTTTTGCCCGTCCGGAGCTTTAGCCCCTCTCTCGAGGCCAGGGACTTTTGCGCAGGGTCGGAAACCAAGGTTTATTGGGGCGGGCGTGTTTGCTGGCTTCCGCTCAGCTGCGTACTTCCGCTCGTCCCGGACTTTACCCCGCCCCTGCGTTCGGAGCCCGCTCGCGCACGTATATTGGCCAACCGCGGTTTCTCCGGCCCGGGGTCGGGGGCTGGTAGCGTCAGCTGAGCCTTGAGCCCCTCCCCGTCCCTGGTCCTAGCCCAGTCCCCGTGGTCAGGGCCGGCTTGCGCAGGGCCTGCCTGTACTTGGCCTCCCGCTTAGCCCCGTAATTGGGATTAAAGGCGGGCCCGCAGCTTCCAGACCCCTTTTGCGCGTTCCCTCCGACCTTCTGGGCTAGACCGATCTCCCACCGGCTTGGCCTCTGCCCACGCCGACAGAACTGCCTTTCAGCATTCTGTCACCCCAAACCCTTAAGCAGCGCTCAGCAGAGTAGGAAGGGACCTAATACTCCACACTGTAGGCCTGGGAGCTCCCTCACTTGTTTCACAGCTCAAAACTGTCCAAACGCCTCTTCCAGGCTCTGGGACTGCAAGCTGGGGCTTGGTTCCTGGGACCCAGGTCCCTCCCTCTCCGCCAAACTCTCCTCCCACCCCACGGGTCTCTCCGGGCTGCCGTTTGCTCCGGGGAGCTGGGCAGCCCTCTTTGCGTTTTCGCTATTCCTACCAGTCTTAATGTGGCTTCTGCAGTGTTTCTTGGTTGAAGAGTCCACTTAGTTTAGTTCATAGTTGGTTTATCCAGATGATGGTTCTTTAAATTGAGTTATAATCCACTTTGCTTCTGGGAGTTGGAAGTTGGTACGTCTGCCTACTCCGTCACCATCTTGCTTCCTCTTTTTTTTGTATTTCTATCAGATAGATTCCTGAAACAGAAATGCTGGGTGGAAGCATATTTACATTTATAATAAAAAATGATTTAGAAAATTAAATTTAACAGGGTAACATTGATAAATAAGTGTACATAGTTTCAGGTAAACATGTCTATAGCATTTGAACTGTTGATTAGGTGGTATACCCATTATTCAAGTCAAATAATTCTCGGTCACCTTATATTTGTCCCTCTTTATATCAATCTCCCCACTACCTCCCCCAACACCCTCCCCTATGTCTCTCAGTTTATATCCCACCTATGTGTGATATCATACAGTTCTTAGCTTTTTCTGATTTACTTATTTCACTCAGTATAATGTTTTCAATATCCATCCATGTTGTCATAAATGTCACTATGTCATAATTTCTTATGGCTGAGTAATATTCCATTGTATATATGTACCACATCTTCTTTATCCAGTCCTCTATTGAGGAACGCTTTGATAGTTTCCATGACTTGGCCACTGCAAATGATGTTGTAGTGAACATGGGGGTGCATGTGTCTTCACATATCAATGTTTTTGAGTTTTTGGGATAGATACCAGTAGAGGGAATGCTGGGTCATATGGTAGTTCTATGTATTCTTAATTTTTTGAGGAACCACCATAATTTCTTCTATAGTGGTTGTACTAATTTGCATTCCCGTAAGCAGTGAATGAGGTTTCTTTTTCTTCACAGCCTCTACAACACTTGTTATTATCTGTCTTGTTGATAATAGTTAATCTAACAAGTATGAGGTAGTATCTTATTTTAGTTCTGATTTTCATTTCTCAAATAACTAGTGGAGATGGACATCTTTTCATATATATGTTGACCATTTGTATGTCCTCTTGGAAAAAACATTTCTTCAGCTCCTCTCCCTTAGATCTTTGAATTGTTTGTTGCTGAGCTTTGTGAGTTCTTTATATATTTTGGATATTAATGCCTTATTGGAACTGTTGTTTGCAAATATCATCTCCCATTTAGTTGGCTGTCTATTTGTTTGTTTGTCAGTTTCTTTTGCTGGGAAGAAGCTTTGTAGTTTGATATAGTCCCATTCATTTATTTTTGCCATTACTTCTCTTGCTTTTGAAGTCAAATCATAAATTGTTCTCTATGGTCAAGGTCCATGAGTTTAGTACCTATGTTTTCTTCTATGTAATTTATTGTTTCAGATCTTATACAGTGTGTCTGTAAAGTCATGGTGCACTTTTGACTGGTCATAGGAAAGCAACAAAAGATGATAGAAATGTGAAATCTATACCAAATAAAAGGAAAACCCTCCCAGTTTCTGAAGGATGATGTGGCAGCATGTGCACACATGCAGATGATGATGTAACACCATGTATACAGCGGAGCAGCCCATGGCCATGACAGTCGAGATGTGGATGGTACAGAGGGAAGTTCAGTGTGTTCTGTGGCTCACTGAATTCGAATCCATGACCAAAGTGCAATGTGAATATCGGCATGTTAATAACTAAGCGCCACCACATAGGAATAACATTACTCAGTGGGATAAGCAGTTGAAGAAAACTAGCAGTTTGGTGGAGAAACCCCGTTCTGGTAGGCCATCAGTCAGTGAAGAGTCTGTAGAGGCTATACAGGATAGCTACCTAAGGAGCCCTAAAAAATCTGTGTGTGCTTGTGCTTGACAATTACACCTAAGCAAGACTACAGTTCATAAGGTGTTAAAGAAACGTCTGTTTTATGGGGTACAAATTGCGGCTGTTGCACGCTATCAAACCGGATGGATAGACCCACATGAGGCACGTTTGCTACAGATATGCTTCATGAGATTGAAAATGATGCAAGATTTTTGCAGAAGATTGTGTTTAGCAATGAGGCGAGCTTCCATATCTGTGGACATGTTCATTACCATAACGTTTGAATATGGGGTGCTGAACATCCTCATGCCTACATTAAGTACGAACTTAACATCCCTAAAGTGAATGTGTGGTGTGGCCTGATGCATGATAAGGTGATAGGCCCATTTTTTTTCGCAGAGCAGTCTGTGACGGCAAACACCTATCTTGACATGTTGGAATTATATGCAGTGCCACAATTTCCAGAAGGTGTCATCTTTCAACAGGATGGTGCTCCTCCACACTATGCCACCATTGTTCATAAGTTTCTGGATAGAACATTCCCCCAGCGGTGGATAGGCAGGGGTTCTGTCAAGCCATGGCCACCATAATTCCCGGATCTGACGCCCTTAGATTTTTACTTTTGGGGTTATGTGAAGCAACATGTGTACACTGAATGTATCAATGACATTAATCACTTAAAACAGAGAATCATAGATGTTATTCACTCTGTTACACCAGATGTCCTTATCCGTATGTGGCAAGAACTTTACTATCATTTGGATGTGTGTAGGGCAACAAATGGAGCCCACATCGAACTGCACTGAATAGGTATAAAACTAGGAGAGTTTTTCTTTTGTTTGGTGCAGATTTCAAATTTCTATCATCTTTTGTTGCTTTCCTGTGACCGGTCAAAAGTGCACCATGACTTTAAGGACACACTGTATTTAGGTTTTTGATTTATTTTGAATTAATTTTTGTCTAGGAGAGCCAACTGTAGTCAACTTCTATTCTTTTGCATGTGGCTTTCCAATTTTCCCAACACCATTTATTGAAGAGGATTTCTTTTCTCTATTGTGTGTTTTTGGCTCATTTGTTGAAAATGATTTGTCCATATATGTGTAATTTCATTTCTGGGCTCTTGACTCTGTTCTATTGGTCTCTATGTCTGGTTTTTTTTTTTTTTTTGCCATGCTGTTTTGATTAGTGTGGCTCTATAGTATAATTTGAAGTCAGGTAGTGTGATATCTCTGTCTTTATTCTTTATTCTAAGGATTGCTTGGCTATTTGTTTTCTTTTATGGTCCATACAAACCTGATAATTTTTTTATATATATTTTATTATTATTAATTCTAATGAGGTGACACCAATAAATCAGGGTACATATGTACAATGAAAACATCTCCAGGTTATCTTATCATTCAATTGTGTTGCATACCCATCACCAAAAGTCAAATTGTCCTCTGTCACCTTCAATCTGGTTTTCCCTGTGTCCCTCCCCTCCTCCCTATCCCACTCTTCCCTCCCTCCCCCCATCCCGTAACCACCACTCTCTTGTCCATGTCTCATATTCTCACTTTTATGTCCCACCTATGTATGAAATCATGCTGTTCTCAGTTTTTCTTTTTTTCTGATTTACTTATTTCACTTCGTATAATGTTTATCAAGGTACATCCATTTTGTTATAAATGATCCGATGTCATCATTTCTTATGGCTGAGTAGTATTGCATAGTATATATGTACCATAGCATCTTAGAAGAAAACATAGGCAGCAAGCTCTCCGACATCTGTAGCAGCAGTATATTTGCCAATTTATCTCCACGGGCAAATGAAATAAAAGGCAAGATAAACAAATGGGACTATATCAAACTAAAATGGTTTTGCACAGCTAAAGACAATAAAAACAGAATAAAAAGACAAACCACACAATGGGAGAACATATTCGACAGCACATCTGATAAGGGGTTAATAACTAAAATTTATAAAGAATTTATAAAACTCAACACCAGGAAGACAAACAACCCAATCAAAAAATGGGCAAAAGAAATGAATAGAAATTTCTCCAAAGAGGACATACAGATGGCCAATAGGCATATGAAAAAATGCTCAACATCACTAATCATTAGAGAAATGCAAATTAAAACCACAATGAGATATCACCTCACACCAGTCAGAATGGCACTCATCAGCAAAACAACACAGAATAAGTGCTGGCGAGGATGTGGAGAAAAGAGAACCCTTCTGCACTGCTGGTGGGAATGCAGACTGGTGCAGCCACTGTGGAAAACAGTTTGGAGATTCCTCAGAAAATTAAAAATCGAACTGCCTTTTGACCCAGCTATCCCACTTATAGGAATATACCCTAAGAACAGCATAGCACTGTTCAAAAAGAAGAAATGCGCCCCCATGTTCGTGGCAGCATTGTTCACAATAGCGAAGATCGGGAACCAGCCCAAGTGTTCGTCAGAAGACGAGTGGATTAAAAAGCTTTGGTACATATATACTATGGAATACTACTGATAATTTTTAAAAAAATGATATTAGGATTTTGATGGAAATTGCATTAAATTTGTTTATTCCTTTGGGTAATATGGCCATTTAACTATGTTGAGTCTTTTAATCCATGAACATGGAATATTTCTCCATTTCTCTGTGTCTTTTTCAATTTCTTTCAATAATGTTTTATAGTGTTCAGTTTATAGGTTCTTCCCATCTTTCATTTAGTTTATTACTAAGTATTTATTTATTTATCTTTTTTTTTATTAGTTTTTTTTTATTATTCATTTTAGACAGGAGACACACACAGAGAGAGAGAGAGAGAGAGAGAAAGGGGGGAGGAGCTGGAAGGATCAACTCCCATGTGTGCCTCTACCAGACCAGTGCAGGGTTTTGAACTGGCGACCTCAGTGTTCCCAGGTCGACGCTTTACCACTGCGCCACCACAGGTCAGGCCTATTTATTTATCTTTTTGCATTGTAAAAGGAATTGATTTTTGGATTCAATTTCTGAAGTTTCATTGTTGGCATAGAGAAAAGCAATAGACTTTTGTATATTGATTTTGTATCATGTGACTTTATTTGTTTATTGTTTCTAATAGTTTTTTGGTGGAGTCTTTGGGGTTTTCTATATATAGGATCATGTCATCAGCAGAAAGTGACACATTTACTTCAACTTTTTCAATATGGATGCTTTTTCTTTCTTTCTCTTGCCCGGTTACTCTGGGTAAAAATTTTAGCATTATGTTGAAAAAGAGTGGAGGAGAGTGAGCAACCTTGTCTTGTTTTCAATTTTAGAAAAAAAGCCTTTATTTTTTCACCATTTAGTATGATATTAACTGATCGTCATATATGACCCTTATTGTTTTGAGGTACTTTCCTTCTATTCTGATTTTATTGAGTGCTTTAAACGTAAAGGAATGTTGTATCTTATCGGACACCTTTTCTGCATGTATTGAGAGAATCATACAATTTTTGTTGTTTGTTTTGTTAATGTTGTGTATTACATTGATCAATTTCCACATGTTGAACCATTTTTGTGCTCCTGAAATGAATTCCACTTGATCATGAAGTATTTTCTTTTAATATATGTTGTATTCGATTTGTCAGTATTTTGTTCAGGATTTTTACATCTGTATTCATTAGAGATATTGGTCTGTACTTTTTTTTTTTGTATTATCTTTTTGTGGTTTGGGCATGAAGGTTATGTTGGCCTCATAAAGTGAGTTGGGGAGTATTGCTTCTTCTTCTATTTTTTGGAAGACTTTGAGAAGAATAGGTACCAAATCTTTAAATGTTGGGTAGAATTCACTAATGTAGTCATCAGGTTTTGGACTTTTGTTTTTTTGTTTTTTTTTGATAGTTGTTTCTATTTCCTCCCTGCTTATAAATCTATTTAGGTTTTCCATTTCTTTGTTACTCAGTCTAAGAAGATTGTATAGTTCTAGGAATTTATCCATGTCCTCTAGGTTGTTGAATTTGGTGCATTATAATTTTTCATAATATTCTACTATGATCCTTTGTATATCTATAATGTCTGTGGTAATTTCTTCTCTTTCAATTTGGATTTTGTTTATAAAAGTCCTGCCTTATTTTTCCTTAATGAGTCTAGCCACGTGTTTGTCAATATTATTGATCTTTTCAAAGAACCAGCTCTTTCTTGTATTAATTTTTTCTATAGTTATTTAGTTCTCTATTTCACTAAGTTCTGCTCTTTTACTATTTTATTTCTTCTGCTGAATTTGGGTGTCTTTTGTTTTTCTTTTTATAGTTCCTCAAGTTGTGATGTAGTTTGTTTATTTGTGATCTCTCTTGTTTTTTTTTTAAATTGACTTTAATTGATTGTGTTTACATAGATACTAGTGTCCCCCTGAATGCATATCCCCTCCCCTGTGTTTTCTTCCACATCCCTCTTGGCCCCCTTTCCCCAACACCCTCCCCCCTTTCCTCCAGGATTTGCTTTTCTGCTCTCTATAACGCTGTGTTATGTGTATATAATTTCACCAATCTCTTTCCCTTCTCTGATCCCACCCTATCACCCCCTCTGTACACTTTCCTTCTGGATCCTTTGATCCTGCCTCTGTCTCTATTCCATTCCTCAGTTCACACTGTTCATTGGATTCCTCAAATGAGTGAAGTCATATGATATTTTTCTTTCTCTGCCTGACTTATTTCACTTAACATAATAGTTTCCAGATCCACCCATGTAGTCACAAAAGGTAAGATTTACTTCTTTTTTGTGGCTACATAATATTCCACTGTGTATATGTACCACTCTTTTTAATCCACTCATCCACTGATGGGCACTTGGGCTGCTTCCAGATCTTGGCTATTGTAAACAATGCTGCAATAAACATGGGGGTGTATATCTTCTTTTGAATCAGTGATTTGGTATTCTTAAGATATATTCCTAAAAGTGGGATAGCTGGGTCAAAAGGCAGGTCATTTTTAATTTTTTGAGAAAATTCTATACTGTTCTCCACAGTGGCTGCACAGGTCTGCATTCCCACCAGCAGGGCAAAAGGGTTCCCTTTTCTCCACACCCTCTTCAGCACTTATTGTATGCTGTTTTGTTAATGAGCGCCATTCTAATAGGTTTGAGGTGGTATCTCATTATGCTTTTTTTTATTTTTATTTTTTTTAAATTTCTTTTTATTTATTCATTTTAGAGAGGAGACACAGAGTGAGAGAGAGAGAGAGAGAGAGAGAAAGGGGGGAGGAGCTAGAAGCATCAACTCCCATATGTGCCTTGACCAGACCAGTGCAGGGTTTTGAACTGGCGACCTCAGTGTTCCCAGGTTGACACTTTATCCACTGCGCCACCACAGGTCAGGCTCATTGTGCTTTTAATTTGCATTTCTCTGATGATTAGTGACATTCAACATTATTTTATCTGCCTATTGGTCATCTGTATGTCCTCTTTGGAGAAGTGACTATTCAGTTCTTTAGCCCATTTTTTAATTGGATTGTTTATCTTCTTGTTGTTGAGTTTTAGAAGCTCTTTATAAATTTTGTTTGTTAACCTCTTATCAGATGTATTGGCAAATATGTTCTCTCATTGTGTGGGTTGTCTTTTTATTTTGTTCATGGTGTCTTTTGCTGTGCAAAAGCTTTTTAGTTTGATATAAGAAGGGTGGTGTGTGTGGCTAGGCCCCAGGTGTCAGTATGTTCAGACTTTTTCCATAGACCTCAGTAGGGTGTGGCCTCTTAGACCCAGAGATGTCATGTGCCTACAGTCCAGAAAGTTTCCACTGAATCTCCTATGGGGTGGGAGTACCAGTCATAGACTGTGGGGGGAAAGCTCTGGCCTTAATGTCAGAAAACTGAATCACTGATGTGCCCCCTGCTTCTTGGCTTCTCAGAATGGCCCAGTCTCAATAGGGTAGGCAAGAGGAATTCCTAAGTCCCTGGCAGTTGCTTTCCCCGGGCTGATGTTCCTCAGCGGGGACAGCTCCACTCATGAAAGCAAATGTGCTATTAAAGAATGACTCAGCACAGGGGTTCTAGTGGCTGTGACCCACAGTGTCTTTCCCTGGACCACCAATTTCACACTCTCCTCACACAACACTAGTTCTCTCAGCCTGTTGTAGGAATATAATATTATAGTAATTAAATATATAGAAATATAAAAATATGGAAGATAAAAAGATATATAAAAGTAATTAAGATATTAAAATTAATTAAGGAAATTAAATAAAGTTATGCCATCTGGATAGGAATTAATATAGTGTGTGCAGATGTGATAAACAGACTCTGATTTTCTAGTAGGGTGCAGTTAGTGTGTGTGTGTGAATTATACATAGATAAGAAGTGGCTTGATGTAACATTTCAGTAGATTAACTAAAAAGAGCTTCCTGGGAGGAACTCCCAAAAAGGTGGTTGGAGGTGATAATCTTATAGATTGACACCTGTTAAAAGGCGTTGGCCAGAAAAGGTACTGAAGCTGAGGGGCCTCCTGCTGTGGTAGTTGCCCAGATTCCAACGTGAATGTGCACTTTCTCCACGCTGCTCTGAGCACTGACCAAAGATAGCAGAGAGGAGTATGCCGATGGGGCTCCCTTAAGCTGCACCTATGCATGCCAAAAAGATTTGTGAGTAATAAATTGCCTGTGTGATTCTTGCAAATAACTTGTGTGTCGGGTGTATTTTTCCTCCGGTGGTAGTTAATGTTGGCATTGATCAGTAGAATCCTCATAGCCGCCTCAAGAGTAGTCTCGCAGAGGCTGCCGCCCTGCTAATGAGCAGGAGTGTCCCACTTCATGGGGAAGTCAAATCAGAGATGCCTGACCGACATAGAGCTTGAGCTCTACTGGGACACAACCCTCCCTCACCAGAATTCCAGGTAAGTGACTGTGAATGAGATTTTTCTCTGCTGGCCCTTTAACATGAAGCTTTCATCTCTGTAAGTTTCCATCCCTTTCTAGCAGACAGAAACCTCAGGTCTTTTCATTGCCAAATCCTGTGTGGGCAACTCTTCTAGGCTCTGCAGCACCCGGCCTGGGGCATAGGACCCTTCCCTCTCAGGGTGAACTTCCCCACAGTGAGAGTCCCTTGGGACCCTCTGCCACTGATTGCTCCTGGGAGCAGTGGAGCTCTTTCTACATCTCCTCCCTTCCCACTAGTCTCGATGTGGCTTCTTCTGTGATCCTGGGTAATAGACTCCTCTTTGTTTAGTCCAAAATTGGATTTTCAAGATGATTGTTCTTTAATTAATTTGTAATTCAATTTTGTCCTGGGAGGTGGCAGTTGAAACATCTGCTCACTCTATTGCCATCTTGGAATCTTTTAATATATGTCTTTATTTAGGTATTTTTAATGTCTATTAATAAAGTTTATAATTTTTTCCTAATAAAGATATTTTGGTGTATTTGTTCCTAAATTATTTACATTTTAAAAAATTCTTAAGTGCTACTTTTTTTTTAAAAGAGTATGATTATTTTTAACTCTTTATTGTTGATTTAGAAGGAAATGGATTTTATATGTAGTCCCATGTTAAGCTCTATTATTAATTTAAGAAATCAGTATTTTTAGATGTTTTGATATAAATATAATGTCATATAGAAATAAAGGTTTGTTTCTTCTTTTCCAGTACTTATTCATTTTATTTTTTTCTTGTTTTACTTCACTGGCCTAGATCTTCAATTGTATCTTATTTTATTTTCTCTGCTTTTTAACATCTCTTGTATTTTCAATATTTCTGTATCTCTTTTCTACATTCTGGCTAATTTCTTCAGCATTATAGTCCATTTTATTACTTCTTTCTTTAGTAGGTCTAATCATATAGTAAAGTAGTTCACTGAATTTTAAAATTCAGTTATTATAATTTTACTTCTAAGGGTTTTATTTAAAAAGTTTTTCAAAGTCTTTTTCTTCTTAGCCACATGTTCAATCCCCTGTTATTTATTATTTGTTGTGCTAGAACCATTTTAATATAATTGTATATATCTGCTAAATCTGGAAAGAAAAGGTTTATGCATATATAACTTTTTCAGTTATAATTTGCAAGCATAAACAACAATGATCTAATTTTGTAATTCATCAGTCAGAGTAGTTGACCAATGTTTCTTTATAGCTGGACATATCAACTTTTGAAGTCTAACACAGATGTACCATTTATATAAGACATGCACTGATTGTCTCAAACTACATATTGACCCCTTATGAACATTATTTTTTTTTTAAAAGTAGTGCATTTAGGACAATTCATCACACAATTCACACAGTGCTGAAAAGGTTTTCAGTGCCAACTAATCATTTGTTATGAAATGTGGGTGAGCTTGAGACACTGTCCATTCTTTTTTTTAATAGTGATTGAGCAAGAGAGAGAGAAAGAAAGAGAGAGAGAGAGAAAGAAAGAGAGAGAGAGAGAGGAGAGAGAGGAAGAGAGTGGGAGAGATAGAGACAGACAGACAGGAAGGGAGAGAGACGAGAAGCATCAATTCATAGTTGTGGCACTTCAGTTGTTCATCGACTGCTTTCTCATATGTGAGTTAATTGGGGAGCTACAGCAGAGTGAGTGACCCCTTGCTCAAGCCAGTGACTTTGGACTCAAGCCAGTGACCATGAGGTCATGTCTATAATCCCAAACTCAAGCCAGTGACCCTGTGCTCAAACTGGTGAACCCGTGCTCAAACTGGCGACCTTGGGGTTTTGAACCTGGGTCCTCAGCGTCCCAGGTCAACACTCTATCCAGTGTGCCACCACCTGGTTAGGTAAGACACTGTCCATTTTTAAGGTTCTACCAAGGATTACCTAAACATTGGAATACCTTTGCTTGAGAAGGCTATGTCCTTGCCTCCTTTCCCTCATAACTTAGTTTTGTTTATTTTTGGTATTGTTTGGTTGCATATAGCTTTTAAATGTTTTGTTTTATTTTATTTTATGGTATGCTTCAGCGGAACTGACCTATCTTGGTGCTATTGCAGAATGTGTAAATGGCCTCTCTTAGGGCTATTTTAAATGCCTAAATATATATTCTAAACAAAAATTACCTAGGAAAGCTTAGTTAAGAACAGAAATCAGTGTTAAGAAATGATGACCTATAAAATTTTGTAGCAATTTCACACATATTTCTACCATGAAGAGCAGCACCATTATTTCTAATATAGGTTACCCCCTTCTACTTATTATTTATTTATTTATATGTGTGTGTGTGTGTGTGTGTGTGTGTGTGTGTGTGTGTGTGACAGAGACAAAGACAGAGAAAGGGACAGATAGAGACAGATAGACAGGAAGGGAGAGAAATGAGAAGCATCAACTCTTCGTGTGGCACTTTAGTTGTTCATTGATAGCTTTCTCATATGTGCCTTGACCAGGGGGCCACAGCAGGCTGAGTAACCCCTTGGTCAAGTCAGCGACCTTGGGCTCAAGCTGATGAGCCTTGCTCAAATCAGATGAACCCCGAGCTCAAGCTGGCAACCTCGGGGTTTCAAACCTGGGTCCTCTGCATCCTAGTCTGACACTCTATCCACTGAGCCACCACCTGGTCATGCTACTTATCATCTTTCTTAAAGTGGATACACTAATATGAGTAAAAAGAGGTAATCCCCCCTCATTTCAATTTTTGGAAACTGCCTTCTTGCCTGGAGTAGGCAGGGGCTGAGAAGAATAAGAGAGCTTGAGGGGCTTCAAATATCTCAAAAAATCTTAAGAATAATCAAGTCATGTGAGAGGACTCCGCTGAACTCTCAGGTTCAGTGATGAGAAAGGATGCTGACACATGCTTACCCGTGATTTGGATTTGCTGGGTGGGGTATAGGAATTTAGATTTCAGTAGACATTTCAGAAATATTTCTCTCTCTCTTTTTTTTTTTTATATTTTAAAGCCCAAAGTACATAATTGGAGAATTTTTCTGCCTTCAGAACCGATCAAGTATATTACAAATGTGGGTTATATCCAAGGCAATTTGTTTATTGTTATTATCTATGTAAATTGCTGATCTTTTCTCTAAGTAAAAGTTCCAGTTACTTTTGAAAGTTAATTATTGAGATTAATTCAGGTTGTGTGTGTTAATGAATATATTAGAATGACTGTAGTGTATGTGCTTACTTTGGGATGGCATCTATCTGCCCTTTGTATATATTTCTTTTTAATCCTGATTACAACTTGGAAGACAGATCACTTGGAACCATTTTCATGAACCTTCATCTGGTTCATTCATTTAAAAGATATATGAGTACCTCCCGTGTATCTAATGCTGTGCTATGTGCTTATTCAAGTTTATTTAGCTCAATAAGTATTTACTTGATGCTCTGTATTTGCTATATACTACCTGGATGAATAATGCACACTATGTGGACCCAAGAAAATCAGTTTGGTTGGAGAGAAAAATTTAACTTTTAGGACAAATTATTGGGAAGTTTTGCAATGACATAAAATATGGATATAGTTTCTTTGTCTTGCTGCTTATAAAAACTGCATCTCATGTTATTGTGGGTATTCCTTAATCCAAGTGAACCAGGTAAATGTTACTTGTTTTCATTCTTTTTTCTATGTTACCTCTTTCTGAGACAGACTAAGGTCTAATTTCTCCTTTCTCTTTAGCATTTAACAAATAAAGTATAACTGTGGTTTCCAATATACATAAATGACTTATGCCAGAAACAGAGAAATTTTTTCATGTGTCCCCACAGTGAGCAATGTTGCAGGTGATGATATTTTCCAAAATCTTAAAAAATCTAACTGAGAAGAAAGGAGCAAGTCCCAGGTACTGCCTCAATAGCCTGGTTTACTATAAATATAGAAAAATACCAACAATAAAAAAATAATTATAAAAAATAAATTATAAATTTTTTTAAAGGAATGTCATTTTCTTACTTTCAAAGATACCTAGTAATGTGAATGCTGTACAGATTACTGTCGGCTAAAGATTCTACAAGAATCTGCTGGAATAACTAAGATAGAACTATTGTTAGTTCATCACTTATTTGTTTAAGAAAAGGATGCTTCCAGATAACAACAAAACAACAACAACAACAAAAACAAAACATAACTTGTAACACTGGGTGTTTATTGTATGTTGTTAACTCTAACCTTCATGACAATCTGCTATGATGTGTATTGTGTAAAAGTATATATCTGTACAACAGAGATACCACTGTTCTGTTCTCCATCTTACAGATAAGAAAACTGAAGCACCATCAGATTAAGTAATTCATCACAACAGTGTGAGACAAGCTTTGAACCCAGGATGACTGACTCTAGGGTCTGTGATCTCAAGCTTTCCAGCCTCAAATTTACCTTTCAGAGAAATATTTACACTTTCATCTTGTTTTCCATATTTTGCTCTACTAATTCACTTAGAAAATCTTTATTTTATTTTTTCTATTTTTTAGTGAGAGAGAAAGAGTAAGAAGCAGATATACAAGAAGAGAGACAAATAAAAAGCATCAACTTGTAACTGTGGCACTTTAGTTGTTTATTGATCACTTTCTAATACGTGACTTGACTGGGGGGCCCCAGCTGAGCCTGTGACCCCTTTCTCAAGCCAGTGACCCTGGGATTAAGCCAGTGACCTTGGGCTTCAAGCCAGCAACCATTGAGCTCAAGCCAGCAACCATGGCATCATGTCTATGATCCCACACTCAAGCCAGTAACCCCATGCTCAAGCTTGTGAGCCCACACTCAAGCCAGATTAACCTGTGCTCAAACTGCTGACCTCAGGGTTTTGAACTTGGGTTCTCAGGGTCCTAGGTTGACCCTCTATTCACTGTGCTACCACCTGGTGAGGTTTATTATTATTATTATTATTATTATTATTTATTCAGGGAGTGGATGGCAGGTAGAGACAGACTCCCACATGTACCTGGACTTGGATCCACCCAGCAAGCCTACTAGGGGGCAGTGCTCTGTGCATCTGGGGCGTTGCTCCATAGCTCAGCTACTGAGCTCTTCTTAGAGCCTGAGGCAGAGGCCATGGAGCCATTCTCATTGCCAGGGGCTAGCTTGCTCTAATCGAGCCATGGCTGTAGAAGAGTGAGAGAGAGAGAAAGAGAGAGAGAGAGAGAGAGAGAGAGAGAAAAGTGAAAGGGGGAGGAGAGGAAAAGCAGATAGTCACTTCTCCTGTGTGCCCTAATCGGGAATTGAACCCAGGACATCCACATGCTAGGCTGACACTCTACTACTGAGCAAACTGACCAGGGCTATTTTTTTAAATAGATTGTGTAAGTGCCATCCAAGACATTGCCTGACATATTAAAAACTGAGATTAGTGAAATCTAAATTTACAAATTGAAAGATGAGATTTTTTTTTTCCGGTGGTGGTTTGCATCCTGAAATAGTTATATGTATACATGTTTCTAAAAAGTATTATTTGAAAAAGAAAGAGAAAGAGAGAGAAAGACACACACACACACACACACACACACACACACACACACACACACACACACTCCACAGTGTTAAATTGGACACTTCACAGTGATGTCTAATCCTCTTAAGGAATGGATTATGTTCTTTTAGTCTTTAAATGTTCCAGTTCATATTTAGAGTAGTGTATCCTCATTAACCCATTCCATTAGATGGTGACCCACTATTATGCTTCCATTGTGCTTCTGTCCTCCCTCAGGAAGGGAAGGTGATTGATTCAGCATAAAGCTGGACCTCCCTGTATAAGTAAGTAGACTGACTGCTGTGCACATCAGGATAGCTTTCATGATACATAGAGGTAACACCATGGAAATCACAACTTAGAAATCCAATTTATCTTCCCATGAATAGAATTGCCTCCAATACAGACAACTATTAGTTTTGTTCCATAACACTGCTATAGAAACGTGACATTGAAAAACTGCTTGCAATCTACTAAAGCATTCATCTAAGATGAGTTCATGCCACAAAGGGAAAAATGTTAATTCCACTTAAGTGAAAACACATGAAAGTGTTTTTTTTTTTCTCCACAAAGAGCAGCCGCAAGGTCAGAAGACAACTGCTGAGGTAGTGAAGTGAAGGCTTCCCTGAAACATCTAGTTGCTTATACATTCTATTAAAGTTGCAAAATTCTGCTGATTCTTGTTTCCCAAAACCACCGAGGTTGTGGCTCAGGCCCATTATGGTTGAAGTGAAGGGTGATACTGGCTGTTAATGTCTCCTCAAACTGCACCAGGGCCTGGTGCTCATGCCCTTGGCTGGCCTTGGTTCTCCTCTTTGGCTCCAGCATCCTCTTCTACTGCTTCTTCTGACATCAGCAGTCAAGTCACTTTGCTGCTTATACTATAATACAGAAAATCTCTGAACGGCACCTTTATATTCACTGTGAGACTAGAAAGGTCTCTGCTAGAGTACTTAAGAAATTAAAAATAAAACTGAAATATGGGTAACATATTTTTTTCAGCCATCTGTTAGTAAGCACACATCAAAAGAAAAAATTATTGTTTATTAAGATTGGACTCAGCTTGTAACTCAACTGTACATGAGTTTATTGGTTAATCATGAAGGATAGGTACTGTCCAGGGGGAACATGGTGTGGAAAAAGCATGTGATCTGAAGTGGGGCACACTTGAGTGGGGATCCAAGCTCCACCATCTACCAACTGTGTAAGCCTGAGCAAATATAGAATATACTGTATTTCCCCATGTATAAGACTCACCCTTTTTCAAAAAATTTGGTGTCTAAAAACTGGGTGTATCTTATACAGTGGTTGTAGATTTTTTACTTGCATTTCCTACTTTTTTGACAGTGATGAGGAGTTGTACGAATTTTATGATGAATAAAACTTGAGTTGCCTTTATGTAATATTTATTTTTCAAATTTTGGGTCCCAAAATTATGGTTTGTCTTATATGGGAGTGACTTATACATGGGAAAATATGGTATACTCATTGGTAAATGGGGAATAATTGCTATCTTGTATGGTTATTGTGAGAATTAAACATTGTGTATATAATGTGCTTGGCTATTGTTAAGTATTATTAAGTATTAAGGCTATGTGAAGTAAATAAAAGTAAGAACTGGTACCCAGCCTTACAGATCCTGTTCTAGAAAAAGAGAGAAAATGTGCACAAATTTCTATGCTTCATGGTGGGAGGGACAAAGGCCATAAAGGAGCTTCAAACTGTGTTGATGAAGGTGCTCTGGAGAGAACTTACTGGCTGGGATATTGACAAAAATCACCTACCTGGTCTCCTTGACTATTTTTTTAATTGTTTTTATTAATTTTAATGGGGTGACATTGATAAATCAGGGTACATATGTTCAGAGAAAACATCTCCAGGTTATTTTGACATTTGATTATGTTGCATTCCCATCACCCAAAGTCAAATTGTCTTCCGTCACCTTCTATCTGGTTTTCTTTGTACCACTCCCCTCCCCCTCCCCCTCACTCTCTTTCCCCTCTTACCCTCCCCCCCGGTAACCAGCACACTCTTGTCTATGTCTCTGAGTCTCATTTCTATGTCCCATCTCCTTGACTCTTGGCTTATTGCCTCTAATCTACTCCTTGTAAAACAGCTAACATGTTGTTTCTTTCTCTCTTTTGTCTCCCTCCCTTTCCTCCTTTCCTTCCTTCTTTTTCTTTCTTTCTTTCTTTCTTTCTTTCTTTCTTTCTTTCTTTCTTTCTTTCTTTCTTTCTTTCTTTCTTTCTTTCTCTTTCTTTCTTTCTTTCTTTCTTTCTTTCTTTCTTTCTTTCTTTCTTTCTTTCTTTCCTCTTTCTTTTGAGGAACATCAACTCATAGGTATGGCACTTTAGTTGCTTATTGATTGATTTCTCATATGTGCCTTGACCAGGGGACTCCAGATAAGCCAGGGACCCCTTGCTCAAGCCAGTGACCTTGGGTTCAAACCAGTGACCTGTGGACTCAAGCCAGCAACCATAAGGTAATGTCTATGATACCACACTCAAGCAAGTGACCCTGCACTCAAGTGGGTTAGCCTATGCTCCAGCCAGATGAGCCCGCACTCAAGCCAGTGATCTCACAAATCTGGGTTTTCAGAATCCTAGGTCGACTCTTCATCCATTGTGCCACTGCCTGGTCAGGCAATATGTTGTTTATCTTAAATGCTAATAGAGCTATGCTTAAAAAATTACATGGACTCTCATATTCTTTGGGACAAAATGTTTAGTATGTAAACTAAACTCCTGCTTAATTCTCCAACTTCATCTCTTTCCCACCATATCTCTCATTCCCAAATGTATGTTTCATATGCTAGTCTTACTATTTTAGTTCTGTGTCAGTCAGGGTTCTCCAGAGAAACAAAACTCAATGAGGGTATGTTATAATAGTACATTATTATAAGGAATTGGTTCACATGATTAGGGAGGCTGACAAGTCCCAAGATCTGCAGTCAGCAAGCTAGATACATGGGAGATCTAGTAGTGTATTTTTTAGTCTGAATCCAAAGGCCTGAGAACCAGGAGAGCCAATGGTATAAGGTCTAGTCTGAGGGCAGAAGACCAAAGTCCTAGCTGAAGTGGTCAGGCAGGTGAAATTCTCTCTTGCTCATCCTTTTTGTTCTATTGAGGCCTTCAATTGATTGGATTAAGGCCCGCCTACATGAGGGAGGACACTCTGCTTTAGTCAGTCTACCAATTCAAATGTTAAATTCATCCAGAAACACCCTCACAGACACACTCATAATAATGTGTTTTTTAAAAATTTATTGATATTTTAGAGAGAGAGGAAGGGAGGGGGAGGGGGAGAGAGAGAGAAACAATTTGCTGTTCCAGTTATTTATGCATCCATTGGTTGATACTCGTATATGCTCTCAACAGGGATTGCACTTATAACCTTGGCATATTGGAACAATGCTCTAACCAACTGAGCTAACTAGCTAGGGCACCCATAATAATGTTTGATCAAATGACTGGGCTCCTCATGTCCCAGTCAAGTTAACAAATGAAATTAACCATTACAATTTTAAGAACATGTCTTGTTCTCATTTCTGTCTGTTCTTTTGCACATGCTGTTTCCAATACCTAGATTACTCTTGGTCTCCTGACCCCTGGCCTACTCCTCCTGGCTCTCCAGATGTCAGTGCACAAATTACTCCTTATAGATTAAGTTAGGTCTCTCTTCTATGTTATCCTCCAGTTCCCCTGTAATTGAGCACTGTAATTTCCTCTTTCTGTGGCTCTGTCACATAGTGTCAACTTAGAGAGAGTCAAGAACTTGTCTTTATTGCTTCTACAGGATCTCTTGTGTGTAGCATAAGATACAGCATATGGAGGCCACTCAATAGTTATTTGTTAAGTGAATAAATAGACTTAGTGGAGCAGATGGTAGTTGATATAGGATTTAGAGGAAAGAATAGTTCAGAGAAATATAATATCCAATTTGGGGAAAACAATTACATGGAGTACTAAAATAGTCACCATGAATTTAAGACTTTTCATGCTTATAGAGAGATTCTGAAAGCCAATGGTTATTTTCCTATAGCAAAAATAATTATAATCATCATGACGTAGTCTCCAGGAGGGTAGGGCCTTTTTTCTTTTTTTAAAAAAAATCACATTTGAAAAACTTTTTCTTGTAAATTTTTGTTATAAAAAATTCAAACATATAGAAATTTAAAAATAGATTATAAAGCTCTATATACTCATCTTAAATAATCATTAACATAGTACCGTGTTTGCTTCTTTCTTTTAATTTCAAAGCATATCCTGCACAATCTGATATTTTTTCCCTTAAATATTTCAGTATATTCATAGATCTTTAAAAATAAGGACCTTTTCTATTTAACCACCATACCACTATAATGCCAAACAAAATTAGCAATTTTTAAAATATCACTTAATACCCAGTCAGTAAATTTCCCTAGTGTCTTTTTTTATTTTAAAAATTGGTTTGTTCAAGTCAGAATACAATTAAGGCACCTATATTTGATTTGTTTCTTGAGTATTCTTTAATCTTTAAAAGAATCCTTAACCCCTCTTTCAGTTATGCCATTTACTTGTTGAAAAGACCAGGTTAGTTGTCATGGAATATAGCCCTTATTCTGGTTTGTCTGACTGTTTCTGAATAATGATACTTAAGGTGTTTTTTTTCTCTTATATTTCCCATAAACTGAAAGTTAGAGTTATAGTGTTGATTAAGTTCAGGTTCAATATTTTTGACAAGAATACTTCATATGTGGAGCTGGGTAGTTCAGGGAGCATATGTTGTCTTTTAGTTTTAAGGATGCAAAGAGTGATCATCTGATCCTACTGTTTTGTAAAGTTGCATTTCTCCTCTTAAGCCCAGCAACTAATCAGTGGGGTGTTCCTTTGATGCCTCTTGAATATCAGTTATCATTATCTCTTCATTTAATTGTTTTAGCAACTATTGATGATTGCTTGAATAATTATTCCATTAGAGGTTGCAAAATAGTGATTTTCTAGTGCTATACTGCTTACAAAAATTAGGGGATATTTTGTAGCTTCATATTCATTTTGAAATACCCCTATTTTTTGTGAGCAGTATATAATTCCCGCCTTATTTATTAATTGAAATTCTTATATAAAGAAAAACCTTCTCAACAGTAAGGAGCAGTGGTAGTCAACCTGGTCCCTACCGCCCACTAGTGGGCATTCCAGCTTTCATGGTGGGCGGTAGCGGAGCAACCAAATGGCGCTGCGATTGTTACATACTAATCAACTAACTGTTGACCAGTCAAGATCAGGACAGCAGTCAGACTCTGTTACAGGGCATTTGTATTGGGACCACACCGGACCTCTTTTGTGACCACCTGGCCCGCACCTGTAAGTGGCCAGGTACCTGACCCCGGGTCCACACCCACCGCCCGATCCAGTGGGCAGTTTATGACTGCTATTGTCACCAAAAAACTAGCAGCTCATTGTTTTATTATCCTGTAGACATAGAACTCCATGGTTCGACGCTTCTTTCTATGACAGAAACTGCCAGACAATGGAGACACCAATTAACTCATATTTTTTCTCGATTCCCGGATTTTAGGGTAATAGGGTGACATTCTAGGAACCTCCCCCCCTTGGACTGCCAAAACTAGCCGATGTCTTGCTACTTCACCCCAATCGCAAAGAAGTGATGCCATTGGCCACACCCGCTACATAAAATTTTATAAAACGCACAACCATGGATACTGACTAACTTAGTCTCGCCTCGACAAACTCTCACTCAATCATGACACTTGTAATGTAGCAACCACACAACAGACTTCAAGCACATAAGTTTTTGTTCATGTTATGTAAATGAAGCTAAATCATTATGTAATAGAAACTAAAGTCAGTACATAGTTAGATTGCGAGAGCAAGCACGCGTTTACAGCTTCAAACAAAATATTGTGGAATATCGTGAGCCCATGTCTCAAAAAAAAAAAAATGCACGCAGCTATTCACCAGAGTATCTGAAGATGGGTTTCATAGAATCTGTTGCAAATAAACAACATCCAATGTGTTTATTGTGCCATAAAACATTATCCAATGAGGCAATGAAGCCAAGTCTTCCTACAAAGCATCCAAAAGACAAGGACAAGCCCATTGAATATTTTCAGGAAATATATAAAAAATTTCAAAATTGTTCAACTATCGTTGCATCATTTAAGAAACAACATACAATGAACGAAGATGGATTAATTGCCACTTATCGCGTTTCACAAATAATTGCAAAAGTGGTAAAAGCTATAATATTGGAGAAACTGTAATAATACCCTCTATAAAAGAATTTATCTCAACAGTAATGCATCAGGATATACCTCAAATTTTAAAAACGTTGCCCCTGAGCGATTGCATAGTAGAGTGATGAATTGATGAAATGGTAGTTAATGTTGAAAACAAATCTGTAAGTATTCTCCAAAACTCTTCATTTTCTGTGCAATTGGACAAATCTACCATTGCAGATAATAATGCTTTATTGATGGCATATGTATGCTATTTTGATGAAAACAATATATTACGAGAAGAAATGCTATTCACAATAAATCTCATCACAGGCACAAAAGAATTATCTATATTTAATACTGTGAGAACATACTTTACAAAAAAATAATATTCCTTTGAATAATATTGTTGCATGCGCTACTGATGGAGCACCATCAATGGTAGGTCGCTATCATGGATTTGTTGCTTATTTGAAGCAGGAAGTGACAAATGTTTTATGTATTCATTGTGTGGAGCACAGACAACATCTTGTAGGGAAACATCCAAGTACAAGTTTCCATTCATTATTAACTATAATAATTCAAGCTGTAAACAAGATCAAATCCAATGCAAAGAATGATAAAATGTTTCGGCAGCTTTGCCAGGACAATAATGAAGATTTTATTAAATTACTTTTGCACACAGAAGTTTGGTGGCTGTCAAAGGGTACATCTTTGGCTAGATTTGTAGCATTATATGATAGTGTCATACAAGTTTTTGAAAGTAATAATGAGACCAATCTGTGTCAACGGTTAAAAACAGTAAAGAATGATGCCTTTTACTTGGCAGATATTTTCAAGAGATTTAACGTGTCAATTTGCAGCTTCAAGGAGCTAATAAAACTCTTATAGGTTGCCAAAGTATTGTGCTATTATTTATTGACAAACTTGAATTACTTCATCATAATCTATTGAAGAGAGGATTTCATCAGTTTTCTCAATTATCATCTATAAAAGATGATGTAACTCCAGAGGATATTGACAGATTCGGTAGCCACCTCAAGGAACTTAAATTAGACATGGAAAAACAATTTGAAGATATTTTGAAATTAAAGGTATATGACTGGATGAAAAATCCTTTTACCGCAAATATTGAAGAGGCTGATACAACTTGCCAAGAAGAACTGTTAGAAATTAGATATGATGAAGAAAGTTAACATAAATTCGACAGTGGTGGATATGAAAACCTATGGCAAAATAAAAAAATGCCAGTCTTATATCCAAATATGTGGAAAATGGTATTCAGTTTGTTGATACCTTTCCCTAGCTTATATCTTGTGGAATCAGGATTTAGTGCTGTTAATCATGTTATGACCAAAGAAAGAAACCTCCTGAATATTTCCAAAAGGGGAGACCTTCGTTTGTTCCTCACAAAAATTGAACCGGATATTTAATATTTAGTTTCCCAGAATCAGCCTCAGGGATTCCACTAATAATTCAATTAACTAATATAATTTCTATGTATGCAAAGTATAAATAAAAAGATAGATTTAACTGCAGTAAGTTGTTTTATAAAGATTTATTCTGCCAAACTTAGTGAAAATCAGACATAAAATACTTGGTAAGTAATTATTATTATATGCTTGCTATAACTCTGCTTTATAAATTTTATAAAGTAAAGTTACTTCCCTACATTATAAATCACCATTACTGTGGAACCGGTGGGCAGTTAGAAAATTTTACTACTAACAGAGATACAAAAGTGGGCGGTAGGTATAAAAAGGTTGACTACCCCTGGTATGGAGGTTCCTCAAAAAATTAAAAATGGAGCTGCCTTATGACCCAGTGATTCCACTTCTGAGTATACATTCAAAGAAACCCAAAACAGTAATTTGAAAGAATATATGCACCCCTGTGTTCATTGCAGCATTATTTATAATAGGTAAGATATGGAAACAACCCAAGTGCCCATACAATAACCAAGATATGGAAGCAACCCAAGTGTCCATCAAAAGTGGTGGTACAGATATACAATGGAATATTACTTGGCCATAAAAAATGAAATCTTACCATTTGCCACAACATGGATGGACTTAGACGGTATTATGTTTAGTGAAATAAGTCAGATAGAAAAATACAAATGCCATCTGATTTCACTTATATGTAAAATCTGAAGAGAGAAATAAATGCACAAACAAAATAGAAACAGATTCATAAATACAGAGAACAGACTGATAGTTGCCAGAGGAGAGGGGTGTTGAGGGACTGGGTGAAAAAGGTGAAGTCGTTAAGAAGTACTAAGTGGTAATTATAAAATAGTCAAGGGGATATAAAGTACATTACTGGGAATATAGTCAATAATATTATACTAACTATGTATGGGGCCAGGTGTATACTTGAAATATCAGCAGGATCACTTTGTAAAGTCTTGCCACTATGCTGTGCGCCTGAAACTAATACAAAGTAATATTGAGTGCAAAATGTAATTTAAAAATAAAATTAAAAAATATAAAAGACATGAGCAGAATAAAAAGGAGAACTTTTTCCTCATCAACAGGAGCCATTTGGTGTACTGAAATAAAGTTTTATTTTTTTTTAAGAAGAGGAAGACAAATTCTAAATTCATTCTCTTCAAAAGTTTTTTTATGTCCCTTAAAAATGTTTTCTCATGGATTTTTATGTATTTATTGTATTTCAACCAATTGCAGTCATTATTCATTTTGATACTCAAATCGTCCTGTCTCTGGTCAGTGGGAATCTTGTGAACGTGGTGTCTGTGAACTTGTAAGTCCTTTTATTCATTTTTTATTTTAAAATTTTTTTATTTCTTTTGAGAGAGGTAGGGAGAGAGAGAGGCAGAAATTTTGAGCTGCTCCTATATGTGCCCTGACCAGGGAATCGAACCAGCAACCTCTGTGCTATGGCCAGGGCTTAATTTTTTTATTTTTATATATATTTTATTATTATTAATTCTAATGGGGTGACACCAATAAATCAGGGTACATATGTACAATGAAAACATCCAGGGCTTAATTTTTATTGATTTTTAGAGAGAGATAGAAAGAGAGGAAGGGAGAGAGAAGGGAGGGGAAAGGAAAGTACTCATTTGTTGTTCAACTCAGTCATGCATTTTTGGTTGCTTCCTTTGTGTGCCCTGATTGGGGACTGAACCCATAACCTTGTTGTCTCTAGATGATGCTCTTAACAAACTGAGCAATAGGCCAGGGCCTTTTAAGTCTCTTGGGCAAACCAATGTGTTTCATATGTGTTTAGGTTTGCTCACTTGTATTTTGCATTGGTGTAGGGCAGTGCCATGTGTGTGTAGTCTGTGAAAGGCTACTGGTGTTTGCCCTCAGGGAGGCAGATTGAAATTGTGGATTGTCTTCCTCTGGTTGGGAGGGGCCATTGTTTGCTATTGTAGCCCGAGAAAGGGTATTTTGGCCTGTTTGGCTGGAGAGTGCTGAGCCGCTTGAGAGCCCTGCTGAGGCTGGTGGGGGTCTATGACTCTGGTAAAGATGGAGAATGAGTGGAGCCCAGGGTGAGAGAGAAGCAGCCTTCCTTGCCTGTTTGTTCATTTGCCATTTTGAGACTTTAATAAACAGAATGGCCCACCATTTTCTGTCTCCACAGTTCCTTTACCATCTGTCCGAATCCAATGAGAACCTGCATGGCCATGGTAACAGCCACTGGCCTTGCAAAGTCCCTTTAAATTTTGATGGCCTTCTTACTTGTTAGAGTAACAAAATACTCCTGACTCATCTTGTATAATTGCTGGCTCCAGGCCTGGAATCAGCTTTTTCTCCAAGTAGTTCTGGTTCCTTTAGTGGTTTATAATATTTGAGTCTCAACTCTGGTCAGTAGGGGTGCTCATTACTGGGCCATTATTGCTTCCAAGCTGTAGAGTTTTTTACTTAAAAAGAAGTTACATATTTGCCTCTTTTCTCTTACATTGTAAACCTTAATTCCTAATAACAGCATATTCTTAATATCATTATTGTACTATATATTTAAATAGTTAAAAATAATAAAATAGGGGCAGATAGATGGTGATGGAGTAGGTGGACTATTGAGCAGATAAAATATATTATACTCACTTTGATAAAGATGGCGTTGCCCATGTGCAAGTTTTAAGAGTAAGCTTTTCCCCACGCCCTTGACTGATTGGATAATGTGGGGTGGTGCACTCTCATGAGGAATCCCATTATGCCACAGATGGGTGACTTAGTATCAGACTTTCTTGTTTGTAGATTGGATTAAAGGTTTGAATTTCTACACTATAAAGTGGGGCAGACCGGGAGTTTGCTCTCTCTTGGTTCCTGAGGTTAGCATTAGAGAGAAGAGCATATTAAGGCCACGTGGAGGAGAGGAGAAGCAGCTAAGATGGTGGAGTGCTGAGGAAGCAGCCAGTTAGTGCAGAGTTTGTGCTGGAGAAGAAGATGGGAAACAAAGGTGAATAAGTCTGGTGAGCTAGAAACCTTTGATGCTAGGAAACTCAGATAAGTTAGTAGCTTTGTGAGCACTGAATGAGTGGGTTTTGGAGCCCAGTGTGTGTTTTTACTTGCCCACCAGGTGCAAGCTAGAATTAAAGCTGATGGCCCACCAGTTC
Organism: Rhynchonycteris naso; assembly: GCA_037038555.1. Taxonomy (NCBI): domain Eukaryota; kingdom Metazoa; phylum Chordata; class Mammalia; order Chiroptera; family Emballonuridae; genus Rhynchonycteris; species Rhynchonycteris naso. The sequence continues at coordinate 154,581,666 of CM072996.1, read as the reverse complement.
TTGGCTCTGTTGTTTCATTACCGACTGTCTGAATCAAATGCGAACCAGCACTGGCCAGGCAGCTCTGATGGTGGCCTTGGCTCCTGGCTTTACATTTGGCGTAGTCTGTGGCAGGATTTGATACAATTCGGTATGGAGCCAGCACCCTTGAGGTGAATGGTAGAGGACTGGTTGCTGTTATGGTTCCCCATGGCTGTCCTATTGGGAACTGTAAGCTGGCTGACTTTTACAGCCATGCGTGAGGAAACTGAGAGCTCTATAGAGGAGGCTGCCTGGGACCTGCAAACTGAGCAGTGGAAGGAGCTGGAGGAAATGTGGGAGAAAGAGATGTCAACTCTGGAGCTGGAGGAAGCACTGGAGAAGGAGGCTGACCGTGTTTGCGAGATTCGCCTGGAAATGGTGCAGACGTGGGAGAAGGAATCACAGGTTCGTGAGTTAGAGATTGCCCTGGACGTTATGGAGAGCCAGCAGCAGCAGGAGGCCAGGGCTGAGGTTGGGGCTGGAGCTGGAGCTGCAAGGCCTGCTGAGCAGAAGGCAACCCTGTTGGTGGCCTTGGCCACTGGCTTCACATGGACGTACCAACTTCCACCTCCCAGAACCAAAGTGGATTACAACTTAACTTTAAGAACAATCATCTTGAAAAACCAACTTTGTACTAAACTAAGAGGACTCTTTAATCAAGGATCACTAAAGAAGCCACACTGAGACTACTAGGAAAAGTGGAAATGCAGAGAGGGCTGCCCAGCTCTTGGGAGTGACTGGCAGCCCTGAGGGACTCGTGTGGTAGGAAGTGAGGTTAGTGGAGAGGGGAGGGTCCTAGGCCCCAGGAACAAAGCCCCAGCCTGCAACCCCAGATCCTAGAAGAGGCATATGGACAATATTTAGCTGCAAAACAAGCCAGCCTTATTCACCTCTGTTTCCCATCTCCTATTCTCTGCACAAACTGGCTTCTCCTTCAGCACCCTGCCATCTTGGTTGCCTCTCCTCTTGAACAACGTGATCCCTGCCAAAATGGCCTCCTAGCTCCTCCTTCTTCTTATTGGCTGGACAACCCCTCTTCCAGCACATATTAACATAACCAAGCCCCTTCCCAAGCATGAAGGTAATTAACAGTATCACCTGGGCAGTGAAATCACATGGTCAGCGGCAATTTTTAACAAACAAACCCAGAAAATACAGATTTTACAAACTCATTTACCCAACACCGTACATCTGCAATCCCCATCTCTCTCAAGCACAAGCACATATAGCCTTCTATAGGCCATACACATGTGGCACAGCTATGCACCCACACATCTCTCAGGCAGAGGGTTTGCAGCTGGTAAACCAATGAGCAAGCCTAACACAGCTGCCCCATATGGAGGCTATACAGAACCATCCTCAGTGCCTGGGGATGATGCACTCAAACCAATTGAGTCATGGCTGTGGGAGAGGAAGAGAGAGAAAGAGAGAAAGAGAGAGAGAGAGAGAGAGAGAGAGAGAGAGAGAGAAAGAGAGAGAAAGAGAAAGAGAGAGAGAGAGAGAGAGAAAGACAGAGACAGAGAGAGAGAGAGAGAGATAGGAGAGAAGAGAAAGGAGGAGGGGTGGAGAAGTAGATGGTTGCTTCTCCTGTGTGTCCTGCCTGGGAATCAAACCTGGGGCAACCACACACTGGGCCCACGCTCCACCACTGAACCAACTGGCCAGGGCTTGATTTCATCTATTCTTAAGAAAAGTTCTTTGACTTTTCAAAATTAACCATTTACATTTCATTTTCATCCTGTCTTTACTATTTCCCTCCCTCCAGTCCTGATGTCCTAAATCACCTCTCCCTTTTTATTGTTTTGGCTTTTACTTTTTTTTTCTATTACTTCATCTGTACTAGATCCTACAGCCAGTAAATGTGTTTAACATTAAAACACAACCTATCTTCTAACTTGTCACTTTCTTGAATTACAAAATTAAAAAGAAATATGGGTCTTTAGTAATCCACACTTGAAAGAGACCCCTCCAGAGGTCCCTGATGACATCAGAGCTGGCCAACTTTCCCCTGTCAGATTCCCTCTTCACTTCTTTGAGTAACCTCTTTCTACTTCTTTGATTATGCTTTCCTGTCCCCTAACTGGCTTATACTCCTTCTCTTCTTACTCATCCATGGGCATTGCCCAATGTTCTGTTGTAATGCCATTGGCCAAGGCCAGGCAGATTCACATTGGATTTGGGCAGATGGTAGAGAAACTGCGGAGCTGGAAAGTGTAGGGCTGCTATACCCATTTATAGGAGGCTTGCAAAGACAGGTGAGCAAATAAATAACAAAAGTGAAAGCTAATAAACAAAGAAAAATCTGATATTCACAGTAAGGGCAAGGGAACAAGGAAAAACACACCTCTTGATGGCGGGAGAGAGATCTGGGAGAATCGCTGTCCAGGGGAAGCACCCATAGACTTTACACACATGTCTCTGATGTGCTCATGCACTAATCAAGTAAAGTGCTTGCAGCTGGTAAAGTCGTGAGAAAACCTAACACAACTAGTCCTGTAAGCTCTTTCCTAATCTTTTCACCTTCTTCCTCAGTGATTGGGTGACCATACAATTTATTGCTCAAACTGGGACACTGTTGTCTGGGATGAATGCTAAACTGGATGGGATTCTAGGACAGTAGGTGTAAAGCAGGACTGTTACTTTCCCCTAATCTTTCTCAGTTCTACACTTTCAACCCCTTATTGGTGGTTTCTACTTGTATGTTCATATTTTTCTTCCCTTTTCTAACCAACTATTCCTGATTTCCTTACTTTTGCCAATGGAGCTGCCATCTTGCAATGACTAAGACTTGTAAACTTGGGTCATTTCTTAATGTTTTCTCCACTCTCCAGATGTATTTATGTTTCACTTTATCCTTCCTTTTCATTTTCAATGCTATTATTTTATTTCTCACTTTTATCACTTCAAGCTGGGACTCTTTTGGTAGTCTGATTCCAACCAACTTTTACAATTGTTTCTTCTCCTATTTATTCATGAACTCTATGTGTGATAGGGAATGTCTTCAGTGCTGTGGTGGAATTTACAACATACATTAGCCTTTACTTCCAGCTTGCCCAGAGCTTTATGGTCAGCCAGAGGTGAGAAATAGGACTATGCATACGGCCATAGTTACCCAGAAATAGGTCACAACTCTTCGAAGTTCTTATGAAAAATCTCATTTTAAGAACACTTTCCTTTTAAGATTTTTATTTACCTTCTTATTTGTCCCAACTGCCTTTGCTGCCTCAAGCAGCTGTTAGTATTAAGCAACTTCGGCTGATTGTTTTTGACCAATGCCTTAAGGGGAAAAGCCGGGTTCCAGTGAATGAGCTCTGAATCAGGTCAAGTAAAGATGAGCCTTGGGCCTGACCAGGCGGTGGCATAGTGGATAGAACATCAGATTGAGTTGCTGAGGACTAAGGTTCAAAACACTGAAGTCACCAGCTTGAGCGTGGGGTCTCCGGCTTGAGCATGGGCTCACAGACATGGCTCCAGGGTCACTGGTTTGAGCCCAAGGTTGCTGGCTTGAAGCAAGGGGTCACTGGCTTGGCTAGAGCTCCCTGGTCAGGGCACATATGAAAAAGCAATCAGTGAACAACTAAGATGCTGCAACTATGAGTTGATGCTTCTCACCTCTCTCTTCCTGTTTCTCTCTGTCTCTTGCGTGGGTGTGCCCGCTAAAAAAAAAGACGTTGAGCCATGGAAGTGGGGTGTTTTCAGGTAACTGCCAGACAAGTCAAGTAGAAATATGAGACTTTTGGGAGAACCCTAACTCTGTTCTATCTCCCCAAGTTTTGAAAAAGATGATGTTGGCAATTTTAACTAGTATCCTTATTGCTTTTATGGGAGGAGTGTATATTTAGAGTTCTTCACTCTGTCATTGCCAAGTCAGAATCTGTGTGGAAATGTTTTGGTTTCAGTTTCTATGCTGTGAAATTGTATTTATCAATTCTGAATTTGTAGGCCTTTCCCTGACTATAGAAGCTGAAAGAGATGTTTCATTTTAAAATTTCTCTAGTACATTGCACATACCACCTATCCCATTGTCTGGAAACTTCATGTGCATACAAATAACTGCCAGGGATCTGGGTTCAGGAGAGTTAGAAAAGGGCTCAAAGATCTTCATTTTTAAACGTGTTTCAGGGATTGGCATGCTAGCGGTTCATGGGCCAAAATTTAAAAACACTATTCTTGTTATTCATAGTACCTACCATATACCAATTTATATTATATATGTAATTTTATTTTTTGCACATCTGTACTTCTTTATTAAAAAAAGAACTCTTTGTGTACAAGAACAATGTCTCAAGCCTCCTGAATTCCTAGGAGCTTCCATATATTACAGGCAGCCATCTGAAAGGTTGCTGAACAGATCAACAAGTAAGAGCATTGTTTCCATGGGCAATATGTTTTCAGTTCCAAGCTATGACTGGCCAAGTAGAACTTATGGAATTTGGAAGCTCCCTGGTATGTGTGTGTGTGTGTGTGTGTGTGTGTGTGTGTGTGTGTGTATTTCTTTCTTTTTTTATTTAAATTTAACAGGGTGACATTGATCAATAAGAGTACATAGGTTTCAGGAAAACGTCTCGATAGTATCTGAACTGTTGATTGTGTTGTGTACCCACTCCTTCCTGGTATATTGAAAATTTGCAGCAACTTGTTTCTTTATTAAGAAGGCAGTTGCTTTTGCAGATATTTATTTATTTATTTTTGGTTTTTTATTGTTTTATTTACAAAACATGCTTCTAACAAAAGGGCAGCTGTAAAATACAGAGATCTCTGCAACAATGACTTTTTTTTTTTTCTTAAAGTGAAAGAATGGGTGAGATCCTAAGAATCAAAGCATAGATGGGACAACTCAGGAGCATCTCCAAGTTATTTTCAGGAAACAGTAACAACACAAAGTTGAATTTTCCAATCAAGGAACACTTTAACTTTTCTTGTGGATGCATCACAACTCCCCCCTCCCCCCCCCCCCCCCCGCCACTTTAGTGGGAAAGCATAACTTATTATTGCAAACCAAAGACTCCATTACAAGAAATACCTTAGGACATAGTTGTGAATCACATCTGTCTACCTGCAAAGCACAGGGTTGGAATGAGGCAAATACCCACAAAAACAACATAAAATTCCTCAACTGAGGACAAAGGTTTGTCAGAAAGTACCTGAGCTAGAAAGGCTAGAAGATCATTAAACATTGAATACAAAGTGTATCCTTGAAAGCAACTGGAATATAAGGTCACATTTTGTTACTTTATATTGGTTACACAGCATTTAGCTTACGCCATGCACTGTGTATGAACGGAATGGAATAATCATGAGAGTTACAATTCATTCATTCAGTTAACAAATATTTGTTGAACATCCATTAGGTGCACAGCTCTGTGCTGAAGGTAACAGTAAACTAAGAAAACACCACCCTTGCCCTCATGGAGTTCATAGATTGGTAGGGAAGGCTGATCCAATAATATAATCATTCAATTTAACATATATTTATAAATTTTGATAAATGATATAAAGGGAAGGTAAAGATGTAATGAAGACATAGAACAGAAAAACCCCAGAAGGCTTTCCTAAGGAAGTGATGTTTGTGGTGAGATCTAAGAAATGAGTAGTCATTAACCAGGTGGAAGGAAGATGTGGGCTGGAAGAACGTGGGCAGAGACCTAGAGATGGAAGAAAGCATGATGCATTTGGGGAACTAACTGATAGAAGCCAGGATGGCTAGAGCACGGAGATACAAATGGGTCTGGAGAGAATGACAAAGGCCTGGCCATTCAGAACCTTGTACTCTGGATTAGTGTTTGTCCTAGGCATATTTAGAAGTTATTAAAAAGACTTAAACAAAAATTAAGATAATTCAGGCTACAACATATTGCAGGAGGACGAGGGTGACTGTAATAATGCCAGATGAAAGATGTTTCTATATGATGGTGGTTTGAATCAAAGATCTCAGTGGTGGTTGAGCTGAAGAGAAGTACATGGTATTGAGAGACTCATAGGAGCACTTAGTAAAGATCGAATTTAAGGGGGAGGGAGTGCAAGGTGTTGGATAATCTCGAAATACCTAGCTTGTAAAACTGGAGAGGTGAGGGTGTTATTCCTAGGGTGGGAGCACTAAAAGAGGGCTTGATTTCAGAGAAGGACAGGTGGGAGTGGGTCGTGGTTGACTGTGAGGCACCTGTGGAGATGCTGAATAGGCAGTAGGGTATGTGGACCTTGGTTGGGCTTAACCTTAACGACAATCAAAATTTGTGATATTTCCAAAAGGAAAAGAGAAAGCAAAAGTATTTTGGATGAAAAACGAGTACAGAAAGACTGGCTTGCTCCCCTCTGACTCATGATCTTGAACAGGTCCCCTGGGGCTGTCTGATAGGAAATCCCAGCACTGGGGCTGGCTTAAAGTAAAATATAGATGGGAACTCCTCAATAACCCCTTATATCACAAGATGGATCATCTTCCTAAAGTCCTACAGATCAGGTGGCAACTGTTTCAGGCATTTTCCCATCCATGTTTAAAATGAAATCTGAACTGCTTCTTATAAGATCTAGCATGAGTTGGCCTCTGTCTACTTCTCCAATGTCATCTTGTACTCCTTGCCCTAGATTGTAGCCAGACTGGCTCCTTCTGGATGCTCTCACAAACCAAACTTGCTCCTTCTCAGTCCTTTTGAACTTTCAGTTCTCTTGGTGTGCTCCTCCCTTGCTCTCTTTCTGGCAGCTTCTTCTCTGGATGAGAAGAAATTAAGCTTAAATTTCTCCTCCTCAATGGAGCCTACTCTTTTCACCCAATCTAAGTCCTCACCTCCCCATCGCTTTCTATTTCATTACCTTGTTTCACTTTGTTCATTGATCTTACCAGTTGAAACTGGGTTTTTGTATTTATTGGTTTCCCCTATCAAATGGAAGTTTTATGAGAACGGGATCTGGCTCTGTCTTGTTCAGTGCCTTCTCACCGGCACCTATCACAGTGCCTGTTAAATGTAGAAGTGCTCAATACGTTTCTGCTGGGTATGTTCTATTAGGCATTGGGAGACAGATAAACATTGAGAAGGAATCTATATCTTGAAGACTGAGAGTGCCAGACTTTGGAGAAATGATGCTTTGGAGAAGAGTAAGGTGTGGGGACAAGTTCTGTGCAGAGACATGGAAGCCAAATAAATCTGAAAAGTGCAGTAGAAGCATCCTTAACTTCCTCAACCTAACTGAGCTACTATATTAACCCAAACTCCCCTACCCTTTGTAAAACAGTCACAGATGCTTCCAGCACACTGCAGCTGGAAAGATAATATCTCATACACCTGGGTACCATTGGTGCCAAGTGGTAAGTTGTATGTAAAAACAATATAAGCTTATTCTTTGAGAAAGAAAATATAAAATCAAGGTCATGGGTTTCTTTTAGGAAGGAAATAATATTTAATTAAATGTAAACTAGTAAACAATCTACTTGGATCTAAAGTTGATTAGTTTCTCTGTGTTATTAAATTGGATTTGTGATCTAATAAACCAAAAGAAGAGCTTTGGAAAGCTGAACAATCAACTAAGATAAAGATTTTTAAGAAAGATTAAAATTCGATTACATTCTTTATTCTCTACCATAAGGAACAGATTACACTACTGGATTTTTCTTCCCTGCAATGTAAAGAGACAAGGACTATTGTTATCAGATTATCTTGTTACAAACTAAACTTCTATGCCCCCAAAGCCTATTTTATTTTATTTTATTTTTTTACAGGGACACAGAGAGAGAGTCAGAGAGAGGGATAGATAGGGATAGACAGACAGGTGCGGAGAGAGGTGAGAAGCATCAATCATTAGTTTTTTGTTGCTGTTGCAACGCCTTAGTTATTCATTGATTGCTGTCTCACATGTACCTTGACCACGGGTCTTCAGCAGACTGAGCCACCCCTTGCTGGAGCCAGCAACCTTGGGTCCAAGCTGACGAGCTTTTGCTCAAGCCAGATGGGCCCGCGCTCAAGCTGGCGAGCTCAGGGTCTCGAACCTGGGTCTTCCGCATCCCAGTCCGACGCTCTATCCACTGCGCCACCGCCTGGTCAGGCCCCAAAGCCTATTTTAATCATTGCAGAAATCATAAAATGTAGCCAGGGTAGGAGATAATTATAGGTAGCAAATTTCGCCCACTGTAATCAATTCAGATACTACTGAACTTAAAATGAACTTTCTAGCGACAATGTAAGAATTAACCAAGAATTCTCCAAAGAATTAGTTATAATCTGAATTCGTATAAAGATCAGTCAGTCACAGCCTACTGCACTGTCCCTAGTTTCAGCCAGGGTCATCTCCAGGGTCATACCCCACATGTTACTTGGAAGTTCACACCATTGTTTGTCTCTTTGACCCATGAGCTCATCTTTTAATATGTTTCAATTCATGGTTAATCCTTTTATGATTAAGATAGTCTTTTAAAAAATCAGTTTTATGAATATAAAAGTTACATTTGTGTATTATAGAATATATTAAAAATGTAAAAAAGATAAAAATCTTTGTATCATATCATCAAAAAAAATAAAAAAGGTTATCATTTAGGAACACATTTACCCAAGCTAAGTTTTGTTATTTTTAGGAAATTTTTCTTATAATCTATTATCTCTTGTTTTTTCCACTTGATATTATATCATGAATATTTCCCCAAGATATAAATTCTTTTCTTGTTGTGAAAATAAACTTTTCTAAAATAAATATGAAAATAAATATCATTTTGTGTGTGTGTGTGTGTGTGTGTGTGTGTGTGTGTGTGTGACAGAGACAGAGAGAGGGACAGATAAGGACAGATTGACAAGAAGGGAGAGAGATGAGAAGCATCAATTCTTTGTTGCAGCACCTTATTGTTCATTGATAGCTTTCTCATATGTACCTTGACTGTGGGGCTACAGTAGACTGAGTGACTTGCTTAAGTCAACAACCTTGGGCTCAAGCTGGTGAGCCTTGCTCAAATCAGATGAGCCCGTGCTCAAGCTGGTGACATCGGGGTTTCAAACCTGGGTCCTAAGCATCCCAGTACGATGCTCTATGTACTGCGCCACCACCTGGTCAGGCCATAAATATCTTTTTAATAAAAATAGGGGTTGGGGAAGATGGCGATGGAGTAGGCGGATGTACCAACTTCCAACTCCAAGAACCAAAGTGGATTATAACTCAATTTTAAGAACCATCATCTGGATAAACCAACTTTGAATTAAACTGAGTGGACTCTTCAACCAAGGAACACTGCAGAAGCCACATTGAGACTGGTAGGAATAGCGAAAACGCGAAGAGGGCTGCCCAGCTCCCCGGAGCAATAACGGCAGCCTGGAAGGACCCGCGTGGCAGGAGGAGAGTTTGGCGGAGAGGGAGGGACCTGGGTCCCAGGAACCAAGCCCCAGACTGCAGTCCCAGAGCCTAGAAGAGGCGTTTGGACAGTTTTGAGCTGTGAAACAAGTGAGGATACTGTTTGTGAAAAAGAGAGAGTTTTCTCACCCAAGAATCTTTTCAAAGGGACAGCACAGAAACCCTCTCTCACAACCACGCACCCGGGGCTCCAGGGAATGGGGACAGAGGAGAGGAACAGAGCAGCAGGAACAGAGAGTGGACTGAAGGCACGGAGACACTCTGAGGGTCAGCCATCCTGACCCCTGAGCTAAGTCATTTCCCTATTCGAAAACGAATATTTCTCCTGGAACTAGCAATACCAGCAAAGGGAGACAAGACAATAGCCAAACAAGCTCTCCCACAGCAATTTGAGCAGAGCTGCTTAGAGGGAGGGAGATCCCAAACCTACAGTGTGGAGACTTAAGACACTGCTATCTCTCTGAGGCTTGCTGAAGGGATGTTGGTGGCAGGACGCTGAAACGCGGTCCTGTCGGTGTGGGCGGAATGGTGTGAGCTCAGGCTAGCCCAGCAGGGGTGAAGGGGACGCGCGAAAGAGGTCCGGCAGCTGTGGGCCGCCTGTGACCCCACTTGTGGGGAAAAATACGGGCAGAGATCGGCTCTGCGACTCTGCGCAAGCCGGCCCTGACCACGGGGATGGGGATAGGACCAGGGACGGGTGAGGGGCTCGCAGCTGAGCTCACGCTGCCAACCCTGCCTGGACGGAGAAACCGTGGTGGTTTGAAATCCTACGTGCGCGTGAGCTAGCTTTCGAGGCTGAGCTCACGCTACTAGCCCTGCCAGGCCAGAGAAACCCCGGTGGTTTGAAATAGTGCAAGCGCGTGCGCGAGCTGGCTTTCGCGGCTGAGCTCACACTACGAGCCCCGCCCGGCCAGAGAAACCCTGGTGGTTTGCAAAACTACGTGCAAATGGAAATGAAAAAAAAGTCAGGGTAGCAGTACTTATAGCTGACAAAATGGACTTTAAAACAAAGGCTGTAGTAAGAGATAAAGAAGGACACTACATAATGAAAAAAGGAACAATTCAACAGGAAGATATAACTATTATAAATATCTACGCACCAAATATAGGAGCCCTGACATACATAAAGCAGACTTTGATGGACATAAAGGGCGAGATTAACAGCAATACTATCATAGTAGTGAATTTCAATACCCCACTAACAACACTGGATAGATCCTCAAGAAAGAAAATCAATAAAGAAACAGCAGACTTAAAGGATACACTAGGTCAACTCGATTTAATAGATATCTTCAGAACTTTTCACCCTAAAGCAGTAGAATATACATTCTTCTCAAGCGCTCATGGTACATTTTCTAGGATAGACCACATGTTAGGACACAAAAATGGTCTCAATAAATTTAAGAAGATTGAAATCATATCAAGCATTTTCTCTGATCACAATGCCATGAAACTAGAAATTAACCACAAAAGAAAAACTGAAAAATTTTCAAACACATGGAAACTAAATGCATAATATTAAATAATGAATGGATTAACAATGAGATCAAAGAAGAAATAAAAGGTTTCTAGAAACAAATGATAATGAGCATACATCAACTCAAAATTTATGGGACACAGCAAAAGCAGTTCTGAGAGGGAAGTTCATTGCACTACAGGCATATCATAGGAAGCTAGAAAAAGCTCAAATAAGGAACCTGACCCTGCAGCTAAAAGAACTAGAAAAACAACAGCAAATAAAACCCAAGACAAGTAGAAGGAAGGAAATAATAAAGATCAGAGCAGAAATAAATGACATAGAGGCTAAAGAAACAATACAGATGATCAATGAAACCAGAAGCTGGTTCTTTGAAAAGTTAAACAAGATTGATGAAGCTTTAACTAGACTCACCAAGAAAAAAAGAGAGACGACTCAAATAAATAAAATTAAATAGGACAGTGGAGAAATAACAACTGATACAACAGAAATACAAAGCATTGTAAGAAAATACTATGAAGAACTCTATGCCAAAAAATTAGACAATCTAGATGAAATGGACAAATTTCTTGAACCATATAACCTTCCAAAAATCAATCTGGAAGAATCAGAACACCTAAACATACCAATTACAACAAATGAGATCGAAACAGTTATCAAAAAACTCCCCAAAAAGAAAAGTCCTGGGCCTGATGGCTTCACAAGTGAATTCTATCAAAAATTCAAAGAAGAACTAACTTCTATCCTCCTCAAGCTATTTCAAATAATTCAAGAGGAAGGAAGACTTCCAAACTCCTTTTATGAGGGGAGCATAATTCTGATCCCCAAACCGGGCAAAGACAACACAAAGAAAGAAAATTATAGGCCTATATCCCTGATGAATTTAGATGCTAAAATTCTCAACAAAATATTAGCCAAACGGATCCAGCAGTATATGAAAAAAATCATACACCATGATCAAGTGGGATTTGCTCTGGAGAGGCAAGGCTGGTTAAATATTCGCAAATCAATCAATGTGATTCATCACATAAACAAAAGGAAGGACAAAAATAACATGATAATTTCAATAGATGCAGAAACGGCATTTGATAAAATCCAGCACCCATTCATGCTCAAAACTCTCACTAAAGTGGGAATACAGGGATCATTCCTTAACATGATAAAGGCCATCTACGACAAACCCACAGCAAACATCATACTAAATGGACAAAAATTAAAAGCAATCCCCTTAAGATCAGGAAGCAGGCAGGGATGCCCCCTTTCACCACTCTTATTCAACATAGTTCTGGAAGTCCTAGCTACAGCAATCAGACAACAAGAAGAAATAAAAGGCATCCAAATTGGAAAAGAAGAAGTAAAACTGTTACTATTTGCAGATGATATGATATTGTATATAGATAACCCTAAACTCTCAGTCAAAAAACTACTAGACCTTATAAATGAATTCAGCAAGGTGGTAGGATATAAAATTAATACGCAGAAATCAGAGGCATTTCTGTATACAAACAATGAACTGTCAACAAAAGAACTTAAGGAAACAATCTCCTTCACTATTGCAGCCAAAAAAATAAAATACCTAGGAGTAAATTTAACCAAGGAGGTTAAGTACTTGTACTCAGAAAATTATAATACATTGATAAAGGAAATCAAGGAAGATACAAACAAGTGGAAGCATATACCGTGCTCATGGCTAGGAAGAATTAACATCATTAAAATGTCTATAGTACCTAAAGCAATTTATAAATTCAATGCAATACCAATTAAAATACCAATGACATACTTCAAAGATATAGAACACATATTCCAAAAATTTATATGGAACCAAAAAAGAACACGAATAGCCTCAGCAATCCTAAAAAGGAAAAATAAAGCAGGAGGTATCACTCATCCGCATATCAAGGTCTACTACAAGGCCATTATACTCAAGACAGCTTGGTACTGGCATAAGGACAGATACATTGATCAATGGAACAGAACAGAGAACCCAGAAATAAACCCACAGCTTTATGGACAACTGATATTTGACAAAGGAGGAAAGAACATACAATGGAGTAAAGACAGCCTCTTTAACAAATGGTGTTGGGAAAATTGGACATCTACCTGCAAAGAAATGAAACTAGACCATCAACTTACACCATTCACAAAAACAAATTCAAAATGGATAAAAGACTTAAACGTAAGCTGTGAAACTATAAGCATCTTAGAAGAAAACATAGGCAGCATGCTTTCCGATATCTGTAGCAGCAATATATTTGCTGATTTATCTCCATCGGCAAATGAAATAAAAGGCAAGATAAACAAATGGGACTATATCAAACTAAAAAGTTTTTGCACAGCTAAAGACAATAAGAACAGAATAAAAAGACAAACCACACAATGGGAGAACATATTCATCAGCACGTCGGATAAGGGGTTAATAACCAAAATTTATATAGAACTTATAAAACTCAACACCAGGAAGACAAACAACCCAATCAAAAAATGGGCAAAAGAAATGAATAGAAATTTCTCCAAAGAAGACATAGAGATGGCCAAAAGACATATGAAAAAATGCTCAACATCACTAATTATTAGAGAAATGCAAATTAAAACCACAATGAGGTATCACCTCACACCAGTCAGAATGGTGCTCATCAGCAAAACAACACAGAATAAGTGCTGGCGAGGATGCGGAGAAAAGGGAATCCTCCTGCACTGCTGGTGGGAATGCAGTCTGGTGCAGGCATTGTGGAAAACAGTATGGAGATTCCTCAAAAAATTAAAAATCGAACTGCCTTTTGACCTGGCTACCCCACTTTTAGGAATATACCCTAAGAACACCATAACACTGTTTGAAAAGAAGAAATGCACCCCCATGTTTGTGGCAGCATTGTTCACAATAGCGAAGATCTGGAAACAGTCCAAGTGTCCGTCAGAAGACGAGTGGATTAAAAAGCTTTGGTACATATACACTATGGAATACTACTCGGCCATAAGAAATGATGACATCGGATCATTTAGAACAAAATGGTGGTACCTTGATAACATTATACGAAGTGAAATAAGTAAATCAGAAAAAAAAAACTGAGAACAGCATGAATTCATACATAGGTGGGACATAAAAGTGAGACTATGAGACATGGACAAGAGTGTGGTGGTTACGGGGTGGGCGAAGGGAGGGGAGGGTGGGAAAGGGAGAAGGGTAGGGGCACAAGGAAAACCAGATAGAAGGTGACAGAGGACCATTTGACTTTGGGTGATGGGTATGCAACACAATTGAATGATAAGATAATCTGGAGATGTTTTCATTGTACATATGTACCCTGATTTATTGGTGTCACCACATTAAAGTTAATAAAAAAAATTATTCCATTGTATAGGTTGCTATTCTCTCTTTTTAGATAGTAGATAATTTCTAATTTCTTCCCTCCTTCCCTTTCTTCTTCCTTCCCTCACTTTCTTGAAATTTGTAAACTTTAATTCATCTGTTAATTTTTTTCAGGATATCAGATTTAATAATATTTAAACTATAGATAATTAGCCCAAATCCATCAGCAGATGAGTGGATAAAAAAGCTGTGGTTCATTTATACAATGGAATACTACTAAGCCATAAAAGAAGGAAATCTTAGTTTTTGCAACAGCATGAATAGATGTGGAGATCATTATGCTAAGTAAAAGAAGCCAGTCAGAGAAAGACAAGTACCATATGATTTCACTTACATGTGGAATCTAATGAACAAAATGAGCTAACAAGCAACATAGAGACAGACTCAGGTAGAGAGCAGGCTGACAGCTGTTGGTGGGGAGGACTGGGTCAGGGAGGTGGAAGGTCTGAGCCAAAAATGAAAAAGAAGGGAAAAAACTCAGGGACATGGACAACAGTGTAGTGATAGCCAGAGTAAGGGGGTTGAGGAGGTGGGGGAAGTGGAGGAGACATGTATAGTAAAGGTAAATGGTGATGGATGGAGACTCAGCTTGGGGTGGCAGACACATAATACAGTGTACAGATGATGTGTTGCAGAATCTGCACCTGAAGCCTGTAAAATTTTAACTAGTGTCACTCCAACAAATTCAATAAAAAATGTACCACATTTTATTAAAAGTAATTTTTATATAAGTAATCATGAAAAATTGAAAAAATGTTGAGCAGAGAGAGAGAGATACTTGAATAAGTACTGCCAAATTCCAAGTTTTCCTTTTTTGGTAAAGGTAAGAATCAGTTTCAGGACCAACATTACACAAATAAAGTTTTCATTGTCATGTAGACTGGTTTTCACTCAGTCTACACACTGCTTCCTGTTAGCTCACATAAAATGAGACGCATGTACAGAAACTTCTTTGTTTGCAGCTTCAAATTTGAGTTGCTATTGGCATTTCTCTTCTTTCCCGACAGGCAGACACTCTATACAGGTTTATACTTCACCCCACTGGGCAGATGATTCTATTATATCTGCACCAGTTCTGGTGACACATGTAGTTCTTTGCTTCCCATATGTACACACACACACACACACACACACACACACACACACACACACACACACACACGTGTGTGTGTATATATATATCTTGCAGTCATTTTTATCAGGAATTTTTCAAGACTAAGAGTAATATTTTTCTTTAGGCCATCAAGAAGTATGGCATCTGAACCAAGGCCTATTATTTTCTCCAATCAAACAAATCCTGAATGTGTTTGGCTGAAGCTTGCTTCACTCTCTTCTAGGTAGCTGAATTGTTGCCCACTGAATTTATCAGTCAGTTCTCTTGGAGATGGTCCATATTCTTTTAGTCACAGAGATGAGCAAAAAATGTTGCAGTAAAGAAGGTCACTGCAGTAACAACAGAGATGTCTTTCAGTAGAAAATACATTATAAAAGTATGTAATGCCCTGGACACTGGGCTTAGGATGAAGCTGAGAGAAATCCTTAGGGGTATCTCACGAAGAGCTTTTTTTCCATGTTTAGAAAGAGGTGACAAAGTGTAAGACATGACAATGTTTCGCCTTCTTTACCCCCTTTTTAGGGAGAGCTGAATTCTTCAGAGAAGTTGCTATAATAACAGTGGCAGATAGTGCCTATGGGACAAAACAGTGAGTCCAGGCAGTGAGTGGCTTCAGTACATTGTGGTCTGGATGGAGAACTAGTCAGCTGAGGCTTCTAATTATATTTTTTATCAATAATTTTTATGAACATCTTTGTCAGGTTAGAGTTCTAGAAGTATTTAGGAAGACAGCAACACTCAATCTGCTTTTCATATGAGAACTCGGTTTCTTTTTTAAACCGTGTTGGCCAAAGTCATACAGTCAGTCCTTGGGTAGAGTCTTGGAAAGGCCAGTGGCCAGGTTCACAGAGCCTGTGAGAATGGGTCCAGGCTTGGGTCCAGGCTGCTTCTCCACATCAGCAATGACACGCTAGGCTGAAGGGTCTGCTTATAACTAATGTTTCCCTTTAGAAAAGATTGTTCCCTGTTCAAGATTTCAGGTCTCATATCTCAACATGGCTGTAAGTTCAACAAAAGGCAGTGTAGTCAGAATGGAAACAGGTACTTGGGGCCTATATGAGGAGTGGGCAGGAGTAAAGTGTGTGTACAATTACAGGTGGTAACATCTTCACAAGATTGATGGAAGACCTTGCTGACCAGGTTATTATTCATGGCAACAATTTTAGATAATTACTTATTGCATTTTCCCCCTAGCGGGTGTAATGAGACAAGAATCTTATACATGGACTATTCAAATGTTGTCCTTCAACCTTATACAATGGAAAGCACTTTTGCCAGTTCAAAATAATTGCTATTGTTAAATATTGATAAAGCATTTAAAATTTTCTAGAAGTAAAAATGAAGGGGACAACTTGGGAAATAATAATCAATGTGCCCTGGATTTTTTATCCAATGACTACCAGGAGGAAGAATATATCTGAAAATTTTTTTTTCTTTAAACCACAGACCTTGCAGGTGCTAATTATGGCCTAGGATGGAAGAGAAAGGAGATATTTTACAAGGCAGATACGAAGAAAAAACTAGCACTGTTAAATATCAAACCAGAGTATAATGGGGTGTGTTCTCTAACTGGGACACGCTGCCCAGAGAGTGCAGAGGGAACGTGTGAATTGGCTTCTGCAATGGGAACAAAACTAATTAGAAGAAGGCAAAGGTCTCTGACATTGTTCACTGCTAAGGACTCAGGCTTGAACGACTTAATTCGAAATAGTGGCGGCCAGGGACAGATGAAAGCAAAGGAGATTGTGAGCGGGAGTCAACCTTGACGACAGCTGCGGAAGGAACAGAGCAGTCAGATCATAGGGCCTCTTCCACTGGGCCTTGGCCTGCCTGGTGAAAAGCAGACCTCTGCCCTCTTTCTCCTGTCCCAGGTTAATATAAATGTTTTCATTTTTATAAAAATAAAATAAATTTATTTATTCACTTTCTCTTCACAGAAAAGGTTTGAGGGGTTAGTGGAACATCACAGTGAGCTTGAGTGAAGGAGAATCACTTACAACAGGGTGGTGTGGAGACTCAAGCTGGAGATTGTGCACACACAGCAAGGGAGGGGACAGGTTTTCCAGCTAGCAGGTGATAGCACACTCTGGTGGAGATGGGGAGCTGTTAACAGGTGATTGCTGTGTGTGTGTGTGTGTGTGTGTGTGTGTGTGTGTGTGTGTGTGTGTGTGTGTTTAGGGGCATGTCAATCTGCAGCTACTGTTCAAGGCTCCAGAGATTTGGAGGTGATGTGCGTTTCACTTAGGAAATTTAAAGCCCTTCCCCTTAACATTTAAATACCCCTGGATCCCTCCAATCTGGTTATGAATGTTTCAGCGGATGAACATCGGAGCCCGTTGGCCGCGGTGGATAGAATCACGCATGCACACACATTCTCCTCACCCTGATTGTGTTCTCAAGTTGGTGCAGCCCTTGGACCCCAGAGCCGGCTGTCTCCATTGATTTTTCAGTGTTGGCATTTGGAGGCCATCTTTTTCCAGCTTTCATAATTTTCCCGGGTACATCTTGGTGAGATGAGACCCAGTAGAAAGAAGGAAACGTTATGTTGAGATTGACAAAACTGCCAAATATTTAAAAATATATTGAGTATTTTAGAGTTGGATGGTGGCAAAGGAGAGCTCAGGACTGGTATAATAAATTCACTTGCCTCACAGAGCTGTATGAAGCAAATGGAGTTTCCTAAAACTGATGTGCTTTTCCTCACCTAGATGGTGGCAATTAGGGGATGATGTGAAAACTAATTTAATTCTCAATTTATATAATCTCAATACCTTCTGGTTTAAATAATGTCTCTTGAATGATTCAGTACTCTTTGGATAAATGTTCAATTTTTATAGATTCTCACCTCCTTCTAAGACGGTGCCTGGATAAATCAGGGTGTGGGACATGTGTGACCTCATGTTAGCTGGGGAGAGATAGGAATTTCAGACCCATGAAGTGTCCTTTGATTCCTCACTGGTCTTCATTGTGCTGGGACTGATCTAGTCTGTTCCCAGTGATAATGTTGGATATGTGTCTTTCTAGCCACTTGGAGGTCAAGTCCACAATATGGAGTTCATGTTTTGCTTTTGATCATAAAGCCATGAATGCTGCAACCATTTTGTCTTTTTTTTTTTACAGGGACAGAGAGAGAGTCAGAGAGAGGGATAGATAGGGACAGACGGACAGGAACAGAGAGAGGTGAGAAGCATCAATCATTAGTTTTTCGTTGCCGTTGCAACAACTTAGTTGTTCATTGATTGCTTTCTCACATGTGCCTTGACTGCGGACCTTTAGCAGACTGAGCAACCCCTTGCTGGAGCCAGCGACCTTGGGTCCAAGCTGGCGAGCTTTTTTTGCTCAAGCCAGATGGGCCCGCGCTCAAGCTGGCGAGCTCAGGGTCTCAAACCTGGGTCTTCTGCATCCCAGTCCGACGCTTTATCCACTGTACCACCGCCTGGTCAGGCACAACCATTTTGTCTTGATTGAAATTCTTCATAGGCCCCCTGAGGTCACTGAACCCCTGCTTCAGATCAGGCAGGAGACCCTAGAGCTCTTGCATGCCTTGCCCAGGCCTTAGGAAGCTAGGAGCACTGCCAGGGCTTTTTTGGTTAATCTCCTTCCTCTACCAGTGTGGCACTTTTGTTCCCATTATACTTAGGGCGAGGACAGTAGCTGCAGATACTTGGAGCCTTGAACAGTAGCTGCAGATTGACATGCCCCTAGCCTGCCTTTAGCATCCTAGGGAAGCACACTAATTACAAATTCCCACAAAAGCTCTTTTGCTTCCCCATATCCATCTGTCCAGATGTTTCTATCATGCTTCTTACTTCCAGAATTCTACTTCAAAGGGAGCAAGTGAAGTCATGGATATTTGATCTCTTCTCCCAATATTCCATTGGAATTTGGAAGAAGAAGTCTTCCCATTTTCTCTCCCTGTCTGGTAAGGTCTTCCTCAACAGCATATTCTCCTCCTCCCTGTAGTGACATTGATTTTCCCCTTCCCCTCACAAAGTCATGATGGAAAGACTGGCTGCCAGAGAACACAAACCATACACCAGTAATAGTTTGGCAAATATTCTCCCATTTACCTGTGTGTTTCAGGAGACAGTGGGGAGCCCCCTTTGTCCTTATAATTGGTGTAGAAATCTTCATTGTGATAATTATTGGGGAATGAAAGAGGCATGGTGACTGATCTAATACTATTTATGGTTTACTATTTAAACATTAAAATCATGAATGTGGAAACTGGAAACCTTTGCTTTTGCAAATTGAGCATCCACAGTTTTTATGTCAAAACCTACTACTATTAATATTTCTTGTTTTCAGGACTTGGGATGCTGTAAAAGTTTTGAAAAAAAATTCAATTTGACTGGAAATTTTTATGGTTTGTTTCAACACATTCATAGAATATTCATGAGAAATAATTGCAAGTTCACACAATATGCTCCATGGGTGTGATTCAGATAAGCTCTCAAGAGCACAGAATGAAGGCTTTCAGCCATTTATGCAAGGAAGCATTATAATAATGATAAAAGGATCCCAGTGTAATTTAAGGGAGTAGAAAATAATTAGCTATGGAAGCACAGGTCTTTATCTTTTTTGGGATCAAAAGCTACTGGGCACAGTGGTGGACTTGAACTTCTTTTGAGAAGTGCTCTTAAGGTTTTAAGGATTTGAGTCATGTTAGTTTTGTTTGCTGAATCCTGGTCATAATAAAATATCATTTTGTGGGAGAAGAATACAATGTAAGAACAATGAACGAGCACAGAATGGAGTTACTCTTTATCAGAAAAAAAAAGTGCTAAAGACTTGAGACTACTCTTGCCAAGTGGGGAAGAAAGTACTTTTATGCGGCCAGTCTTGTTTCCTGAGAGCTCTCTGGGAACTCAAACTTGATCTAAACACTATGAGGGCTAAGCGGAAAATGCAAAAGAGACCCTTACCTTAACATTCATATAAGCTATTTTGGGAGGTAGACCATGCTTATGTGGAAGGACAACTTTACAAAACCAAGCACAGGTTAACACAAATTAAGGTGTGCCCAAACTAAGAAACAGAAACCTGAAAACCTGAACCTGTAAGACTAAAATTGTAGCCTGTATAAAACAGCTATATGTATAACTAATAATCAAATATAGGACAAATTAAAGATGTAACTATATAGCTCAATTTAACAATAATTATAGCTCATGTCTATGCTGCACTTGATCGTTTTCAGAGCATTTTCAATTAGTTATTTTCACTACCCTTGACTTATTCACCCATTTTTTAAAATCAGGTGGTTATTAGCATTTCATACAATTATTATGCTATAGACTTGCCACCACTGTTTTCCACCACTAGAATAGTGGTAGAATAGTGGCCACCTACAAGGTAGGCTCTCATATTTTTTTTTTTTAGCTACTGAAAACAACATTTATCATCTCACACAATTTCTGTGTGAGATACCTCATAACATAACTAGCCTTGTCCAGGGTGAGCAGTCCAAGAGAGAGCAAGGATTATTTGTTGAAGAAATAAATCACGGGATTTAAGGGAACCTCAGAGACATTCTGGATCCCCCAACTCAGGAAAGTGTTTTCACTGATCACATTTGAACATTTCCAGTGATAGTGAACTCATGACCTCATGAACTGGCTTATTCCATTGTCAATATTGAAATCAGCTATCTCTCCTTGGATGTAGTATTAGGTTATTTTCCTACTACACTGTGCCCCCCCTTGTCAAATTCCTCCAATTATTAGAAATCTCTTTTACTCTTTGAATTGCAATCTGCCCCATACCACCTTTTTCTAATTGCATTAATTTTGTTCTTGTCAGCTTTAAATGGAGTGCCCATAAAAACACTTTTGAAAAAAATTAAAACAGTTTTGAGATTGAAAAGGAGTAAAAGGAGCAACAAATAATCAAAATGCATACTTTTTTGAAATATTTTCTGATGGGCAAATAGTGTTTTTTATTTTATATTAACATTATTACATTGCATTATATTGCTACATTACATTAACATTATTACATTAACATTTTTAAAGTTCAATTACTCTAATTATGTCTATAAATATAGATATAACACATTACCATTTTATTTCTATTTTCATTGGTAAAATATTGCAATTAATCTAGACATAATTTTTAATTACGTCTGCACCATAACCAATTCCAAGTCATTTCTGCTCCATGGGCTATATATGTACGTTTTTTGTTTGTTTGTTTGTCAACAGAAAATATATTAGACTTACAGAAAGCCATTGACACAGCAAGATTAAAACACATGAATTTGAATAAATGTTTTTCTTTTTGGCTGTTTCTTTATAGGTTCCTTAATTTACTAAGAATATTGCTTTAATCATGACACTGTATTTCAAAAATTATGTTTCCTCCATAGAAATTTAAATTTTAACTGCTGAACTTTTTTATGAGATGGGTAGAAATATTGGAACTATTGGAGCTATTATTAGAATTAACTGATTTTCTCTTTAAAACTTCAGTGACAACACAGATTAAAACTGACAATATTTAAATGTGAAGGTTTTGTGCTTTGGAGAGTCAATCTATATAGCTTTCTCTGTAATTTTGGTATATTTACAGAAACATTTGAAATACAAAATAAGTGAAATTAATTTAGATGAAGAGTCATTTTATCTAACTAAGAAATTATGCCTCACAGAGTGATATGTAAATACATCTTCTTTGGCTGAAAAACTTAAATTTTATCTTTAGGCACAGGCTTCTTAAAATAATGTTTGAAGTAGATGCTGACGCTCTTCAGAGATTTGTCTCTTCAGGGTTTCATGTGTTCAGTGATATCGCACTATCCCCATGGTGGAAGTTAAATCTGAACATTCTTGAGAAATAGAAATTCAGAACTTACTATTTTATTATAAAGCACTTAAAAAATTAAGGCTGCCAAAATGTTTATTACAAAATAAAAAAGCATTACCAAATAATAAAACTCTATACAATGAATGACAAAGTCACTTTAGTAAGAGGGTTCACACAACTTTCTATATTTCTCTCTATGGCAGAACTGTCCAGACTCTAGGGTGTGTCCGTAAAGTCATGGTGCACTTTTGGCCAGTCCAAAGTCAAAAGTGCATCATGACTTTACGGACACACTGTACTTCTGATTGCAACTATGATTTCCGCTCATGGATGAACAGGGAACTTGGCCTCTGTGCATCTAGACTTCTCACTGGCTCATTCAGTGAGTCACCAGTGGAGGGAGCCATGTTGAATATGTCTTCCACCCTGAGTTGGGAAGGCGTTTTTCCTAAGTGTTTGTACATGAGTGTCTTTTATCATATGGGCAAATGAGCACCTGTTCTCATGCTGTTCTTGAAAGGGAAATATTAGTCACGTTGCTTCTGGAAAAGGTTGAAAAATAGAGATTTTTAAAAATCATCTTTTAGTCAGAAATCATGTCTTAAAGTTAGATCTGAATTTATTACATATGGGTTTCACACAAAGCTAAATGAGTATTACGGCAGAAGATGAAAGTACAAAATGGAAGTCTGCCAAACTCATGCTGAGTTATCTTTTTTTGTTTTTTTGAAGTGAAAGGACGGGAGATAGTGACATAGATTCCTGCTTGCACCCTGACTGGGCTACCCATGGCAAACCCCTGCTGGGGTTGATGCTGGGACCAACTGAACTATCCTCAGTGTTGTGCCAACACTTGTACCAATTGAGCCACTGACTGTGAGAGGGAAAGAGAGAGAGAAGGAAGAGAGGGAGGGGGCGAGAAGCAGATGGTCACTTCTCATGTGTGCCCTGACCGAGGATTGAACCCGGGATGTCAGTATGCTGGACTGACACTCTATCCACTGAGCCAATTGCCCAGGGCCATGCTGGGATATCTTAATGAAGCTTTAATAAAAATACTTCCAATGGGATGGGTGCTAAACTGGCCCTGAGCTAACAGATATATAAGCCAGTACTGTCCTAGGGACAATGAGAATTATGGTCCCTCTTGTTAATGAGAAGTGACTGCATTTCTTCACCATGTCTTAGCCCTTTACATGTTTGAATCTTACTTCTTTGCTTCAAATTGACCTATTGTTTAATCGAATTCAGGGACAAGATGGGCAGCCATTTAGTACTTCCAATGCTGCCTGGAGAACATATGCAATCCCCCCAGCCCAGCCCTGTTCATTTTACTTGTATTCTGTATTCTCTTCTCTGTCAGTCTCCTCAATGTCACTCCAGCAACTCTATTGCTATTGTGCATCTGGGTCTGTCCCAAGTTCTTTACAAGCTAGTGGGAAAGATGATGAGTCATCTTCCTCTATCTCATCACTATGGTCTAGCTCACCTCCACTCTTCCTTTAACCCAGGGGTCCCCAAACTATGGCCCATGGGCTGCATGCGGCCTCCTGAGGCCATTTGTCTGGCCCCACCGCACTTCCAAAAGGGGCACCTCTTTCATTGGTGGTCAGTGAGAGGAGCACAAGATGCATCCGCACCCATAGTTCCCATTAAAATACTGGTCAGTTTGTTGATTTAAATTTACTTGTTCTTCATTTTAAATATTGTATTTGTTCCCGTTTTATTTTTTTACTTTAAAAAAAGATATGTGCAGTGTGCCTAGGAATTTGTTCATAGTTGTTTTTTTTTTATAGTCCAGCCCTCCAGCGATCTAAGTGACAGTGAACTGGCCCCCTGTGTAAAAAGTTTGGGGACCCCTGCTGTAGATATTGGTAAAACCCTAGGCCAGTGGTTCTTAACCTTTTTGAGGTACCCAACCCAGCAGTTTCATATGCGCATTCACCGAACCCTTCTTTAGTGATAAATAAAATATAATTTTTTTCCAAATTCAAGACATAGGTATATGTTTTCTTACTGGTGCACAAAATGAGCCGTGCATGAACATCACCTTGCTCAAAGAACAAAACCAACAAAGTGCATGAACTCTCAACAAATTACGGATTTACTTTATTCTGGCCTCCACGGCAGAGGCTTCTCGGAACCCCTGAGACCGATTCATCAAACCCCTAGGATTCGATAGAACCCAGGTTAAGAACCACTGCCCTAGGCCCTTTCTCTTCTACCTTTGCAGTTATTTAAGTCAATAACATTTCAAATTGAGATGTTTCCTGGGGCAGAATATTTCCCCAAAATTTACCTCCAGTCTTTTCACCTGCAATGAGAACTACTGTCATCATTTCTTCTAGGAGCCCTCAGGGAAGTCACAATCAGCATATTTAATGTTTCTCTTCAGTTTCCTTGGGGAAGATTTGGAGCTAACAAATTGGTTTTTATGTAAATATCACAAAACTGATATGTACTTTTCTCAGAAGACAAAGTTTACATTATTGCACCAAATAGGATATTTATATTTGTAAAATTGTTGTAAAAAGTCTTATTGCAAAAATGGTGTCAGATTATCTTTAATGTGGTTAGTAGAGATTGCAAAAACCTGCCCATTTAAAAAATCCTCTAATGAGTAATTGAGTTATGACTGGTCTTTATGTCCAAAGAAATTATAAGGAACACTAGGTCATTTCTTCTTTCAAGCAGCAAGGGGCCAAAACCTTTGTATTTACTTATCAGTGAGAAGCTTCTTATGAAAAAAGACTCTATGTCACAAACAGAGCTGAGACAAGAGCAGTAACACCTGGGTACAATGTAGGGTTATTTTGAGTACAGAATTAAGAACAGAATAACTCTTGACTCATCTCTAGGTCTTTGGGCAGTTGTGAAATTTCTACCTCATTGCTTATGGTAAAAAAATTAAAATTAGATCTATCCTAATGAAGGGAACCACTGCAAGTTGTGGCATGCGCCTATTACACGTGCTTGTTCTCTGACAGAAGGTGATGCTCTTTCTACCCCCAAGAAATAAAAGAACATAGCACTGATGCTATATACTCTCTTTTTTTGGGAGTCAACAACGTTAGTATTTATTCAATGATTTAAAAATGACCTGATAAGATTATACTTTGGAGTAAGTCATCTGTATGCATAAAGGAAATGTATTTTGCTTTGACATCTCTTCTTTGGCTCAGAAATTATGATCTGTGCCCTAGGCTATCAAACATCAGTGCACAAAATTATTCACAAAGGGTTTATGGTTCAAGTGGTAAATCCAGACATTTGCAAAATGTTGACCCAAGTGAGTTAGCACAGAAAGCTTGATCTTTCAGTTTGATGAAAATGTAATTTTATGGATGTCAAGTTGAAGTCCAAAAGTGACATATCGTGTCACACAGATAAATAGTTTTGCCAGAAGCAATGCCATAATTCATAAGCACTTGTCTGGCCAATAGTAACTATCAGGCTGATTAAGTGAAGTGCTTGCTAATAATGCAGTCTTTATCCCATATTATGCACTAGTATTTTCAGAATAATAAAGATTGCCCTATTTAAGCACTGAAATTAAGGCTACAAGTTCAATATCCAACATAGAAATACAGTTGTGCTTCTTTTTCCCTGACAAAGATTAATTTCAGAACAATACCAAACAATAAAATGTGAGTATGCCCCCCTCCCCACCCCCCCCCCCCCGGCTCCTCATAGACCAATGGGTTAACAATGCTAGGGGCAAAATAAATGTAAAGAAAATCATTTTTAAAAATTAGCTGTTTTTCCAGATGTGTTTTTAGTACTGAGGAAAAAGCAGTACGAAAACAACCTTCTTTCCATTCCAGTCTCCACCCTCTTTCTATCAGACTCCCCTGGTCCCCTGGTCCCAGACATTTTCTGGCTCTCAGGCCCAGCAGCCAGCTCAGTTGTGTGGGGCTTCCTGTGGCTCTGGAAGCCCCTGAGCTTGTCCACCTTGCTGCCCTGCAAACTGCATGGTTGTTATTCTTGGTACAGCCTTCTCTCCACTCTTCTGATGGAACGTCTGTTCTTCTCTCAACACTCAATTCAGTTTCTGTCTTTTGAAAACATCTCCAACTTGCCAGGTAGAGCAACACCATTTGTCTTCTGTGACTTGATTACATTGTTCCTGACATCATCACTTTAATATGGACTATCTCCTCTACTATGCTTTCTGAGGACAGGTTCAGATATTTTATTTCTTATATTTATAGTGCCCAGCACAGTGACTGATGCATACTAAATAGTGAATGAACAATTGAGGCTTAAATATTTGGAAAGGTGAGCAGCAGGGTGTTCTAGGAAGGCAAGATGCTACCTCCCTCTAAGCTCCATTCAAAATTTAACTTGTTCTAAAATTTTTCCCAGAATAGTAACCTGCCTAC
This sequence comes from Rhynchonycteris naso, assembly GCA_037038555.1. Classification (NCBI taxonomy): domain Eukaryota; kingdom Metazoa; phylum Chordata; class Mammalia; order Chiroptera; family Emballonuridae; genus Rhynchonycteris; species Rhynchonycteris naso. The sequence goes on along the minus strand of CM072996.1, from coordinate 154,555,174 downwards.
CCCCTAATCTGACAGTAATCATTCCTTTACTTGTCATTCTCTTAGCAGTTAGACACATTCTTTGTAGCACCTAATATTGTCCTTCTAGATATACTCCTTTGTATTTTTAATATTCTCTTGTTAATAATTTTGCCTTTTTAGGCCAATTCTTAGGCCTCCTTAATAAAAATTTTGCCTTGTACTGAATTCCCTATTTTATTTATTTTTCCTAACACTCCTCGCTCATGTTTCTGCTCATAGAAGGAACTGCAAACACACTGCTGAAGAGATGAAATTAAAGAGATTATCTGGTATATTGAAATTCTATTTTTGATTTTCTTTCATCTCATTATTCAATAAGAAATAAAAATAGTTGTTGGTACACTTTTCATTTTAAAAGTTGATTTATATTCAGAAAATAATATGGTCATTATTCTGAATTTTGAAGAAAAGCTACTTTTTGAATATCCATGGCAAGTAAAGGTCAAACCATAAATAATTAAGTATATTAATAGTTCCTATTTCTGCCAGTCATGAAACAAAGTGGAAATGTGTATATTTTCTGTGGAGAGAACTTTTAATCACAAATTACTCTTTTTTAGACATCCTTGTCAAATCGATAACAAGAACATTTTTTTTGTGTGTGTGAGAGATACAGATGGAGAGAGAGAGAGAGAGAGAGAGAGAAAGGGACAGACAGACAAAAAGGAGAGAGATGAGAAGTATCAACGGGTAGTTGCGGCACCTTAGTTGTTCACTGATTGCTTTCTCATATTTGCCTTGACTGGGAGCGGGGTTTCCAGCTGAGCCAGTGACCCTTTTTGCTCAAGCCAGAGACCTTGGGCTTCAAGCCAGTGACCTTTGGGCTCAAGCCAGTGACCGTAGGGTCATATCTATGATCTCATGCTTAACCCTGCGCTCAAGCTGGTAAGCCCGTGCTCAAACTGGCAACCTTGGAGTTTCAAATCGGAGTCCTCAGCATCCCAGGTTGACACTCTATCCACTGTGCCACTGCATGGTCAGGCAATAACAAGTACATTTTTAAAAAATAGATTTGCTGATCTATTTTTTAAGGATTTGATTTGGCACATTTCTTAAAATGGTACAGGAGGATTTCTTTTTTTTTTGTATTCATTTAAAAAAAATCTTTTCATTTTTAAGATTTAACATGGTTTTAAGTGTCCTACTCAGGATAACACCCTCCACCCCCTACATCGTACCCCCCACCCCATACCACATGCAAAGGCTGCTTCCATTCCCCTTTCACCCTCTTTATCCCCTCCCCTACCTCCATTCCTAATACAGGTGAATATCTTAATTCTAGAATGTTTTGACCTTTGAAGATGTACAATAGCTGGTGAGAAAAGAAAGGGCTATTTCTATGTCATCATTGGAAAAAATTCTTTCTTTGAATTTAAGCAATTTGATATTACTACATTTCTCTGCAAACTGAAAATGCGTATTTATGCATTATCATCAACAGATTTGGTGCAATTTTCAGGCTTTGTTACAAACAACAGTAGAGACACTTCTGGAGTAACAAACCTACATGGTGGGGAAGGCTACCCATTGACAACATAGGCTGCATATTCGCTATTTTGTGTCTAAGTAATTGACCATGAAACAGTTCTACTTCATAGTTTAATACCTCTCTTATGTAGTTCTTGTCCTCTCATCTTGTTTTTAACCTTTGGAAGCTTATAAAAATATGCTTTGGAGGTTAATACATAGTTCAAATAGATTATACAGAAGGACTTCCCCTTTAAGAGAATATTTCTGCTATACTATATTTACTAATGAACACAACCACATGTGCCACAAATACTCCAATGGATTGTTAAGCTCTAGGCTGGGTTATTTTGGTGATGACTAATATATTTATAAGTTTGAGACAGATCTAGCTTCTTGCTAGTTTCACTTGACCCTCACAAGAATATTACTTAATAGTTTATTGTGAATGTGGAGATATTTAGAAGGATTTTTCAGTTTCAAGTGCTTTGCCCTATCTTAACCTGCTTTTTACTTTCAGTTAAACAAATGTTATATTTTGATTAATGGTAAACATATTGACCTTGCCTCATTCTTACTTCCAAATAATATTATGAGGAGGATTTAATTCTTTTTCTTTCTTTCTTTTTGTTTTGCAGAATTTATCTTCAAACAATCCTCTGTTATTTGAAAAGTCCTCTGTGTAGATTTTATACACAAAAGCACTCAATAGTGTGTAGATTGTGCAAGAAGTGGAATTGAAATAGCTCAATTTGTCATGTTTACTTTTGTTGGAGATTTTTAAAAGTGGTTTAAGTCTATTTGTATTCAGCATTGTTTTTCTTGACATGTTTTCTTTCTTTATGTGTTTCAGTAAGTTGCTTTATCTAAAAAAATATGGAACCATTCAATTTTATTCCAGCATTATATTTTATAGTACTATCTCATTGATTACAGCATTAATTCAAGGATTTGTAGGCTGATCCTGCAGCCAGCCCTTTTGATCAGACGGGAACAGTGTGCTGTTGCCAAATCATCTCCTCTCCTCAGCTGCAGGCCTCTCTGAGTCGCTTCTAAATGAAGCCTGTCCCAAGTCTTGATGACCAACTAGCAAAAAGGTAGTCATAAAGCAGATTGCATCTAGTGGGAATATAGTACCAATCACTCAACTCTATCTAAAGATACTGGTAAGCCATCTTTTGCGTATCTGTCCCCCATTCAAAAGAAAATGAAATGAAAAGGAAATGTATACACAGACACCAAAAAGCAAGTAAAGCAGACACTTAAAGAAGTAAATGTACTTGTTTATTTTAATCTCCATCATTAGAGTGCCTACTTGGATTTGGCACCTTAAAGAACAAGTTCAAAGACATGGCTTTTGTCATTTGGGTTTTTTTTTTACATGTAAAAATTTTTGCCAAAAATTAAATAATAAACATTGAACAAATAGAGTAATAAATATTTATATTTTACAAATAATGGTAAATGATAGACTAATATTAACATCTATAGCATTAAATTGCTTTAGAAATCTTTCCTCTTCAGTTTGGTTTTATAGTTCTGTTTGTTAGCTTTAACCAAAGCAGGTGAAAATCTATTATGTCAACTGTATTATGGTTTACATCTGGCTTTTTTTTTGTATTTAATGAAGGCTTATGTAATAGCTATCCCATACTAGGCAGTATTCTTAGCTTATTATATGTAGCAATTTCCTTAATCCTCACAACAACTCTAGAGGTAGGTAGTATTCTATTTCTTTTTCCTTACACGGGGAAACTGGGACACACAGTAGTTAAGCAAGTTGCCCAGGTTACTCACCTTGTTAGGGCAGGGGCAACATTGAACCCAGACACTTGGGGTTCAGGAGATCAAAATGTTAACTAAATGCTATGTTATCTGCTGAGGTTTCAGGGGTATTTACAAAAGATGAGTTCAAAAGTTGATGTGGTCGACATTGTATATATTGCTTTCATTGATGTCAATGTATAACCATGTAGCCTCCTAAAAAGACCACAATGATTTTGCTGTTTTCCTGTAATTGAAAAAAATCCATTTTATTCCTATTTGGATATAGCTCATATTTGCATTCAATTATTTATATTTTTTATCAATTTAAATTTATTTTGTTTACATAGATTCAAGTGTCCTACCAAATATATCCCCCCACCCTTGTGGTCCCCTCAACATCTTCTTTACCACCCTCCTGCCAACGCCCTCCCCCCTTTCCTCCAGGATTTGCTTTTCTGCTCTCCATAACGCTGTGTTATGTATATGTAATTTTACCAATCTCTTTCCCTTCTCTGAACCCATCCTCTCCTCCCCTTTCCCTCTGTTCCCTTTGATCCCGCCTCTGCCTCTATTCTGTTGCTCAGTTCACATTGTTCATAAGATTCCTCAAATGAGTGAGGTCATATAATATTTTTCTTTCTCTGCCTGGCTTATTTCACTTAACATAATAGTTTCCAGGTCCATCCATGTTGTCACAAAGGTAAGGTTTCCTTATTTATCATGGCTTCATAGTATTCCATTGTGTATATGTACCACTGCCTTTTATTTTTATTTCTTTTTTATTTTATTCATTTTAGAGAGGAGACACAGAGTGAGAGAGAGAAAGAGAGAAAGGGGGAGGAGCTGGAAGCATCAACTCCCATATATGCCTTGACCAGACCAGTGCAGGGTTTTGAACTGGCGACCTCAGTGTTCCCAGGTCGACACTTTATCCACTGCGCCACCACAGGTCAGGCCCACTGCCTTTTAAGCCACTCATCCACTTGGGCTTTTCCAGATCTTTGCTATTGTAAACAATACTGCCATAAACATGGGGGTGCATTTCTTCTTTAGAATCAGTGATTTGGTGTTCTTAGGATATATTCCTAAAAGTGGGATGGCTGGGTCAAAAGGCAGTTCCATTTTTAATTTTTTGAGGAATCTCCATACTGTTTTCCACAGTGGCTGCACCAGTCTGCATTCCCACCAGCAGTGCAGGAGGGTTCCCTTTTCTCCACATCCTCGCAGGCACTTATTCTGTGTTGTTTAGTTAATGAGCGCCATTCTGACTGGGTGTGAGGTGGTATCTCATTGTGGTTTTAATTTGTATTTCCTTAATGATTAGTGATGTTGAATATTTTTTCATCTGCCTATTGGCCATCTGTATGTCCTCTTTGGAGAAGTATCTATTTCTTTCTTGTGCCCATTTTTTGATTGGATTGTTTATCTTTCTGGTATTGAATTTTACAGTTCTTTATAAATTTTGGTTATTAACCCCTTATCAGACGTATTGTCAAATATGTTCTCTCATTCTGTGGTTTGTCTTCTTTATTTGTCCTTATTGTCTTTAGCTGTGCAAAACTTTTGAGTTTGATATAGTCGCATTTGTTCATCCTGTTCTTTATTTCACTTGCCCGTGGAGATAAATTAGCAAATATATTGCTGTGAGAGATGTCAGAGAGCTTACTGCCTATGTTTTCTTCTAAGATGCTTATGGTTTCATGACTTACATTTAAGTCTTTTATCCATTTTGAGTTTATTTTTTTTAAATGGTATAAGTTGGTGGTTTAGTTTCAGTATTTTTGCAGGTACCTGTCCAATTTTCCCAACACCATTTGTTAAATAGGATGCCTTTTATTTCTACTTCTTGTCTGATTGCAGTGGCTAGGACTTCCAGAACTATGTTGAATAAGAGTGGTGAAAGTGGACATTCCTGCCTTGTTCCTGATTTTAAGGGGATTGCTTTTAGTTTTTGCCCACTGAGTATGATGTTGGCTGTGTGTTTGTCATAGATGACCTTTATCATGTTGAGGTATGTTTTCTGTATTATCATGTGAGTTTTCTCCTTCCTTTTGTTTTTGTGATGAATTGCATTGATTGATTTGTGAATGTTGTACCAGCCTTGCCTCCCCAGAATAATCCCACTTGACCATGATGTATGATTGTTTTCATGTATTGCTGGAGCTGTTTTGCTAATATTTTGTTGATAATTTTTGCATTTAAATTCATCAGGGATATTGGCTTATAGTTTTCTTTCTTTGTATTGTCTTTGCCTGGTTTTAGAATCAGAATTATGTTCACCTCATAAAAGGAGTTTGGAAGTCTTTCCTCCCTCTTAAATTTTTTGAAATAGCTTGAGAAGGATAGGAGTTAGTTCTTTGAATATTTGGCAGAATTTGCCTGTGAAGTCATCAGACCCTGGGCTTTTGTTTGTTGGGAGTTTTTTTGATAACTGTGTCGATCTCATTTGTTGTAATTGGTCTGTTTAGGTTTTCTGATTCTTCCAGATTGATTTTTGAGAGATTATATGTTTCAAGGAATTTGTCCATTTCATCTAGGTTGTCTAATTTTTTGTAATACAATTCTTCATAATATTTTCTTTCAATGCTTTGTGTTTTTTCTATGTTAGTTGTTACTTCTCTACTCTCATTTCTAATTTTATTTATTTGAGTCCTCTCTCTTTTGTTTGGTGAGTCTCGTTAAAGGTTCATTAATCCTGTTAACCTTTTCAAAGAATCAGCTCTTGGTTTCATTGATCCTCTGTATTGTTTGTTATAGCCTTCATGTCATTTATTTCCATTCTGATATTTATTATTTCCTTCCTTTTACTACCTCAGGGCTTTACTTGTTGTTCTTTTTCTAGTTCTTTTAGATGCAGGGTTAAATTGTTTGTTTGAGCTTCTTCTTGCTTCTTAATGTATGCCTGTAATGCTGTGAACTCCCCTCTCAAGATTGCTTTTGCTGTGTTCCATAAATTTTGAGTTGTTGTTCATTTTCATTTGTTTCAAGGAAATTTTTGATTTCTTTCTTGATCTCATTGTTAACCCATTCATTATTTAATAATATGCTATTGAGTTTCCAAGTGTTTGAGTGTTTTTCAGTTTTTCTATTGTAGTTGATTTCTAGTTTCATGCCACTGTGATTCGAGAAGATGCTTGATATGATTTTAATCTTCTTATATTTATTGACACTCGTTTTGTGTTCTAACATATGGTGTATCTTAGAGAATGTACCATGAGCACTTGAAAAGAATGTACATTCTGCTGTGTTAGGGTGAAAGGTTCTGAAGATATCTATTAAATCCAGTTGATCTAGTTTGTCTTTTAAGTGAGCTGTTTCTTTGTTAATTTTCTTTCTTGAGGATCTATCCATTGATGTTAGTGGGGTATTCAAATCCCCTCTATTATAGTATTGCTCTTGATCTTGCTCTTTATGTCCATCAAAATCTGCTTTATAAATTTAGGTGCTCCTATATTAGGTGCATAGATTTTTATAATGGTAATATCTTTCCACTGGATTGCTCCCTTTATCATTATGTGGTGTCCTTCTTTATCCCTTACTATATATAGCCTTTGTTTTAAAGTCTATTTTGTCAGATATAAGTATTGCTGCCACAGCTTTTTTTTCATTTCTGTTTGCACGAAATATTTTTTTCCATCCCTTCACTTTCAGTCTGTGTGTCCCAATTGTTTTGAGGTGAGTCTCTTGTAGACAGCATATGTATGGGTCCTGTTTTCTTCTCTACTCAGCTACCCTATGTCTTTTGATTGAACATTTAATCCAATTACATTTAAGATTGTAATTGATATGCAGTTGTTTATTGCCATTTTATTCTTTAAATCTACATTCCTCTTTTTCTAGACCCCCCCCCCTTTATTCTGTTTACAGCAGGTCCCTTAATATTTCTTGTAACATTGGTTTGGTTGTAATGAATTCCTTGAATTTTTTTTTTTTTTTGGTCTGGGAAGCATTTTTTTTGCTTCTTCAATTTTAAATGATATTCTTGCTGAATAGAGAAGTCTTAGTTGTAGGCTCTTGTTTTGCATTACTTTGAATATTTCTTGCCATTTCTTTCTGGCCTCTATTATTTCTGTTGAGAAGTCAGATGTCATCCTTATGGAGGCTCCTCTGTAGGTAATTGACTGTTTTTTTTTTTTTTTTACAGCTTTTTAGTATTCTTTCTTTATCCCTTAATTTTAGTATTTTAATTATGATATGTCTTGGTGTAGACCTTTTTGGGTTTATCCTTAATGGGACTCTCTGTGCTTCTTCAACTTGTGTGACTTTTTGCTTCTTCAGTTTAGAGAAGTTTTCAGCTATGATTTCTTCAATTAGGTTCTCTATCCCTTTTTCTTTCTCTTTTTCTTTAGGAACCCCTATGATATAGATTTTGTTTCTCTTCATGTTGTCACAGAGCTCTCTTAGAGTTCCCTCAGACTTTTTGAGCCTCTTTTCTTTTTGCTGCTCTGCTTCCATGCTTTTGTTTATCTTGTCCTCTAAATCACTGATTTGATCCTCAGCTTCATCCATCTTGGTTTTAATTCCTTCTAGTGTGGTCTTCGTTTCTGATATTTTATTTGTCATTTCTGACTGTTTTTTTTTTTTATTATTTCAATGTCCATTTTGATGCTTGCTATCTCTTTATTTAGGTACTCATTTTGTCCATCCATTGTTGTTCTAAGATTTTTGAGCATCCTAATAATCATTAATTTAAACTCTGCATCTGGTAATTTGGTTATTTCCATCTCGTTTAGGTCTTTTATTTGAGATATCTCTTGTTGATTCATTTGGGTTGCATTTCTCTGCCTTCCCATTTTGTCTGTGTATAGATTCTTCCTCTGGATGTGTTGTTTATGTAGCTAGCTGAGTCTAGGGTTGGTATTGTCTGCCTCCGGTTTCCAGTTGTATTGTTTTTTGAACTTCTTGGGTTGGTATCGGCTGCTGTTTGTAAACTGCTGTGGACTATTTGTCTGGCCCTTCTTTTTGCAATTTATATTGGTGTTTTCTATCTCTTAACTGGGTCAAGTGTGAGGAACCCTTTCTTAAGCTATCATTCTTACAATGTTTGTTAGGTCCTGAACTGATGCTCTCTGTATCTGGCCTCTGGATGTGTCCTCCCTGGGACTTCTTGGCCAGAGCCTGGTACAGACCAGTGGGGGTTGCTGCCTATGATTTGCCTTTATCTACCTTTTGGTGCAACAGGTGATCCAGATCCTGTGGCTAGCTCTGCTGAGCCCAGGTATTGTTGTTAATATCAACTGAACTCTTAGGCTGGCCTTTATCTACTTTTGGCCTGGAGGATGTTTGTTTAAATGTTCAGGTTCTCCTGAGATCCACTTTATGCTGTCTCTTATTGGTGGCTACTTGTTGGGCTTAGTACTATAAATCAGGGGTTAGGTAAGGTATTGGATGTGGTTTGCCCCTTAGTCTCAGCTGTAGTTCTATCCAGACTTCTTTTTTGTTTTATTTTATCTTATTTATTTTTATTTGTCAGCCCTCAGAAAGGTGTGGCCACAGGAGTCCAATGGGTGAGGTCTCTGTGTTCTTGAGGTGTGGTCTGTTTGCAGGCTCACCACCACTGCCACTGCCTCTGGTGTTCAGGCATGAGCATTGCTGGCGCCGGCCTGCCGCTGTGGCCACTGCAGCTTCCACCTCACCTCTGCAGGTGGGACTGCATGCGAGCTCCTGGGCCTATGCCATGGCCGGACTCCGGCCTCCACCCTGCCCCCACGGGCTGAACTGCTTTCTTGCACCTGGCTGCAAGCCTCTGCTGGTTCCCTGGCTTCTGCCCTGCCCCCTCGAGTGGGACAGCATTTATGCACCTGGCTGCAAGCCTTGGCTGTTTTCCCAGCTTCTGCCTCACCCCCATGGGTGGGACTGCAGGCAGGACTACTCTGGTGAGCCCGTCCTGCAGCTGGGGGCCAGACTGCATTTGCAGTGCTGGCCAGCCTCCGCTGTTTCTGCCCCTGTGGGCAGGGCTGGGTTTGCCTGCCTGGGAACCAACCCCGGCCAGCCCCTGGCCTCTGCCTCCATGGATGGAATTATGCTCTCGCATCCGGCCACTGCCCACCCTCTGGCAACACTCAGCAGTGTGGGTGTGGCAATATAGCCCAGAGCTCAGCACTCAACCCTGTATCCCTGATGGGCTCCCTGCTTCTGACCTACTCCTTGTTTTAACTGCAGTGGGATAGCTTCTTTTTGGCTGGTGATCTGCTTCCCTTTGATGGTATTGCTGGTTCCAGGAAAAATATTCACTTTATATTTGGGGAGTGATTCAGCCCAGGGGTTAGGGTGGTTGTCTCTCAAAGTGTTTCTCCCTGTGCATTCTAGATTGCACTCTCTTACTGCTACTTTGGACCTCTCAGCTTTCCCTATACCCCCAAGCCTAGGGTGAATGGTTGTGAAAGAGGTTTTCTGCACAGACAAATCCTGGGCCTGAGAAACTTGTCTCATTCTTGCAAACAGTATCCTGGCTTGTTTCACAGCTAAATACTGTCCTTATGCCTCTTCTATGCTCCGAGGCTGCAGGCTAGGGTTCTGCTCCTGGGGTCCAGGAACCTCCCTTCTCTGAGAAACCACCCCACCTTGCAAGTCCCTCCGGGTTGCTGCTCGCTCCTGGGAGCTGGGCAGCCCTCTCCGCATTTCCACTTTCCCTAATAGTCTCAGTGTAGCTCCTTTGGTGCTCTTTGGTTATAGATTCCTCTTGGTTTAGCCCACAGTTGGTTTTCCCAGATAATTGTTCTTAAAATTAAGTTTTAATTCACTTTGGTTCTTGGAGGTGGAAGTTGGAATGTCGGTCTACTCCATCGCCATCTTGCTTCCCCCTTGCTTGCTCTTGATTGTCCTTCAATCTAGGGCCTCTGCATTCAACTCATATAAACTATTTGAGATATTGACAATCTTAGTTAATGTAAAATATAAGCTAAATAAAATTCTTGTTAATTGACACAAACAATAATGATGAAAATAAGAAATATTGTTGGCAATAATCATAGTCTTGGGTGCTCACAAGTTCTATGATCAGAGGCAAGACCCTCTATCTCCCCATGTGTAAAGTGTGGCATTGGGTTGGTGATCTCTAAACTGTCTTTTTCAGAACTAATGCTACAATAGTTTATAATTCTATATACAAACAATAATTTGCAAATCAGATTTTTATACTGTCAACTTTAATGCACAGTCTTCTTTAATTGCTCCATATATTTAGAATTCTTATCTAGGCCTCTACACATATATTTATAATTTACACAGACACACACACACACACACCCTTCACTCTTTAATGGTTTACAATCACTTTCTGGATCAAGTTGAAGGTGCTTGGCTTGGCACACAATGTCAACCATGATCTACCCTTTTCTGCCTCTGCAGTTTCTTCTCTTCCCATACCTCCTCTTAAGGCCTACCAATTACTTATTATTCCATCAAAATGGATGCTTTGATACGGATCTCTGCCTTTTAACATTATTCTCTCTTCCTATAAACATTTTTCCATTTCTTCCTATCTAGTAAACTTATATCTCAAGACAATTATCTTCTTTGGGAGGGCTTCTTTGGCTTTACCTCCCTCTCCTACACATAGAATGGACCAAGGGCCCACTCTCTGGGCCCTGTTAGAACCCTGTGTACCCCTGTCATTACACCTGCCACAGTTCAGTTCATGGCAATCACTGGCTTTCTTGCTTGTCTTTCCCATTGAACTGTAGTTTGAATACAGAGACTGAATATTTCAGCTGACTCCACCCATGACCTCCTGTCAGTGCCCTAACCTCACTGAAGATCAGGTCTTTTCATTCTTAAAAAAATTGTGAATAATACTACTGGCTCTCCCTACATTGCTGGGCTATAGTGGGATAAGTGAGATACATGCAGGTAGTCCTGTTGGGCTACAAGGTCCAATGCACTTTTATTGGCTCTTTTATATTTCCCATTGAAGAAGATTACTGTGGAATTTACCTGCTGTGCTTAATTTTAAGATTTAAAAATATTGCTTAATCTTAAGACTTAAAAAAATATCTAGTAAACCAATCAGGAAAGATTAAATTTGCCTCTACTATTAGGCTGTCAGACTAAAAAGCAACAACAACAGCAAAAAAATAAAAGATTTAAATCAAAACTAGGTCAAAGCTTAGCCCTGTAAGGAGCTGTAGGACTTTAGCGATAAGGCTACTACTGTAGCTATTTTTTTCCCACTGAATTTGCTAAAAGCGAAATCCTATTTTTAACCCAAGTAGACAGCCCTGCTCCCCCAGGGGTTTATTAGCTAGGTGTTCCAAGGCAGCTTCTTCTCTGTTATTTGCCTGCAGCATGAAGGAACAACAGGTGGAGAAGGTCCAGCCACACCATTGTGGTTAATACTTATAATCTTTATTAAAGGCTAAAGAAACACATGATCAGCTAACTCCTTGTATCACTAATGGCGGGTTTACCAGCATTACATCAAATATTTTTTGCCTTAAGCTCCCAGTACTTACAAGTTGATATTGTCCAGGCTCAAACAAATACAGAGTAATGAATTTCTGCTAATTATTAGGCACTGATGAAAAATGTCACTTGTCCACTCTCAGAGTTATCCTGGGCAGCTCATCTTTCTACACAAGGGAGAACTTCAGTTGATATGCATACATTCAGTGCTGCTGGAAAGCACTTCAGTGCAGTGTCAACCACAAGTAATTACTAGCGTGTCTGGGAAAGTGATTAAAATGGCTTAAAATTAAGATTTTGGTTTGCTATAGTTATTTCTATGCAAATATTGCACATTTTTCAACTGACATGGGTGTCTTAATTAAAAACAAGCTAAAGTTTTAGAATAATAAGAGATTTTTAACTTCTACCACACCTCACACTATAAAAATAATAAATCCAGCCTTAGCTTGCAAATGAAAGTAATCTTTCTCCTTGTAGAGCTTATTGGGCTTTTTCAGGTTACACTGTAGCCTGTTATTGAATCATGCAGTTCCTGATCAAATGCTTAAATATTTCAGATACTGGACTTTGCGGCTGGACCCTCTGTTCAAAGACAGAGGGCAGAATGAGTCATCTGTCTGCCTCCTCAGTGGAAGTCATGTGGTGCCTTCTAATATTTCTCCTACAGTTGGCAACAGCAAGGGACCTCCAGAGATGACTGATTTTTTAAAAACACTTCTAATTTGGAGGGAGAAAGGAAAATCCTACCTGAGTTCCTCCTTTTTTATAATTTTTTTTTTTAGTTTTGTGTCTATTTCTCTTAACTCTCTAATATAATCAGATATGGGTATACAAAACCTATCAGAAAACCTTTAATGCTTTGATAATTCTTTCAGGCCCAATCTGAGAAATCAATGATGAGCAAAGGTTTCTTAAATGGTCACAAACTCAACAGGTAGCACCTGTTTTCTTGTTTTGCCCTCCACCTCCTTTGGAAGTTCTGTGTTCTATGTTCTCTTGGTGGTTATGATAATTATGTTAACTTGTATACTTAAAGTATAACGTTATATGGATAGCATTTGTATTACACCAAAATGCTTTTAGTGACTTGATCCAAGGCCAGACTAATGTGAAAATTTTAGAATTTAAAAATAAATTCTAGGAGTTGTTGTAAGATCAATAAAGAAGGAATGCTAGCAGGGTTATTTTTAAAAAAATCACATTGGTGAGAACTAATGATAACAATTCCACCTTCAGTCTTTTCTCCTCCCTCTGTACACAGCCCCTGAACAAACTTGATAATTCCCAGGACCTCAACTGTGCCAATTCCTTCCAAAGTCACTTCATCAGTCCAGATCTCCTGAGATTCAGATCCCAGTGTCTGCTGGATATTGCCACGTCATTATCAGTATGTCTAGAACTGCATTTCTTCCTCATCCTTGCTTCCCTTGGGCCAATTACCGACCTGCTTATACCCTGAATTCTTAAGTTTGGTTCTTGTGCTGCCATCTAACGAGCTGCTAGAGTCAGGAACCAAAGAACTATCCTTGACTATTCAGTATTTATTTCCCATTGCTCCAAGTCCTATTTTTCTTATCCCTAACTACCTCTAAGATTTTATCTGCCATGTCTTCTGTACTCTCTCCATCATCCTCAACTGGCACTGTTTTCCATATGTGTTTTATCATGTCTTACTCAGGCTAATAGTCTCTTAACTCCTATTTCTGAATTTCCTTCCTTCAATCCCTCTATCACTTCTTTCCATCTGTTTTCTTTATGCCTCTTGCCTGATTAACATTCTTCTATGATTATCTATTGCCTACAGATAAAGTTGAAATCTTTAACCAGGATGGGGTGGGCATCACTTTGTGCCCTCCCCTCCCTCAGAATTCATTCACTCCTCTAGAACGTTAGCAATGTTATTCATTCCGTCTTTAACATTAGAGCCAAGTCAACAATAATGAACAAAGCTTTATTTAAAATTTTGATATATGTTCACAGATTTCTTTGTTTTCATTTTGAACTTTAATTTTTAAATTTTATTTAGAAAGTTAACTTTAACAGGGTGACATTGATCAATAAGAATACATAGATTTCAGGTGAACATTTCTATAGCATTTGAACTGCTGATTATGTTGTATACCCATCACCCAAATTCAAACCATTTTCAATCACCTTATATTTGTCCATCTTTACACACCTTCCCCCACCCCCCCTCTTCCCATTTACTCAAGGCCCCTTCCCCCTCTTCCCAAGTTCCCTTCCCCCTGGTAACCATTGCACTTTTATCTATGTCCATAAGTCTCAGTTTTATATCCCACCTATGTGTGAAATCATACAGTTCTTAGCTTTTTCTGATTTATATATTTCACTCAGTAAAATGTTCTCCAGGTCCATCCATTTTGTAATAAATGTCACTATGTCATCATTTCTTATGGCTGAGTAGTATTCCATTGTATATATGTACCAAATCTTTATCCATTCCTCCATTGAAGGACACTTTGGTTGTTTCCATGTCTTGACCACTGTGAATAATGCTGCAATGGACATGGGGGTGCATGTGTGTTTACATACCATTGCTTTAGACTTTTTGGGGTAGATACCCAGTAGATGGACTGCTGGGTCATAGGGTAATTCTATTTGTGTGTGTGTGTGTGTGTGTGTGTGTGTGTGTGTGTGACAGAGAGAGAGAGAGAGGTACAGAAAGGAAGAGAGAGATGAGAAGCATCAATCCTTTGTTGCGGCTCCTTAGTTGTTCATTGATTGCTTTCTCATATGGGCCTTGACCACGGGTCTACAGCAGACTGAGTGACCCCTTGCTCAAGCCAGTGACCTTGGGTTTAAGCTAATGAGCTGTGCTCAAATCATATGAGCCCTCACTCAAGCCGGCGACCTCGAGTTTCGAACCTGGGTCTTCTGCATCCCATTTCGACGCTCTATCCACTGCGCCACCACCTTGTCAGGTGTAATTCTATTCTTAATTTTTGAGAAACCACCATACTTTTTTCCATAATGATTGTACTAATTTGCATTCACACCAGAAGTGAATGAGGGTTTTTTTTCTCCACAGCCTACCTCTACAATTGTTATTACCTGTCATATTGATACAAACTAATCTAACAGGTGTGAGGTGGTATCTCATTGAAGCTTTGATTTGAATTTCTCGAAGCTAGTGAGGATGTGTATCTTTTCATATAACAGTTGGCCATTTGTATGTCCTCTTTGAAGAAGTGTCTGTTCAGGTCTTCTTCCCATTATTTTAAATTGGATTGTTCACTTGTTTGTTGCTGAGCTTTGTGAGTTTTTATATATGTTGGACATTAAACCCTTATTGAAGCTGTTGTTTGCAAATAACATCTCCCATATAGTTGGCTGCCTATTTGTTTTATTGTCAGTTTCTTTTGCTGTGCTGAAGAAGCTTTTCAGTTTGATATAGTCCCATTCATTTATCTTTGTCTTTATTTCCCTTACCTTTGGAGTCAAATTTATAAGCTCTTGTCTACAGCTAAGGTCCATGATCTTAGTACCTAGGTTTTCTTCTATGTAATTTATTGTTTTGCATATTATATTTAGGTTTTTGATTCATTTATTCATTTTGAATTAATTTTTGTGCAGGGGAATAAACTGTAGTCAAGTTTTATTTTTTTGCATTTGGGTTTCCAATTTTCCAGCATAATTTATTGAAGAGGTTTTTTTTCTTCATTGTGTGTTTTCGGCTCCTTTGTTGAAGATGATTTGTCCATATATATGTAGTTATATTTCTGGGTTCTCAATTCTGTTCCATTGGTCTGTATATCTGTTTTTCTTCCAATACCATGCTGTTTTGATTATTGTGGCTCTAAAGTATAATTTGAAGCCAGGTAGTGTGATACCTCCAGCTTTATTCTTTTTCCTCAGGATTACTATGGCTATTCAGGGGTTTTCATGGTTCCATACAAACCTAATAATTTTTTGTTCTACTTCTTTAAAAAATTACATTGAAATTTTAATGGGGAATGCATTAAATTTGTATATTGCTTTTGATAATATGGCCATTTAAACTATGTTGATTCTTCTAATCCATGAACATGAAGTATTTTTCCATTTTATTATATTTTTCCAATTTCTTCCAATAATGTTTTCTAGTTTTCAGTATATAGGTCCTTCACATCCTTGTTAAGTTTATTCCTAGGTACTTTATATTTTGTTGCAAGTGTAAAAGGAATTGGTTTTTTTGAGTTCATTTTCTGAAGTTTCATTGTTGGCATACAGAAAAGTAGTAAATTTTAGTATATTGAGTTTGATCCTGCAGCTTTATTATGTTGGTTTATTGTTTCTAACAGTTTTATGGTGGACTCTTTGAGGATTTCTATATACAGGATCATGTCATCTGCAAAAAGTAATACCATTACTTCTTTCTTCCTGATATGAATATGAATGCTTTTTGTTTCTTTCTTGCCTAATTGCTATGGCTAAAAGTTCCAGAACTATGTTAAATAAGAGTGGGCAGCCTTGTCTTCTTCCTGATTTTAGTTGAAAAGACTTTATTTTACCATTTAGTATAATATTAGCTGATTGTCTGTCATATAGGGTTTATTATGTTGAGGTATTCTTCTATTCCAATTTATTTTTTGATTTTTTTAATTAATTAATTTTTTTTAATGAAAACATCTCCAGTTTATCTTAACATTCAATTGTGTTGCATACCCGCCACCAAAAGTCAAATTGTCCTCTGTTACCTTCTATCTGGATTTCCATGTGTCCCTCCCCTCCTCCCTATACCACCCTTCCTTCCCTCCTCCCACCCCATAACCACCACTCTCTTGTCCATGTCTCATAGTCTCACTTTTATGTCCCACTTATGTATAAAATCATGCTGTTTTCAGTTTTTCATTTTTCTGATATACTTATTTCACTCCGTATAATGTTATCAAGGACCATCCATTTTGTTATAAATGATCCGATGTCATCATTTCTTATGGCTGAGTAATATTCCATAGTATATATGTACCAAAGCCTTTTAATCCACTCGTCTTCTGACGGACACTTGGGCTGGTTCCAGATCTTCGCTATTGTGAACAATGCTGCCACGAACTTGGGGGCGCATTTCTTCTTTTCAAACAGTGCTAAGGTGTTCTTAGGGTATATTCCTATAAGTGGGATAGCTGGGTCAAAAGGCAGTTCGATTTTTAATTTTTTGAGGAATCTCCAAACTGTTTTCCATAGTGGCTGCACCAGTCTGCATTCCCACCAGCAGTGCAGAAGGGTTCCCTTTTCTCCACAACCTCGCCAGCACTTATTCTGTGTTGTTTTGCTGATGAGTTCCACCCTAACTGGTGTGAGGTGATATCTCATTGTGGTTTTAATTTGCATTTCTCTAATAATTAGTGATGTTGAGCATTTTTTCATATGCCTATTGGCCATCTGTATGTCCTCTTTGGAGAAATTTCTATTCATTTCTTTTGCCCATTTTTTGATTGGGTTGTTTGTCTTCCTTTGTTGAGTTTTATAAGTTCTTTATAAATTTTAGTTATTAACCCCTTATCAGATGTGCTGTCAAATATGTTCTCCCATTGTGTGGTTTGTCTTTTTATTCTGTTCCTATTGTCTTTAGCTGTGCAAAAACTTTTTAGTTTGATATAGACCCATTTGTTTATCTTGCCTTTTATTTTATTTGCCCGTGGAGATAAATCGGCAAATATATTGCTGCTACAGATATCGGAGAGCTTGCTGCCTATGTTTTCTTCTCAGATGCTTATGGTTTCACGACTTACATTTAAGTCTTTTATCCATTTTGAGTTCGTTTTTGTGAATGGTGTAAGTTGATGGTCTAGTTTCATTGTTTTGCAGGTAGATGTCCAATTTTCCCAACACCATTCGTTAAAGAGGCTGTCTTTAATCCACTGTATGTTCTTTCCTCCTTTGTCAAATATCAGTTGTCCATAAAGCTGTGGGTTTATTTCTGGGTCCTCTGTTCTGTTCCATTGATCTATGTGCCTGTTCTTGTGCCAGTACCAGGCTGTCTTGAGTATGATGGCCTTATAGTAAACCTTGATATCTGGAAGAGTGATACCTCCTGCTTTATTTTTTCTTTTTATATTGCTGAGGCTATTCGTGTTCTTTTTTGATTCCATATAAATTTTTGGAATATGTGTTCTATATCTTTGAAGTATGTCATTGGTATTTTAATTGGTATTGCATTAAATTTGTAAATTGCTTTGGGTAATATAGACATTTTAATGATGTTTATTGTTCCTAGCCATGAGCACGGTATATGCTTCCACTTGTTTGTATCTTCCTTGATTTCTTTTACCAAGGTTTTATAATTTTCCGAGTACAAGTCCTTAACCTCCTTGGTTAAATTTACTCCTAGGTACTTTATTTTTTTGGCTGCAATAGTGAAGGGGATTGTTTCCTTAATTTCTTTTGCTGACCGTTCATTGTTGATATATAGAAATGCCTCTGATTTCTGAGTATTAATTTTATATTCTGCCACCTTGCTGAATTCATTTATAAGGTCCAGTAGTTTTTTGACTGAGACTTTAGGGTTTTCAATATACAATATCATATCATCTGCAAATAGTGACAGTTTTACTTCTTCTTTTCCAATTTGGATGCCTTTTATTTCTTCTTCTTGTCTGATTGCTGTAGCTAGGACTTCCAGAACTATGTTGAATAAGAGTGGTGAAAGGGGGCATCCCTGCCTGGTTCCTGATCTTAAGGGGATTGCTTTTAATTTTTGTCCATTTAGTATGATGTTTGCTGTGGGTTTGTCGTAGATGGCCTTTATCATGTTAAGGAATGATTTCTGTATTCCCACTTTACTGAGAGTTTTGAGCATGAATGGGTGCCGGATTTTATCAAATGCCTTTTCTGCATCTATTGAAATTATCATGTAATTTTTGTCCTTCCTTTTGTTTATGTGATGAATCACATTGATTGATTTGCGAATATTTAACCAGCCTTGCCTCACCAGAATAAATCCCACTTGATCATGGTGTATGATTGTTTTCATATACTGCTGGATCCGGTTGGCTAATATTTTGTTGAGAATTTTAGCGCCTAAATTCATCAGAGATATTGGCCTATAATTTTCTTTCTTTGTGTTGTCTTTGCCCAGTTTTGGGATCAGAATTATATTCGCCTCATAAAAGGAGTTTGGAAGTCTTCTTTCCTCTTGAATTTTTTGAAATAGCTTGAGGAGGATAGGAGTTAGTTCTTCTTTGATTTTTAGATAGAATTCACTTGTGAAGCCATCAGGCCCAGGACTTTTCTTTTTTGGGAGTTTTTTGATAACTGTTTCGATCTCATTTGTTGTAATTGGTCTGTTTAGGTGTTCTGATTCTTCCAGATTGATTTTTGGAAGGTTATATGATTCAAGAAATTTGTCCATTTCACCAAGATTCTCTAATTTTTTGGCATATAGTTCTTCATAGTATTTTCTTACAATGCTTTGTATTTCTGTTGTATCAGTTGTTATTTCTCCACTGTTCTTTCTGATTTTATTTATTTGAGTCCTCTCTCTTTTTTTCTTGGTGAGTCTAGTTAAAGGTTCATCAATCTTGTTTACCTTTTTAAAGAACCAGCTTCTGATTTCATTGATCCTCTGTATTGTTTCCTTCGCCTCTATGTCATTTATTTCAGCTCTGATCTTTATTATTTTCTTCCTTCTTCTTGTCTTGGGTTTTATTTGCTGTTGTTTTTTTAGTTCTTTTAGATGCAGGGTCAGGTTGCTTATTTGAGCTTTTTTTAGCTTCTCATGATATGCCTGTAGTGCAATAAACTTCCCTCTCAGAACTGCTTTTGCTGTGTCTCATAAATTTTGAGTTGATGTATGCTCATTATCATTTGTTTCTAGAAACTTTTTTATTTCTTATTTGATCTCATTGTTAATCCATTCATTATTTAATATCATGCTATTTAGTTTCCAAGTGTTTGAGTATTTTTCAGTGTTTCTTTTGTGGTTAATTTCTAGTTTCATGGCATTGTGATCAGAGAAAATGCTTGATATGATTTCAGTCTTCTTAAATTTATTGAGACCATTTTTGTGTCCTAACATGTGGTCTATCCTAGAGAATGTACCATGAGTGCTTCAGAAGAATGTATATTCTACTGCTTTAGGATGAAAAGTTCTGAAGATATCTATTAAATCAAGTTGATCTAGTGTATCATTTAAGTCTGTTGTTTCTTTATTAATTTTCTTTCTTGAGGATCTATCCAGTGTTGTTAGAGGGGTATTGAAATCCCCTACTATGATAGTATTGCTGTTAATCTCGCCCTTTATATCCATCAAAGTCTGTTTTATGTATGTCGCGGCTCCTATATTTGGTGCATAGATATTTATAATAGTTATATCTTCCTGTTGAATTGTTCCCTTTATCATTATGTAGTGTCCTTCTTTATCTCTTACTACAGCCTTTGTTTTAAAGTCCGTTTTATCAGATATAAGTACTGCTACCCTGGCTTTTTTTTCATTTCCATTTGCATGAAATATTTTTTTCCATCCTTTTACCTTCAGTCTATGTGCGTCTTTTGTTTTAAGGTGTGTCTTTTGTAGACAGCATATGTATGGGTCCTGTTTCTCTATCCATGGAGCTACCCTATGTCTTTTGATTGGATCATTTAATCCATTTACATTTAAGGTTATTATTGATATGTAGTTGTTTATTGCCATTTTATTCTTTAAAGTTGTATTCTTCTTTGGCTATATTCTTTTCTCCGTTTAAACTGTTCACAACAGGCCCCTTAGTATCTCTTACAGAATTGCTTTGGTTTTTATGAATTGTTTGAGGCTTTCTTTTTCTGGGAAGCTCTTTATTTCTCCTTCAATTTTAAATGTTAGCCTTGCTGGATAAAGTAGTCTTTGTTGTAGGTTTTTGTTCTGCATTACTTTGATTATTTCTTGCCATTCCCTTCTGGCCTCAAGTGTTTCTGTTGAGAAGTCCGATGTCATCCTTATGGGGGCTCCTTTGTAGGTGATAGTCTTTTTTTCCCTAGCAGCTCTTAAAATTTTTTCTTTATCCATTAGCTTTGGTATTTTAACTATGATGTGTCTTGGTGTAGATCTTTTTGGGTTTCTCTTTAATGGAGTTCTGTGTGCTTCTTGAACGTGTGGAGTGTTTCCCAGCCTTAATTTAGGAAAGTTTTCTGCTATGATTTGATTGAACATAATTTCCATTTCCTGTCCTCTCTCCTTTTCTTCCGGTACCCCAATATGCGAATGTTGTTTCTCTTCATGTTGTCACAGAGCTCCCTTAGAGTTTCCTCACATTTTTTGAGTCTCTTTTCCTTTTTCTTCTCTGCTTCTGTGCCTTTGTTTATTGTGTCCTCTAACTCGCTTATTTGATCTTCAGCGTGATTCATCCTGCTTTTAATTCCTTCCATTGTGGTCTTCAATTCTGATACTGTATTTGTCATTTCTGTCTGATTCTTTTTTATTATTTCAATTTTGTTTTTTATACTTGTTATCTCTTTATTTAGGTGTTCATAATGACTATCCATTGTTGCTCTAATTTTTTTGAACATCCTAACTATCATTATTCTAAATTCTGCATCTGGTAATTTGGTTATATCTGGTTCATTCAGATCCTTCTCTGGGGATTCTCTTGATTCATTTGGTTTGCATTCCTCTGTCTGCCCATTTTTTCTGTGTATAAGCAAGTTGTGGCCACTGGAGTCCAGTATGTGTTGCCTTTGTGTTCTCTAGGTGTGGTCTGTCTGCAGGTACCCCACCCCCTCTGCTGCTGCCTAGGGTGGTTGTGTATGGGTGTTGCCAGAGCCGGCCCACTGTGGCTTTTGCTGTGATTTCCGCCTCTCTTCCATGGGAGGGGCTGTCACTCAAGCCACAAGCCTCAGGACCAAGGATATAGGTGATCACCTTTACTCAGCTGCAGACCAGCCTATTTCCGGACTTCCGCCCAGAACCAGCAGTCGGAGCCTGCTCGCTCCAGTTTTACGGGTTGAGCTGGGCTTTTCACATGCTCTCAGCTGTAAGCCTTTGCCCGTCCAGAGCTTTAGCCCCACCCTCGAGGCCAGGGCCCTTCCGCGCAGGGTCGGAAACCAACGTTTATTGGGGCGGGCCGTTTGCTGGCTTCCGCTCAGCTGCGGACTTCTGCTCGGCGGGTCTCTACCCCGCCCCCGCGTTTGGAGCCCGCTCGTGCACGTGGGATGGCAAATCGTGGTTTCTCCAGCCGGGTGTGGATATTAGCGTGGGCTCAGCTGCGAGCTTCCACTTGTCTTGGGGTCTATCCCGTCCCCGCGCTCAGAGCCCGCTCGCGCACACAGAATGGCAAACCTCGGTTTCTCTGGCCGGGCGGGGCTGGTAGCGTGAGCTCAGCTACAAGCCCCCCGCCCGTCCCTGGTCCTAGCCCAGTCCCTGCGGTCAGGGCCGGCTTGCGCAGGGTCGCAGAGCATATTTCTGCTCGTTCCTGGCCTCCCGCTTTGTCCCCACAGGTAGGACTACAGGTGGCCCGCAGCTTCCGGACCGCTTTCACGTGTCCCCTCCGACTCTCTGTGCTAGACCGAGCTCACACCGGCTTGGCCTCCGCCCACGCCGACAGAACTGCGTTTCAGCGTCCTGCCGCCCACCGTACCCTTCAGCAACCTTCAGCAGAGTAGGATGGGACCTAATACTCCACACTGTAGGCCTGGGAGCTCCCTCACTTGTTTCACAGCTCAAAACTGTCCAAACGCCTCTTCTAGGCTCTGGGACTGTAGGCTGGGGCTTGGTTCCTGGGACCCAGGTCCCTCCCTCTCTGCCAAACTCTCCTCCCGCCACACGGGTTTCTCCAGGCTGCCGTTTGCTCCGGGGAGCTGGGCAGCCCTCTTCGCATTTTCGCTATTCCTACCAGTCTCAATGTGGCTTTTGCAGTGTTCCTTGGTTGAAGAGTCCACTTAGTTTTGTTCAAAGTTGGTTTATCCAGGTGATGGTTCTTAAAATTGAGTTATAATCCCCTTTGCTTCTGGGAGTTGGAAGTTGGTACATCCGCCTACTCCGTCGCCATCTTGCTCCTCTTTCTATTCCAATTTTATTGATGTTTTTAAACATCAAGGATGTTGTATCTTATCGAATGTCATTTCTGCATCTATTGATATGTCATATGACTTTTGTTCTTTGTTCTGTTGATGGTTATTACGTTGATCAATTTCTGTAGGTTGAATCATGCTTGTGCTCTTAGAATAAATCCCACTTGATTATGATGTGCTATTCTTTTTAATGTGTTGTTGTATTCAATTTGATATTATTTTGTTTAGGATTTTTACATCTGTATTAATTGGAAATATTGGTCTATAGTTTTTTTTTTGGTGTGTGTGTGTTGTCCTTGCCAGGTTTTGGCATCAGGGTTATGTGATCCCATAAAATGTGTTTGGGGGTATTGCTTTTTCTTTATGTTTTGGAATACTTTGAGAAGTGTAGGTACCAAATTTTTTGGCAGAATTCACTATTGTACAAATTTGGTCCTGGACTTTTGTATTTTCGGGGATTTTTTTTTTTTTTTACAGGGACAGAGAGAGAGACAGAGAGAGGGATAGATAAGGACAGACAGACAGAAACGGAGAGAGATGAGAAGCATCAATCATTAGTTTTTCATTGCCATTGCGACACCTTAGTCGTTCATTGATTGCTTTCTCACATGTGCCTTGACCTCAGGCCTTCAGCAGACCGAGCAACCCCTTGCTGGAGTCAGCAACCTTGGGTTCACGCTGGTGAGCTTTTGCTCAAGCCAGATGGGCCTGCACTCAAGCTGGTGAGCTCAGAGTCTCGAACCTGGGTCTTCCACATCCCAGTCTGACACTCTATCCACTGTGCCACCGCCTGGTCAGGCTTGGGGATGTTTTTAATAGTTGTTTCTATTTCTTTCCTGTTTATAGGTCTATTTAGGTTTTCCACCTCTTTGTGACTCAGTCTAGGAAAATTGTGTAGTTCTAGGAACTTATCCATTTCTTCTAGATTGTTGAATTTGCTGGCATATAATTTTACATAATATTCTATTATGATCTTTTGTTTATCTATGATGTCTGTGGTAAATTTTTCTTTTTTCCTTCAGATTTTGCTTATTTGAATCCTTCCCTTTATTTCCTTAGTGAGTTTAGCCAGTGGTTTGTTGATTTTATTGATCTGTTCAAAGAACCAGCTCTTGGTTGTATCAATTTTTTTTCTATAGTTTTTTTCTCTCTATTTCATTTAGTTCTGCTCTAAGTTTTACTGTTTTATTTCTTCTGCTAATTTTGGGTTGCCTTTGTTCTTCCTTTTCTAGTTCCTTGAGATGTGAGGTTTGGTTCTTTACTTGAGATCTCTCTTGTTTCTTGATATAAGCCTGTAATGATATAAACTTCCTTCTTATTACTGCTTTGACTGCATACCAGAAATTTTGATATATTGTGTTTTTATTTTCATTTGTCTTTATGTATCTTTTGATCTCTTTTATTTCTTTTTTGAACTAGTCATTTTTTAGAAGTATGTTGCTTAATTTTTCCATTTTATGGGTTTCTTTACTTTCTTTTTCTGTGTTTTTTTGAATAATTTTTAATTTCAAAGGCTTATCATTAGAAAATATGCTTGGCATAATTTTAGTCTTCCTGAATTTATTAGTTTTTTTTTTATAAGTTTTTTTTGTTTTTTATTTATTTTATTTTTATTTTATTCATTTTAGAGAGAAGACACAGAGTGAGAGAGAGAGAGAGAAAGAGAGAAAGGGGGGAGGAGCTGGAAGCATCAACTCCCATATGTGCCTTGACCGAACCAGTGCAGGGTTTTGAACTGGTGACCTCAGTGTTCCCAGGTCGACGCTTTATCCACTGCACCACCACAGGTCAGGCTGAATTTATTAGTTCTGTGGTCCAACATATGGCCTATTTTTGAGAGTGTTTCATGCACATGTATAATCTGACATTTTGGAATGAAATGTCCTGTTCATTTGGCCCAGGGTGTTGTTTAAGGCTGATATTTATTAATATTCTGTTTGGATGATATATCTCAAGCCATCAATGGTGTGTTTAAATCTCCAAGTATGATTGTGTTTTTGTGTGCTTATAATTTTAGATCAGTTAGTAGATGTCTTATATGTTTTGGTGCATATATATTAAGAAGTGTTATGTCTTCCTGATACAGTGTTCCCTTTATTATTATAAAATGTCCATCCTTGTATCTGGTTACCCTTGTTATCTTAAAGTCATTATTGTCAGTTATGAGTGTGGCTACACCTGTTTTTCTTTGGGTATTACTTGTTTGGAGAATCATTTTTCTACCTTTTATTTTGAATTTACTTTTGTTTTTGCACCTTGGATGTGTCTTTTGAAGGCAGTATATGGTTGGGTTTAGCTTTTTGATCATATCTGCTACTCTGTGTCTCTTTATTGGTGAGTTCAGCCCATTTACATTTAGGCTAATTATTGATACTTGAGGATTTCCTATAGCCATTTTATGTTTTATTTTTTGGGAGCTCTGTGTCTTGTTTGGTTCTTTTTTTTTTTTTTGTCTCTGTCAGTTGTGTTTATTTGGTGGTATTCCATACTTCTTTCCCCTGTTTCTTCTTTTTTAAACTGTGTGTTTCAGTATTGACTTATTGTGGATGGTTGCCATTAGATAAGAACATAATGTTTGTATGTATAAGAGATTTTTGTCATATGAATGCTTCTGTACTCCTTCCTCCTTTGCTACTGTGGATCATTATTCTCTTCCCTTTTATGTTATTGTTGTTACAGATTATCCTTGTTTTTATTGTGACCTTGTTGGAGCTTTTACTTGTAATTTTGAAAGTTTGGGTCCACTCTCTTCTGGCATGTAGAGTTTCTGTTGAGAATTCTGATGATAACCTAATAGGTTTTCCTTCATATGTTATGATCTTCTTTTCCCTAGCTGTCTTAAAGATTCTTTCTTCATCATTGATTTTTGACAATTTTATTATGATATGCCTTGAGGTAGGTCTGTTTGGGTTGCAATAACAGTGTTCTGCTTGCTTCTTGGATTAGAGGATCTAACTCTTCCCATAGGCTTGGGAAATTCTCATAAATTATATGTTTGAATAGGCTCTTCATTCTCTTCTTCCTCTCTTCTCTTGATATACCCATTATTCTTATATTTCTCTTTCTGATGGAGTTCAACAATTTTTGAAGATATCTCTCAATTTTTTTGATTTGTGAGTCTCTCTTATTCTCTCTGTAGCATCTATTGTTGTCTATCTTCAATATCACTGATTCTTTTCTCTATCTTGCTTGTCCTATTAGCTAAACTTGCTACTTCAGTCTTCAGTTCACAGTTCAGTTTATCTGTGTTATTAAAGTTTCAATCTCCTTGGTGAGGTATTTTTTTTGTTTATTAATATGTTTTCTAAGCTCAGTAAGTTGCCTATTGGTGTCTTCTTGCATCTCATTGAGTATTTTTAGAACTTAAATTTGAATTTTCTATCATTTAACTCCAGGGCTTCCATGTAATTGAGATTTTTTTTCTGGGAATTTTTCATTTTCTTTCTGTACTATGTCTCTGTCTTGTGTAGTCATGGTATTCAACTTCTTCCTTGATGGTATCTTAGTGTGGGATTGTTAAGAACCCTAATAAAAAAGCAACTGAAAAAAATTGAAAATATTGATAAAATATAATGAGAATTATAAAAATTTTAAAAATTATTAGAAGTAAAGAAGAAAAGCCACTGGAAAAATGATCAAAAGCTTACAAAAAATAAATAACAAAATACCCATAAATAATAAAAATAATTAAAAAATTAAAATAATGAAATTCAAAAATGAAAATGTAAAACAGAATAAGAAGAAAAAAGAAAAAAAGGGAAACAATGGAAAAAAATGGGGAAGAAACCACTTGGTTTTGAGAGTTTTTTTAAGTAGGTGTCACAGTATTACAACTTTTAGCTCTGTGAAGTTCCTCAGCTCTCCACTGAGATGTTTCTGTTGCTGTTGCAATGATGTTGGCGAGGTCACAGTCACATTGGTGGGTGGGGCATGTTGTGAAGGTTTTATGACTTCAGCTCTCTGGCTTTGCAGCTCTAACAATGGTTATCTCAGGTTTCTGGTGCTCCCTTATTAATCTCAACAGGCCCGGGGACTGGATGTGGAACATGTCTATACTTCACAGGAGAAAGCAGTTCTGGAGAACTAGCCATGGGGTTTCTCTCTGCCATTCTTAGTACCATGAGGTAAGGGAGGCTGGATCTAGGAGGCTGAGGAGCTGCACTTTAGCTTTCTCTGTCTCTGCTGAGTGTGGGCTGCAGGCAGACCATGGGAACACTGGTTATGACTCCCCACTCTGGTCGCTTTGGTTTATTTCCCCCTCTGCCCATCTATCTCACCACTCCTCCCAGCAGAAGGAGACCCAGTCACTCTGAGTTTCACTCTCTGTACCCATCAAACAAAACTCAGAGAGCCTGTACTTCCCTCCTTCCTATAGTCCAGCAGAGAAAAAAAAAAACCCAGCCATTTCAGGTTTGTCTCTTATTTCCAAAGCCCACCATGATTGCATTTTATATTCTGAACTCCTTTTTACCGCATCCTATCTTTAGTCCATTTGGTGCATGGATTCCTCAGGCACACCCATGAGTACAGCTAGGGTTTCTTTGCTGCATTATAGTTGTTCAATTTGTTGGTTATCAATGAGAAATATCAGGAGGATGTCTCATGCTGCCACTACTTCAATGTCATTTATTTTTAATTTTTTAAATACTGCATTACTATATTTTTATCTTGATTACTGAGTTTTTGGGTCATTTAAATTTTGTTCCTTCCTTGCCTTACTTTAGTCTAAGTCCTAGAATGTATCCTGGTTCTGAAAATTTCCATGTGGAATTGGAGAATAAAGCCAACCCAGAGGAAGCTGAGGAGAACCTGAGACCTAATGACCACATTAGAGCCCTGAATCCGGCTGTGCCTAAAGCCTGTACCCAGATTGTTCAGTTTTGTGAAACAATAAATCCTTTCTTTTTTTTGCTTAAGCTAATTGCAATTGGGTCTTTTTTATGCACAGAAAAGAAGTTATTGAATGATAAATGAGGAAAACTCAGCTCATTATGACATGGCCCCTCTATTTACTTGTCCAGCTTCATCCCTTATTATTTATATGAACATCCTGTGCCTCTGTCATACTGTACAACAGGGGTCCCCAAACTTTTTACACAGGGGGCCAACTCACTGTCCCTCAGACTGTTGGAGGGCTGGACTATAAAAAATACTATGAACAAATCCCTGTGCGCACTGCACATATCTTATCTTATCTTATTTTATTTATTTATTTATTTTTATTTTATTTATTTATTTTTTTACAGGGACAGAGAGAGAAAGTCAGAGAGAGGGATAGATAGGGAGAGACAGGAACAGAGAGAAATGAGAAGCATCTATCATTAGTTTTTCATTGCCGTTGTGACACCGTAGTTGTTCATTGATTGCTTTCTCTCACGTGCCTTGACTGCGGGCCTTCAGCAGACTGAGCCACTCTTGCTGGAGCCAGCGACCTGGGTCCAGGCTGGTGAGCTTTTTTGCTCAAGCCAGATGGGCCCATGCTCAAGCTGGCAAGCTCGGGGTCTCGAACCAGGGTCTTCCGCATCCCAGTTCAACACTCTATCCACTGTGGCACCGCCTGGTCAGGTGCACATATCTTATTTTAAAGTATAAAAATAAATCGGGAACAAATACAATATTTAAAATAAAGAACAAGTATATTTAAATCAACAAACTGACCAGTATTTCAATGGAAACAATGGGTGTGGATGCATCCTGTGCTCCTCTCACTGACCACCAATGAAAGAGGTGACCCTTTTGGAAGTGCAGCGGGGCTGGATAAATGGCGTCAGGGGCTGCATGCGGCCTGCGGGCTATAGTTTGGGGACAGTAAGGATGGGTTGTACTGTGTAGTAGAATTGCTTGACAACTTCTCTATTTTTTTTCTTGAGACATAACAGCCTTTCTACCAGCAAGAAAATTTCAGGGATGATGATAATAGCCATAGCTATATTTCAAATTACAGTTAATGTAGTTTTTTTTCTCAAACTGAATTTGAGATATACATTTGTTGATTTATATATTTCTTCCTCATATAAGTGGAATTAAATAATTAGCATTTCAAAACATGGGAGACAGATGCAGTCTAGGAGGCTTTAAGGAAAATAACAATGTGAAGGAAACAATGTCATTTGAACTGATACGGGAGCTAGTCAGTTCAGATAAATGACCCTGCTTCAACAGTTTACCAAATTGAAGAACACAGAAGTAATGAGGCAAGAGGCTCTTTTCAACATTTTAATTATTTTTACAATAATTTATAATGTGTAATCACTATAAAAGTTAAAACACTGAAAGAGTGTGCAAAGCAAAATAATAAGCGATCCCTACTTTACTTTCATTCCTTTACTTGGGAGGGTGACCACTCTTTACTATTTGGCACATATCATCTTAAATAATTTCCCATGAACTTGTAAATTATGTGCACACTTATCAGTATGAATATGTTGATGTACTCATAATTTATGTATTTAAAGGTAAAATTACTTTATATAATATATTTAGTATATCTTCATTTACATTAAATGTGATAAAAACATATGTGGGATTGTTCTCAAGATTCTTGCATCAGAAAGGTCAGGAATTCCTGAGAGACAAAAAACCAAAAGTTATACGACTGCTCCAGTTTATTGCTTATTTGAATCTAGCTTATCTGCTGTGTGAAAGATAGATTGAGGACACTAAATGTACATTGTAGTCGTCAAGAAAGATGATACATACTAAGAAAGGTTTCTGGTGGCTAACTAGACTCAAATATACAAGCAGAGCCTAGCAGCCATTTTAAAATAGAACCCTGTCACACTAACTGTGCTTCAAGCGGAAGCCTGCACTGAACTGCCTGCCCACACTGTGTTCCTGTTGACCGAGCCAACCCTACAAAGAAGTTCCTGGAATTGTATTTCAACCAATAGGACTGAAGAATTTCCTTCCCAAACCAAGTTGTGTAGCTATATACCCATCAGCAATTTCACTGTGAATCAGAATAACTCCATTCTGATCAATCAGGAGAATGTCTTTTGGACCACTCAGACTGAGAGGATTTGTATTCCTCATTTGCATGACAATGGACCAATTAGGGGCCAGGAGCCAGGGGCAAGGGGCTAGACTTCTTTCTATTTAAGTTAACTTCCCTCTGGCTTAGGGAGTGCACTTTGCCTTTCCATCAAAGACTGAATACTGCATTTCCCTGGCTGGAGCTGAAATACCAAAGATGTCTACCTGAACCAGGGTAGAACAGATCAGACTAGTGCAGAACAGAGCTGTCTAGCTGGAGAGGAGCTTTGCCCAGGGCTACCTTGCCCTAGAGACACCTCAAAGCTGAAGGGTTCAAAAGTCACTGTTTCATAATTGATCTATAGCACTACTGAGGTGTTCTACAGCCATGCTATATCATGCTTGAGCTGTTTGCACTGAATAATGTTTCCTACTTCACAGCACTCCAAATTGGGGTTTTTTGTTGGCATTGAATTGGTAACAAGGACCACTGGTTGATAATGCTGGAAGAATAATTTTGTCATATTGAATAGAAAAGGCCTTTCTTAGCATGGCTTGGAAGCAGAAGCATTAGAAGATAATTTAAAACTTTTATAATGTGAAATATTTCACAATAGAAGAAGTTTTGAGCAAAATACTGGAGCTTGTAGTTCACCTAAATCTAGGCTCTCTGTTCCTCTTAGTAATTTCCCCAACTTTAACACCATATATGTGCTAATGACTTTCAAATTTGTCTATGGTTCCAGTCTAAGTTGTGCATAAAATATTTAGTTGGTACTCATCTTGGGCACTTGAATAACTTATAGCCATATAAGACTTAACATGCTCAAAGTGCTTGATTCCCAATTTCTTGCCCTCATCCCTAAATATTTCCTATTCCATCCCACTCCATCTTTATTAATTAAATAATACAATATCTACTTAGCTGTTCTACTAAACTATCTAATGGTCATTATTGATTCCTCTCTCTCTTCATGTCCCATGGTCAAGTTGCAGTATCAGCAAATCCTATTGGTTTTACCTTCAAGATTCATCCTAAATTCAATCCCATTTTTTTCTGTTTTCACTGTCCAAGTAGCATTTTTACATAGTTGGACTATGGTAATAACATCCAATTGTTCTCTTGACTTGTCTCTAGATTCATTTTCTATTCTACACAGAAGAACCAGAGAAATGGTCTTAATGTTAATTTAAGTCACTCTATTTGCTTAAAAACTTTTAGTGACTTCTCATTGGACATGTTAAGATTTCACTTGTCCATCTGCTTTCCATCTTAGAAAATTTGTTGTTATTGTCATGCCTTAGCTGGGATTATTCTTTTATTTTATTTTTGTCTTTGCCTGTTATACCTTTTTAGTTCTTGGCAGTCATTTTCCTGGGATTTAGGGGAGAGAAGCTTATATATGGGCTTGCTTTCAATTCACTATGTATATCTAGTCTCTTGATTTTTTTTTCTTATTGCACCATACCCCCTATAAATGCCTGGCAGGTAGGGGGTTTTGTTTTGCTTATTATTTTGTATCAGGCCTCTAATAGTGCCTGGCATAGAGTGGGGGCTTAAAAATATTTGTTTGAATGAATGGGTAAAAAAATTTCACAGGTGTGGTTACCTTCATAGATGTAATGACTTTTAAAAAAGATTATTGAGATATAATTTACATACTATACAGAATTCACTCATTTAAAGTGCACAGTCCAGTGGTTTTTAGTATATTCACAGAATTGTGCAGTCATCACCATGATCAAGTTTAGAATGTTTTAAGCAACCTCAAAGGAAATTCTGTGCCCATTACTAGTCCCTTTCCATTGTCCCTAATCTTCCAGCCCTAGAAAACCACTAATCTACTTTTTGTCATTATAAATATACCAGTTCTAGATAGTGTACCATATTTGGTCTTTTGTAACTTGTTTCTTTCACTTAACATAATGTTTTCAAAGTTCACTCATGTTGTGATGTATATTAGTACTTCTTTCTTTTTTATGATAAAATAATATTCTATTCTATGAAAAGGTCACATTTCATTTATCCATTTATTAGTTGATAGACATTTAGGTTGTTTCCAGTTTGGGGTTATTATGAATAATGCTGCTTTGAACATTGATGTACACATTTTTGTGTGGATATGTTTTCAGTTCTTTTGGGTGTGTACTTAGAAGTAGAATTGCTGGATCATATAGCAACTCTGCTTAACTTTCTGAGGAATTGCCAAAATGTTTTCTAAAGTGCCTGCACATTTTATATCCCCCTCCCCGAACAATATCTGAAAGTCTCAATGTCTCCATATTCCCTTATATCTACCCTTATTATTATGTCTTTTTTGTTGTTAGTGTTGTTATAGGCGTGCTTGTACTTATAAAATGGTATCTTATTGTAGAATCTTGTGACTTAATTCAAACAAACATTTGCTAAGAACTACTTCATGTTGCACACTGTTCTCTGAGATTCAAAAGTGAGTCAGAAGCCTGACTTTCTTTAGAGATGACACAGTATTTGAGCTGGGTCTTCTGGTCTCTCTTTTAGTGCTTGCTCAGTAACTTTTTCTTCTTTTACTCTTTTTTTCCTCTTTTATTGATAGCAAAATATAATCTTAACTAGGACTAAAGAGCATGAGCAGTGCTAGTGAAATATCTTTATGAAGTACAAAAGGAAACTCCACATTCTTAAGTGAAATGAGAAATAATTAGTCCCTGAGAGTGCTCCATTTTTATCACAATAGCTTCAATACATTTCTGTCTGCCTCCTAGGATGACATTTCTTTCTTCATCATTCTGTCAAACTCTTGTTCATCCTTCATCCTTTGAGTACTAAATCGGAAGTTGCCTACTATGCAAGCACCCTCTTGATCTCCCCAGTCTGTCTGGGTTCCATTAGCACTACAGGTGTATCTGTAACCTCAGTTTCTTTGTTTTCTTATCCCTTCCCAGGCTTCTGTAGCTTCTTGTTGGCAAACACTCAGTTGGTGGTTCCCAGTATATTCTTATTAGAAAAGCACTTATTAAAACTGCTTTTTTTTAAGCATCAACATTCAAGATAACTAAAAGCTGATTATTTACTTTGGAATGCAATGCCTTTATATTTTCTCTGAGTTATTCACTACAAGAATTACAAAAGTATTGCTTTTTACAGTATTTTCTGGAATGTGCATTTCATTGCAGTCTTATATAATTTAGATATATTTGTATGAGTAGAATTGACACTAACCTATCATTTTTAATACTGTTTCTATGGGAAAGAGATAATTGAAAGTGTACCCCACTGATTTACAAAGATTTTAAATATAACTTGTTGTAAATGTAGAGGTCCTTAGTAGTTAAGCCAGGGTATTTATTGAGCATAATCATGTTAGTAGAAAAAGAAGAAGCCAATGCTCCAGTATTTCCCATACTTGGTCCCAATAGTGAAAGAAAACACCAGAAATGACATTTTACTGAGCTTATTTTAATCTGAAGTCACTGTCCTTTAATGGAAAGGGCATTTCTAAGGAGAGAAGTGACCTTGGAAAAGTCACTAATGTTCTTTGGATTCCACTGTCTTCATCTGTAAGATGAAAAACTAGGCTGAGGTGATTTCCAAGACCTCTTCTAGCTGCCACAGACTACTGTGTGTAAAAGCCACTTTGCTAACTTGTGGTTTTTCATTCCAGGCTTAAGATTTTATTTTTTTGTTTTATTAATTGTTCTTCACTCCTCAGACAGACTAATAAAATCACTATACAGGGTGAAATGTGACTCCAGCTGAATTGAGGTCACAGCCTTATAGAAAGTTGAGGCTCTTGGAGACTTCCCATTTATTTACTAGCAGTTTCCTCCAGCTTTATCCTTGAGGTTGCTGGATTACTGACAAAAGTAATTAAATTTAAGTGCATAATTCACCCAATTTGCTTTTCCATAATCAATATCAAAAGTCTCTTTCCATGGATGGACTGTGCTGATATAGTTATCTCATCCAGAAAAAAGCACATTAGGGATGTTAACTAAGCAAATCACAAATTTGTAGCTGCAGACTGGAGTTCTAGATGAGACCGAGTGCTGTGTATCGGATGGGGGCATGGGCTGTCGTTCTTCCTGATACTGCAGACATTTCCAGGACTTGTTTAAAACTTACCTTTTAATTGTAACCTCAGGAATGGGGGTCTTGTTTAAGCTGCATTCTGTTTTCCTTCAGTGGAAGGTGAAGGGCATTAGAATGAAGGTAGTCTTCTGTTTTGTTACACTGCTAATTGCACTCAATTTCTTCCCCTAGGAAGGAAGTTCCTGGACTTTGACATGGTAGGTGACAGTCAATTTGGTCAAAATGTTTGGATGCTTCATGTAAAGTTTTGTTTACACATACATGAAATTTCTTGAAAAAGTTGGCATGCAGTCAAATACTAGGTTCTTTGGGGGAAATAGTTGTTAGCAATCATTTGGATTTCGGTTCTTTGACTCAGTGGAACCATTTTCATAGGTGGTTATTCTTGGGTCATTTTTATTTTCTAGTTTTTAGCTCTGGACACTTTCAGATAAGCCAAGGCACAGTAAGATGGTGACTCTAGGGTCTGAATTCCTTAAGCTTCTGCTAGAGGAGTTTGGGAGTCTCTAGGTCAGTGGTTCTTAACTTTTTTTGAGGTACCGAACCCACCAGTTTCATATGCGCATTCACCGAACCCTTCTTTAGTGATAAATAAAATATGATTTTTTCCCCTAAATTCAAGACATAGGTATATGTTTTTTTTCTGGTGCACAAAATAAGCTGTGCATAAATATCACCTTGCTCAAAGAACAAAACCAACAAAGTGCATGAACTCACAACAAATTATGGTATTACTTTATTCTGGCCTCCGCGGCAGAGGCTTCTCTGAACCCCTGAGACCAACTCATGGAACCCCTAGGGTTCGATAGAACCCAGGTTAAGAACCACATGCTCTAGGTTAAATGTGGCCATATCTAGAGCCCGGAGGGGTCTCCCAGTCACAGCGCCAGGTTCAAGTGTCATAGGCTTTGTTTATTTTAAGCAGAGTTGTTGCCCCTGATCCTCCAGGTGAATGTCTAGCTCAGACCTTCCTGTGCAGCCTCTGCCCCATATCAACCCGGCCCTTGTAACTGCTGATGTCTCCCCTCTCCCCAAGGACACAGGCATATTCGGTCCCACCAGCAATCTCCAGCCTTTTTGTATCCTAGAGGGCTCAGATCTGTGACATCTTTTAATATTTTAAATAATAAAATAGGATAAATGTGAGCAGTGTTTTCACAATACCACTCTAACCAGTAGTATTTGGCTTGTGTGTATAATCAAAGCACATCTTTTCTGATACATATACCTCTGCTTTTCACATACTGGGAATTACTTGAGTTAATGTGTCTTTTTCTAGTACTGCATTCAGGATGCCAAATCTCCATGGAAATCAATTATTATTTCTTTCTACACTCTCCTTCCCATCTAAGCGGTGGCTTAATTTGTAACTCTTCTCCAGAATGACATTAAGGTGCCATCGTTCTGGCCAGTGTTCTTCCTTAAGAACAAACAACTTGAGAGTGCAATTTTTCTGACCCACCCCCACACCACACACACACTTTGTGGAAGGAGGGTTTGTGCCTTCCATTCTCTGAATGTAGTAAAGGGCTGTCTAGCTGACCTCTAATTCCAGGTACATTTGTAGGTAAAATAGAAGTCCTCTATAGGGCTCACTGGGCTAAGGTCTTTTTCTTGCATTATTTTATCTATTCTCCAATGGAATCCTGTAAGGCAGGTATTACTAGCATTCTTATTCTACAAATGAGAAAACTGAGGTCCAGAGCAATTATAACTTGCTCAGGTTCACAGAGTAAGTATATATTCTAACTGACATCTGTCTGATTTTAATTTATGGGTTTAGCTTTTGTGCTCACAGTGGTTGAATCTATTGAATCTCAGAGAGCCTCCTTTTCCCTAACCAGTTGACCTTCACCTTCTGTGGGGGAGTGTGAGTAGTGGGAGCAGAGAGGTGGCTGGTTGTGCAGACTTCTCCTTCCCATCTTCAAGATCCATCCATCTTTCCCCTTGGCCAATCTCCTGCTACTAACACTTTCTACCACAACTATAATTTCTCTTTTCATTACTATTTATTTTACTTTGAATGTATCACCAATTAAATTTTCCAAGGGAGAGGGAGTGAGAAAATGAATTTTCAGGTGTTGAATCAAATTTCAGATGTTGGCAGCAGCCTTACAAGAAGAAAGGGAAGAGTGGGAAGATTGGTCAGTGGATTCGTGAATGCAAATCATACTTTGTGCTTTAATTTTAGACCCTTCCATTTGACGGAAACAACTCTTTCAAAGGTCACCAGTTAGATAAAGAATCCTTACTGCTGTGCACCAGTCACTCCACAGTGTGGCACCAATCAACATGTGAACTTGCAGCCCAGAAAACCAAGTGCCAGTTCTGGAAGTTGCCCATTTATTTATGCCTTCTCTGGTGCCTCACCTCCACCTGTTGTCATCCTACCCCTCGCACCTATCCAAAATGGCACACATGGGTTCACTGTTGTTGACTTTGAACATTTCTGTATCTTTCTTTATGACATGGATGATGTTTTACAAATGATTGCAAGGATTAATGTACTTGTCTTATTTCCCTAATTAGACTGTGAGCTCTTGGAAGTCTAGGACTATTTCTGTGTCAACTCCAAATCTCGAGTGTGTAGTGCAGGGCCTAGTACTTTTGAACTGCTGTAGGGATTAATGACAAGAAAAGAGTCACATCATAACATGTGTTGATTGTGTCCATTATTCTGAAATCCTGCCCCTTCATTTTCATATCTCTCCTTCCTGTTGGTGTTAGATGGAAGAACAGCTGGGCAGAAGGCAGACGGAAATGATGTTTCTGCTCTGTCTCTAAATTTCAGTGTCTAGTTTATCTTCACAGAAAAGGTGACCTTATATCACCTTCTACAGAGAATTCTTTTATTTTTTTCTGTTGCTTCACTAGTTGTTTTAAGTAGACACTTGTTCTAGAAAATACCCTAGAGCTCATAATGTATATATAGTCATAAAAAGTATTATAAAACACTTCAAAATTCTGTGTTAAACTAGACAATCTGTAAATTTTTATCTATGGCTTTGTAACTAGATTGAAACCTCCTAGAATATATTTTTTAAAATTTCTGGACTTTTGATTTTATTCCATTGATCTACATGTCTATCCTTATGTCAGTATCACACTGTCTTGATTACTGCAGCTTTGTGATAGGTTTTTACTTCTCAATTACAGTTGACATTCAATATTATTTTATATTAGTTTCTGGTGTATTGCATAGTGGTTAGACATATACATATATAACTTACAAAGTGTTTGTACTCACCTCGCACCATACTTTGCTCCTAGGATCTTTGTGGGCTGAGTTTGGAAAAGGCATTGATGATCTTCTATCTTCTCCTTGCCCCTTCTTGGGAGTCACATCATCTCTTTCTTTAAAAACTTGTTGACAAGAGAGGCTTAATTTGGAGAGGCCACATGGTATAGTGAAAAGATCATGACCGTTAGAGTCATACTAAATATAAACTCTAATTCAGCTACTTAAGTATGTCACTCTGATCTTGTTTTTTAATCTGTAAAATGTGGTGATGCCATGAGATAATGTGTTTAAATGAAAAACTCAAGTCAGTGTCCAACTAATATAAATTCTCTTCTAATTAAAACTAATATTATTCAATATCTAAACTGTAAGAAATTCATCAATTATATAACTTATATATGGCCTATCACGGTGCCATATATTTATGTGTGTATAAACCAAACTTTTAAAAATCCAAGTTTATCAAGTAAAGATGATGTTTAAACCCTTTATAAACTTTTCTTTGGGTGCACATAAACCCATAAATGTGCTGTTCTTTCCTATAGAAAGTTTTTGATATTATGTGTTACTTGTTCTTAGTATAGATTACATTTAAAAAATATTATCATTTTTTATTTTTAAAAAATTTAACATTTTGTTTACCTTTTTTTTTAGATTAATATTGCCAGTTAATACCAGTATTTATGTAGAAACATAATGGTAGGAATCAAAGACATGGAAAACATTTTTTAAAAAAGAAAAAAGCTAATTTAAATATCAAGCTAATATGAATATAAGTGATGAGCTGACATACTAAATTTCTTATTTTGGATTCTTTTGAAGGTGAATACCATACACAGTCATATAATAGATTATAGATAAGGAAAACCTAATGTCTTAGATCTAAACCAAATCAGAATCATTTAAAAAATAGTTATCTTACTGTCTAAAAAATAGTATAACATAGAAATGGTATCTATTATTTACATTTGGTAAGTACATATGGTTTCTAAGTCTAATGTAGAAAACAATATACCTTAGTTCTTTTATTTGAAAGGGTTGGTAATACACCAAAGAGAGAGATATATCTATCTCTCTCTCTCTCTCTCTCTCTATATATATATATATATATATATATATAGAGAGAGAGAGAGAGAGAGAGAGAGAGAATAGTAGAACCAGTGTTAAAGCTACGTGAAAATAACAGAAACAAGGAGAAGAGCAACTGTGAGAAGATTCATTTTCCAATTGTTAGGAAGCAGCCTCATTTTAATGTTGTCAAAAATTATTTATTCTCATTAGTTCCAAGCTAACGTAATTTTGCTTATAACTGTACAATGTTAGGATGCCGTAAATCCATGTCTTAGGGCAGTTGGTCAGAGCTGGAGACCTTTATTAGTACGCATTGAATACCCTATCTTGGGTTCTCCTTGGAACAGGGATGGGTTGTTTTTATGCTCAGCCTATCCAGCCAACCTGCATGTAGAATTTAAATAACATAAAGACTCTGTGTTGCTTCAATGTGCTCTCTCTCTCTCTCTCTCTCTCTCTCTCTCTCTGATTTATATGCGATGGAGGTTTTGAAAGGAAAAAGGTCACTCTTTAATGAGGGTCTTCACAGAGGAAATGAGATAGAATTAGGTCTTAAATGATGGATACTATTTACCTCTCTAGATGTTGTGGTGGGAGGGCTTTTCTTACAGAAGGAACACAATCAACAAAGATAAGAAGGTGTGAAAACACTTGGGTATTTGGAACAAAATGTGTTTAGAAATGAAAAAGCCATAATTTCATAAAATAAGAAGCTTTTAGGTTTGAATTAGTGAGTTAAGTACTAAAATGTGTGCAGTGATGAGTAACTCAAAAGCATTGTGCTGGGGGCCCTGTTATGAACTTGTGGCACACAGAGGGTTCCCTGTTTCTATTTGCTCCTGTTCCAGATTTCTACTTGCTCTTGTTCCTGTTCAGGCAATACTGCAAGTAGGTTATGATTCTCTTTATTCAATCCCATGCCTTTTCTTTATAGAGCCTTCCTTTCTTTGCCCTTTCTCCTCAGACACCCACTGTTCTGTGATGGCTGTTCAGACTCTTGGGTTTGTCCACCTAATTTTCTTCTATTTATTTATTAATTAATTTAATTTATTTTTATTTTTAGGTGAGAGGAGGGGTGATAGTGAGGCAGACTTTCACATGCTCCTGGACTGGGATCCACCTGGCAACCCCTCTGGGACTGTTGCTTGAGTACAGAGATATTTTTAGTACCTGAGGCTGACATGCTTGAATCAACTAAGCTAACCTCAATGCCTGGGGCCATGTTTGACAGAATAGCCCCACTGGCTGTGGGAGGGGAAGAGGGAGAGAAGGGAGAGAGGGATTGGGGAGAAGTAGATGGTTGCTTCTCCTGTGTGCCCTGACTAGGAATTGAACCTAAGAGGTCCATATGCTGAACTGATGCTGTATCTACTGAGCCACCAGCTGGGGCTAACTCTTTTCTGATTAGCAGTACCATGCCTTGGGTGTTTGGTTATGGGCAACACTTTAACTCAGTGACTCATTGACAGGCCACTGGGGAGACAGGGTTGGCTGGTGGGTTGGGAAGAGTATGGATTTTCTCATCTCTCAGAAACACCATCTTGGAGCTAGTTAGACATTCAGAGAACTTTAGGCATCCCCTGGGAGAAAGTCATGGTCACAGTGGATGCTGCATGTCTCTTTACATCATGGAAATAAAGCCGTTCATACCTAATGTGACATTACCATCTTTTTGTGTGTGGTATTTTTTTGGGCCTCTCACGTGCAATCCTCTGAGCCTGGTGGTAGGAGGGAAAAGCTAAGAGCCTAAAACAGAACTTGCCACCTGAATATCTAATCATGATCCATGACTAGAATGTACTTTGTGTTTGAGACTTAGTTGATATTTGAGAGATTTGGAATATGCACATTTTTCAGCTCTTTGTCTTAACAGACAGATGATGATTTTTTATCTCAGGAGATAAAATGAACAAGGGTAGAACACATGTCATTTTCTTGACAGGACACTTGAGAAAGCATTAGAGAAGCACAAGATGTTTCTTTAACAGACACCTTGGTTTTTCTGTCTTTCTTCCTGACTGACAAGTAAGAGACCTCCCATTCTCTTCACCAAAAGCCCTCTCTGGAAATAAGCGATTGTGCATTTCAGTGACTGTAGTTTAGATTTAGATAGAATCCAGCTTGCTTTTAGATCAAGTAGAACTTTAGTTTTAGTTATTTCACTATGAAAACTGGAAAAAAAATACTGTGTTTGGAAAATATTTTTTCCTCTATTTAAATGTTTTCTCTCCTTAAAAGTTAAACATTTAAAAGAATATTTATTCATTTTTAAAGAGACAGGAGAGAAAGAGAGAGAGAGAGAGAGAGAGAGAGAGAGAGAGAGAGAGAGAAAGTGGGTAGGAGCAGGAAGCATCAACTTCCATATGTGTCTTGACCAGGCAAGCCCAGGGTTTTGAACTGGCAACCTCAGTGTTCCAGGTTGATGCTTTATCCACTGGACCACCACAGGTCAGGCCTAAACTTATTTTTTAAAAGGAAATGTTAGCCTCATGAAATGAATTGTGATGTTTGCAATTCTCTGACTACTTTGCTGGAGATTCAGCTCTCTGCTCTTCCAAGGAGACTTCATTAACCAAGGAGACAGTGTTCTGCGAGCCTTTGAGGCATCTGCTGCATTAATAATTACTAGCAAGCAAGTGCCTTTCGAGGAATCAGTCATTTTAGGTGTAGCTGGAGAGATGAGCAACCACACTTGTAAATTTTGAGGGTCTCTCAATTATAAATTGGGCTTTAAGTCTGGAGAATAGTATACTGCCTTATTTTAATTTTTTTTGCTTCTGAGTAGGATAAATGAGATTCCTCAGGACCACTGCTCATCATGTTTCTTGGTTATAGTAGTTAGTATACTCCCTGCCCCCCAGCCTCCCCAAAAAGAATGATTTTGTGATATTTTCTCAAGGAGGTTATAAAACTATGAAAAGTTTTATATATTCATCCATCCATCCATCCATTCATTCATTCATTCATTCACCAAAAAAGTTATTGAGTGCTCTTATTTTGCTAGGCACTGTTTAAGTATGGGGAGGGGGGAAGAAAGAGGAATTGGGCACATATTTGCCTTCAAATTAGTTATAGTCCAGGAGGGGAGGTAACACACACTCCCCCACCCCCCAGACACAACATACATAGATAGCCCTTTCTTTTATCCTGCAGAGTTGGGCCCATGGCAGTTGCTCAATCAAAGCTTTTTGGCTGAAAACTATAAAAGATTGTGGATACCAGCCTGTGTGATTCAGAGTCTAATGTGCTTCTGCTTTCTAAAAGAAGCTGTGTTTCCTGCTTTCACTGCATATGAATTCATGCTCTAGTTTCATAACCAGTATTAACTCACTGACTCCCCTTGAGGACATGCTCAAAGTTACTTTAGAAGTTGGGGACTTTGTTCTGAGTGAACACAAAAGAGATCACACTTAGCATTTGTCTTTACAAAGTCTCATTTCAAATATGTAACCATTTTCCTTATTTTCAAAAACATTTTTTTTGCATGTTATAATTTTGTCCTTAGAGATGAAATTGATAAGAAGATTGAAGATGTCAGTTTTAGGGTCTGCCAACCCTACTACCAAAGCTAATTATTTTTCAGTGCGCAAAAATTATGATTACGTTAGTAAGAGTGTGGAAAGAAGAGGGGAAAACATTTCAAGAAGTGGAAGTATTTGTGATCACGTCTCCATTTCTTTTTTGCCTTTAATTAAAAATCAGGTTGAAATTATTTCTGGTTTGAAATCAGTCTTATTCATTGAACAGTTATTTCTGAATTCTCCAATTTCAATGTATTCTTCTCACAGGCATCAGAGTTCGTCTAATATTAGACTAATGTATCTGAAATAGATTTTTTTCTTTTTTTCTTTTTTTTTTTTTTTACAGGGACAGAGAGAGAGTCAGAGAGAGGGATAGATAGGGACAGACAGACAGGAATGGAGAGAGGTGAGAAGCATCAATTCTTTGTTGCGGTTTCTTAGTTGTCCATTGATTGATTTCTCATATGTGCCTTTACGGGGGGCTACAGCAGACTGAGTGACCCCTTGCTGGAGCCAGTGACCTTGGGTCCAAGCTGGCGAGCTTCCACTCAAGCCAGATGAGCCCGCGCTCAAGCTGGCGAGCTTGGGGTCTCGAACCTGGGTCTTCCGCATCCCAGTCCGACACTCTATTCACTGTGCCACCGCCCGGTCTGGCTGAAATAGATTTCTGACAGCCGAAATACCCAGACCCATTTGGGAGAATACATTTTCTGTATATGTATGTTTTCCCAAATGTCACACAAGACCTGCATATTTAAAATACATGAAAAGCAGCTGCAAAGCACATTGTATTAGTAGAAAGGGGAAAAATCTATACTCTATTAGCTATAACATTACATAGAATTTTTATTCATAAATAAGAGAAAAAGCCCCCTTTGAATTTATCTTTAAAATTGTTAAAATAAGTAGCTAGCTCTGTTTTAAAATCACCACCACCCCTTTACATTTAGTTTTTGAGCCTTTACAACCCTACACAAGAATGATGAAACAAGAACTAAAATAATACCATCAATAAATTGTAATTATCATGTGCTGCATTTTTTTTAAAACAGTTCTCTAATGCTGTCTCTGGTGAAATGAAAAACAGAACTTAAATGAACACATTAAATTCAACACAACCTTGCTATTTGAGAAGTTAATATTTTAAGAGCTACTTTTCTTTCATTGACAAATGAAAGTGTCCTGAGAATATTGTCAAATTATTGGTTAAATAGGCCTTTGTTTATTTCTGATTTAACTCAAATTGTTTTCACAGAGAGAACTGTAGATGTGAATGTCTGACTTTAGGAGAGAAATGTACATCTTTGGAAAGCTTTTAATCCACTTTCATTTATTCCATTCTTTTTTCCTCCTTTACTCTTTTGGCCAGAGTGTGAGCTGGATCAGCAGAGTGACTACAACAAGGAGAAAGAAAACAGCCTTGGGAGGAACCTGTCAAAGTAGATCTTCTGAAATCAGTTACAAACTTTTAGAACTTCTAGTTTTTAGTTTATTTCTGCTACCAGTTTCTGCCACGGCAAATACCTAAGACCAGTAGTAAGACTCAAATAATTTAACAACTAGTTCTCTGCCCTAATGACTGTTTTAAGAAAGAAAAAGATATACCAAAAGGTAGTTTATTATTTTATGCATTTAATACTTAAATAAAAACAATAAAAGAGGCACACAAAACTAGATTATGTTATAAAAAAGTTTTAAAATAGTAATAAAAATATTATATAATACCTGACAAAAACAATAAAACTGTTATTTAAGATATTTCCAATGACAGCTTGTCACCTCTTGGCTGTATGGTACTTTTCCTCTTTATATTATATGTTTGTTTAATGAAGTAACAAATGCAAAGAAATTAAAATGTAGTATTTCACCAAAGGCATAATGAGTTTTATGAAATGGATAAATAAATATTACAAGCATAATTCCATCAATTTTTTTTTTCACCTATGAATGGAATGAACATTACTACAGGAGCTTAGAGTACACTTATGCACAGATGAACATTAAAAAAGAGTAAGAAGGAAGATACAAACAAGTGGAAGCATATACCGTGCTCATGGCTAGGAAGAATAAACATCATTAAAATGTCTATATTACCCAAAGCAATTTATAAATTCAATGCAATATCAATTAAAATACCAATGACATACTTCAAAGATATAGAACACATATTCCAAAAATT
Source organism: Rhynchonycteris naso (assembly GCA_037038555.1). NCBI lineage: Eukaryota > Metazoa > Chordata > Mammalia > Chiroptera > Emballonuridae > Rhynchonycteris > Rhynchonycteris naso. Next base: position 154,511,474 of record CM072996.1, on the reverse strand, counting down.
TATATGGAACCAAAAAAGAACACGAATAGCCTCAGCAATCTTAAAAAGAAAAAATAAAGCAGGAGGTATCACTCTTCCAGATATCAAGGTTTACTATAAGGCCATTATACTCAAGACAGCCTGGTACTGGCATAAGAACAGGCACATAGATCAATGGAACAGAACAGAGGACCCAGAAATAAACCTACAGCTTTATGGACAACTGATATTTGACAAAGGAGGAAAGAACATCCAATGGAGTAAAGACAGCCTCTTTAACAAATGGTGTTGGGAAAATTGGACATCTACCTGCAAAAAAATGAAACTAGACCATCAACTTACACCATTCACAAAAACAAACTCAAAATGGATAAAAGACTTAAATGTAAGCCGTGAAACAGTAAGCATCTTAGAAGAAAACATAGGAAGCAAGCTCTCCGACATCTGTAGCAGCGGTATATTTGCCGATTTATCTTCATGGGCAACTGAAATAAAAGGCAAGATAAACAAATGGGACTATATCAAACTAAAAAGTTTTTGCACAGCTAAAGACAATAGGAACAGAATAAAAAGACAAACCACACAATGGGAGAACATATTCGACAGCACATCTGATAAGGGGTTAATAACTAAAATTTATAAAGAACTTATAAAACGCAACACCAGGAAGACAAACAACCCAATCAAAAAATGGGCAAAAGAAATGAATAGAAATTTCTCCAAAGAGGACATACAGATGGCCAATAGGCATATGAAAAAATGCTCAACATCACTAATCATTAGAGAAATGCAAATTAAAACCACAATGAGATATCACCTCACACCAGTCAGAATGGCACTCATCAGCAAAACAACACAGAATAAGTGCTGGCGAGGATGTGGAGAAAAGGGATCCCTTCTGCACTGCTGGTGGGAATGCAGACTGGTGCAGCCACTATGAAAAACAGTTTGGAGATTCCTCAGAAAATTAAAAATCAAACTGCCTTTTGACCCAGCTATCCCACTTATAGGAATATACCCTAAGAACACCATAACACTGTTCAAAAAGAAGAAATGCTCCCCCATGTTCGTGGCAGCATTGTTCACAATAGCGAAGATCTGGAACCAGCCCAAGTGTCCGTCAGAAGACAAGTGGATTAAAAAGCTTTGGTACATATATACTATGGAATGCTACTCGGCCATAAGAAACGATGACATAGGATCATTTATAACAAAATGGATGTACTTTGATAACATTATACGGAGTGAAATAAGTAAATCAGAAAAAAAGAAAAACTGAGAACAGCATGATTACATACTTAGGTGGGACATAAAAGTGAGAATATGAGACATGGACAAGAGAGAGGTGGTTATGGGAAGGGGGGAGGGAAGGAAGAGTGGGATAGGGAGGAGGGGAGGGACACAGGGAAAACCAGATTGAAGGTGACAGAGGACAATTTGACTTTTGGTGATGGGTATGCAACACAATTGAATGATAAGATAACCTGGAAATGTTTTCACTGTACATATGTACCCTGATTTATTGGTGTCACCTCATTAGAATTAATAATAATAAAAAATATATATATATATAAAAAAAAAGAGTAAGAAATTTCCACAATAGGCGACTGCCCAGGTGCCCAATTTAGAGAGAACCCTGACTACAAGTGCCATTTTAACAGCTGGTTTGCCGAACTCAACAAAAAATTAAGTATTGGTTCTGCCAAACCGGTACAAACTGGCTGAATCCTACCAGTGCCTAAGATATATTGGATATTGAATATTTGACAATTTGCTTTTAAACAATCACATTATAGTTTTGCAATACCTATCTTGTGAATATCTCCCCAAAATTATAAAAATTGGAGCACCAACCCATAAATAAACTAACAGAGGCCTCAGTTGGACCATTTACAAATTCTTAAAGGGTTTGCTAGTTGTTTTTTTTTTTTTTTTAGCGCGAGGGAAAGAAAGAGTGACAGAGATGGGGACAAACAGACAGGAAGAGAGAGAGATGAGTAACGTCAAGTTGTAGTTGCGGCACCTTAGTTGTTCATTGATTGCTTTCTCATATGGGCCTTGACTGGAGAGCTGTAGCTGAGCCAATGTCCTCTGGCTTAAGTCAGTGACCTTGGGCTTCAAGCAAGCAACCTTGGGCTCAAGCCAGTGACCTTGGGCATGGATCCCCAGCATCCCAGGCTGACACTTTATTCACTGTGTCACTGCCTGGTCAGGTGTGTTTGTTAGGAGGCCTTATAACTGGACAGAGGTGCACAAGATGGCTGAGTCTTACTCCACTCTATGTCCGAGTACCATAGTGAATCCTATGGCACCCTCACTTCCAGCACAAACCAGCTCGTTAACAATTCCCAAACAACTCGGTGTCCCATGCCAACTATTGCATGAGAGAAAAAGAGTCCATGATAAGAACCACTTAAAATGGTACAAATGATTTATGTTAGGAGAGAAAAGAAAATCAGAAAATATTCTGAAAGTACTAATTTTTCATCTTTTTGAGTGGGGATTTGTTGTTGAAACTATTTTATATATTGATTATTATAGAAAAAAATGCTTTTTGAGTGGGGATTTGTTGTTGAAACTATTTTATCCATTGATTATTATAGAAAAAAATGCTTAATGGACTACAAATTTTCAAGGGCCTACAAAATGTTTGAAATTTAAAATATTTTTGTTGGCTCCAAAATTAAAAAAACACCCATCCTGCAGAGTTAAATTTAATTAGTATTTAATTTAAATACCTCTAGAACATAATATGTATTATATCAATTAGTCTATTGCAACTCAACCCATAAAGCTTTAAGTAATTTGCATTATGTATTTTAATATGTTTGTCATATTATGGAGTTGTAGCTCTGAAGAAAGAACTACTTACATCCTTCAAAGGTCTTAAAATTCTCTGTGTATGTGGAGTGGTGGTGGTGGTGAGATTAGAGGAGATGAGGGTAAAGATGGTTTATGGAGGGGATGATGTTTGGGCATAGAAAAACATTTTGAATATTATGGCCAAGATTAAAAGCTAAGGTCTTAAATATGATTATTTCTGAGAAACTCGTGCATGATTTCCAAATTGATGTTTTTTATTTTAATTTTAAAATAAACACTACAACTTAATTTTGAAATGATATATGGAATTAAATAGAAATTCTGACATACAATTCAAACAAGTTTCAGAATTGGCAGTCACCATTCCCAGAACAATGAATTAAAAAAAACTGTATTGAGCATATGTACAGATGTGTTTTTCTTGGGGAAAAACCTGATATACTAAAATTGGAATTCACAAAAACAGAGATGTTAAGGGTTTGCTTTATCAAATGATTCTTAGTTTTATAAAAGAGTTGTTTTTTGCAAATTAGGTCATTTTAAAGACATGCACATGCTTGAAGCATTTGTTTAGAGAGCACTGTTTATTAATGGGAGGGCATGATTATAGAATCCTAAAATAAAAATTCAACATGTCTTAGTTCATTTGTGTCACTTTAACAAAATATCATGACCTGGTGGCTTATAAACAACAGCAATTTATTTCTCATAGTCTGGTGGTTGGAAGTTCAAGATCAGCATCCGATTATGATCAGGTTCTTGTGAGAACTCACTTTCTGGTTCTTTGCTAGTGTCTTGCTGTGTCTACACATGGCCAAGGGGGCAAGGGAGGTCTTTGAGACATCTTTTACAAAGCATTAGTACCAATCATGGGACTCTGTCCAAAATGCCACCTCCTGCCTAATACTATCACTGTGGGGATTAGTCCACAGAGAGCTGTGCCACTTCTGAGGTTCTCCTGCTTCAGTTCAGCATGCCAAGATTACAGATTGTGGGGTTCACAATGGGGATTGCAAAGTATGTCCTAGAAAAAATAAATTTATATGCCATGTCTGTTAATAAATATTTAATACACTTTAAAAAAAGAAAAACTGGAATCAAGGAAAATTTACCCCTTTTTTAGGTTGAAAGGACCCCGATTTTTTGAGTCCAGAGGTCTGTGTCATGTTTCCTATTAACTTATCACATAAAGGGAGGTGAGTTCCTTAAAAACATTCTCACCTTCTTTTGTGTAAATAGAAGGGTTAGATTGACTCTAGGGCCCTTCTAGCTCTTGCATTCTAATATACTGTACACCAAGATTCAAATTTGTTGCGACAGTTCTCTTCACCTCATAAAGAGAAAGAAAATAATTCACTTCTTTCCATATTCATGAAGATTAATGTCATAACAGTACTCAGTTTTCATATTCGTTCTCTTTATAAATTGCAACCCCAGAACTTGTGCTGTGTGCTAGATTCATGGAAAAACAAATGCCTTTCATGCATAATGAGGCTCATATCTTGCTAATCTGTCTTGTATAAACTAAGTCCCTAAAGTATAACAATCATTCTTAACTACATATTTGTTTAGATTTTTTGAGATGCAACTGTAGTTATTTAAAAAGAGGCTTATGCTTTTATAATTCTGGAATAAGACACTGATTTGTTATTATGACTTTTTCCAAAAATGATTCCATCTATTTGCAAAACCACAGTTGTATCACCTTAAATAATATAAATAGGTGTCATGAATAAGGTAAAAATTCTACTGCCCCTTAGAACATGCCTTATTTTTCAGTAAATTTATGTTTATATGCCAATTAAGATATGAGGTCAAAATGTATTTTATAACCCAGAAAAGAGCTAAGAAATTGCTGTATCTAGGAGGGCAAACTGTAAAACCTGAGCTGTAACAGCTAAATGGAGCTTCCTCCCTCTGCCCCCTCAGCCTGGTCCCGTGCTGGATCATTGCAGCTCTCCATGGGGGAGGAAATGAAAGCTCTCAAGTCTCAGGCAGCCCTACTGAGGCTGCTTCACAGGACATTTCATTTGTGAGCTACAAAATTAGATCCCTAACAGAGCAGGTCACTGAAGGAGAAACAAAATCCAGAGATATACAGGGCAAACTAAAGTACCTAAAACTTCTTGGAGGAAAAACACTTTATGCAGCTGAGTAAAGCAAGAAGAAGACTGGACCAAGCAAAAAGTTTGAAGTACGACTTGGCCTTATTCAATGTTTACAATAGATTGCTCCTTTTATACATTAGACAACCAAAAACAAAAGGTACTCTTTAGGAAGATGAGCCATTAGTGTTGCATTCCAGGAGGGCCAAAGCTGAGTCTCTCAGGTGAGATGCTGGTTGGATTTCTCAGCACCAGCCCCGCTTGCCTTGCTCCATTGGGGTCTTCCTTCTCATCTTAGACCCTTTCACGTTCTCCCTACTTCCCTATTTTACAGTGTCACCCTCCATGAATATCAGTAATAGTCTACAGTTTATTAAGGAACTCTTCATGTCACTTTGCCTTAAGATTCTGGCTACATCAGCCATGTTACCTAGCAAGATAATCTATTAGACCTGATTGCATTTTTTATGAATATGAAAAGTGGCATGCAGACTGTGGAGCCGAAGATAAAGGTCCCTTGATCTTAAGAAGCCATCTTTCTTGGTTTCTCTGACCTCCCCCAGGAGAGGAATAATAAGAGTTAATATTTATTAAGGAGCTTATGGTATGCCAGGCACCATAACTGAAATGCATTAAGTCACTGAATTCTTACAATGTCCTCATGAGAATACTATTATTGTTTCCTTTTAAAGACAGAGAGGTTGAGGTATGTAGCTGTTAAGAAGTAGGGTCTTGGGGGGAGCAAGATGGCGACGGAGTAGGCGGACGTACCAGCTTCCAACTCCCAGAACCAAAGTGGATTACAACTCAATTTTAAGAACCATCACCGAGATAAACCAACTTTGAACAAAACTAAGTGGACTCTTCAACCAAGGAACACAGAAGAAGACACATTGAGACTGGTAGGAATAGCGAAAACGCGAAGAGGGCTGCCCAGCTCCCCGGAGCAAACGGCAGCCCAGAGAGACCCGTGTGGCGGGAGGAGAGTTTGGCGGAGAGGGAGGGACCTGGGCCCCAGGAACCAAGCCCCAGCCTCCAGTCCTAGGGCCTAGAAGAGGCGTTTGGACAGTATTGAGCTGTGAAACAAGTGAGAGAGCTCCCAGGCCTACAGTGTGGAGTATTAGGTCCCTTCCTACTCTGCTGAGGGCTGCTTAAGGTTTTGGGGCGGCAGGACGCTGAAAGGCGGTTCTGTCGGCGTGGGCAGAGGCCAAGCCGGTGGGAGATCAGTCTAGCCCAGAGGGTCGGAGGGGAAGCGCGAGAGCGGTCCGGAAGCTGCGGGCCCGCCTTTAATCCCAATTACGGGGACAAAGCGGGAGGCCAGGAACGAGCAGGCCCTGCGCAAGCCGGCCCTGACCGCGGGGACCGGGATAGGACCAGGGACGGGCAGGGGCTGTGGCTGAGCGGACGCTAACAGTCCCCCACCCCTCCACCCGGGCCGGAGAAACCGCGGTTGGCCAGTATACGTGCGCGAGCGGGCTCCGAGCGCGGGAACGGGGTGGACCCCGAGAAAAGTGGAGGCCCGCAGCTGAGACCACGCTGCTGTCCCTGCCCGGCCGGAGAAAACGCGAATAGCATTCATACGTGCACGAGCAGGCTCCGAACGCGGGGGCGGGGTAGAGTCCGGGACGAGCGGAAGTACGCAGCTCGGCGGAAGCCAGCAAACACGCCCGCCCCAATAAACCTTGGTTTCCGACCCTGCGCAAAGGGCCCTGGCCTCGAGGGCGGGGCTAAAGATCCGGACGGGCAAAAGCTTACAGCTGAGAGCACGTCAAAAGCCCCGCCTAACCCGCGGAACTGTAGTGAGCAGGCTCCGACTGCTGGTTCTGGGCGGAAGTCCGGAAATAGGCTGGGTCCGCAGCTGAGGAAAGGTGCTCACCTCTACCCTTGGTGCGAATCTTGTGGCTTCAATCACAGCCCCTCCCACGGAGGAGAGGCAGAAATCATAGCAAAAGCCACAGTGGGCCGGCGCTGGCAACGCTCATACCCAAACACCCTAGGCAACGGTGGAGGGGGTGGGGAGCCTGCAGATAGACTACACCTAGAGATCACAAAGGCAACACCTACTGGACGCCAGTGGCCACAACTTGCTTATACACAGAAAAAATGGGCAGGCAGAGGAATGCAAACCAAATGAACCAAGAGAAATCCCCAGAGAAGGACCTGAATGAACCAGATATAACCAAATTACCAGAAGCAGAATTTAGAATAATGATAGTTAGGATGCTCAAAGAAATTAGAGCAACAATGGATAGTCATTATGAACACCTAAATAAAGAGATAACAAGTATAAAAAATGAAATTGAAATAATAAAAAAGAATCAGACAGAAATGACAAATACAGTATCAGAACTGAAGACCACAATGGAAGGAATTAAAAGCAGGATGGATGACGCTGAGGATCGAATAAGCGAGTTAGAGGACACATTAAACAAAGGCACAGAAGCAGAGAAGAAAAAGGAAAAGAGACTTAAAAAATGTGAGGAAACTCTAAGGGAGCTTTGTGACAACATGAAGAGAAACAACATTCGCATCATAGGGGTGCCTGAAGAAGAGGAGAGAGGACAGGAAATGGAAACTTTGTTCAATCAAATCATAGCAGAAAACTTACCTAAATTAAGGCTGGGAAACACTCCACACATTCAAGAAGCACACAGAACTCCATTAAGGAGAAACCCAAAAAAATCTACACCAAGACACATCATAGTTAAAATACCAAAGCTAATGGATAAAGAAAAAATTTTAAAAGCTGCTAGAGAAAAAAAGACTATCACCTACAAAGGAGCCCCCATAAGGATGACATCGGACTTCTCAACAGAAACACTTGAGGCCAGAAGGGAATGGCAAGAAATAATCAAAGTAATGCAGAACAAGAACCTACAACCAAGACTACTTTATCCAGCAAGGCTAACGTTTAAAATTGAAGGAGAAATAAAGAGCTTCCCAGAAAAAGAAAGCCTCAAGGAATTCATAAAAACCAAACCAATTCTGCAAGAGATACTAAGGGGCCTCTTGTGAACAGTTTAAAGGGAGGAATGAATAGAGCAAAAGAAGAATATAGCTTTAAAGGATAAAATGGCAATAAACAACTACATATCAATAATAACCTTAAATGTAAATGGATTAAATGATCCAATCAAAAGACATAGGGTAGCTGCATGGATAAAGAAACAGGACCCATACATATGCTGTCTACAAGAGACACACCTTAAAACAAAAGATGCTCATAGACTGAAGGTAAAAGGATGGAAAAAAATATTTCATGCAAATGGAAATGAAAAAAAAGCAGGGGTAGCAATACTTATATCAGACAAAATGGACTTTAAAACAAAGGCTGTAGTAAGAGATAAAGGAGGACACTACATAATGATAAAGGGAACAATTCAACAGGAAGATATAACTATTGTAAATATCTATGCACCAAATATAGGAGCCCCGACATACATAAAGCAGACTTTGATGGATATAAAGGGCGAGATTATCAGCAATACTATCATAGTAGGGGATTTCAATACCCCTCTAACAACACTGGATAGATCCTCAAGAAAGAAAATTAATAAAGAAACAGCAGACTTAAAGGATACACTAGATCAACTTGATTTAATAGATATCTTCAGAACTTTTCACCCTAAAGCAGTAGAATATACATTCTTCTCAAGCGCTCATGGTACGTTTTCTAGGATAGACCACATGTTAGGACACAAAAATGGTCTCAATAAATTTAAGAAGATTGAAATCATATCAAGCATTTTCTCTGATCACAATGCCATGAAACTAGAAATTAACCACAAAAGAAAAACTGAAAAATACTCAAACACTTGGAAACTAAATAGCATGTTATTAAATAATGAATGGATTAACAATGAGATCAAAGAAGAAATAAAAAAGTTTCTAGAAACAAATGATAATGAGCATACATCAGCTCAAAATTTATGGGACAAAGCAAAAGCAGTTCTGAGAGGGAAGTTTATTGCACTACAGGCATATCATAAGAAGCTAGAAAAAGCTCAAATAAGCAACCTGACCCTGCATCTAAAAGAACTAGAAAAACAACAACAAATAAAACCCCAGACAAGTAGAAGGAAGGAAATAATAAAGGTCAGAGCAGAAATAAATGACATAGAGGCTAAGGAAACAATACAGAGGATCAATGAAACAAGAAGCTGGTTCTTTGAAAAGGTAAACAAGATTGATGAACTTTTAACTAGACTCACCAAGAAAAAAAGAGAGAGGGCTCAAATAAATAAAATTAGAAAGGACAGTGGAGAAATAACAACTGACACAACAGAAATACAAAGCATTGTAAGAAAATACTATGAAGAACTATATGCCAAAAAATTAGACAATCTTGGTGAAATGGACAAATTTCTTGAATCATATAACCTTCCAAAAATCAATCTGGAAGAATCAGAACACCTAAACAGACCAATTACAGCAAATGAGATCGAAATAGTTATCAAAAAACTCCCAAAAAAGAAAAGTCCTGGGCCTGATGGCTTCACAAGTGAATTCTATCAAAAATTCAAAGAAGAACTAACTCCTATTCTCCTCAAGCTATTTCAAAAAATTCAAGAGGAAGGAAGACTTCCAAACTCCTTTTATGAGGCAAGCATAATTCTGATCCCAAAACCGGGGAAAGACAACACAAAGAAAGAAAATTATAGGCCTATATCCCTGATGAATTTAGACGCTAAAATTCTCAACAAAATATTAGTCAACCGGATCCAGCAATATATGAAAAAAATCATACACCACGATCAAGTGGGATTTATTCTGGAGAGGCAAGGCTGGTTCAATATTCGCAAATCAATCAATGTGATACACCACATAAACAAAAGGAAGGACAAAAATCACATGATAATTTCAATAGATGCAGAAAAGGCATTTGATAAAATCCAGCACCCATTCATACTCAAAACTCTCAGTAGAGTGTGAATACAGGGATCATTCCTTAACATGATAAAGGCCATCTACGATAAACCGACAGCAAACATCATACTAAATGGACAAAGATTAAAAGCAATCCCCTTAAGATCAGGAACCAGGCAGGGTTGCCCACTTTCACCACTCTTATTCAACATAGTTCTGGAAGTCCTAGCTACAGCAATCAGACAAGAAGAAGAAATAAAAGGCATCCAAATTGGAAAAGAAGAAGTAAAACTGTCATTATTTGCAGATGATATGATATTGTATATTGAAAACCCTAAAGTCTCAGTCAAAAAACTACTGGACCTTATAAATGAATTCAGCAAGGTGGCAGGATATAAAATTAATACTCAGAAATCAGAGGCATTTCTATACACCAACAATGAAATATCAGCAAAAGAAATTAAGGAAACAATCCCCTTCACTATTGCAGCCAAAAAAATAAAGTACCTAGGAGTAAATTTAACCAAGGAGGTTAAGGACTTGTACTCAGAAAATTATAGAACATTGATAAAAGAAATCAAGGAAGATACAAACAAGTGGAAGCACATACCGTGCTCATGGCTAGGAAGAATAAACATCATTAAAATGTCTATATTACCCAAAGCAATTTATAAATTCAATGCAATACCAATTAAAATACCAATGACATACTTCAAAGATATAGAACACATATTCCAAAAATATATATGGAACCAAAAAAGAACACGAATAGCCTCAGCAATCTTAAAAAGAAAAAATAAAGCAGGAGGTATCACTCTTCCTGATATGAAGGTTTACTACAAGGCCATTGTACTCAAGACAGCCTGGTACTGGCATAAGAACAGGCACATAGATCAATGGAACAGAACAGAGAACCCAGAAATAAACCCACAGCTTTATGGACAACTGATATTTGACAAAGGAGGAAAGAACATACAATGGAGTAAAGACAGCCTCTTTAACAAATGGTGTTGGGAAAATTGGACATCTACCTGCAAAAAAATGAAACTAGACCATCAACTTACACCATTCACAAAAACAAACTCAAAATGGATAAAAGACTTAAATGTAAGCCGTGAAACCATAAGCATCTTAGAAGAAAACATAGGCAGCAAGCTCTCCGACATCTGTAGCAGCGGTATATTTGCCGATTTATCTTCATGGGCAACTGAAATAAAAGGCAAGATAAACAAATGGGACTATATCAAACTAAAAAGTTTTTGCACAGCTAAAGACAATAGGAACAGAATAAAAAGACAAACCACACAATGGGAGAACATATTCGACAGCACATCTGATAAGGGGTTAATAACTAAAATTTATAAAGAACTTATAAAACGCAACACCAGGAAGACAAACAACCCAATCAAAAAATGGGCAAAAGAAATGAATAGAAATTTCTCCAAAGAGGACATACAGATGGCCAATAGGCATATGAAAAAATGCTCAACATCACTAATCATTAGAGAAATGCAAATTAAAACCACAATGAGATATCACCTCACACCAGTCAGAATGGCACTTATCAGCAAAACAACACAGAATAAGTGCTGGCGAGGATGTGGAGAAAAGGGAACCCTTCTGCACTGCTGGTGGGAATGCAGACTGGTGCAGCCACTGTGGAAAACAGTTTGGAGATTCCTCAAAAAATTAAAAATCGAACTGCCTTTTGACCCAGCTATCCCACTTTTAGGAATATACCCTAAGAACACCATAGCACTGTTCGAAAAGAAGAAATGCTCCCCCATGTTCGTGGCAGCATTGTTCACAATAGCGAAGATCTGGAACCAGCCCAAGTGTCCGTCAGAAGACGAGTGGATTAAAAAGCTATGGTACATATATACTATGGAATACTACTCAGCCATAAGAAACGATGACATCGGATCATTTATAACAAAATGGATGTACCTTGATAACATTATACGGAGTGAAATAAGTAAATCAGAAAAATAGAAAAACTGAGAACAGCATGATTTCATACATAGATGGGACATGAAAGTGAGACTATGAGACATGGACAAGAGAGTGGTGGCTACGGGGTGGGGGGAGGGAGGGGAGGGTGGGATAGGGAGGAGGGGAGGGACACAGGGAAAACCAGATAGAAGGTGACAGAGGACAATATGACTTTTGGTGATGGGTATGCAACACAATTGAATGATAGGATAACTTGGAGATGTTTTCATTGTACATATGTACCCTGATTTATTGATGTCACCCCATTAGAATTAATAATAATAAAAAATATATATATTAAAAAAAAAAAAAAAAAAAAGAAGTAGGGTCTTGTTAATCAACTATGTGGTTTAGAGTCCCTCCCTTTCCTCTGCACCTGGCTGCTAGACTCTACTCTTAGCTTTGGCCTAACTTGTTATTGGAAATTCTTCTCATTAGTGACTTAGATGTTGACCGAATGTCCTGGATCCCATGGACATTTGGATTTGTTTTTGGATTATTCTCTTGGCTTAGTGATACAGACTTCTCCTTAGCTAAATGTACAAATGGCAAAATTTTTTATTCTCATTCAGCTGTATATTATTGCCTGGCTCCAACTATACAAGGGAGCAAATTTGGGTAAGATCCAGTGATTCCACTCCTAGGGCAGAATGCTGGTGCAAGCATGGTTTCAGAGTTCAGTTGAAATACTCAAAGTTGAGAATAAGAGTTCTAGTTTTAGAAACACTGTGCCTGACTGAATATGAGAACAGGGGCCGTTACAATTTTATTTACCTCTAGATCCCTAACATCAGTGTGGTACTTGGCACATGCTAAGTGGTCACTAAATATTTATTGAATAAACATGTGAATTAATGAGTGAATAGGAGAAGGCAGTGGTATTGGGCAGACTACACAAAGGGACATCAAAGGAAGGTCACTCAGATGATTAGGTTCCATTCCTTACACTCCAGATACTGGGTTTGCTGGAAGAGATCCATAAGAAACATCAATATCCCCACCAGAGGGTGAAGTGGAAGCACTAGACAGACTTCCTGCTTCTCATGGTCTGGCTCAGTAACTGAGAGCGAACTGGTTTGTGGATAGATTCAACAGTGAGGTACAAAAGGATTGATCCAAATTTCCTTCTGCTTTTAGTAGAAGCAGAAGATTGAGGCAGATTTGCAGCTGCTGTTTTTCTCTTTTCTTCAGCTTATTTCTGGACAAAGCTAACCATTTGCTTCAGTGTTTCACACAAGCCCACAGTTGGTCTACATACACATGGGGTGCCGCTGTAGGAACATCAGTGCCCTTTCTTTCATAACAAACTCGACAAGGCACTCTTACTGAAGTATTTGGGCATTTTCTTTCACCAGCCTCTGTCAACATGCTGTTCAACACCCTCACTACCTGTTCTTGCAGTTTGTGGCCTCTGACACTTTTGCTTATAGATTCTGTCTTCTCTTATATTTGTATCCTTGGTGTCTAGCAAAGTGCTGATACTCAAGGAATGCTTATTGAATGAATGGATAAATAAATGCATGACTTGAACACATATTGACAAGGTCAGTAGGGAAAGTGCTTGGCAGGCGCTATGTGGTTCTGCCATACAATGCTTTGTATGTAAACATCTATCAGAGACGTTATTTTTTCCCAATTTTATTAAGAAATAATTGACATACATCCTTTTCAAAGTTTAAGGTATACTAAATAATAGTTTGATTTATATATATTATAAATATATTGAAATGATTTATTAGGTTCAGCTAACACTCATCCTTTCATTAGATACAATAAAAAGAAAAGAAAAAATTCTTGTGGTAAGAACTCTTGCTAACAACTTTCCTATATATCATATAGCAGTGTTAGTTATAGTCATTTTATACATTACATCCTCAATACTTATCTTACAACTGAAAGTCTGAAACTTTTACTGTCTCCCACTCTTGGTTTCTGTTAGTAAACACAAGTCTGATCTCTTTATTTATGAGGGCATTGTTTTTTAATTCCACATATAAGTGAGATAATGCAGTATTTGTCTTCCTGTGACTTACTTCACTTCACTTAGCATAATGCCTCCCAGGACTATCCACATTATTGCAAATGGTGGGGTTTTCTCATTTTTTATGGCTAAATTATATTCATATATAGTATTTTCTTTATTCATTCATTTACTAGTGAATGCTTAGGTTGTTTCCATATATTGGCTGCACTGAATGTGGGGGTGCAGATGTCTTTTGCAGGTAGTGTTTTCATTACCTTTGACTATGTTGCCAGAAGTGGAATTGCTGAGTCATATGACAGTTCCATTTTTAATTTTTGAGGATTTTCCATAGTGGTTGTATTGATTTATGTCCCATCAAAAGTGCACAAGGGTCTCCTTTCTCCACATCTATGCCAGCGATTGTTATCTCTTGTCTTTTACATGAGAGCCATTCTGACAGGTGATATCTCATTGTGGTTTAAATTTGCACTTCTCTAATGAATAGTTACATTGAGCATCTTTTCATATACCTGTTGGATTTTTGTAAATTTTTGGAGAAAGGTCTATTCAGGTGCTTTGCTCACTTTTAAATCTTTCTTTCCTTTCCTTTCCTTCTTTCTTTCTTTCTTTCTTTCTTTCTTTCTTTCTTTCTTTCTTTCTTTCTTTCTTTCTTTCTTTCTTTCTTTCTTTCTTTCTTTCCTTCTTCCTCCTTTCCCACCCTCCTTCCTTCCTTCCTTCCTTCCTTCCTTCCTTCCTTCCTTCCTTCCTTCCTTCCTTCCCTCCCTCCCTCCTCCTTCCCTACCTCTTTCCTTTCTTCCTTCCTTCCTCACTTCCTTCCTTCCTTCCTTCCTTCCTTCCTTCCTTCCTTCCTTCCTTCCTTCCTTCCTTCCTTCCTTTTTCTTCTTATTGAAATGTATGTGTTCTTTATATATTTTGAATATTAACTCCTTATTAAAAATATACTTTGCAAATATATACTTTCCATTTTGGAGGTTTTCTTTTCATTTAGTTGATGGCTTCTTTTGTTGTGTAGAAGTTTTTTAGTTTGATGTAGTTCAATTTGTTTATTTTTATTTTGTTGGTTGTGCTTTAAATGTCATATCCAAAAAATTACTTCAAAGACATCAAGGAGCTTTATGTCTTTGCTTTCTTCTTGGAGTTTAATAGTTTTAGATCTTACATATATACTTTATTTAAAAAATTAACTTTAACAGAATGACATTAATCAATAAGAGTACATAGGTTTCAGGTAAACATTTCTATAGTATTTGAACTGTTCATTATGTTGTATACCCATCACCAGAAGCCAAAACATTTTCTATCATCTTATTTGTCCCTCTCTATACCCTTTCCAAATGCCCCTCTCCCCTCCCCCTTTCCCACATCCCTTTCCCCATGGTAACCACATTACTTTTGTCTATGCCCAAGTCTCAGTTTTAAATTCCACCTATGTGTGATATCATATAGTTCTTAGTTTTTTTCTGATTTACTTATTTCACTCAGTATAATGTATTCACGGTCCATCCATGTTGTAAATGTCACTATGTCATCATTTCTTATGGCTGAGTAATATTCCATTGTATGTATGTATCACATCTCTTTATTCAATCTTCTTTTGAGGGACACTGGTTGTTTCCATGTCTTGGCCACTGTGAATAATGCAATGAACATAGAGGTGTCTGTGTCTTTATGTACCAATGTTTTTGAGTTTTTGAAGTAGATACCAGTAGAGGGATTGCTGGGTCATGTGGCAATTTTATTCTTAATGTTTTGAGGAACCACTATACATATTTTCTGCAATAATGGTTGTACTAATTTGCATTTCCATCAGCAGTGAATGAGGGGGGTTCCTTTCTCTCCACAGCCTCTCCAACACTTGTTATTACCTGTCTTGTTGATAATAACCAATCTCACAGGTGTGAGATAATATCTCATTGTAGTTTTGATTTGAATTTCTCGACTAGCTAGTGAAGATGAGCATCATCTCATATATCTGTTGACCATCTGTATGTCCTCTTGGGAGAAGTGTTTGTTCAGGTCCTCTTCCCATTTTTAGTTGGATTGTTTGCTTGTTTGTTGCTGAGCATTGTGAGTTCTTTATATATTTTGGATATTAACCCCTTATTGGAGCTGTTGTTTGCAAATACCATCTCTCCTTTAGTTGGTTGCCTATTTGTTTTGTTGTCAGTTTCTTTTGCTGTGCAGAATAAGCTTTTTAGTTTGATATAATCCCATTCATTTATTTTTGCCTTTACTTCCCTTACCTTTGGGGTCAAATTCATAAATTCTTCTCTATGGCCAGGTCCATGACCTTAGTACCTATGTTTTATTCTTTTTCGGATCTTATATTTAGGTCTTGATCCATTTTAAATTTATTGTTTTGCAGGGGAACAAACTGTAGTCAAATTTCATTCTTTTGCATATGGCTTTCCAATTTTTATAGCACCATTTATTAAAGAAGCTTTTTTTCTCCACTGTGAGTTTTTGGCTCCTTTATCAAAGATGATGTGGTCATATATATGTGGTTTTATTTCTGGGCTCTCGATTCTGTTCCATTGGTCTATATGTCTGTTTTTCTGCCAATACCATACTGTTTTGATTATCAGTTCTATAGTATAATTTGAAGTCAGATAGTGTGATAGTGCTGGATTAATTTATATTCCTTAGGATTGCTTTGGCTATTTGTTCTTTTTTATGGTTTCATACAAACCTAGTATTTTTTTTTCTATTTCTTTAAAAAATGACTTTAAGATTTTTATGGGGATTGCATTAAAGTTGTATATAGCTTTGGGTAATATGACCATTTTAAATATGTTGATTCTTCCAATCCATGAACATGGAATATTTTTCTATTTCATTGTGTGTTTTTCAATTTCTTTTAATAATGCTTTATAGTTTACAGTATATAGGTCTTTCACATTCTTTGTTAAGTTTATTAGTAGGTATTTTATTTATTTTTTTGTTGCAATTGTAAAAGGAATTTTTTTTGAGTTTATTTTCTGAAGTTGTATTGTTGGCATATACAGGATTATGTCATCGCAAAAGTGATACTTTTACTTCTTTACTGATATGGATGCCCTTTATTTTCTTCTCTTGCCTAATTTCTCTGGCTAAAAATTCCAGCACTATGTTGAATAAGAGTGCAGAGAGAAGACAACCTTGTCTTGTTTTTGATTTTTGGAATAAGGCCTAAGAGGAAAAGCCTTCATTATTCACCATTTTGTATGATATTAGCTGATGGTTTGTTATATATGGCTTTTTTTATGTTGAGGTACTTTCCTTGTATTTCAATTTTATTGAGTGTTTTAAACATAAAGCTATGTTGTATCTTATTGAATGCCGTTTCTGCCCCTATTGATGAGATCATATGATTTTTACTTGTTTTATTGATGTGGTGTATTATCTTGATTGATTTTCATGTGTTGAACCATCCTTGTGCTCCTGGAATGAATCCCACTTGATTGTGATATATTATTTTTTAAAATGTGTTGCTGTATTTGGTTTGCTAGTATTTTGTTTAGGATTTTGCATCTGTATGCATTAGCAATATTGGTCTGTAGTTTTCTTTTTTTGTGTTGTTCTTGCCAGGTTTTGGTATGAAGGTTATGTTGGTTTCATAAAATATGTTGGGGAGTATTGCTTCTTCTTCCATTTTTTGGAAGACTTTGAGAGGATAGTTACCAAATCTTCTTTAAATTTTTGGTAGAATTCACTAGTGTTGCCATCTGGTCCTAGACTTATTTTTGAAGACGGTTTTGATAGTTGTTTTCATTTCCTCCCTGCTTATGGGTCTGTTTTTGTTTTACACTTCTTTGTGACTCAGTCTAAGAAGATTGTATAGTTCTATGAATTTATCTATTTCCTCTAGGTTGTTGAATTTGGTAGCATATAATCTTTCATATTATTCTATGATCCTGTGTGTGTGTGTGTGTGTGTGTGTGTGTATGTGTGTGTGTGTGTGTGTGTGTATATATATATATATATATATATATATATATATATATATATATATATATATATAGAGTCTTTGGTAATTCCTTCTCTTTCAATTTGGGTTTTGTTTATATGAGTCCCCTTTTTTCCTTAGTGAGTCTAGTCATTGGTTTATTGATTTTATTGATCTCTTCAATAACCAGCTCTTTGTTGTCTTAGATTTTTCTATAGTTTATTTGTTCTTTATTTCATTTAGTTCTGCTCTAGTTTTTACTATTTTCTTTCTTCTGCTGATTTTGGATTGTCTTTGTTCTTCTTTTCCTTAAGATGTGATTTAGGTTATTTATTTGGGATCTTTGTTTTTTCTTGACATGTCTGTAATGATATAAACTTCCTTTTTTTAAAAAAAAAATTTTATTTATTCATTTTAGAGAGGAGACACACAGAGAGAGAGAGAGAGAGAGAGAGAGAGAGAGAGAGAGAAAGGGGGAGGAGCTGGAAGCATCAACTCCCATATGTGCCTTGACCAGGCCAGTGCAGGGTTTTGAACTGGCGACCTCAGTGTTCCCAGGTTGACGCTTTATCCACTGCGCCACCACAGGTCAGGCCTAAACTTCCTTCTTATTACTGCTTTCACTGCATCCCAGAGATTTTGGTATGTCTTGCTGTCATTTTCATTTGACTATATGTATCTTTTGATCTCTGCTTTTATATATTTCTTTGACCCAGTCACTTTTTAGAAGTATGTTGCTAAATTTTTACATTTTTGTGGTTTTCTTTACTTTTTGTTGTTTTTTACCATTAAAGTCTTATTTCAAAAGCTTATGATCAGAAAATATGCGTGGTATAATATCAATCTTCTTGAATTTGTTGATGTTAGTTTGTGGCCCAACATATGGTCTATCTTTGGGAATGTTTCATGCACACTGGAGAAGAATGTATAATCTAACATTTTAGAATGAAATGTCCTGTAAATGTTTATTATGTCTATTTGCTCTAATGTGTTGATAAAGGGCAATATTTATTTAATGATTTTCTGGATGGATGATCTATATAAACTGTCAATAATGTGTTGAAATCTCCAAGTATGATTGTGTTTTTGTCTGCTTCTATTTTTAGATCAGTTAGTAGATGGCTTATATATTTTGGTGCTCTCTGGTTCAGTGCATAAATATTAAGAAGTATTATGTTTTCTTGATACAATGTCCCCTGTTTTTTTATGAAATGTTCATTTTTGTCTCAGGTTACCTTTGTTGTCTGAAGTTAGCATTATCAGATATGAGTATGGCTATATCTGATTTTCTTTGGATATTATTTGGTTGGAGAATCGTTTTTCAACCTTATATTTGAGTTTACTTTTGTCTTTGCTGTTTAGATGTGTCTCTTGAAGGCAGCGTATGGTTGGGGTTTTCTTTGGATCCAATTTGTTGTTCTGGGCCTTTTTATTGGTGAGTTTAGTCACCAATATTGATGCTTGAGGATTTCTTATAGCCATTTTATGTTTTGTTTTCTGAGACCTCTGTGTCTTGTTTGCTTCTTCTATTTTTGTTTCTGTCAGTTGTTTTTGTTTGGTGATATTCCATATTTTTCCCTTTAAAAAATTTTAAGCTGTTTCTTTTTTCTTTTTTTTAAATTAATTTTAATTAATTTTGTTCACATGGATTAAAGTGTCCCACTGAATATAATATCCTCCCTCCAACCCCCTTGTCCCTATTTACACCCCTTTTGCCCCCTCTCACTAACTCCCTCCCTACTTTCCTCTGGGATTTGCTGTCCTGTTATCTCTATCTCTGTGTTATGTATATATAATTTTATTAATCCTTTCACCTTCTCTGATCCCATCCTCTCATCCCTCTTCCCTCTGACAGATGTCCCTCTGGTCCCTGTGACTCTGCCTCTGCTTCTATTCCATTTGTCAGTTCACTTTGTTCCTTAGATTCCACATATAAGTGAGACCATATGATATTTGTCTTTCTCTGTCGGGCTTATTTCACTTAGCATAATAATCTCCAAGTCCATCAATGCCATTGCAAAAGGTAAGATTTCCATCTTTTCATGGTCACGTGGTATCCATTGTGTATACCACTGCTTTTTAATCCATTCATCCACTGATAGACACGTGTGCTGTTTCCAGAACCTGGTTATTGTAAACAATGCTGTAATAAACATGGTAGGTGCATATCTTCTTTTGGATCAGTTATTTGGTATTCTTAGGATATATTCCTAATAGGATAGCTGGGTCAAAAGGCAGTTTCATTTTTAATTTTTTGAGAAAATGCCATATTATTTTCCACAGTGGCTACACAAGTCTGCATTCCCACTAGCCGTGCAGGAAGGTTCCTTTTTTTCCACACCCTCTCCAACACTTATTGTGTGTTGATTTGTTAATGAACGCCATTCTGAAAGGTGTGAGGTGGTATCTCATTGTGGTTTTAATTTGCATTTCCCTGATGATTAATGTCGTTAAACATTTTTTTCATATACTGATTGACCATCTCTATGTTCTCTTTAGAGAAGTGTCTGTTCAATTCTTTAGCCCATTTTTTAATTGCATTGTTTACCTTCCTGGTGTTGAAGTTTTGAAGTTCTTTATTAATTTTGGTTATTAACTCCTTTTCAGATATATTGGTGAATATGTTCTCCCATTGTGTAGGTTGTCTTTTTATTTTGTTAATGATGTCTTTTGCTGTGCATAAGCGTTATAGTTTGATATAGTCTCATTTGTTCATCCTGTCCTTTATTTCACTTTCCCTTGGAGATATATCAGCAAAAATATTGCTATGAGAGATATTGGAGAGTTTACTACCTATATTTTCTTCCAAGATGTTTATGGTTTTGCAATTTACATTTAAGTCTTTTATTTATTTTTAGTTTATTTTTGTGAATGTTGTAAATTGGTGTTCTAGCTTCATCTTTCTGATGTACCTATCCAATTTTTCCAACACCATTTATTAAAGTGACTGTCTTTATTCTACTGTATGCTTTTACCTCCTTTGTCTAATATCAATCGACCATAAAGGCATGGTTTTATTTCTGGGTTCTCTGTTCTGTTCCATTGATCTGTATGCCTGTTCTTATGCCAGTACCATGCTGTTTTGATTACAGTGGCCTTGTAGTATAACTGAATATCAGAAAGTGTGATACCTCCCACTTTATGCTTCATTTTCAAAATTGCTGAGGCTATTCATGTTCTTTTTTTGTTCCATATAAATTCTTGAAATATTTATTCTATATCTTTGAAGTATGCCATTTGTATTTCAAAAGAAATTGCATTGAATTTATAGATTGCTTTGGGTAATTTAGACATTTTAATGATGTTTACTCTTCCCATACATGAACATGGTATTTGCTTTCACTTGTTTACATCTTCTTGATTTCTTTTATCATTGTTTTATAATTTCCCAAATAGAAATCTTTTACCTCCTTGATTAAATTTCCTCTGAGGTATTTTATTTATTTTTGTTGCAATAATGAAGGAGACTCTTTTTGTGTGTGACAGACAGAGTCAGACAGAGGGAAAGACAGGAACAGACAGAGAGGAAGGGAGAGAGATGAGAAGCATCAATTCTTTATTGCGTCATCTTAGTTGTTCATTGATTGTTTTCTTATATGTGCCTTGATGGCGGGGGAGGGGGCTACAGCAGACTGAGTGACTCCTTGCTCATGCCAGCAACCTTGGGCTCAAGCTGGTGAGCCTTGCTCAAACCAGATGAGCCTGTACTCAATCTGGTGGCCTCTGGGTCTTGAACCTAGGTCTTTCGTGTCCCAGTTTGACACTCTATCCACTGCACCACTGCCGGGTCAGGCAAGGGGATTGTTTATTTTTTAAATTCTGTTTCAGACTGTTAATTTTTGGTGTATAAAAATGCTACCGATTTCTGAATATTTATTTTATATCCTGCCACCTTGATGAATTCATTTATCAGGTCTAGTAGTCTTTTGACTGAGACTTCAGGTTTTCCTATGTACAGTATCATGTCATCAGCAAATAATGATAGTTTTATATTTTTTTTCGAGTGGGATGCTTTTTACTTCTTTATCTTGTTTGATTGCTATGGCTAGAAACTTCCTGAACTATGTTGAATAAGATTGGTTAAAGGGGGCACCCCTGCCTTGTTCCTAACCTTAAGGTGATTGCTTTTAATTTTTACCCATTGAATATGATGTTGGCAGTGGGTTTGTTATAGATGGCCTTTATCATGTTGAGGTATGTTCCCTGTATTCCCACTTTACTGAGAGTTTTTTTTTTATTTTTTTAATTTTTTTTAATTTATTTTTTATATATATATTTTATTATTATTAATTCTAATGGGGTGACACCAATAAATCAGGGTACATATGTACAATGAAAACATCTCCAGGTTATCTTATCATTCAATTGTGTTGCATACCCATCACCAAAAGTCAAATTGTCCTCTGTCACCTTCAATCTGGTTTTTCCTGTGTCCCTCCCCTCCTCCCTATCCCACTCTTCCCTCCCTACCCCCATCCCATAACCACCACTCTCTTGTCCATGTCTCATATTCTCACTTTTATGTCCCACCTATGTATGAAATCATGCTGTTCTCAGTATTTCTTTATTTCTGATTTACTTATTTCACTCCGTATAATGTTATCAAGGTACAACCATTTTGTTATAAATGATCCGATGTCATCGTTTCTTATGGCTGAGTAGTATTCCATAGTATATACGTACCATAGCTTTTTAATCCACTCGTCTTCTGACGGACACTTGGGCTGGTTCCAGATCTTCGCTATTGTGAACAATGCAGCCACGAACATGGAGGCGCATTTCTTCTTTTCGAACAGTGCTATGGTGTTCTTAGGATATATTCTTAAAAGTGGGATAGCTGGGTCAAAAGGCAGTTCGATTTTTAATTTTTTGAGGAATCTCCAAACTGTTTTCCACAGTGGCTGCACCAGTCTGCATTCCCACCAGCAGTGCAGAAGGGTTCCCTTTTCTCCACATTCTCGCCAGCACTTATTGTGTTGTTTTGCTGAAAAGTGCCATTCTGACTGGTGTGAGGTGATATCTCATTGTGGTTTTAATTTGCATTTCTCTAATGATTAGTGATGTTGAGCATTTTTTCATATGCCTATTGGCCATCTGTATGTCCTCTTTGGAAAAATTTCTATTCATTTCTTTTGCTCATTTTTTGATTGGGTTGTTTGTCTTCCTGGAGTTGAGTTTTATAAGTTCTTTATAAATTTTAGTTATTAACCCCTTATCAGATGTGCTATCGAATATGTTCTCCCATTGTGTGGTTTGTCTTTTTATTCTGTTCCTATTGTCTTTAGCTGTGCAAAAACTTTTTAGTTTGATATAGTCCCATTTGTTTATCTTGCCTTTTATTTCAGTTGCCCGTGGAGATAAATCGGCAAATATACTGCTGCTACTGATGTCGGAGAGCTTGCTGCCTATGTTTTCTTCTAAGATGCTAATGGTTTCACGGCTTACATTTAAGTCTTTTATCCATTTTGAGTTTGTTTTTGTGAATGGTGTAAGTTGATGGTCTAGTTTCATTTTTTTGCAGGTAGATGTCCAATTTTCCCAACCCCATTTGTTAAAGAGGCTGTCTTTACTCCATTGTATGTTCTTTCCTCCTTTGTCAAATATCAGTTGTCCATAAAGCTGTGGGTTTATTTCTGGGTCCTCTGTTCTGTTCCATTGATCTATGTGCCTGTTCTTATGCCAGTACCAGGCTGTCTTGAGTATAATGGCCTTATAGTAAACCTTGATATCTGGAAGAGTGATACCTCCTGCTTTATTTTTTCTTTTTAAGATTGCTGAGGCTATTCGTGTTCTTTTATGGTTCCATATAAATTTTTGGAATATGTGTTTTATATCTTTGAAATATGTCATTGGTATTTTAATTGGTATTGCATTGAATTTATAAATCGCTTTGGGTAATATAGACATTTTAATGATGTTTATTCTTCCTAGCCATGAGCACGGTATATGCTTCCACTTGTTTGTATCTTCCTTGATTTCTTTTATCAATGTTCTATAATTTTCTGAGTACAAGTCCTTAACCTCCTTGGTTAAATTTACTCCTAGGTACTTTATTTTTTTGGTTGCAAAGGTGAAGGGGATTGTTTCCTTAATTTCTTTTGCTGATATTTCATTGTTGGTGTATAGAAATGCCTCTGATTTCTGAGTATTGATTTTATATCCTGCCACCTTGCTGAATTCATATATAAGGTCCAGTAGTTTTTTGACTGAGACTTTAGGGTTTTCAATATACAATATCATATCATCTGCAAATAGTGACAGTTTTACTTCTTCCTTTCCAATTTGGATGCCTTTTATTTCTTCTTCTTGTCTGAATGCTGTAGCTAGGACTTCCAGAACTATGTTGAATAAAAGTGGTGAAAGTGGGCAACCCTGCCTGGTTCCTGATCTTAAGGGGATTGCTTTTAATCTTTGTCTATTTAGAATTATGTTTGCTATCAGTTTATCGTAGATGGCCTTTATCATGTTAAAGAATGATCCCTGTATTCTCACTTTACTGAGAGTTTTGATTATGAATGGGTGCTGGATTTTATCAAATGCCTTTTCTGCATCTATTGAAATTATCATGTGATTTTTGTCCTTCCTTTTGTTTATGTGATGAATCACATTGATTGATTTGCGAATATTGAACCAGCCTTGCCCCTCCAGAATAAATCCCACTTGATCGTGGTGTATGATTTTTTTCATATATTGCTGGATGCGGTTGGCTAATATTTTGTTGAGAATTTTAGCGTCTAAATTCATCAGGGATATAGGCCTATAATTTTCTTTTTTTGTGTTGTCTTTGCCCGGTTATGGGATCAGAATTATGCTCGCCTCATAAAAGGAGTTTGGAAGTCTTCCTTCCTCTTGAATTTTTTGAAATAGCTTGAGAAGGATAGGAGTTAGTTCTTCTTTGAATTTTTGATAGAATTCACTTGTGAAGCCATCAGGCCCAGGACTTTTCTTTTTTGGGAGTTTTTTGATAACTGTTTCGATCTCATTTGTTGTAATTGGTCTGTTTAGGTGTTCTGATTCTTCCAGATTGAGGTTTGGAAGGTTATATGATTCAAGAAATTTGTCCATTTCACCAAGATTGTCTAATTTTTTGGCATATAGTTCTTCATAGTATTTTCTTACAATGCTTTGTATTTCTGTTGTGTCAGTTGTTATTTCTCCACTGTCTTTTCTAATTTTATTTATTTGGGTCCTCTCTTTTTTTTTCTTGGTGAGTCTAGTTAAAGGTTCATCAATCTTGTTTACCTTTTTAAAGAACCAGCTTCTTGTTTCATTGATCCTCTGTATTGTTTCCTTAGCCTCTATGTCATTTATTTCTGCTCTGACCTTTATTATTTCCTTCCTTCTACTTGTCTTGGGTTTTATTTGTTGTTGTTTTTCTAGTTCTTTTAGATGCAGGGTCAGGTTGCTTATTTGAGCTTTTTCTAGCTTCTTATGATATGCCTGTAGTGCAATAAACTTCCCTCTCAGAACTGCTTTTGCGGTGTCCCATAAATTTTGAGTTGATGTATGCTCATTATCATTTGTTTCTAGAAACTGTTTTATTTCTTCTTTGATCTCATTGTTAATCCGTTCATTATTTAATAACATGCTATTTAGTTTCCAAATGTTTGAGTATTTTTGAGGTTTTTTTTGTGGTTAATTTCTAGTTTCATGGCATTGTGATCAGAGAAAATGCTTGATATGATTTCAATCTTCTTAAATTTATGAGACCATTTTTGTGTCCTAACATGTGGTCTATCCTAGAAAATGTACCATGAGCGCTTGAGAAGAATGTATATTCTGCTGCTTTAGGGTGAAAAGTTCTGAAGATATCTATTAAATCAAGTTGATCTAGTGTCTCCTTTAAGTCTGCTGTTTCTTTATTAATTTTCTTTCTTGAGGATCTATCCAGTATTGTTAGAGGGGTATTGAAATCCCCTACTATGATAGTATTGCTGTTAATCTCGCCCTTTATATCCATCAAAGTCTGCTTTATGTATGTCGGGGCTCCTATATTTGGTGCATAGATATTTACAATAGTTATATCTTCCTGTTGAATTGTTCCCTTTATCATTATGTAGTGTCCTCCTTTATCTCTTACTACAGCCTTTCTTTTAAAGTTCATTTTGTCTGATATAAGTATTGCTACCCCTTGTTTTTTTTCATTTCCGTTTGCATGAAATATTTTTTTCCATCTTTTTACCTTCAGTCTATGAGCATCTTTAGTTTTAAGGTGTGTCTTTTGTAGACAGCATATGTATGGGTCCTGTTTCTTTATCCATGGAGCTACCCTATGTCTTTTGATCGGATCATTTAATCCATTTACATTTAAGGTTATTATTGATATGTAGTTGTTTATTGCCATTTTATTCTTTAAAGCTGTATTCTTCTTTTGCTCTATTCATTCCTCCCTTTAAACTGTTCACAAGAGGCCCCTTAGTATCTCTTGCAGAATTGGTTTGGTTTTTATGAATTCCTTGAGGCTTTTTTTTCTGGGAAGCTCTTTATTTCTCCTTCAATTTTAAACGTTAGTCTTGCTGGATAAAGTAGTCTTGGTTGTAGGTTCTTGTTCTGCATTACTTTGATTATATCTTGCCATTCCCTTCTGGCCTGAAGTGTTTCTGTTGAGAAGTCCGATGTCATCCTTATGGGGGCTCCTTTGTAGGAGATAGCCTTTTTTTCTCTAGCAGCTTTTAAAATTTTTTCTTTATCCATTAGCTTTGGTATTTTAACTATGATGTGTCTTGGTGTAGATCTTTTTGGGTTTCTCTTTAATGGAGTTCTGTGTGCTTCTTGAACGTGTGGAGTGTTTCCCAGCCTTAATTTAGGTAAGTTTTCTGCTATGATTTGATTGACCAAAGTTTCCATTTCCTGTCCTCTCTCCTCTTCTTCAGGCACCCCTATGATGCGAATGTTGTTTCTCTTCATGTTGTCACAAAGCTCCCTTAGAGTTTCCTCACATTTTTTAAGTCTCTTTTTCTTTTTCTTCTCTACTTCTGTGCCTTTGTTTATTTTGTCCTCTAACTCGCTGATTCGATCCTCAGAGTCAGCCATCCTGCTTTTAATTCCTTCCATTGTGGTCTTCAGTTCTGATACTGTATTTGTCATTTCTGTCTGATTCTTTTTTATTATTTCAATTTTATTTTTTATACTTGTTATCTCTTTATTTAGGTGTTCATAATGACTATCCATTGTTGCTCTAATTTCTTTGAACTTCCTAACTATCATTATTCTAAATTCTGCTTCTGGTAATTTGGTTATATCTGGTTCATTCAGGTCCTTCTCTGGGGATTTCTCTTGATTCATTTGGTTTGCATTCCTCTACCTGCCCATTTTGTCTGTGTATAAGCAAGTTGTGGCCACTGGAGTCCAGTATGTGTTGCCTTTGTGTTCTCTAGGTGTGGTCTGTCTGCAGGCCCCCCACCCCCTCTGCCGGTGCCTAGGGTGGTTGGGTATGAGCGTTGCCAGCCATGGCCCACTGTGGCTTTTGCTGTGATTTCTGCCTCTCCTCCGTGGGAGGGGCTGTTACTGAAGCCACAATACTTAGCACCAAGGGTAGAGGTGAGCACCTTTGCTCAGCTGCGGACCGAGCCTATTTCCGGACTTCTGCCTAGAACCAGCAGTCGGAGCCTGCTCGCTACAGTTCCACGGGTTAGGCGGGGCTTTTGACGTGCTCTCAGCTGTAAGTTTTTGCCCGTCCGGAGCTTTAGCCCCGCCCTCGAGGCCAGGGCCCTTCTGCGCAGGGTCGGAAACCATGGTTTATTGGGGCGGGCGTGTTTGCTGGCTTCCGCTCAGCTGCGTACTTCCGCTGTCCCGGACTCTACCCCGCCCCCGCATTCGAAGCCTGCTCGCGCACGTATACTGGCCAACCGCGGTTTCTCCGGCCCGGGGGGGGGGGTGTGGGGGGCTGGTAGCGTCAGCTCAGCCGCGAGCCCCATGCCCGTCCCTGGTCCTAGCCCAGTCCCCGCGGTCAGCGCCGGCTTGCGCAGGGCCTGCCTGTTCCTGGCCTCCCGCTTTGTCCCCGTAAGTGGGATTAAAGGCGGGCCCGCAGCTTCTGGACCGCTTTCGCGCGTCCCCTCCGACCCTCTGGGCTGGACTGAGCTCCCACCGGCTTGGCCTCTGCCCACGCGGACAGAACCGCCTTTCAGCGTTCTGTTGCCCCAAACCCTTAAGCAGCCCTCAGCAGAGTAGGAAGGGACCCAATACTCCACACTGTAGGCCTGGGAGCTCTCTCACTTGTTTCACAGCTCAAAACTGTCCAAACGCCTCTTCTAGGCTCTGGGACAGCAAGCTGGGGCTTGGTTCCTGGGACCCAGATCCCTCCCTCTCCACCAAACTTTCCTCCCGCCGGGCTGCCGTTTGCTCCGGGGAGCTGGGCAGCCCTCTTCGCGTTTTCGCTATTCCTACCAGTCTCATTGTGGCTTCTACTGTGTTCCTTGGTTGAAGAGTCCACTTAGTTTAGTTCATAGTTGGTTTATCCAGATGATGGTTCTTTAAATTGAGTTATAATCCACTTTGCTTCTGGGTGTTGGAAGTTGGTACGTCTGCCTACTCCATCGCCATCTTGCTTCCCCCCCTGAGAGTTTTGATCATAAATGGGTGCTGGATTTTATCAAATTCTTTTTCTGTATTTATTGATACAATCATGTGATTTTTATCTTTCCTGTTTTTTATGTGATAAATTACATTGATTGATTTGCAAATGTCATATCAGCCTTGTCTCCCCAGAATAAATCCCACTCGATTATAATTTATGATTATTTTCATGTATTGCTGGATTTGTTTTGCTAATATTTAGTTGAGAATTTTAGCATCTAGGTTCATCAGGGACACTGGCCTATAGTTTTTTTTTTTCTTTGTAATATCTTTGCCTGGTTTTGGGGTGAGGATAATGCTTGTCTCATAAAAGGAGCTAGGAACTGTTCTCTGCTCTTGAATTTTTTGAAATAGCTTGAGAAGGATAGGTGTTATTTCTGCTTTGGATGTTTGGTAAAATTCATCTGTGAAGCCATCTGGTCTGGGTCTTTGGTTTGCTGGGATTTTTTTGGTAACTGTTTCAATTTCATTTGTTGTAATTGGTCTATTTAGATTTTCTGACTCTTCAAGATTGAGTTTTGGAAGATTATATGTTTCTTGAAATTTGTCCGTTTTACCTAGGTTGTCCAATTTTTTTGGCATATGGATCTTTATAGTATTTTCTTACAATCCTTTGTATTTCTGTGGTGTCAGTTGTTACTTCTCCACTTTCATTTTTAATTTTATTTATTTGAATTATCTAAGCTGTGTATTTCTGTAGTGGCTTTTTTGTGGGTAGTTATCACTAAATTATTAAGGAGAATAATGTTTATATGTACAAGAATACTTTGTTTTATGACTATTTCTTTCTTCATCTTTTTTGTTACTGCCATTCTTTGTTCTCTTCCTTTTTGTGTTATTATTGTTACAGATTATCTTTGTTTTTATTGTAAATTTTTAGAGGTTTTAGTTGTAGTTTTGACTTGATTTTTTTCTTTGTATCTGGTTGAACAAGCCCTTTGAGTTTTTCCTCCAGTGGGTGTTTTTTGGTGATAAATTCCCTCAGCTTTTGTATATCTGCAAAAGCTTTTATTCTGTTTTATATTTGAAGTATAACTTTAATGGATATTGTATCCTCAACTTCTTAACTGGTAATTACTGTATTTTAGTACTTTGAATGACTGGTTCCACTATTTTCTGGACTATAGAGTTTCTGCTGAAAAGCCTGATGATAACCTAATTGGCTTTCTTTTATATGTTCTGTTCTTCTTTTTCTTCACTGCCTTGAGGTTCTTTCTTTGTTATTGATTTTTTTACTATTTTATTATGATATGCCTTGGAATAGGTTTGTTTTGGTTGAAGTAACTTGGTTTTCTATTTGCTTTTTGAATTTGAGGCTCTAATTCTTTCTGTAGTCTTAGTAAATTCTCATCAGTTATATGTTTGAATAGGTTCTCCATTTCATTCTCCCTCTTTTCTCATTCTGATATACCCATTATTCTCACATTGCTTTTTCTGCTGGATTCAGGCAATTTTTGTAGAATTTTCCCAGTTATTTTTAATTCTTGAGTCTCTCTCCTCTTCTCTCTGTAGAATCACAGAAGCCAAAGATTGAAATACAAAAGAAAAAGAAGTAATAAAAGCAAAGAACACCCACAGATGAATAAAAAATATAATAATAAAAAATAAAATTCAAAAGGTAAAGAATAAAACAAAAAATATTAAGAATAATAATAAAAAGAAGACCCCACAAAATAAAGAAAAAATAAATTTTGGTTTTGAGAGGTTACTGTTTTCTTTCAGTAGGTTTTGCTGTTTTAAAAATTTAGTTCTGTAAAATTTCTGAACTGTCTTTTGCTGAGATGTTGCTGCCAAAATGATGTTGGTGGAACCATGGTTATTTTATGGCTTTGACTTTATGGCTTTAGCTTTATGGTTTTATGTCTCTAGCAATAGCATTCTCAAGCCTCCCAGTGCTCCTACCCACATCTCAGTAGACCAGGAAACCAGATGCAGAGCACCTCTGTTTTTCAGGGGAAAGAGTGTTTCTGGAGAGCTAGCTATAGGGTTTGTCTCTACCACTCTTTGTACTCATTAGGTGAGAGAGGCAGGATCTGGAAGGCTGGAGGGCTTTACTTTGGTTTTCTTTGTCTCTGCTGAGTGTGGTCTGCAGGTCCACTGAAGGTAGACTGTGGGAACACTGACAGTGACCCCTCACTTTGCTACTGCTTTGGTCCAGTCTTCCTCCCTCTGCACCTCTATTTCACCACTTCTCCTGGCAGAAGGAGATCCTGTTACTTTGGCTTTTCCTCCTTGTACTTCTCATACAAAGCCCAGACAGCTCAAGCTTCTCTCCTCCCCATAGTTGGGTAGACAAAATAAAATTAGTTTTGTCTCTCTTCTTCTTCTGATATACCCATTATTCTTGTATTACTCTTCCTGATGGAGTCAGACAGTTCTTGCAGAGCAGTGGTTCTTAACCTTTTTGAGGTACTGAACCCATCAGTTTCATATGCGCATTCACCGAACCCTTCTTTAGTGATAAATAAGGTATGATTTTTTTTTTCCAAATTCAAGACATAGGTATATGTTTTTTTATTGGTGCACAAAATGAGCCGTGCATGAACATCACCTCGCTCAAAGAACAAAACCAACAAAGTGCATGAACTCACAACAAATTACGGTATTACTTTATTCTGGCCTCTGCGGCAGAGGCTTCTCCGAACCCCTGAGACCGACTCATCGAACCCCTAGGGTTCGATAGAACCCAGGTTAAGAACCACTGTTGTAGAGGTTTGTCCATCCGTCCATCCTCAAAGCTGACAGTGAATGAGTTTTATCCGTCCTCAAAGCTGACAGTGAATGAGTTTTATCTTCTGCTCCCCTTTTCAGTCCATTTGGTATGCAGATCTTTCAGGCCTGCCTCTGAGCCCACCTGGGGTTCTTTTGCTACATTATTGGTGTTCAATTTGTTGATGTTTCAAGGGAAAAGATAAGGAGTATCTCTCATGCCACCATTACTTTTATGTATTTTTTGACATTTTAACAATAATTCTTCCAATTTATGGTGACAGAATACCTTTATATTTCTCTGTGTCTTCCTTGATTTCTTTCATCAATGTCTTGTAGATTTCTGAGTAGAGCTCTTTTACATCCTTAGTTAAATTTATTCCTAATTATTTTATTGTTTTGATATTATTGTAAATGGGACTGATTTCTTTCTTTTTCAGCAAATTTGTTGTTACTATATAGGCACTGTACTGATTTTTGTATGTTAATTTTGTATACTGCAATGTTACTGATTCATTGAAGAGATCTAGCAGTTTTTTGGTTGAGTTTTCAGAATTTTCTATATACAAAATCATGTCAACTGTAAATAAAAACAATTTTACTTCTTCCTTTTCAATTCAAGTAACTTTTATTTCTATTTCTTGTTTTATTGACTTCTGGTACTATGTTGAATAGGAGTAATGACAGTGGGCACTCTTGTTAGAGTCTTTATTTTTAATCTATTTTTCATCTTACATTTTCTAAATTGAGTTCTCAAGACTTTTCACTTTCTTTATGTTATGTCTATAGTCATATTATTTTGTGTTTGAATAAAGCAAGCATTTAATTATTGTTAAATTTTTTAAATGAATAGAGAAGGTTTGTACATCATCTTAAAAAATAAAAATAAAAATCTTTAGTGAATATGAGTCATTTTGATTCACTCAAAAATAAAAATATTGAAAAATTTTATTAAACAATATTTCCTTGACTTATAATTTTGAAATTTTTATGCTAAATATTATTTGTGTTACTATTGAAAAAATTACATTTCAGTTAATTCAGCATAGATAATGAATGTAAGTGACTAAATTGCATGCTTGAATGGGAAGCTTACTGTTGAACATAAAAAAATAATGAACAGAAATAGCACAAGTAATCGCACCCCAAATTTGTATCTCTAATTTTAATAATTTTTTCCAGCATCTCACCCTAAGTTATTTAGCAAGTAATAGGAGAGCAGAATGGACTAACTAGACTGACAAATTCTCTAGTCCTTGTTCACCTGCCCACAGGTCCTAACCTGCAATACAAAGGCCAAGATTGCAGTGGGAGGCATAAAGAGAAACAGAGATTCTGGTCAATTCACAAATTGCCCAGTCAGCTCCTGAAATAATTGAATCAGCTGTAACAAACCTGCCTTTTTTATCAGGCATGAATAATGGTGGGTGTCAATTCAGCATTTTAAAAAAATGTCTCAAAACCATCTCCAACCATATTTCTTTTCTATTACTTAAAAAAAATAAAGAATTAACTTTTGTCTTTTTGATCCTGCATACATTTTATTTTTATCTAGAGAAATAAAAATCTTAAGAAAAGTTCAGCAAATGAACAAATAGAATTTTTTTTTCACCCCAGTGTGACATCAGGGATAAGTATATTTATCTTTTTTCATTTTCTTTTGCATCTGAGAAATGAAAGAACTAGTTCTGATTCATTACTTGCAAATGCATTGGAGATTTACAGTTCTGTCAGCAAAAATTATATAAAATAATTGGTATTTGCAATTGCATGCTCCCCTTACATTTGGTGGAGGCAAATTCCTTTGTTCTCTTGGCCAGAGACAGGGCCTCTGTTGTGCTAAATGAGGTGTAGTGTGAGAAGTGTGGAGAAGAATAGCAGAAACCAAAAATAGGTCAGATAACTCTGTATTAGAAAGGAAAGGATACAAAAGGCAAAGAGATGCAAGGGCTAAGGCAGGGAGAGAGGGAGACAAAGAGAAATTGAATAAATATAAGGGGGTGAGTATGATGAACAGGTACTGAGATGAGAGGCAGATTTCAGAGGCTCCATGGTGCTCAGGCCAGAATCTGCAAAGCCTGGTTTTATGCAGGTTATACTATTAATTTCAGAGAGGGTTCAGCATTCACAAGAGTCTGACAATTCTTACAGCTAAACATACTGCTCACAACATTAGGATATTTCAAAATAAATATGAAGCGATAAAATATCCCTAATGTTTGCAAGCAGTATATATACAAAATTTTCATGGCTTTGTTTTTTCCTCCCCTTAGGTCTTTACTGTATTTTTGCATTATCTTTCATTCTCTTGAGCATTCACAAAACAACAATGATGAATAACTACAGATTATAACATACAGTTAGTTCTGTTGAGGATAAAATTTAATTTTTATAGTCTGAAATTGGAGTGGTTCCTCTCAGGAACTCATAAGTATAATTTTCCCTTTAAGATATTTTTATTTATAAATTTTCATCAGTTGAGAATGTAGCGTGGTGTTGGGCAGATAAAATATATTATGCTCACTTTGTTAAAGATGGCGCTGCCCACATGGAAGCCCTTCACCCAGGTGATATTATTTGCCCTTATGCTTGGGATGGCTGTGGGGGAAAAGCTGTAATGTAAGCAGGCTGGGTCGTTATAGCTTAAGGCTTTGTTTTAAGAGTAAGCTTTTCCCCACGCCCTTGACTGATTGGATGATGTGGGGTGATGCACTCTCCTGAGGAATCCCATTATGCCTCAGATGGGTGACTTTGTATCAGAGACTTCCTTGTCTGTAGATTGGATTAAGGGTTTGGATTTCTACAGTATAAAGTGGGGCAGGCCGGGAGCTTGTTCTCTTGGTTCCTGGGATTAGTATAAAGAGTAGAGAAGATTAAGGCCACATGGAGACCAGAAGAAGCAGCTAAGATGGCAGAGTGCTGAAGGAGAAGCCAGTTTGTGCAGAGTTTGTGCTGGAGGAGATGGGGAACATAGGTGAATAAGTCTGGTGAGCTAGAAACCTTTGATTCTAGGAAACTCGGATAAGTCAGTAGCTTTGTGAGCACTGAATGTGTGGGTTTTGGAGCCCAGTGTGTGTTTTTGCTTGCCCGCCGGGTGCAAGCTAGAATTAAAGCTGATGGTTCACCAGTTCTTGGCTCCGTTGTTTTATTACCAACTGTCCGAATCCAATGCAAACCTGCACGGGTCAGGCTGCTGTGATGGTGGCCCTGACTATTGGCTTTACAGGTGGTTAGCAATGGGGTGGTCAAGTGGAAAATCAGAGCCCCAGTCTTTGTCTGGGATCGCCCACATGGCCAGGTGCACGGAAACTACACTTCCCATAAACCTTTGGGAAAAAAGCGACTGTCCATTCAGCCAGTGAGATATCCATACGTCATATTAGGTAGACGACCCCGGAACGGCCTCTTTAAAATCTGGCGCCATGCGGTCCGCGGCATGCACGAGAGAGAGATTCCTGGTGTCCATCACCTGTGCCAGTGAGTCCCGACCGAGTAATGCTCTGTACCAAATAAAGCCTCAATAATTAAGACTTAATAACTACGCTGATTTTATTCTTTCTCGGCGGGGAAAATACCTTACAGAAAAAGCTTCAATGGGAAAATGAACTAAGTCATGGTCTGTACTCTGAGAATGTTATTATGCATCAATATTAATGTGACTTTGAAACTACAACAGTGCAAGTATCTTTCCAATTTTTTTTCTGAAACCAGTTTTTTTCCACTATTTTTAAAATACTTTAAAAATATGTATTTATCTTATTTTTAATCCTTTCCTTGTCATTAATTCTGTTTTGTTCATTAGATATTTTTGCTCTTGCTGGTGCCTCATTTTTCATTTTTTTTAAAGTTTCTGTACAATAAAGTAACATTTCTCTAGTGCATACACAGGGCTTTGTGTACAGTAAGTTTACGTTTCTGTATTAATGAAATGTAGACTAGTCAAGTTTCCCAACTAGTTTTAGAGGACAGTGGGTATGATGGCTTCTTGGTGTGTCAACTTATCTGGGTTTTGCTATGGTCCTTAGTTATTCAATCAAACACTAATTTAGGTGCTATACTGAAGGAATCTTGCAGATTAAAGCCCATAATCAGTCAACTTTAAGTTAATCAAAGAAAAATTTTCCTGGATGGGTCTGACCTAATCAAATGAGCCTTTTCAAAGAGGCTTTCCCTGGGCTCAGAGAATTTAACAGCAGCTGGGTGTACATTTGCTCTCTCTTTCTCTGCATCTTGTGTTTGCAGACTGCTTATAACTTCCCCTTCTTGATGGCCTGTCGGCAATAAGCTTCATCTTGGGGCTCCAAACTGCTCATGTTTTTGTTTTTGACTGTCTGTGGACAGGATCTTCAACCTGTGTCTATGAGTAACAGCCTGCTCATTACTTCTTTTAAAAAAATCTTTATTTTTAATGATTTTAGAGACAGAGAGAGAGGGAGAAATGAAGGGAGAGAGAGATGCATCAACTTGTATGTACCCTGGCTGGGGATACAACCTGTGACCTTAGTGAGCCAGAACAAGAGAGAGTTTGAAACCCATTGCTGGCCTGGCCCAGTTCACTAGAGCTGGAGGGAGATGAGTTCAGGTGTTAGGCTTCAACACGCGCATTTTCCTGGAGTCTCTTCTTGCATGTGTCTCTGGGAAGTTATGGAGGTGGACTGATGGTGGTGCTGGAGGAAGTGGCTTCCATATGGCTGTCATGACAAACAGATAGTCTTGCATTTAGGGACTCAGAATCCTGGCATCTTTTAAACACATAACTAACAGAAGGATGTCCTAATTCTGGAGCATAAACTGGGGCAACAGAAAAGCCTATTTATTTATTTATTTTTAAAATTTTATTTTATTCATTTTAGAGAGGAGATACAGAGTGAGAGAGAGAGAGAGAGAAAGAGAGAGAAAGGGGGGAGGAGCTGGAAGCTCAACTCCCATATGTGCCTTGACCAGACCAGTGCAGGGTTTTGAACTGGCGACCTCAGTGTTCCCAGGTCGACACTTTATCCACTGCGCCACCACAGGTCAGGCCCAGAAAAGCCTATTTAAAGATGCATTTAACTTAGTCCTAATCCTCCGACCTTTGCTTTATAAGAGCAAAGTCAACAGAAGAGTAGATTACCTAGTCTTCTTCTGAGGATCTATTTTATTTGACTGGTAGTAAAGAATGGCTCTGAGGAGCACTGTGCTAGAGCAGTGGTTTTCAACTGTTTCCACTGCATGGCATGCATAAACTACTGAAATTCTACGGCACACCAAAAAAACAAAAACAAAAACAAAGCAAAGCAAAAACAAAAAAAAACTCAAAACTTTTTTTTGCTGATTTGACATAAAAGGGGATAATTTTGATTCACTCACATCAGACAGCTGTTGTGTTGGCACATTGGTTGAAAATTGCTGTATTAGGGAGATTTAAGGGAATGTAAGGAGTTTACAGGAAGTCCTCAAGTTATGACAGACTCAACATATGACATTTTGAGTTTATGATACTCCCATAAAAATAATTGAGACATGAGTGTTTTGGTTTACACCTTAGGCAATCCTGACTTACCTGACCCAGTATCTCCAGCTTTCTCCTCCTCTCCTACTTCCTCCTCCCAATAGGCTGGTCACTCTCTCTTACCTTGCAGTGCCCCTTTCAGTGTGCAAGCCAACCGCAGGAATAAAGGGAAGGAATTTTTTTACACTAATTTTTGTCATTGTTTCTGTTACTACAGTATAGTATATTTATGTCCTTTACTTTTTTCTGTGGCTTAGTTGTGTTTTTATGTTCTAAATTATGATTTCACAACTGTGTTAGGGTAGGTAAGTGACTTAGGTTAGAGTGTGTTTCGACTTCCCCAAAAATTGGTTATGTCACTGTCATAGAAATGGAACTATGTCATAACCTGAGGACCCCCTGTATCCCAGTATTAAAATGTTCCTTCTTGAATATGGTAAGGTTTGTAACACTTCTAAATCACTGTCGAGAAAACAAAAGGATGTGTTACTAGGTAGTATTGAATAAAATACACAGAGCAGGATGTTTTAATATTAACCTATGTTTTACCTCCAGGAATAGCAAATGATGAAACAGTTGTATTATGCACCCCAAAATTGTAGTTTATTATAAAAGGCCTTATAAGAGAAGTTTTATTTGAATTATAAGGCATTTCTGAACCTCATGAATAAATAGGAGGAGGTGTAGTCTTCTATGATACAAAAAGCTGCTGATTAGAATTATTTTTTCAGAGAGGGAGAGAGAGAGAAAGAGAGAGAGAGAGAGAGGCAGGCAGGAAAGGAAAGAGATAGGAAGCACCAACTGATAGTTGAGGCACTGTAGTTGTTTATTGATTGCTTTCTCATATGTGAATTGACTGGGGGGCTCTAGCCAAACCAGGGACCCCTTGCTCAAGCCAGCAACCTTGGGCTCAAGCCAACAACCTTGGGCTTCAAGCCAGCGACCATAAGATCATGACTATGGTCCCGCACTCAAGCTGGTGAGCCTGTGCACAAGCTGGACGAGGCTGTGCTCAAGCTGGGGACCTTAGGACTTCGAACCTGGGTCCTCAGCATTCCAGGTCGATGCTCTATCCACTGCACCACTGCCTGGTCAGGTAAGAGCTGCTGACTACAATTGCAGTTCCCATTAAAAGGAGTATAAGTGAAATAATTATGTTTCAACTGTCATATCCTAAGGGTGAATGAGTCATGAGGAGTGATTAAATTGAAATCATGAACCCAGTAATAATCACTATGTATCTATCCCCTGTGATGACCTCACTTTTTCTTCCTCAGGATTTAAGCTTTTGCAGACATTTATCATGATATCAAAATAACTGATAACAATAATAGTGTGATTAAATATGTTATTAGAGTTTTCACCATAAAAGTATTCTTAGAATGATATTACTTTGTAAATTAAAATATTAAACAGAGGGCAAAAGGATTAGATGAAGGCAGCAAATTCTTTGACAGTAAAAAAACCCCCATAGATCAGCAACAATGAGATTTTGTAGTAAAAACACAAGTGCAGCAATGATAAGAACAATGCTTTGCAAAGTGATAGGACATACATTTGAATCAGGACAACTCTTCACACAGAAAGTAATTGGAACATTATGAATGTTTACTTAAAGCAGTTATTATTTTGACCTGATAATCCTGAACAATTGGCAAAAATGGGACTGTGTTTGAGCTCATAAAATAAAGATTCTACTTCAAGAAATTATGTATCTTCAGGGAAATATGACTCTGAAGTCTGCTTATTTCTGACTTTTTTGGAGTTCCCTTGGTTTGGGTCACAAAGACAGTCTGAACTTTTAATGTGAGGATTTATATAAACATTAACTGCTATTTATCCCTGCAGCTAGTAAAAGAGAAACACTTCACCTGACAGACTTGGCTGGCTGATGTCTATAGGTTTTCCATGAGTTAGTGATGCTCTGCAACCTTATGAGCCTTTTAGGATCAACATCGATGTGGAATAAGGAACAAGAGCAAGAAATGAATGGAGAGACAGACAGGCAAGTTCAGAGTAACTAATCTGGAGATAGCCACTCAGGTACATGGAGACACAAAAGGCACGAGATGTGTCAGAATTAAGCCACAGACATGGACGTGAAAGACAAGGGCGCTATGTCAGGAGGAGATAGTGGTATAAAGAAAGTGGAAACTTCCAAGAAAGAAACCATGAACACATTTGCAGAAGTGTGTGTTTATGTGTATTCTATGTGCACATGTACTGCAGGAAGTTTTTGTCCGTAGTTTAGAATGACTTTATTGTCCCAAACCACTAAATACTTTCCTTTTATTGAAAGACTCCTAATGTTTTGATTTAAACTTTGTTAGCCTTTTGAAGAAGAACCTGGAATGAGAGAAGAGGGTGAAAATTGGTGGTTGAGTACTGGTGGTGAGGCAGTGTGGGATGGAGAGGCAGTGTACTAGTCTCACCCCCTTTACCTTTGGGCTCAAAGTTGTTTCCAATCAAACGTGTCCTGAGAATTTTATTAAAAAATTAATTTTAAAGAGAGAGAGAAAGAAAGGGGGAGAGTGAAAGAGAGTGAGAAAGATTTGTTGTTCCACATATTTATGCATTCGTTGGTTGATTCTTGTATGTGCCTTTACTGGGAATCAAACCCATAATCCTAGCATATAAGGACAATGCTCTATCTAACTGAGCTACCACGCCAGAGTCAGAGTTCTGACATGGCTCTCACAGACTTGCTGCACACATTTGGCTCATTCATAATCAGGTGTTTTGGAAAGCAAGCCCTTTTTTATCCTGCACTCTTCTTATAGCAGGACAAAGAACTTTGTAAATCCAGCCCCAACTTACCCACACACTTGCTCACCAAATTCTCTCCACAAAATAGGAGGGAAGGGTTTCTTTTTTTCATTTTCTTTTTAAAATTTTATTAAAAAAATTCAATTTAACAGGGTAACATTTATCAATAAGGGTACATAAGTTTCAGGAAAACATAACTACAGCATTTGAACTGTCAATTATGTTGAATACCCATCACCCCAAATCAAATTATTTTCTATCACCTTATATTTGTCCTTCTTTACACCTCCCCCCCATCTACCTTCTCTACATCCCACTCCCCCTGGTAACCA
This sequence comes from Rhynchonycteris naso, assembly GCA_037038555.1. Taxonomy (NCBI): domain Eukaryota; kingdom Metazoa; phylum Chordata; class Mammalia; order Chiroptera; family Emballonuridae; genus Rhynchonycteris; species Rhynchonycteris naso. Next base: position 154,471,927 of record CM072996.1, on the reverse strand, counting down.
CTTCACTTTTGTCTACGTCCATGGGTCTCAGTTTTATATCCCACCTATGTGTGAAATCATACAGTTCTTATCTTTCTCTGATTTACTTATTTCACTCAGTATAATGGTCTCAAGTTCTATTCATGTTTCCGTAAATGTCACTATGTCATCATTTCTTATGGCTGAATAGTAATCCATTGTGTACATGTACCACATCTTCTTTATTCAGTCCTCTATTGAGGACACTTGGATTGTTTCTATGTTTTGGCCACTGAGAATAATGCTGTGATAAACATGGGGTGCATGTGTCTTTATGTACCAATGTTTTTGAGGTTTTGGGGTAGATACCCAGTAGAGGGATTGTTGGGTCGTATGATAATTCTATTCTTAATTATTTAAGGAACCATCATAATTTCTTTAATAATGGTTCTATTAATTTGCATTCCCACCATTAGTGAATAAAGGTTCCTTTTTCTCCACAGCTTCTACAACACTTGTTATTACCTGCCTTGTTGATAATAGCCAACCTAAGAGGTGTGAGGTGGTTTCTAAATGTAGTTTTCATTAGCATTTCTCCAATATCTAGTGAAGATGAGCATATTCTCATATATCTGTTGGTCATTCCTCTTTGGAGAAGTGTCTGTTCATCCTCTCCCCATTATTTAATTGGATTATTTACTTGTTTATAACTGAGTTTTGTGAGTTCTTTGTATACTTTGGATGTTAATTCTTTATCAAAGCTATTTTTTTAAAATATCATCTTCTATTTAGTTGGCTGCCTATTTGTTTTGTTGACAGTTTCTTTTACTGTGTAGAAGCTTTTTAGTTTAATATAGTCCCATTCATTCATTTTTGCCTTTACTTTTCTTGCCTTTGGGATTAAATTCATAAGTTGTTCGCTTCAGCCAAGGTCCATAATTTTAGTACTTATGTTTTCTTTTATGTGATTATTGTTTCCGATCTTATATTTAGGTCTTTAATCTATTTTGAATTAATTTTTGTTCAGGGTGACAATCTGTAGTCAAGTTTTATTCTTTTGCCTGTGGTTTTCCAATTTTTTTCAGGGTATTTATGGAAGAATTCCCTCCATTGTGTGTTTTTCATTCCTTGGTGGAAGATTATTTGCCTATATATGTGATTTCATTTCTGGGCTCTCAATTCTGTTCCATTGGTCTGTATGTCTGTTTTTCTGCTAATACCATGCTCTTTTGATAATTGTGGTTCTATAGTATAATTTGAAGTCAGGTAGAGTGAAACCTCTGACTTCTTTTTTTTCCCTCATGATTGCTTTAGCTATTCAGGATTTTTATGGTTCCATATAAACCTGGTAATTTCTGTTAAAGATTATTTTTTAAATGACATTGGAATTTTGATGGGGTTTGCATTAAATTTCCATATTGCTTTGTATAATATGGCCATTTTAATCATGTTGATTCTTCCAATTCATGAACATGGAATATTTTTCTATTTTATTGTATCTTTTTCAATTTCTTTCAATAATGCTTTGTAGTTTTCAGTATATAGATTTTTAACATCCTTTGTTAAGTTTATTCCTAAGTGTTTTCTTTTTTTGTTGTTGCAACTGTAAAAGGAATTATTTTTTTGAGTTCATTTTCTGAAGTTTCATCTTTGGCTTGCAGAAAAGCAATAGACTTTTGTGTATTGATTTTGTATCCTGCAACTTTACTGTATTGGTTTATTGTTTCTAGTAGTTCCTTGGTGGAAACTTCGGGGTTTTCTATTTACAGGATTATTTCATCTGCATATAGTGATACCTTTATTTCTTTTCCAGTAAGATGCCTTTTATTTCTTTCTCTTGCCTGATCACTTTGGCTAAAACTTCCAGAACTATGTTGGATAAGAGTGAAGAGAGTGGGTGGGCTTGCTTGTTCCTGGTTTTAGAAGAAAAGCCTTCATATTTTTACCATTTAGTATAATATTTGACGATGGTTTGCCATATAGGGCCTTTATTATGTTTAGGTATTTTTTTTCTATTTTGATTTTATTGAGTGTTTTAAACACAAAGGCATGTCGTATCTTACCTAATGCCTTTTCTGCATCTATTAATAGGATCAGATGATTTTTGTTCTTTGTTTTGTTGATATGGTTTATTGCATTAATTAATTTCTGTATGTTGAACCATTCTTGTGCTCTTAGAATAAATCTCACTTGATTATAGTATATTATCTTTTTAATGTGTTGTATTTAGATTTGCTAGTATTTTGTTTAAGATTTCGCATCTGTGTTCATTAACGATATTGGTCTGTAGTTTTCTTTTTTTGTGTTGTCCTTACAAGGTTTTGGTATAAAGGTTATGTTGACCTTATAAAATGTGTCAGGGAGTATTACTTCTCCTGTTTTTTGGAAGACTTTGAGAGAATAGGTACCAAATCATCTTTGGATGTTTGGTAAAATTCACTAGTGTAGCCAGCTGGTTCTGGACCTTTGTTTTTGCGAGGTTTTGATAATTGTTTCTCTTTTCTCCCTGCTTATAGTTCTATTTAGGTTTTCCACTGCTTCATGACTCAGTGTAGGAAGATGATATAGTTCTTTGAATTTATCCATTTCCTCTAGGTTGTTGAATTTGGTGGCATATAATCTTTCATAATATTTTACTACAGTCTTTTGTATATCTGTGATGTCTGTAGTAATCTTACATCTTTTTTTTGTGGATTTAGTTTGTGAGTCCTCCCTCTTTTTTCCTTAGTGAGTCTAGCCAGGGACTTCTTGATTTTATTACTGTTTTCAGTGAACCAGCTCTTTGTTGTATTAATTTATTCCATAGTTATTTTGCTCTCTATTTTATTTATTTCTGCTCTAATTTTTATTATTTCCTTTTCTTTTGCTGACTTTGGGTTGCCTTTGTTTTTCTTTCTCTAGTTCCTTAAGATGTAATGTTAGATTGTTTACTTGGGATTTCTCTTGTTTCTTGATATAAGCTTGTAATGATATAAACTTCCCCCTTATTACTGCTTTTGCTGCATCCTAGAAATTTTGATATGTTGTGTTGTCATTTTCATGTTTCTGTATATATCTTTTGATCTCTGCTTTTATTCATTTCTTTGATCCTGTCACTTTTTAGAAGTCTTGCTTAATTTCCACATTTTGGTAGGTTATTTATTTATTATTATTATTATTTTCTTTCTTAAGTGAGAAGTAGGGAAGCAGAGAGACTCCTGCATGTGTCTGACCAGGAGCCACCCTGCATGCCCACCAGGGTGCAATGCTTTGCCCTTCTGCAACATCGCTCCTTTGCAATTGGAGTCATTCTAGCACCTGAGGTGGAGGCCATGGAGCCATCCTCAGCACCCAGGCCAACTTTTGCTCCAATGAAGTCTTGGCTACAGAAGGGGAAAAGAGAGATAGAGAGAAATGAGAGGGGGAAGGTTGGAGAAGCAGATGGGTGCTTCTCCTGTGTGCCCTGGCTGGGAATCCAACCTGGGACATCTACATGCCGGGCTGATGCTCTACCACTCAGCCAACAGGCCAGAGCCTACTTTATTATTATTTTTTTATAGTTGAAGTCTTATTTCAAAGGCTTATGATCAGAAAATATGCTTGATATAATTTCAATCTTTCTAAATTTGTTGATGTTAGTTTTGTGGCTCAACATATGGTCTATGCTTGAGAATGTTCCATGCACACTGGAGAAGAATGGGTAATGTGACATTTTGGAATTATATGTCCTGTTAATGTTTATTATTTCTATTGGGTCCAATATATTGATAAAGGCCAATATTTTTTTTTTTATAATTTTAATTTGTGGTTACATAGATTCAAATGTCCCACTGAATATATCTTTTCCATCCCCTTATTTCCTTTGGCTCCCCCATGTCCCTTCTCCCCAATTCCTTTCCCCTTTAAGATTTGCAGTCCTTTTCTCTATAATGATATGTTATGTATATATAATTTCATTAATCTCTTTCCCTTCTCTGATTCTATCTTCTCTTCTACTTTCCCTCTGACCACTATGGCCAATATTTCTTTATTGATTTTTTGTTTGGATGATCTATCTAAAACTGTCAATGATGTGTTGAAATCTCCAAGTATGATTGTGTTTTTGTCTCCTATTTTTAGATCAGTTATTAGATGTCTTATATATTTTGGTGCTCCCTGGTTTGGTGCACATATCTTAAGAAGTGTTATGTGTTCTTGATACAGTGTCTCTTGTATCTTTATGAAATGTTCATTTTTGTCTCTGGTTACCTTTGTTATCTTGAAGTCAACATTGTCAGTGATGAGTGTGGCTACACCTGCTTTTCCTTGGTTATTACTTGTTTGGAGAATCATTTTCCAACTTCTTCTTTTGAGTTTACTTTTGTCCTTGCAGTTTGGATGTGTCTCTTGAAGGCAGCATATAATTGGGTTTTGCTTTTTGATCTAGTCTTCTACTTTGTGCCTCTTAATTGTTTACATTTAGGGTAATTATCGACAGTTGTGGATTTATTATAGCCATTTTATGTTTTGTTTTCTGGGTGCTTTGGGTCTTGTTTGGTTTTTCTATTTTCTGTTTCTCAGGTTGGTTTTGTTTGGTGATATTTCATACTTTTTTACTGTGTTCTTTTTCTCAGCTGTATATTTCAGTAGTGACTTTTTCACGGATGGTTACCATTAGATTAAGAGCAAAATGTTCATATGTACAGGAGGCCTTTGTCTTATGAGTGCTTCTGCACTCCACCCTCTTTTGCTATTGCAGCTTTTTAGCCTCTCTCCTTTTATGTTATTGTTCTCACAAATTATCCTTGTTTATATTGTGACCTTGTAGGAGCTTTTACTTGTAGTTTTGTTTTGTTTTATTCTTTGTGTCTGGCCAAATAAACTTTAGTGTTGCCTGCAGTGAAATTTTTCTGGAGATAAATTTTCAGCTTCTGTATTTATGTAGAAGTTTTATTCCACTTTCATTTGTAAAAATTAACTGAAGGATATAGTATTCTTGCTGGTAATTCCTGTCTTTCAGTACTCTGAATGCTTGGATCCCCTTTCTTATGTCTTGTAAAGTTCTTATGTCTGCTGAGAAGTTTGATGATAACCTAATGGACTTTCCTTTATATGTTAAGATATCCTTTTCTCTAGATGTCTTGAAGATTCTTTCTTCATCATTGATTTTTGACAATTTTATTACAATGTGTCTTAGAGTAGATCTCTTTGGGATGAGGTAACTTGGCATACTGTGTGCTTCTTGGATTCAGGGCTCTAGCTCTTTACATAGGTTTGGGTAGTTTTCATCAATTATTTGTTTGAGTAGGCTCTTCATTCCCTTTTCCCTTCCCTCTTCTGATATACTCATTATTCTTATATTGATCTATCTGATGGAATCAGACAATTCTAGTAGAGCTCTCTTAGTTCTTTTAATTTATGAGTCTTTGTCCTTTTCTTTCTGTAGCATTTCTCAATTGCCTGTCTTCAATGTTACTGATTCTTTCTTTTATCTGGCTTGTTTTATTAGCCAAATTTGCTATCTCAGTTTTCAATTTATGTATTGACTTCTTATCTCTGTTTTTAAAGTTTCAATATTTTTGGTGAGGTTTTTTTTATTTTTTATTTTTTTTTAGCTTATTAAGTTGCCTATTGGTGTCTCCTTGAATCTTTTTGAGTATTTTTAGAACTTCAATTTTGGATTCTCTACCATTTAACTCTAAGGTTTCCATGTAATTGAGATTTATTTTTTCTGGAGATTTTTCATGTTCTTTTCTGAAGTAAGTGTCTATCTTGTGTAGCTATGATATTTGATTTCATATCTCTTTATGGCATTTGAATGTGGTGTTAACATTCCTAAGAACAAAAAACTTATTAAAAATAAAAATTAACAAGAATATAATAAAAAATAAATATTTAAAATATTATGCCAAGTAAAAAGGAAAAAAATCACAGAAAAAATGTTCAAAAACCAAAAGTAAAAAACATCAAAACACCCCCCAAAATTAAGTATAATATATATATATTAAAGAAAATGAAATTCAAAAGAGAGAAAGAGAAAACAAGTATAAGAAGAAAAATAAAAAAGGATAAAAATAAAAACAAAAAGAATAAAGGAAATATAATTTTTGGTTTTGAGAAGTTTCTTCCAGTAGTTGTCGTATTACACATTTCAGCTCTGAAGTTTTTAGGCTGTTCATCATTGCTGTTGCAATGATGTTGGTGTGGCCACAGTTGCACTGGTGGGTGAGACATGTGTGAAAACTTTATTGTTTCTGCTTTATGACTTTGGCTTGTTAGCTTTATGGCACTAAGAATGGCGAGCTCAGGCTTCCACGCGCTCCTTCCCATGTCTCCACAGATCTGGAGACCAGATCTGGGACACCTTTATTCTTCAGAGGAGAGTGTGGCTCTGGAGAGATAGCTGGGGCATTTGTCTCTGCCACAACTATCTGAAGGAGGTGAGGTGAGGGAGGCAGGATCTGGGAGACTGGGGCCACATTTTTGTTTTCACTATCTCTGCTGAGTGCAGGCTACAGACAGACTGTGAGAACACTGGTTGTGACCTTTTTCTCTGGCCACTTTTATTTATTTCTGCCTCTGCCCCTTTATCTTTTCGCTCTTCATAGAAGAAGGAGACTAGTCACTCCAGGTTTCCCTCTCTGTCCCTCTTAGACAAAATCCAAACAGCCTAAATAAACATCCCTTCTTTCTGTAGTTTGGCAGAGAAAAAAAACTCCAGGTTTGTTTCCTCCTCAGAGCCAACTGAAGATGCATTTTTTATTTTGCTCCTCTTTTCAACCCATTCCACCTTTAGTCCATTTAGTGCATGAATGTTTAAAGCATGCCTGTGAGCCCAGCTGAGGTTTCTTTGCTGTGTTACAGTTGTTCAATTTGTTGAAATTTCAAGAGGACAGATCAGGAGTATCTCTCATGCTATAATTACTCTGAAATCATCTGGGAAATGTCTCTTAATTCAAACTGTTTATTGAATAAGTGAATGAATGAATGAATTTCTTATCTTCTGCTAACTCATTGAATTTAACCATTTTCAAAATCTTATTCTAAACTTTCTTCCCCACTTTTCCCCTTAGAACATCTCTTCTTTGTGTTTATAGTACCATATGTGTGACCTCCAGTTATATTCTTCAGAATTGTTCTCTCAAAATTTAGATCTGAATTTTCAATTGTTTTTTGTATTCCCTAATAGTTTTAAAATTCATCATGTCCAGATGGAATTAATGTTCTTTAAGTCTGATCTTTCTTTTCCCTTTTACTGTTTCTTAAACTTTATGATCTTACTGTCCCCTTTATTGAACGAATCTAAACTTCTTCTGTCATTGCAAAAGTTTTCTGCATCCAGTTTTCCTGCATACAGTTAGTCAAGAAATCACATTCATTTAGCCTCTTCAAGATTTATAACTCATCCCCTCTATCCCATTCCCATGGATACTGCCTTAGTTAAAAACCTCATTATTTCTATATTGTCATTTTAATTGCTTTCTAAAACACCCATGGCTATGTCATCTACCACCTGAAGTGCTAAGTAGAGATGCATTAAGATAGAACTTGTTTCTGGTGCTCTGCCTCTTTGAAAAGTTCAAAGCAGCCCACTCTTCAAGGATGAGTCATGCTTTTCATTTGAAGATGTTCTACAAAACATACAACTAAAAAATCCTTTAAAAATTCAATATATTCTAGAGATGAAGGTGCTTCTGATTTAATTCAAAATGACCTAATTGTCTTGGTGAGAGATATTAATATGTTGACAAGAATTCCTTCAGGTCCTCTCCTTCCCAGAATGAATTTTTTAAGGGCAACATTCAAAATCAAGGTCAGCTCACAAAGGGATTATTTGCCATGGTAGCAGATAGAGGTTTTAAACCAGTCTGACTCTGAAATTAAAAAATATTTGAATGTAAAAATTAGCTATAGTTAATTTCATTAACAATTACAATACATATAATTCAAAGAGGCCTAGTGACCTTTATTTTTCTTAAAGTAGTACTCATAGATGTCTGAAATGGTGGTCTGAAGGCACTTGGCACAACAGAAGGAATTTCCAGACCATTGGAGGGCTATCTTCTTTTGCTTTTACAATATATGATACTTTTTGTTTACTATTATTCATCACTATTCTGGTACCCTTTGCTTCATAGACTTTTTCTCCTTTATAGGGTTTCCTAGTTCAGAATAGCTTTTAAAACATGTTTGGTTTAATGAATTAAAATATTTCATTGACTAGAGATTTTGCATTAAATGAATGTTTCTGTGTTTTATTTTAAGGTTATGGTACACATAAATACAGTGTATTTCAGCAACTCAACCAGGCACCTAACCCCAAACTGAAAGCCATTAAAAAATGTTTACTTTGGTGTCCTGGCTAGTGGCACAGTAGACAGAGCACTGTCCTGAAGTGTTGGATCACCAGTTTAAGCCTGGGGTTGCAGATCCTGAGGGTGCTGGCTGGATCCTAAGGACATCAGCTCAACCCCAAGGACACTGGTTTGAGCTCAGTTCAAGGCACATATGAGAAACAATCAATGGCACAAAAATGAAACAAGAAGTTGATGATTCTATCTCTCTCCCTTCTTTCTCTCTCTCTCAAAAAAAGTTTGACTTGTGTCTAGTAAAAAAGTGACTCTTTAAAATGAGGGGAGTTTTGGTTTTGATAAAGAGCTTGTTTTTCTTTAATAATTAAAAATATAAACTTATAAGTACTAAGGAATCCACTTTGAAAAAAGAAAGAAGTGATAGGATTCTGAGTAGAGAGGGGTTAATTCCCTGCTATGTGATTTGGTTTCAGGAGTGCAAGACACAGAAACAAACATGTTTGTAAAGTTTCCTCAAGGACTCAAGAGTCCCTAAGTGTAGTGTGACTGGGAAGCTGAAATATGAGGTCACCATCTGTGCCTTTCATTAAGCATGGAAAACTGCCTTTGCTTAGTCCAAGGCATGAGGATGCATGTCTCAAGGAATTATGTTTGTTGATGCTTGCAGACTCAAAATATTACACACCTTAAAAAGCCAAATTATAGATTTATACAATTTTAAACATGTCACCTATCAAAATTTGGTTTTACAAAACAAGAATATCAGAAACTAATAATTTGTTTTACTAAAGAATTCACCATAAGAATATTTAAAATTCAAACTCCCTAAGCATGTTTTGAATGTGCTAGATTTACATAATTGCAACTACTCAGAATTATCAGGATTTAGCACAGAATAAGGACACTCTCTAGTAACATATATAAACTTGGTATGAATTTGCTTTTGTGTAATAATAATCTTCACTTTTTGCAGGCAACTTGTAGTACCTTCTCACCTGACTGGGCCATATGACTTGGCTTTGGCCAGTTGTAAATGCGATGCAAACAAGGGTTTAAAAAATCTGTGTGCCTAGGTATGTGCTCTCTTAATACCTTTGCCTTGTCATGAGAATGAACACAAGCTAGCTGACTGGAAGATGGGAGACATGAGGAAGGGCCAAATTATCCCAATTGTATAAGCTGAGGCCACCCAAGATCAGCCAACCCTAGCAGAGCCAACCTGTAAAGCCAATAGTCGCGGCTACCTATACAGCAGTCTGGCTCAAGCAGGTTTACATTTGATTCAGACATTTGGTAATGAAACAATGGAGCCAAGAACTGGTTTGCCATTAGCTTTAATCCAAGTTTGCACCCAGCAGGCAAGTAAAAACACACACTGGGCTCCAAAACCCACTCATTCAGTGCTCACAGAGCTACTGACTTATCTGAGTTTTCTAGAATCAAAGGCTTCTAGCTCACCAGTCTTATTCACCTCTGTTCCCTATCTCCTTCTCTCTGCACAAATTCTGCACAAACTGGCTTCTTCCTCAGCACTCTGCTATCTTGGCTGCTTCTCCTCTACTCCACGTGGCCTTGATTTGCTCTTCTCTCTAATGCCAACCTAAGGAACCGAGAGAGCAAGCTCCCAGTCTCCCCCACTTTATAGTGTAGAAATCCAAACCTTTAATCCAATCTACAAACAAGGAAGTCTCTGATACTGTTGGACAGATAAAATATATTATGCTCACTTTGTTAAAGATGGCGCTGCCCACATGGAAGTTCGTTGATATTAATGTGTGTTCTGGAACAGGCTATGGGCAGGTTGGGTCATCATAGCCTAAGGCTTAGTTTAAGAGTAAGCTCTTCTCCACGCCCTTGACTGATTGGATGATGTAGGGTGGTGCACTCTCCTGATGAATCCCATTGTGCTTCGGATGGGTGGCTTTGTATTGGAGACTTCCTTGTTTGTGTAATTGGATTGGAGGTTTTGATTCTACATTATAAAGTGGACAGACCAGTAGCTTGCTCTCTCTTGGTTCCTGAAGTATTAGAGAGGAGAACAGATTAAGGCCATGTGGAGAAGAAGCAGCCAGGATGGCAGAGTGCTGAGGAAGAAGCCAGTTTGTTAAGAGTTTGTGCAGGAGGAGATGGGAAACAGAGGTGAATAAGTCTGGTGAGCTAGAAACCTTTGATTCTAGGAAACTAGGATAAGTCAGTAGCTTTGTGAGCACTGAATGTGTGGGTTTTGGAGCCCAGTGTGTGTTTTTGCTTGCCCGCCGGGTGCAAGCTAGAATTAAAGCTGATGGCTCACCAGTTTTTGGCTCCTGTGTTTCATTACCGACTGTTCGAATCTAATGTGAACCTGCATTGGCCAGGTGGCTGTGATAATGGCCGTGACTACTGGCTTTACAGATACAAAGTCACTTATCTGAGGCATAATGGGAGGATTCTTCATGAGAGCGCACCACCCCACATCATCTAATCAGTCAAGGGTGTGGGGAAAAGCTTACTCTTAAAACTAAGCCTTAGGTTATACCGACCCGGCCTGCCCACAGCCTGTCCCCTAACACACATTAACATCAATGGAATTGAACGTGGGCAGCGTCATCTTTAAGAAAGTGAGCATAATATATTTTATTTGCCCAACACAACTCATAGACATGAAGAGGACAACTACAGTGCAGTCATGAGTGTACATAGCTAGGCCTGATTGAGCTCAACCTAAAGCAACTGAACCCTACAGACCATGAGCTAAATAGATATTTTTTATTGTATGGTGTTGGACAGATAAAATATAGTATGCTCACTTTGTTAAAGATGTTGCTGCCCACATGGAAGCCTGTCACCCAGGTGATATTATTTGCCCTTATGCTTGGGATGGGTGTAGGGGAAAGGCTGTAATATAAGCAGGCTGGGTCGTTATAGCCTAAGGCTTAGTTTTAAGAGTAAACTTTTCCTCACACCCTTGACTGAATGGATGATGTAGGGTGGTGCACTCCTGAGGAATCCCATTATGCCTCAGATGGGTGACTTTGTACCAGAGACTTTCTTGTTTGTAGATTAGATTAAGGGTTTGGATTTCTATACTATAAAGTGGGTTTCTATTGGTTCCTGAGGTATTAGAGAGGAGAGCAGATTAAGGCCATGTGAGGCCAGGAGAAGCAGCCAAGATGGCAGAGTGCTGAGGGAGAAGCCAGTTTGTACAGAGTTAGTGCTGGAGAAGGAGATGGGGAACAGAGATGAATAAGTCTGGTGAGCTAGAAACCTTTGATTCTAGGAAACTCAGATAAGTCAGTAGCTTTGTGAGCACTGAATGAGTGGATTTTGGAGCCCAGTGTGTGTTTTTGCTTGCCCGCCTGGTGCAAGCTAGAATTAAAGCTGATGGCTCACCAGTTCTTGGCTCCATTGCTTCATTACCGACTGTCCAAATCTAATGTGAACCTGCATTGGCCAGGCGGCTGTGATGGTGGCCTCGACTACTGGCTTTACATATGTCATTGAAAATTTGTGATTATTTGTTATGTAACATTATTGGGGTAATAGATAATCAGTGTTGCAAAGTCTGTGTTACTATTCATAATTTATATAAGAAAAAAGAGGTTCAGAAAGGTTAATTGATGTACCTAAAGTAACATAAGTAAGTGGTTAGGTGAGTGTTGGCCAGATAAAATATAATATGCTCACTTTGTTAAAGATGGCGCTGCCCACATGGAAGCCCATCACCCAGGTGATATTATTTGCCCTTATGCTTGGGATGGGTGTGGGGAAAGGTTGTAATGTAAGCAGGCCAGGTCGTTATGGCCTAAGGCTTGGTTTTAAGAGTAAGTTCTTCCCCACACCCTTGACTGATTGGATGATGTAGGGTGGTGCACTCTCCCGAGGAATCCCATTATACAGAGACTTCCTTGTTCGTATAATTGGATTAAAGCTTTTGATTCTACAGTATAAAGTGGGAGAGACCAGTCGCTTGAGCTCTCTCTCGGTTCCTGCTATTGCTATTGCAGGGGCCTCCCTGATCCCTTGCCCTCCATGGGAAAAGCTGGTTTTCTGCTTCTCCCTTGTCTTCTCTTGTGGCTTGCCTGTCTTGGTGAGACACCAATAAACAGAATGTCCTACCATCCTCTGAATCTGCCATTTCTTCACCGTCAGCCCGAATCCAATGGGAACCTGCATGTGAATGGCCACGATGGCGGCTCCTGGCCTTACAGTGAGGATTTGGCTAAAACCCTCCTGATTCCCCTTGAATTATAATGAATGAGAAGTGGAGCCAAAAAAGGTGATATGATAAGTTTATAATCTTTAAAATAAGTTTAAGCTTCTCTTGGCCCTGGTACTGATCCTTTAAAAATATGGTCAAATATGAAAAGTGTAAAGCCAGTAGTCGCGGTCAGGATCACAGCTGCCTGACCCATGCAGGTTCGCATTTGATTCGAACAGTCGGTAATGAAACAACGGAGCCAAAAACTGGTGAGACATCAGCTTTAATTCTAGCTTGCACCCAGCGGGCAAGCAAAAACACACACTGGCCTCCAAAACCCACACATTCAATGCTCACAAAGCTACTGACTTATCTGAGTTTTCTAGAATCAAAAGTTTCTAGCTCACCAGACTTATTCACCTATGTTCCCCATCTCCTCCAGCACAAACTCTTAACAAACTGGCTTCTCCCTCAGCATTCAGCCATCTTGACTGCTTCTCTTGGCCTCCATGTAGCCTTAATCTGCTCTCCTCTCTTCTACCTCAGGAACCAAACTTCCAGAGCAGAGAAAGGAGAGCAGATAAAGGCCATGTGGAGGCCAGGAGAAGCAGTCAAAATGGGAGAGTGCTGAGGAAGAAGCCAGTTTGTGCAGAGTTTGTGCAGAGAGAAGGAGATGGAAAACAGAGGTTGTAAAGCCAGTAGCCAGGGCCACCATCACAGCAGCCTGGCTCATGCAGGTTCGCATTAGATTTGGACAGTTGGTAATGAAACACAGGAGCCACGAACTGGTGAGCCATCAGCTTTAATTCTAGCTTGCACCAGGCGGGCAAGCAAAAACACACACACTGGGCTCCAAAACTCACACATTCAGTGCTCACAAAGCTACTGTCTTATCCGAGTTTCCTAGAATCAAAGGTTTCTAGCTCACCAGACTTATTCACCTCTGTTTCCCATCTCCTTCTCTCTACACAAACTGGCTTCTTCCTCAGCATTCTACTATCTTGACTGTTTCTCCTGGCCTCCATGTGGCTTTACTCTGCTCTCTCTCTTCTAATACTAATCCCAGGAACCGAGAGAGAGCAAGCTCCCTGTCTGCCCCACTTTATAGCATAGAAAATCCAAACCTTTAATCTAATCTACAAACAAGGAAGTCTCTTGATACAAAGTCACTCATCTGAGGCGTAATGGGATTCCTCATGAGAGTGCACCACCCTACATCATCCAATCAGTCAAGGGTGTGGAGAAGAGCTTACTCTTAAAACTAAGCCTTAGGCTATAACGACCTGGCCTGTCCACAGCCTGTCCCAGAACACACATTAATATCAACAAACTTCCATGTGGGCAGCACCATCTTTAACAAAGTGAGCATACCATATTTTATTTGCCCAAAATCCACCCCTATGCTCACTTTACTACCCACAATCTATACCACTGGTATTCCTGTACAAGGAAATTAGGCACATTACACAAATTACAATAGCATGACAAATCATACAATTTCAACAATTACAAAGATACACTTCACCAGTCTGTGAACACTTTGCCAAAAGCACAAAATGTCTTCAGCCTTCTTTCTTGCCGTTTGAAAGGCTTCCTTGGGCAGGGGGATGGCCTCCATCAAAGCCACCCCTCACCCCCATCAGGGTATTTCACATTGTCCAAAATCCATAAGTCCATTCAACAAAGGAGCCTGTGCCCCTCGGGTCATAGTCCAGGAAATCAGTTCACACACATGAGGCCTTAGCCTCCCCACTCATTCCTGCCATCCTGGCAGGTTTTACACTGTCCTAAAGAGAAACATGTGGCAATGGCCATCAGCATTTCCATCTCTGCTCTGGGGAGCATGATGGCATCCACCCCTATGTCCCAAAATTGCTGACCTACCAGGAGCATAGCTACTCCTTGCTGCTGGGCTCTCACCTTCTGGAGGCTGCGGATTTCAACTCCAGCCACATTCTCCTCATCCTCCAAAGAGAAACTGAAAACATCAGCTCCTGCTGCTGGGCTTGAGTCCCAGGCCTCCACAGCCGTCTGCTCCCCGAGCCTTGCAGCTCTGGCCCTGGCCTCAGCCTCAGCCTTAGCCTTAGCCTTAGCCTTAGCCCCGGCCTCGTGCTGCTGCTGGCTTTCCACAACATCCAGGGCAATCTGCAACTCACGAACCTGTGATTCCTTCTCCAGCATCTGCTCCATTTCCAGGCGAATCTCGCAAACCTGGTCGGCCTCCTCCTGTGCTTGCTTCAGCTCCAGGGTTCGCATCTCTTTCTCCCACATTTCCTCCAGCTCCTTCCACTGCTTGGTTTGCAGGTCCTGGGCAGTCTCTCCCACAGAGTGCTCGGTTTCCTCACGCATGGCTGTAAATGTCAGCCAGCCAACAGTCCCCCCAAAAACAGCTATGGGAAACCAAAACATCAGCCAATTCTCTACTCCACTGCTCAAAGGTGGTGGTGGCTCCATACCGATCTGTATCGAATCCTGCCACAGACTACGCCAAATGTAAAGCCAGTAACCAGGGCCACCATCACAGCAGCCTGGCTCATGCAGGTTCACATTAGATTCGGACAGTCAGTAATGAAACACAGGAGCCACGAACTGGTGAGCCATCAGCTTTAATTCTAGCTTGCACCAGGCGGGCAAGCAAAAACACACTGTGCTCCAAAACCCACACATTAAGTGCTCACAAAGCTACTGACTTATCTTCGTTTTCTAGAATCAAAGGTTTCTAGCTCACCAGACTTATTCACCTCTGTTTCCCATCTCTTTCTCTCTACACAAACTGGCTTCTTCCTCAGCATTCTACTATCTTGGCTGCTTCTCCTGGCCTCCATGTGGCTTTACTCTGCTCTCTCTCTTCTAATACTAATCCCAGGAACCGAGAGAGAGCAAGCTCCCTGTCTGCCCCACTTTATAGCATAGAAAATCCAAACCTTTAATCTAATCTACAAACAACGTAGTCTCTTGATACAAAGTCACTCATCTGAGGCGTAATGGGATTCCTCATGAGAGTATACCACCCTACATCATCCAATCAGTCAAGGGTGTGGAGAAGAGCTTACTCTTAAAACTAAGCCTTAGGCTATAACGACCTGGCCTGTCCACAGCCTGTCCCAGAACACACATTAATATCAACGAACTTCCATGTGGGCAGCGCCATCTTTAACAAAGTGAGCATATCATATTTTATCTGCCCAACAGAGGTGAATAAGTCTGATGAGCTAGAAACCTCTGATGCTAGGAAACTTTGATAAGTCAGTAGCTTTGTGAGCACTGAATGAGTGGGTTTTGGAGCCCAGTGTGTGTTTTTATTTGCCTGCTGGGTGCAAGCTAGGATTAAAGCTGATGGCTTACTAGTTCTTGGCTCCATTGTTTCATTACTGACTGTCTGAATCAAATGCGAATCTACATGGGCCAGGCAGCTGTGATGGTGGCTACGAATACTGGCTTTACAGCAAGCATAGAGAGAAACAGGTTTTCACAGGCATGACTGTAGTTTGAAAAACTTTTGCAGCATGCCTGGTTAGATTTTGCAAAGTGCCCCAGAGGATGTCAGGTGCTCTCTTAGGGATTGTGAGTGGGTTTGGTTTCATCGTCTTTTTCAGGTTCATTCCTGGAGGTGGATTGACTATCAGTTTCTTGATCTCTGGAACTTGGTTGTTTCCTAGGGGCTGATGAGCCCCTAGGAACTCATGAGAAGGCTTCACATTACTTGTTGGTGTCCGAAGAGAATATGTTGATGACAAATTGCAACATACCCCTGCCCCCAGTTTAGCAATTTGACAGGATCCTATCACTCAGGGTCAGCTGATATGTCCCAGTATAACATGAGAGGCTTAGGCCATTGCTTGGCTGGTATAAAATGCTTCTCAGCTGCAGTAAGTTCAGATGAAAAAACATTTAAAAAATTAAGAGTAAGAAGAGTCTTATACAATTGTTCTTGTAGGGTCAGTCTCTTCTCCTTACTCCCCCTTTTTTGTTCATGCAGTTGGTGCTTAAAAAGGCCATTTGCTCTTTCTGTAATACCTGTAAATTTGGGTGAATTCCTCAAGCTCTTGAGGCCCCCCAAAATGTCCCAAGTTTCCATTTTATTTCCCTTTCAGAATGTCAGTCACATAAGTTTGCAAATATAATATATATGTTTGCTTGTTTATAGTTTGCATTGGGTGTAGGAGACAGGCTGAAAGCCGGCAAAATCATCATAGCCTAAGGCTTCGATTTTTTTTTTTTTTTTACAGGAATAGAGAGAGAGAGTCAGAGAGAGGGATAGATAGGGACAGACAGACAGGAACAGAGAGAGGTGAGAAGCATCAATCATTAGTTTTTTGTAGCCGTTGCAACAACTTAGTTGTTCATTGATTGTTTTCTCATATGTGCCTTGACCGCAGGCCTTCAGCAGACTGAGCAACCCCTTGCTGGAGCAAGTGACCTTGGGTCCAGGCTGGCGAGCTTTTGCTCAAGATGGGCCCGCGCTCAAGCTGGTGAGCTCAGGGTCTTGAACCTGGGTCTTCCGCATCCCAGTCCGAAGCTCTATCCCCTGCGCCACCACCTGGTCAGGCAAGGCTTAGTTTTAAACTAAGCCTTTCCCACCCTTTTAATACTAAGATCTTTTCAAAACTAAGCTTTTCTCCACAACCTTGAGTGTTGCATGATGTGGGGTGGTGTACTCTTATGAGGAATCCCATTTATGCCTCAGATAACTGGCTTTGTATCAGAGACTTTCTTATTTGTATATTGGCTTAAAGCTTTTGATTTCTACACTATAAACTGGAGCATACCGGAGGCTAGCTCTCTCTCGGTTTCTGAAATCAGCATGGCATAGAAAAGGCAGCCAAGGTGAGGGAGTGCTGAAGGAGAAACCAGTTTGTGCAGAGAGAAGGAGATAGAGAACAGAGGTGAATAAGGCTGGTGAGGTAAAAACCTTTGATTCTAGGAAACTCGGATGAAACAGTGGCTTTGGGAGCCCTAAATGGAAAGGGAAATGTTTTCCTACTGTGTGTATTTCTTGCCTGCCAGGTGTGAACTAGGATTAAAGGTAATGGCCCACCAGTTCTTGGCTCCATTGTTTCATTACCATCTGTCCGAATCAAATGTGAACCTGCACGGGCCCGGCAACTATGTTGGTGGCCGCAGGTACTGGCCTTACACAGGATAATCTTTCTTCTAAAGTCCTTCCTTCCTCTCCTTTTCTCACCTTTGTTTAATTTCTCTGTTCCTTCTCTTTTTGTTTCTTCCATCTGCACAAACCTTCTTCAACCGGCACAAACCTTCTGAAACTTATATAAACCTTCTTCTTCATTTAGAAATAACCAACTTTCAGAAACACTTTCTTTTTTTCTTTTTTCTTTCGAAAGTACCTCCATACCTTATGCCTTTTATCATTAAAACCATACAATTTCTTTATAGTTAATCAGAATTCTTAATTTTCAAAAACTTTAACTTTCAGTGAGAACTGAGTTAGTAATTAGTAATTTTAGATCGATACTTTTATAAACATATTTTATGACCTTTAGAAACAAGTTCTATCATTGGTAAACAAACATATTGTCAAAATGTATAACAGAGATAACAGGAACATTTTGTCCAAAACATTCAAGAAAGAAAATCAGAAAAATTCAGGATCCAGTCTAGTTTCTCATATTCATAACTGTGTTAATGGATTTTACTAAAATATAATGTTTCTACCTAAAATTACCCTTAGTTTTTCTTTAAGAGCCAAATTTAGATTATCCTGATTCCAGTATTAAGTCCAGTTTTAATTTAGCTTGGTAATTTGCATAAACAATAAAAATAACAATTGATTATATTGACTTTTTACAATCTGCTTTGCTAACTTTATTAAAAAAATTCAGATTGAGGTTTAATAGCCCCTCATGCATGCACCAAAGCCAAACCACACAGTTGCTATTAAGCTCCAATTGCCATCTTTTTGAGAATGCCCTTATTTGCAGCAATTAAAACATGTCTGTGGTCATAACATGGCACCCAAGACTTGAACTTTGTCTTATTTCTACTCCTGCATTTTGACATGCTATATTAGGGTGCTGCCCCTTAAGAGGAGCCAATGCCTTTTGGCAAATCAACATTTGTGTTCTCATAAGCCGGATGTAGGGTCTGCACCTTTGCTGCTTGTTTATTATCTACCTGTTGTGACATGGCAGTTTGCAGGTGATTAATGAAATCAATACAGAGTTTGTTAGGTCTCTGATGAATGCTTGCCAAATAGCCTGTAGGAGATTTGGTGTCTGGAATCTAAACTCATGCCTTAAAAGCCACTGTAAAAACCTAAGGAAAGACAACATGGTTTATGCAGGCCTGAGCCTGGGGAGTGCTATAAACCTCAGCTCCTGTGAGCATATTGTTGTAAAGTACCTGTACATGGGTTTATGAAGAAACACCAAGTCCAGATGAATTTTGAAGAGTTTTATTAAAGGAGGAGATTTATTAAATATGCCAGCCATATATGGCTGACATGGTGCAGTTGCAAACCCAAATCATGTGTGCCAAAAACATTTCAGGGGCTGGTTATATACCCTTGATCACACATGGGCAGGGGAGAGCATGACATCATGGCACAAGCTTACAACATTTGTTTAGGAGATACAGAGAAACATTAAGACTTTCAAGATAACACAATAAAAGATGTTTACAAATCTTTTAGGGTTCATCTTCCCTCCTTAGCCTAGAGGTATGTTACTCTCAGGATTCCAGGAAGAGGGGAGAAACTACAATCAATGTAGGGTGGTATGTAAATTCTGTCTCCCATTGTAAGAGAAGAAGTTTCTCAGTTAACCTTTATTTTAGATTTAAAACTAAATGACCCATTGTTTTGCAAGCCAGAAACTTCTACATCCATGATGGCGAACCTATGACACGCATGTCAGCACTGACATGCATAGCCATTTTCGATGACACGCGGCCGCATATAGCCGCATACCAGAGAAGTATGGAGCTGCATGCCGAGAAGGACGTTTCATCCTCTGCTCCTGCACAGCCAGGTGCAGTAGCCGAGGATAAAACATTTGCTGTAGTGTAGACAATCTGTGCTGGAGGGCGTAGGCCAAAATAACAGAACTCAGGCACAGAGCGTCTAGTTCTGGGACTTCCGGTTAGGTCATTTTTCTTGAAGTGACATACCACCGGAGTTATGCTCAGTATTTGGCGAATTTTGACACATCAAGCTCAAAAGATTGCCCATCACTGTTCTACATTCTTCTCCCTCCCTCCCCAAAGGAAAGATGAGACAAGAAAGACTGACCTTTCCTCCTAGAATTTCAATATTTCAGCTTTTTGATATCTTACTACAATATCAACATCAATTGAAACTACCATATTCAGATTCTCTACAGCTTGTGTCTGAGATGCATCCTGGTATTCTTGTAGTCAGACGCTGTACTGAGCAGTGGTGGTTGCTACTTTCACTAACCCCTTCCAGTCCTATGGGGTCATTTCATATCCTGTGCCAAAGTCCTCAATCATTTCTTGGTAAATGTGCTTTGTACCCCATTTTCAATAATACATTCCCTGAATTACTTAAAGACCATGAAAGGGAGACAGACTTTCATCTTGCACAGACTGCCATGGCATTCTTAGTATAAGCAAAGCCTGAACAAATTCTGCATCTTTTTTTTAAGTTTTCTTTTAGACACTTTTCAACCTTACTTTCATATGGAGTTGGGGGTGAGAGAATTGTATCTAGATTAGGAGTTTGGGGAGGTGGCCAGTGAGGTTTGGGCTCATCAGAAGGAAAAATCTGGTGATTTCTGCTCTGAATTGGCCATAATGCCAATCGACGATGATTCTATGTTGTTAGATGTTGTACAGTCACTGGCCCTAATGAGTTGCAGAGCCAGTACACCATTTGCTCCCAGTCTTTAATGTCTAGGCTTTCTTCTTTCAGATATCAAGGACACTGTCAATGGACTACAATAAGCAGCTTTGTAAGTTGCCTAAAGGTGACCTTTCATCCTGCACTGCAGAGGAGACCATGAGGTTGGAGCTTATGGTTGGCTGCTCTGGGGACTGTGAATTCCCCATGATGGTCAGGGGAAAAAAATGGAAAAAGGAGGGAAAAAATGGGGAGCATTCTGATGTAAAAATTAGGGGATCAGGGAATGTGCAGATACACCAGTACTTTCAGCATTTTGTATAGTGCATTTTCACCAGTGAAATAAAAGTTGGTTTTCATCTCATTTGTATAATCAAACAACTTTCTTTGACTTGTTGTTTGTTTTTCTATTGTTCTTCTCTAATAAAAAAAATCAAATGCTTTTTTTAAATTCATATTTCATATTCATTTTGAAATATCCCCTAACTTTTGTGACAGTATATTTGACCTCACCACAGATGTTAGGAGGCTATTCCTCTGTCATCTGTGTCCTACTTACTGAGATGTGTTGGACATTCTTTACCTTATCCAGGCTTTGGGAGCTTGTTTTGTTCCTATTCCTCATATGGGGCACCACTTGTCATGGAGACAGTGGCTACTTGGAGATAATGTGGCATGCACTGCAGGACCTATGGTAGACTGTCTCACAATTTTTTATACAGGTTTCATGAGACTTCCCTGATGGCCAGACCTTGCAGGTATTTATTTATACACACAAATAGAAACAAGGATGAAAATGAGAAAGTCAAGAAGGGGAACTTCTTTAGAGCAGACCAAAGGGCAAGGGTAGTAGCTCAAATGTCCCCATCTATTGGTTAATTGGAATTGCTAATTCTATCCCTATTGTGCTGCCTTCAGCACAGTACTACATTCATTACTTTTGTCTGTAAAGCCACTGTGGCTTTTGCCTCAGGGCACTGAACTCTATCCTTATTCTATGTTTCTATTCAGGGCCTCATCATAGAGCCATTAAAAATGTGTTTCATGCATTTACTAAAGTTTTTTCTTCCTTTTATGTATTTTAAGCTGAGGTTCTTGCTCAAATACTCATCCCTTTCTATTTATATGATATATGCCATGAAGACTGTAATCTCTTACCTTTATTAGGCAAAGAAAATAAAAGAATTATGTAGTTTTTTCTGTTGGGATAAATGAGCAGATTAAGCATAACTAGGATATTCAACATATCTTTATTTCCCTGACATAAAAATATAGTGTTTGACCACTTTTTTTTTGTTTTAGTATATTTTTTAACAATCTTTTATTTTATATAAAAACTCATCTCTACTCCTTATAGAAGTTTTAAAATCATTTCACAGCTGAGTGGAACCCTAAACAGAGCTATCTTAGTGTAATGAAGCAGAAAACGATTGCTTTTTAACAAGACTGGTATATGGTGACAAGCAGCTCATAAAAATCCCATCTGCCACAAAATGCTTCTATTTTAGTTGTTGTAGAATCAAATAAGCATATTTCCCATTTCTTTTTAAAAACAACAGAGGATATGTAAAACCTTCACCATCATTAACTTGTTCTATGACAAGAAAAGCACTTGGCTCTTAATGTACCGCTGTGTCTCATTCACAGGGCAACACATGTCTGGTGATGCCCTTCAGACTTGTAGGATTTTGACTGACCCCTTCCACCATCTGCTACAGGCTCCAACAGGGTCATGCAGTAATGCAGTTCCATACCTGATGTTTTAACAATAGAGAATGGCCTGTGTACCAATCAGTTTTAGATATCTTTTAGTAAAAACAAGACAACAACAGAGTTGAAGAACAAAAAAATGAGACTGCAGAGTCACTGATTTTATGAAGAATAGTTTGCATTTTGTGGAGAATGCATTGCCATCAACTTTCACTTGACAATTTTATATATATATATACATCTTCTTTATTAGGGTGGTTTTTCAGAATGTTTTTCCATATCACATATTTATTTCAATCAACCAGCCTTTGAAACATTAAAGCACAAATAACTTTATAAATTTAAAATAAAAATGTTAGCTTTTTTCTCTTAAAAAGCCAGTGCACCAAATCTTATTTGCAGTCACTTACCTTTGGCTCTGGAAGAGGGAGGGTAGAGTGAACTAGAGTCATGTGAAGGCAGACTGGAGTTTGTGGAATCAGGAAGTGTTGAAGGGATAGTTTCCAGGGTCCCTGTGCTGACTTCCTTTCTAACATTACAGAAGTCACTTTTCTTGGGGAGAGCACTCCTCTACCTATAGCATCAGCCTGGAAGAATAATAGCTCCACCCAGGGGTAGGATTCAGCCGGTTCGCACAGGTTTGGCAGAATTGATACCTAATTTTTTGTTGAGTTTGGCGAACTGGTTGTTAAAATGGCACGTGGGAACAAGATTCTCTCTGAGGTGGACGCCTGGGCAGCTGTCCAATGTGCAAGTCACAAATTTACATTCCTTTTTCTTTAATGTTCATCTGTGCAACAGTGTATTTTAAGTGCCTGTAGTAATGTTAATTCTATACATAGGTGAAAACAAATTTAACAGAACTATGCTTGTAATATTTATTTATTTATTTCATAAATCTCATTATACCTTTGATAAAATACTACATTTTAATTCTCTTGTGTTTGTTACTTCAGTAAATAAACGTATAATATAAAGAGAAAAAGTGCCAAACAACCAAGGGATGATAAGCTGTCATTAGAAATATCTTAAGTAACAGTTTTATTGTTTTTTGTCAGGTATTATTTAATATTTTTTATTAATATTTTAAAACTTTATATAACATAATCTAGTTTTGTCTACCTCTTTTATTGTTCTTATTTAAGTATTAAATGCATGAAATAATAAACTACATTTTGGTGTATCATTTTTTGAATACTTAAAACAGTCATTAGGGCTGAAAACTGATTGTTAAATTATTTGAATCCCCACCACTGGCTCCATCCTTTGGAATCTCTCTTACCCCACCCTGTAGAGTTCATGCCCTGTGTAGGAGTCAGCTGTCTAGGCCTGGGATATAGAGGTCTGGCAGAGAGTGCCAGTGACTGAGTTGTGTGGCTCTCGGATGGCAACCTTTTCCCTCATATTCCCCTGAGCCCTAATGGCACCTCCCCTGCTCCTGACTCATGATGCCCCCCCCCTACCAAGCTCTGGCTCTCCAGAAGGTCCTAGCAGAATCTCCAGGACAAGGACCATTTTTCTGTTGCATGCCTGACTAGTGCAGAGCCCCCCTTTCACACAGACAAATCTTGGGCTGTTTGGGCCTAATGAACTCTGCTGGTCTCACCCTAAAGACTACCTGAGGTCCCACCCCTCCTCAAAGGTCTGTTTGCACGTGGTGGGTGGCAACCACCCTGAGACTTTTTTTTTTTTTTTTTTTACAGAGACAGAGTCAGAGAGAGAGGTAGATAGGGACAGACAGATAGGAACGGAGAGAGGTGAGAAGCATCAATCATCAGTTTTTCATTGTGGCACCTTAGTTGTTCATTGATTGCTTTCTCATATATGCCTTGACCATGGATCTACAGTAGACTGAATAACCCCTTGCTCAAGCCAGCAACTTTGGGTCCACGCTGATAAGCTTTGCTCAAACCAGATGAGCCCACACTCAAGCTGGTAACCTCAGGGTCTCAAACCTGGGTCCTCCTCATCCCAGTCTGACACTCTGTCCACTGTGCCACTGTCTGGTCAGGCACCCTGAGACTTTTGCTGAGTGGTCTCACACCAAACACTGACACTGAATATAAAGCTGTATAAATCTGGTGAGTACCACTCACACCTACTTGGTGACTACTAAAAACCTACCTCATGCAGCTCAAGTACTACCAAAGAATCTTTAAGTGACTAAGACTAATAGGCAACTAGAAGGCAGAGGCAGATGGAGGCAGATCTTGGGATGCCTCAGGCCATTTTCTGCCCTTCCTGGGCTCAATGTTGGTGGAGGCTGACTCTGGTGTTCAGTGTGGTCCTTCCCATGCACACCCGGTCTCAGCAGAGACAGCCACAAACATGGATTATTCTGTAGCTGTTAACAGGTTGCTTAGGCCTATCACAGGCAGTGTATAACATTGAAATGCACCAGAGTTCCTTCCAGGAAACCCTAGGACCAACACACCCTGTGGTCAAATTCAGAAAGTATTCAATTAGCTTTATAAGTGGCACATCCAAAGGGAGATCTCAGCAGGTACAAGACCCTGTTGAAGTGAATTCCACTTTGTGTAGCTAAGACCAGCATAGCAACTCATAGACTGTGGTTGGGACCAAACCTCACAGTCAGTCAGTGTGAAGGTTTACTCCATGCATAAACAGACAAATAGCAATCAAGATTCAATTATAACAAGAGGGCTCATATAACCCACATGAGGAACATTCCTGGACCACTCGGCTCAGGCAAAGAAGGAGACTGTGCCACTTAGTCTCATAAGACACTATATAAGGCCACTTTACTAAGACTGGGAGATACTGTAGATCTACCTAACATACAGAAACAAACACAAAGGGGCAGTCAAAATGGAAAGACAAAGAAACATACTCCAAATGAAAGAACTGGAAAAATATCCAGAAAAAAAGCTAAGTTAAACTAAGGGAAAGAATCTATCTGTTATAGAGTTTAAAAAAATGGGTATAAGGATTTTTAAGGAACTTAGTGAGAACTTCAACATCATGAAAAAGGACATAGAAACCATAAAAAAGGTCAAAAATGAAGAATACACTAGAAAGAATAACCAGTAGATTGGATGAAGCAGAGGACTGCATTAGTGATTTGAAAGACAAGGTAGCAGAAAACACCCAATTAGAGCAGCAAAACAAAACAAAACAGAAAACAAAAATATAGTTTAAAGGGTCTTTGGGATAACATAAAGTATAACAACACATGCATTATAAGGGTACCAGAAGAAGAGACAGAGCAAGAAATTGAAAACTTATTTGAAGAAATAATGACTGAACACTTTCCTACTTGATGAAAGAAAATGATGCAGAAGTCCAGGAAATGCAGAGTCCCAAACAAGATAAACCCAAAGAAGCCTACACCAAGACAGCATAGCGAAAATGACAAAAGTTAAAGACAAAGAATCTTAAAAGCAGCAAGAAAAAGACATTTACCTACAAGGGAGCTCCCACATGACTGTCAGCTACTTTCCTAACAGAAATATTTCAGGCTAGAAGGGATTGTCATAAAATATTCAAAGTGATGAAAACCAAGGACCTACAACTAATACTGCTTTACTCAGCAAGGCTATCATTTAAAATTGAAGGAGAAAAACAGAGCTTCCCAAACAAGTAAAAGCTAAAGAAGTTCATCACCAATAAATCAGTATTACAAGATATGTTAAAGAATCCTTTTTTTTAAGAGGAAAAGAGGAAAAAGAGAGGAACATAGTTGTAAAGAATAAAATGGCAACGAATACATGCCTATCAGTAATCACTTTAAATGCACGTGGCTTATATTCTCCACCCAAAAGACATAGTGTAGCTGGATAAGAAAACAAGACCCATATATACTGTCTATAAGAGACCCACCTCAGAATGAAAGATACACAGAATGAAAGTAAAAGAGATAGAAAAAGGTATTTCATGCAAATGGAAAGAAAAAAACTCTGGAGTAGCAATACCAATAGCTGACCAAATAGACTTTAAAACAAAGACTATATTAACAAACAAAGAAGGACACTACATAATGATAAAGGAAGCAATCTAACAGGCGAATATAACCCTTGTAACATTTATGCACCCAATATAAGAGTACCTAAATATGTAAAGCAAATCTTAATGGACATAAAAAAAGAGATCGACAGTAATACAGTCATAGTGAGAAATTTTAACACCCCATTGACATTAATGAATAGATCTTCTAGACAGAAAATCAACAAGAAAATAGTGGCCTTAAATGACACACTAGATCAGATGGATTTAAGCAATATCTTCAGGGAAATTCACCCCAAATCAGCAGAATATACATTTTTTTCAAGTACATCAGGAACATTTTCTAAGGCAGACCACATGTTAGGACACAAAAAACGTCTCAAATTTAAGAAGATCGATATCATGTCAAGTATTTTCTCTCATCATAATGGTATAAAACTAGAAATCAATTACAAGAATAAAAAGAAAAGGAAAACATATAAAGATATGGAGGTTAAATAACAGGTTACCAAGCAATGAATGGGTTCACAATGAGATAAAAAATAAAATCAAAAGCTACCTGTTAATAAGTGTAAATGAATATACAACAACCCAAAATCTATGGGACACAATGAAAGCAGTCATGGGAGGTAAGTTTATAGCATTACAGGCCTACCTCAAGAAACAAGAAACATCTTAAATAAAAACCCTAACCTTACACTTATAGGAACTAGAAAAAGAACAACAAAGTTCAAAGTAAGCAGAGGAAAAGAAATTACAAAGATAAGAGCAGAAGTAAATGAAATAGAGTCTAAAAACTAATACAAATGATCTATTGAACTTAGAGCTTGATTTTTGAAAAGGTAAACAAAATTGACAAACTTTTAACAAGACTCATCAAAAATAAAAGAAAGAAAAAGAAGAAAAAGGGTAGAAAAAAGAAAAAAGACCCAAATGAGTAAAATCAGAAATGAATAAGGAGCTGTAACAACTGACACTATAGAAATACAAAGAATTATAAGGACATATTACAAACAACTGGCATATGCCAAAATATTGGATAATCAGGATGAACTGAATCAATTCCTAGAAACATTAGGAATCTCTAAAAACTGAATCAAGAAGAAGAAACAGAAGGGAGAGAGGGAGAAGGAGAGAGAGATGGAGAGAAAGAGAGAAGAAATAGCAGAGCTAGAGGGAGGAAGAGATAGGGAGAAGAAAATAGAGGGAGTTGAGGAAAGAAAAAAGAGGAAGAGAACAGGAAAGGAAGAGAGAAAAGAAAAAGGGAGATAGAGGGAGAAGAGAGAAAGGGAGACATATAGAGAGGGAAAGAAAGAGGAAGAAAGAAGGAGAAAATAGGAGAGAGGGAGAAAGAAGAGGGAGGCAGGGAGAAGGACAGTAAGATAAGCAGGAGAAGAGGGATAGGGAGAGCCAGCGGGAGAGAAAAAGGAAATGGGTGCAAAAGAAGTAGAGGGAAAAAGGAAGGAGGGGGGAGAAAAAAGAGAGAGGGAAAAAGACAAAGAGAGAGGTAGAAGAGGGAAAGAGAGACGGAATTTGTAAGAAGAGGAAGAAGAGGAAGAGTGACAGGATGAGAGAGAAAAAGGTGAAGGAAGCAGAGGGGGAAAAAGGAAACAAAAAATCTGAACAGACCAGTTATAACTAATGAAATTGAAGTAGTAATTAAAACTCCCAAAAAACAAATGTCCTATACTGATGGCTTCATAGGTGAATTTTACCAAACTAAACATTTAAAGAATTAACACCGATCCTTCTCAAACTATTCAAAAAATTCAAGAGGAAGAATAATTCTCAAGTTCCTATTATGAGGCCAGAATTATTCTAATTCCAAAACCAGATAAAGACACCACAAAGAAAGAGAATTGGAGGGAATTGGAGCAGATCCTGTAAAGGCTTCCCCAAGCCCTTAATTTTCTTTTTCTCTCTTTTTCTTTTATTAACTTTAATGTGGTGACACCAATAAATCAGGGTACATATGTACAATGAAAACATCTCCAGATTATTTTATCATTCAATTGTGTTGCATACCCATCACCCAAAGTCATATTGTCCTCTGTCACCTTCTATCTGGTTTTCCCTGTGCCCCTACCCTTCTCTCTTTCTCATCCTCCCCTCCCTCTCCCCACCCCATAACCACCACACTCTTGTCCATGTCTCATAGTCTCACTTTTATGTCCCACCTATGTATGAATTCATGCTGTTCTCAGTTTTTCTTTTTTTCTGATTTACTTATTTCACTTCGTATAATGTTATTAAGGTACAACCATTTTGTTGTAAATGATCCGATGTCATCATTTCTTATGGCCGAGTAGTATTCCATAGTATATATGTACCAAAGCTTTTTAATCCACTCGTCTTCTGACGGACACTTGGGCTGTTTCCAGATCTTCCCTATTGTGAACAATGCTGCCACAAACTTGTGGGTGCATTTCTTCTTTTCGAACAGTGTTATGGTGTTCTTAGGGTATATTCCTAAAAGTGGGGTAGCCGGGTCAAAAGGCAGTTCGATTTCTAATTTTCTGAGGAATCTCCAAACTGTTTTCCACAGTGGCTGCACCAGTCTGCATTCCCGCCAGAAGTGCAGGAGGGTTCCCTTTTCTCCACATCCTCTCCAGCACTTACTCTGTGTTGTTTTGCTGATGAGCACCATTCTGACTGGTGTGAGGTGATATCTCATTGTGGTTTTAATTTGCATTTCTCTAATGATTAGTGATGTTGAGCATTTTTTCATATGCCTATTGGCCATCTGTATGTCCTCTTTGGAGAAATTTCTATTCATTTTTTTTGCCCATTTTTTGATTGGGTTGTTTGTCTTCCTGGTGTTGAGTTTTATAAGTTCTTTATAAATTTTAGTTATTAACCCCTTATCAGATGTGCTGTCGAATATGTTCTCCCATTGTGTGGTTTGTCTTTTTATTCTGTTCCTATTGTCTTTAGCTGTGCAAAAACTTTTTAGTTTGATATAGTCCCATTTGTTTATCTTGCCTTTTATTTCATTTGCCTGTGGAGATAAATCGGCAAATATACTGTTGCTACAGATGTCGGAGAGCTTGCTGCCTATGTATTCTTCTAAGATGCTTCTGGTTTCACGGCTTACATTTAAGTCTTTTATCCATTTTGATTGTTTTTGTGAATGGTGTAAATTGATGGTCTAGTTTCATTTTTTTGCAGGTAGATGTCCAATTTTCCCAACACCATTTGTTAAAGAGGCTGTCTTTACTCCATTGTATGTTCTTTCCTCCTTTGTCAAATATCAGTTGTCCATAAAGCTGTGGGTTTATTTCTGGGTCCTCTGTTCTGTTCCATTGATCTATGTGCCTGTTCTTATGCCAGTACCAGGCTGTCTTGAGTATAATGGCCTTATAGTAAGCCTTGATATCTGGAAGAGTGATACCTCCTGCTTTATTTTTTCTTTTAAAGATTGCTGAGGCTATTCGTGTTCTTTTTGATTCCATATAAATTTTTGGAATATGTGTTCTATATCTTTGAAGTATGTCATTGATATTTTAATTGGTATTGCATTGAATTTATAAATTGCTTTGGGTAATATAGACATTTTAATGATGTTTATTCTTTCTAGCCATGAGCACGGTATATGCTTCCACTTGTTTGTATCTTCCTTGATTTCTTTTATCAATGTTCTATAATTTTCCGAGTACAAGTCCTTACCCTCCTTGGTTAAATTTACTCGTAGGTACTTTATTATTTTGGTTGCAATAGTTAAGGGGATTGTTTCCTTAATTTTTTTTTGCTGACAGTTCATTGTTTGTATACAGAAATGCCTCTGATTTCTGAGTATTAATTTTATATCCTGCCACCTTGCTGAATTCATTTATAAGGTCCAGTAGTTTTTTGACTGAGTCTTTAGGGTTTTCTGTATACAATATCATATCATCTGCAAATAGTGACAGTTTTACTTCTTCTTTTCCAATTTGGATGCCTTTTATTTCTTCTTGTTGTCTGATTGCTGTAGCTAGGACTTCCAGAACTATGTTGAATAAGAGTGGTGAAAGTGGGCAACCCTGCCTGGTTTCTGATCTTAAGGGGATTGCTTTTAATTTTTGCCCATTTAGTATGATGTTTGCTGTTGGTTTGCCGTAGATGACCTTCATCATGTTAAGGAATGTTCCTTGTATTCCCACTTTACTGAGAGTTTTGAGCATGAATGGGTGCTGGATTTTATCAAATGCCTTTTCTGCATCTATTGAAATTATCATGTGATTTTTGTCCTTCCTTTTGTTTATGTGATGAATCACATTGATTGATTTGCGAATATTGAACAAGCCTTGCCTCTCCAGAATAAATCCCACTTGATCATGGTGTATGATTTTTTTCATATATTGCTGGATCCGGTTGGCTAACATTTTGTTGAAAATTATAGCGTCTAAATTCATCAGGATTATAGGCCTGTAATTTTCTTTCTTTGTGTTGTCTTTGCCCGGTTTGGGGATCAGAATTATGCTCGCCTCATAAAAGGAGTTTGGAAGTCTTCCTTCCTCTTGAATTTTTTGAAATAGCTTGAGGAGAATAGAGTTAGTTCTTCTTTGAATTTTTGATAGAATTCATTTGTGAAGCCATCAGTCCCAGGACTTTTCTTTTTTGGGAGTTTTTTGATAACTGTTTCAATCTCATTTGTTGTAATTGGTCTGTATAGGTGTTCTGATTCTTCCAGATTGATTTTTGGAAGTTTATATAATTCAAGAAATTTGTCCATTTCATCTAGATTGTCTAATTTTTTGGCATAGAGTTATTCATAGTATTTTCTTACAATGCTTTGTATTTCTGTTGTATCAGTTGTTATTTCTCCACTGTCCTCTTTAATTTTATTTATTTGAGACCTCTCTCTTTTTTTCTTGGTGAGTCTAGTTAAAGGTTCATCAATCTTGTTTACATTTTCAAAGAACCAGCTTCTGGTTTCATTGATCCTCTGTATTGTTTCCTTAGCCTTTATGGCATTTATTTCTGCTCTGATCTTTATTATTTCCTTCCTTCTACTTGATCTGGGTTTTATTTGTTGTTGTTTTTCTAGTTCTTTTAGCTGCAGGGTCAGGTTGCTTATTTGAGCTTTTTCTAGCTTCTTATGATATGCCTGTAGTGCAATGAACTTCCCTCTCAGTACTGCTTTTGCTGTGTCCCGTAAATTTTGAGTTGATGTATGCTCATTATCATTTGTTTCTAGAAACTTTTTTATTTTTTCTTTGATCTCATTGTTAATCCATCCACTGTTTAATATCATGCTATTTAGTTTCCAAGTGTTTGAGCATTTTTCAGTTTTTCTTTTGTGGTTAATTTCTAGTTTCATGGCATTGTGATCAGAGAAAATGCTTGATATGATTTCAATCTTCTTAAATTTATTGAGACCATTTTTGTGTCCTAACATGTGGTCTATCCTAGAAAACGTACCATGAGCACTAGAGAAGAATGTATATTCTACTGCTTTATGGTGAAAAGTTCTGAAGATATCTATTAAATCAAGTTGACCTAGTGTCTCCTTTAAGTCTGCTGTTTCTTTGTTGATTTTCTTTCTTGAGGATCTATCCAGTGTTGTTAGTGGGGTATTGAAATTCCCTACTATGATAGTATTACTGTTAATCTCGCCCTTTATGTCCATCAAAGTCTGCTTTATGTATGTCGGGGCTCTATATTTGGTGCATAGATATTTATAATAGTTGTATCTTTCTGTTGAATTGTTCCCTTTATCATTATGTAGTGTCCTTCTTTATCTCTTACTACAGCCTTTGTTTTAAAGTCCATTTTGTCAGCTATAAGTACTGCTACCCCGGCTTTTTTTTCATTTCCATTTGCATGAAATATTTTTTTTCATCCTTTTACCTTCAGTCTATGTGCATCTTTTGTTTTAAGGTGTGTCTCTTGTAGACAGCATATGTATGGGTCCTGTTTCTTTATCCATGCAGCTACCCTATGTCTTTTGATTGGATCATTTAATCCATTTACATTTAAGGTTATCATTGATATGTAGTTGTTTATTGCCATTTTATTCTTTAAAGCTGTATTCTCTTTTGCTATATTCTTTTCTCCCTTTGAACTGTTCACAACAGGCCCCTTAGTATCTCTTGCAGAATTGGTTTGGTTTTAATGAATTCCTTGAGGCTTTCTTTATCTGGAAAGCTCTTTATTTCTCCTTCAATTTTAAATGTTAGCCTTGCTGGATAGAGTAGTCTTGGTTGTAGTTCTTGTTCTGCATTACTTTGATTATATCTTGCCATTCCCTTCTGGCCTCAAGTGTTTCTGTTGAGAAGTCTGATGTTATCTTTATGGGGGTTCCTTTGTAGGTGATAGCCTTTTTTTCTCTAGCAGCTTTTAAGATTTTTTCTTTATCCATTAGCTTTGGAATTTTAACTATGATGTGTCTTGGTGTAGATTTTTTGGGGTTTCTCTTTAATGGAGTTCTGTGTGCTTCTTGAACGTGTGGAGTGTTTCCCAGCCTTAATTTAGGTAAGTTTTCTGCTATGATTTGATTGACCAAAGTTTCCATTTCCTGTCCACTCTCCTCTTCTTCAGGCACCCCTATGATGCGAATGTTGTTTCTCTTCATGTTGTCACAGAGCTCCCTTAGAGTTTCCTCACATATTTTTAGTCTCTTTTCATTTTTCGTCTCTGCTTCTGTGCCTTTGTTTATTGTGTCCTCTAACTCGCTGATTCGATCCTCATCGTGATTCATCCTGCTTTTAATTCCTTCTATTGTGGTCTTCAGTTCTGATACTGTATTTGTCATTTCTGTCTGATTCTTTTTTATTATTTCAATTTTGTTTTTTATACTTGTTATCTCTTTATTTAGGTGTCATAGTTACTATCCATTGTTGCTCTAATTTCTTTGAACATCCTAACTATCATTATTCTAAATTCTCTTTCTGGTAGTTTGGTTATATCTGGTTCATTCAGGTCCTTTTGGGGATTTCTCTTGATTCATTTGGTTTGCATTCCCTTGCCTGCCCATTTTGTCTGTGTATAGGCAAGTTGTGGGCACTGGAGTCCAGTAGGTATTCCCTTTGTGTTCTCTAGGTGTGGTCTATCTGCAGGCCTGCCACACCCTCTGCCGTTGCCTAGGGCGGTTGGGTATGGGCTTTGCCAGTGACAGCCTACTGCGGTTTTTGCTGTAATTTCCGCCTCTCCTCCACAGGTGGGGCTGTCACTCAAGCCACAAGCCTTATCACCAAGGGCAGAGGTGAGCACCTTTGCTCAGCTGCGGACCCAGCTTGTTTCCGGGAGGCTTACACTAGAACTCGCAGTCAGAGCCTGCTCGCCACAGTTTTGCAGGTTTGGCGGGGCTTTTGAAGTGCTCTCAGCTGTGAGCCTTTGCCCGTCCAGAATTTAGCCCCACCCTCGAGGCCGGAGCCCTCCTGCACAGGGTCGCAAACCGCGGTTTATTTGGCCGGGCGTGTATGCTGACGTGAGCTCTGCTGCTAGCTTTCGATCAATCTGGACTCTACCACGCCCCCACGTTCGGCGCCACTCGTGCATGTAGGTTTGCAAACCACTGTGGTTTCTCTGTCCGGGCGTGGTTGACAGCGTGAGCTCAGCCGTGAGCCCCTCGCCCGTCCCTGGTCCTAGTCCTGTCCCTGCGATCAGGGCCGGCTTGCTCAGGGTCGCAGAGCCGATCTCTGCCCATATTTTTCCTCAGAAGTGGGGTCAGAGGCGGGCCACAGCTGCCGGACCGCTTTCGCGCGTTCCCTTCGCCCCTGCTGGGCTAGACCGAGCTCACATCGGTTGTGCCCCTGCCCAAGCCGACAGGGTTGCGTTTCAGCGTCCTGCCGCCAACATCCCTTCAGCAACCCTCAGAGAGATGGCAATGTCTTAAGTCTCCACACTGTAGGCTTGGGAGCTCCCTCCCTCTAAGCAGCTCTGCTCTAATTGCCGCGGGAGAGCTTGTTTGGCTAGTGTCCTGTCTCCCTTTGCTGGTATTGCTAGTTCCAGGAAAAATATTCGTTTTCGCTTAGGGAAATGACTTAGCCCAGGGGTCAGGATGGCTGTCCCTCGGAGTGTCCTCGTGCCTTCAGTCCATTCTCTGTTCCCGCTGCTCTGTTCCTCTCCTCTGTCCCCAATCCCCGGAGCCCCGGGTGCGTGGTTGTGGGAGAGGGTTTCTGCGCTGTCCCTTTGAAAAGATTCTTGGGTCTGAGAAAACTATCTCTTTTTCACAAACAGTATCCTCACTTGCTTCACAGCTCAATACTGTCCATACGCCTCTTCTAGGCTCTGGGAGTGCAAGCTGGGGCTTGGTTCCTGGGACCCAGGTCCCTCCCTCTCTGCCAAACTCTTCTCCTGCCACGCGGGTCTCTCCGGGCTGCCGTTTGCTCCGGGGAGCTGGGCAGCCCTCTTCGTGTTTTCGCTTGGTTGAAGAGTCCACTTAGTTTAGTTCAAAGTTGGTTTATCGAGATGATGGTTCTTAAAATTGAGTTATAATCCACTTTGGTTATGGGAGTTGGAAGTTGGTACGTCTGCCTACTCCATCGCCATCTTCCGTCTCCTCCCCAAGCCCTTAATTTGGTGATGTAGAGGAACACTTGTGTATGAGAGCCTGCAGGCTGAAGTGAAGGGATTCAGTGTGTGTGTTATGTCTAACAAAGCACTCCTGTTCTTTGTGAACCTATAGTACACAAAATGTCACTTTAATGCCCTAAATCCAAATAGTTTCTTTATTTATTCTCCTGTCCATGGATGTTTTGGTTGTTTCCAGTTGTTGGCTGTTCTGAATAAAGGTGCTCAATACATTCTTGTCGATATATTTTGTGAACATTTCTTCAGTGTCTAACTGGGTGCAGCATTTATTCATTCAATAGCTAGTCTGTGCCAGGCACTGTTGTTAACATTGGCAATAAAATGCTGACGAAGCAGAAGAGGTTCCTACTCTTTTTAAAAAATTTTTATTAATTTTGATGGGGTGACATTAATAAATCAGGGTACATATGTCCAAAGAAAACATCTCCAGGTTATCTTATCATTCAATTATGTTGCATACCCATCATCCAAAGTCAAATTGACCTCTGTCACCTTCTATCTGGTTTTCTTTGTGCCCCTCCCTTCCCCCCTCTCCCACCCTCTCCTCCCTCCCCCCACCCCGTAACCACCACTTTCTTGTCCATGTCTCATAGTCTCACTTTTATATCCTACCTATGTATGAAATCATGCTGTTCTCAGTTTTTTTTCTGTTTTACTTATTTCACTCCGTATAATGTTATCAAGGTCCATCCATTTTGTTGTAAATGATCCGATGTCATCATTTCTTATGGTTGAGTAGTATTCCATAGTATATACATACCAAAGCTTTTTAATCCACTTGTCCTCTGACGGACACTTGGGCTGTTTCCAAATCTTCGCTATTGTGAACAATGCTGCCACAAACATGGGGGCGTTACTCTTATGAAGCTAACAGTCTAATGGGAGAAGGAGGAGGATAAACAAACATGATGAGGAAAATAATCAGGGCTATGTGTTGGAGAGTGAGTGGGTGACAGTAAGGAGGAAAGCTTACTACTTCATGCAGAGTGGTCAAGGAAAGCCTCTTAGATGTCATGCTGTACTGAGACCCCAAACAGTGAAAGAGCTATAATCAATATTTATCAAAGAGCCACTGAATATCAGCCCCAGGAGAGACTTGTCATCATCTAGTCTCCCCCTTTTAGACATCATCAAGTCCACCCCTTTTCATGCTGCACAAGATAAAACTAAGGCTTCAATCCTAGTGAATGGAGGGGCCAGGGATTGAACCAAGCATCCTGAGGTAGGACCCCACTACTCCTTTTATGATACCACAAATGCCACCACCATTGCCCCTTCCTGATCATTTACTCTGTGTGTGACACTGTATTAAACATGCAACTCCGTTTTCTCACTTACACTTTGCAGTACCTTATGATTTTAGCATTATTCTGTCTATTTTAATTATTAACAAAGGTTTGAAGTTTAGTAACTTGTCACATAGTTCTGGTAAGTGACAGAGATTGAATTTGATGCCTGTTCTGTTCAACTTAGAAGTCTGAGCCTTGACTATTGGCTATACAATCTAGCTCAGGTACTATTATGTTTTTCTAAATTTAGGAATTTGTAGTACACCTTTGATATTTTATTAGGTGAAAAAATACATCTAGAAATAACTTCAAATTTGTGGAGTAAACAGTGTTGAATAAAGTGACAACTGATTGAAAAAGAAAATATACAATACAAATAATTATTAAAATGGACTTTTTATGATGTTTAGCTACTAAATAGTTAAAAGAAGCCAAGCTGTAAAATACAAATATTTAAATTCTGTTTAGTATACTACATATTTTGATACAGAATATTGAATTAGCCTTACCACAGTAATTAGACTTCTAAAATATGCACACTGAAAACGGAAAAGAAGTTATTAGATGACACTGGTATGAATATAGATTGGGAGGGGTATGCTCATTAGAAAGGAATGAACAGTGGTAAAAGATGTTTATTTTTCTAAGAAGTACCATATGTTCATCAAAATATATCAAACTATTCCATATGTGATGTTTCTTTTTTTCTTTAAAAAAAAAGGGGAGCCATTTTGATCCACACAGCTCAAATTTTCACTTTATACTGTTTCTTTTGCTATAAGAATCTGGCCTTCTTTTTTTTCAATTTGTTTGCAGATTTTAG
The DNA here is from genome assembly GCA_037038555.1 of Rhynchonycteris naso. Classification (NCBI taxonomy): domain Eukaryota; kingdom Metazoa; phylum Chordata; class Mammalia; order Chiroptera; family Emballonuridae; genus Rhynchonycteris; species Rhynchonycteris naso. The sequence goes on along the minus strand of CM072996.1, from coordinate 154,435,404 downwards.
CTATGCCAAAGCTACTTTGGAGAAAAGAATGAGTAGCTACTGGTCTCTATAAATTTTGATGATAATAATGGTAAAGGATGCACAATGTGCCTGTTTTCATGTGTTCCAAATTCAGACTTTGTTCCAGTTCTCTAAAATGGAAAGTATCACAGGCCAAAACTATTAAAAAATGAGGTATAAGTAAATCCCTACAGTAATCATAACAGTTCATGTGGTAAAAGCATGAACTGCTCAGACATCATCGTGACTCAGAAACCTGTGTTTATATCCTCTGTTTCAGAGGATGTCTGTGATGAATCTTTCCACATTTCCTTTCCAGCCACTTCCATCTCAAGTCCTCCTTTCCTTCCTCCTTCCTTTTTAGTGTATAAAGAGGCATATTGTCTTAATTTCCTTTGTAATGAACATAAGAACATACAATATTAAAACCACTCTTGTAAAGAAATAAGGGCCATCTGATTTCCCTCCCAATTCTTTGCTTCTGTCTGCTGGATTCCATTCTAATCTGATCCTATGTTTCATCTGCCATTTGAAAGGACAGGTAGGTTTGGAAATGCAAATTCTTTTTTGGATGCTGCCATTATTTATCTTTATGCATTTCTTTGGTGGTATAATGATAAAGACAACCATAGTTCATATTCTATAGCTCAATGTATTAGAGATGAAGAAAGCATAATGGTGTATTATATTTCCTATTGGTCTCAAGTATTATTAATTGCCTTATTATATAGCAATACTCTTAGGCTATATTTCTGCCAAAGTTACATGAATGAAGGAGAATATATTCAAGTGGGGAAAAATGAGGCTTATTTTATAAGGCCATGGATATAGCTTCCTTGAGTTCTATCAATGGCAAGAGTTTCCTACATATGGCAATAGAAATATAAATGGACAGCAGATGTTTCAGGTGTGAGAAAAAAGATGAAAAACAGGTCACACTGAATTAACAAAACGAATTCTTGGCTTTGACACTTCTCTGACAGGAAAGAAACAGTACTGAACGAATATAAGCATTCTGACACATGCAAAATATAGTGTACAGTGCTGGCTAAATTCTCACTTCCACCAATTTTAGGGACTTTCTGGCCCCTGGCTATGACACCTAACAGAAATTCTTATTTCACTTAGGGTAAAGTTAGGATGAAGTACAAATTCAGAGGTAGATGGCAGTAAGAAGACCAGTAAATGTTGTTTTTAAAGGTTTGGGTTTCATAACTAGGCAAGGGTTGTCTTAAATTTTTATTTTATTTTATTGATATTAGAGAGAGAGAAGAAAGGAGAAAAAAATATCAGTTTGTTGTCTCACTTATTTATGCATTTATTGGTTGAGTTTTGTATGTATCCTGACCAGGGACTAAACCTGCAACCTTGACATATGGAGATGTTGCTCTAAACAACTGAACAACTCAGCCCGGATGGCAGCGGTTGTCTTGATAGAAAAAAATTCAACCTGCCTGGTGATACTTATTAACTTTAGGCTGTTAGAAGTGAATTGAAACAAGGGTAATAAGGTCTTTTTACCTTCCACTTCTCTCTTGGTGTTCCAAGTAAAGATTTCTTAACCCTCCTGTTACTTACAATGGAACGGGCCATAAACATTTCTTTCTTTTTCTTATGCCACCCCTTTCCTTTCCTGAATGAAGGGCAAATGAATGGCTGCTCAGAATTCAAATATGGGTGGCTTTCATGGCAGAGTGTAAATCAAAGATAGGAGATGTTTCTTCCCAAGAGGATCACTAAGTGGTGGGTACACTACTTACAACTAGCCCTATGGAGCAGCTGGTAAATTTCACATATAATTTAGCTTGAAGTGGACAAATGCTAAAGCTGATAGAATTGTTTAGTTTAATTTTCATTTTCTTCCCACAGATGAGGATGTGACCCCTTGTACATAATGCTATTTAAAACTTAAGTAATGTTCATAAGAGGTGTCACTACAGAGATGTGTCTCATTCAAGGTTATTTGGATGCAAGCAACAGAAACTGGCCCTGGGTAAAAGAGAATTTGTTGGAAGGATATGGAGCAGCAGGAATACTGAAAGATTAGATTCAGAGCAGGAAAAGCAGTTCAGAAACTCCTCTTAAGGCTCATCAGAGTACTGCTGCTAGAATAAATGAGGGTCAGGGGCCAAGTTTTAGGGAGGAATCTCTGATCACTATGGTCATATCTTCTCTCTCTTTCTCCCCATGGTTAATGTTAGCTGCATTTCTTAATTAGTGTTCTTATCCCAATGTACCCCACAGAGGAGAGATAATTCACTAAAAGAATACTAGTCTGCTATTATCAAAAGAAGGGGGACTACATGCCCATCTGCTCAAAGATATAACTATCCATTGCACAGTGCAATGCACTATTGATTTTATGTCATATATTTTATGACTTTTAGCTCAAAATCTACATAGTTTGTCAGGAGAAGGAGAAAATATAAGAAAGAATGAGAAAATACTCTTATCTTGAATAATATACCTGATATGGTATAGGCAGTGCTGGGATTCAGTTGGTTTGCACTGGTTCGGCAAAACCAATTGTAAGGCCAGAAGCTGCCATCGTGGCCATTCACATGCAGGTTCCCATTGGATTCGGGCTGACGGTGAAGAAATGGCAGAGTCGGAGGATGGTAGGCCATTCTGTTTATTGGTGTCTCACCAAGACAGGCAAGCCACAAGAGGAGACAAGGGAGAAGCAGAAAACCAGCTTTTCCCATGGAGGTCAAGGGATCAGGGAGGCCCCTGCAATGGCGATAGTAGGAACCGAGAGAGCTCAAGCTACTGGTCTCTCCCACTTTATACTGTAGAATCAAAACCTTTAATCCAATTATACAAACAAGGAAATCTCTGTATAATGGGATTCCTCAGGAGAGTGCACCACCCTACATTATCCAATCAGTCAAGGGTGTGGGGAAAAGCTTACTCTTAAAGCCAAGCCTTAGGTCATAACAACCTGGCCTGCTTACATTACAGCCTTTCCCCCACACCCGTCCCAAGCATAAGGGCAAATAATATCACCTGGGTGACGGGCTTCCATGTGGGCAGTGCCATCTTTAACAAAGTGAGCATATTATATTTTATCTGCCCAACAATCCACCCCTATGTTCACTTTACTACCCACAATTTATACCACCGGCATCCCTGTACAAGGAAATTAAGTACATTACACAAATTACAGCAGTAGCACAAATCATACAGTTTCAACAATTACAAAGGTACATTGCATAAACAGAAACAGTACCAACTACAGCAATAGGATTAACAAATCAAAAGCTATGGGCGAAATGACTGAGCTGTCAAGGGCACCAAGAGAGGCAAATCTTTTCCCTCTGGCAGAATACAGGCCAGAGTTTTATCTGCAGACAGCACCGTAGCTGGTACCAGAGGCCGCCCTGAGTGGGCATACCAAACCTTATTGGCCAATACACCAGCATCTGCTGGTTCTACGTGTAGTAAAATAGGATAACTCATTATCGGCCATAAAGAAATTACAAAGGTGCCCTTCATTATGCTGTCCCCCTGAGCACTCAAAGGATAATACACTTCTACCTTAGGTGGCCAGGTGCTGGTTGCCCAAGGAGTTAACTGGAGGTCCACCTCTAGCCCCTTTCCCCATGGTGCCAACAAGGCCACCCATCTCAGATGGGGGGCCTGGACAGTACTGGGCCAAGTCCATTGAAGCCGTTGGCCTTTAAGAAGGGCTGTTGGGGCAGGCAAGAGCACGTTGCCCTGCTGTCCAAAGCCTGGCTTGAGTAAAATGTCCTTGGTGCGTATCCGCAACTGAATGGGGGCAGCTGCCCGATGCAGGAGGGCATCCACTGGAGCTGGGCTCCCACGTGGAGGTCTCTCATTCAAAATCCGGAGTACTGTCCATAAGCGGCATGTCCATCCAGTAAGGGAGCTGGTGCCCCCCTCCTGTCACAGTCCCTGCTTTAAGAGTCCATTATACCGCTCAATGATACCAGCAGCCTGGGGGTGGTAGGGAACATGGTATTTCCAGTCCACCCCCAGCTGTTGAGCCCATTGCCTCACCATTGAACCAGTGAAGTGGGTACCATTGTCACTTTCAAGGACCAGTGGTTGCCATATGCAGCACTCAGGCGGTCCAAAGCCTGTATGACTGCCCTCTGGTCAGGATTACGGGCGGGATAAGCAGCAAGCAGACCAGTAGCAGTATCTACACAAGTGACTGCATACTGGTACCCTTCTGACTTTGGTAAGGGTCCAATGATGTCTTTCTGCCATCGTGTCAGTGGAACATGACCCCTCTGGATCTGTCCTGGTGACACCAGTGGTCTCCGAGGGTGCTCCTTGGAACACACTGCACATTGCTCACAAGCTGCAAGTACCTCTGCATAGGACACAGGCAAGTTCCACGCCTTAACCGTAGCCCACATAGTTTTCTGTCCTGCATGGAGCAGGCGCCGGTGGAGCCATTGCGCCACATCACCTGCAGGTGCAGTCTCCAACCATCGCACCTTTGCCAATGTATCTGCCCCATCATTCCCAGGATGGGCTAGAGGGGCATGCCCCGTGACATGATATACTGTCACCTGCTTCTGGTGTCCTATTTCCCATAAGTCCTGCCACATGGCCTGACCCCATAGTGGGTAGTGCATTACCATCCGCTGGTTAATGTGCCAAGTAGCAATCCAAAGGGTCACTCCACGATATACAGCCCAGCTGTCAGTACAGATCACCAGACATGAAGGTTCATTGTGGGCAACTAGCCAAACAGCTCTTAATTCTGCCCATTGGCTGCTTTGGCCTGTACCCGTGTCCATCCAAATAGTCTCAGTGGCTGGATCGAAAGCTATGGCCGTCCACTTGGCAGGTTGACCCCTGCTGGAACCATCAGTATACCAGGCATCCTCAGGGATGGGCACCCACCCCTCCTGGTAGAAACTGACTTCAGGTTCTGCCTCCTGAACCCCAGCTGCACCTGACTCTAAGGTTGCATAGGTGACTGGACCCAAGACTTCCTGCAGTTCTGCCCTCAATGGGCTGATGCTAAGAGCACAGCATTGTTGCAGGTAGGCACCCCACTTGGCCAGGGTGGACATTTGGGCCATACCACTACGTGGTTTTGTTGCCCAATCTCTCACCCATCCTGCAATAGGGTATGTTGTCTTGACTGTAACTGGTGTTGTGGTTGTAATACTCTCAGTGGCCAGGAGGGCAGCATACACAGCTGCCAGCTGCTTCTCTACTAATAAGTAACGAACTTCAGCACCTTTCCACAATTGGGACCAAAACCCAATAGGTTGCCGTAAGCGCTCTGTTCGTTGCCACAAGCCCCATCCAAACCCCTCCGAGGTTACATGAACATCTAGCTCACAGGGCCTGGCAGGATCAAACACATTCAAGGCCTGTGCCACCTTGACAGCTCTCTTAGCTGCTGCAAATGAACCTTGCGCCTGAATAAGGTTGTACAAGGGGCGTAGTAACTGAGCCAAATGGGGTATAAATGCTCGCCAATTCCCCAACAAACCTAAGAATTCCTGTAACTGTTTTACCATAGTGGGCACGGGGTATGCTTGGATCTTATCTATAACTGCGCCAGGGATAACTTTTGTCTTACCCGACCAGACAACTCCCAAGAATTTAACAGATAACCCAGGTCCTTGTAATTTGTCCTCATTGACTGCCCAGCCTAATGCTTTCAAATGGGATAGCAGGGTAGGAACTGCTTGCTCCAATTCTGGAAGAGAATCACTAGTTAACATAATATCATCAATATAATGATACATGCGGACTGCCTCTGGCTGTTTCCATTTAGCCAGGTCACCAGCCACCAGTCCATGGCACAAGGTGGGGCTATGCAAATAGCCCTGGGGTAATACTGTAAAAGTCCATTGTCTCCCTTCCCAACTGAAGGCAAATTGGTCTTGACTCTCTGCTGCTATATCAATGGAGAAGAAAGCATTGGCCAAGTCTGCCACAAAATGGTATGTCCCCAACTCATGGCTTAACCGATCTATCACGTTAGCTATCGAGGGAACAGCAGCGTGCAAAGGGGGAACAACTTTGTTAAGTTCTCTGTAATCTACTGTCATTCTCCAGGTTCCGTCTGGTTTGCGCACAGGCCATACCGGGGAGTTGTAAGGACTGTGTGCTGGCCGAATGATCCCCACCTTTTCTAGTTCAAGGATTGTCGCTGTGACTTCTTCATAACCACCTGGCAGGCGGTACTACTTGGTGTTAGTCACACGCCGAGGGATGGGCAATTGCCAAGGGGAATGTGATGCATGTCCCCACAACACTGCCTTCACAACCCTGATCCGTAGCCGGAACTCCCCGGCTGTAGTTTCCAACCATAGTCCTTGCAAGACATTTATCCCCAAAATATATTCAGGAATAGGAGATACATACACCTTATATGGCTTCGGAGGCAGTCTTCCTATCCCCAATGGAATAGTTATTGGCTTCACTTGAACAGTTTGGCCCCCATAGCCATCAATGGCCACTGGGGTCCCAGCAAACTGCTCTGGCTTCCCATGGAGGAGGGAACATTCTGCATCTGTATCCACCAAGGCCAACACCCGTTGTACATTGGAAGGGGACCAGTGGATAGCCAGTTCCACGTGTGGCCTCCGGTCCCCGCCCATCCCCGTTAGACGGGTCCCTTGGCCTTCTTCCTATTCAAACTGGTACAATGGGTCTTGGAAATTCTCCTCTCCCTCGGCCATCTCTATCATATAATCTTGTAACCGAGCTGCCCACGCACCAAATGTTTTATTGGTAGCTGCTGGGGCCCTTCGTCTCAATGGCTGGAACTTCTGTTCTGGTTTAAGCTGCCGCCAAAGCTCCAAAAGAATTTTATTAGACTGGCCATCCAATTTCCCCTTATCTGCTCCAGCCACAATCAAATCTACCCACATCTGTGTTCGGGTAACCTTTATAGGCCCGTTTCCCTTGTTAGTTGGGGGGGCAACATGGGCAGCAGCCCTCACTGCTTTATGATCCCTAGTGGCTTCCAACTCTCCCAAATCTGCTACCATCTGTGTAACTGCATTGATGGGCTGCCCCACATAGGGGGCCAAGATAGCCACAAGTGACCCAAAAAGGGCTGACGGGGTGCTAGCAAGAATAAATTCCCTCATTTTTGCCGTAAACACTTCCTCATCTGGCCCACGGGACCCAGGGTTGAAAACAGCATTCTTCATACCTAGTTCCCAAAGGACCTTTACTAACTCGCTGTAGCACTGCCACCGACTCATTGCCCCTGGCAATTCTCCAGCATTCTGACAGACCATACGAATGGCAGCCATCACCCATTCTAATAGGGTATGGTCTCCTGGGTTGCCATGGCAGTTCTGAAGACGCTGACTCAAGGAGGAGTGTGCAGTAATGGCGGCCAATTTCTCCATCTCTGTTCCAGAGAGCATGATGCCATCCACCCTTATGTCCCATAATTGTAGTAACCAGGCTACCAGGGATTCAGTAGGTTTCTGCCTAAATTGTGCCCCTGTTCGGCAGATAAAATATATTATGCTCACTTTGTTAAAGATGGCGCTGCCCACATGGAAGTTCGTTGATATTATTGTGTGTTCTGGAACAGTCTGTGGGCAGGCCGGGACGTTGTAGCCTAAGGCTTAGTTTTAAGAGTAAGCTCTTCTCCACACCCTTGACTGATTGGATGATGTAGGGTGGTGCACTCTCCTGAGGAATCCCATTATGCCTCAGATGGGTGGCTTTGTATCAGAGACTTCCTTGTTTGTATAATTGGATTAAAGGTTTTGAGTCTGCAATAAAGTGGGAGAGAACAGTAGCTTGATCTCTCTCTTGGTTCCTGAGTTCCTGAGGTTGGTATTAGAGAGGAGAGCAGAGTAAGGCCACGTGAAGGCCAGGAGAAGCAGCTGAGATGGCAGAGTGCTGAGGAAAAAGCCAGTTTGTTAAGAGTTTGTGCAGGAGGAGATGGGAAACAGATGTGAATAAGTCTGGTGAGCTGGAAAGCTTTGATGCTAGGAAACTCAGATAAGTCAGTAGCTTTGTGAGCACTGAATGTGTGGGTTTTGGAGCCCAGTGTGTGTTTTTGCTTGCCCGCCGGGTGCAAGCTAGAATTAAAGCTGATGGCTCACCAGTTTTTGGCTCCTGTGTTTCATTACCGACTGTTCGAATCCAATGCGAACCTGCGTGGGTCAGGCTGCTGTGATAGTGGCTGCGACTACTGGCTTTACATTTGGCGTAGTCTTTGGCAGGATTCGATACAGATCGGCATGGAGCCACCACCACCTTTGAGTGGTGGAGTAGAGGAGTGGTTGCTGTTTTGGTTTCCCATAGCTGTTTTTTGGGGGACTGTAGGCTGGCTGACATTTACAGCCAGGCGTGAAGAAACCAAGAGCTCTATGGAAGAGGCTGCCGGGGACCTGCAAACCGAGCAGTGGAAGGAGCTGGAGGAAACGTGGGAGAAAGAGATGCCGACCCTGGAGCTGAAGGAAGCGCTGGAGGAGGAGGCTGACCAGGTTTGCGAGATTCACCTGGAAATGGAACAGACACTGGAGAAGGAATCACAGGTTTGTGAGTTGGAGATTGCCCTGGATGTTGTGGAGAGCCAGCAGCGGCATGAGGCCGGGCCTGAGGCCGGGGCCGGAGCTGAGGCCGGGGTTGGAGCTGCAAGGTCTGCTGAGCAGAAGGCAGCGGTGGCCCGGAGATCAAGCCCAGCAGCAGGAGCTGATGTTTTCAGTTCCTCTTTGGAGGATGAGGAGAATCGTGCTGGAGTTGCAATCTGCAGTCTCCAGAAGGTGAGAGCCCGGCAACAAGGAGTAGCTACACTGCCGGTAGGTCTGCAATTTTGGGACATAGGGGTGGATGCCATCATGCTCCCCAGAGCAGAGATGGAAATGCTGACTGCCATTGCCACATGCTTTTCTTTAGGACAGTGTGAGATTTGCCATGATGGCAGGAATGAGGGGGGAGGCTAAAGCCCTATGTGTGTGGACTGATTTCCTGGACTATGACCAGATGGGCACAAGCTCCTTTGTTGAATGGACTTACGGATTTAGGACAATGTGAAATACCCTGATGGGGGTGGGGATGGCTTTGCTGGAGGCCCTCCTGCTCCAGGAAGCTTTTCCCGTGGCTAGAGAAAAAGCCGAGGACATTTTGCGCTTTTGGCAAAGTGCTCAGAGACTGGTGAAGTGTGTATACCTTTGTAATTGTTGAAACTGTATGATTTGTGCTATTGCTGTAATTTGTGTAATGTGCCTAATTTCCTTGTACAGGAATGCCAGTGGTGTAAATTGTGGGTAGTAAAGTGAGCATAGGGGTGGATTGTTCGGCAGATAAAATATATTATGCTCACTTTGTTAAAGATGGCGCTGCCCACATGAAAGTTCGTTGATATTATTGTGTGTTCTGGAACAGGCTGTGGGCAGGCCGGGTTGTTGTAGCCTAAGGCTTAGTTTTAAGATTAAGCTCTTCTCCACACCATTGACTGATTGGATGATGTAGGGTGGTGCACTCTCCTGAGGAATCCCATTATGCCTCAGATGGGTGGCTTTGTATCAGAGACTTCCTTGTTTGTATAATTGGATTAAAGGTTTTGAGTCTGCAATAAAGTGGGAGAGAACAGTAGCTTGATCTCTCTCTTGGTTCCTGAGTTCCTGAGGTTGGTATTAGAGAGGAGAGCAGAGTAAGGCCACGTGAAGGCCAGGAGAAGCAGCTGAGATGGCAGAGTGCTGAGGAAAAAGCCAGTTTGTTAAGAGTTTGTGCAGGAGGAGATGGGAAACAGATGTGAATAAGTCTGGTGAGCTGGAAAGCTTTGATGCTAGGAAACTCAGATAAGTCAGTAGCTTTGTGAGCACTGAATGTGTGGGTTTTGGAGCCCAGTGTGTGTTTTTGCTTGCCCGCCGGGTGCAAGCTAGAATTAAAGCTGATGGCTCACCAGTTTTTGGCTCCTGTGTTTCATTACCGACTGTTCGAATCCAATGCGAACCTGCGTGGGTCAGGCTGCTGTGATAGTGGCCGCGACTACTGGCTTTACAGCCCCCAACTCCATCAGCTCTGCCTGGGTATAGGGCCGGACCACAGATGTTCCATTACCTGGGCAGGAGGCCGTGGCTGCCCCTGAGGGACTCTACGCTGCTGAGTTTTTACGTTCTTGGCAACCACTGGTCGGGCTCTCAGTGTGCGTATGGCAGCTTCAGCCCGAGCCTTCTCATCCTCAGAAGAGGAGTTGCAAGCGTCTGCTCCCACTGACTCAAAACCAGTCCACCGGCACGGGTGCTGCTGCTCCTTTGGCGACTGTTTAGGCTCCTGTGGCTGCTGGCTTTTGGCCAGAAGCTGAGACTCGAGCTCTTGAATCCGCAGTTTTTTCTCCAACACCTGCCGGTGCAAACATTCAGCTTCCAGGGCAAACTGCAACTTGCGAACCCGTAATTCCTTCTCCAGTGCTCGCTCCAATTCCAGCCTTTTCTGCCGTTCGATTTGCAATTCATACTGAAGCTTTCGACCTCGAGCAGCTTCTTTCACAGAACTCTTGGTTTCCTCTTGAGTAAAAAACACACAGCCCACAGCTCCTAAAAGGATAGCCATGGGAAGCCAGAACTGCAACCAGTCCTCTACCCCACCCCTCAGGGGTGGTGGCCCCATACCGATCTCTGAATCCTGCCGCAAACTACGCCAGTTTTAAGGCCAGGAGCCGCCATCGTGGCCATTCACATGTAGGTTCCCATTGGATTCGGGCTGACGGTGAAGAAATGGCAGAGTCGGAGGATGGTAGGCCATTCTGTTTATTGGTGTCTCACCAAGACAGGCAAGCCACAAGAGGAGACAAGGGAGAAGCAGAAAACCAGCTTTTCCCATGGAGGTCAAGGGATCAGGGAGGCCCCTGCAATGGCGATAGTAGGAACCGAGAGAGCTCAAGCTACTGGTCTCTCCCACTTTATACTGTAGAATCAAAACCTTTAATCCAATTATACAAACAAGGAAATCTCTGTATAATGGGATTCCTCAGGAGAGTGCACCACCCTACATTATCCAATCAGTCAAGGGTGTGGGGAAAAGCTTACTCTTAAAGCCAAGCCTTAGGTCATAACAACCTGGCCTGCTTACATTACAGCCTTTCCCCCACACCCGTCCCAAGCATAAGGGCAAATAATATCACCTGGGTGACGGGCTTCCATGTGGGCAGCGCCATCTTTAACAAAGTGAGCATATTATATTTTATCTGCCCAACACCAATACCCAATTTTTTGTTGAGTTTGGCAAACTGGTTGTTAAAATGGCAATTGTAATGAGGGTTCTAAGTTGTGTGCATGGGCAGCTGCCCAATATGGAAATCACAAATTTACGTTCCTTACTCTTTTTTAACATTATTCTGCACAACAGCGTATTCTAAGCACCCATAGTAATGTTCATTCCGTCCATAGGTGAAAAATATTGCAAGTGAGGATGCCAATCAAGAAGTAACATGGAAATATCTTAAATAATAATTTTATTAGTTTTTGTCAGATATAATTTAATATTTTTCATTAATATTTTAAAACTCTTATAATCTAGTTTTGAATCCCATCACTGTGATATAGGTAACCCACATGAGTGCTGAGCATAAATAGTTAAGCTCTCAAACCTCTGCTCTGCTACAATCAGCCAAGATGCTGAGATTTAGTCCATAGGAAGTTTCATGGCATTGACTTTTTTACCTAACAGAGAAATCTGTCTCAGCTGGCATTCAAGTTTTAAGATTTTCCTTTTACCAAATGAAAAAAGTTAACATAATCTCTTTGTTGAGAGGTAGGCCAGAACACAAAAGTAATTGAACAGGAGACCTCCCCCTCCTCCCAGGGAGCAGAGCTGCAGCTTCACAAACCAGAAGTCCTCAGAAGGACTAGTAATTAGTTTCAGGTCTGTCTCACAGAGAATATAGGAGAGAAGGAAAGCCTCTTTAAGTACCATTGATAAATACCGTGTACTTAACAATTGCATATGTAAAGAGTTCTAATTTTGTACAGATAGTGACCAGGGCCCAGTACGAAGGTGTGAATGTCCTAGCAGGCTGGCAAATGACAAGTGCAGAGGAGAGGCTTGGCAAGACTTACTTGAGCAAAAAGAAAAGAGGAAACATTCAGTACCTTTGGTCAAGGAGACAGTGTGTCTTAGGCAGCTGGATAAAAGTTTTAGTGGGCTGAGAAATAAGCATTAATTTATCAGCATTCTCTCTACACTTTTTATAATTTATTGCATTTAATTTTACATAGATTGTGTAGTAAACAGTTTGAGTTGTTCCTTCTATAGTAGTGACTCAGTCTATTCCACGTTAGCTTTCTCCTATTTTCAGACTCTTCCTGGAGGAATTGAAAAAACTTGGCAGATTTCCAAATGGATCCAGAGGGCTCTGCACTGTAACTTAATGAGGAAAGAGAAAACTAGTAGCTGCAAAATGCAAAACAGAACATGTTTGAGGATGACATGGGTGTGACACAGAATAAACAAGATTAGCAGAGCCTCTGGGGCTTTGACACAATATCAATAATCTAATATCAATAATCTAATACAACTGGGGTTAAATCCTGGCTTTGCCATTACCTAGCCTCCTGACCTTGGAAAACTCACTTTCTTCATGTGAAAAAGTATATGGTGAGAGAGTCCCTAGCCTGTGTGGACACTAGGGGATCAGGAGTGAAAGTGGTTGGCAGAGCTCCAGCACACAGTAAGGGCTCAGTGTCTATTAGCTCTTGGTTTTATACAGATGCAAGAGTCTGGCAATTTATAGAGCAAAATAATGGAAAAGTAAGTTTTCAGTAAAACCTTTGTTTGTGTTAGATTATTGATAATGTACACTGCACAGGTAGTAAAGTAACTGTCAATGCATTAATGTGAATTTTGATAAACACTTTGTGAGCTCAATGTCTGATCTGTGTTATTTGTCTGACCCAAACTCTAATACAATCTTAGGTTGCACCCATGGAAGCATGATACCAGACTATGAGAGGATATTTCTTCCACTGTACTTGACTCTGTGGCATATCTGTGGCATTCTGGGAAGTTCCTTATTCAACTCTGTTCCCCATCTCCTTCTATTTGCACAAACTGGCTTTTCCTTCCGCCATCTTGGCTGCTTCTCCTCTCCTCCATGTGGCCTTTCTCTGCTCTCCTTCAGCATGGGCTCCTCTGCTGTAGTGTAGAAATCCAAACCTTTTATAGTGTAGAAATCCAAACCTTTAAGCCAATCTACAAATAAGGAAGTCTCTGATACAAAGTCACTTATCTGAGGCATAAATGGGATTCCTCATAAGAGTGTACCACCCCCTATCATGTAACAGTTAAAGGTGTGGGTAAAAGCTTAGTTTAGTTTTAAAACCAAGCCTTAGGCTATAAGGACCCTGCCTGCTTACAGCCTATCCCCAACACCCAATGTAAACTAAAAGCAAGCAAACATATACATCATATTTGCAAACACATTTTAGGAAAGTCACTGACAGAATAGGTTGACAGAATTGGTAGAGGGCCTAGCTATTCATGCCAAATGAGAAATGTTTGAGACCCTGGATGGTTTGCTCAGTGGTTGAGCATCAACCCAGCATGTGGAAGTCCTGGGTTCGATTCCTGGTCAGGGCACACAGGAGAAGCGACCTTCTGCTTCTCCACCCCTCTCCATCTCCTTTCTCTCTCTCTGTCTCTCTCTCTCTTCCTCTCCCACAGTCATGGCTCTGTTGCTGCAAGTTGGCCCCAGGCACTGAGAACAGCTCCATGACCTCACCTTAGGTGCTAAATAAGCTTAGTTGCTGATCAAGGTAGAAACAAGCCCAGATGGGCAGAGCATCGCTTGGTAGGGGTCTTGCGGGGTGGATCCAAGTTGGGGCACATGCGGGAGTCTGTCTCTCTGCCTCCTTACTTCTCATTTAAGGAAAACAAACAACAACAAAAAAGAAATGTTTGAAGGAAAAAGGGATTGGTTGGGGGCATTTGAGACTAAAAGGAGATTTGATCACTGTTTTCAAAGTTGAAGGGTTGATTATGAAAGAGAGATTTGCCAGAGTATAGAGGCTGAAAATAACAGGGAAGCAGATTTTGGTCCAGAATAAGGAGGCTCATAAATGAGAGCTGCTCTAGGTTCAGATGGTTCTCTATAAGCTCAGGGGCTCCTGTTCTTGGGAGATTCCCATATAGGCTGGGACACACTGATTAAGGATGCTTAGAGAGATATTTTTACCTAGAGTTGGAGTTGTTAAGTGGATAACAACTTCAGAGGTTGCTCCAGATTTTTTTACTCAAAATTTTAGTAAATATCCTACGAAGACAGAAAGAAAAAAGTAAAGTTATGAAGCTAGAAGAATCCCTACTGCTTCTTAAGACTAGTGAGAAATTTCTATAAAAGAGGTCCTGCTTCCCTGGTGTCTCAGGCAATCGGTGTTTGTGTCCGGTTGGGGAAAGGTGTGACTGGACAGTTAGAGGTGCGAAGCATCAGATGCTTAGAGCAGAATGAAAGCTTATGAGAGAAAATGGTTATTCTTTTCTCATTGCTTCCTATTGATGGTCATTCTTCCTTTGTTGTTATTGACTTCAAAAGTCAAGAGCATACATAGTTTTTAATACTTTTGGGTCAGACTTCGAAGGGACCCCATGAAGTCATATTGAGCTTATTCCCAAAATTTCTTAACAACCATGAAGCATATCATGTTTTTAAAATGGCTACAGAAGAATTGGGGGAGCTTTCTGTCAGTGTTATTAACCATCACTCTATCCTACCTGGAAAGAAGGAAGGGGAAAGGTTGAAGAGCAACGACCTTGAAGTCAAATAGGGATGGATTTCTGGACACCAGCCAGCTCTGGAGACAAACTGGGAAAACTGCTCATAAAATGGCTCAGGTTCTTCATCTCTCAACTGGGCACCATAATAGAACCCAATTAATTGGTCAGTTATAAGGCCTGATTAAGATAACATACAGTGAAGTGTTTAACACAATGCCTAGCACATTTCAAGCCCTTAATGAGCATTACTTATTGTAATGAGCTTTTAGACATTTCTCCTGCTCAGTCATGGTAAGAATGATATAGATGGTCAACAATTTTAATACAATTTTTTCTTGAGAGGAGAGGAGACAGAGAGACAGACTCCCACATATGCCTTGACCAGGATCTACCCAGAAAACCCTCTACAGCAATGTTTTGCTCCTCCAGGGCCATGCTCCCAATGGAGCTATTTGTAGTTTCTGAGGCAGTGGCTCCAGGAAGCCATCCTCACTGCCTGGGGCCAACTTACTGGAACCAATCGAGCCATGGCTGCAAGAAGGGAAGAGAGAGAAAGAGGGAAAGAGAGAAAGGTAACAGGGAAGGATGGAGAAGCAGATGGCTGCTTCTCCTGTGTGCTCTGAGCGGAAATCAAACCTGGGACATCCACAGGCTGGGCGAAACTCTACCACTGAACCAATCTGTCAGGTCCTTAATACAATTTCAAATGCTTACTGCTTTTACCAATCACCTTTTAATTATTTGGGGGAAATTAATTCAAAAGCTCGCAATCTTTCTTTATGGAAATATTTATTAAAGTTAGTTAATTTCTAGCCTTCTTAGAACCCCTCAAGTCTTTGACATCTTTATTAAGTTTTAACACTCCAAATGGTAAATGCTAAACAATACTTATTTGTAAATTTTCCTGGAGTGTATGTTCATGTTTAGAGCTAAGTTGTCTAAGATAATAATTGAGAATTAGTTATAAATTTTTACAGCTACAATAGTTATAATTAGCCACCCTGATAGTCATGTAAAGGTGAAAATGAAGTGCTTTAATAATTTTGCATATGCTTAAACATATGTACAAGGGAAAAAGAAGCACTGTATTTCTTTAATAACTATGTATTAAATGAAAAATTTGTACCAGAGACCTGTCTTTACAAGACTAATAGACAAGGGGTCTAGTGGATTCTAATTACATTTGTGTTAAACATTTTTACTTTTTCTCAGTAATGTAAATTACTACTTGTAAATGCTATAAAGCAACTGTTCTTTAGCTGTTACATTCATTATATACTTAATTATTACAAGAAAACATATTTTACAGCCAAATGGAAATTTAAAGAACTGCTACAAATTACATTATGTTTTATTTTAAAGAAATTGATTGCTGTATTGTAATACTATAATTTCTAACCTTTCATCAAATAAAATAAAACAATATTTATGCCTAATTAAAAAATCTATAATCAATCAATATGAGGAATTAAAGAGAAAAATCAACTGTTACAATATTTTTTATCCAAAGTTACTTTGATGGGTCATTATTTTTATAACTAAACTGTCCTATGATGTGCATTAACAAGGTACCTTAGGATTACACAAAAAATAATTCATAAATATTCAGAAAAAGAGAAAGATGCCATAATTAAATGACAGTAGGTGACATCAATATTGGGTTAATATTTGCACGAATCACAAATTTTTTCTATACAAGTTGATATGTTGACTTTCCAAATGGAAGATGTATGAATGTAGCTTTCTAGAAAAATAGCTTTTTCTAAAACCTGTGCTCACAGTGAACATGAACTTGTTATTAAGAAAGTATAACATGCAAGACAGTTATATATTTATTTGTTAAATATTTTTAATATTTAAGTTGTCTTTTATGTAGCACAATGTTAATTTCTTTAGTGAGAGTTCTAAAATATTAGCTCATCAAGTTTCACTGATGTAATGTTTTTTTAACTGATTTTTAAAATGCAAGTTTAAAAATCAGATATTGCCTCACCTATTATGAAATTAAAATAACTATTTTAATATTTAATCTTTATGATGTTTAAGAGTTATTTAATCTTCAGGCAAAGCAACTTTGTTGAGACCTAATTTATTAATAATTTAATTTTTCTTCTAGACTTAAAAAGTTTCATTGTGAGCTGCTACAATATAGCAACTATATCAAACCACTAAAGTGTGTTATCAACATTCAAACTATAAACCTTAGCTGGTATTTTAATGTTTAGATATTACTTTTGATAATTTCTATGATATATTTGTATCCAGAGGTTCAGACGGTCCCCAGAACAGTTTTTCCTTCTCTTTTCTCTTTTCCAGGGAATGGCACTAACATCTGCCTCAGTCACTTGATCTTGATGCTTTGACTCCTTCTTCACTCCCATTTCCACTCCTACCACAAAACATAAAGTCCTTTGGCTTACTACCTGTAAAGCCAGTAGCCACGGCCACCATCACAGCTGCCTGGCCTGTGCAGGTTCGCATTAGATTCGGACAGTTGGTAATGAAACAATGGAGCCAAGAACTGGTCTGCCATTAGCTTTAATTCTAGCTTGCACCCAGTGGGCAAGTAAAAACACACACTGGGTTCCAAAATCCACTCATTCAGTGCTCACAAAGCTACTGACTTATCTAAGTTTCCTAGAATCAAAGGTTTCTAACCTCACCAGCCTATTCACCTCTATTTCTCATCTCCTTCTCTCTACACAAACTGCAGAAACTGGTTTCTGCTTCAGCACTGCACCATCTTGGCTGCTTCTCCTCTCCTCCACATGGCCTTAATCGGCTCTCCTACAGCATGAGCTCCTCCTAGAACGCAATCACTCTTCTCTCATGCTAATCTCAGGAACCGAGAGAGCAAGCTCCTGGTCTGCCCTACTTTATAGTGTAGAAATCCAAACCTTTACTCCAATATACAAACAAGAAAGTCTCTGATACAAAGCCACTTATCTAAGGCATAAATGGGATTCCTCATAAGAGTGCACCACCCTACATCATGCAACAGTCAAGGGTGTGGGGAAAAGCTTAGTCTTAAAACTAAGCTTTTGGCTATAATGACCCTGCCTGCCTACAGCCTGCCCCCCCCCGCCCCCAATAATATAATTACACCCATCCTAAGCACAAGGGCAAATAATATCACCTGGGCGACGCGTCCACGTGGGCAGTTCTGTCTTTAACAAAGTAAGCATAATATATTTTATCTGCCCAACACTACTTCAGCATCTCTTGAAAACATCCATTTCTTTTCATCTTCCCTACTACTCTTTTAATCTGAACCACCATGATCTTTCAGTATTTCTGCAGTGATCTCCCTTTTTCTAGCCTTGATCCCTTTCAATCCATTCTCCTTACTGTAGCTGGAATGTTTCCAAAATACAGACTGTTGGGCAGATAAAATATATTATGCTCACTTTGTTAAAGATGGCGCTGCCCACATGGAAGTTCGTTGATATTCATGTGTGTTCTGGAACAGGCTGTGGGCAGGCCGGGTCGTTATAGCCTAAGGCTTAGATTAAGAGGAAGCTCTTCCCCACACCCTTGACTGATTGGATGATGTAGAGTGGTGCACTCTCCTGAGGAATCCCATTATACAGAGACTTCCTTGTTTGTATAATTGGATTAAAGGTTTTGAGTCTATGCTATAAAGTGGGAGAGACCAGTAGCTTGATCTCTCTTGGTTCCTGAGGTATTAGAGAGGAGAGCAGATTAAGGCCACGTGAGGGCCAGGAGAAGCAGCCGAGATGGCAGAATGCTGAGGGAGAAGTCAGTTTGTTAAGAGTTTGTGCAGGAGGAGATGGGGAACAGAGGTGAATAAGTCTGGTGAGCTAGAAACCTTTGATTCTAGGAAACTCGGATAAGTCAGTAGCTTTGTGAGCACTGAATGTGTGGGTTTTGGAACCCAGTGTGTGTTTTTGCTTGCCTGCCGGGTGCAAGCTAGAATTAAAGCTGATGGCTCACCAGTTTTTGGCTCCTGTGTTTCATTACCGACTGTTCGAATCTAATGTGAACCTGCACTGGCCGGGCGGCTGTGATAGTGGCCGTGACTACTGGCTTTACACAGACCTAATCAGTGTTTTATCTACTGCTCAATTTTGAGTACCTTCAACATCCTGTAGGTGGCTTAACTAATACTCTTAGTATCATGGACATCTTTACCCCCAATGGATATTTCCTCCACTCCAACTCAGCTGTGTATTCTTTCTACTACTCCAATTTTGAAATCAAAATTTCAAAATAAATTCATGCATATCATTCTCTGAGCAATGTTTTGTCCTTCCTGTTTACCTCCTCAATCACCTATGGAAACAATTCTTTAAAGACCTTGAGAGCAATAATCCATTCTCTCTATTCCTCCTCATCCATTTTGAATCCATGATAATTTTAAAGATATCATTTTTCATATAACTGAATTGTTATATTATCCCCTGACAAATTCTTACTTCTGGTAGGTCCAACCTTTTACGTCTCCTTATGTGTGCCCACTCAGCCACATGTTGCTGTATGAAAGGTAGTTTGGAAAAAGTGTAACTTCATGACCACTCTTAATGCTAGCTCAACGCTGACACACAATCCTACTGCTTACTTCTACTAGAACTTATTTATTTTTTATTAACTTTATTGAGAGGACATAATTAATTATTTTTCATTTGACAAATGGACTCCCATCTTCTCATTTCTTAAACTCACATGGAGGACCTTGGTTCAAATTCACTAAGAAAACAAAACTGACAGAGAAATGCTTCATCAATCTTTCCTCCCAAATATTCTTGTATAGTGTTCTGTTGGGCAGATAAAATATATTATGCTCACTTTGTTAAAGATGGCGCTGCCCACATGGAAGTTCGTTGATATTAATGTGTATTCTGGAACAGGCTGTGGGCAGGCCGGGTCGTTGTAGCCTAAGGCTTAGTTTTAAGAGTAAGCTCTTCTCCACACCCTTGACTGATTGGATGATATAGGGTGGTGCACTCTCCTGAAGAATCCCATTGTGCCTCGGATGGGTGGCTTTGTATTAGAGACTTCCTTGTTTGTAAATTGGATTAAGGGTTTGGATTTTTACAGTATAAAGTGGGGAAGGCCGGGAGCTTGCGCTCTTGGTTCCTGAGGTATTAGAGAGGAGAGCAGAGTAACGCCACGTGGAGGAGAGGAAGTGGCCAAGATGGTGGAATGCTGAGGAAGAAACCAGTTTGTGCAGAGTTTGTGTAGAGAGGAGATGGGGAAGAATGGTGAATAAGTCTGGTGAGCTAGAAACCTTTGATTCTAGGAAACTCGGATAAGTCAGTAGCTTTGTGAGCACTGAATGTGTGGGTTTTGGAGCCCAGTGTGTGTTTTTGCTTGCCCACTGGGTGCAAGCTAGAATTAAAGCTGATGGCTCACCAGTTCGTGGCTCCTGTGTTTCATTACCGACTGTTCAAATCTAATGCGAACCTGCACTGGCCAGGCGGCTGTGATGGTGGCTCCGGCCACAGGCTTTACATGTTCACAAAAATTAGGGGATATTTTATAGCTTCGTGTTCATTTTGAAATATCCCCTAATTTTTGTGAGCAGTATATATTGCTTTTTCTCTTTTTCTGAAATAATGGAGGTTTGTTTCTCCTTCTCTTAAGTCAGTGGTTTTTAACCTGGGTTCTATCAAACCCTAGGGGTTCGATGAGTTGGTCACAGGGGTTCGGAGAAGCCTCTGCCACGGACCAGAATAAAGTAAATCCGTAATTTGTTGTGAGTTCATGCACTTTGTTGGTTTTGTTCTTTGAGCAAGGTGATGTTCATGTACGGCTCATTTTGTGCACCAGTAAAAAAACATATACCTATGTCTTGAATTTGGAAAATAAATAATATTTTATTTATCACTAAAGAAGGGTTTGGTGAATGAGCATATGAAACTGGTGGGTTTGGTACCTCAAAAAAGGTTAAGAACCACTGCCTTAAGTACTTATTTTTTCACATGTGTTGTGAGCTTTTTCCTCTAGTCTTATCAAAGACTCTATCCTTTAGTCCATTTCCTCTCTCTCTTGTAACATCAATCTTTCTCTTTCATTTGCTTCATTTTCATTAGTTCATAAACATTCAATACTCCCATTTTAAATAAACCCTTCTTGGATCCCGTGTACTGTTTAGTTGCAAACTATTTTTCTTTGTTGTTGTTGTTGTTTTTTTTTTTTACAGCCAAACTTCTCCAATAAGTTGTTTTTACATGCTCTCTCTAATTTCTCATTTCCATTAGTATTTTTTAAAAATTCTCAACTAAAACAAAAGTTGACATTTATTTATTATTTATTTATTTTGGCTTGTGTGTGCAAGAGAGAGAAAGAGAGAGAGGGACATACAGGGACAGACAGGAAGGGAGAGAGATGAGAAGCATCAACTCATAGTTGCTTTCTCATATGTTCCTTGACCGGTGTTGGGGGTGCTCCAGCTGAGTCAGTGACCTCTTGCTCAAGCCAGCAACCTTTGCGCATAAGCCTGCAACCTTCTGGTTTTGAACCTGAGTTCTAAGTGTTCCAGGTTGACGCTCTATCCACTGCACCACCACCTGGTAAGGTGGATCTCATTTATTTATAAAATAGATCCCCAGTGTAAGAGAAACAGTGCATAACTAACCAAATAATGGCAACTTATGGTACTGTCCATGGTCAATATAACCAGGGCTATCATAATTTATTATGCTAAGACTATTGTTTGTATTCTAATTTTGCTGAATTTTTTTGGGGGTGATCACTAATTATTTTATTTAATTATTTTTTATCGAATTATTAAGATGACCTAATTAATTATTTTAAATTGCCTTTTTGTGAAAGATGGTAGATGAAACTTTGTTGGTTTGCTGCCCATTACAGCTTTTGATTTGAAAAATATAACAAATCTCAAGTAATTTCTCTTGAGAGTCCCAAGCTGGTGAAGACAAATTTTTGATAAATCTTTAACAGAAATCAAATGCTTAATTAAGTCTTTAAATTTGATGAATAATTTGCTTTTTCTTAGGAGTTTCATTACCTCTCTCAATTAAAGACAAATAATGACTAGTACTATTTTTGGAGGAAGGAGAGTAGCTAGTAGAAAACTTTTTTGTTCAAGATGAGCAAAAGTCAAAAAAGTGTAAAATCAATATCTCATTCCCTTCATGAATCAACAGAAACATCTTGAAACCTATACAAAAAAAAGTATTGCTGTGCATTTGTTTTCCTTACAAATAATGAAATAAAGAAAAGAGTAGATTGTTCTTTAGTTTGACCAGTCTCTTCATTACTCCTAAGAATGTCTCATACTTCTGTTCTTTTCTTGTTCAGTTTCATTTATGAATAGCAAAGTGGTCTTCCAAATTTGCTTCTGATAGAAGTCCCTGCTTATAGAAAGAAAGAACAGGAAATTTATTATATAGCTCTTAGTCTTCCACATATTATAGTTAGAAAAGACAAATACTTTTTTGTTGTTCCACCAAGACTTTTGTTTATTTTAAACTAATTTTCTTCTTTATGGTATTATATTTTAACTTGTGCTTACTATTTGAAGTTCAATGTATTACTCATACATGAAACTGAAATCTCTATCTTGATTAGACCATCAAGGCCCATGTTTCCTGTCCATGAAGAATAGGATGTTACAGAATCAAGTCGTGCCTCACTGGTGTGCAAGTTATTGGGTGATGAGGCTGAGTATTATTTTAGAGTCTCCCAGGAATGCAGTGCTATTTTCAAAGTTGTATTTTGGGGAAAAAATGTATTTTGAGACTCTCAAACTAGGATGCTGTCTTGGCATTTCCTGAAATGAGCCTAGTCTGTATGTTCATAATTTTGAATAATATGTTGGAGGTAGATATTGATGCATAATGTTGCTGGGTGTCAGGGCAGCATTGAGTGTTAAATATTCTTTTAGAAAAAAATATATTTACACATACTAACAGTTCATTTCCAAGTGGTAGCCTTATTTCCACTTCGTACATGGCAACTTCAATCTTCCTGCTATGAAATTTTAGACAGCTTGTCTGCAGAGGCTCTTCCAGACCTATTAATATTTATACATTCCATTCACACTCTAGTTAGACCTTTCTGCAGATCTTTCTGATTTGGAAGCTATTAGGATTCATGACCCCTTTAGCTATTTACTTCATGCTGTCTAGGAGCCTTTGCAATCAGCTTACACTTAAGAAGAAGGCACAAATCATTACTGTTCAAATATTGTTCCGCATTGTGACTATTTGTAGTCCATCAGAGGGGTGTTAAGAGCTTTAATGCATTCATTTATCTCCGGGACACAGGTTATTAGGTGAGGCATTCTTCTTGTGGAAAAGAGGAGAATAAAAGTGTTATTTAGACCAAAAATTGCTTTTTTAATTCCAAATTAGTGACTCAGAGTGAAGTTTTATATGTTGTTAAGAAGTAATATCTAATCAATTTTCTTCTTCCCTATGAAATGCTTCTAATTCAAAATGTGAGTTTTATGAATTCCCAAAGTAACTTAGGCCAGTTGGTTTGCTTCTGGTTCATCTTCCATTTGCTAACTATCAAATTAAAAAAAGAATTAACAACTCATTTATTAAAAACCAGTATCATTATCTCCACCACCATCACTTTTACCATGATCTCTACCACCATTTGTTCCACATTCATCTTCCTCCTTATAAGATAAACCATTAAATCAAATTAGATCAAAGCAATTTTATTTTCTATCTTTTAAGTTGCCAGATAAAAATATATATTTTCGAGTCAAAGACAAGACCAAAACATTTTTGCTGACAGTCTATAAAACGTTTGCAAACACAACTTTTTGAAAGATTTTTACAGGTACATATTTAAAAATGTTATATAAAATTTAATCAGTTGCTTAACTGACATTATTTTTGATTGCTTTGAAAATGAGTTAGATTCAAATATGTAATTTCTTTAGCACCAAGTTACTTTTGTGTTGATAAGAATGAGGGATGTTGTCACATCTTGCATTCCTGAAATTGACTTACCACTCAGGTACATGGAAACTGTAGCTCTACAGTGGCTGAAGTGGTTTTGTTTTCCTCAGAAAGGTTTAGGGGAGAAATCAATTCTCCCACAGTGAGCACAAGCCCTTAGAACCAGTCATCTCAACTACTGAAAATAAGACGTGTGGTAACTCATAGATAAATTTATTCAGTGTTTGGTCACTTGAAATGGGTGAAATGAACTAGAGGGACTGAAGCTCAAGAAAAAACAAAACAAAACAATTTTTATGTAAAAAGTAACCAACCCTCTCCCCTCACCCTACCCCAAGAAAAACAAAAGAAATCATGAAACTCTTACATATTCAAATCAGAATGGGCTTTCAACTGCTTTTGGGGAAAAATTCAAATCTTTGATTCTTCAATGCTTTTCAAGATTACCATATTTTGTTCATCATGTTTTCTGGAAACTGGACAAGATTAAACAAACTCTTTATAGCTTTGATTTTATTTTCTATTTATATTTGATCTGGCATCACCTGGTATGATGAGAAGTAGCTATTTGATAAATATAAGCTTTATTTTGAGAACCACTCTCTCTCTTCCAATCATTAAGTTTAAAGACTCAAGGTAGTTCTGTTTTGTTAACATTCCGGCATTCACAACCTGTGTGAGATTATTCTGAGGCAGCTTAGACTTTGTTGTGTCAGGTTTTGTGCACTAGATGATGCACCTAATTTGGCGACATCTAAGATTTCTTCTCAGCCTCTTTTTGGTAAGGAGGTTAAAAGGGTAAATGTTTAATCTCTTTTTAATCCTTAAAGTATCTGCCAAAAAGGAATTTTTTTTTATCAGAGTCAAAACAGCTCTTCCTTGCATATTTTCACTGGAAAAAGGTTTTAGTGGGATTTTGAAATATTTTCAGTCATCCCTTTATCCCCTCAGTTATTCTTATCTCAGTGCTGCCGTTTGTATCTTGTCCGACATGTTCAGGGACAGAGGCATACTAATTGTAAATTGAAAAGTAAAAGAGACTATAAAGGTGCCTTGATATTTGACAAAGGAAGCAAAAATATACAATGAGGTAAAGATAGTCTATTTAATAAATAGTGTTGGGAAAATTGGACAAATATATGCAAAAAAAGAAAAAAGAAAAAAAAAAGAAACTAGACCACTTTCTTATACCATATATAAGAATAAACTCAGAATGGATTTTAGTCTTAAATATTAGATTCTAAACCATAAAAATTCTAGAAGAAAACAGGCAATAAAATTTCAGACATTTCTCATAGTCACATTTTCTTCTGATATATCTCCTTGGGCAGGAAAAACAACAACAAAAAAATAAACAAATGAGATTACATTGAACTAAAAATTTTTATACAACAAGGAAAACCATTAACAAAATGAGTAGACAGACAGCCTGCTAAATGAGAGAAACTATTCACCAATGATACATCTGATAAGGGGTTTAATATCTAAAATTTATAAAGATTTTATAAAACTCAACACCAAAAAGCCCAAACAATTCAATTTAAAATAATATGCCTCACCGATGGTGGCACAGTGGATAAAATACTGACCTGGAATGCTGAAGTCACCAGTTTGGAACCCTGAGGTCACAGGCTCTGAGTGCAGGCTCATCAGCATGGGGTCCCTGGCTTGAGTGGGTGATTTTCCACATGATAACAAAGCTCACCAGCTTGAATCCAAAGGCTGCTGGCATAAAAAGCCCAAGGTCACTGGCTTGAGCAAGGGGACACTGGCATGGCCTGGTCAAGGCACACAGGAGAAGCACAACGTACAACTAAAGTGAAAGCAACTACAAGTTGATGCTTCTCACCCTCTATCTCTCTTCCTGTCTCTCTTTCTATCTCTAAAAAAAAAAAAAATGGGCAAAGGACCTGAACAAACACTTCTCTAAACAGAATGAACAGATGGTCAATAGACATATGAAAAGATGCTCAATGCAACTAATCATCAGAGAAATGCAAATTAAAACCATAATTAGATATCACCTCACACCTCTCAGAATAGTAATCATGAATAAATTAATAAACAAGTGTTGGTGGAGATGTGAAGAAAAGGGAACAGTTGTGCATTGTTAGTGACAAGGCATATTGGTGCAGTCACTGTGAAAAACAATCAGGAGCTAACTCAAAAAATTAAAAATGAAACTGCTGTATGACTTAGCAATTCTACTTTTGGGAATATATTTAAAAAAAACCCCAAAACACTAATTCAAAAGAATATATGTGCCCCTATATTCATTGCAGCGTTATTTACAGTAGCCAAGATTGGAAGCAGCCCAAGTGTCCATCAGTAGATGAGTGGATAAAAATACTGTGTATATTTACCCAATGGAATACTACTGGGTTGCAAAAAAGGAAATCTTACCCTTTGCAACAGCATGGATGAACTTGGAGATTATTATGCTAAGTGAAATAAGCCAGTCAGGGAGAGACAAGTACTATATGATTTCATTCATATGTGCAATCTAATGAACAAAATAAACCTAAGAGAAAAATAGAGACAGACTCACATATAAACAGCAGGCTGACAGCTGTCAGGGTGGGGGCTGGCTAAGAGAATGGAGGTATTGAACAAAAAAGAAAAAAAGGAAAAAAGAAAAAACTCATAAAGATGAAAGAAAAGAGAGATGAAATAGGTTTCTTCATCAATTGGGTCATAGTTGTGTCTTGAAAAGCTGATGGTACTTAAAAAACATAAAAATAAAGATCTAGCATGTTATTATTAATAATTTTAATAATATTGTTAATTTCTGTCACCCAGCTATACTATACAACAAAGTTATAGTTCCAAATGCAGTTTTTCTTAGTCCAGAGCCTAAACTCTTTCTTTACCACCATGCTATATTGTTTTCCTCTTTCACCACCTATAACTGGCACCCAGGCCAGCGGTGACCTCTTCTCATCACATTTCCCCATCAAGACACATCAGTTATCATTTGTAGTTCTATGTACATGTGATGGTCTCAGCCAATGGTTTGTTACTTTGAGAACAGGGTAGTGCCTTATATGCCACTGTATTTTAAACCATTAATTTATAGTTCCCATTAATTTGACATATGATCATATCTTTATAAATATTTGTTTAATGAAAGATTATCATTCATTTTGTCACTTTGTTTTAATGCACACTATTATAGTACAGAACTTTTAGAAATAGAATCAATTTCTTTAATAATATTCGGACAAAACAGGAGACAAAGAGCTCATTTTTGGAAAGGATTTATAAAGACCCTTGGCTTCAGCCATCATAGAAAAATAGAAAGAGAAAGAGCTCATTGTAAATATTAAACCAGACTTGTGGTTTTGTGACATTCTTACTAGCTAAAAAGAACCACAATTTAGGGTATAAATATTTTTGATACCCAGATTAATGTTGTGCTAATTATTTCAGAATAAGATAAAAAACTTTTATTTAATTTGTTTTTAAGTATAAACATCTCTTTCAGTGCAGGGTCCCTACAATGTTTATTTTCTTATTAATTTTAATTTAATGTGTTAACATGAATTCAAGGGTCCACTCAATATAACTCTATCACCCCACTGCCTTGTACCCCATACCTTGGCTGCCCTCCCCTAATCTCTTCCCCTTCCCGTTGGGATTTGAGGTCCTGTTATCTGTATTTCTGTGTTATGTTTATATAATTTCGCTAATTTCTTCCCTTTCCCTGATCCCATCCTCTCATCCCCCTTCCTTCTGACAGCTGTGCCTCTGCTCCCTGTGACACCACCTCTGCCTCTTTTCTGTTACTCAGTTCACTTTGTTCATTAGGTTCCACATATAAGTGAGATCATGTGATATTTGTCCTTCTCTGCCTGGCTTATTTCACTTAGCATAATAATCTCCAGGTCCATCCATGCCATTGCAAAAGGCAAGATTTCCTTCTTTTTTATGGCCATGTAGTATTCCATTGTGTATATGTACCACTGCTTTTTAATCCACTACTCTACTGACAGACACTTGGGCTATTTCCAGAACTTGGCTATTGTAAACAATACTGCAATAAACATGGGGGTGCATATCCTCTTTTGAATTAGTGATTTGGTATTCTTAGGATATATTTCCAGAAGTGAGATAGCTGGTTCTAAAGGCAGTTTCATTTTTAATTTTTTGAGGAAGCTCCATGCTGTTTTCCACAGTGGCTGCACAAGTCTGCATTCCCACCAGCAGTGCAGGAGGGTTTCCTTTTCTCCACAACCTCGCCACACTTATTGCATGTTGATTTGTTAATGAGCGCCATTCTGACTGGTGTGAGGTGGTATCTCATTGTGATTTTAATTTGCATTTTTCTGATAATTAATGACATTGAACATTTTTTCATATGCCTATTGGCCATCTGTATGTCCTCTTTGGAGAAGTGTCTATTCAGTACTTTTGTTCATTTTTAAAAATAGTTTGTTTACCTTCCTGGTGTTGAGTTTTTGAAGTTTTTAAAATAAATTTTGGCTATTAACCCCTTATCAGAAGTATTGGCAAATATGTTCTCCCATTGTGTGAGTTGTTTTTTAATTTTTTTCATGGTGTCTTTTTCTGTGCAAAAGCTTTTTAGTTTGATATAGTCCCATTAGTATATTTTGTCCTTTATTTCACTTGCCCATGGAGATAAATCAGCAAATATATAGCTATGAGAGATATCAGAGAGTTTACTGCCTATATTTTCTTCCAAGATATTTATAGTGACTTATATTTAAGTCTTTTATCCACTTTGAGTTTCTTTTTGTGAATGGTGTAAGTTGGTGGTCTAGTTTCATTTTTGTGCATGTACCTATCCAATTTTCCCAACACCATTTATTAAAGAGACTGTTTTTACTCCATTGTATGCTTTTACCTCTTTTGTCAAATATAAATTGATCATAGAGGCATGGGTTTATTTCTGGGTTCTCTGTTCTGTTTCATTAATCTGTATTCCTATTCTTATGCCAGTACCAAGCTGTTTTGATTACCATGGACTTGTCGTATAACTTGATAGCAGGAAGTGTGTGTAATACCTCCACATTATTCTTCATTTTCAAGATTGCTGAGGTTATTTGTGTTCTTTTTTGGTTACATACAAAATTTTGGAATATTTGTTCTATATCTTTAAAGTATGTCATTGGTATTTTAATATGAATTGTATTAAATCTACAGATTGCCTTGGTTAAGATAACATTTTAATGATGTTTATTCTTTCTATCCATGAACACGGTATATGCTTCCACTTGTGTGTATTGTCCTTGGCTTCTTTTTTCAAAGTCATAATTTTCTGAGTACAAGTCTTTCATCTCCTTGGTTAAATTGACTCCTAGGTACTTTCTATTTGTTGTTGCAATAGTGAAGGGGATTGTTTTCTTACTTTTTTTCCAGACAGTTTATTGTTGCTGTATAAAAATGCCACCGATTTCTGATTATTAATTTTACAACCTGCCACCTTGCCAAATTAATTTATCAGGTCTAGTAGTTTTTTGACTGAGACTATAGGGTTTTCTATGTACAGTATCATGTCATCAGCAAATAATGATAGTTTTACTTCTTTTTTTTCCAATTTGGATGCCTTTTATTTCTTCTTGTCTGATTGCTGTGGCTAGACCTTCTGGAACTATGCTGAGTAAGAGTGGTGAAAGGGGGAACCGATGCCTTGTTTTGATCTCAAGGGGATTGCTTTTAATATTTTTTCACTAAGTATGTTGTTGGCTGTTGGTTTGTCATAAATGGCCTTTAGTATGTTCCCTGTATTCACACTTTGCTTATAGTTTTGATCATAAGTAATTCCTGAATTTTTTCAAATGCTTTTTCTGCATCTATTGATATATTCATGAGACTTTTATCCTTTCTTTTGTTTATGTGATGAATCACATTGATTGATTTGCAAATATTTTACTAGCCTTGCCTCCCTGGAGTAAATCCCCTTTGATAATAATGTATGACTTTTTAAATTTATTGCTAGATCCAGTTTGTTAATATTTTGTTGAAATTTTTAGTATTTTTGTTCATCAGGGATATTGGTCTATAGTTTTCTTTCTTTGTAGTGTCTTTACTTGGTTTTGGAATGAAGATAATGCTTTTCTCATGAAAGGAGCTTGAAGGTCTTCCCTCCTCTTGAATTTTTTGAAGTAGCTTAATAAGTCTTGTTGTTCATTCTTTGAATATTTGGTAAAATTCACCTGTGAAGCCACCTGGTCCAGGACTCTTGTTTGTTGGGAGCTTTTTGATAACTCTTTCAATTTTATTTGTTGTAATTAGTCTGTTTAGGTTTTCTGATTCTTCCAGATTGAGTTTTGAAAGATTGTAGGTTTCTAGGAATTTATCCATTTCACCTAGGTTGTCCAGTTTTTGGTATATAGATCTTCATAGTATTTTCTTAAAATACTTTGTATTTCTGAGGTGTGAGTTGCTATTTCTCCTTTTCCATTTCTCATTTTATTTATTTGAGTCCTTTTTATTTTTTTCTTGATGAGTCTGGTTAAAGGTTTGTCAATTTTGTTTACCTTTTCAAAAAACCAGCTGTAGGTTTCATTGATCTTTTGCATTGTTCTTTTATCCTCTATGTCATTTATTTCCATGCTGATCTTTATTATTTCCTTCCTTCTACTTACTCTGGGCTTTCCTTGTTATTCTTTTTCCAGTTCTTTTAGGTTTAGGTTGCTTCTTAAGGTATGCCTGTAATGCTATAAGCTTCCCTCTCAGGACTGCTTTTGCTGTGTCCCATATGTTATGAGTTGTTGTATGTTCATTTTCATTTGTTTCAAGGAAATTTTTGATTTCTTCTTTGAGCTCATTGTTAACCCATTTTTTATTTAATAGCATGCTATTTAGCCTCCAAGTGTTTTAATGTTTGTTAGTTTTTCTATTGTTGTTGAGTTCTAGTGTCATGCCATTGTGATCAGAGAAGATACTTGATATGATTTCAATCTTCTTAAATTTATTGAGACTTGTTTTGTGTCCTAACATGTGGTCTATTCTAGAAAATGTACCATGAGCAATTGAAAAGAGTATATAGCCTGACCAGGCGGTGGCGCAGTGGATAGAGCATCAGACTGGGATGTGGATGACCCGAATTCGAGACCCAGAGGTCACCAGCTTGAGCGCGGGGCCCATCTGGCTTGAGCAAAAGCTCGACAGCTTGGACCCAAGGTCGCTGGCTCAAGCAAGGGGTGGCTCAGTCTGCTGAAGGCCCGCGGTCAAGGCACATGTGAGGAAGCAATCAGTGAACAACTATGGTGTCGCAACTGCAACAAAAAACTAGTGATTGATGCTTCTCATCTCTCTCCGTTCCTGTCTGTCTGTCCCTATCTATCCCTCTCTCTGACTCTTTCTCTGTTCCTGTAAAAAAAAAAAAAAAAAAAAAAAAAAAGAGTGTATATTCTGCTGCTTTGGAGTGAAAGGTTCTGAAGATATCTATTAAGTCCAGTGAATCTAATGTGTTAAGTCGCTGTTTCTTTGTTAATTTTCTATCTGGAGGATCTATCCACTGATGTCTGTGGGGTGTTAAAATATCCTACTACTATAGTATTGCTGTTGATCTTGTTCTTTACATCTATCAATATCTGCTTTATATATTTAGGTGTTCCTATATTAGGTGCATAAATATTTACAAAGGTTATATCCTCCTGTTGGATTGCTCCCTTTGTCATTATGTAGTGACCTTCTTTATCCTCTACTATAGCCTTGTTATAAAGGCTATTTTATCAGATATAAGTATTGCTACCTCAGCTTTTTTGTTCATTTTTATTTGCATGAAATACTTTTTTCCATTCCTTCACTTTCAGTCTATGTGTATCCTGTGTTCTGAGATGAGTCTCTTGTAGACAACATATATATGGGTCCTGTTTACTTATCCATGCAGATACCCTAGGTCCACATGTTAGTATCTTCTTTGATTTCTTTTTTTCAATGCCTTATAGTTTTCCGAGTACAACTCTTTCACTTCCTTGGTTGAACTTACTCCTTGATAATTTATTTTTATTTTTTTGCAATAGTGAAGGGGATTGTTTCCTTAATTTCTCTTTCAAACAGTTTAATGTTGGTGTATAAAAATGCCACTAATCTCACAATATTAATATTATATCCTGACACCCTACCAAATTTATTTATAATGTGTAGTAGTGTTTTGAGTTAAACTTTAGGGTTTTCTGTGCACAGTATCATGTCATCAGCAAGTAACTATAGTTTTACTTCTTCTTTTTCAATTTGGATACCTTTTATTTCTTCTTCTTGTCTGATTGCTGTGGCTAGACCTTACAGAACAATAGTGAATAAGAGTAGTTAAAGGGGGAATGCCAGTCTTGTTCCTGATCTTAAGGAGATTCCTTATAACTTTTGCCCATTAAGTATGATGTTGGCTGTTGGTTTGTCATAGATGGCTTTCAGTATGTAGAGGTATATTCCCTGTATTCCTACTTTGCTGAGAATTCTGATCATAAATGGGTGTTTGATATTATCAAATGCTTTTTCTTTATCTACTAATGTTATCATGTGATTTTTATTCTTTCTTTTGTTTATGTGATGAATCACATTGATTGATTTGCAAATATTCTACCAGCCTTGTCTCCCTAGAATAACTCCCACTTGATCATGATGTATGATTTTTTCATGTATTGCTGGATTTGATTTGCTAATATTTTGTTGAGAATTTGATCACCTAAGTTCATCAGGGATATTGACCTATAGTTCTTTTTCTTTGTAGTGTCTATACCTGGTTTTGAAATGAGGATAATGCTCACCTCATAAGAACAGCTTGGAAGTCTTCTCTCCACTTGAATTTTCTGAAATAACTTGAGAAAGATGGGTGTTAGTTTTTCTTTGAATGTTTGGTAAAATTTTCTTGTGAAGCCATCTGATCCTAAACTTTTGTTTGCTGGGAGTTTTTTGATAACTTTTTCAATTTCATTTGTTGATAGGCATATATATGGGTCCTGTTTTCTTATTCATGAATCTATCCTATTTCTTTTGTTTGGAGCCTTTAATCCAAATACATTTAAGTTTATTTTTGACATGTACTTATTTATTGCCATTTTATTCTTTAAATCAACATTTCTCTTTTTCTCAATTTTTTTTTCTTTGCACTTTTTATAGTAAACCCCTTAACATTTCTTGCATACAGGTTTTGCTGTAATAAATTCCTTGAGATTTTTTCTTTGATTGTTTGTTTGTTATTTGTCTGGGAAGCTTTTTTATTTTACCTTCAATTATAAAAGATAGCCTTGTTGGATAAAGTAGCCTTGGTTGTAGGCAGTTTTTTCACATCACTTTGAATATTCTTTGCCAAACCATTCTGGTGTCAAGTGTTTCTGTTGAGAAGTCAGATATCATTATTAGAGTGGCTCCTCTGTAGGTACTGAATGGCTTTTTTTCTTGCATCTCTTAGTATTCTCTCCTTGTCTCTTAACTTTGGCACTTTAATTATGATGTGTCTTGCTGTAGGTCTCCTTGAGTTCCTCTTTAAAGGGACTCTATGTGCTTCTTGAACTTCTATGACCTTCTCCTTCATCAATTTAAAATTTTTTTCAGCTATGATTTTGTCAGTTTCTCTATCCCTTGTTTGTTCTTTTCTCCTTTAAGAATAGCTAGGATAAGGATGTTTTCTCTCTTCACATTGTCACAGACCTCTCTTAGAGTTTCCTCAGAATTTTTGAGCTTCTTTTCTTTTGCTGCTTTATCTTGTGCTTTTGTTGATCTTGTCCTCTAAATCACTGATTCATTCTTCTGCTTTATCCAGCCTGTTATTGATTCTATATAGTGTAATCTTAATTTCTTATATTGTATTTGTCATTTCTGGCTTGTTCTTTTTATTATTTCAATGTCCTTTTTAATGCTTGCTATTTCTTTACTTAGGTGATTATTATATCTATCAATTGTTGCTTTAAGATTCTTGAGCATCCTAAAAATCATTATTTTACACTCTGCATCAGGTAGTTTTGTTACTTCTATTTCATTTAGTTTTATTTCTGGAAATTTCTCTTGTTGATTCTTTTGGGTCACATTTCTTTGCCCATTTTGTCTGTGTATTCGGTAGCTCTCTTTAACTTTGACGTTTTTGTTGTGTCTTTATGAGGAAGATGGGCTCAGTGATAATGACCTCCAGGCCACTGGTTTTCTTTGTTCTAAGAATCCTTCTTGAGGCTACTATATTTTCTCTTATTGTATGTGAGTATTAAATGCAGTAGGTCCTTTTTGGGGTATGATTATTCCTTCAGACTGGTTGGCCCAAAGGGTCAACCTTGATCATACATATTACACACTGTGCAATGTCTGTCTTGTTGGATGTATTTATTTTCCACATTATCTGGTGCCTGACTTTACCTTTGGGTGTGCTGCTTGTGTAGCTAGCTGAGTATAGGGTTGGTGCTGTCTGCCATCCACTACCAGTTAGTTGTGTTGGCTCTAGATCTTCTTGGGTTAATGTAGGCTGTTGTTTGTAACCTACTGTGGGCTCCCTGTCTGCAGCTATTGCACATTTTTCCGTTTGTGTCTGCATTTTCTGTGCTTGGGTAGTGTGGGAGGGGCCAATCATTGTGTAAGGATTACCTTCCTCCTCCTTAGAGATGACAGCAGTTCTGTAAAAGCCTCAAGCTCTGTAAAATTTTTTTCCACTTCTCAGCTGCTCCTCCTCCTCTTATAGCTGCCTGGTCTTCCCACAGAGTCTTCTCTAAAAAGACTGTAATGGGGGCTCTGACTAGCCTCACCCAACCAATCCCTCTACATGTTGCATGCCTGGTCAGTTAGGACAGCTGATGTTGTGAATTCAATGTTAGTGTGACTACCTATGTCAGGGGTCTCTTGGTCAGTGTATTAGTACATAGAATATGGCCTCTACTCCAGAGCTTAATTCCTCAGTCACTGCTGGATACTCAAATTTTATTTCTCCTCTGTAAAGTGAGCAGCAGTTTTGAACTGGGTGTGGCTGACAGTCCCTTCTGTGGAATTTATTTCAGCTGGTGAGACCCTGGTTCAGAGAAGAAGAATGAGAGAGTCTTCTCCTGGAGCTGACAGTGCCCCTTCTAAAAGTGGCTAAGCCCCTCAACCAGGTCCAACAATAGACTCTCAGGGAACCACATTTTAAATGTTCATGCTCCAAGCTTCTTTCCCTTTCCCTTGTGAAATCTAGCCCCACAGAGCAGGATAGCCAACACCCAGCCAGCTGACTCTAAAACTTCACCCTATCCAATGCACATGAGCTGCTGCTCCAGTGCTGATCACAGAGAGTGGAACTCGCTTCAGCTGAGCCAGGTGTGAGAAAACTTTCCTTAGGATATCATGCTAGCAAGGGTTGGTAGGTTCTAAACCAATGCTTTCCACAGCTGGGCCCTGAATGTGCCAGCCCTCCGCATCCCTGGCAGAAAACTGGTGCTGACCAGTGGAAGACACTGCCCATAAATGGCCCTCGTCAACCTTTTTGGAGCTACAAGCAATCCAGAGTTTGTGGTTGACTTTGCTGGAAATATGAAGACTCACTCCTAGGCTGGCTTTTACCCACACTGGGCTTGAGGGAAGTTCTTCTTAAAAGGTTAAGTTTTCTTGAGTCCCACCTCCTGTAGCCTCTGTCTGCTGTCTGCTTGTTGGACTCAGCTGCTGATGAAAACTCTACTAGAGTCTAGTACCTGCAGCCATTCGTGGATTTGGAATGGTGGTGGGCATGGTTCCACCCATCAGCCCCAGGTGTCAGTCTGTCCAGAATATTTTTACAGATTTCAGTAAGGTGTGGCCCCAGGAGGCCAGTGGCTGTGGCCTCTGAGATTCAGAGGTGTGGTTTGTTCACACTTCAGACAGTTTTTACTGAGTCTCCCATGATTTGGAAACAATAGCCATAGAGTCAGGGAACATGTGCATAAACTCTTGGGTCTCAACACCAGAAAACTGAGCCACTTACACGTCCCTTGCTTCCTGGCCTCTCAGAATGACTAGTCACCATTCTAGGGTAAGAGAGACTGTTGAGGGTGGAGCAATTGCTTTTCCCCAGGCTGATGCCACTCCAAGGGGATGATCTGTCCAAGAAAGATGGTGACTGCAGTATTGGAGAATAACTCAGCACAGAGGTTCTGGTGGACATACCCCACAGTGTCTCTCTTTGGGCCTCCAACTTTATATTTTTTTCACACAACTCCAGTCCTCTCTGGGTAAGTGAATGAGATTTTTTTTTTGTGCAGGGTCTTTAAAACTGAGTTTGCATCTCTCAAATATCAGCCCCTTTCTCACAGACAGAAACCTGGCTCTTTTCACAGGTAAATGCTGTCTGGGCACCTCTTTTAGGCTCTGGTTCTCTACACTGAAGATCCGAGCTTGGGACTGAGCACCCACAACTCTCATGATGTCCCTCCCCACAGTGAGAGTTTTTTGGACCCTCAGCCATCCCTCACTCATGGGAGTGGGAAAGCCCTTTTCACATCCCTGCCCTTTCTACCAGTTTCGGTATGGCTTCTTCTATGATTCTTGGTTATAGACTCCTCTTCATCTAGTCCAGTGTGAGTTTTTCAAGATGATTGTTTTAAATTGAGTTATAATTTAATTTGGTATTCAAAGGTGTCAATTATAACATCTGTCTACTCAGTCGCAATCTTGGAATCTTGGAATCCTCTGGGTTTCTTCAATATTTAAATCAATAATCTCATTAGATACTATATTATACTAATACATAAAAAGATCAGTGTCCTCAGCATGCTGAAGTTCACTAGTATTTCTGGTAAACCAGTTATAGTAATATTTTTTATCTGTGGTTTCTGCTACCTGTGGTCAAGTGAGGTCTGAAAATAGTAGATGTAATATTCTAAAAATAAACAAGTCATAAATTTTATATCTCTAGCCAATCTGAGTAGTATGATGAATAATTGCAAGACCTGCTCCATCCCTCCTAGGACATGAATCAGCCCTTTTACTGTATATAAATGCCAAATACACTCCCTGCATTTTGGTCACTTAGTAGCTGCCTAGGTTATCAGATAAATTGTCCTGGTGTTGCAGTGCTTGTGCTCAAGTAGCCCTTATTTTACTTAACAATGTCTTATTCACCATACTTTATGTGATTACATAGGCATTTTATCATCTCATATCTTCACAAGAAAACAAGATGAATGCAGTATAATAAGATATTTTGAGAAAAGGACCACATTTCTACAAATTTTATAATAGTATACTGTTATAATAATTCTATTTTATTATTAGTTATAATTGATAATTTCTTCCTGTCCTTAAGTTATCAATTAAACTTTATTATAGATATATATGCATAGGAAAAAAATGTAATATATATAGGATTTGGTATTCTGTGTGGTTTCAGGCATCCACTGGAGTCTTAGAAAATAACCCTGTGAACAAGGGGGACTACTGTAAGGTGTTTAATGATTACAGAGCAGTTACTTGGCTTGCTGAAGGCTGCATGGCTGAGAAGAAGATTCAGTGCCAGAGCCCAGGTTTTGACATCCCCACCTACTGCATCTTTCATTAGATCAGCTCTCTTCAAGCTAGAAATATAGGGGTCTTGTTTTCTTCTTTGCTTATTTTAAGGGATGGTCATATCTCATGATGTTAGGATATATAGTGAGTGGTATTAATAGTAAATCTGTAAAAAAAGCTTTTCTATCTGTAGGATCAAGTGGGAAAATCTGGCCTCTAAGTTTCTTGAAAAACCTGATTCTAGGAAAATGTTTCATTAAGAAAGATAATAAATTCCTAAATTGTGAAAATAAAAATCAGGAGAAATTGTCTTGATGATATTTAGGAATAGACAGACAATTAGAAAACTCAGTGTTATTATCAAAATAGAGATTGAAGAGAGATATTTGTAAAGTTTAAATTTTTAAGATTAACTTTTTTGCCTTTTTATTTTATCAGCCTGCTTCTGTAGACAATGGTAATTTTTTATTTTTTTCTTGTTTTACTTTTTTTCCTCCCAGCATCAGAAGTGCTTATTGAGAGAAAATTTTTTTCAGAGTTGTGTCATGATGACTGCCTTCCTAAAAAATGTGTGGCAGGAACCAATAATTATGATTTAATATTCACTTTTTTTTTTCTGCTACAATGGAACCATTGGGTTTTAGCTGCACATCTGACTACTGGAAAAAAAGACTATATTCCCAAAATTATCTTTCAGCTAGCTGTAGTCATGTGACTAAACTTTAGTCAATTAGAAGTGAAGAACGGTGATGTGTGATCTTGGAAATTTGTTCTTAAAGGGCAGAGTGCGTTTTGCATTCCTTCTTTCTAATCTTTATATCTTGCTGATCAGAATGTGGATTGGAGTTCAGCTACCTTGAACAATTTGAATGAGGACAGAACCCTAGGGATGTTGGAGAATAAGAAGGAAGGGTTAGGGTCTTTTGATGACTTTGCAAAACTTGGCAGCTCTATCAACCCTCCACAACACAGGACTGGAAAAGAACGAACTAGTGCCATACATTAAGACATTGTCATTTTTGGCTTATAAAACATGTAGTTGGATCTAAATTCCTCTACTACAAAGGAAGAGAAGATGGGAGATTATTTCAGGTCAGAAATTAGTTTAGACAATGCTTCAAATAAAATG
This sequence comes from Rhynchonycteris naso, assembly GCA_037038555.1. Classification (NCBI taxonomy): domain Eukaryota; kingdom Metazoa; phylum Chordata; class Mammalia; order Chiroptera; family Emballonuridae; genus Rhynchonycteris; species Rhynchonycteris naso. The sequence continues at coordinate 154,397,292 of CM072996.1, read as the reverse complement.
AGTGCCCTCTACATGCACAGTGCTTCCAATAAACAGGTTCCTGAGGTTAAGAAACCAAATTGCCACAAAATTATTTAACAGTTGAGTGTTATATACAATTTGAAACTAAGACTATATTATTTGTTTTAAAAATAGCTGGAAATAGGGGATAAAAATAAATAAGCAATGATACTTTGGTAGGCTTTGTAAAAAAAATTCAGCCCTTGAGAATAATTTATTTATAGTAACATATATTCTGAAATAAGAATTGTACATACAATTGGTGTTTGACAATACTCACATTCTGAAGGAATATATAAGATTTAAGAAATGAATGAGGATTCAGACATGGCAACAGAGTAGGCAGACGTACTAACTGCCACCTCCTAGGACCACATTAAATTACTTTAAAGGACACTCATCTTGAAAAAGCAACATTGAACTAAATGAAGAGTTTATAAACAACGATCATAGAAAATGCCACATGGAGACTGGTAGGAAAGGATGAGATGTGGAAAGGGCTGCCGCACTCCCAGGAGCAAGGGGTGGCTGAGGGTTCAAAGAAACTCTCACTCTGAGGAGGGACACCCTGAGAGGTGTGGTGTTCAGCCTCAGGCCTAGACACCCAGCCTAGAGCATCAGGGTCTAGAAGAGGTGCCCATACAGTTTTTATCTGTGAAAAGAGTGAAGTTTCTGTCTGCTAGCAAGAGACTGATCATTCAGAGACTCAGACTTCGTCTTAAAGGGCCAGCAAAAAACATGTCATTCACAGCCACTTATCTGGGGCTCTGGTGGGGGAGAGCAGAGAGGACTGGAGTTGTGTGAAAAAAGTATAAACTTGGAGGCCGAGGGAGAGACACTGTGGGGTATGTCAACCAGAACCCCTGTGCTAAATTATTCTCCAATACTGCAGTCGCCAAATTTCTCGGACAGAGCATCCCCTTGATGTGGCATCAGCCTGGGGAAAAGCAATTGCTCCACCCTCAACAGTCTTTCCTACCCTAGAATAGTGACTGGTTATTCTGAGAGGCCAGGAAGCAAGGGAACTGTGAGTGGCTCAGTTTTCTGGTGTTGAGACCCAAGAGTTTACCCACAAGCTTCCCGACTCTAGAACTATTGCTTCCAAATCACGGGAGACTCAGTAAAAACTGTCTGAAGTGTGAACAGACCACACTTCTGGGTCTCAGAGGCCACAGTCACTGGTCTCCTGGGGCCACACCCTACTAAAATCTGTAAAAATATTCTAGACAGACTGACACCTGGGGCTGAGGGTAGAACCACGCCCACCACCCTTCCAAATCCACGAATGGCTGCAGGTACTAGACTCTAGTAGAGTTTTTATCAGCAGCTGAGTCCAACAAGAAGACAGCAGACAGAGGCTACAGGAGGTGGGACTCAAGAAAACTTAGCTTTTTAAGAAGAACTTCCCCCAAGCCCAGTGTGGGTAAAAGCCAGCCTAGGAGTGAGTCTTCATATTTCCAGCAAAGTCAACCACAAACTCTGGATTGCTTGTAGCTCCAAAAAGGTTGAAGAGGGCCATTTATGGGCAGTGTCTTCCACTGGTCAGCACCAGTTTTCTGCCAGGGATGCGGAGGGCTGGCACATTCAGGGCCCAGCTGTGGAAAGCATTGGTTTAGAACCTACCAACCCTTGCTAGCATGATATCCTAAGGAAAGTTTTCTCACACCTGGCTCAGCTGAAGCGAGTTCCACTCTCTGTGATCAGCACTGGAGCAGCAGCTCATGTGCATTGGATAAGGTGAAGTTTTAGAGTCAGCTGGCCTGGGCACTAAATATACTGCCTTGTGGGACTAGATTCCACAATGGGAAGGGAGAGAGGCTTGGAGCATGAACATTTAAAATGTGGTTCTCTGAGAGTCTATTGTTGGACCTGGTTGATGGGCTTAGCCACCTTTGGAAGTGGCACTGTCAGCTCCAGGAGAAGACTCTTTCAGTCTTCTTCTCTAAGATCAGGGTCTCACTAGCTGAAAAAAACTGCAGAGGGAACTGTTAGCCACACTCAGTCTGACTGCTTCTCACCTTGTAGCAGAGAAATAAAATTTGAGTATCCAGCAGTGACTAAGGGAATAAGCACTGGAGTAGGGGCTATATTCCATGTACTAAGACGCTGACCAAGAGACCCCTGACATAGGGGGTCACACTAACATTGAATTCACAACATCAGGTGTCCTAACTGACCTGGCATGCAACATGTAGAGGTATTGATTGGGTGAGGCTAGTCAGAGCCCCTACCATAGTGTTTCTACAGAAGACTCTGTGAGAAGGCCAGGTAGCTACACAAGGTAGAGGAGCAGCTGAGAAGTTGAGACAAATTTTACAGAGTTTGGGGCTTTTACAGAACTGCTGTCATCTCTAAGGAGAAGGAAGCTAATCATTACACAATGGTTGGCCCCTTTCACACTACCCAGGCACAGAAAGTGCAGACACAAACAGAAAAAAGTGCAGTAGCTGTAGAGAAAGAGCTCACTGTAGGTTACAAACAGCAGCCTACATTAACCCAAGAAGATCTAGAGCCAACACAACTGGTAGTGGGTGGCAGATAGCACCAACCCTACACTCAGCTAGCTACACAAACAGCACACCCAAAGGTAAAGTCAAACAGGCACCAGACACTGTGGAAAATAAATACATCCAACAAGACAGACATTGCACAGTGTGTAATATACATGATCAAGGTTGACCCTTTGGGCCAACCAGTCTGAAGGAATAATCATACCCCAAAAAGGACCTACTGCATTTAATACTCACATACAATAAGAGAAAATATAGTAGCCTCAGGAAGCATTCTTAGAACAAAGAAAACAGGTGGCCTGGAGGTCAGTATCACTGAGCCTATCTTCCTCATAAAGACACCACAAAAATGTCAAAGTCAAAGAGAACTACCAAATACACAGACAAAATGGGCAAAGAAATGTGACCCAAAAGAATCAACAAGAGAAATTTCCAGAAATAAAACTAAATGAAATAGAAGTAACAAAACTACCTGATGCAGAGTGTAAAATAATGATTTTTAAGATGCTCAAGGATTTTAGAGCAACAATGAATGGATATAATAATTACCTAAGTAAAGAAATAGCAAGCACTAAAAAGGACATTGAAATAATAAAAAGAACAAGCCAGAAATGACAAATACAATATAAGAAATGAAGACTATACTAGATGAAATCAATAGCAGGCTGGATGAAGTAGAAGACTGAATCCGAGATTTAGGGGACAAAATCAATGAAAGCACAAGAGCAGAGCAGCAAAAGAAGAGGCTCAAAAATTCTGAGAAAACTCTAACAGAGCTCTGTGACAAGATGAAGAGAGGAAACATCTTCATCATAGGGGTGCTTGAAGGAGTAGAGAACAAACAAGGGATAGAGAAACTGTTTTACAAAATCATAGCAAAAAGCTTGACCAAGTAAGTGGTGGCACAGTGAATAGAGCATCAGGCTTGGATTCCGAGGACCCAGGTTCGAGACCCTGAGGTTGTCAGCTTGAGCATGGGTTCATCTGGCTTGAGCAAAAAGCTCATCTGCTTGGACCAAGGTTGCTGGCTTGAGCAAGAAGTTACTTGGTCTGCTGAAGGCCCATGATCAAGGCACATTTGAGAAAGCAATCAATGAACAACTATGGTGTCAAAAACAGAAAACTGATGATTGATGCTTCTCATCTCTCTTTGTTCCTGTCTGTCTCTGGCCCTATCTATCCCTCTCTCTGACTCTTTCTCTGTAAACAAACAAACTAACAAACAAAAATAAATATAGCTGAAAATATTTTAAATTGATAAAGGAGAAAGTCACAGAAGTTCAAGAGCACAAAAAGTTCCATTAAAGAGGAACCCAAGGAGACCTACAGCAAGACACATCATAATTTAAGTGCCAAAGTTAAGAGACAAAGAAAGAATACTAAGAGATGCAAGAAAAAAGCAGTTAATTACCTACAGAGGAGCCGCAATAAGAATGATATCTTAGTTCTCAACAGAAACACTTGACACCAGAAGGGATTGGCAAAGAATATTCAAAGTGATGCGAAAAAAGAGCCTACAACCAAGGCTACTTTATCCAACAAGGCTATCATTTAAAATTGAAGGAAAAATAAAAAGCTTCCCAGACAAATAACAAACAAAAAAACAAAGAAAATCGCTGAAGGAATTCATTACAGCAAAACCAGTGTTTAAGAAATGTTAAGGGGTTTGCTATAAAAAGTGCAAAGGAAAAAAAGAAATTGAGAAAAAGAGAAATGTTGATTTAAAGAATAAAATGGCAATAAATAAGTACATGTCAATAATAACCATAAATGTAGTTGGATTAAATTCTCCAATAAAAAGAAATAGGGTAGATTCATGGTTAAGAAAACAGTACCTATACATATGCCTATCACAACAAATAAAATTGAAAGAGTTATCAAAAACTGAAAGACTTATCAAAAACTTCCAACAAACAAAAGTTCAGGACCAGATGGCTTCACAGAAAAATTTTACCAAACATTCAAAGAAGAATTGAACACCCATCCTTCTCAAGCTATTTCAGAAAATTCAAGTAGAGGAAAGACCTCCAAGCTCTTCTTATGAAGTGAGCATTATTCTCATTTCAAAACCAGGTATAGACACTACAAAGGAAGAAAACTATAGGGCAATATGTCTGATGAACTTAGGTGATTAAATTCTCAACAAAATAATAGCAAACCAGATCCAGCAATATATGAATAAAAATTATACATCATGATCAAGTGGGAATTATTCTGGGGAGGCAAGGTCAGTAGAATATTTGCAAATCAATCAATGTGATTCATCGCATAAACAAAAGAAAGGATAAAAATCACATGATAACACAATAGATGCAGAAAAAAGCAGTTATAAAATCAAGCACCCATTTATGATCAGAACTCTCAGTGAAGTGGAAATACAGGGAATATACCTCAACATGCTGAAGGTAATCTATCACAAGCCTACAGCCAACATCATACTTAATGGGCAAAAGTTATAAGGAATCTCCTTAAGATTAGGAAGAAGACTGGCGTACCCCCTTTAACTACTCTTATTCACCATTGTTCTGTAAGGTCTAGACACAGCAATCAGACAAGAAGAAGAAATAAAGGGTATCCAAATTGAAAAAGAAGTAAAACTACAGTTATTTGCTGACAACATGATAGTGTGCACAGAAAACCCTAAAGTTTCACTTAAAACACTACTAGACATTATAAATAAATTCGGTAGGGTGTCAGGATATAAAATTAATATTCCGAGATTAGTGGCATTTTTATACACCAACAGTAAACTGTTTGAAAGAGAAATTAAGGAAACAATCCCCTTCACTATTGCAACAAAAAAATGAAGTATTAAGGAGAAAGTTCAACCAAGGAGGTGAAAGAGTTGTATTTGGAAAACTATAAGACATTGAAAAAAAAATCAAGGATGATACAAACAACTGGAAGCATAGACCATGTTTATGTATAGGAAGAATAAACATCATTAAAATGTCTGTTACCCAAAGCAATTTATAAATTTAATGCAATTCCTATTAAAATACCAATGGCATACTTCAAAGATATAGAACAAATATTCCAAAAATTTACATGGGACCATAAAAGAAAATGAATAGCCTTAGCAATTTTGAAAATGAAGAATAATGTGGAGGTATCACACTTCCTGATATCAAGTTATACTACAAGGCCAATGCAATCAAAACAGCTTGGTATTGGCATAAGAACAGGCATACAGGTCAATGGAACAGAACAGAGAAAACAGAAATAAAGCCACACCTTTACGGTCAATTGATATTTGACAAAGGAGGTAAGAGCATGCAATGGATTAAAGACATTCTCTTTAATTAATGATGTTCGGAAAATTGGATAGGTACATGCCAAAAAATAAAACTAAATCACCAACTTACATTATTCAGGAAAAACAAACTTAAAGTGGATAAAAGAGACTTAAATGTAAGTTGTGAAAGCATAAACTTCTTGGAAGAAAACATAGGCAGTAAACTCTCCGCTATCTCCCATAGTAATATTTTTGCCGATTTATCTACACAGGCAAGTGAACTAAAGGACAGGATGAACAAATGGGACTATATCAAGGTAAAAAACTTTTGCACAGCATAAGACACCATTAACACAATAAAAAGAACTTACACAATGAGAGAATAGATTTACCAATAAGTCTGATAAGGGGTTAATAACTAAAATTTATAAAAAACTTCTAAACCTCAACACCAGGAAGGTAAACAATCCAATTAAAAAATGGGCAAAAGAACTAAACAGACACTTCTCCAAAGAGGACATACACATGGCCAATGGGCATATGAAAAAATGTTCAAGTCACTAATTATCAAAGAAATGCAAATTAAAACACAATGAGATACCACCTCACACTTGTCAGAATGGCACTCTTTAACAAAACAGCACACAATAAGAGCTGGCGAATGTGTGGAGTAATGGGTACCCTCCTGCACTGCTGGTGGGAATGCAGACTTGTACAGCCACTGTGGAAAACAGTGTGGAGTTTCCTCAAATAATTAAAAATGAAACTGCCGTTTGACCCAGCTATCCCACTTTTAGGAATATATTCTAGGAATATCAAATCACTGAGAAAGAAGGAAGGGGCCGGAGCCACGACATATGGAATAGTAAAGGCTTTATTTAGTATCGCGTTGCCTGGATGATGTTCTCTGTTCCCGGGGAGCAGGGGTCAGAGAAGTTGCACGGATAAACCACATGAGGGATATTTAAAGGGGTCCTCTATGGTGAGCAAGCTAATATGACGTGGTGAAATCTCACTGGCTGATGGAGGTCACTCTTTTCCCAAGAACCTCTGGGAAATTTCTTTTGGTGAGCTTGGTTGTGGGTGGCCCTAGACAAAATTTCCGGGTCTGAGTTCCTCATGTGACTGTCTCCCATTATCCACTGACCTTACATTCTGACCTTTTGTGTTAAGTAGAATAGGAGCACTGTTTATTCATCTGGCTACTTCCTGCTGCCTAGGGGAATCGTGGGGAGGGGAGGTCATAAAGTGGTGACTTTGAGGGGAGTCAGAAGGAACATCTGTTTGGCCATGAGTTGAGAAACTTTGTGGATGCGGTTCTGTAAGAATTTTAAAAAGAGAAGCAAATATGAGTTATATCCTGATAATTAGAAGAAGATTTAGGATAGGGGTAGCCCAGGTAAGAATGGGTGGCTACCATCAGGAGTTAAGCGGATTGTAGGAGGAGAGATTCTTGCTTAATTTTCTCAAAGATGGTTGGGGTGATTGAGGCTTCTTTCATCAGGCCAGTCTTACTGAACAGCATTGCTCCCTGCTTCAGCTCACTCTGGTGGCAGGTTCCTGGTGGGAGGGACAGGAGCAACAGGAGGGTCTGCAGGGCCCAACCTTTTGGTGAGCTGCAGACAAGTAGGGCCCAATGGTTCTAACTGCCAGTGATCCTGCATGGGAGCAAGCTTGAGGCGAGAGACATGGTTAGAAATGAGGGTAGTATTGATTATGGGGGAGCCCTTGGTAGCGAGGAATGGTAAGAGTAAGTGGGAAGATGCTGTCAGCTGGATAGTGGCTCCAAGACTGTGAAGAATGTCTTGACCCAGAAGGGGTACAGGGCATAATGGCATAACTAAGAACAGGTGCAAAAAGGGGATTCCATTCAAAACTGCATGTCAGGCAGGGGTGGTGTGCGAATGGAAAAAGAAAGGGTCCCATCCATTCTCTTAACCAAGATCTGTGAGGGAATTAGAGGTCTAGAGTGTGGTGGCAAAACAGAGAAGGTAGCCTCCATGTTCACAAGAAATGAGATGGACTTACTCACTAGTTGCAGCATACCCTGGGTTCTCCAAGTCCAGGCTTTGTCCCAGGAGTTTGAGTGATGTACCCACCTGGCTGGCTCATCCTCCATGTAGAGGCATTGAGGAAGAAGCCTGTTGCCCAAAGGGGCAATCACTCTGCCAGTGACTGGGCTGCTTGCAGTTAGGGCAGGGCTCAGCGGGCAGCCATGGGGCAGGAGCCCTGTCAGGCATAGTGGTCCTGCTTGCCACACTTAAAGCAAGCTGCTGATGGGATTCCTCTTTGCAGTCCAGACTTAGGTTGAGCACCTTCTGTTCCTTGCTCCTGTTGCTCTGCCGGCCTCAGGGTTGCCAGAAGAGTCTGGGTTTGGAGAGTTACCTTCTGTGCATGCGGGCCTGGTGAACAGCCTTGGCCATTTTCTACTAGCCGTGATTATTGGAAATTTTAAATGCCATGTTCACAGGTACTGGATAGGGGTTTAGGGGTTGAGAATAAAAGGAGGAGGGCTCCTAGGGAGCCCAGCACCCAGATTGAGCTGGAAACGCTGGAGCCAGAGGGAGGACAGGGTCAGAACTTCCTGCAAGCAGATTGGGATTGGGTGTCCTGCAAACTGGTGTAAGAGCCAATGGTAGGCGAAGAATGACCTGATGGAGAAGGGGTTTAAGAATGCAGTGGAGAAGGGAGGGGCCCCTGGCCAGCAGGGGAGGAGAAAGAGAGAATGATATTTGCAGGTGAATGAGAAACAGGATTTAGCAAAGGGAGGGGAGGGGGCTCTATGGAGAGAAGAGACCCGAGCAAAAGATGTCTGCAGGGGACCAGAGAGGAGTCCCAAGAGAGGGGCTCCCCTGGGGGTCAGGCAGGAAAGGGAGAGAGTTGGGAGTTCATGGAGAAGGAAAGATTAGGAGAGAAGGTTTTAGGTGAGGTTTCTCTGGCCAAAAAAAGGCCTGCGTGTAGGACAGGTGGCACAGAGGTTAAGGACGGGCACACAAATAACTAGAAGCCCTGTATGTAAGGGATCTCCAGTTAGTTTCCAGCTTTTTTGGTGATAGTTAAATTGGTGAGGGTGTTAAAACTGAAAGTCCCTTCAGGAGGCTACCTGGTACGATTATCCAGTGGGTTCTGTGGCCTGGCCACAGCAGAGAAGAAGAACAGTTTCCTCTTCTTTAGGGAGAGAGAGATTTCGGATAAGGCAACTCCAGGAGTGTTTTTGGATTCCTGTGCCCCTACGGCTGCCCTCAATCCTCAGAGTGGTCAGAGTTGAGAACTGGCATTCCAAAACTCAAGCTCTGGCCATGGACAGATAGGAAAAGTGGATGTGCTCGGGACATCTCCACGGGCACACACTCAGACGGAAAGAGATCCCTGACATAGCTACAGTTTTTGGACAGGGAGTCTTGGAGGAAACAACTGAAGGGAAGGCAGGAGGCAGGGAACTTACCACACCATGTGCCGAAGTGGGTGGAAGGTCAGAGATCCTGGTTCTTTCTCGGAGGTGAAGGAGAGAAGAGCGGTCACTTGTGGACTTCTAACTCCTCCTGGGTTTTGGCACCAAAATGTAAGGTATCTTTCCCTGCTGAGAAGGAAGGAAGGGGCTGGAGCCACTAAGTATGGAATAGTAAAGATTTTATTTAATACCGTGCTGCCCAGACAATGTTCTCTGTCCCCGGGGGGGCAGGGGTCAGAGAAGTCTCATGGATTAAACCGCGTGAGGGATATTTAAAGGGTTCCTCTAAAGTGGGAGAGCTAATATGACGTGGTGAAATTTCACTGGCTGACGAATGGTCGTTCTTTTCCCAAGGACCTCTGGGAAGTTTCTTTTGGCACACTTGGTTGTGGGTGGCCCTAGCCAAAATTCCTGGGTCTGAGTTCCTCATGTGACCATTCCCCATTATCCACCAACCTTACAATATGAACAACTAAGGTGCCACAATGAAGAATTGATGCTTCTCATCTCTCTCCCTTCCTGCCTATCTGTCCCTGTCTGTCCCTCTCTCTGTCTCTGTCATACACACATAAAAAGCTGTGGTCCATATACACAATGGAATACTATATGGCCATGGATAAACAAGGAAATTTTACCATTTGAAATAGCATGAATGGACCTGTAACTTATTATATTAAGTGAAATAAACCAGGAAGAGAAAGACAAATATCATATAATCTCACTTATATGTGGAATCTAATAAACGAAGTGAACTGAAGAACAGAATAGAGGTAGAGGCAGAGTCACAGGGACCAGAAGGACAGCTGTCAGATGGAAGGGGGATGAGGAAATGGGATCAGAGAAGGTGAAGGGATTGGTGAAATTATATATACATATCACAGATATATATATAACAGGACAGCAAAGCCCAGAGAAAAGGAGGAAGGATTTAGGGGAAGGGGGAAAGGGAGTATAAATAGGCACACAGGGTTGGGGGCTGAGGGAGTTGTATTTAGTGCGATACTTGAATCCATATAAACACAATAAATTAAAATTAATAAAACAACTCTTTCTTAAAAAAATTGAAAGAAATTAATGAAAAGAATAAAATATGCTTTTAACTCTTGTCTGGTCTCTCTTTTGTACATCAATGTTGCATGTGTTAATACTGACTGACTTATTTCATTGGAATTACATGATCAATTACTTTTTTATTGAATTTAGTATACACTAATGCAATGTGATTTATATGTCATCACATTGCATAAATGTGTAGGGCTAGGATCCTGTATGACTCTTCACTGTAGTTACTGAAGTGCTCAGCAGGAAACCTTGCAAACTTGTTCATATTGAGTGAGCAAATGAAAGACAATAGATGGATGTTCAACTTTCAGGATATTGACTTGGTTTTCTTATTAAATTTAGTTTCACGTGTAAAGTAAAAAAATATTTGAGATAATTATCTAAAAAATAAGTACTAGTTATTTTTCTTCCCAATTTTTAATAATATCTTCATTATTAAAGCAAAAATTAGTATCAACTCAGTTTTTATGGAAGAAAAGTTTTTGTTTTAGGGGGGGTTCTGCTATGGTTTTATTTAATCATTGTGACAATTACCTCAAGTCTTTATTTTGTGTAAATTTCCCAGATAATTTTCAGTATTTCTTTAATGAGGTTATTTCACCAGTGGTAATGTTAGGAGTGATAAGAGGAGGTGACAAGAATAAAAGAATACTGAGTCATTGCCTTTTTGCACACTGGTGAATGCATTCTTAAACATTACTTTTTCTGAACATATGTTAAAAGCTGCAATATATGACCTCTGGTGATTTCTTCTTGCCAAAAATCATGAGGATCAATGTTATACTCTGTTAATGGTTTTCAGTTATGGTATAAAGCATTCTTAAGGATTCCAGTCATGGCACATCCCAGAGTGGAAATGTTCAAATATATTATTGTCAACTTTCCAAATATTTCTAAGAAGTGTACAAGTTTATTATGCTAGAAAGTTACATCATGAAGAACAAATTAATCTTTTTTTATTTTTCTACTGTGGCTCAGAAATTTCTTGATAAAGGGCTGCATTGGCTCTACACTCAGTTTTAACACCTTTGAGAACAACCTTGGGTAAATTTATGCAGAAAATGCAGGCTTGCCAGTAAGGTGAAACTGCAGTTGCTCAATAGAAACCAAGTGATTCTTAAGCTGCTACCAAACTTACTTAAGTATTAATTACTTTCTTTTAAAATAATATTATTTCAGGTGCTGAGTTAATGACTTTCCAGTGTTAAAAGCCTCAGCAATGAATAAAATTACAGTATGATTCTTTGTACTTTATTCCTTTCTGGATGAAAAGATAGGATGTATTCCATGGATGATAGTAGTAGCTCAATCATCTATGATCTTATATATTCTTAAGATGAACCCCCATGAGTCATGCCCTTGAATCCTTGCCTTTGAGTGTGTTTGAAATAAGATTTTCTTTTAACCAATAGAATATGGAAAAATGGTAAAACGTCACTCCTTTGATTGTGTTTTGGTATATAAAATACCGTTTAACAAACTGGAGGAAGAGACTATGTTGCAGGTCAAGAGGAAGCAAAATCCATGTTGTGAATTACTTTTCAAGATGTCACGTGGCCTTTTGGCCCTGATGGTAGCCTCCAGTTGGCAGCCAGTAAGAAACTGGGCACTTTGTAACACAGATGCAAGGAAATGAATTCTGTAAACAACTACATAAACTTAGAAACAGATTCTTCCCCAGTTGGGCCTCTAGATAAGTATAACCCTTGGGTGGTACCTTGATTACAGCTTTGTGAGATTCTGAGTAGAAGACCCAGTTACGCTGTTCCTAGACTTCTGATCTATAGCAGTTGTGAAACATAAATGTAAGTTTTAAGCTTATAAATTAGTGTTAATTTGTTATGCAGCACTGCAAAAAAATGAATATAACCTTTTATGTGTCAAAAAATTAAGGTTATATCTACAACATTAATTCTATGTCTTTAGTAAAACAATAAATCTGTTACTTGTCTTGGAGGAAATTAAATGTTAAAGGGGATGACTGAGATTTTTATTATCATGAATATTGTTTAGTCATATAGTCATAGTCCAAGTCTACTCATCAGGATACCAAAGAGCTATTTAGAGTAATTCAAATAACCAATCAACTATCAAAGTCTTGGGATATCTCAAAGGAGGCATGAAACCAAATTTTGGGTGGGGCAGCATTTTGCTGAGAAAGAATGGCTGTATGGATGGGTAGTAGTTATAATGGGAGACCAGAAACAACCACATAGGAAAGAGTATTTACTATCACTTGGTCTGAAAATAATTCTTTCTTTCACCCAACATTCACCATTCTAGAAGACATTCAGAGAGTGTTCCGAGTTGTAAGGAGCCTCTTTGGACAATTAAGCCCTTTTTTTTTCTTTACAGGGACACAGAAAGAGAGTCAGAGAGAGGGACAGACAGGGATAAACAGACAGGAACGCAGAGAGATGAGAAGCATCAATCGTCAGTTTTTTGTTGCTGTTGTGACACCTTAGTTGTTTATTGATTGCTTTCTCATATGTGCCCTGACCATGGGCCTTCAGCAGACTGTGCAACCCCTTGCTGGAGCCAGCGACCTTGGGTCCAAGCTGGCGAGCTTTTGCTCAAGCCAGATGGACCCGCGCTCAAGCTAGCGACCTTGGGGGTCTCGAACCTGGGTCCTCCGCATCCCAGTCTGACGCTCTATCCACTGCTCCACCGCCTGGTCAGGCAATTAAGCTATTTTTTAAAATGTAAGTATCTGTTTAAGAATATACAGGAACAGAATTAGTGAAAACATAAGATATAGAATTACTAAATGCTTTATATAAAAGAGAGGGGAATTTGAACCAATACAGCACAGTGATTAAGACTGCTGGTTTTGGGTGAGCTGAGATTGAACCATGAGAGAATTTTTAAAAAGTACTTTATATTCCAACATCACCAGTCTGGACTGTTTTTCTTCTCTCATTCTGATATCCTCTAGTCCAGGGGTTGGAAACCTATGGCTTGTGAGTCAGATGTGGCTCTTTTGATGACTGCATCTGGCTTGCAGAAAAATCTTTAATAAAAAAATAATGTTAAAAATATAAAACATTCTCATGTATTATAATCCATTAATTTCCTACCGCTCATGTTCATGGTTGCGGGTGGCTGGAGCCAATCACAGCTCTCCTCTGGACAACACCAAATTTTTATTGGATGATGTGTAATGTACATGGGTTGTATGGCTCTCATGGAATTACATTTTAAAATATGTGGCATTCATGGCTCTCTCAGCCAAAAAGGTTCCCGACCCCTGCTCTAGTCCATTGTCCAGCTCCTGGTCAAATACCTGTGATTTATTCACCTCTTATTGAAGAGATATTAATCTAGGGCCCAAAAACTTTGATAAGAAAATAATTTATTTATTTTCAAACCGAGTAACATAAGCTGTATTACTGATTTTATAATTAGTAATCAAGAGAAATAATAAATATTTTAATTTTATTTAACAGTTACATATATATAAAATATATTTATACTTATCAAAACTTTCAAGTTAGATTAATTGCTATATGATATTTAATGTTAATAGAGAAGCATACTTATTAATAAATCACACATTTTAAAAATTAAGAAAAAGTACTTTATACCATAAATTTAAGATGGTTAAAATATCAGCTAACACATTTTAAGACTTTGGAAAAGATTCATACTAATATAATTTATAGCACTAATGGAAATTTTATTACCCATTATGAAATTATTTGACACCATTACCAATCTAAAGTAAGGAAAAGTTTATTTCTGAAATATAATTAATGTGTTTTCATTTGGAAAGAATAGGAAGTTAAAAATAGAGCTATGATCCTTATCTGTATCTTTGGGCAGATTCACCTCATGAATAAATGGAAATTTCATAAAACAATAGAGGTTATTACATTTCTAATTTTCTAGTAGAGCTGATCAAATATAGACGGTCTAAACTTCTATTTTAATATAACATACATAAGGACATTTAGAGTGCATGTGTAATTTTAAACTTTTTATTTTGAATAATCTTCACTAAGGTATTAAGCTGGACTTAGAGAGGAGGGCATAGAGCTGATACCTGATAAACCCTTATTGGGTACAATCGCAACAGATAATTGAAAAAGAAGTAAAGAGGATGGTTGTTTCCTACCCTTTTCTGCAGATCTTGAAATTTGGAGCTACTTGACAGATCAATTTTTGTTCTAAGTCTATAAACGTCTTTCAAAATGCAAGCTGTTCAATGGTGCCTTTGACTTTATTGTTAAGGTTTGCATTCCTCAAGTTGGCATACAGGGTATGCCGTTATTGGTCTGTACCAGCTCCTTTGGCTTCAGCTCCTCCTCCAGCTGCATTGAAATATTGGATCCCTCCAGCCATCTTCAGCCTTTCACCTCTTGGCCTCCATGATGCTGTAGGCTCTTGCTGTAGGCTCTGTCTTTTTTTGCAAAAGCAAAGCTTAGCTCTAATATTAACTATTGTAAGAAGCCTATGCAGACTTTCAGTCTAATTTAAACATTTTTTTTCTGTTTGTGTTTCCCTTCCTCACAATACTTATTCTATAAGTAGCAACTGATTGAATATCTACTTTCCTTATTAGACTGTGATTTCCATGAGGGGAGGATTGCTCACTGAATTTTGTATCTCAAGACTAGAATTATTTACTGACCACTTTTTGTGTATCAGTTGTTATCCTAAAAGATATATATTAAATCTTTTAATACTTAAAATACCCTTGTAAGGTAGATGCTAATTTAACCATCATATCAATGAGGACACTGAGTCTCAGAGAGGTTAAGGAGTACATTCAATGCCACACCACTTGTAATAGATGGAGCTAAGATATGAGCACCCAGGCAGTCTACCTTCAGAACCTGTCCTCTTAACCACATTCTCTATTGCTTTGCACATGGTGGGTCTTCAATGCATAATGGGGGAATGAATAGCTGAGTGATAAATGCAGGGGACACTGAGTAGCAAGACCTGATTGTGAGCTGGCACACAGGATTAGAGAGCAGTTATATTAGGTTCAATTGCAATAGCAATGGAGCAGAGAAGAGGTTAGCTGAAGAAGCCATTATAATGTCTACCAGACTCATCATTTTATTATCTTGTAGTTCATTAGGGACTGTCTTTGAGGTCAGATAAGGCCTCCGATATATGTGTGTGTGTGTGTGTGTGTGTGTGTGTGTGTGTGTGTGTGTGTATATATATATATATATATATATATATATATATATATATATATATATATATATATATATATAAATGAATAAAATAGTTGGAAGAAAAAAAAGCATTTCAATGAAAGAAATCACTAATTTTTCAGGTATAGAATATTTTTACGGATTTAGACACACTGATGCATTTAGTCAAGCAACAGGAAAGTATTGAACACCTTTGTACCCTGCATTATTCTGAGTCCTGTGGGAGATGTGCAGAAAGGTAGAGGCAGTGCCCAAGTTTGACTGCAATGTGTTAGAGTCTATGAAGAAAATTCCATTTTCATATTGAGAAAACATGTCATAATTGGGTATGTACTTCATATTCAGCTCTGGGCACAGTGTTATAAACATTATTAACAATATCATAAAGCTAGAGCTACTCTAAACATTTTTACTCACTTAAGATAAAAATGCTGTAAAAATGAGCATAAATTTACCATGATTATAGTTAAGACTCTCAAGAATCAAGTATACATATAACACATTAACATTCTATTCCATCATAAATTTGATTCAAAATGAATGTGCAAGCCTTAATTAACATTAAATATTTAAATAACAACAATTTTTAATGTCTTTTTAGAAGTTTACAAGGGTTTTGCTGGAATGATTTGGATGGCCCAAGTTCTTAAAAACTCTGTCCTAGTAAGTTCTGTTAATGTCTTTTTTTTTCATTCTTGAATTTTGCTGAAGCAAGCAGACATTGAAAATAATTCTGCTCTTTTAAATTAGCCTCAAAATAATAGTTATTGAAATGTTGAAGATTTTATGATAATACAACAGT
The DNA here is from genome assembly GCA_037038555.1 of Rhynchonycteris naso. Lineage (NCBI taxonomy): Eukaryota > Metazoa > Chordata > Mammalia > Chiroptera > Emballonuridae > Rhynchonycteris > Rhynchonycteris naso. The sequence continues at coordinate 154,381,064 of CM072996.1, read as the reverse complement.
GGTTGTCCTGCTGCAAAAAATTTAAGAAAAAGATGGGATTAACCCTTACATTCTTCTTATCACCTTCTCTCATTGCTTCTATTTATGCAAAGTAATCAATAAAAATAGCACTTCTCATATTGATGTATTGACACCTTGATTATATCTTAATCTGGTGTGGAGAGATTCTTCTACTTACAATTTAATCCTGGGTGAATTGAAGAGTTTTTTTTGGAAGAGAAGCTAAAGATAGGGACTGAATGATATCTGGATTATCAAATCCTAAATGGAGGTGAACATGTGGCTGGTGACTGAGGGAATTCTTTTTAGATATTAAAATGCGAGTGTGGCAATAATGCATCATTACATTTTAGAAACTAGTAAAAAGAAACATAAGATTTTATACTGAGGAAACTGAGTCTATAGGCAACTTTTAATAACAATGCAAAAAACAGCGAACTGAATTTTTCCAGTGCGGTAGCAGTGAAATAATGAGCATATCTCACAAAATTACTCACAAATAAAATCATATAATAATATTACTGAAGAATTTCTTACTTTATTTTCTATTTTAAAAAGAACCACCTAATCTCGCCAGTGGTGTACAGTGTATAGAGTGTTGATCTGAAATGCTGAGGTCACTGGTTCGAACCTGGGGTCACTGGCTTGATCCCAAGGCTGCCCTCTCAAACTCAGAGTTGCTGGCATGAGCATGGCGTCTCCGGTTTGAGTCCAAGGTTGTCTGTCCCAAGGGCGCTAGTTCGATCCCTAGTCACAGCACATATGAGAAACAATCAATGCACAACTAAGTGGAATGAGTTACTGCTTCCCTCTGTCTTTCTTCCCCTTCTCTTTCCCTCCCCCTCTCTCTCTCTCTCTTAAAAAAAGAATCATCTAAACGTTCTTTGGTGACTAATGGAAAAAAAAAATTAAACTCTGGTAGTAGAAGAGTAATAGTTTCCTTTTCTAGTTACTCATTTGAGCTCTGAAATTGAAATTTGTGCAGAAGAAAAAATATTAAATGACTTAGGGCCCCCTTAAGCAAAGAGTTTGAAAGAATAATCAAGTTTTGAACAGAAAAAGTCACCATGGAAATTGAATCAGCAGGTGGAGAAGCTTTGTGTATGTGCCTGACATTTATATCTATGTCCAGGCTGTCTTCTCCCAATTCTAGATCTGCATATCCACATTCTATTTCCAGCATTTTCATATGGATCTCGGAGAAGCAACTCAATTTTAACATGTCTCAAACTGAACTTCTGATCATCTTTTCAAAACTTGTTTCTCTTTCAGTGTTCTGCATTTCAATGCAGCCTTCCAACTATTCAGGTTCAAAACCTTGAGTCTTGACTACTTTTACATTCTATATCCAATTTATCTGCCAATCTTATTGGCACTTTATGCACCTGTATCCACAACCCATTGTTCTCTTCATCCCTATTGCTACCTCCTGGTTAGAGCCACTATCATCTGTAAGAGCTTCCAAACTGGTCTCCCTACCTCTGTCTCCACTATCTTATGTTTCTCTTTCCCCATTCAGTCTATTCTCCACACAGCAACCAGAATAATTCTTTAAAATATGTCAAATAATGTCACTCAGAGAATAAGTCCTTGCTGTGATTTACAAGACTATGACTTTCAAGGCCTTACATGTTCTCTCTCTTACCTCACTACCTACTATTCTCCCCTCTTTTTCTCTGTTCTAGCTACATAGTCTTCCTTGAATTTTCCCCAGCATTCCAGGTATGTTCCTGCCTTTAGGTGTTTGAACTTGCTCTTGTAGTTGAGATGCCTGCTACTGTCTCAGATAGCTGCCTGAATTACTCACTCACCTCTTACAGGCCTTTACTCAAATGTCACCTTTTCAGTAATCTTTTTCTTGGACACCTTATTTAAAATTACAATCTGGACCATTTTCTTAAGTCCCTATGTCTCTCCTATGCCTTATTATATTTTTCTTTATAGTATTTATATCCTTTAACATACCATATATATATTTATTCACTTTCCCTGTCTGCAATTCTTTCTCCAGCACTTAGAGCAATGCTTGGCTCAGAGTAGACACAATTAATAATTTCTGAGCAAGTAAATAAATGTCACTTTATTTTGTTGGGAAATTCTGAGATTGGGCTTTGTCTTCTTCCTTTCCCCACTCCCAAATTTGGGGAGTTCATTTTGAGACCAGAAACTTCATTTCTGCCATTGTGGTGGTTCTCACCCTACTTTATATAAACTGCTTAGGAGGAGTACCTTGCAACTAGGAAAACATATTTTTCTCTCTGGAGTGTTGACCAAATTCTCCAATGAAGAGAACACCAGCAGGAAGCTGTTTCTTCTTTCGGTCCTTTTATCAAGAGGACCTCTTTTGACTTGTGTAGGGCCAGTGAGAGTCACACTGGAATGATTGGAGTCTTGTTAGTAACTGGAATGGGAGACAGAATGCCTTTGGAATGAAGATATCTACCCAGAAAGTAGGAATTTTATGCAAAGGAAATGAATCTATGTACTAGGCATTTGCACTGTTTATTGTGTGAAGAAGGTAGGCATGCAGGAGACACACTCTATTTTCTACTTCTTTTCTGATCACTCACAGTATTTTCCCCTGAGCTTTATCAGTGCCTGCTTCTATTTCTCTCAATTAACATACATGCATTAGAGCTGGAAGTAACACACTGATGACTTTGTGACCTGACAGGTGTTCCTGCCAATTAGGAGCCTAACTTCATCATAATATCTGCAGTTAGCCTCTATAGAATTGGCAATATTTTGAAAAACCTAATATTTTGGGGGGAAATATTTTATAGCTTGACTTTATTCTGAGTACAATATATTCCACTTGTCTTACTGAATGTTTTGATAAGTATGTTTAGAAAGAATATTCTAGTCTTTACTGGATACAAAAGAGGCAACAGATTATATTAAAGACAATAACAAATAGACTGCTTATCAATGGACTGTGCATACTCATTACACTGCTATCCTATGAAATGATTATCATGTAGAAAACAAATATGGTGGCATGCTATAGAATTCTGGGTAACTGAAAAAAATGAACATTTTAAAAATTCAAAGTTTTTTTAACAACTTAATTTAGTCCATTTATATTGCTGTGATTATAGGGTAAATGCCATTGCATAAATATTCTAATTGCATCTCTCTTCCAAAATAATTGCCTTGTCTCCTCTGGCTTTAGCTTTAGGGAACATGTATCTAATAGTGAATGACCTTTCTTGCTAGCTATAGTCCTGGACACCTTCAATCAGTGACCTCCAGGCTGCTCTTGGGAAAGATAAAGGGATCTGATAGGGATGGTTTGCTGGAGGATATCACGGCTAGACCTGAGATATCACACAAGAGAACTTCCTGCAGAATGAAGTATTAGATTTCCTTTTACCTTATAAGGTTCTGTCTATAGCTCATCCTCTAAGTGGTTGTGGAGTCCTGGACAAATCACTTCCTCTCTAGCTCGCACTTCCTTCAATTTTAGAAAAAGTGGGCTGGATTAATTTTCTCTATTGTTTTTTGCAGTTGTAAAGTGATAATCACTAAGCTTCAAAACAAAAATGACCATTCACCTTATTCATCATAACATTAATGTACTACCTTTGATTTATATAATGTGTCATTAGCTTTTGTTACTTTTATTTTTTCAGGCTCCTTTTTATTTATTGATTTATAATTTTTGTTTTGAAATTAAATTGTCTTTTTTAATTAAAAAAAATGAATTTAATGGTTACATTGACCAACAAGTGTACATAGATTTCAGGCAAACATCATTACAGCATTTGAATAGTCAATTATGTTATATGTCTATCACCCAAAGCCAACTCGTTTTCTGTCACCTTATATTTGACCCTCTTTACACCGTTTCCCAACAGGCCCTTCCCCTTCCTTATATCCCTTTTACACTGTAACCACTGCACTCTTATCTATGTCCATGAGAGTCAGCTTTGTATCCCACCTATGTGTGAAATCATACAATTTTTAGCTTTTTCTGATTTACTTATTTCATTCAGTATAATCTTCTCAAAGTCCATCCATGTTATCATAAATGGCAGTATATCAATCACTTCTTAGGTCTGAGTAGTATTCCATTGTATATATGTACCATATATTTATCCAATCCTCTATTAAGGGATACTTTAATTGTTTCATTTTCTTGGTCACTGGAAATGATACTGCATTGAATGCGGGGGTGCATATGTCTTTGCATACCAATGTTTTTGAATGTCCTTAGCTTTTAGCAACCATAGAAACCATTGCAGATCGATGCTGGCTAAGAATCTACAGATAAATCTCCTTTTTAGGAAGTGGTGTTTAGGAAAGCTTTCTCAATGAAATGATCCTATAGCAAATGCTTATAAGACATTTATAAAGAGAAAGGAAGAAAAAAAAAGCACGGGGAAAAAGCAAACTGTTATATTTCAACAAATAATGAAAACCAGTTTGTTTACATGCTTCTTTATATTTCTAACAGTTTTAAAAGCTTTGTTGCTTAAACTATAATTTCACAGTCAATTAATCTACCACATACTGTGTGCTGATTTCTGTAGGTGGCTGTTCTAGGCACCAAAATCTCACAAACTGCCTGTTTTTGCTATACTTTTAGGTTGATTTAAATGTGACTGCAGAGACTGGCCACCACCTGATTTGTAGCAGAAGGAAAACCTTTAAAAATGGACTCCATGTACAACGTGGATGTACAATCTTTAATTCTGGGCTATAAGAATCCAGAATTTCAGTCTTAGAAAGCAGCTTCCAATCTCCTTCACTATCGCTTTCATTAAAGTACAGTATAATGCAGATGAATATTAGAGGAAACATAATGAAGTCTCAAGAATTTCATGAAAATCAATGGGAGAATAAATGGCAGTTCTCTTAGTTGATTGACTTCTAAAGGAGAAAAGGAGAGGGGTACTAGATTGCACTTTGTGGTTCATACCTCCGAGATCCAGCTCTGCTAATGGGCAGAGTGACTTTGGGTGAATTACTTCACCTTCACCTTGCTGGTTCTCAGTTGCATCTGAAAGTGAGATATTTAGGAAGCCTCCATGCTTCCTGACTGTTAATTAGAGAAGAATTAGAGAGAAGCCATGGAAATAAGCAATTTTCCGTTTCCAAGTATTTTGGAATGTTTATGCAGCACAGACAAAAATTTTTTGGTGAGTAACCATGGGTTCTAAGAAGGTTTTGTTTTCTATTAGGATTGTGTACTGGGATGTGTAAAACATTGCTCCATTTTGTTGGCGTTGTTTATGTTTCTTCAATCACTTTGGCTGAAAAAACTTTTTTTAGGAGTCGTCATCCAGTGTTTTAGTTTATGTCTGATAAAACTGTAAACTTCACAGGACAGGAATTTTGTCTCCTGTGCTTTATGTTCTATAAAGTACCATATACATTTACACAGTTCTATAAATTATAAGAATAAAAATAAGTGCTGATCCAACACATTCATCCACTTAATATTTAGCAGATTTTAGTGATACCTTCAATATTTTATCCTCAGATATTTTACAGTGTTTAGAGCTTTTATGGCAGTCTCTCAGAGATGAACTTTAAGTTTAAATTTTGCCTTTTGGAGAGGCATTGATTCCAAATGCCCCTTCTGGGGCCCATTCTTTAGCCATTGAAAGACTTTCAGCTGACTAACCTCAGGAGCCTCTTTAAGGTCATTTTACGTTGCATTAGTCAGCTCCCTTTGTGTGATATCCAGCCCTTTTCATGGCTATATATACTTTTCCAATTTTATACAATTTATGGGAAAGCCTTTTCAGATGAAACTTCCTGAAACACCAACTTCATTATGTTATTTTCTGGCTTAAAAACTTGCAACACTTCTAAAATTAAATTTCCACCTCTCAGCTTGAAATTCAAGGTCTTCTATCAGCTGAAAGTATATTCTAGTATTTCCCACTTATAAAGCAAACAAATATACAAACTAACAATGACAATAACAACAACAACAACAATAACAACAACAATATAAACTCTTGAAGTCACATATCTTCTATCACTGCTTCAGCTCTTTGTTTCCTTCATAGCAAGTCTTCTTGGAATAGTTGGCTATACTCAATTCCCCTTATGTTCCTTCTAGTCACTCTCCCACCCACTCCAATAATCACTCTACTGAAACTATTTTTTCACAGTTACCGACCATTTCCATGTTGCCAAGTCTAGTAGCCCCAGCTCTGCCCTCTCTACGGTAAATTCTCAGTAGTGTTCAACATACTCTGCTTTTCCTTCTGACTTTCTGACTGCTCCTTTTAACTGTGTGCCATTTTTTTTTAATTAAAATATTTTTTTTGTTACTTTCTTTGTCGGACCTCAGATATTGAAAAATCTCCAGGCTCATCCTAGAGTCTTCTCTTTCCTCACTTTTTACCTAATTTTACTCAGTTGCATGACTTTCACTATCCTCTATAGGCTGATGACTAGTTTTTATATTACTAACTACTCCCCTGGACTCCAGACTTTTATAACTAACTACCTTTTTTCAGTTTATATTTGGTTATGGTGACTCACACAGCAGAATATCTTCCCAATATTCACTTTTTCCTAAGAGAACCGTGATACTGTTTGGGGTACAATGTGCACAGCTAAGAACTACATTTTTAGACTCCTTTGGAGCTATAGGTAGTCATGGGAGATGTCTTTCAAAGTGGTAAGGAGATATCTGGGGAATTTTCAATCTCAATATAGACACACAGCCTTTCTCAATTTGCTTCCTTTTGTGCCTGTCTGAAGTGTGGGCCACTTCTCACTTTCTTGCCGTGCACCTACCACATTGGTCTTCTTTCTGACTTAAAATATGAACATAAACTATTCTTTCCTTAAGGACATATGCTCTTGCTGTCCCCTCTGCTTGGTCTATTGATTGACTCTTCATAATTTAGGGCTCAGTTTGGACACCATCTTTTCAGAGTGGCTTTCCTCAGAATTCTAATTAAACAGCCTTGCCTAATATGGAATGCCTATCCTTTTATTCACTCCTAAATCAAATCAGGTCTGTCTCAAGCCTTATAGTCTCCAGGAAACCTTTCTTTTATTTATTGCATTCCACAAAGATATTTCTGTTTCTTGATCCCCATAGTATTTATGTGCACTATCTTTCCCAGAATATATCTTAGGCTGTCTTTGCTATTCATAAATTGTTTTGTTAATGCATGCCTTATTTTCCTAAGCAGAATGTAAGCTTTTTGCAAATGATAGGTTTTCAATTTCCATTAACAACTTCAGTGTTTGACTCATGGCTGAGGCTTAAAAATATATATTAATTTAATGATGTTCAGATTTTCAGTAAGTGGTGCCTTCATAATAATCATCTTCTTTTGTCTTTACATTGAAGGGTTTTTAGAGAAAATACTTCCCTACTTGATTGTAAGGAGGATCTCCTACTATTTTAATTTTCTCTTTTGTCTTTGTTGCTAAATCAAGGTGAGATCCTAGTATATTAGAATATAAAATGTTTTGTTATAATTTTATTTCAGTTGGATTTAGAACCAAAAGTAAATATCGTTATAATATTGACTGACATTACTGTCCTCCATGAACATCATACATGGTGGTAGGTATTGCAGACATGTGACAATGAGCTTTAGCTTTCAGAATTTTTATTTCAGTGTAGGAGAAAGTACATTTATTTCTACTCAAAATGATGCTATGAATCATTTTCAGTCGGAATTGAAGTTCTGGGTTTATTTTTTCCAGAAGTGATTATGGATTTTCACAGATCTACCCATACATCTTTTCTGGTATCCATAGTAACAAAAACAATACATCTTTGAGAAGTTTAATAGGGGCAATCAAGAGTGGTTTTCTTGGTGCAAAGCAAGCCTGTCCACGTGAGGTTCAAATCTCCACCACAGGTCTCATTAGAACCAGTCATTTTCAGGCTGAATGAACCCACCCAAGAAATAAACAAATGTTCTGTAAAGGTATCATATTCCTATACTTATCTGAGATTTCATAAGAGAAGTAATAACTTGCTTAAATTTACTTTAGATTCAATAAACCTGGAACTATCTTGTCTCAATTTGTTCGTTTCTTGGGTCAGTTAGGCCAGCAATCCCACAAATGTAAACCACTTGACCCTACTTAGATCAGTTTTTAAATTCAGAAAAAGTTCAGCTATAATTTAAATTAAATCCACAATAAAAGGAATAAATATTTATTTATTTATTTAAGAGAAAGAGAGAGGGAGGAAGGGACAGACAGAGAGGAAGGAAGAGAGATGAGAATCATCCAACTCATAGTTGTGGCATCTTAGTTGCTCATTGATTGCTTTCTCATGTGTGCTTTGACCAGGAGCCTCCAGCTGAGCCAGTGACCCCTTGCTCAAGTCCAGTGAGCTTGGACTCAAACCAGAGATTATGTGGTCATATCTAAGATCCCATGCTCAGGCCAGCAACCTGTGTCCTCAACATTCCAGGTTAATGCTTTACCCACTGCACCACTGCTTGGTCAGGCAAAAGGGATAAATCTTTAATAACATGAAAGAGCAAAACCCCAAGAAATGTATATTTAAGTTAGGATTATCACAGAACCCTTGCTCTGGTAAGATTACCATATTTTAAGAGGATTGTAAAATTCTCCATATGTTTACAAGGAAGATATAATGAGCAATAATTTCAAAACAGGCACCTAGGAAACATTAAGTAAATTTAATATTCTTACTAGTAAAAGTAAAGTTTCTACATAACAATTTGAAAATTATGAAGGGAATATGTACACGAAATATTGTAAATCAGTAGAAATGGCTCTAAAATGATGTCATGTTTATATTTCTTACAGGAAAGATGTCTTTTAGAAAATGTTTTGGTCCCACAGTTTTATTTTAATTGAGGTTGTGTGAGAAATATGATTTCCTCTGTGACACATATTCATTGATTTGGCATCCCACCTGATCTTGTGCATCCTGTGTGTCCAGGTTATATTCTCTGCATATCAGTGGAAAAGTCATCTGCTGCTAATCACTCTTTACCAAATATCTGCTGCTGCTTTCTGCTTAAGTAGTAGAAGACTTGAGGACAGTGTATATGTATGTGCTGGGTGTTCACAGTTTCCCATGAACAGATGGCAAAAATGGTAAACTAATATTGTATGTACTACATTGTAAACATTTCTTCCCCAGTGATTTGGCAGACTGACAATTATTAGACAAGAAAAGTAAGGGTCTGTAAAATCCTAGGAAAAATTTAACCCTTAAAAAATACAAGGAGGTTATTTGCATATTTCACTCTTAAAATCAAAAAGTGATTTCTTTTAACTAAGAGATGTTACTTTTGAATCGAATTGGGGAGGACTAATGCTTTGCATCAGTTTGGGTCTCTGGATCCTCTGTTAGTTATAATTTCTGTCATCTTCTACATAGGTTTCTTTAAGGACTTTGTTAGTTGACTTAAGTTCTGTCCTGTCTCAAAAAAACCTGAGTATTTTTAATACAGACTGCTTTGAGGGACTTCTAAGGTAGGTCTTTCCTGAAAGAGCTTTTCAAAGTAGACTCAAGAAGGTCTGGTAAGATGTGGACTCTGGTTATCACTTTCGTAATAAAATCTTCACAAAGAAACAAAGGCAGGGGCAGATTCAGAACGATTTCTCTGAATAACCAGGCAGACAGGGAAGATCATTTCCCCTGAGGGCTGACCTTCCCTCTTTAGGTCACACTTTTGGATTCCTGGCGATTCCACCAATCAGTTCTCAACTTTTTTGCAAGGTACTCTTCTGGAAAGACACTGAACACTGGCTCATCACTTCCAGAACAGCACTACTTTCCTGGGGGCAGCCCCTGCTCCCCCCAAAAAGTGTATTTTCATGAAAAACACCACGAGGGGATGCGTGTGCCCCCTGTGTTCTAGCCCTCCCATAAGACTTGCTGGCATCACTCAGAGCACAGTGTTGTCTGACATGAGCATAAGAACAACCAGGGGGACAGAATGAAAATTAATTCCAAGCAAACCAAGTCATGGCCAGGAGGAAAGACAAAGGGTTAAAAACTACATGGGTAGATTCTCAAGAGAAATACAGTGAGGAGGATGCATTTTTCCCAGTCTTCTGGCACCCACAGCAGCTGGTGGAGATTTGGACATGGTCCTAGTATCCACTTCTAAGTGGACAGGAAAATAGTTTTTAAAAGCATTTATAGATTATATTTTATAAAGCTGTTTTAGGTTTACAGAAAAAAATAAGCAGAAAGTACAGAAAGTTTCAACATACTTTACCTTCTCCACCAATTTCTCCTATTATGAGTATCTTGCCTTGATGTGACATGTTTGTTACAACTGATGAGCCAAATTTGATACACTATTATTAACTAAGATCTACAGTTTACATTAGAGTTTACTCTGTCTTGTAACTTACTATGGATTTTGCCAAATGTATAATGTCATGTAGCTGCCATTACAGTATCATACAGAATAGTTTTGTTGCTCTATCTTTCCTTCCTTCCCCTCTGCTTCCCACTCCTTGGAAACTATTGATCTTTTAATTCTCTCTATAGTTTTGCCTTTTCTGGTGTGTCACGTAGTTGGAATCATACAGTATGATTTTCAGATTAAAATTTTTTTAATTCTTACTTAGCAATATGCATTAAGTTTCCACCATATCTTTTTAAGGTTTGATAATCACTTGTTTTTATTACTGAATAATACATAATTATATGGATGTATCACAGTTGGTTTATCTATTCGTTATTGATGGTCAATTGTTTCTAATTTTGGTAATTATAAATAAAATTGCTCTAAATATTAGTGTGCAGGTTTTTTGTAGATGCAAGTGTTCAACTCAGTTGAGTAAATACCAAAGAGGGTAATTGCTGGATAGTATGGTAAGAATATATGTAGAGCTTTGTAAGAAATTGCTAAACTGTTTTCCAATGTAGCCATACGGTTTGACTCACCCCAGTGATGAATGAAAGTCCTGTTGCTCTACATCTTCACTAGCATTTGGGGTCATCAGTGTTTTGAATTTTAGCCATTCTTTTTTTTCTTTATTTATTTTAGAGATTAGAGAGAAAGAGAATAGGGGAGCAGGAAGCATCAACACCCATATGTGCCTTGACCAGGCAAATCCAGGGTTTTGAAACCAGTGACCTGTGTTCCAGGTTGATGCTCTATCCATTGCATCACACAGGTCAGGCCAGATTTTAGCCATTCCAATAGGTGTGTTGTAGTATTTCATTGTTTTAATTTGCAATTAAATTTGCAATTTAATATTGAGCATCTTTTTTTTTTTTTTTTTTTTTTTTTTTTACAGAGACAGAGAGAGTCAGAGAGAGGGATAGATAGGGACAGACAGAAAGGAATGGAGAGAGATGAGAAGCATCAATCATTAGTTTTTTGTTGCCATTGCGACACCTTAGTTGTTCATTGATTGCTTTCTCACATGTGCCTTGACCGCGGGCCTTCAGCAGACCAAGTAAGCCCTTGCTCAAGCCAGCGACCTTGGGTCCAAGCTGGCGAGCTTTAGCTCAAACTGGATGAGCCTGCACTCAAGCTGGCGACCTCGGTGTCTTGAACCTGGGTCTTGCACATCCCAGTCCGACGCTCTATCCACTGCGCCACCACCTGATCAGGCTGTTGAGCATCTTTTCAAATGCTTATTTGCCATCTCTATATCTTCTTTAGTGAGGAGGCATATGTTCAGAGCTTTTGCCCTATTTTAAATTGGTTTGGTTGTGTTCTTATTGTTGGGTTTTAAGAGTTTTTTTGTATATTTTAAATACATGTTCTTTATCAGATATGTGCTTGGAAAATCCTCCCAGTGGATACATTTCTTCATGTTCCAGTGTATGACTTATCTATTAAGTCTCTTAACACACAGAGAGAAAGGAATTTTAAGTGTTGCTTTGACCATCATACTCACTTCAGAATATTCAAGAAATACAAGCAAAGACTCAAGTTAGTTTGAACTGACTTTGTGTTGCTGTACTCCGCTTCTTGAATGTGAGAAGTCTAGGTGCCTGAACTTCATGTCCCAGTTTTTGAGTACTCATACTCACTCCAGAATATTCGAGAAATATAAGCAAAGACTCAAGTTAGTTTGAACTGACTTTGTGTTGCTGTATTCCGTTTCTTGAATGTGAGAAGTCTGGGTGCCTGAACTTCATGTCCCAGTTTTTGAGTACTCCGTGACCCTGGGTAACAGGGATAGGTATTAAATGGGTAACATAAGTAAAGGGCATATAAACATATGGGGCTGCTAAAATATTAGTTTTATTCTGTATAGGAGCATAATGAGCCTGCATGGCTGCCTGAAGTCAGGTCCAACACAACCAAGCACCATTACTATTCTTGCTCTAACTTCATCATGTCTACCCCTCTGCTTAGGGGGAGAGAGAGGGGTTAACTTACCCTGCAACTTTACAAAGAATGGTTTAGTACCCTTACTCTTGGCATCATAGTTTTCAGCCTCCACAAATTTTACATGTAGGAGAGAATTGAGATATGAGGAGTCTGAAATAGTTTCAGTTATTTAATTGCAATTACAATTAATTCAGAAGCGACATATTCTACATTTGTGATCACTGAGACAGAATACTGATTGTAGTGTGTTGCTTTCTTCTTATGATAGAAAAGGTTTTCTTCTAGGTGAATGAATAGATTAAACATGATTGCAAGGGATTAAATTTTCTCACTTTAGAAAATATAATCCACACAAGACAACTGACTGGGTTAAAATCTTGTCTTTTCTTCTTATTGACCAAGAATCACCCCTTTCCGGCCTCTCAGCATCCTCATCTTAAACACAGTCAATGGCATCCATGACTGCAAGTTGTGATGAAGAGGTAAACCTCCGGACCTGGCGACTAGGACATGGATGATGCTCAGAGCCTGTTCTTTCCACTCACTGCTCTTCATATTACAATAAGTGCTTCTTCTAATCCTCTCTTGGAATCACCCACTCTCTCCTCTGGGAAAACTGTTTGCATTTCTTCCTATGTAATTTTGCTTCCTTTATTCACTCTCTCTTGAATAGCTCTTCCATGTCCTCTTCAACTGTCCATCTCTTTGATGGCTTCTCTGATTCTTCCTAGAGGGCTGGCTGCTTTCACCCTTCTGATTTCCTTAGATCATTATGGTATTTAGTTCATATTTCAGTGTACTGCCTTGCATTGTTTATACACATGTGCCTTTTAATCACATTGATCATATCCATCCAGAATTACATATTTTTGTTGGACTCTTCACAAAGTATATCTAACATTAAAAATTTAAACATAATAAGGGATCATTAAATAATTGATATTTGGATTACAAATCATCCCTATGAGTTTCTTAAAGTGAGTGCCTAAGGACCAATACTGTACCTTGCAATGCTTTGCTGATTCTGTTTGAATTCCTTTTTTCTTTCTTTTAAAGTCTTTTTAATACTTTTAAAGTCTCAGGTAAAAAATGGTTCAATAACTTACCACACAAGTGATGCTTATGAAGATTTTAATAACATGAGAAATATTTGGGTTGTTTTTTTAAAAGTAAATCAGCATAGAAAATCATGCACACGGCATTTTTTATAACTACATAAACTATTGCTTACAATAACTATAAAACTCCTAATAATTTAAAAAATTGGGTCCAGGCATGAATATTTGTTTATTTTTGAATCAACAATACTATGATTTTCTTCTAATTTCATTTGTAGAAAGAGAATGATTTTTCCCACAAATGCTTGGTGTAGTTAACTTACTATGCATGAAGAACGATTCTGCTTCATCTCAATAGAGGTCACTGTGGTTCTTCAGTTATTTATTTCCATTTGGCTTCCCTGTAAGTAGGGGGAAAAGCATTCTGTCACAGTTATTACTTTTAGCAAAGTTAAAAGAAATGTTAAAATGATAGCCTCCTTTTTTAAATACAAAGAAACATTTTCCAGAGCAATTGCACTTATTTTTCAGATTCTGTATTCCAGGCCATGACTATCAGAAACATTTCCTTTTTACAGTGGTGACTCAAATTTAATTTATTAGTGTGAAACATTATCACTGTACCATTTATTCTGCTATTAAAACAGAATTGCATCCATGTGCTCTTTGGTGTGAAAATAATAGAGGACTAACCTTTACTGTTTCTGGTTTACCTCTTCTTTCTTTTTTTTTTTTTTTGCTTTTTGTAAGATTATTTCCCAGCAGTACAGAAATATGGCTTCTAGAAGTACACAGTAACAAAGTATGAAATTAATGATATCTGAGATATACATATATAAGGATCATTTTTAAGGTGAATGTAGAGATCCAACAAATTCTGCTGACACACTACTATGTCTTTAAAAGAATTTCTCCCTGGTAAATTCAGCAAGGATAGAGACTATATTTTTCTGTTTAAAAAATGGCCAAATATTAAAAATTAGGAAAAGGAACTATAGCCCTAATATAAATAGAATGCATGTTGAGTATAAAATCATCCAAAATGTCTCAGTGACGTGATAATCAAGGTCTTTAACGTTCCTACTGGAGTCTTACATTCATTTGACTATAAACCAGGCAGCTCTAAATTTTATATTGCTTTAAAAAGCTCATAATTTTCTTTCATCTTTTATTTTTAAAGTTATTTTCAGCCTTGAAAAGTGGTATCACAATTACTTCTCAAGATCATATTTATTTTTTATATCTGGATCATTTGGTTCCCTGTGTATTGATATTCCTAAAGCATTATTGCTGATTCACAGAAATTTTCCGCAACTCAAACTGGATGAATCTTAAAAGTGACTATCCATTATTTATAATGGGCCCTAAATATAGCAAGATGAGAGAGATTAGGATGCGTGTTGCATATATGGGAAACCAACTGACCACTCCAGTAATCTACAATAGCCTTAAAACATCTGCATGATTTTTGCTCCCGTGTTCTGACTAGAACATACAGCTGCGTTTCCCTAATGTTGCTGAAAGCTCTGCCAAGGCTGTAAACAGCAGGGAGGACTGAGTGTAGTGGGCAGCCCTGCTGAGCTTGGAAACCTTTCTCAGTTAGTTGCATTTCTTGCAAACCCAATCTTCATCCTTGGTTTGTGAGGCCATTGTCACAATTGGGTCTCTCTAAAATGAGGTGATTAATGATTGTTTTGACACAGTTAATAAAGAATAACTGGCTGGCTAAGGCTTTTTCTTCTTATTCGTTTTTTTTTTTGGAAAGCACTTTCCTTTTTTCTTTCAAAAGATGCAATCACTTTCCTGTCTGTAATCCAGAATCCTCCAAAGGTATTTAGAAATTGTTTTTCTCAGTCCTTCTTCAGTCGGGGTTTCCATCATCTAGTTTAGTGTTTCTCTCTCTTTCTCTTTGTAAAATTTTATTTAGAAAATTAAATTTAACATGATGACATTGATCAATAACAGTTTCAGGTGAACATTTCTATAGCATTTGAACTGTTGATTATACTGTATACCAATAACTCAAAGTCAAATCATTTTCTGTCACTGTATATTTGTCCCTCTTTATTCCCTCCCCCACACCCTTCTCCCCTTGGTAACCACTTCACTTTTATCTATGTTTATGAGTTTCAGTTTTATATCCCACCTATGTTTGAAGTCATACAGTTCTTAGCTTTTTCTGATTTACTTATTTCACGCAGTATAATGTTCTTTAGGTCCACCCATGTTATCATAATGGCAATATATCATCATTTTTTATGGCTGAGTAGTATTCCATTGTATATTTACCACATCTTTTTTATACAATGCTCTATCGAGGTACACTTTAGTGTTTCTTAAACCTTTAAATAATACACTTAGAAATTCACACTTCTGACAGGGAAGGGAGTATGTCATAGTGGTTTTCGAGTCAGAAAAGAACTGGATTCAAACTTTGGTTCTGCTACTTGTTAGCTGTACAACTTTCAAGACCCATAACCTGATTGAATTAATATTGAGAGCCTCTTATTTAAAATGAAGACAGAATCAGTGGTACGTGGGATAATGTATATTAAATAATTAGTACTCTATCTGGTATATGGTAAGCACTCAGCATGTGATAGGTGCTATTATTATTAGCAATAGCAGTGGTAGAAGTAATAGAAGTTTGTCATTATGATTGACATATTACTACATTGAAAGTGCATCCTGATTGGGAAAGTGGGTTGAGGTTAATGTGGTGTTGTCTGCAGAAAGCCAGTTTATCACGATGGTCTGTGGTAGAAGTAGACTAATTCATTCAGTGACTACTTATGAGGAGGTTTGCAAGGATGAGCAAGACGAGGTCCCTGTTCTCATGAAACTGCCATTGTGGTAAGGAGAGATGAATGATAATCAAGAAACCCACAAACAGCAGGAAGTGTCATGTGGGAAATACAACAAGGTGGAGGAATCCAGTGGCTGTGAGTATGAAACTGGGGCCACTTTCGACTGGGTGCTCAGGGAAGGTCTCTTTGAGGAAGTGCCATCTGAACTGAGATTTGGTGATATAAGAAGCCAGCCAGGTGAAGACTGAAGATGGGGGGGACATTACATATGATGGGAGTAAAGTGCAAGGCCTTGAGATGGGCAAGCTTGTTATGTTCAAGGAACAGAAATTTGGTGAGGCTTGAGCCAGCGTAAGGTCATGTAGGGCCCCGTAGGGCATGACGAGTAGGTTTGGAAATACATCTCTAAGCTGCTCCCTATACTTTCACGGGAGCACATTGATTTCCTCTTCTAGTGCGTTTGTCATGGTTGGTGAAGCACGGTGCTGACTTCTTCCAGACAAAGTGGACTTTGGTTCATCCCACATCCTTTTCCTTCACCTCCTTCCCCTTCATCAGCCGCATTTTAAATTCTGCCAAACCTAACTCATTAGCGTTTCCCCAGCCTGACCTTGTGCATACCCTTTTCGGCCACCTTCAGTTAGGTTCTCATTCCTGAGTCTGGACAGTGGTTGTGAACTAGTCTCTGAGGCTCTGTCTCACCTGTGTCTTCCAGTCTACAAGCTAAAGTATGTTAGAAGCACATTTTTGCCCCCAAGCCACATTTAAGTAAGCCACCTTCCTGTCCCATGCCTCCTAATGGCTCCCTCTTGTCAGGGGAATAAGAAAAGATACAATCTTTGTCCTGGCACTATCTATTTCTCACCCAATTTTATAGCTATAACTCCACTTCATATATTCATATTCTGTCAGTTTAACTGAAGTATTTCATAATAATGATGTGAGATTTATGATTATTGTTTGTTCCCAAGCCTTTGCTCATGTTGTTCTCTGAAATGGGAGGTTCTTTTCTCCAAATCCATATGTCACCTTCTTCATAAAATTTCCCTGACCCCCAAACCTGAGAGAACCCATGACTCTGAACTCTGGAGGTACTTTGCTGTGTCTTTCCCATGATGCTTATCTCCCAAATTTCTAGTAATTACTGTGCACATATCCCAGAGTCATTTCCAGCAAACTCCTCCAGATCTGAAATAAATGTTTGCTTAGGCTACAGTCCTTCAAGTGTTTAGCCACAACTTTGTACACGCCTTCTTTTTTAAACCAAGATAAGCTATTTTGACACAAGAATAAAGAAATACAAAATAAATGTCAGATGAGTATTACCTATTAAAGAAAAAAATGCAGCAGGCTCTTCTCATTGGGGTTGTCAGTAGAGGCATTTTCATAGAGTTAATGAAGCAGAAGTGATTCATGGAAAAATGGGTGTTTTGGCCAACTCTTGGACTTAGAATGCAATGCAAGAAATCAGCATAAGTTTTCCATTTTTTCTGAACCGGGGTAAAATTCCAGCTGTTACTTAGCAAGTTAATCTTATTAACTTATTAATAATGAGATTATTAAGAGGGTTAAAGAAAATAACATATGTAAATTAGCTAATACTAAGCAAACTTTGAGTGCTGAGCTCATCTAATCTTCATAATGACTCAGTGCAGTCAGGCTTTCAGCTGCAGTATTACTGAAATAAAGCATGCATGGCCTTTGGCATTGTGCCTGGTCTGTGAGAAGTGGTCAACAAATGACAGCATTTTTTTTCTTGTTGATATTTACTAAAAGGCAACCAGTAATTAACATGCAAATGTTGTCTCAAGGGGATTGATCATCATTTTTCCTTCAGAAATATGGCGAATATGGTTAAGCCACAGAGCAAATGGGGAGCATCAACTTGAATGAGTATGTGTATATGCAGGAGTAATAGGCAGGGGCTCAGTTTGAATTTCTGTTCCTATAAATGTTTTGGTGACAGAATGCACAAGAAAATCCACCAAATATACCTTTTCTGTGCTGGCCAATTTTATTCTTTCTTGACAACTCAAAAAGTATATGATTGGAAATGTTGGTACTTATTGTTTTTATGTTATCAGGAAACTTTTGACTGTTAAGAGAATTAGTTACAACAAAATGAACCAGACATTCAGTCTTGGAAGAACATATGCTAAATATTGGTTCTAAGGGCTAATACAAACTTTCCAGAGCTGAAGCTCTGAAATGGCCCTGGCAAAATCCCACTGCTAGACTTTGGAAAATGAGTTTTATCACTGTATGAATTGGTGTTTTTGAACTTCTCATTACTCCAAATAAAAATAAAATAAAATTAAAACCAAATGGCTCCCACATATCAGTGTGACTTCTTATCACAATTGCATTGGATCAGATATTTTGTTTATGCCTAGAGAAAAATGAAAATGTAGACAATTTATTTTGTTCTAAATGTAAAAAGTTGACATGTCAAAGTTTTTAAAAATGCAGAAAGTAAACACAAGTATATTATGAACTAGAAAATAGAATTTTTACATGCATGTTTAAGATTTAAAGAATGTAAAATTAAACTTTGGACTTATCTCATTCCATTTTAGGCTGTTTTCCTAGGCCCTACAGGGTTGTATTTCCTCTTCTTATTTTCTTTTTAATTGAACCAATGTTAAGACATCATTAGCTATTAGCCTTTATTAACCTTACCAGTTTAACAGCACAGAGAATGAGAATGGAGAGGTACAGACCTATGGACCTGCATGGAGAAAACAAGGGGATTGGTCAATACAGTTAAGAGCGAGTTCTTCTGTGAAGGCTGAAGACCTACTGGGGGTACAGGAGAAGACAAGCATCAGTGAAAGATGGCCAGGGACGCAAGACTTACTTTGTGGATTTCCCTGTGTTCACCGTATTATTGTTCATCTAAGACAGGCCTGCACAACACTGCAGGGTGAATTGGCCTTATATCACCTTCCCTCACTCTTCCTCTTCTCACAATGTTCTTTCCTACCGTCATGACCTCATGAAGCTGGTTACTTCGTGATTAGGCAGTGGATCAAGGTCCGTCAGTTGACAAATACTAAAAGAATTAAAGGCCACATAGTCACAATCTCTGTGCATTCTACATCTTACCAAACTCAGACTTTAGAGCCAGCTTCATGGGTGTGTGACTGGTGCAGTTGCACAGGGCCCTGCATATAGAAGGGCCCCACATTTGGCTTTTATGCTCTGCTATCACTATCTTGAAGTCCCTAATTTTTCAACAAGGGGTTTTACATTTTCATTTCCTATTGGGCTCCACAAATTATAGTGCTGGTTTTATAAGCCATATTGATATGCTTGTGACTTAATGAATCACAAGACAATTTGATTTTAAAAGTCTTCAAGGATATGCAAAGGATGAGTGATGGAAAAGTTTGGGAGCTCCCTAATGGCCAGCGGGAGAGATAAATTTGAGGGGGGGCAGCAAGAGCTCTCCTGGGAATCTTCAAAACACCACATGTCCCATAGATCCGTCCCACTTACAGATTATACCATTTCTGTCTTTAGAGAGTAATTTATTCCTTATCTCTACTCTGAATCTGAACGTTCCCTCTTAAAACCTATTCCCTTTTGTTCTATTCTCATTACAGGTGCTGACAACTGGCCATTATCTCCATTGTACTTAAATGGCCATTATAGTCACCCCTCACCACTTTTCCAGGCTACAAAATCTTAATTCTTTCATCCATCCACTTGAATGCATTTTTTTAAAAATTGATGTTTCCTCAAAGAAAAACAGCTAGCTAGTTAAGGTAGCATTGTTAAAATCAGGGAACAATTAATTTCACATCTAGCTACAACGTTACCAAGGAAAAGAACAGACAAAGACAGAGATGGCACCAATGAAAATTGCTTTTTGGAGTTAAGCTAAAATTAACTAAGCATTTTGTAATTACAAAATAATTTGAAAATCAAGTAGTTAGATTTAAACATTGATCAGGAAAAGGACATTGGGAAATGAAAGAACAGAAGAATTCATTGAAAACAACCTCCTCTGCAGACCAGAGGAGTTTTTTAGAGAAAGCAGATTGCTGCTAATAAAAATACCAAAGCTCATTATTTAGGCAAAGGCTTTGAGGACAGAAAATGTGACCTTGCAAAGCAAGAGGACTAAGTTCTACCCAGTGAAGGATACAACTGCGTCTGTGTGTAAACACTTTCCATACACATATCCACAAGGAGAGCTAAGAAGATCTATTATATTTATGCTCCAATTATAGTGTTCAAATACTGAGTACAAACAGGTGGCATTATTGGATAAGCAAAAAGGGAAAAAACTGCAAAGCAGTAACAAAAGGAATAGAGGCTTCATTTGATGTAATATCATGTATTCCTCTAGTAATTCACTTCAGGAAAACAGTGATTTACTTTTCACAAAACAGTGGCCTGAATATACTCAAGGTTGATGCATCAGAAAACCTTCATTATCTTTTTTAGTAAAAGAATAGTTGTATTTTTATATATCTCTGAGGATGACAGTCAATGGCAATTGAGTGAAATAAAGTGGCCTTATTTAAGGTCGACAGCCAAGACCTTCCCAGAGATGCTGATGGAAGACCCTGGTGTCAGGTGGAGTGAGGATTTCACACTCAGTAGAGTGAGATGTGGGAAACCTATTACTGGTCAAATCCTGTGTGTTCACTCCTGGGCAGGCCATCTAACTTCTCTGTGTCTTGATTTTCTTGTATATAAAAACCACTAATGTTACCAACTTATTTGAGCATTGTTGTGAAAATAAAAGGAATAACAGATGAAAAAAGTGCTTTAAGAAGTTATAATGTATTGCTTTTATACATTCATAAAGTCTATTAATAATAAAAAAATTAAGGAAAGGAGTCAACTATTTTATTGGGGAGATAGCATTCACTGTGCTCTCTGCTATGGAGATAGAAAGTAGAGTGAGACTGGTGTTTGCTCTCAGAAAACTTTCAGTCTAGTTGAGAAACAAAAATAATATTGATAGTGGCAAACTCTTTCATTTGTATAGCATTTTATACACCTGAAAATTGGACTGGCTATACATATTCAAGAAGAGGGTATTATAAACTCTGTCTGGGTTTGAATCCTAGTTTACAGATAAGAAAATTGAAGGTTAAAGGGGGCCAATAGCTCACCTCAGTTATTTTTTTTATCTGTAGACTGAGATATGAATGGCACCTCATAGGGTTGTTATGAGGATTAATTGCAACAATTAGCATACCTGAAGCTAATGACTGACACTCTTAATAGCTATTGACTGTTATTGCTATATGTAAAGCTATACATGTCCCAAATTTATTTGACTTCTTTTGTGAGGGGCAATCTCAGAAGAATATTGTTCCTTAGAACATTATTTGGGAAATAAGTATACAGATATAGGCAATACATATATTATAAATATGGAGAGTGAGCACTCAGGACTATGGTCATTAGAAAAGTCATCATAGAGATGAAGGGACTTGAACTTGAGCTTAAAATAATGTACAACTAGGCAAGAAAGAAGAAATGCAGAAACCATGGTTGGATGTCATAGAAGGTAGCATACTCCAGGTTGACTTAAGACATGTGGGGAAGAAAGCTGGAGAAATAGGACTAGAAGATGACTGAATTCCTGGGAAAAGCCCTTGAATTTTATCTCATGGAAGAAATTTTATCTTCCTTCTGTGGAAGGAAGTCATTAGTGGAATTTAGGAAAGAATAATCAGGTGGGTTTTTTTATTTTTAAATTTTATTTAGAAAACTACCTTTAAATGTTGACATTGACCAATAAGAATGCAGAAGTTTCAGTTAAACATGTCTATAACATTTAAACTGTTGATTATGCTGTGTACCCATCACCTAACTTGATTAAATCATTTTCCGTTACCTTAACTTAGTTCCACTTTACACCCTTTCCCCGAGATCTTCTTCACCCTGGTAATGACTTCACTTTTAACTATGTCCATGACTCTCAGTTTTATAAACCACCTATGTGTGAAATCATACATTTCTTCACTTTTTCTGATTTACTTATTTCACTCAGTATAATGTTCTCAAGGTCCATTCATGTTATCGTAAATGGTGATATGTCATCATTTCTTCTGGCTGAGTAGTATTCCATTGTATATATGTTCCACTTCTCTTTATCCAATCCTCTTTCAAGGGATACTTTGGTTCTTTCCATGTCTTGGCTACTGTGAATAATGCTGCGATAAACATAGGAGTGCATGTGTCTTTACATATCAATTTTTCCGAGTTTTGGGGGTAGATACCCAGTAGAGGGATTGCGGGGTCATATATTAGTTCTATTCTTAATTTTTTGAGGAACCACCATACTTTCTTCCATAATGGTTGTACTTATTTTCATGCCCACCAACAGTGAATGAGGGTTCCTTTTTCTCCACAGCCTCTCCAACACTTGTTATTACCTATCTTGTTGATAATAACCAATCTAACAGATATGAGGTATCATCTCATTGTAGTTTTGATTGACATTTCTTGGCTAGCTAGTGAAGATACGCATCTTTTCATATATCTGTTGGCCATTTGATGTCCTCTTGGGAGAAGTGTCATTCAGGTCCTCTCCCCTCCCCATTTAAAAAAAAATTTTTATTAATTTTAATTTGTTGTGTTTACATGGATTCAAGTATCCCACTAAATATAATTCCCCCACCCCTGACCCCTGTGTCCCTTTTTATATCTCTCTTGCCCTCCTCCCCCTAATTCCTTTCTCTTTCCCTCTAGGATTTGCTGTCCTGTTATCTATATCTCTGTGTTATGTATATATAATCTCACAAATCTTTTTATCTTCCCTGATCCCATCCTCTCATCCCCCTTCCCTCTGACCACTTTCCCTCTGTTCCCTGTGACCCCACCTCTGCCTCTATTCCATGCCTCAGTTCACCTTGTTCATTAGATTCCACATATAAGTGAGATCATATGATATTTTTCTTTCTCTGCCTGGCTTATTTCACTTAGCATATAATCTCCAGGTCCATCCATGCTGTTGCAAAAGGTAAGATTTCCTTCTTTTTCACAGCCATGTAGTATTTTATTGTATATATAAACCACAGCTTTTTAATCCACTTATCCATTGATGGACACTTGGGCTGTTTCCAGATCTTGGCTATTGTAAACAATGCTGCAATAAACATGGGGGGGGGGTGCATATGTTCTTTTGAGTCAGTGATTTGGTATTCTTAAGATATATTCCTAAAAGTGGGATAGCTGGGTCAAAATGCAGTTCCATTTTTAATTTTTTGAGGAAACTCCATACAATTCTCCACAGTGGCTGCACAAGTCTGCATTTCCAACAGCAGGGCAGGAGGGTTCTCTTTTCTCCACACCCAGCAGCACTTATTGTGTGTTGATTTGTTAATGAGTGCCATTCTGACAGGTGTGAGGTGGTATCTCATTGTGGTTTTAACTTGTATTTCTCTGATGATTAGTGATGTTGAATATTTTTTCATATGTTCTCTTTGGAGAAGTGTCTATTCAGTTCTTTTGCCCATTTTTTAATTGGATTGTTTGCTTGTTTGCTGCTGAGCTTTGTGAGATCTTTATATATTTTGGATATTACCCTTTATCGGAGCTGATTTTGCAAATATCATCTCCTATTTAGTTGACTGCCTTTTTGTTTAGTTGTCAGTTTCTTTTGCTGTGCAGAAGCTTTTTAGTTTGATATAGTCCCATTCATTTATTTTTGCCTTTACTTTCCTTGTCTTTGGGGTCAAATTTGTAAATTTTTCTCTATGACCAAGGTCCATGAGCTTAGTACCTTCATTTTCTTCTATGTAATTTATTTTTTTATATCTTATATTTAGGTATTTGATCCATTTTGAATTAATTTTTGTGCAGGGGGTCAAACTATGGTAAAATCTCATTCTTTTGAATGTGGCTTTCCAATATTCCCTGCAATATTTATTGAAAAGGCTTTCTCTTCTCTATTGTGTGCTTTTGACTTTTTTATCAAAAGTGATTTGTTCATATATAGTATGTGGTTTAATTTCTGGGCTCTCAATTCTGTTTTATTGGTCTATATGTTTTTTGTTCTGACAATAGCATGCTGTTTTGATTATCATGGCTCTATATTATAATGTTAAGTCAGGTAGTGTGATACCTCTGGTTTTATTATTTTTTCTTAGGATTACTTTGGCTATTCAGGGGTTTTGATGGTTCCATACAATCCTGGTAAATTTTTGTTTTATTTCTTTAAGAAATGACATTAAGTTTTTGAGGAGGATTGCATTAAATTTTTATATTGCTTTGGGTAATATGGGCATTTTAACTATGTTGATTTTTTTCAGTCCATGAACATGGAATATTTTTCCATTTCATTGTGTCTCTTTCAATTTCTTTCAATAATATTTTGTGTTTTTCAGTATATAGGTCCTTCATATCTTTTGTTAAATTTATTCTTAGGTATTTTATTTATTTTTTGTTATTCTTGCAATTGTAAAAACAATTGTGTTTTTGAGTTCAGTTTTTGATGTTTTATTGTTGGCATATAGGAAAGCAGTGGACTTATGTATATTAATTTTATATCCTGCAACTTTACTGTATTGGTTTGTTGTGTTTAATAGTTTTTTGGTTCAGACTTTGGGATTTTATATACACAGGATCATGTCATCTGTAAAAAGTGAGAACTTTACTTCTTTTTTCCAATATGGATACCTTTTGTTTCCTTCGCTTGGCTAATTACTCTGGCTAATAATCTAGAACTATGTCAAATAAGAGTGGAGAGAGTGGGCAACCTTGTCTTGTTCCTGATTTTAGAGGAAAAGCCTTCATTTTTTCACCATTTAATATGATATTAACTGATGGTCTGTCATATAGGTTCTTTATTATGTTGAGGTACTTTCCTTCTATTTTGATTTTATTGAATTTTTTAAACATCAAGGGATGTTGTTTCTTATCAAATGCCTTTTCTGCATTTATTGATAGGCTCATATGATTTTTGTTCTTTGATTTGTTGATGTGGTGTATTATGTTGATTGATTTCCATATGTTGAAGCATTCTTGTGTTCCTGGAATGAATCCCACTTGGTTGTGGTGTATTTTTTTAATGTGTTGTTGTATTGTGTTTGCTAGTATTTTCCTTAGGATTTTTGCATCTGTATTCATCAGAGATATTGGTCTGTAGTTTTCTTTTTTTGTGTTGTCCTTGCCAGGTTTTAGTATGAGCGTTATGTTGGTCTCATAAAATTTGTTGTGGTGTATTGCTTTTTCTATTTTTTGGAAGATTTTGAGAAGGCTAGGTACCAACTCTTCTTTGAATGTTTGGTAGAATTTGCTAGCATAGCAATCTGGTCCTGCACTTTAGTGTTTTGGAAGGTTTCTGTTAGTTTCTGTTTTCTTCTTGCATATAGGCTATTTAGGTTTTCTACTTCTTCATGATTCAGTCTAGGAAGATTGTATAGTTCTAGAAGTTTATCCATTTTCTCTAGGTTGTTGAATTTGGTGTCATATAATCTTTTATAATATTTTACTATAATCTTGTGTGTATCAATAATATCTGTGGTAATTTCTCCTCAATTCATTTTGGATTTTGTGCATATGAGTTCTTCCTCTTTTTTCCTTAGTGAGTCTAGCCAGTGGTTTGTCTATTTTATTGATATTTTCAAAGAACCAGCTCTTTGTTGTATTAATTTTTTTTCTATAGTTTTCTTTGCTCTCTATTTTATTTAGTTCTGCTGTAATTTTTACTATTTCCTTTTTTCTACTTACTTTGGGTTACCTTTGTTCTTTTTTTATTCTAGTTTCTTTTTTTTTTCAGAGACAGAGAGAGAGTCAGAGAGAAGGATAGATAGGGACAGACAGACAGGAACAGAGAGAGGTGAGAAGCATCAATCATTAGTTTTTCGTTGCCATTGCGACACCTTAGTTGTTCATTGATTGCTTTCTCACATGTGCCTTGACCGCCGGCCTTCAGCAGACTGAGCCATCCCTTGCTGGAGCCAGCAACCTTGGGTCCAAGCTGGCGAGCTTTTGCTCAAGCCAGATGGACCTGTGCTCAAGCTGGAGACCTTGGGGTCTCAAACCTAGGTCTTCCACATCCCAGTTCGATGCTCTATCCACTAAGCCACCACCTGGTCAGGCTTTTTTTCTAGTTACTTAAGGTGTGATAGGTTGTTTACTTGGAATCTTTCTTGTTTCTTAAATGAAACTGTGATAATATGAATTTCCCTTTTATTAATGTTTTCACTTCATCACAGAAATTTTGATATGTCATTTTGTCATTTTTATTTGTCTGTATATACCTTTTGATCATTGGTTTTATTTCTTCTTCTATGCAATCATATTATAGAAATATGTTGTTTAATTTCTACATTTTTTTCAGTTTCTTCTTTTTTACAAACCCATATAATCAGAAAATATGATTGATATAATTTCAATCTTCCTGACTTTGTTGATATTAGTTCTGTTTCCAAACATATGGTATATCCTTGAGAATGTTTCATGCACACTGGAGAAAAATGTATAATCTGATGTTTTGGACAAAATGTCCTGTAGATGTCTATTATGTCTATGTTGTCCAGAGTGTCATTTAAGGCTGATATTTCTTTATGGATTATTTGTTTGAATGATCTATCTAAAGCTGTCAATGGTGAGCTGAAATCTACAAGTATGATTGGGTTTTTCTCTGCTTTTACTTTTAGATCAGGTGGTAGATTTTTCATATATTTTGGTACTCCCTGGTTCAGTGCATATATATTAAGAAGTGTTATGTCTTCTTATCCTTTTTTTTTTTTTTTACAGGGACAGAGAGAGAGTCAGAGAGAGGGATAGACAGGGACAGACAGACAGGAACGGAGAGAGATGAGAAGCATCAATCATTAGTTTTTCATTGCTGTTGCGACACCTTAGTTGTTCATTGATTACTTTCTCATATGTGCCTTGACTGCGGGCCTTCAGCAGGCCTAGCAACCCCTTGCTGGAGCCAGCAACCTTGGGTCCAAGCTGGCGCACTTTTGCTCAAGCCAGATGGGCCCACGTTCAAGCTGGTGAGCTCGGGGTCTCGAACCTGGGTCTTCTGCATCCCGTTCCGATGCTCTATCTACTGCACCACCGCCTGGTCAGGCTCTTCTTATCCTTTTTATCATTATGAAATGTTGATCGTTGTGTCTGGTTATCTTTGTTGTCCTAAAGTCAGAATTGTCAGATATGAGTATGGCTACACCTGCATT
The DNA here is from genome assembly GCA_037038555.1 of Rhynchonycteris naso. NCBI lineage: Eukaryota > Metazoa > Chordata > Mammalia > Chiroptera > Emballonuridae > Rhynchonycteris > Rhynchonycteris naso. The sequence continues at coordinate 154,353,762 of CM072996.1, read as the reverse complement.
TTTTTTTAGATATTATTTGCTTGGAGAATCATTTTCTAACCTTTCTCTTTGAATCTACTTTTGTCTTTTTAGTTTAAATGTGCCTCTTGAAAGCAGCATATAGTTGAGTTTTGCTTTGTGATCCAATCTGCTATCCTGTGCTTCTTTATTGCTGAGTTCAGTCCATTTACATTTAGGGTAACTATTGACACTTGAAGATTTTGTCTATCCATTTTATGTTTTGATTTATGGGAGATCTTTGTCTTGTTTGGGTCTTCTCTTTTTTGTTTTTGTCAGTTGTTTTTATTTGGTGGCATTCTATAATTCTTTCCCCATTTTTTTAAGCTGTGTGTTTCAGTAGTGTTTTTTTTTCATGGATGGTTACCATTAGGTTATTAAGAGAAAAATGTTCATATGTACAACAGTCATTTGTCTTATGAGTGCTTCTGCACTAAATTCTCCTCTGCTACTGCAGATCTTTATCCTCTTTTTTTTTTTTTAATGTTATTGTTGTCACAGATTATCTTTGTTTATATTGTGACCCTGTTGGAGCTTTTATTTGTAGTTTTGATTTTTTGTTCTTTATATCTTGTCAAATACCCTCTTGATTATTTCCTGCAGTGGGTGTTTTCTGGTGATAAATTCAGCTTCTGTATATAGGTAAAAGTTTTTATTTCTCCTTCATATTTGAATGACAACTTTTATAGATATAGTGTTCTTGGCTGGTAATTTCTCTTTTTCAGTACTTTGAATGTTTGAGTCCACTCTCTTCTGGATTTTAGAGCTTCTGCTGAGAATCTGATGATAACCTAATGGGCTTTCCCTTTTTTGTTATGGCCTTCTTTTCCCTAGCTGTCTTAAGGATTTTTTTGTTATTGATTTTTGACAAATTTATTATGATGTACCTTGGAGTAGATCTGTTTGGATAGAAGTAACTTGTTCTATTTGATTCTTGGAACCAAGGCTGTTACTCTTTCCATAGGCTAGGAAAATTCTTATCAATTGTTTGTTTGAATAGGCCTTCTATTCCCTTCTCCTCTACTTCTTTTAATATACTCATTATTTTTATATTGCTCTTTCTGATGGAGTCTATTTTTGTAGAGCTCTCAGTTTTTTAAACTTGTAAATCTCTCTCCTCTTTTATCTGTAGCATTTCTAGGAGTCTGTCTACAGTATCACTGATTCTTTCCTCTTTATGGCTTGTTCTATTAGGTGAACTTGCTACTTCAGTTCAGTTCATGTATTGAGTTCTTCATCACTGTTTTAAAATTTTCAATCTCTTCAGTGAGGTATTCATTTTGTTCATTAATTTATTTTCTGAGCTTATTAGGTTGCCTGTTGGTGTCTTCTTGCATCTCATTGAGTATTTTCAGAACTTAAAATTTGAACTCTCTATCATTTAACTTTCAGGTTTCCATGTGATTCAGAATTTTTTCTGGACATTTTTTATTTAATTTTAAATTATGTTTCTGTCTTGTGCAGATATGGATTTGATTCATTTGAGAGTGGTATTATTAATAATCCTAAAAAATAAAATAAAATAAAACAGCAACTTTAGTTCATTCAGTATACGGATTTTTCTGGCATGCCTGTAATCCCAGTTGGGATTCCCTCACTGTCTTATAGTTGTTCAATTTGTTGAAATTTCAAGGGGAAAGGTCAAGAGTATCTCTCATGCCACCATTACTCTCAGTAATCTGGTGTTTTTATCCACAGGGAATGGGATCGGTTTTAAAAGGTGTTAAAAGTGCTTGGATTTAGGGATACTGGCTAGGAACTTACTAAATGAGAATCAAGGCCTGGACTGAATTGATGGGATGGAGAAACAAACCAATAGGGTGTGAGCAATTAAAGAAAGAGGCAAGATTAATTGGTGGTTGACTATGGGACTTGAGGAAAAGGGCAATGATGACACTCTGGTTTCACATTGTGGTAATTTGAGAAATTATATCCCTTAACATTGCTTTATTCTTTTAATGATTAATTTATCAAATACTTTCTGCACGCTTACTATGTTCAGGACACTGTATGTGTTGAGATTGTTAAAAATATATATATATAGTGAGACACTGTCTCTGTTCGAAAGTGTTCACAGACTTATTTCTTTTTGCAACACCTATATTTATGCATGTCAAGTGTTATAATGTAGGCATGAAAACAGAGAAGAGTTTAAACTGGAAATAATTTATGGAGGAAGTAGCATTTGAGCAAGGGTTTTCCCATTGTCAGAAGTTCAAAATGGAATAGGAAAATAAAACTTCAGTTATAAAGAAGTCAAGAAAGTAAGTCAGTGGAGGTTGGGGAAGACATATATTTTGTTTTAAATGAACTAAGTGTACGGTGATCGTAAAACACCACAGTGGAAGTGATTGGAAGGCTTCTGAAAAGAAAAATTTGGGAGAGAATCTTATTTATAATGCATCTGCCAAATGGTTAATTGGCCATAGCCTGAACACAGCAATTGTATTGCCAAACAATTCTAATGCCAGAGTTTAAACTTGGTTTTAAGTGAGCTGCAAGCTATTTGAGGGTTTCAAACAAGGGATAACTTGATTAAAAGGCTGTTGATTAAAGGAAGAATTTGTGATTCCTGTGCAGGATAAATATGAGAGTAGAGCTGACAGCTAGGACACCAGAAGGGAAGCCAGCTCTAATTGTTAAATATTTCTCTAACTGCATTGAATCAGTCTTCCTCTTTGTTACTTTCATTTATAGGTGTAGTTTAACTTGACTGGAGCAACATAAAGTAAATCTGCTCTTCCTTCTACATGACAAGTTCTACATTCTTTTTAAGGTCTTTCTTTTTTGAAAAGAATCTTGCCCATGTTCTTTGTTCACTGTAGAAATTTTTCTTTTTTTTTTTGTAGACTTTCAACATCCAGATCCATTCATTCAGATATTCAAAACTTATGTGTAAATATTTTATTGGGGTAGTATAATCTGAAGTGCAGAAGTGAGGATGAAGAGCAAGTCAGGAAGAAAGAGAGTCAATAAAAAATGTATTTTTATGTTCACTATTACTTAGGATGCTCCATTCTATGGTAGGGACCCAAGGAGCCATATGAGATAAGTCTCAGTGTTATCTGTTCAAAGAAAGCATTTACTCATTTTCTTTCATCTTTTATTGATCAGAGGTTTTCCAAACAGGGCATTAACTCTCCTTTGATCTTAGGTTGCAAATGCCTGAGCAGTAGCATTCTTCCTACCTGTGTCTTCTCAGCTGAGGAGACTTGAAGAGGAAGTGAAAGACAGGAGGCTAGGTCTGAGAAGTGCTGACAGGTGTATCTGTGGGAAGGTATTCTGGTCCTGTGGTGGTGGCTGGAATTAGATAGGCTCAAGAGATTCAAAAATTAGCACAAGAGATATAAGGCTCTCTGCTAGGATTCAGAGGTGCTCTAGTCTCTTCACTTTTCTTTCAAAGCTGGTCCTCAGAATTAAATAAGCTCTCCAGATATAGTCCATGCAGAGAAGATTTTAAGGAAGAGAAAAATGTTTGTGTGAGGACTGTGGGAAAAGATAACAAGATGAACATATCACAAATACTTCACACATGCACTCTCCTTAATTATCTAAACATACATTGCCACATGTGAAGTTCAGAAGCAATCATCGGGAATTGGCAGACATTGTGCTAAGTGCTGATGGATGGAGAGCATCATGATGAATAAGGTATAATCTTGACCGTGAGGAGGTTTCAGCTAAGTTGTAGAGGTTGAAAAGGAGCCAAATAGTTAGAATTAGGTGGGATGGGCTGCAGTGGATGGAGAAATGGTTGAGAGACAAGTGTAATTGACTTTCTCTCAGGTGGATGGGTCAGAAGATTTTTGGGTGGTCTGGTTTGTCATCATGTATGCCAGGATGAAGAGGCAGATCTCACAAGAGATTCACTGTGTTCAGGCAGGAGAATAACCTGAACTGCTGGCAAAATTTAACAGTCTTAAGATTCCGGGTTTCAAGTTAACTGTGAAACCACTAGACACTCCTTTTATGAGAAGCTATATTAGAAGTTAATGCACTTCATTTCAAACAAATATTCCTAGCTTAAAAATTGCAGCCTTTTACTTGTGTCTGTATTTGTGTATTTTGAGCCACTGTTTCATCTGTTAGGAATCATATCTTTCTCATGCGCATTTCTGCTTCATATCTTTCTAGTATACTAAAAGAGACCTTGACTATATACAAGGTTAAATTGAAGATGGAGTAGGGTATTTTTCCCCTGGCAAGAACACCACAGAGCCTTTGTAAACAAAAGCCAGGATGCAGACAGTCTAGGAGAGGTTTTGGCTGAAAAATGTATAATTTTTTTTAACATGGTGAATTGTTAAAAAAAAAAAGTTGAATTGAAGAATAGCTCAGGAAAATAAGGAGCAGGTGGCTCTCACAGCCTGGAGGGCAGAAGGCCTGGTATGAAGACAGAGAGCACTTGAGGCTTGTCACGTGTTCACACATAACACTGTGGCCTAGGGGTCCCCAAACTACAGCCCGCGGGCCGCATGCGCCCCCCTGAGGCCATTTATTCAGTGCTGTACTTCCATAAGGGGCACCTCTTTTATTGGTGGTCAGTGAGAGGAGCACAGGATGCATCCGCACCCATAGTTTCCATTGAAATACTGGTCAGTTTGTTGATTTAAATTTACTTGTTCTTTATTTTAAATATTGTATTTGTTTCCGTTTTGTTTTTTTACTTTAAAATAAGATATATGCAGTGTGCATAGGAATTTGTTCGTAGTATTTTTTATAGTCCAGCCCTCCAACAGTCTGAAGGACAGTGAACTGGCCCCCTGTATAAAAAGTTTGGGGACCCCTGCTAGCCAGTGGTGGGATTCAGTTGGTTTGCAATGGTTCAGCAGAACTGTTACCTAATTTTTTGTTGAGTCTGGTGAACTGGCACTTGCAATCAGGGTTCTCTCTAAGGTGGGTACCTGGGCAGCTGCCCAATGTAGAGATCACAGATTTACATTCCTTTCATTTTTTTTTCTTTTTCATTCCTTTCATTTTTTAATGTTTATTTGTGCAACAACATATTCTAAGTACCTGTAGTAATGTTCATTCTGTTCATAGGTGAAAAAAAATGGACGGAACTATGCTTGTAATATTTATTTATTCATTTTATAAAACTGATTATACCTTTGATAAAATACTACATTTTAATTCCCTTGCATTTGTTACTTCAGTAAACAAACATGTAACATAAAGAAAAAGTGCCAAACAACCAGGGGATGAAAAGCTGCCATTGGAAATATCTTAAATAACAGTTTTATTGTTTTTTGTCAGATGTTATTTAATAGTTTTTCATTAATATTTTAAAACTCTTATAACATAATCTAGTTTTGTGTCCCTCTTTTATTATTCTTATTTCAGTATTAAATGTATGAAATAATAAACTACCTTTTGGTATATCTTTTTTTTATACTTAAAATGGTCATAAGGGCAGAGAACTGGTTGTTAAATTATTTGACTATCCCCACTGACTGTATCCCTTCGACAGAGAACAGCTCTGAGCCTTCTGTCCCCTGCCCCTCAGTCCCAGGTCCCTGACAAACATATGGGAAGGATTTAGAGACAAGGGAAAAGCCTAGAAATCAAATGTCGAAAGAAATTATGTGGCTAACAGCTGGAATTCATGAAGTTCCATATGAAGTGAGGATTGATAGCAAGAAATTCAAAACACCTTTTCCCAAAAGAAAGACAAATTACTAGCTTGAGGACAAAAAAGACATGTCAAGATTCTGGCTTCCATTGAAATGTAACAGTTACACTTTTGTTTGTTTTTATAAGGGATGGCTATAGTTATATTTGTAATAAATTTAGAATTATTGAATTCAAAGATAAATATGGTGAAATGCATTAAATAAATGCCAAAAATGAATGTAAAATTGGACTGCATGCCCATTTTACTTTGGAGTCTTTCATACTGAGGTACGTTATTACTAAATAAAATAATCATTTATGAAGATTTTTTACATAAGTTATCTTATTTTGTCCTCTGCCTACACACCAAGAAATAAGTGTTTTATAACCCTTTTCTGTTTAAGAGGAAATCCATGCTAACGAGAGGAATTTCCAAAATCATGCAGGGGCAGACAAGAACTTAAACCCAGATCCTCTGCTTCCAAACCAGTGGTGGGATTCAGCTGGTTCATACTGGTTCAGCAGAACTTAACCTAATTGTTTGCTGAGTTCAGTGAACTTGTCTTCAAATGGCACTTGTCATCAGGGTTCTCTCTAAGGTGGGCACCTGGGCAGCCGCCCAATGTGAAAATCACAGTTACATTCCTTACTCTTTTTTAATGTTCATCTATGTAACAGCATATTCTAAGTGCCTGTAGTAATAATGTTCATTCTATCCATAGGTGAAAAACATTGTAAGTCAGGATGCCAATCAAGAAGCAATACAGCAATATCTTAAATAACAGTTTTATTGTTTTTGTCAAGTGTTATTTAGTATTTTTATTAATATTTTAAAACTTTTTATAACAATCTAGTTTTGTGTACCTCTTTTATTGTTCTTATTTAAGTATTAAATGCATGAAATAATAAACTACCTTTTGGTGTATCATTTTTTATGTTTAAAACAGTCATCAGGCCAGAGAACAGGTTGTTAAATTATTTGAATCCCTCCCCTGTTCTAAAACCATGGGTGTATACACTGCACTGAGAATTCTAAACCTAGATGAGTTTCCAAAATATTCCTGGAGCTGTTCAAATTTATTGGAATGGGCTCTAGGATCCACTTGCTTAAGAATCTCTGAAATGATTTTGATGATCAACCTACTTTGGGACCCACTGTATTAAGATAAATGAAACAACATTTTCTCGCCAATCAGTTCGAATTCTTTTTTACTCTGGGGATGCAGGCAAGTGTATATTTTGAAAACCAGCAGACCCATACCTGGGAAGCATTAGAATCCACCCAACCATGCAGCCTGCAACAATTTTGGGTGGGCTGGTTCAATTTGATTACTAGCCTCTGGAAGCAAGCACATGATGAAAGGAGGCTAGATTCTAACAACATAAAATGATGTTTCACAATCTTTTTCTGAGCAGTGACACATCTGTAAAAGCTCTGGGACACACCAGAGGCTGCAGGTATCAAAGAGGTGGAGCTATAGGTTGGGACCACCTGGATGAAGCGGAAATCAGAGGAGACAGATAATCTATCATCAAAATACAATATGCTTACTCTTTCAGATTCTGGAAAGAGTTGAGCGGTATAATGAATATGGAAAACAGGGTCCTATCTGATGAGTAGCCTGGGTAATTCTTCCTTAATGTTTGTGAACATGGGGAGATGATATACGTACTTTGATGTTTGGTGGGCCTAGTTTAGAATCATATCTGTATCACTTAGTGACCTTTGGTAACCACTTAGCTCTTGGAGCCTCAATATCCCTATACATGTGTGAAGGGTAATGATACTTTTATCACAGAGTATTTAAAGGCTTGCATTAAATACTGGATATAAAATGATAAGTCCAGTGGCTGTAAATTGCTGCATTATTTCTGTTGCTTACATTCAAGAGACCTTAAATTAAATCAGTAAATGATGTAAAAGCCTTAATGATGTCTTGAGCAAAGCAGGTTTCAAATGCAGAAAAATTCACCCAGTGAAAAGCAAGAAAAATACCATACCATAATGCACGAAGTCCTATCTTAATAAAGTCCTGCTTTCAGCTTCTGGATATGTGTAGAACAGGGGAGATGATTTGACCATAAGAAACTTTCTGCATAGTGAAGCTAGAGAAAACTGCACCCAAGAATTTGGAAATCAAGGAATAACTGTGCCTTCTGCACCTAGAAGGCTAGAACAAAGACATGAAAGACACTTGGAGAATAATTTTAAATGGAGTCAACAAGACTAGGCTGTAACCTGATTAATTATATTAACATATCTAAAGATAGAATTTATTATTTGGAGCTTCAGTCAGTCAGTAATTGAAGAACAGCAAATGGAAAATCAGAGAGGCAAATGCTGGCAAGTGCCCTCTTAGAACTACGCAGGGGAGAAGGAGTCTTAGCTGAAGGACATTGAATATTCCTTTTCCATTGGCAAGAGGATTTACATGGTGAAATGTCTATCTTAAGCTGTCTTCGGTCAATGTTCCAACATAGTCACTAATTTATTTTGTATGAATTCCGTACCTTTCATGAAATAGTATGATTATTATTTATCTCCCTGTATAGTTTGCCTATAAAGGAAAAGAATATACCAGATTGAGGATGCTAATAATCTGCTGCTTATATTTATCAGTGTAAAATAATAAGTTGGTGTCTAGTTTATACTTCAGTCTTTCATAAGCCTGAGTCAGTCTCCCTACGTCTTGATTTCTGATTGTCCCTGGACCTGGATTTTGGAACATGCAATGGTTCACAGAAGGACCTCGGGCAGGGACAAGTGAGTAGGACAATGTTGCCGCTTGATAGTGCCTTCTGCCAATAGCCCTGCTGGTCTCCCCTGTGACCTGTAACTTTGCCACACACTTTCTACTCACCGTGGGGAAAGAGCACACAACCTAGGAAGAAAAGCCACACATTGGGTTTCAAACAAGTGGGAGTAGTTTTGTACCGACTAAATCATGAACCAGCTTTAAGTGATAATGGTTTTACAGAAGATTATCATTTTGTCCTCTTGCTGCCAGGGGTTTTCAATTTTCTGAGATATCTATTTCAAAGCTCCACTACTCTAATAATAATTTCAAAGTCTTCAATATGCCAGACACTATTCTAGTTACTTGGATATATTGGTGAAGAAAATAGGGAAAGATCTACTTACCTTATTGGCTACTAATGACCTATTTGCTTGTCCTGTTTCTTTAAACTGCTGACTGCCTGAAGACAAGGCATGTACATATTTATCTCTGTATTACCCAAAGCCTTAAAGAATGCTTTGGTATACCTTCAGCACTTGATAAGAAAAACAAGCAGCCCTTAGAGAAAGGATGAGAAATTTTTCTTTTATTTTTTTGCAAGAAACATTTTCTGTAAAATATTTTAGGATCTGTTGGGTCCATACTATGATGTCTGCCACAGATATTCAGTTCTGTTATAACACAAGTAGTTAGAAACAGTATGTGAGCAAATGGGCATGGGCATGACACGATGAAATTTCGGAGATCCTTAAAGTTTTTTTCTGGTTCACAATTTTTTAACTATTTTACCCGTTAGGTTTATCACTATATTTCCAACATCTAGAACCATGATTGGATCATAGAAGATGCATAGTAAATATCAATACTTGTTGAAAAAAAGAATTAAAGTGGATTTAAGCAGAGTTTAAGTTTGAATCCAAGCCTTTTTTTAAATTAATTTTAATAGGGTGACAAAGATCAATCAGGGTACATAGGGACAGAGAAAACATCTCCAAGGTTATTATGACATTTGATAATGTTGCATACCCATCACCCAAAGTCAAATTGTCTTCCGTTACCTTCTATCTGGTTTTCTTAGTACCCCTCCCCAAACCACACCCCCTGCTTCTACTTTCCCTCAACCTCCCCACCCCCGCCCTCTCCTTCCACTCAACACCCGCCCCCCGATAACCACCACACTCTTGTCCATGTCCCTGAGTCTCATTTTTATGTCTCACCTATGTATGGAATCATATAGGCCTTAGTTTTTCTCAGATTTACTTATTTCACTCAGTATAAAGTTAACAAGGTCCATTCATTTTGTTGTAAATAATCTGGTCAGCATTTCTTGTGGCTGAGTAGTATTCCATAGTATATATGTACCAAAGCTTTTTAATACACTCGTCCTCTGATGGACACTTGGGCTGTTTCCAGATCTTCACTATTGTGAACAATGCTGCCACAAACATGGGGGCGCATTTCTTCTTTTAGAACAGTGCTATGGTGTTCTTAGGGTATATTCCTAAAAGTGGGATAGCTGGGTCAAAAGGTAGTTCAATTTATAATTTTTTGAGGAATCTCCATACTGTTTTCCACAGTGGCTGCACCAGTCTGCATTCCCACCAGCAGTGCAGGAGGGTTCCCTTTTCTCCACATCCTCGCAGGCACTTATTCTGTGTTGTTTTGCTGATGAGTGCCATTCTGACTAGTGTGAGGTGACATCTCATTGTGGCTTTAATTTGCATTTCTCTAATGATTAGTGATGTTGAGCATTTTTTCATATGCCTATTGGCCATCTGTATGTCCTCTTTGGAGAAATTTCTATTCATTTTTTTTTTTTGCCCATTTTTTAAATTGGATTGTTTGTCTTTCTGGTGTTGAGTTTTATGAGTTCTTTATATATTTTTGTTATTAACCCTTTATCAGATGTATTGTTGAATATGTTCTCCCATTGTGTGGTTTGTCTTTTTATTCTGTTCTTATTGTCTTTAGCTGTGCAAAAACTTTTTAGTTTGGTATTGTTCCATTTGTTTACCCTGCCTTTTATTTCATTTGCCCGTGGAGATAAATCGGCAAATATATTGCTGCTACAGATGTCGAAAACTTACTGCCTATGTTTTCTTCTATGATGCTTATGGTTTCACGGCTTGCATTTAAGTCTTTTATCCATTTTGAGTTTGTTTTTCTGAATGGTGTAACTGGATGGTCTAGTTTCATTTTTTTGCAGATAGATGTCCAATTTTCCCAACACCATTTGTAAAGAGACTGTCTCTACTCCATTGTATGTTCTTTTCTTCTTTGTCAAATATCAGTTGTCCATAAAGGTGTGGGTTTATTTCTGAGTTCTCTGTTCTGTTCTATTGATCTATGTGCCTGTTCTTCTGCCAGTACCAGGCTGTCTTGAGTATAATGGCCTTGTAGTAAACCTTGATATCTGGAAGAGTGATACCTCCTGCTTTATTTATTTTTTTTAAGATGGCTAAAGCTATTCGTGTTCTTTTTTGGTTCCATATAAATTTTTGGAATATGTGTTCTATATCTTTGAAGTATGTCATTGGTATTTTAATTGTTATTGCATTGAATTTATAAATTGTTTTGGGTAATATAGACATTTTAATGATGTTTATTCTTCCTAGCCATAAACATGGTATATGCTTCCACTTGTTTGTATCTTCCTTTATTTCTTTTATCAATGTTTTATAATTTTCCGAGTACAAGTCCTTAACTTCCTTGGTTAAATTTACTCCTAGGTACTTTATTTTTTGGTTCCAATAATGAAGGGGATTGTTTCCTTAATTTATTTTGTTGACAGTTCATTGTTGGTATATAAAAATGCCTCTGGTTTCTGAGTATTAATTTTATATTCTGCCACCTTGCTGAATTCATATATAAGGTCCAGTAGTTTTTTGACTGAGACTTTAGGGTCTTCTGTATACAATATCATATCATCTGCAAATAATGACAGTTTTACTTCTTCTTTTCCAATTTGGATGCCTTTTATTTCTTCTTCTTGTCTAATTGCTATAGCTAGGACTTCCAGAACTATGTTGAATAAGAATGGTGAAAGGGGGCACCCCTGCCTGGTTCTTGATCTTAAGGCAATTGCTTTTAATTTTTGCCCATTGAGTATGACGTTTGCTGTGGGTTTGTCATAGATGGCCTAGGTCATGTTAAGGAATGTTTCCTGTATTCCCACTTTACTGAGAGTTTTGAGCATGAATGGGTGCTGGATTTTATCAAATGCCTTTCTGCATCTATTGAAATTATCATGGTATTTTTGTCCTTCCTTTTATTTATGTGATGATTCGCATTGATTGATTTGCGAATATTGAACCAGCCTTGCCTCTCCAGAATAAATCCCACTTGATCATGGTGTATGATTTTTTTCATATATTGCTGAATCCGGTTGGTTAATATTTTGTTGAGAATTTTAGCATCTAAATTCATCAGGGATATAAACCTATAATTATCTTTCTTTGTGTTGTCTTTACCTGGTTTTGGGACCAGAATTATGCTTGCCTCATAAAAGGAGTTAGGAATTCTTCCTTCCTCTTGAATTTTTTGAAATAGCTTGATGAGGATAGGAGTTAGTTCTTCTTTGAATTTTTGATAGAATTCACTTGTAAAGCCATCAGGCCCAGGACGTTTCTTTGTTGACAGTTTTTGATAACTGTTTCTATCTCATTTGTTGTAATTGGTCTGTCTAGGTGTTCTGATTCTTCCAGATTGATTTTTGGAAGATTATATGATTAAAAAAATTTGTCCATTTCACCTAGGTTGTCTAATTTTTTGGCATAGAGTTCTTCATAGTATTTTCTTACAATACTTTGTATTTCTGTTCTATCAGTTCTTATTTCTCCACTCTCATTTCTAATTTTATTTATTTGAGTCCTCTCTCTTTTTTCTTGGTGATTTTAGTTAAAGGTTCATCAATCCTGTTTACCTTTTTAAAGAACCAGCTCCTGGCTTCATTGATTTTCTGTGTTGTTTCCTCAGCCTCTATGTCATTTATTTCTGCTCCGATCTTTATTATTTCCTTCCTTCTACTGGTCCTTGGCTTTATTTGCTGTCTTTTTTTTAGTTTTTTAGATGCAGGGTCAGGTTGCTTATTTGAGCTTTTTCTAGCTTCTCATGGTATGCCTGTAGTGCAATGAACTTCCCTCTCAGTACTGCTTTTGCTGTTTCCCATAAATTTCGTGTTGATGTATGCTCATTTTCATTTCTTTCTGGAAACATTTTTATTTCTTCTTTGATCTTTTGTTAATCCATTCATTACTTAATAACATGCTATTTAGTTTCTAAGTGTTTGAGTATTTTTCAGTTTTTGTTTTGTGGTTAATTTCTAGTTTCATGGCATTGTGATCAGAGAAAATGCTTGATATGATTTCAATCTTCTTATATTTGTTGAGACCATTTTTGTGTCCTAACATGTGGTCTATCCTAGATAATGTACCATGAGAGCTTGAAAAGAATGTATATTCTACTGCTTTAGATTGAAAAGTTCTGAAGATATCTATTTCATCAAGTTGATCTAGTGTATTCTTTAAGTCTGCTGTTTCTTTGTTAATTTTGTTTTTTTAGTATTTATCCAGTGATGTTGTGTGGGTATTGAAATCCCCTACTATTATAGTATTGCTATTAATTTCGCACTTTATATCCATCAAAGTGGGCTTTATGTATGTTGGAGCTCCTATGTTTAGTGCGTAGATATTTATAATAGTTATATCTTCCTGTTGAATTGTTCCCTTTATCACTATGTTGTGTACTTCTTTATATCTTACCACAGCCTTTGTTTTAAAGTCCATTTTGTCAGATATAAGTATTACACGCCAGTTTTTTTTTCCATTTTCATTTGCATGAAATATATTTTTTCATCCTTGTACCATCAGTCTATGTGCATCTTTTGTTTAAGGTTTGTCTCTTGTAGACAGCATATGTATGGGTCCTGTTTCTTTATCCACACAGCTGCTCTATGTCTTTTGATTGGATCATTTAATCCATTTACATTTAAGGTTATTATTGATATGTAGTTGTTTATTGCCATTTTATTCTTTAAAGCTGTATTCTTCTTTTGCTATATTATTTTCCCCCTTTGAACTGTTCATAACAGACCCCTTAGCATCTCTTGCAGAATTGGTTTGGTTTTAATGAATTCCTTAAGTTTTTTTTTTTTTGTCTGGGAAGCTCTTTATTTCTTTAACTTTAAACTGTAGCCTTGCTGGATAGAGTAGTCTTGGTTGTAGGTTCTTGTTCTGCATTACTTTGAATATATCTTGCCATTCCCTTCTGGCCTCAAGTGTTTCTGTTGAGAAGTCAGATGTCAACCTTATGGGGGCTTCTTTGTAGGTGATAGCCTTTTTTTCTCTAGCAGCTTTTAAAATTTTCCTTTTATCACTTAGCTTTGGTATTTTAACTATGATGTGTCTTGGTGTAGATTTCTTTGGGTTTCTTTTAATGGAGTTCTGTGTGCTTCTTGAATGTGTGGAATGTTTCCCAACCTTAATTTAGGGAAGTTTTCAGCTATGATTTAATTGAACAAAGTTTCTATCCCTTTTCTTTCTCTTCATCTTCAGGTACCCCTATGATGCAGATGTTATTTCTCTTCATGTTGTCAATGTTCTTTTTTAGTTTTTTTTTTTGTTTTTTTTTTTTCTTTTTCTTTTTTTTTTCTTTTTTTTTTTTTTTTATTCATTATAGAGAGGAGACACAGAGTGAAAGAGAGAGAGAAAGAGAGAAAGGGGGGAGGAGCTGGAAGAATCAACTCCCATATGTGCCTTGACCAGACCAGTGCAGGGTTTTGAACTGGCGACCTCAGTGTTCCCAGGTCGACACTTTATCCACTGCGCCACCACAGGTCAGGCATGTCAATGTTCTTGACAGAGCTCCCTTAGAGTTTTCTCAGATTCTTTCAGTCTCTTTTCTTTTTTCTTCTCTGCTTTTGTGCCTTTGTTTATTTTGTCCTCTAACTCACCTATTCAATCCTCAGCGTGATTCATCCTGCTTTTAATTCCTTCCATTGTGGTCTTCAGTTCTGATACTGTATTTGTCATTTCTGTCTGATATTTTTTTATTTCAATTTTCTTTTTTATAGTTGTTATCTCTTTATTTAGGTGTTTGTAATGACTATCCATTGTTGCTCTAAGCTCTTTGAACATCCTAACTATCAATATTTTAAACTCTGCATCTGGTAATTTGGTTATATCTGGTTTATTTACGAACTTCTCTGGGTATTCCTCTTGATTCATTTGGGTTGCATTCCTCTGCCTGCCCATTTTGTTTTTGTATAAGAAGGGTGTGGCCACTGGAGTCCAATGGTTATTGCCTCTGTGTTCCCTAGTTATGATCTGTCCACAGGCCCACCACCCCCTCTGCCGCTGCCTAGGGCAGTTGGGTATGGGCATTGCGGGTGCCAACCCTCTGCGGCTGTTGTGATTTCTGCCTCTCCTCCGCAGGAGGGGCTGTGTTCTCTTGCCCGGCTCTACAAGCCTCAGCCTGTCTGGGCCTTTGCCTCGCCCCCAATGGTAGGGTTATGCACCACACTCAAGCCAAGGGTAAGGGTGAGCACCTTTGCTCAGCTGTGGACCCCACCTGTTCTCAGGCTTCTGGCCAGCCTCTGCGGTCAGAGCTGGCTAGCATAGGATAGCAAACCGAGGTTTCTCGGGCTGGGCCAGAATGCTGGCGTGCACTCAGCTGCGAGCCCGCCTGTCCCGGGCTTTAGCCTGCTTCCACAGTCAAGGCTGGCTCACGCAGGGTTGCAAACCTTGGAGGCCAGGTTATTTTCACGCCCGCGGGCCCCTCCTCAGCAGCAGATCTCTGCCCATTCCTGGCCTCCCGCTTTTCCCCCACAGGTGAGGCTGCCGGCGGGCCCGCAGCTGCCGGACCACTTTCGCGGCTCTTCCCCTCCACCCCTGCTAGGCTAGACTGAGCTCACGCAGGCTGGGCCTCTGCCCCGCTGATACAACCACGTTTCTGCATCCCGCTGCCCCCATCCCTCCAGCATGCCCTCAGCAGTGTAGGTAGGGGCACTGCAGCTCAGACCCTAATACTCCGTACTGTAGTCCTGGAAACTCCCTCCGTCTAATCAGCTCTTCTCTAAGTGCCATAGGAGAGCTTGTTTGACTGGTGTCCTATCTCCCTTTGCTGGTATTGCTAGTTTCAGGGGAAATATTCGTTTTCAATTTGGGAAGTGACTCAGCCCAGGGGTTAGGGTGGCTGTCCTTCAGAGTGTTTCTCCCTGTGCCTTCCAATCCACACTCTCTTCCCGCTGCCCTGGTCCTCTCCTCTGTCCCCGTTCCCTGGAGTCCCGGGTGAGTGGTTGTGAGAGAGGTTTTCTGCGCTGTCCCTTTACGAAGAATCCTGGGTCTGAGAAAACTGTCTCTTTCTCACACAGTATCCTCACTTGTTTCACAGCTCAATAGTGTCCAAACACCTCTTCTAGGCTCTGGGGCTGCAGGCTGGGGCTTTGTTTCTGGGACTCTGGTCCCTCCCTCTCGGCTAAACTCTCTTCCTGCCACGTGAGTCTGCCATGCGCTCCAGGGAGGTGGGCAGCCCTTTCCACATTTTTGCTTTCCCTACCAGTTTCAATGTGGCTTTTTCAGTGTTCCTCGGTTGAAGAGTCCACTTAGTTTAGTTCAAAGTTGGTTTATCCAGATGATGGTTCTTAAAATTAAGTTATAATCCACTTTGGTTACAGGAGCTGGAAGTTGGTACGTCCTCCTACTCCATTGCCATCTTGCCGTCTGTCTGTTTTGTTGTCAGTTCTCTTGCTGTACAAAAGCTTCTTAGTCTGATGTAGGCCCATTCATTTATCTTTGCCTTCACTTCTCTTGCCTTTGGAGTCAAATTCATAAAGTGCTCTTTATAACCAAGGTCCATGAGTTTAGTACCTATGTTTTCTTTTATGTAATTTATTGTTTCAGGTCTTTGATCCATTTTAAATGAATTTTAGTACAGGTAGACAAACTGTAGTTGAGTTTCATTTTTTTTTATTTTTGTTTCAGTTTTTTGCATGTGGCTTTTCAGTTTTTCCAGCACCATTTGTTGAAGAGGCTTTCTTTTCTTTATTGTGTTTTTTTTTAGCCCCTTTATAAAAAATTATTTGACTATATATATGTAGTTTTTTTTCTGGGCTTTCTATTCTATTTCATTCATCTGAGTGTCTATTTTTCTGCCAATACCATGCTGTTTTGATTATCGTGGTTTTATAATATAATTTGAAGTCTGGTATTGTAATGCCCCCAGCTTTTCCTTAGGATTGCTTTGGCTATTCTGGGTTTTTTATGGTTCCATATAAACTGGATGATTTTTTATTCCACTGAATCCAAGCCTTTAAACTTCATCATGCAACATGGTTTTTTTTGTTGTTGTTTATTTTTTTGTATTTTTCTGAAGAAGCAGAGAGGTAGAGAGACAGACTCCTGCAATCGCCCAACTGGGATCCACTTGGCATGCCCAACAGAGGGCAATGCTCTGCCTATCTGGGGCATTGTTCCATTGCAACCAAAGCCATTCTAATGCCTGAAGCAGAGGCCATCGAGCCATACTCAGCACCCGAGCCAACTTTGCTCCAGTGGAGCCTCAGCTGCAGGAGGAGAAGAGAGAGATAGATAGAAAGAAAGAAACGGGGGAAGGGTGGAGAATTAGATGAATACTTCTCCTGTGTGCCCTGACTGGGAATCAAACCCCAGACTTCCATACGCCAGGCCAACACTCTGCCACTGAGCCAGCTGGTCAAGGTTCCTGTAACATGTTTGTATGAAATTCTTGCTCATTATTTAATTGAATATAGACATCAAGGATAGAAGTTTTCAAGACACTGGGAACCACACTTCTGGTCAGTTAATGAAGAAAAGTCAATATGCCATTTATAATATAAAAATATCTTGCCCAATCAGATCCCTGCCAAAATTTGTTTGTCAGCATTAAATAATGATAAATCCCTCTTAATACCATATAAGAAATTAGGTAGCGGGCAGGAGGATAGTACTGGCTGGTAAACCACTAATACAAATAAGTATTTATAAAGTGAGAAATACATTTAGGATATGGAGTTGGTACAGAGGAATGTAATTTACTTTACAGCAACTGGAAGACCAGAGAAGCTTTCTGAAATGTTGGAAGGCCTAAAATATATCCTGAGATGGTACACACTCCTTTCCATGTGTCCAAAATTAGAAGTCAGAGCACATGAGGGAGGGATCTGCTTAGACTAAGTTATAACCTAAATTGCAGGCAGAATTAAGTAGACCCAGATTTCCACACATTCCATCTGTGAAATCACCTGAAACTCCTTGTGTAAGTAACTATATTTTAATGCACTCATTTTATTTATTTATTTATTTATTTATTTATTTATTTAGACATAGAGAGTGACAGATGGAGACAGACAGGAAGGGAGAGAGATGAGAAGCATCAATTCTTTGTTGCAGCACCTTAGTTGTTCATTGATTGCTTTTTCATATGTGCCTTGACTGGGGGGGGCTATAGAAGACTGAGTGACCCCTTGCTTAAGCCAGTGACCTTGGGCTCACACTGTTGAGCCTTGCTCAAACCAGGTGAGCCCATGCTCAAGCTGGCCGCCTTGAAGCTTTAAACCTGGGTCCTTGGCATCCCAGTTCGATGCTCCATCCACTGAACCACCACCGGGTCAGGCTAATGCACTCATTTTAAACAAAAATTTCTTGCTTAACCATTGCAGCCTTTTACTATGGGTATAATTGAATATTTTAGGTCACTGCTCTCTCTCTTAGGAATCATTTTTCCATAAATCCCTTTTTTTTTTTTGTTCTACTGTGGTAAAAGATACAATGATTTTAAGAGGTTAAATGGAAGGTGAAATAGAGTAAAACAACATGACTGTTTGCTTTGTGAACTCTAGAATTGTTGAGTCAGCTGCTTGAACTGTTGAGTAGAACCAGTAGAATCTATTGCTCTACAGCCTGAATTCAATCTCAGTGGCTTTGGTTCCATATTGGTTTATGGCTAATGACTAATGCTTCACCCATGAGTCATTAAACCCATCTGCACTTTTCTGGTTCCCTAATCTTGGATTCAACCTTATGTCGAAAGGCCCCATACTCTAGCTTGGTATTCTGATGACTGAGAGAAATACAATAAAATGTGTATGTAACATAACAATAAAAAATGTAATTCCCTTTACATTTATTTGCCTTCTTAGCAAATAAAATTTCTCCCAAACCATTTTAAATACTTTGAAATATTAGAAGTTCTCAGTTTTCTTTGTACCTTCACGAGAGGTCAACAAACATAGCAAGAGTTTCTGTTAGCTCTGCACGTATTTTCCCATAAAACTCAGATTTTATAGGGTAGCTCTACTTTTTAATGCTCTTGATCAACTGCACTTATGGAAGAAGGCAGACATCAATAATCTAATATAGATAGAAACTGACGAATATATATGTGTTTGATGTCCTAAAAAACCATTACTTTAAAGTAAACAGTGAAGTGCCATTGATGGCTAAACTTAGGATGAAAAGAAAAGATGTCCAACTTTTTGACTGTCACTCAATTCCATGAAATCCATGCCATTTTAAGAGTCATTATTTTTACAAAAAGAGTCAGGAGTGAGGGTCTAAAAACTATGAAAGAACATGGCAAGCTAAGAGGAAAATAGGTGACTTGGAATGGGGAAGGAAAAAGGTATAAATAAAAATGGAAATATCCTATTCACTGGAATGGGGCAGATGCTAGGGGTGGGGAGTGGGGAGAGAATAGATTTAGCTGCTAATGTTGGTTAGCATTTAGCTTTCCCCATTCAATCATAAATTCTAGCTAGAAAGTCATCCCCAAGGTAAAGTAACTGATGAATATCTATAAGCAAGCCAATGGAGAACAGTGATAGAAAATCCAAGCAGATGTGATGTTTAGGAGTTCAGGCAGGAAATGTACAATTATCCTCTCCTGGAAGGACAGTAGAGAGCGGGGGCAATTCTGAATGGCTAGGGGTGAGACTGAGTAGGACATAGTATGCTATCAGGTTAGGAGGATAGAAAGTCATATAAAAGAGTCTCAAATGGTCACAAAGAGAAGCTTTTGTTGCTAATGTTGAAAACTTGGATGTGAAGCTGGTTCACCAAATATTATAAAAGCAAAAAGCAATGGGTACAGATAGCAGTGTGGTCCTGGTATACACCTGACACAGAGAATGTGCCCCAAGTGACTTTTAAGTGCTCTGTTTAGAGTGACATCTAGGGTCTCTAGGCACAATTAAAGGGTGGGAGGTATGGACAGACAAGTGATTGTCACCAACAAAATCTTTTCCAGGTTATAAGGCACTATCTAGCATAATGTTACTTCCTAAGTCAAAGTTTCAAGTGCCCAGAAGGTTTATTCTCTGAGTGGATTTCCTTAGTTGATCTGAAGAGGTCATGGATCGTGGTTTGCTAGATGTTATTTTGATCTCTTCTATTTTCCAAGTATGAAGTGTAGAAATGTAATGGTGGCAACCAGAAGCAATGACCTCGATGAAGAAACTGGCCAGAGAATGACTAGGAAGACTATTGGGTAAGCAAATTTTAACTACTTCTTTCAATGATTGAATTAAGATATATTACTTTAAAAAGTATTTCACATAGAAAATCAGTAGAGTAACTGAATAGTCACAAGTTGAAGATTTCTTTAAAAAATGTACCACTGCAGAGGGGCAAGATGGTGATGGAGTAGGCGGACATACCAACTTACAACTCCCAGAACCAAAGTGGATTATAACTTAATTTTAAGAACCATCATCTGGATAAACCAACTTTGAACTAAACTAAGTGGACTCTTCAACCAAGGAACACTGAAGAAGCCACATTGAGACTGGTAGGAAAAGCGAAACTCGGAGAGGGCTGGCCAGCTCCCAGAGTGAACGGCAGCCCGGAGAGACCAGCATGGCGGGAGGAGAGTTTGGCAGAGAGGGAGTGACCTGGGTCCCAGGAACTATGCCCCAGCCTGCAGCCCTAGAGCCTAGAAGAGGCATTTGGACAGTATTGAGCTGTGAAACAAGTGAGGATACTGTTTGTGAGAAAGAGACAGTTTTCTCAGACCCAAGATTCTTCTTAAAGGGACAGTGCAGAAAACCTCTCTCACAACCACTCACCCGGGACTCCGGGGAATGGGGACAGAGGAGAGGACCAGAGCAGCAGGAAGAGAGTGTGGACTGGAAGGCACAGGGAGAAACACTCTGAGGGACAGCCACCCTCACCCCTGGGCTGAGTCACTTCCCTAATCAAAAATAAATAATTCCCCTGGAAATAGCAATACCAGCAAAGGGAGAGAGGACACCAGCCAAACAAGCTCTCCCACGGTACTTAGAGCAGAGCTGATTAGACGGAGGGAGCTTCCAGAACTACAGTATGGAGTGTAGGGTCTGAGCTGCAGTGCCCTATCCACACTGCTGAGGGCTGGCTGGAGGAACGGTGGTGGCGGGATGCTGAAATGGTTCTGTCGGCAGGGGTGGAGGCCCAGCCAGTGTGAACTTGGTCTAGCCCAGCAGGGGTGGAGGGGATGCACGAAAGCGGTCAGCAGCTGCGGACCTGCCTGTAGTATCACCTGCGGGGGAAAAGCGGGAGGCCAGGAACAGGCAGAGATCTGCTCTGCAACCCTGGGCAAGCCGGCCCTGACCGCGCGGGCAAGGCTAGGACCAGGGACAGGCGGAGGCTTGCGGCTGAGCACATGCCAGCAGCCCCAGAAATCGTGGTTTGCCATCCTGCATGCATGAGTTGGCTCTGACCGTGGGGGTGGGGCTGGAGCCCTGGACCAGTGGGGGCTTGCAACTGAGCACATGCCAGCAGCCCTGCTTGGCCCGAGAAACCGTGGTTTGTTGTCACGAGCCAGCGTGACGAGCCGTTCCACGGGGTGAGGGGAGGTGGAATTGATGAGTCTGGGTCAGGAGGTCTGATGAACCATCAGCCATCAGCAATTTATTTTTGCAAGCAAGTTTCTTATATACAGCAAAACTTGGCAAGTACAATGTTTTCGTATTCAAAGTCACATGACCTCCTTCGTCAGAGATTAAATGGTTAACCAGGTATCTCCTGTACAAAGGCTCCTGCCTTAAAGCCATATCGACAGGGAATAAAAGTCTTTAAGCTTTATCAAACCATATCCATACACTGGTCATTCTGACCTTTCAGCTAATAATAAATCCGGAAAATATTGGGGGCTTATGCCTTGCCCTCAAATTACACAACTGTGTTTACTTGATGGCTCCCAACAGTTTGTGATCCTGTGCAGGTAGTCCTAGGCCTCGGGGGTGGGGCTAAAGCTCCGGACAGGCTGAGGCTCACAGCTGAATACACTTCAGCAGCCCTCTTCAACCCGAGAAACTGTGGCAAGCAGGCTCTGACCGCGGGGGCTGGGTGGAAGCCTGGGAACAGGCTGGGTCAGCAGCTGACCTAAGGTGCTCACCTCTACCCTTGATGCTGAGGCTTGTGGCTGGAGTGCAGTGCACAACCCAACCTGTGGGGGTGAGGGGAAGGCCCAGGCAGGCTTATAGAGCCAGGCACCAGAACACAGCCTCTCCCGCGGAGGAGAGGTGGAAATAACACCAACAGCCGCAGTGGGCCGGTGCTGGCACACCGAAACTCAACAGCCCTAGGCAGCGGCAGAGGGGGTGGCAGGCCTGCAGACAGATCTAACCTAGAGAACACAAAGACAACACCCATTGGACTCCAGTGGCCACATCCTTCTTATACACAGACAAAATATACACAAGGAAATGCAACCCAAATGAATCATGAGAAATCCCAAGAGAACCTGAATGAACCAGATATAACCAAATTACCAGATGCAGAATTTAAAATAATGATAGTTAGGATGTTCAAAGAGATTAAAGTCAATACAAACACCTAAATAAAGAGATAACAAGTATAAAAAATGAAACTGAAATAATAAAAATAAAAACAGACAGAAATGACAAATACAGTATCAGAACTGAAGAACACAATGGAAGGAATTAAAAGCAGAATGAATCACGCTGAGGATCGAATCAGTGAGTTAGAGGACACAATAAACAAAGGTACAGAATCAGAGCAGAAAAAAGAAGAGACTCAAAAAATGTGAGGAAACTCTAAGGGAGCTCTGTGACAACATGAACAGAAACAACATTCGCATCATAGGGGTGCCTGAAGAAGAGGAGAGAGGACAGGAAATGGAAACTTTGTTCAATCAAATCATAGCAGAAAACTTCCCTAAATTAAGGCTGGGAAACACTCCACACGTTCAAGAAGCACACAGAACTCCATTAAAGAGAAACCCAAAGAAATCTACACCAAGACACATCATAGTTAAAATACCAAAGCTAATGGATAAAGAGAAAATTTTAAAAGCTGCTAGAGAAAAAAAGGCTATCACCTACAAAGGAGCCCCCATAAGGATGACATCTGACTTCTCAACAGAAACACTTGAGGCCAGAAGGGAATGGCAAGATATATTTAAAGTTATGCTGAACAAGAACCTACAAGCAAAACTGCTCTATCCAGCAAGGCTATTGTTTAAAATTGAAGGAAAAATAAAGAGGTTCCCAGACATAAAAGCCTAAAGGAAGACATTAAAACCAAACCAATCCTGCAAAAGATGCTAAGGGGCCTGTTGTGAACAGTTCAAAGGGGGGAAAGATAATAGCAAAAGAAGAATACAGCTTTAAAGAATAAAATGACAATAAACAACTACATATCAATAATAACCTTAAATGTAAACGGATTAAATGATTCTCTCAAAAGACATAGGGTAGCTTCGTGAATAAAATAACAGGACCCATACATATGCTGTCTACAAGAGACAAACCTTAAAACAAAAGATGTACATAGACTGAAGGTAAAAGGATGGAAAAGAATATTTTATGAGAAAGGAAATGAAAAAAAAGCCGAGGTAGCAATACTTATATCTGACAAAATGGACATTAAAACTAAGAGATAAAGAAGGACACTACATAGTGATAAAGGGAACAATTCAACAGGAAGATATAACTAATATAAATATCTACAAACCAAATATAGCAGCCCCCACATACATAAAGCAGACTTTGATGGATATAAAGGGTGAGATGAACAGCAATACTATAATAGTAGGGGATTTCAATACTCCACTAACATCACTGGATAGATACTCAAGAAAGAAAATTAATAAAGAAACAGCAGACTTAAAGAATATACTAGATCAACTGGATTTAATAGATATCTTCAGAACTTTTCACCCGAAAGCAATAGAATATACATTCTTTTCAAGCGCTCATGGTATATTATCTAGGATAGACCACATGTTAGGACACAAAAATGGTCTCAACAAATTTAAAAAGATTGAAGTCATATCAAGCATTTTCTCTAATCACAATGCCATGAAACTAGAAATTAACCACAAAACAAAAACTGAAAAATACTCAAACACTTGGAAACTAAATAGCATGTTATTAAATAATGAATGGATTAACAATGAGATCAAAGAAGAAATAAAAAAGTTTCCAGAAAGGAATGAAAATGAGCATACATCAACTCAAAATTTATGGAACATAGCAAATGCAGTACAGAGAGGGAAGTTCATTGCACTACAGGCATACCATGAGAAGCTAGAAAAAGCTCAAATAAGCAACCTGACCCTGCATCTAAAAAAACTAGAAAAAAGACAGCAAATAAAGCTCAGGACCAGTAGAAGGAAGGAAATAATAAAGATCAGAGCGGAAATAAATGACATAGAGGCTAAGGAAACAATACAGAGGATCAGTGAAGCCAGGAGCTGGTTCTTTAAAAAGGTAAACAGGATTGATGAACCTTTAACTAAAATCACCAAGAAAAAAAGAGAGAGGACTCAAATAAATAAAATTAGAAACGAGAGTGGAGAAATAAGAACTGATACAACAGAAATACAAAGTATTGTAAGAAAATACTATGAAGAACTCTATGCCAAAAAATTAGACAACCTAGGTGAAATGGACAAATTTTTTTAAATCATATAATCTTTCAAAAAACAATCTGGATGAATCAGAACACCTAGACAGACCAATTACAAATGAGATAGAAACAGTTATCAAAAAACACCCCTCAAAAAAAGTCCTGGGCCTGATGGCTTCACAAGTGAATTCTATCAAAAATTCAAAGAAGAACTAACTCCTATCCTCCTCAAGCTATTTCAAAAAATCCAAGAGGAAGAAAGACTTCAAAACTCTTTTTATGAGGAGAGCATAATTCTGATCCCGAAACTGGGCAAAGACAACACAAAGAAAGAAAATTATAGGCCTATATCCCTGATGAATTTTGATGCTAAAATTCTCAACAACGTATTAACCAACCGGATTCAGCAATATATGAAAAAAATTATTCACCATGATCAAGTGGGATTTATTCTGGAGAGGCAAGGCTGGTTCAATATTCGCAAATCAATCAATGTGATTAATCACATAAACAAAAGGAAGGACAAAAATCACATGATAATTTCAATAGATGCAGAAAAAGCATTTGATAAAATCCAGCACCCGTTCATACTCAAAACTCTCAGTAAAATGGGAATACAGGGAACATTCCTTAACATGATAAAGGCCATCTATGACAAATCCACAGCAAACGTCATACTCAATGAGCAAAAATTAAAAGCAATCTCCTTAAGATCAGAAACCAGGCAGGGTTGCCCCATTTCACCACTCTTATTCAACATAGTTCTGGAATTCCCAGCTACAGCAATCAGACAAAATGAAAAAATAAAAGGCATCCATATTGGAAAAGAAGTAAAACTGTCATTATTTGCAGATGATATAATATTGTATACAGAAAACCCTAAAGTCTCAGTCATAAAACTACTGGACCTGATAAATGAATTCAGCAAGGTTGAAGGATATAAAATTAATACTCAGAGGCACTTTTATATACCAACAATGAACTGTCAGCAAAAGAAATTAAGGAAACAATCCCCTTCAATATTGCAACCAAAAAAGTAAACTACCTAGGAGTAAATTTAACCAAGGAGGTTAAGGACTTGTACTCAGACAATTATAAAACATTGATAAAAGAAATCAAGGAAGATACAAACAAGTAGAAGCATATGCTGTGCTCATGGTTAGGAAGAATAAACATTATTAAAATGTCTATATCACCCAAAGCAATTTATAAATTCAATGCAATAACAATTAAAATACCAATGACATTCTTCAAAGATATAGGACACATATTCCCAAAATTTATATGGAACCAAAAATTAACACGAATAGCCTCAGCAATCTTAAAAAGAAAAAATAAAGCAGGAGGTATCACTCTTCCGGTTATCAAGGTTTACTACAAGAACATTGTACTCAAGGCAGCCTGGTACTGGTATAAGAACAGGCACATATATCAATGGAACAGAACAGAGAATCCAGAAATAAACCCACACCTTTATGGACAACTGATATTTGACAAAGGAGATAAGAGCATACAGTGGAGTAAAGACAGCCTCTTTAGCAAATGGTGTTGGAAAAATTGGACATGTACCTGCAAAATAATGAAACAAGACCATCAACTTACACCATTCACAAAAACAAACTCAAAATGGATAAAAGACTTAAATGTAAGCTGTGAAGCACGATTACATACATAGGTGGGACATGAAAGTGAGGGTATGAGACATGGACAAGAGAGTGGTGGTTATGGGATGGGGGGAGGGAGGGAAGAATGGGATAGGGAGGAGGGGAGGGACGCAGGGAAAACCAGATTGAAGGTGACAGAGGACAATTTGACTTTTGGTGATGGGTATGCAACACAATTGAATGATAAGATAACCTGGAGATGTTTTCATTGTACATATGTACCCTGATTTATTGATGTCACCCCATTAGAATTAATAATAATAAAATATATATTAAAAAAAAAATGTAAGCTGTGAAACCATAAGCATCTTAGAAGAAAACATAGGCAGCAAGCTCTTCGACATCTGTAGCAGCAATATATTTGCCTATTTATCTCCACGGGCAAATGAAATAAAAGGCAAGATAAACAAATGGGACTATATCAAACTAAAAAGTTTTTGCGTAGCTAAAGACAATAAGAACAGAATAAAAAGACAAACCACACAATGGGAGAACATATTCGACAACATGTCTGATAAGGGGTTAATAACAAAATTTATAAAGATCTTATAAAACCCAAAACCAGGAGACAAACAATCCAATCAAAAAATGGGCAAAAGAAATGAATAGAAATTTCTTCAATGAGAACATACAGATGGCCAACAGGCATATGAAAAAATGCTGAACATCACTAATCATTAGAGAAATGCAAATTAAAACCACAATGAGATATCACCTCACACCAGTCAGAATGGTGCTCATCAGCAAAACAATACAGAATAAGTGCTGGCGAGGATGTGGAGAAAAGAAAACCCTTCTGCACTGCTGGTGGGAATGCAGACTGGTGCAGCCACTGTGGAAAACAGTATGGAGATTCCTCAAAAAATTAAAAATCAAACTGCATTTTGACACTGCTATCCCTCTTTTAGGAATATAACTTAAGAACACCAATGCACTGTTCGAAAGGAAGAAATGTGCCCTATGTTCGTGGCAGCATTGTTCACAATAGCGAAGATCTGGAAACAGCCCAAGTGTCCATCAGAGGACGAGTGGATTAAAATGCTTTGGTACATATATACTATGGAATACTACTCAGCCATAAGAATTGATGACATTGGAACATTTACAACAAAATGGATGGACCTTGATAACATTATACAGAGTGAAATAATTAAAACAGAAAAAACCTGAGAACAGTATGATTTCATACATAGGTGGGACATTAAAGTGAGACTATGAGACATGGACAAGAGTGTGGTAGTTACAGGGTGGAGGGGGGAGGAGAGGGTGGGAGATGGGGGGGGGTAGGGGCACAAAGGAAACCAAAGAGAAGGTGACAGAGGACAATTTGACTTTGGGTGATGGGTATGCAACATAATTGAATGATAGGATAACCTGGAGATGTTTTCTTTGAACATATGTACCCTGATTTATTAATGTCCCCCCTTGAAAATTAATAAAAAAATATATAAAATGTACCACTAAAAATTTAGCTTTCAACATTCATTGACATATGAAACAGTACTGAAAACTGCACTGCACTTCTTTCTGGAAACTTAAGCCACTCTTTATGTTTACTTAACGAAGCTTAGTCCTTAAATATTTTCTCCCCACTCTTCAAGTACAAAATAAAATGATAGAGTTTTACCTCATATAAACTCCATTTCTGAAAGAGGGCATTAAGATTGCTACTGGAGAGGCTTGTTTATCAAAGATTCTGTAACTTTGGGACCATAAAGGTTTAAATATTAATTAGTGAGGCACATTTCAAAAACATGCCATTGTTAATACCAGAGAGTTGAACCAACATTTACTGACATCCATCACTGGGCGAAATTAGCTTTAGATCTTAAAGTTAAAGAGGGCTAATGCTGAAGAGTTGTATAGATAGAGCAGTGGTTCTTAACATTTTTTGAAGTACCAAACCCACCAGTTTCATATGCGCATTCACGGAACCCTTCTTTATTGATAAATAAAATATGATCTTTTTTCCAAATTCAAGACATAGGTATATGTTTTTTTACTGGTGCACAAAATGAGCCGTGCATGAACATCACCTTGCTCAAAGAACAAAACCAACAAAGTGCATGAACTCACAACAAATTACGGTACTGGGGGTTCGATAGAATCCAGGTTAAGAACCAGTGACATAGAGCCTATCTTTTGAGATTGGGTTTGTCTGAATGAATAAAATCATGAGAATGTGAGGTTATGGTTAACATTTCATGAGTTAAATGATGATATGTTTCTTGTAGGATTTCAAAAAATCAGGTCACTTACGTTGAGTCATGCTCAGTAACCTTGAGCTTCTAAGGCTAAATTGGAAGGTAAATACAGTTGACAGCTGATGAAACTATTGTTTCACTATTTAACCAAAGTTCTCTTTCTTTGTGATTTCTCACTAGCACACTACAGTAACTCCTGCTGTCAAAATCTAGTTTCATAAAAACCCAAACAAATTAATCTTGGGTATTGATCATTCAGTGACTGCTAATTGCTGTAGCTTAGAATTTAATTTATTAGTGAAAACAAAAAGAGATCTACTTGTTTTATCCTTCCTATATATTATTTTGCAAGAAGATGCTTGCTTTTGCTATGTTAGCTATTCATTATTTAAATGTAAAATAAGCAGGGAAGAACTTGCAAAAATGTTATGATTTGTTGGCATTAAAGCTGAGGTTGCCTTCAGGCTGCATTAACTTATCTGTCTTCTTTTACTTAATTCCTCTGTTTTGTTTTATCAACTGTCTCTGTGCAAGGCAGAAGGTCTATTTTTCAAACAATATTACTTTCTTTTTTGTGATAGGAGAAAACTCATCTTATTCTCTCCAAGGCACGATTTTATAGAATAAAAGAAATATATATTTTAAAGATAATCAACTCTGTTTCAGGTTTTACAGAGGCAAAGGAAGTATGCAAAAGGTAGGACAGGAAACTGATATGTTGGTGCAAATTTTGATGACAAAATCTTTTCATTGTTGGCTAATGTTTTACTAGTGTCAATATAAGGGTGATTTAACGAATAGAGAAAGGAATTTTTTTTGGCAATTTACAGGACTAGACTTTGTTGGATGCCCACTGAGACAAGAGATGGCAGTTTAGTTGCAATGATTTGCTTTCTGGAGCAGAAGCAACTTTGTGGCTTTCTATTCCCATGAACTGAGAATTGCAATATGAGAGGGGGAGGTTTGCTCAGGAGAAGCCCAGTCTTGAATGCATAAAAGCTGGAGATTTTAAAATGCAGCTTTGTGTGGCCAGATTTGTGATGTTCTGAAAGAAAAGAATTTTTTTTTGACCCTAGGATGAAACTGTTAGTATGAAAGTAAGTATCTTGCATCGTCTATGTTGCAAGATAACATCATCCACAATTTGGTTTAGTAGTAATATATTTAGAGTTCAAAACTTACATCTTCTGCTGCTGTTAGGGGATGATTTATTCATACACACACACATACTCACACTCCATGTTTCCTATAGTACCCAGACTGTTGGCTATAATTTAGGTCAGTATTATATAATGTCATGACCACTAGCCATGTGTGGCTACTGGGCATAAGAAATGTGGCTAGTCTAAATTGAGCTAGTCTAAATTATTTTAAAATTTTTTTTAAATTTCTTTTTATTTATTTATTTTAGAGAGGAGACACAGAGTGAGAGAGAGAGAGAGGGGGGTGGAGGAGCTAGAAGCATCAACTCCCATATGTGCCTTGACCAGACCAGTGCAGGGTTTTGAACTGGTGACCTCAGTGTTCCCAGGTTGACGCTTTATCCACTGTGCCAGCACAAGTCAGGCACTAGTCTAAATTATTGTATTGTAAGTATAAAATACAAAATAGATGCCGGGTTTCAAAGACAATATTGAAAAACATAACAAGGAAAAATAACCTAATAATATTCTATATTGTTTAAATGTTGAAATAGTGATATTTTAATAAATTGAGTTAAATAACACATATTATTAAAATGAATTTCACTTGTTTATTCTTACCTTTTTGATGTGGTAACTAGAAAATTTACCTATATGGCTTGTGTTTTATTACTATTGACCAGTACTGGTTTAAGAACATACATCATGACAAATAATCCTCTGGCATTCCTTTGTGAGCTGTGAAAAGTTATTGGAACTATAGTCACCAGGCCTTGATATTAAGGAATCTTATCCCTGGGGCTCTTCAGTTGCACCCAGTCTCCTCTGAGCCCTGACTCTTCACAGTATCCATTCTCCTGCATTCCTTACTTCATATTTGATCTGCCCCTCTTTCCTATGGCTTCTGCTCTGTCCTCTCATTCAGACATGTTTAACTGCTTAGAGAGAGAGAGGAGAGCTTCCTTTCTGACTGTTGTACTCTTTTATCTATTCATTGCCTTAAGAAATCAAATAGTTTGACTATTTCTTGCAGATTCCTTGATAATAGAAGTTAGTCATTAATAATACTCTTAAAATTTATTATTTTGGTAAATACTGGGTGTATATTCCCTTGGGACTATAATGGGAAATAATACCGACATCATCATACAATAGCCAACACTCAAATTGGTTCTTCTTTGCCTTCCCCTGACTCACCATGTGGGAATTTCTTCTCCATTTTGCATGGTACACATATTTCAAAGCTTAGCCATAATTCTTTAAGGTTTAGTTATATGTATTCCCTTCTTTAAGACAGGGTCATGTCCTACTTTCTGGAGCATGCAGAGGATTCCAGTAGTGGTCCTTGTTCGTGTAGTGTTCTCAATAAATGACAATGGATTCAAGTTGATAAATATAAATTATAGTATAATATCAGCTTTATACAGGGAAACTGAGTTAGAGGGTAGTAGCTTGGCCTCTTATACCCCCACTGAAACTTGCCTATCAGTCCAGCAGAGAAGCTAGAGATTATTGAAGCACTGAGAGAAGGAAAAATACTGTTTGAGGCAAGAGACAGAGGGGCAGAGAGTACCCAGCATGAGGCTGTAAGAGCCAAGACAGCAACATAGCAAGATCCTTAGTGAATGCTACTTTTGATATTGTAACCTTATCCTTGATAAACAAAGTCCTGTGGATTTCAGATTCTTCTTGCCTTATACATCAGGTAAGACACTCATCCTCCTATTGGGAGGATTTAATGAGTGAGTGGATGGAAAGAGGAAACCCAAGTGTTTGTTCCTCTCCCCTCTTTCCTTAGGAGTAGAGCAGATGTTTCCTTTCTCCATGGTGTGTGAGGGAGGGGAAGCAAGGAAGTTCTATATTACATAGTGTAACAATGAAATGATAATATCAGACTATCAGAGCTCACAGAATCTGAAATTCTGCCTGGTCAGACACTTTCATTGCAGGCGAGGAAGCAGCTTTGTAAAAGCGAAGTAGCAAGGACAGGAGGGAGCTCTCTTGTAGTGCCACCTGCTTATTAACACCTCTGAAAATAAATGAAAAAAAAATTAGATTTCCAGTTTGATATAACTTTTCCTTAGTAAAAAGTTTGTTTCTATATTTTTTACTTTAAATATTTGCAAATTTTATAATACAATGAACAAAATGATTGAAAAATCCAGCAATAAAAGAATTTACATTTTGGTTTGGAACATTTGGTGTGGATTTACATGTAACAGCTGAACTAACCCAACTGAGAGATTTAGTATTTTTATTCACTGCCATAAATTTACACAGGCCTTGAGCAATAGATCCCCAGGAGGACGGGTGTCTGGGACTCAGCACTGTTCTATTAGAGAGAATTGGGCTCACTGAATATTTTAGCCAGACTCTGTGTGTTGAACAAAGTGCCTGCTGGGATCAATATAAAAATCACTAATATGAAGGTCTGTTGCCAGTGAAAAGTTTGACTTAAGGAATTAAGCATAAGTAAGATTGCAAACATGAGTTTTGAAGTGTAAAGCTGTTATACATGTGACCAGCAAATACAGTGATTAGTGGCATGTGCCTCTGTACATCTGCATCAGTGTATTTGTCCAATATAATGGTTATTACACTGAATGGTAATAATTTGTTTGCATGCTCTTTTACTCACTAAATTCAGAAGGAGTGCCTGCCAGATATCAGGCACCACACTGGGCATTGGGAAAAAGGAATGATTTGCATTTCATTTATTGTCCTATATAAAGGATTTTGGTCAAGCTGATTGCAATGTTTGGGTCTACTTAGTTTTTACATCTGTAAAATAGAGGGTGACGATTAGGTCTTTAATATTTCTTTAAGGCCAAAGATATATGTGAAATAGATGTTCTTGAGGTTTTAAAGAAGCTTGAAAAATTTATCAAATAGCTTGAGTCTCTCTTTTTCTTCACAATGTTTTAATCAGAGATGTATGTTTCTCTCTTATGCAAAGGAAGTAGGGAATAAGCAGTTGAGGTTTTAATGCCAGTTCTACCAGGTGACCACACTCCCAGTCTCAGTCAGCTCTCCATCTCAGCTCTCTTGAGTACGGAATTTCCAGTCAAGATGACTGCTGGAACAGGGATGACCACTACCAGCCTCAGGGAATGCTGGATGTCATAATCTTTTAGCTGGGAATATTGTTGCACTTGATAAAATACAGAATGAGGGGACAGTAGATAATGGGATATACAACTATTGTGTGCAAAAGAAAAAATGCATTGGACCAGTTAAAAAGGCCGAGAAGATTTTATTCAAAACTGTTGTAATAGGAGAAATACAGACTATTACAATAAGAAAAAGGGACTGACCTCAACTCTGCTGATGCAAAAGATAAAAGGATTTTAAATACTAGGGTGAGCAACAAAAAGTACTGCAGAATGTTAGGGGAGAGGTTAGTCAATGTGATTAGGCCATCTGCATTTGCTGATTGTCACTTTTGGAAGTTAGGCTCTGACCCTCCTACAGAGACTGGGAGATAAGAGTGCTACCTCTATTGATGACTACTTTCAAAGGATGACTTCCAGGTCCTTGAGAAAGGTGTTCTTGGGTGGTAAAAGATTTATATCTTAAATTATTTCTCTAAATAATTTACAACTACAATTTTTAAAACATAAATGTTCTAAGAAAAGAAGGTGGTCAAGGTCCTATAATCAGGAAAAAATTTATCTAAGATTTAGTCAACCTGAGGGGAAATCTTATGGCCATCTTGGTCTTGTCTGTATCATGAAATTTATTTATTTTGAGGAAATCTTATTTATAACACTAATATCTTAAAAATATTTTCTTCATAGGTAAGATAAGCTCCATCCCAAATTACTTTCTGAAGTGTCCAAAAGCCTTAGATCATAGAATCTGTGTAGATGGGCTGTACCCCACATAGGGGTTGGGGAAAACCAAAAATGTAGCCCACTTCAGCAGAACCACCACAGGCTGGGCTGTTCTGAACAAAGTCTCTGGGATTTTGTGCCTCTAGAGTCAGGCCTCAGACTTTCAGTTTTCTAGAGCAACTAGAAGTCACTCACACTGTGTGTGCAAAGCCTCCTCACTGGAGGTATGGAAGAACAGGCTGCCAAGTACTCCTGTGTCTGTTACTCTCCATCAAGATTAAGCAATTCAGGTGGCTGCCTGATTTGAGTCTGTTTTCTTTTTCTCTAAAGGTGACAAGCTCTAATTTTATTTTATTCTTTGTAAGCTTAAAATTGAATCGTCCTGCATGGGCTGTGTGGGAGACACAGTGTGTGCCTTTGCATTCAAGTTGAGAAGAACATAAATGTCTTCTTAATGAGCTTCAGACATGTTTAAAGGCATAAGAAAGGGAATAGACCCGGCAAGTTAGTGAGCCCATCTCCCTTCCTTTGCATTGATTGAAACCACCTTGCTCAAGCATGCCTTTTGGAATTTTGAGCAAACTAATTTTCTATGTCCCCAGGAGCTGAGAGTTGTCACAATTCCATTCCAGAATGCTTTTCTTTAGCATGGCAGACCTCATTGTCAAAATATCTCCCTGTATCAGTTTCCATCTCATTTTTTCTTGGCTAGCCAGGCCAATGCATGAGATCAGACCCTACCACACAGCTGAGGTGAAAAACTAAACTCAATCAATAGCTGTGTTTACATTAAGATTTTACTTTGTGAAGTTACATTTCAAGAGATGTGATTTGGTATCTCTGAACCAATTACATTTATTAATATTTTTACTTTTTTATGTGTCTACTCTTACTCACATATTGAATATTTCAATTACTTTCTTTTACCCCCTATACTATTTTCCATATTTAAAACCCTAAACAACCTCAAGTCAGTTCAATGTTAATTTAATTCACATATATAATAGATACTATTAGGTGCTATGAAGTTCCTGCTTTCAAAGAGTTGATGATAAAAGAACATTCTTGGTTAATTTAATAAAGCACAAAAAGACACAATAAATTAGGGGATAATTTTTTAACCAAAAGACAGAGTGGTAGAATGAGAACACTCAAATATCAATACTGAAATAGTCAAACTTCTGAGTGGCTAAGTCAGGGGGAGAGAATGTTTAGTGAGATTGCAAAGAAAGTAAGATGGTGGCTATATTTTCATCCAGTAGGGGAACATGTCTTTTGCTCAGAAAATTGTTTTTATGCCAGAAGCACCTGAATATAAAATAAAATTTTCTTTGCTATGACATGACAGTACATACTATTGAGGAGAGAGAGAGAGAGAGAGAGAGAGAGAGACAGACCGAGAGACAGAAAGAGAAGTGAACACTGTGCTATGACAACATACAAACAGAAAGAAGAATCATTCCTAGGGACATAAATTAAGGACAGAGTTGGCATTTTAGAAATTACTGAATAAAACAATCTCTCCTTTCAAGTGCTATTGCTAGACACTGCATTTATAGTGTCCATTGAGCAAGTGCATAAGGAGAATCGATTTTTCTGTTATTAGTAAGATAGGATCTGAAATACTAAGAAGCAAATATTCCTGACCAGAACAACATGGAACATACAGAAAAGAGGCAGCAAAAACTGAGAAAAGACAACATTGAACTAAAAGGGAGAAAATCTGTAGCTTTTTGTATCAAAGCCTTTTTATGCTTTATTTCCAATTTGAGGATTTAGCAATCAATTTCATTAATAGTACAGTAAACTATGTGCTGTTTTATGTATAATTGTTTAACTGAAAGGTACAGTTTTCATTACATTTAATGTTATTCCTTTATCCACTTTTAAAATTAATTTTGTCATTCATTCACTTGTTCACATATCCATTTACTCATTGAATAAATAACATATAATCTGAGTCTAGTCATTCTCTACCTATCATGGAATTGTTTTCACAAGAACACTAAGTTTTTGCTTTTTTAAAATATTTTTTCTTTATATATCTGCACATGGCTGACTCACTTGATTATTCTAGTGAACACTGTACTACTCAAAAGTTAACAAACCCAAAAGATAGCAGCCCTTACAGAATTCTGACTTAACAAATGGTTCCTACAAGACACACTGGTAAGGCAACAGTAAACATAGACTTTGAGTATTTTTATTTTTTTAATGATAGGTAACATGACAATAATAACTGGTTCTGTAAATCAGTAACTAGACACTACCATTTTTAAAATGATCAGCCACCGTGAAACATAAAGCTTTCATTGTAAGAAGTTAAATTTAATGTATTATTATTCCTTCAACCTAAAAGAGATAATGAGAAATATGTAAGAGGCATAGACCTGAAAAGCACTTACCTGAATAAAAATGACGGTGTAGATTTTATCTGTGGATAGAGGAATGTGCATGTTCACTCTGATAGATGTGAAAACACTGGACAACTTGTTAATTGTTTTAGTCACTCTATCTTAACAGTTTTAATACAGAGTTTCTTGGCATATTTTATTAGGCAGAATTGTAATAAGTAACTTCTCAGTATGGAATAAAACTCACATCCTCACAATGTGCTGGAAATGAATCAACTCAGTTAATTTAGTTAATTTTTAAATTTGACGGGGAGCAGGTTATTTAATTAATGGAGTCTTTCACTTTCCCATTATATTTTGATTCAGTACTGTTGGCTGCTGGAACAGAGAGCAGCTCAAATTGCGCTGGAAAAGGGAGAATTTGTCACAGATATATCCAGGGAGCTATCATAAGCCCTGTAACTCTGGCTCGCATAGCTGACTGATTTCCTCTTCCCATATTTCCAGCTCTAATAATCCCAGAGAAGAAATTTAATTGCTCTAGCTCAATTTTTCCCACCAGGCCATAAGTAAGCCCATGGATTGGTTGACCTTGTGTAAACTACCTAATCCACTCAGGCTGGGGAATGGAGGAGAGAGGGGAGAAAGTCAGTCTCAGGACAGAGTGTTGGTCATTTCAGAGGGCTTATGGGCAGGGCAGTCTGCCTTGGAATAGGCCTTATGAGCCTTGAACAGCATAATCCTCAGCAGCATCTAGTTAAAATGGCAACAATTGGAAAATTTATAATCTTTGTATGTGTCAAAAGAGATTCCAATGTCTCATTAGTTTTTTCTATATTTTATAACATACTTATCATTTTTATAATTATAAAATTAAAACATCTTTATTAATGTCAATTTGGAAAAACAGAAAAAGGAAACTCTTGGAATTTTTATTGGGACTTAATAAAGAAGTTTAATCCAAGAAAAGAAGGAGATGATGTCAGAGTAATGGTGTGAGAGATACTCCTGATTTCACCCCTTGAAATTTCAACAAATTGAACAACTATAATGCAGCAAAGGAATCCCAGTTAGGCTCACAGGCATGTCTGAAAGATCCACACACTAAATGGACTAAAGGTGGGAGGGGTAAAAAGAAGGGTGGAAGATAAAATGCAGTAACAGTGGGCTTTGAAGATGAGAGGAGACAAACTCAGATTGACCTTTTTTTCTCTACTGGACTACAAGAAGGAGGGAAGCTCAGGCTCTCTGGATTTTGTCTGAGGGGTATGAAGAGGGAAACTCAGAGTGACTGGGTCTCCTTAGGCTGGGAAGAGGGTGAGAAAGAGGGGCAGAGGAGTAGATAAACCAAATCAGCTAGAGTATGGGGTCATGGCCAGTGTTTCTGCAGTCTTCCTGCAGCCCACACTTGGCAGAGACAAAGAAAGCTAATGTGCAGACCCCAGCCTCCCATATCTCACCTCCCTGATCTCTCAGTAGGGAGAGTGGCACAAACAAAGCCCACAGCCGGCTCTCCAGAGCCACTCTCACCCCTGAAGAACAAAGGTGCTCCATGTCTGGTCCACAAGTCAGTTGAGATGTGGGAAGGAGCACCTGGAAAACAGATTGCCATTTCTAGATCCATAAAGCAAGAAAACTGAAGCGGTAAAGCTGAAGTCATAAAGCCCTCAAAATATATCCCATGCGTCAATGCAACTATTGCCCTGCCTATATCATTGCAACAGCAACATCTCAGCAGATAGCCCAGGAACTTCACAGACCTAAAAGTTGTAATACAGTGCAACTACAGGAAGAAATCTCTCCAAACCTAAATTAACATTTTTTTCTTTCCTACTTCTTTCCTTTTATCTTATTTTATCTGAGTGTTTTGTTTTTTATTTGTTTGTTTTGATCTTTCTTCCTGTGGCTTTTCTTCTCTGTCATAAATTTTTTAAATTTTTATATATTTTATAGTATGCTTAAAAAATTTTCAATTTTTTTAGTTGCTTTTTTGTTAAGGTACTTAACAATATCACTCTCAATTGCAATCAAGAAAAAAGAAATCAAATACCATGGCTACACAACACCGAGATGTATTTCAAATGAAAACAAAATATCTCCAGAAAAAAATCTCAATTGAATGAAAGCCTTGAAATTAAATGATAGAGAATTAAAAATTGAAGTTCTGAAAATACTCAGTGAGATGTGAGAACACACCAATGGGCAACTTAATGAGCTCAGAAAACAAATTAATGAACAAAATGAATACCTCACCAAGGAGAATAAACTTTAAAAACAGAGATGGAAAAACTCAATACATGAATTGAAGACTAAGGTAGCAAGTTTAGCCAATAGCACAAGCCAGAAAGAGGTAAGAATTGGTGACATCAAAGACAGGTAACTAGAAATGTTTTAAAGAGAAGAGAGACTCACAAATTAAGAAAACTGAGAGCTCTACAAGAATTATCTAATTCCATCAGAAAGAGCAACATAAGAATAATGAGTATATCAGAAGAAGAACAAAGGGAGAAGGGAATGAAGAGTCTATTCAAAAAATAATTGATGAAAATTTCCTAAACCTATGGAAAGAATTAGAGCTTTGACTCTAACACATTAAAATATACATATTGATGAAGTGAGATTCATTCCATAAGCACAAGTATTGTTCAACATATAGAAATTAATCAAAGTAATATACCATATCAACAAAACAAAAAACAAAAATTATATGATCCTATCAATAGATGCAGAAAAGGCATTTGATAAGATACAACACCATTTTTCGTTTAAAACACTCAATAAAATAGGAATAGAACAAAAGTACCACAACATATTAAAGGACATATATGACACACTATTAGATAATATTACACTAAATGGTAAAAAATTGAAGGCTTTTTTTTCTAAAATCAGGAAAAACAAAGGCTACCACTCTCTCCACTTTTATTCACCATAGTTTTGGAAGTTTTAGCCAGAGTGATAAGGCAAGAGAAAAAAATAAATGGCATTCACATTAGGAAAAAAGAAGTAAAGGTCTCACTTTTTGCAGAAGACATGATCCTGTATATAGAAAACCCCAAAGACTTCACCAAAAAACTATTAGAAACAATAAACCAATACAGTAAAGTGATAAGATACAAAATCAATATACATAAGTCCACTGCTTTCCTATATGCCAATCATGAAACATTAGAAAATAAACTAAAAAGAATACCTTTTATAATTGCAACAAAACAATAAAGTACCTAGAAATAAACTTAACAAAAGATGTGAAGGACCTATATTCTGAAAGCTATAAAGCATTATTAAAAGAAATTGAAAAAACACAATGAAACAAAAATATTCCATGTTCAAGGACTGGAAGAATCAACATAGTTAAAATGGCCACATTACCCAAAGTAATATACAGATTTAATGCAATCCCTATTAAAATCCTAATGTCATTATTCAAAAAAATAAAACAAAAATTTACTAGGTTTATATGGAACCATAAAAACCCTGAATAGCCAAAGCAATTATGAGGAAAACAAAATAAAGGTAGAGGTATCACACTACCTGACTTCAGATTATACTATAGAGCCATGGTCATTGAAACAGCATGGTATTGGCAGAAAAACAGACACAGAGACCAATGAAACATAACTGAGAGTCCAAAAATAAAATCATATATACATGAACAAATCATCTTTGACAAAGAATCCAAAATCACACATTGGAGAAAAGAAAGCCTCTTCAATAAATGATGTTGAGAAAAATGGAAAAACACATGCAAAAGTATGTAAGTTGATTAAAGTTTGTCCCCCCTGCAAAAAAATTAATCCAAAATAGATCAAAGACCTAAATATAAAATCTGAAACAATAAATTACATAGAAGAAAACATAGGTACTAAGCTCATGGACCTTGGCTATAGAGAACAATTTATGAATTTGATCCAAAGGCAAGGGAAGTAAAGGCAAAAATAAATTAATGGGACTATATCAATCTAAAAAGCTTCTTCACAGCAAAAGAAACTGACAACAAAACAAATAGAGAGTCAAGTAAATGGGTGATGATATTTGTAAACAATAGCTGCAATAAAGGGTTAATATCCAAAATATATAAAGAGCTCACAATGCTATGCAACAAACAAGCAAACAATCCAATTAAAAAATGGGGAGAGGGCCTAAACAGACACTTCTCCCAAGGTATATGAAAAGATGCTCATATTCTCTAGCTATTCAAGAAAATGTCCATCAAAACTACAATAAGATACCACCTCACACCTGTTAGATTGGCTATTATTAATAAGACAGGTAATAACAGATGTTGGAGAGGCTGTGGAGGAAAAGAAAGCCTCATTTACTGCTGATGGGAATGCAATTTAGTACAACCATTATGGAAGAAAGTATGGTGGTTCCTCAACAAATTAAGATTAAAACCATCATATGACCCAACAATCCCTCTACTGGGTATCTACCCCCAAAACTCAAAAACTTTGGTATGTAAAGACACATGCATTCCACTGTTCATCGCGTTAGTATCTACAGTGGCCAAGACATGGAAAAACCAAAGTGTCCCTTAATAGAGGATTAGATAAAAAAGATGTGGTACATATATACTATGGAATACTACTCAAACATAAGAAACAGTGACATAGTGACATTTACAACAACATGGATGGACCTTGAGAACATTATACTGAATAAAATAAGTCAATCAGACAAAGCTGAGAACTGTATGATTTCACACATTAGGTGGGATATAAAACTGAGACTTATAGATAAAAGTGAAGTTGTTACTGGAGGTAGGGGATCTGGGGGAGAGGGAAGGGGACTTAAGTAAATGGGGAGAGGGGAGTTGGTAGGGGGAAGGGTATAAAGAGTGAGAAATAAGGGGAGAGAAAATGACTTGACTTTGGATGATGGGTCTAGAACATAATCAATAATTCAAATGGTATAGAAATGTTCACCTGAAACTTATGTAATCTTTTTGATTAATACCACCCTGTTAATTTTCTAAGTTAAATTTAAAAATTAAAAAATATTAATCTGTTTATATTTCTTACCACAAGTTTTAGGTTTTATTTTATACTTTTTAGTTGTTTTGTGCTTCCTTTAAGATTTTTTTTTTTGCTATGAGGAATATTTGTCTTTGCAACTCTCAGTAATTTAAAAAGCTTTTATCTTATTTGTATTCAATGTAATTAATGTCTATATAATAATTACAATATAGTTAAATCAGTTCCTTTTTTTATCTTTTAGTATTCTTTTATTTCCCTCTTTCTCTCCTCTTCATCCAGATTTTTGTTTTTACATCATCACTATATAAAGACATTTAAAAAATACATTTATGACACTGCTATCTATAATTATTTAGGTGCAATTTTATATTTAAATGGCTTCATTACTGGTCATAATTTTTTAATGCCGCCATAACTCACAAATCTTTAAGTTTTTAACTTTTATTTTTGAAGTCTTTATTTTTGGAATAAAGACATGGGTGTTATACAGTCTGCATTCTTTATGATTGAGAATGCCTTTCTATTTCCTTGGGAACTTCCAGATTCTTTAGGTCAGGTCTTTGCTCCCACACAACTCTGAAGATCTTTTCTCAGTGAAAACTTTTGGTGCTTCACAATGTAGGTGAAAAACCTAAAATGGCTTGATTTTATTGTTGTTGTTACTTTTTCTTTCTGCTCTTATGTAATTAAAAATAAATCTTTAAATGAAAATAAATGACCCTGAAACATTGGTTTTGGTATCTATTATGGCCTGATGTGTGTTTTCCCTTCCCCAAAGTCATATGTTAAAACCATAACTCCTGTCTGATCAGATGGTGGTGCAGTGGATGGAGCGTTGGACTGGGATGCGGAAGACCCAGGTTTGAGACCCCGAGCTCGCCAGCTTGAGTGTGGGCCCATCGGCTTGAGCAAAAGCTCGTCAGCTTGGACCCAAGGTTGCTGGCTCCAGCAAGGGGTTGCTCAGTCTGCTGCAGGCCCATGGTCAAGGCACATGTGAGAAAGCAATCAATGAACAACTAGGGTGTTGTGATGGCAATGAAAAACTGATAATTGATGCTTCTCACCTCTCTCCGTTCCTGTATGTCTGTCCCTATCTATCCCTCTCTCTGACTCTCTCTCTGTCCCTGTAAAAAAAAAAACCCCAAAACAATAAAACCCCCATAACTCCTAGTACCTCAGAATGTAATTATATTTGGAGATAGGCCCTTTACAGATGGTATTAAATTCAAATGAGGCTGCTAAGATGGGCCTTATTTCATTGTGACCAGTGTCTTTATAAAAAGAGGGCATTTGGACACACAAAGAGACACTGGGTATTGTGCACACACAGAGGAAAAGCTGTAGGAAGACACAGCAAGAAAGAGGGCAACCTGCAAGCTGAGGAGGCAGGCCTCAAAAGAAAGCAAACCTGCTGATACCTTGATCTTGGACTTCTAGCTCCCAGAACTATGAGAAACAGAATTCTTTTGATTAAGTCATCTAGTCTGTGATAATTTGTCTTGCCAGCCCTAGTAAACTAGTACGGTATCTTTCAACAAAATCATTCCTGACATTTGGTAAACCCTTTTATGTGAATACTTGGTCTTTTCTTCAGTTTCTTCTCTATACTCCCCTTCTGGAGTTCTTACTATAACATATCAGGTCCCTAGGATCTGCCTTCCTTGCTTCTTATCTTTTTGACTGGTTAATCTCTCTCTCTTTTTTACTTCTACTTTTTTGAAATAGTGGGTCGTAGTTTACATGCCTCCATTGTAGTATTTTTTATTTTTATTTTTTGCCTCATGCCTTATTGTATTCTGGAACATAAAGCTCTTTAAATTACAGTTGAGATACATTATATTAGTTTCATGTGTACAACATAGTTAGATTTCAGTTATATAACTTACAAAGTGATCAACACAAAAAGTCCACTACCCATCTGTCACTGTGCAAAGTTATTGTGATATTATTGACTTCATTCCTTATGTGCTACTTTATATCTCTGTGACTTATGTTACAACTATAAGTTTGTACCTCTTAATCCCCTTCACCTTTTTGCCCGTACCCCAATAGCTCAACCCTCTAGAAACTACCAATTTTTCTGTATCTATGAGTCTTTTTGTTCATTTGTTTTATTTTTTTAGATTCCACACAGAGGTGGATTTAACAGTAGGTGCACCAGGAGTGTGTTCTGGGCCCTGACTTCTGAAGGGCCCCACAAAACCCCAACTTTACACTGTTTCTAATGATACCACGTTTGGTTTTATATGTGCAACTTTAACATTAATAGTACATAATATTTATTTATTTAAAAATATAGTTAACATGTATTTTTATTTTTTCTGTCTCCCCCCCTTTTTTTAAGGGGCCCAATGTTTTCTTCTGCACCTGGGGCCTCAACTGACCTTAGTCCAGCCCTGACTCCACACATAAGTAAAATGGTAGTGTTTGTCTTTCTGGGACCTATTGACTTACCACAGCACCCTCCCAGTCTATCTGCATTATCACAAATGGCAAGATTTAATTTTGTTTCATGGTTGAATAATGTTCTGGTGTTTGTATGTATGTGTTTCCACTGCTTTATTCATCGATTGATAAACACCTAGGTTGCTTTTATATCTTGGCCATTGTAAATAATGTGGCAGGGAATATAGGGTTGAATATATATTTTCAAAGTAGTGTTTTGTTTTCTTTAGATAAATGCCCAGAAGTATAATTGCTGGGTCTTTCTTTGTCTCTTTTCATTGCCTTCGTTTTAAAGTCTAATTTTCTCTAAGTATTGCTATCCCAGCTTCTTTTTTTGTTGTTCGTTTTCATTTTCATCAAATATATTTTCCATTTCTTTACTTTCCATCTATATATCTTTTAATCTGGAGTCTCACATAGGCAGTATATGTGCATATATGAAGGTCTTGTTTTTTATCCATTCAGTTACCCTATGTTTTTTCAGTGGAGCACTTAGTCAATTTACATTTAAGTAATTATTGATAGATATATGCTTATTGCCATTTTAATTGTTCTCATACAAGATTTATAAGTGGTTGGTCTACTAACTCTACTATGTTTGCCTTTACTAATAAGATTTGTTTTTCTTTCATATATTTTCTTATTTCTAGTTTTGGCCTTTCCTTTTCCACTTAAAGAATTTCCTTTAACATTTCTTGTAATGCTGGTTTACTGGTGATGAACTCCTTTAGCTTTTGCTTGTCTGGGAAAATCTTGATCTCTCCTTAAATTTTAAATTATGAACTTGTTGGGTAAAGTATTCTTGGTGGTAGGTATTTTTCTTTTATCATGTTGAATATATTGTGCCACTCTCTTCTGGCCTGCCAAGTTTCTCTCTTTTTTCCTTAGGTGAGAATAGGGTAGGCAGAGCAACAGACTCCCACATGTGCATTGACCAGGATCCACCTGGAGAGCCCCCTACCCAGCAGTGCTCTGCTCATTTGGGGCCGTTGCTCCATTGCTCAGCAACTGAGCTATTTTAGTGCCTGAGGCAAGGCCATGGAGCCATCCTTAGTGCCCAGAGCCAACTTGCTCCAACTGAGCCATGGCTGCAGGAATGGAAGAAACAGAGAGAGAGAGAGAGAGAGAGAGAGAGAGAGAGAGAGAGAGAGAATGGAGGAGGGAGGTTTGGAGAAGCAGATGTGTGCCCTGATGCAGAATCAAACCCAGGACATACATACACTGGGCTGAGCCAACCAGCTGGGACCACCAAGTTTCTGTTGAAAAGTCAGCTGATAGTCCTATAGGTATTACCTTGTAGGTAACTACAGGGGTTCTTGGGTTATGACAGTCTTGACATATGATGTTTTGAGTTTATGACATTCACTGCCATAAGAACTATAAAAATGAAGATGTGTTTCAGCTTATGCTGTTAGCGTTGTACTTATGGATTATGTTGTACTTACTGGCTAGCCCAGAACAATTCATGAAGAAGGTAGAGAAGTCTACAACAGATTCTATACCCTCTATAGCAGCTGCTTCTCAAGATAAAACACCTGTAGTACAGGTAGAATCATCTCCAGTGTCTCCTGCATGTTCTTTAGACTATCCTGATTCACCTGACCCAGTATCTCCCGCACCTTCCGAAAATTCTCCCACCTCTCCAGCTTCTGCTTCCCAATAGGTCACTCTCTCCTACCTTGCAATGTCCCTTCCAGGGTGCAAGCCAACCACGGGAATAAAGGTAAGGCATTTTATTACACTAATTTTTGTCATTGTTTCTGATACTACAGTATAGTGTACAGTACAGTATATTTATGTCCTTTTCCTTTTCCTGTGGCTTAGTTGTGTTTTTATGTTCTAGATTGTGATTTTACAACTGTGTTAGAATAAGTAAGTGATTTTGGCTAAGGTGTGTTTTGACTTACACCAAAATTCAGATTATGTCACTGTCATAGAAATGGAACTGTGTCTAACCC
This sequence comes from Rhynchonycteris naso, assembly GCA_037038555.1. NCBI lineage: Eukaryota > Metazoa > Chordata > Mammalia > Chiroptera > Emballonuridae > Rhynchonycteris > Rhynchonycteris naso. The sequence continues at coordinate 154,308,969 of CM072996.1, read as the reverse complement.
AAGGACCCTCTGTAATTGTTTTTCTCTTGCTAATTTTAAGATTCTCCCTTTATATTTAACTTTTAACAATTTAATTATAATGTGTCATGGTGTGGGTCTCTTTTGATTCATCTTATTTGGGACTCTTTCTGCTTCCTGGACTTGGATATTTATTTCTTTCACCAGGTTAGGTAAGTTTTCAGCCATTATTTCTTCAAATAGGTTTTCTGTTCCCCTCTCTCTCTCTTCTCCTTCTGAGACCCCTATTATTTGAACATTAGTACACTTGATGTTGTCCCAAAGGGACCTTATGTTATCCTCAATCTTTTTAATTATGTTTTCTTCTTGATCTTCCAATTGGGTGTTTTCCACTATCCTGTCTTCCTGATTGCTGATCTATTTTTTTGTGTATGATGTGATGGTGATTTCCTTCAGTGTATTTTTAATATCAGTTGTTAAATTCTCCAGGTCTGATCGATCATTTGTTATCATTTTTATCTCTTTGAAGTTATCATTGAATTTATCCATATGTTTGTGGAGTTCAATAAGTATCTTTATGACTATTGCTTTGAACTCTTCATCTAGTAGACAGTTTACTGCAGTTTTGTTTAGTTATTTTTCTGGAGTTTTGTCCTGTTTTATTTTTTCTTTGGGACATATTCTTTTTTTTTTTTCATTTTACCTGTTTGTTTCTGTGAATTAGGTAGATAGGTAAAACTCCTGGTCTTGAAAAATTGGCCTTATTTAGAAAGTGTCCTGTGGGTTTCAGTGAAAGCCCCCTTGTCACCAGAATGAGGTGTTGCCTGGGTGGACTAGTGTAACCTCCTTTTGTGTTTGGGCCACAATTTCTATGAACACACTGGCAGGTAAGGCCTGAATACAACTGTTGCAGGCTCCCTGGTATGCAGGGCAGGCTTTTGATGTGGCTGGCTATGAGGCTCAGCCACACTGTTGGAGACACCCTGGTGTATGCTGGTGCTGACTAAAGCTATCTTTTGTGTATGGCAAAATTAGAGTCACTTTGGAGAGGTGGTAACTTGACTGGGTCCTCAGGGAAATGCCAAGGTGGAGTGAACAGTGTTAACAAGGTAAACAGAGCATGTCAGAAATGGTGCTTGCCAGTGTCAGACCAGCTAGATTATAGAAAGAAGTGAGGGGGCATAGAACACACCAGCACCTCTCAAGAAAATGTTCTAACAAACCTCTTCTGCAACAGAGACTGTAAAATTAGTCAGTGTATCACCTTCATGTATGACCTAGGTGCTTTTCAAACTGCTGCCTCTGTCCTAAGACTCAGAAAAAAAAATTCAGCCTGGGTTTCCTACATCCCTTTGGCTCTCCCAGACATAAACCCCACTGGTTTTCAAAGCCAGATGTTATGGACATTCTTCTTCCTGGTGCAGCTTTCCAGACTAAGGTTCAGTTCCCTCTCTTCAGGGATGACCTCTGAGGTTGTGATATCCCTTCCACGTGTGAGACTGCATGGGGAGTATGTGGGGTGGTAGGACCTGACTTGACTTAGTCTTTACTCTTCCTACCTACTTCTTTATATCTGTAGTTGTATAAAATTGGTTCTACTAGTAGTCATGTTGTTCTCAGAGATAGATCTTCTATATGTAGTTGTAATTTTAGTGTCAGTGAGAGGAGGTGATCTCAGGATTTTCCCACTTTGCCATTTTAAACTTGAAGCCAGGAGCCTTGTTCTTGAAGGTCAATTTAGCTTCTCCATAAAGTGTCACTCCCCGAGTTAGGTGCAAGGCCCCTGCAGAAATATGTCTTGGGATAGGATTGCCAAATCACTGCCCCCTGTTGTATTTAATTTGGGCTTTATAGTATTTATTTTATAAGGTCTCTTATTATTTCAGAACCTCCCTTCTAATGGCTGTCTGTCCTAGTTTCTTGAATGCAATGTTTCTTTGATTATCGTTAAAAATACAAATTATAAATTTGTTACATTTTCTTTTAGTGTTCTTAGTTCATTGAAGGACATTGCTCTGTTTTCTTAGCTTGATGCTCTACTGTTGGACTTTCGTGTTGTACATTTGTGTGTTCTTGTGGGAGGTGGTCTATTCTTGTCAGATCTAGAGTTCTTGTGGATGCCTGTCTTCTTACATTCTGGGTCACCAGTTTCTTCTCATACAAGAAGTTGTGGATTAAGTTGGCACTTGCTCCAATCTGGTCTTATCTACATAATATCTAGCAGAAATTCCTCATTTTTTCTGTCATGCAGAGATTGCTGCTCTCTAGTTTCTAACAACTATACAGTATTTCCCCTAGTTTGGTATTCTGTTGGTTATTTTGATAGAATTTGGTGAGAGGGAAATTAATGGAATGTTTTCCTTGTTAAGAAGACAAAAGTAGTTGTATGTTTGCTCAAGATTGAAGTGGCAGTGGTGAGAGCCAGGATTTTGTTATCCATAGTTAGCTACTTCAAAATTTGTTTCAAAATATTCCATGGAAATGATCTGTTTATATCTAGCTCCCTACCACCAGACTATTCTTAGATTTTTCTGTAGTGTAGAAGATGCTTAAAAATATTTGTTGAATTTTTACTTAAGTCCTCTACATGTCCTAAACTCAGTCTCTAGGACTACAATGACTGATGCCCTTCAAAAGCTTGATACTCATGGAAAAGAATCCTGAGTCATGTTTTTTGCTTGAGATTTTAGAAAGTTCTTGAATACATGCTTTAGTGTCTTTCTTAGGATCAAAATGAGCTGACAAGTTTTTACTATCTCTGATAGTCTTGCTGAATTTTAATAGCTGGACATGATCTGTGCCTCTTTTTATTTTTTGGAAACTTTATTTTTGTTCTGAGAAATGTAAATTATTGTTTGATACTCCAACTACTCTGGCATATGCTTTGATAGGCTTTCCTCTTTTGGAAACTTTGATCTTTTAAAGGTATTTCCTTACCCCTCACATTGTATCTCTGCAACCACACTAATTTATTCTGCTTTATATTGAGTACTCATACATCTGCTCTCCTCCAATAGACTGACAACTCAGAAGACAGGAACTATGTATTATTACTTACTTCTGTATCACTCTACTATTGTCTAGCACAGTATTCTAAATTTAATTATCTAAATATTTTCTCAATCAACTAAAATAACTTGTTAAATTGCTTCTTTTCCTTCTTACTTTCTTCAATGTATAGTGGACACTTGCTTGTTATCTGCCAACCATCCTTTTTTTCTTTTTCTTTTGGTATCTACCCTTTCTTTTGTGGACGTGTGTGCATATATAGGAAGGTCATCCTTTCATGGGCTTTTGAAGTGGATTTTCATAGACTTAGGTTAAACAACTGAGCCATGGCTCAGTTGGAGCTATAGTATTGGGTTGAAGAATTAATGTGAGACCCAGCATGGACCAATTACAATAAATCTCAGGTCTTGTTTTTGGAAAGCTGAGTTAGAGATGCCCCTTTTTTCATGTTGGATGTGGAAAAAATAGCATAGAGCCCTGAGATTTGGGGTAGCCATTTTGCATCCATGAGGGAGATTTTGGATGTGGTAGATATTATAGAAGGCAGAGTATAGAGATAGAGATTGGGTTTCCTTGTGGACATTTTTGTGTTACTGATTCAGACCAAACCTTGAGCCCAAATTACTCCTGAACTTTCCAAGGATGAGAACCAATATATGTATATATTTTATTATTTTAGCTGGTATGTGCTGGGTTTCTTTTATTTGCAACCAAAATTTTTATAACTACTTCACTGTATTTTTAGCCTATTTAATCATAACATTTGGCAGCCTGCTTCACATTCTTTTCTTTGCCTAATTCTGTACTCTATTTTAGTTTCTCTCTTCTTTTTTTCTTAGGTTTTCAGTTTATATTTGTTAGTAAGAATCAATTTTTTTATACCCACACAGAATCCCAAAGTGATCAGAGATCAGTTAATTTACTTCCTTATTTTTAGATAACAACTAAATACTATTTAGGCAAAATGATATACCCAGGAACATTATCATTTTAGTATGTTATTCATGACTTAAGTCATCACTAGTAACATTAATTGTTAGGTTGTCTTGTAATGCATAGAGAGCTAAGTGCTGACTATTCACTTCTCATGAATGGAGGTGTTTTTTTCTAGATAGGTTTCTATATGTCTTTTTCAGTTATTTGTCATTGTTTTAAACTGCTGCTTTTGGGAGTACTTTGATCATTCTTGTTGCCTCTAATCTTATGTCTACTGTATGATAGGAAGTGGATGAGGTTCAGTAAGGTTAATTATGCTTTATAAGCTAATAACCTCAATATTACACACAATATTAAATCAAGAGTCATTTTATAGTTATTTTGTCATTTAAGATCTGAATTAATATCATTTAAGGCTGATATTTACTATGGTGATGGAATTTGGACTGAAAAATATTATTTAAGGGTCTATGGAGAGACTTCAAGTATAGACTGAGTGGAAGAGTCATATTTTTAAAAAATAGAATCTGAAAAGAGAGGAGAAGCAAGGTGGCAAGGGAGTAGACGGACGTAACAACTTCCAACTCCCAGAACCAAAGTGGATTATAACTCAATTTTAAGAACCATCATCTGGATAAACCAACTTTGAACTAAACTAAGTGGACTCTTCAACCAAAGAACACAGAAGAAGCCACATTGAGACTGGTAGAAATAATGAAAATGCGAAGAGGGCTGCCCAGCTCCCTGGAGCAAACGGCAGCCCGGAGAGACCCGTGTGGTGGGAGGAAAGTTTGGCGGAGAGGGAGGGACCTGGGTCCCAGGAACCAAGCCCCAGCCTGCAGTTCCAGAGCCTAGAAGAGGCGTATGGACAGTTTTGAGCTGTGAAACAAGTGAGGGAGCTCCCAGGCCTACAGTGTGGAGTATTAGGTCCCTTCCTACTCTGCTGAGGGTTGCTGAAGGGTTTGGGGCGGCAGGACGCAGAAATGCGGTTCTATCGGCGTGGGAAGAGGCCAAGCCAGTGTGAGCTCAGGCTAGCCCAGCAGGGTCGGATGGGACGCGCGAAAGCGGTCTGGAAGCTGCGGGCCCGCCTGTAATGTCACCTACGGGGACAAAGCAGGAGGCCAGGAATGGGCAGAAATCTTCTCTGTGACCCTGCGCAAGCCGGCCCTGACCACGGGGACCGGGCTAGTACCAGGGACGGGCGGGGGCTCACGGCTGAGCTCACGCTACCAGCCCTGGCCGGCCGAAGAAACTGCGGATTGCCATCCTACGTGCACGAACGGGCTCTGAACGCGGGGGCGGGGTAGAGTCCGGGACGAGGGGAAGTATGCAGCTGAGCGGAAGCCAGCAAACATGCCCGGCCCAATAAACCTGGGTTTGCGACCCTGCGCAGAAGGGCCCTGGCCTCGAGGGCGGGGCTAAAGCTCCATTTGGGCAAAGGCTCACAGCTGAGAGCACTTCAAAGGCCCCGCCCAACCCGCGAAACTGTGGCAAGCAGGCTCTGACTGAGGGTTCTGGGTAGAAGTCCGAAAACAGGCTGGGTCCAGAGCTGAGCAAAGGTGCTCACCTCTACCCTTGGAGCTGAGGCTTGTGGCTTGAGTGACAGCCCCTCCCACAGAGGAGAGGCAGAAATCACAGCAAAAGTCACAGTGGGCCAGCACTGGCAACGCCCATACCCAACCACCCTAGGCAGCGGCAGAGAGGGTGGGGGGCCTACAGACAGACCACACCTAGAGAACACAAAGGAAACAACACCTACTGGACTCCAGTGGCCACAACTTGCTTAAACACAGACAAAATGGGCAGGCAGAGGAATGCAAACCAAATGAATCAAGAGAAATCCCCAGAGAAGGACCTGAATGAACCAGATATAACCAAATTACCAGAAGCAGAATTTAGAATAATGATAGTTAGGATGTTCAAAGAAATTAGGCCAACAATGAATAGTCATTATGAACACCTAAATAAAGAGATAACAAGTATAAAAAACAAAATTGAAATAATAAAAAAAATCAGACAGAAAAGACAAATACAGTATCAGAACTGATGACCACAATGGAAGGAATTAAAAGCAGGATGAATCATGATGAGGACCGAATAAGCGAGTTAGAGGACACAATAAACAAAGGCACAGAAACAGAAAAGAAAAAGGAAAAGAGACTCAAAAAATGTGAGGAAACGCTAAGGGAGCTCTGTGAAAACCTGAAGAGAAACAACATTCGCATCATAGGGGTGCCTGAAGAAGAGGAGAGAGGACAGGAAATGGAAACTTTGTTCAATCAAATCATAGCAGAAAACTACCCTAAATTAAGGCTGGGAAACACTCCACACATTCAAGAAGCACACAGAACTCCATTAAAGAGAAACCCAAAAAGATCTTTACCAAGACACATCATAGTTAAAATACCAAAGCTAATAGATAAAGAAAAAATTTTAAAAGCTGCTAGGGAAAAAAGGCTATCACCTACAAAGGAGCCCCCATTAAGATGTCATCGGACTTTACAACAGAAACACTTGAGGCCAGAAGGGAATGGCAAGATATAATCAAAGTAATGCAGAACAAGAACCTACAACCAAGACTACTTTATCCAGCAAGGCTAACATTTAAAATTGAAGGAGAAATAAAGAGCTCCCCAGAAAAAAAAGCCTCAAGGAATTCATAAAAACCAAACCAATTCTGCAAGAGATACTAAGGGGCCTCTTGTGAACAGTTTAATGGGAAGAAAGAATAAAGCAAAAGAAGAATACAGCTTTAAAGAATAAAATGGCAATAAACAACTACATATCAATAATAACCTTAAATGTAAATGGATTAAATGATCCAATCAAAAGACATATGGTGGTTGCATGGATAAAGAAACAGGACCCATACATATGCTGTCTACAAGAGACACGCCTTAAAACAAAAGATGCACGTAGACTGAAGGTAAAAGGATGGAAAAAATATTTTATGCAAATGGAAATGAAAAAAAAGCTGGGGTAGCAATACTTATCTGACAAAATGGACTTTAAAACAAAGGCTGTAGTAAGAGATAAAGAAGGACACTACATAATGATAAAGGGAACAATTCAACAGGAAGATATATCTATTATAAATATCTACGCACCAAATATAGGAGCCCCGACATACATAAAGCAGATTTTGATGGATATAAAGGGTGAGATTAACAGCAATACTATTATAGTAGGGGATTTTAATACCCCTCTAACAACACTGGATAGATCCTCAAGAAAGAAAATTAATAAAGAAACAGCAGACTTAAAGGAGACACTAGATCAACTTGATTTAATAGATATCTTCAGAACTTTTCACCCTTAAACGTTAGAATATACATTCTTCTCAAGCACTCATGGTACGTTTTCTAGGATAGACCACATGTTAGGACACAAAAATGGTTTCAATAAATTTAAGAAGATTGAAATCATACCAAGCATTTTCTCTGATCACAATGCAATGAAACTAGAAATTAACCACAAAAGAAAAACTGAAAAATACTCAAACACTTGGAAACTAAATAGCATGTTATTAAATAATGAATGGATTAACAATGAAATCAAAGAAGAAATTAAAAAGTTTCTAAAAACAAATGATAACGAGCATACATCAACTCAAAATTTATGAAACACAGAAAAAGCAGTTCTGAGAGGGAAGTTTATTGCACAGGCATATCATAAGAAGCTAGAAAAAGCTCAAATAAGCAACATGACCCTGCATCTAAAAGACCTAGAAAAACAACAACAAATAAAACTCAAGACAAGTAGAAGGAAGGAAATAATAAAGATCAGAGCATAAATAAATGACATAGAGGCTAAGGAAACAATACAGAGGATCAATGAAACCAGAAGCTGGTTCTTTGAAAATGTAAACAAGATTGATGAACCTTTAACTAGACTCACCAAGAAAAAAAGAGAGAGGTCTCAAATAAATAAAATTAGAAAGGACGGTGGAGAAATAACAACTGACACAACAGAAATACAAAGCATTGTAAGAAAATACTATGAAGAACTCTATGCCTAAAAATTAGACAATCTTGGTGAAATGGACAAATTTCTTGAATCATATAACCTTCCAAAAATCAATCTGGAAGAATCAGAACACCTAAACAGACCAATTACAACAAATGAGATCGAAACAGTTATCAAAAAACTCCCAAAAAAGAAAAGTCCTGGGCCTGATGGCTTCAAAATTGAAATCTATCAAAAATTCAAAAAAAAACTAACTTCTATCCTCCTCTAGCTATTTCAAAAAATTCAAGAGGAAGGAAGACTTCCAAACTCTTTTTATGAGGTGAGCATAATTCTGATTCCAAAACCGGGAAAAGACAACACAAAGAAAGAAAATTAAAGGCCTATATCCCTGATGAATTTAGATGCTAAAATTCTCAACAAAATATAAGCCAACTGGATCCAGCAATATATGAAAAAAATCATACACCATAATCAAGTGGGATTCATTCTGGAGAGGCAAGGCTGGTTCAATATTTGCAAATCAATCAATGTGATTCATCATATAAACTAAAGGAAGGACAAAAATCACATGATAATTTCAATAGATGCAGAAAAGGCATTTGATAAAATCCATCACCCATTCATGCTCAAAACTCTCAGTAAAGTGGGAATACAGGAATCATTCCTTAACATGATAAAGGCCATCTATGATAAACCGACAGCAAACATCATACTAAATGGACAAAAATTAAAAGCAATCCCCTTAAGATCAGGAACCAGGCAGGGATGCCCCGTTTCACCACTCTTATTCAACATAGTTCTGGAAGTCCTAGCTACAGCAATAAGACCAGAAGAAGAAATAAAAGGCATCCAAATTTGAAAAGAAGAGGTAAAACTGTTACTATTTGCAGATGATATGATATTGTATATTGAAAACCCTAAAGTCTCAGTCAAAAAACTACTGGACCTTATAAATGAATTCAGCAAGGTGGCAGGATATAAAATTAACACTCAGAAATGAGAGGCATTTCTATATACCAACAATGAAAGTCAGCAAAAGAAATTAAGGAAACAATCCCCTTCACTATTGCAGCCAAAAAAATAAAGTACCTAGGAGTAAATTTAACCAAGGAGGTTAAGGACTTGTACTCGGAAAATTATAAAACATTGATAAAAGAAATCAAGGAAGATACAAACAAGTGGAAGCATAACCGTGCTCATGGCTAGGAAGAATAAACATCATTAAAATGTCTATATTACCCAAAGCAATTTATAAATTCAATGCAATACCAATTAAAATACCAATGACATACTTCAAAAATATAGAACACATATTTCAAAAATGTATATGGAACCAAAAATTAACACGAATAGCCTCAGCAATCTTAAAAAGAAAAAATAAAGCAGGAGGTATCACTCTTCCAGATATCAAGGTGTACTATAAGGCCATTATACTCAAGACAGACTGGTACTGGCATAAGAACAGGCACATAGATCAATGGAACAGAACAGAGGACCCAGAAATAAACCTACAGCTTTATGGACAACTGATATTTGACAAAGGAGGAAAGAACATACAATGGAGTAAAGACAGCCTCTTTAACAAATGGTGTTGGGAATATTGGACATCTACTTGCAAAAAAATGAAACTAGACCATCAACTTACACCATTCACAAAAACAAACTCAAAATGGATAAAAGACTTAAACGTAAGCCGTGAAACCATAAGCATCTTAGAAGAAAACATAGGCAGCAAGCTCTCTGACATCTGTAACAGCAATATATTTGCCAATTTATCTCCACGGGCAAATGAAAAAAAAGGCAAGATAAACAAATGGGACTATATCAAACTAAAAAGCTTTTGCACAGCTAAAGACAATAAGAACAGAATAAAAAGACAAACCACACAATGGGAGAAAATATTCGACAGCACATCTGATAAGGTGTTAATTACTAAAATTTATAAAGAACTTATAAAACTCAACACCAGGAAGACAAACAACCCAATCAAAAAATGGGCTAAAGAAATGAATAGAAATTTCTCCAAAGAGGACATACAGATGGCCAATAGACATATGAAAAAATGCTCAACATCACTAATCATTAGAGAAATGCAAATTAAAACCACAATGAGATATCACCTCACACCAGTCAGAATGGCACTCATCAGCAAAACAACACAGAATAAGTGCTGGCGAGGATTTGGAGAAAAGGGAACCCTTCTTCGCTGCTGGTGGGAATGCAGACTGGTGTAGCCACTGTGGAAAACAGTTTGGAGATTCCTCAGAAAATTAAAAATTGAACTGCCTTTTGACCCAGCTATCCCACTTATAGGAATATACCCTAAGAACACCATAGCACTGTTCGAAAAGAAGAAATGCCCCCCCCCCATGTTCGTGGCAGCATTGTTCACAATAGCGAAGATCTGGAACCAGCCCAAGTGTCCGTCAGAAGATGAGTGGATTAAAAAGGTTTGGTACATATATACTGTGGAATACTACTCAGCCATAAGAAATGATGACATCGGATCATTTATAACAAAATGGATGTACCTTGATAACATTATACGGAGTGAAATAAGTAAATCAGAAAAAAAGAAAAACTGAGAACAGCATGATTTCATACATAGGTGGGACATAAAAGTGCGAATATGAGACATGGACAAGAGAGTGGTGGTTATGGGGTGGGGGGAAGGGAGGGAAGAGTGGGATAGGGAGGATGGGAGGGACACAGGGAAAACCAGATAGAAGGCGACAGAGGACAATTTGTCTTTGGATGACGGGTATGCAACTCAATTGAATGATAAGATAACCTGGAGATGTTTTCATTGTACATATGTACCCTGATTTATTGGTGTCACCCCATTAGAATTAATAATAATAAAATATATATATAAAATATAGACTCTGAAAAGAAATAATATTAGACTTGAAACTCATTGGAAAACACCTTTTGAAGAGTTTTTTCTTTCTGGGATTTGAGCATAACATTTCTGAAAACAGAACACACTCATGAGTTTCTTAACTTTTCATTTAAAATTAAATAAGTACATTTTCATATGCAGATAATTTTTATTACTCAAAAAATGGAAAGAAACACATGGATTATACCAAAGAATGGATAGTTCCCAAATCATTTGTTTAGCAATGCCATCATCGATAAAAATTCTGCAAGAATGATTCTTGGTTAATTAAAATTTTTGCTTAAATGAGATTAAAAAACAGCTGTTTTTAATTTGAAAGTTTTAAAAATGCTTATTCATTTAGCAAGTAAAGTTTCATGGCTAACATTAAATCTTTATTTGAAGATTGAATATCTGACATTTTGGGTTCATTAACCTGAACATAACGGTCAACATAAAAAGAGAATTGTAGAGAATCTGGATGAGATTGGGCTGAATGTGCACAGATTCCAGAATGTGCTGCTTTATCAAGCTAAATTATTTCTATGAGCACTTTTGTGCTTAAAGTGATTGCTGAGTTGCACTCTGGGATCAGGAAGTGGAAAAAATTGGTGAGGGATCATTCAGTTGAGTTTTAGTTAATTGAAGTTTTATATTATCCATCTCTGTGATGCAGATGCAAACATCTCCCCTGCTCTTTCCTTACTTCTGATCCCAAGTGGTGGTCAACTCATCCCTTCATCCCTTACCTGGAGAGCTTGGGCTGGGGCAGCGGGAGGGAGGGAAGTTTACATGGTAGTAAGCATTTTATGTTTTTAATTATACATGGTATATTTTCCAGTTGAAATTCTCATTGAATCAGGAGCCCTGACAGAGCTTCTCCAGCACCAGAACAAGCAGGGCTATTAGGAAAGAGACTGTTCCTTTTTAGGCATTTTCAAGGCAAGTGTTTTGGACTAGATCTTATGTTTCAGCTCCCTAAAACAAAACTTTATGTAATAATATGGTGAAAGAGTCTAAGTAATTATTTATCTGTTATGTTCAAGTTAATGCTCATAAGGTTGAACTGTAACTCTTATTCACTTTCATCATATCTGGCTCCCAAGCATCTGTATTTGAAAAACACCTGACAAAATACTATCCTGCAGTCATATTACCTTACTGCACCCAGTGTAGACTGGATCTACACACTTTCTATCAGTTGCACATCACTGCAACTATTATCCCAGCTTCCTGGTCTTCGTATTACTAATGTTTTTTGAGAAAATTCATTGGTTCTGACAAGATTCATTTCTTCGATCTATATATGTTCACATGGCAATAAATCTAACTATGGGAAATGTTATCATTACATCACATTTAATTATACTGACAAGTAAATTTTTCTGAGGAGTCAGTTATGGAAGTGGAGAGATTGTTCATTTTCTGAAATGCATAAGAGTTATGGAAAGAGCACTAGATGGATGATCTTGATTCTTGTTACTACAGAAATCCATTAATTAAATGCCCTTTTACATGTGTTACTGTGCTAACCTCCTACAGAGAAAAATACTTAATATATATTTTTTGTTGTTGTTCTTTGTAGATATCCAAACTATGACATACTGATACAGATATAAATATTTACAAATTCAGGGGAAACTGCTATTAAATTACATATAACTAGAATACGATATTATATATAGTTTAAAAAATTATTATCGGATAGGTGAGAAATGATGGGGTAAGAAACAGAGCAGACAAAGTCACAAGGTATTTTAGAAGAAATAAAAAAAGCAGCCATTAGGATTCTGTCTCTGTTAGGAAAATTGGTAGGAAGCAACCAGGACTTTTCTGGGTAATGCAGAAGACTTATATTTTGGAACTTGATGAGAAAATGAAGTAAGGAATGTGAATGGAAACAGTACTTAGTACATTTTTTATGACTTATATTCTATTCAGCATTAGGTATTTATGTTGCTCTTCTACTAGCAATAAGGTCTGAATTAATTAGAACAACTGGAGAAATGTATTCATGTGTTCCAGTGACTCAATGATTTAGGTCTTTCTGGGATGTTGGAAAGCACAGGGGTTGGGAGTTATGAAGGACTCAGAAGTTCTTCTTAGAAAGAGATTGTTGGCTTTGGTTTGGAGCAAGTGAAGGGGCAGAAGAAGAGCAATATATATATATTTGTGGCAGAGACAGAGAGAGTCAGAGAGAGGGACAGATAGGAAAAGACAGACAGAAAGGAAGAGAGATGAGAAGCATCAATTCTTTGTTGCGGTTCCTTAGTTGTTCATTGATTGATTTCTCATATGTGCCTTGACCGGGGGGCTACAGCAGACCTGAGTGACCCCCTGCTTGATCCAGCGACCTTGGGCTCAAGCTGGTGAGCCTTTGCTCAAGCCAGATGAGCCCACACTCAAGCTGGCAACCTTGGGGTCTCAAACCTGGGTCGTCTGCATCCCAGTTCGATGCTCTACCCACTGTGCCAATGCCTGGTCAGGCAAAAAATACATTCTTAAAGTGATCAAATAGCAGAGTATTAGTATAGGGCTGGACACCCTTCTAGACATGCATTGTTAAAAATAATTAATGAGAGTACCCCCCACCCCAGTAATTTGTGACAATGGTTGGAGGAGGTCTGCATAGTACTTCAAGAATAAGCTCTAGTGGGCCCTGGTTTGGTGGCTCAGTGGATAAAACATCCTCTTGGTGCACTGTTGTTGTGGGTTTGATCCCTGATCTGGGTTTGTATGAGGAGCAATTAACGAGTACACAACTAAATGGTACAACTAAGTAGAACAACAAGTTGATGCTTCTCTCTCTCTCTCTCTCTTCTTCTCTCTCAAATCAATGGAAAAATAAAATAAAGAATAAGTTCCAATGATTATAGTAGTGTTCCCACACTGAAGTGAGCATACAGTTGAGGTCTTTGTTCTTCAGAAAAGATGAAACCAAGATTGGCTTAAGATGCACAGTGATTAAAATTAATTTATATTAATATGTTAAGCATATAAACTATATCTTGATTATTTTGTTTTTTTAAACCAGTGGTTCTTAACCTTTTTTGAGGTACCGAACCCACCAGTTTCATATGCGCATTCACCAAACCCTTCTTTAGTGATAAATAAAATATGATTTTTTTTTCCAAATTTAGTTTTGCCGGTGCGAGACTAGAGTTGCTCAACTTGGCATTGCATATCAGGCAGATAGGACGCTGACTCCCATCCTGTTCCATGATACATGTGAATCCATGTTGTACATATTCATCTGACCACTTTCTTTTTTTGCTCAACATATTTAGTATGGATTAAAATATTAAGAAAGAAACCACACGACGTACAACTATGACAGCCGTTGACTACTGCACGCACTAAATTCCCCACAGCACTGGTTGGCCAAGCAATGTAACGTGATCCTCTGCAGCAAGTGATGGCCAAGTGGGGTGTGTCATCACGACTTTACACAAGTGTGTCTTTACCTCCGCGGCAGAGGCTTTTCCGAACCCCTGAGACCGACTCATGGAACCCCTAGGGTTCGATAGAACCCAGGTTAAGTAAGAACCACTGCATTAAACCTTTCTTCAAATATTGTGCTCTCATGATGTTAATCATAGTAGCTAATGGTGATTTTCTATTAAGATACATCTATCACCAGATCACTAGAGAATAAATTATGTTTAATCTTTGGTTTTTTTTTGTGTGTGTGTATTTTTCTGAAATAAGAAGCGGGGAAGCAGAGAGACAGAGTCCTGCATGAGCCTGACCTGGATCCACCCGGCAAGTCTACTAGGGGGCAATGCTCTGCCCATCTGGGATATTGCTCCATTGCAACAAGAGCCATTCCGGTGCCTAAGGTGGAGGCCATGAAGCCATCCTCAGTGCCTAAGCCAACTTTGCTCCAACAGAGCTTTGGCTGCAAGAAGGGAAGAGATAGAGAGAAGGGAAAGGGGGAAGAGTGAAGAAGTAGATGGGTACTTCTCCTGTGTGCCCTGATTGGTAATCAAACCCAGGACTTCCACATGCTGGGCCAATGCTCTACCACTGAGCCAACTGGCCAGGGCCTGATAATAAATTATGTTTAAAGTAGTAATAACAGAAGTATCTTCCAGCTGATGCTGGTGCCCTGCAGATAGCTGCTTGGTCCTGTTTTTTGTTGACGGGATGGAAGCTGAATACTTGGCCCAGGGTTTCATAAAGGCACAAAAACCCAGAGGGCAGAAGAGGGTCAGGGAGCCTGCAAAACAGAGGGTATTACTCTCTTGTTTCTTAGAATGGATAGGCGGGATGCAATGGAGGGTACAGAGCCTCTTGGCACAAATCAAGGAGTGGAATGTAAAATTTCAAGCCTACCAGGGAAAGAGGGAGGGGTTCCCTCCTTAGCTTTAAAAAGTTCTAGAAAAATTTTGAAAAACTCTTTTCTCCTGATTATCCTTCAAGCAGGTCACACCAATTTTTTTTTTCCTAAAAATGTACCTATGTTTCTAGGGAAAAGGATTTC
The DNA here is from genome assembly GCA_037038555.1 of Rhynchonycteris naso. Taxonomy (NCBI): domain Eukaryota; kingdom Metazoa; phylum Chordata; class Mammalia; order Chiroptera; family Emballonuridae; genus Rhynchonycteris; species Rhynchonycteris naso. The sequence goes on along the minus strand of CM072996.1, from coordinate 154,293,733 downwards.
AGAAATATTGATAAAAGATGATTCTTTGGGGCTCATCTTTCTCAGGCATGGGGACTTTAGATGTGTCTCTGTGGGTACATTTATGTCATCTCTGGGACTAGCCTCCCTTTGTTCTTATAAGGCTGTCTCAGCATGCTCTGGGCCATAAATGTCAGGAAATTAAATTTGTAATCACTGCAAAGAAGTAATCTTCAGGTTGGAAGTCCTCTCAGAGTAGAAACTGTAAAAGGCCAACCAATGCTGGTCAGATGAGTAAGGGGCTGAGGCTGTCACTGCTCACCTACTGTCTCCCCAGCCTCACTCCACTCCCAATCAGGTGCTGGCTGTTTCCCCTCCAGACTAAAGTCACACTCAATTCAAGTAGGAATTTAACAAGGTTTCATGTGGGTATCCAAAAACATTACAGTACCAGAAATTTGGAAATTGTACTTTTTTTAGACAATTCATTTTCTTGTCTGAATGACAGGACAAAGTTCCACCTAGGTCCTCGACTCTATCAATATTTCCTGGCAGGCTTGTCTTCCAGCTTTTTCTTTTCTGTTTTCTTTGTGCCCATCTGCCCCCTCCTTAGAGTTTGCTTCCCTTCATCACAGGATGACACAGTCCCAGCTCCAATTTCTTTTGGTGTCCTGTAAACTCCGTCTCCTTAATTTTTTTTAAAAAAGGAAACTATCTTTTTTTTAAATTTCTTTTTATTTTATTCATTTTAGAGAGGAGACACACATACACACACACAGAGAGAGAAAGAGAGAGGGGGGGGAGGAGGAGCTGGAAGCATCAACTCCCATATGTGCCTTGACCAGACCAGTGCAGGGTTTTGAACTGGCGACCTCAGTGTTCCCAGGTCGACGCTTTATCCACTGCGCCACCACAGGTCAGGCCTGTCTCCTTAAATTTTGATTGGAGAGAAATGGAATAATCTGATTATGTTTTATTATGATGATAATTTTCAGGTATTGGTTTTCTTCCACAGAGAGAAGAAACTATGGGCTTTTGTTGAGGTGAATAATAAATAGTTAGTGACTTAACCCCAGTTAACTCTCTTCTCATGATGTGACAGGTTTTGATTTACCTAAAGCTAAATACATAATGCAGTGAGAATTAATTTTCTTCTGAAGACTACATAGTCTGGTCTGTGAAGGAATAAATATTCCTCCTATGTCTTTGACCCTTTTCTGCAAAATAATAAATGCAACCCAATTATATTAAAGCATATTTGCCCCTCCTTGACTAGGTTTTCATTAGAAAGGATCTCTGTAGATTTTACAGAAAATGTCTGAGCTGGAGCCACATGAGTGGCTCACACATATTTCTCTCTGACACCCAAGTTTCTCCTCTGTTGTCAAGGAGGAAGATCTCATTTTATCTTAGCACATACAGATGCCCACAAGCCCTCAGTCACAGAGTGATCAAATCTTTCTGGGCTTTTCATATACATCCTGATTGTATATTTAGGATACATTTTTTAGGGCAGTTCTTCTTTTATTGACAAAAGGAAATTGAGACTAAACAATGACATAATCTGTCAAGACCAAAGGAAAAACTTGAATACATTTCTTCAACTTGTGACTTACTTTTTGGCTGGATATATCTGACCTCAGAGGAAATAGGCATAGTGAGATATAGGATTGAAGTTATACATTGTGTAATAACTTTATACAATGAGGTTGATACTCATAAAAAATGTTAGAAAGTGAAAGACTAAAAAAAATTGATTACTTGATCTTTAATAACTAAAGGTTAGTGATATAGTTTCTTTCTATCTCTGTAGCTATCTTATGTATGTTTCATTTCCAAGCTAGCACCTTGTTTAGATCCTCCTGCACAGGATCCAAGGAGCAAGAGTGCACATACACACACCCCACATTAAGGTAGTATAACAGTAAAATATTTTTCTCCGTATCCAAATTGCTTTCTTTCCTTTGAGTTTTTATTTTATGTATTATATCTTGCTTATGTAATCCAAAGGGAAATAGGCTATATATGAACTAATGCTGACATGACTAAAATCTGACTCCATAAACTTATGCAAAGCCATTTCTGGTGACAAGTACAAGAGGCCCTATTGACAGAGCTAAATTGACTTCAATTTTTTTGTGTGATGAATGACTCATAAACTGGGCTATGTAGTCAGTTTGGTTAAATTCTATTGCTTTAGTTAGATTTTCAAAGAGGAAAATTAAACATGCAGGTTATTTAAGAGACTTTAAATTTGTATATATATTATTGAGTAGGAATTATTTCTCCCTGCTTGTATAGAAAGAAGAATAATTGAATTACTCCTGTTTATATTAATGAAACCAGAGTGCTGGTTACTAGCCAAGGTTTCTTTTCAAACACTGCATAGAAAGCTTGTGGTAGAATCCAAAACCTTTGGAGAGAGACATTGGATATGCCTCTTTCTATGAATAAAAGTAAAAGATGATTTCTGCCTAAGCCTGTGTATCCAAAGATAATGTATCTCATTTCAATGATAGGATTGTCTCCTCTCTCCCTCCCATCTCTTTTCTTTCTTTATCTCACCCCTGCCTCCCTCCCTCCCTGCTTCCTTTTCTTTTCCTTACTTCCTTCTTTCCTTCCTTCTTTCCTCTCTCCCTTCCTCCTTCCCACCTTCCCTCTCTCCTTTCATTTTCCTTCCTTCCTTCCTTCCTTCCTTCCTTCCTTCCTTCCTTCCTTCCTTCCTTCCTTCCTTCTTCTCTCTGTCTCTCTTTCTTCCTGCCACTATAAAAAAAAAAAACAAAAATAGTTTAGAAGAGCTTAACTTCAAATATAATTTACAGCTCAAGCAAGTTGACTTCATGCATCTCATTAATGCAGTTAGATTTGGATGCAAGGTCATATTAAATAGAGGGATCAGGTTAGTAAAAGCAGTTTGAGAATGTATATGGACAACAAGCATCTTAAATGGAGGTCAGGAGTTGATGAATTTTACTTTATTTTTGGTTTCACCCCAATCTAATTTAAGAATATATTTGACTGTGGAAAATTAAGCCAGGATGCCTTCATTCAACATTCTGATTCCAATCTACAATATGTTCCATGATTTTCACAAAGCCTACATCATATTGATTCAGCTTTGTTTTATGTTTGAAATGCCTTCTCCCCAAATTCTATCTATTCTACTAAGTCCTTCATAAGTCACCAAACTTTCTATAAGCCTCCCAAGAAAATTAATCTATTGCTTCTTTGATTCCCATAGCACTATAGCTTCCCTTCCTGTCTTACCCCATATTTGTTCAGCCCTATTGTCATGTTAGGTTCTCTGCTAGGTATTGGGGAAACCCAACTTGAAAAAGTCTGATGATCTAATCATGATCACAAAGAGAATAGATAACAATAACACAGAGTGATGCCATAGGGTAGATAAAAGCATTATGGGATCACTTGGGAGGGGTACTGAGTTCAATCAAGAATGGCTTCCTAGAGTTAGTGTTGATTAATTTGAAACCTGAGTGGTGAGTAGTTAACCAGTCTAAATCAAGTAAAGCACAGTACACAGAAGGAAGCTATTCCAGGCAAGAAGTAAGGGTATAATGAGGAGAAATGCATCTCCACTAGCACAGTGTCTTCCATGTATTAAGCATTCAGTAGACATTTGTTGATGAATGGTTCTTATGAAAAGGAACCACAGCTGGAAACTAGTTGTCAGACAGCATTTTTTTCCTTTGATATAAGGAGGTGGTTGCTGAAAGGATGAAAAGAGGGTAGACAGGGAATAAAAGAAACTTACGATTAACTTCATCTACTTCACAGAATCTGGCAGGCACATAACCACAGTGAAATCATAGCTCTGCATAAAACTTGCTCTAGAAGGAGTGATGAATAAATAAATACTGTATTTATTTTTAAACATTACTTTATGGCACATTATCAACTAAATGTAATTCTTGTAAAAAAGAGAATAAAACTTTGGATCTATATTTGGGTATCTTAGAGCTATGTTTGTGAAACTATTAGAAAAAAGGGAAGAGAGAATGTATAAAACAGAAAATGCTGAATCTAGAAGAAGAAATAAAATATGTTAGAAAAGTAAAAAGTTAGAAAGTATAAAATTCCCTGTCATACAAATACAAACAAATTACAAAATCTTTTACTTATTTTAACATTACATACCTTAGATTTGAAAACAAAACACTAGCTCTCTGATGAAAAAGCTGTTCTGAATATATAATGCAAATTATTTAATGTACTTATAATTATTTAGTAGTTAAATTAATATTATATAAGAAGTAAAATCCATGAAAAGAATACTATAAGCCTACTTTCTAGATTCTCTGTAGCTGAAAAAAAGTAAAATATAGAAATGGTGCTCTTAGAAATATCTGTGGAAGAAAAAGCAGTTGAGAGTTTTTATTAGTACATGACAAGAACAGTAAAAAGAAAAATCAAGCTAATACAGTTGACAAAATGTTTAGCTGTATCTTTCACACTCCCAAGGACTGGAAACCATTAAAACAATTCCATTATAACCTCAGTAGCCAGTAGCATTCTAACCAAGAATACCTTAAGTCAAAACAAATTAGAATATCAAAGTAACTTTTTCCACCAAATAACATGAAGAATATTACTGCCTTTGAAATGAGAACAGAAAACCTATAACACAATTTCTAGTAAGTCATGAGGAAAGCTTCTTGGAATCTCCATTTCCTGTACTCCTTTGAACCAGACATCATCTCAGGGATGACTGAATAATTAAGTGTTTGTAAGGCTTAAAAATGGTAGTTGAAATTTTATTACCTAAATTCTGAAGGAATCACCTCTTACTGCATTATTCATCAGTGGAGAGTGTTCTTATTTAAAGTTGCATCTCGTAGTTTGACACTTTTTTACATTATTTTGTTTGCAAAATGCATACACATTATTGAAGATTTGTAATTAAGCAAATGTTTCAGTACTCATGAATTTCAGTATCAACAATTTTTACAGCTGAGTGATTTTCCAATCACCACAAGGTAAGGATGGGGAAAGAAAACAGATTTATTCAGGTTTGGGAATTTGCCAGGTATTTGCTATAGAAAAAAATAAAAGAGTATGTTGAAGATATTGACAAGAAAGTGGATGAAATGATGAACCATGGATTCTAAGTTGAACATGAAGATTGTATATGTAGGAGGCAGTTAATACATAGACTAGAAGAAAGGGTCTGGAGGATTCTATGCAGTCAAGCAAGTAAGAGACAGAAGAATGGGAGGTTTTAGTATAAGGTATTTAGTTTGAAGAGTTCAGAGGAAGACATATGCACTAGTTTTTTCAAGTCACATAACAAATTAACCAAAATTTAGTGACTTAAAAATAACATCATACAATTTTAGTATGTTAGAAGTCTCAATATGCTTAGCTAGATTTACTCTTTCAGGTCTCACAAGGCTATATATAATAAAGGTGTCAGCCAGGCTCCTTTTCATCTGGAGACATGACTGGAAAGAAAACACATCTAAGCTCACTCACTTGGTTCGTAGGACTCATTTCCTTGCATTGATAAGAATGAAGGAGCAGTTTTTTGAAAGAATTCACCCGGAAAACATTTTCATTTTATTCCTAGAGGTTCTCCCATGTGGTTTTTCTAGAATGGCTCTTAACTCATCAAATAAGCAAGAAGAATGTCTAGAGTGAGTCTACCAACAAGGTGGAGTGTTATATCATTTAACATAACCAAAAGTGTAGCATCCAACCACTTTTGCAATCTTCTGATTAGAAGCAAGTTACAGTTCCTGTCCACACTCAAGAAAGAGATTACACAAAAGCATGAACATGAGGAGATGGGACATCCTAGGGGTGGGGCATCTTAGTCTACCTGCATTTAACAATAACAAATGATCAACTGATTGATTTATTCTTGTACAGAGGCAAAAAGTGATTAATCCTAAACTAAAAAGCTTCTACACAGCAAAACAAACAAGCAAACAGGCAGCCAACTAAATATGATATTTGCAAACACTAGGTCTAATAAGGGTTTAATATCCAAAATATGTAAAGAACTCACAAAGCTCAGCAGCAAACAAGCAAACAATCAAATTAAAAAATGGGGAGAGGACCTGAACAGACACTTCTCCCAATAGGACATCAAATGTCCAGCAGATATATAAAAAGATGCTCATCTTCACCAGCTATTCAAGAAATGCAAATCAAAAATACAATGAGATACCACCTTACACCTGTTAGATTGGCTATTACCAGCAAGACAGGTAATAACAAGTGTTGGAGAGGCTGTGGATAAAAAAAACCCCTCATTTACTGTGGGTGGCAATGTAAATAAATAGAAGCATTATAAAAGAAAGTGTGGTGATTCCTCAAAAAATTAAGAATAGAACTACTATATGACCCAGCAATCCTTCTACTAGGTTTCTACCCCCAAAACTCAAAAACATACACCCCCAAGTTCATTGCAGCATTGTTCACAGTGGCCAAGACATGGAAAAACCAAAGTGTCCCTTGATAGAGGATTGGATAAAGACGATATGGTATATGTAAACAATGGAATACTACTCAGCCATAAGAAATGATGACATAGTGACATTTATGACAACATGGACGGGCCTTGAGAACATTATACTGAGTGAAATAAGAAAATCAGTAAAAGCTAAGAACTGTATGATATCACACATATGGGGGATATAAACCTGAGACTTATGGGCATAGATAAAAGTGAAGTAGTTACCAGGGGGAAGGAAATGTGGGGGAGGGTGATGAGGGAGGGGGTGGGAGAAGGGTGTAAAGAGGAACAAATATAAGGTGATGGAAAGGGATTTGATGGGTATACAACATAGTCAACAGTTCAAATGCTATAAAAATGTTTACCTGGAACTTATGTACTCTTATTGATAAATGACACCCTGTAAAGTAATTTTCTAAATAAAATTAAAAAAAAATTAAGCAGCATTGTGGAATCTCTGAAGTAGGGGTCTTACTGGATCACTATTGTTCCCAAAGTCCCATTCTCTTGAGAGCTTTATAGTGATGTACTTCGAAATTCAATGATGAAATTAAAAAATGATGGTTATGGTCAAGTACATCTTGTAGCTTTTCAGTTCTCCTGTAAAGTGGGGATTTTCTATGAGAATTTTAAAATACTTCTTACTTTTATTAAGTGTCAGTTTTGCTGTTCACCGGTAATTAAATTGAAAGAAAAATAACAATGATAAACTACTATTATAGATCTATTTTTTATTCTTTTCTTTAGAAACTAGTCAGCCCTATGTCATGAGATTCTAAAACATTAACTCTGAGGATATTGAAAGATAATGCCTTCTTGCTATATTATTATCAATAAACAGTGTCTCAAATTTATGTAAATTGTAAGGTTTGTGATTTAAAAACAATCCATGGTGTCTGAATATGCCATGTTTATTCAATTTTATTTAGAACTACTTGACCTGCAGAAGTATGTTACTGAAGCTGAAACAAGCATATAGGTGGCCAAGTTTACTGTATGAAAATAGGAAATAACTTATATTTCAATATTCAACATAAGGAATAATGGTGATGTTAGTAAATAAATTTTAATACAGTTAATCATTATTAAACTTTCAAGAGACCAATGTCCAAGTACCTCTGGCATTATCATTGAATCCCAATAAAGCTTTAAGAGTCATGAGGCAGAGCAGTAAAAGCCAATTGCTTTATCTGAGCATCATATTTCAGACTGTAAGTTTCATTATTTGATATAATCAAATTTCCAGCTTATTTCTCAAACAAACAAAAGTTAAGATAATAAACAGGGTAAAGGTATGGAAAAATTTAAAGATCTCAACAATTGATTAGTTTTAGATGACTACATTAAGTTGCAATTTACATTCATTTGTGAAATCTAGAGACACAGCTTTCAAATCAACAGTATGTACTAGTCAGGGTTTTCCAGAGAAATCGAATGAAAAGAAATATATACAGGGAGTCATCAAGTCACAATGCAGTTCCATTCCTACGACAGTGACATAACCTGAATTTTGGTATAAGTCGAAACACACCTTAGCCTAAGTCACTTACCTATCCTAACACAGTTGTAAAATCATAATCTAGAACATAAAAACACAACTAAGCCACAGAAAAAGGAAAAAGACAAAAATATATTGTACTGTACACTTTACTGTCGTAACAAAAAATAGTGACAAAGAATGAGTAAGCTGAAACACTCACACCTCAATCTTTTTAGGTTTTCATGGGAGTGAGCATCATAAACTCAAAATGACTTATATTGAGATTGTCATAACCAGAGGATCCTCTGTATTTATATCTGCTCTATAGCTACATATCAATAACTAGATAAATACATATTTATAATATTGTGAGAAACTGATTCACACAATTTTAGAGGCTAAGTCCCACAATCTGCTTTCTACAAACTAAAAACCCAGGAAAGCCTGAACGTCTGTGAACAAGAGTGCCAACATTTCCACTATATAAAGGGGAATAATAAAAAAATATAAGCAAATAAGCTCCAAATGATTAACCCTGAAGATATGATTTTAATAGCTAACATTAATTGAACATTTACTATATATACAGTTCTCTTGATATTTGTAATAGCATTTTATATTCACAACAATCCATTTTATAGGTGAATAGCTTGAGGCCCAGGTCTGATGAGAGCCACTGGTTTTAAGCATAACTCAGTGATACCTCTCATTTTGTGAGGAGCAAGAATTGTACCCAAGAAATAATTTTCAGGAAGTAAAACAGAGTAAACTGGCAGAAGAATAAACCCTAAGAAGTTTTACTAGATTTATTTTAATGCTTGATTAAAATATTAACATGTATTAAATCTCAATTTTATTTTTGATTCTGCTTTCAAAGTTGCAATTTAATACTGTGTAAAAAAGAAAGAACAACTAACAATAAAGTGGCTCACTGCTGTAAGAGACAACCGTTCTTTGGAGCAAATAATTTGTAAATACATTTAAAAATATTTCAGCCTTTTGGAACAAAGATAAAGAACAGAGGACCTTCATTTCAAACTTCATTATGTATTTTTTATATCTATATTATTTTTTTCAACCATAAAACTCAGAGTTTATAGTTAGTCTAAAAGCTTGCCATATTACAATTCATGTATTTTATTATGCAGTTACAAACAAGATTATAAAAATAAACATTTTATGTCCTATTCAAATCAAATTTTCTAAGCAATCTTCTAAGTAAAAGAGAAAACTTTACACACTTTTAACAGTGGAGCTTACCTAAAATAACATGTTGGATATAAGGTTAAAGACTTGTGAATTTATGCTGCTTTTAAAAAATAATTAATTAAAATAACTCCACTTTAGCAACACTAATTTCTAACTCACTAGCATTCTTTCCATTTATTTCTTTTCCAGTTCTTCCTGTTCTTTTTCTGTTTCTTGAAATCCTGCCAATTTGTATCAATAATTAACATACTTCAGCCCATAAGGAGTAATCACTTCTTTTTTTTTTAAATTTTAAATTCACAACAACCCATTTTATAGGTGAATAGCTTGCTGGGTCATATGGTAATTCTATTCTTAATTTTTTGAGGAATCACCATACTTTCTTCCAGAATGATTTTACTAATTTACATTCCCACCAACAGTGAATGAGGGTTCCTTTTTCTCCACAGCCTCTCCAAAACTTATTATTACTTGTCTTGCTGATAATAGCCAATCTAAGAAATGTGAGGTGGTATTTTATTATACTTTTGATTTGCATTTATTGAATAGCTAGTGAAGCTAAACATTTATTCATATATCTATTGGCCTTTTGTATGTCCTCTTGGGAGAAGTGTCTGTTCAGGTCCTCTCCCCATTTTTTAATTGAATTGTTTGCTTGTTTGTTACTGAGCTTTGTGAGTTCTTTACATATTTTGGATATTAAACCCTTATTTGAGCTGTTGTTTGCAAATATCATCACCCATTTTGTTGTTGGCCTATTTTGTTGTCAGTCTCTTTTGCTGTGAAGAAGCTTTTTAGTTTGATATATTCCCATTCATTGATTTTTGCCTTTACTCTTGCCTTTGGGATCAAATTCATAAATTGTTCTCTGGCCAAGGTCCATAATTTTAGTACTTATGTTTTCTTCTATGTGATTTATTGTTTTCAATATTATATTTAGGTCTTTGGTACATTTTGAATTGATTTTTGTGCAGGGGGACAAACTGTAATCAAGTTTCATTCTTTTGCATGTGGCTTTCCAATTTTGCAAGCATCATTTCTTGAAGAAACTTTCTTTTCTCCATTGTGTGCTTTTGGCACCTTTGTTAAAGATGATTTGTACATATGCGGTTTTATTACGGGGCTCTCAATTCTGTTCTGGTCTGGATGTTGGTTTTGCTGCCAATACAATGCTGTTTTGATTATTGTGGTTCTATAGTATAATTTGAAGTCAGGTAGTGTGATACATCCAGCTTTATTCTTTTTCCTCAGGATTGCTTTGGATAATCAGGATTTTTTATGATTTCATATAAACCTGGTAATTTTTTATTCTATTTCTCTAAAAAGTGACATTGGAGTTTTAATGGGGATTGCATTAAATTTGTATATTGGTTTGGGTAATATGGCCATTTTAACCATGTTGATTATTTCAATCCATGAACATGAAATATTTTTCCATTTCATTGTGACTTTTTCAATTTCTTTTAATAATGTTTTGTAGTTTTCAGTATATTGGTCCTTCCCATCCTTTGTTAAGTTTATTCCTAAGTATTTCATTTCTTTTTGTTTCAATTGTAAAAGAAAATTTTGTTTTAGTTCATTATACAATGTTACATCATTGGTGTATAGGAAAGCGGTAGGCTTCTATATATTGATTTTGTATCCTGCGACTTTATTATATTGGTTTCTTGTTTCTAGTAGTTTTTTGGGGGAGTCTTTAGAGTTTTCTATATACAAGATCATGTCATTTGCAAAAAGTGATACCTCTACTACTTTTTTCTGATATGAATGTCTTTTATTCTTTTCTCATACCTGATTGCTCTGGCTAAAACTTCCAGAACTTTGGTAAATATAAGAGTGTAGAGATAGGGCAGCCTTGTCTTGTTTCTAATGTTAGAGGAAAAGCTTATATTTTTTCACCACTGAGTATGATATTAGCTGATGGCTTGTCATATATGGCCTTTATCATGTTGATGTACTTTCTTTGTATTCTGATTTTATGTAGTGTTTTTAACATAAAGGGATATTGTATCTTATTGAATGCCTTTTCTGCATCTATTGATAAGATCATATAATTTTTGTTTTGCTGGTGTGGTGTATTACTTTGATTGATTTCTGTATATTGAACCATCCTTGAGCTCCTGGAATAAATCCCACTTGATTGTGATGTATTATTTTATTAATGTGTTTTATTCAGTTTGTTAGTATTTTGTTTAGAATTTTTGCATCTGTATTCATCAGAGATATTGGTCTATAGTTTTCTTATTTTGTGTTGTCCTTGCCAGGTTTTGGTATGAGGGTTATGTTGGCCTCATAAAATGAGTTAGGAAATATTGCTTCTTTTTCTAGTATTTGGAAGGCTTTGAGAAAGATAGGTACCAAATCTTTGAATATTTGGTAGAATTCACTGGCATAAGCACCTGATCCTGAATACTGTTTTGGGGGGAGGTTTTTGATAGTTGTTTCTATTTTCTTCTCACTTATAGGTCTATTTAGGTTTTTCACTTTTTTGTGACTCAGTCTAGGAATATTGTATAGGTCTAAAAATTTATCCATTTCCTCTAGGTTGTTGAATTTGGTGCTATATAATCTTTCATAATCTACGATGACCCTTTGTATATATATGATGTCTGTGGTAATTTCTCCTCTTTCATTTTAGATTTTGTTTATATGAGTCATTTCTCTTTAATTTTAAAAGATACTTTAGGTTCTCTTCTCATTCGGGTGGTATAACACTGTGGCCAAAATTCAGAAAGAGGCAGTACTGTTAGCAAGTGACTTATTTAATTTCAAATATCCTGAAAACTTGGTGTTTGGTTTTTCCAGTGGTTCTCCTGACTCAGAATTGTTTTCTATTACTTCTCCTGATGTCTCGAGTTCATTTCTTTTGGACAATTTTATTTTCAGACTTTCAAAGTCTCCTATTAAAAATACCTTATTAAAGGGTCATTAGATAGTCTTAGAATATGAATAGGAAGGAGAATCTTAGAAAGATGTTTAGAAAAAATAATGAACCCTTACTTAACTCATTATTATGTAGTAGGCACCTTTCCTGGAAATTTTTCCAACATTTTCTTATACAAACCTTCCCACAACCCTGTGCCACAGGTGCAATGAGGAAACTGAAGCTCAGAGAGATCCAGATCGTAGTCAAGGTTCCGCAACAAGTTAACAGCAGGTAGGAGTGACCAAAGACAAGGGTGCCCAAGGTCTCTTCTTTGTACATTGAGTAGCACTAAGGCCTTTTTATGAAATATTCTTAGGTCATTGCAATAAAAGGTCATAGCAACATCACACTAAAGGCCTAAAATTTAAGAGGCATTTGAATGCTCATTGAATGAGGTGGTAATGATCTCATCTGAGTTTCTGTTTAAAAAAATGTGAAAATTCCCCTGGAATGGAACTTAATATTGTAGATTAAATACCTCCAGAAAGATGCAGAGCAATATTCTTCAAGTGTAAGAAATATAACCATAATTTATAAATTTAACATTAGACATAACTGCATTAAAACCTATGAGCTGGCAACAAAGGATGTATGTTAGATATGGCAAAAAAAATAAAACTTAGGGAAAATAAATCAATTTCCATTAGTCAAATTTTATGTATAAAAAGAATGAACATGCTAGATAAAAAGTTAAAATTAATGCAATTTCAAAACAATTTGATTATTTAAAAACACTCAAACTACACAGAAGCAAAAAGTTATAAGGTTTTGGGAGAAAATAATGAAAATAAGAATCTAACATTGTTGGTGCCATGGAATTAAACATCAGTTAAACAATAAAAAATATTTAATGAGCTCTAATTGAACCCTCAACATTCCCGTTCTTTTTGCCAACCACCTCTCTGCCTCTCTAAAATATATCAAGACATAAAAGCATGTAATACACTGGATGGCTGTTTGTTGTGAAGAACTTCTCTAGGAGTTGACAATTAGTTGTGGTGACATAAATACACTTATGTCTTTAGTGACAAGTACAGTGTGGTTACTGTTTTGAGATTATTAGACCTTGTGCTATGACAGGCTTGAGAGGGGTTAGATTAATATTTGAAGGAGAGAAGAGAGTGGAGGATGTGACTCCATGTCACCAGATGTCCCCACTGTTTGGTTGAGATAGGACTAACACACTGGAACATAGATTTTGACTCAGCCAGACTTGTTCTGCTTGTGGAAAGACAGCCTCAAATTTAAAGTAAAATAACTTATTTTATGTGTTTTCCCATTTCTACTCCTTGTGGCCCTCCTAACATTGTAGTATATATTTAAATTTTAATGGCAAAATGATGTGATGATTTGTCTGGGAACCACAATCAAAGTTGCCTTGGATAACACCAGCTGTAACCAATCAGAAGAAGACAATAGTATCAGAATACTTGTAAATAAAGGAAAATAAGACAAAACAATCTGTTCCTAAAACCTATAAGAAAATCACAAAGACACATTGATTAATAGAACACAGTATGATGCTGCTGACTCTGCACCAGTTAAGCTATGAATGAGTTGTTTCCTTGGTTGGGCTGAGTCCTCTGTATTTTCTTCTCTTTGCTGCTTAGTTGTAGCAGTAGGGTGAGTCCAGGTGTCTGATCTGGAGAAAAATCTGGCCAGTAAATTCTGAGGGGGAACATGAGGCTACCTTTTTGTACCTGTGTTTAGATAGCTCATTCATTCATTCAGTTAACTTTTACAGAGTTCCTACTATGCACCAGGCAGTTACAGGCATGAGGGATGCATCTGTGATGAGGCAGACAAAATTGCTTGCTGCCTTAATGGAATTTACTGTGCATGGGGGGAAGAGAGGATGATCCCAACAGGCAAGTGAGAGTGGTGTTATAGTTGTATATATGACAAGTGCTTGATAAGGGAAATAGAATGAAAAGATAAAGATGAGATATTTAACCCAGAACTGATGTACAAGCTATCCCTTAAAGCATAAGTAGGAGTTAGACTGTCAGAAGGCAAGAATGAAGTGGAAGGGTGTTCCAGGCAGGGGAACAATACACATAAAATAAAGAGTTTAGAGAGCATGACTTGATGGAGACACAGGGAACAAAATGGGGAGCAGCAAGAGGTGAGGCTGGAAAGGTAAGTAGGACCAGAGTCTGAAGGAATCATTTCTTTTTTTCATTGAAATCTTCCTCCAGATCTCAGCTCAGGGAGGTGAGCATTTATTTGATAGTTGTTTTTATGTTCCAGGATATCTTTCTTATTATCACACTATTCTTGTGACAGAGACACAGCTGGAAATGAGGCTCAATGTCTCTAGGCTGTATGCTCTCTAGTCTAGATAAAATAGTCATTTCTACTGGTCTTAAAACTCAGCTTGAAATTTGGATTGAGGGAGAGTGTGAACTGAGGTTTTGTTTTGTTCCTGGTTAAATATAGTAAAAGAAATATTACTTATGCTTTGGGGGAGTGAAGAGTTAATATGAATTTGAAAATTTTCATTGAGAATAGAATCATTCACTAACTTTTTAAAGATCTAGGCAGTTTGGGTGTACTGTATTATAGTTTTTTTTTTTTTACTGAGAGTGATTCCTTGAAGCCCATCTGTTGGCTGTTTGTTTCATGTGAGATTATAGAGGCTGCTCTAGGTATGTTTCTAAATGGACCTGGAGATATTGGCCCTATGTGAGATAATTTTTTTCATAGCTATGAGAATTATGTGTGTGAGGGGGAGGGGACTTACATATCAGTATGGGAGACTCCAACTTACTGAAAAACCATGTGGCTGTGGTGAACAGATATGAACTTTACTGTGCAGAAGGACAAAGGTCAACCATCATCTTGATCCGAAAGGTAATATAAAAAATATTGATCCAGTTTATTCTATTGGTCTGGAGTTGTCTTTTTATGAGGGGAGATGAGCAGCATTTCTTGACTGGATATGAAACTGAACCTACAGTTATATTAATGTTTTTCTCCAAGGTGCATGACTGTCACTGACCTGATTAAGCCTCCAATTCAAGAGGCTGAAGGATAGTTGGGCTGTAGGCAGCCATTGAAAGACTTGCTATTTTTGTAACAGCTTGGTAGAGGTAATAATTAAAGAATAAGTTTTCATTCATTAAGAAATGCAAGCTGTCATTCATTCTTAGTCTTAAGAAGTGAGCAATGCTGGAGCAGAGTTTTCTGGTTGCTTTCCCCATCTCTGTTTTTCATTCTGCTTTCCTTACTGAGTGTTTTGAGGGTGGTAATAAGTCTAACAGAAAAAGAAATTCTGTATATTTCCAGATCTCTCTTGCACCCAGGAGAGGCCATGTGATAGAATTTTGGGCAGTGATGTGTAAACTAAAGTGTGGGATTTCTGTAAATGCTTTTGTTTTCTGGCTACAGATGCTGTGCTTTCTGGGTTTTTCATTCTATTGTTTTTATGCCTGGAATACAAACTTGGTACATGAACACAGGAAAAAATGAGAAAAAGGCCAAGATCACAGTGACCATGGCCTTGAAATTTATGAGCTGCTGAACCAGTGACAGCAGTTGCTATCTTCAGATTCTTGTTATTGATGATAACAAACCCTTATGTACTGAGACCACTGTAAACAGCTGTCCATACCTCGCAGACAAACCCAGTTCCTAACTGACATAAATGCCTTTAGAGATGAGAGAGGAAACATGCAGAGGATCCATTGTGGGCATAGGAGTCCCAGAGCATTCCTCCAGGCCATGACTGTAGAGGGATGCTGACCTAGGAAGACTTTGCTCAGGAAATTGGAAACAGGGAGAGGGCACTTTGGGGGCAGACTGTGACAATGTGTCCACATGGTGAAGCTTTGACTCAAACATTAGTACATTCACCTGATTTTTAACTAGGATGTATGTGCCCCTGAGAACTAGTTTTGTTTCAATTATAACTGATCATTCCAGACTTATTAAATAGTGATGTCATATCTGACAGACCTTGCTTGGCTTTACCCTTTTTCCTATTATAAGAGACATTAGGGGAAAAGAAAGACACTGAATAAAACTAAGCCTAGAAGTAAGTAAGGAAGTAAGTAAATGAATACTCAGTGCTTACTGTGTTCCAGGCACTTTGTTAAATGTTGGTGATAAATGATAAATATGACAGATACTGCCTCTGTCATATGATCCAGACTCAAGACAATATCATAACCCTATCAAATGCCTGCCAAGAACCAAGTACTATATTAGGTGCATCATATACACCATCTTATATAATCTTCATGAAAAACCTATGAGATAAATATTACTAGCCCTTTTTATCAGAGATTTTAAATACTTGAGTGTCAGAGATTTTATAATAAGTATGTTACTACTGCTGCTGATTGAGGGAAGTTGAGATTCTACCTGGCTTCAGGGTCATATTCCTAACCAACTTGGAAGTCCCCAGTAGCTTTGTTTCTGTTATGAAATATATAAACCTTACATGCCCTAGTAATGACTTCGTAAGTGCTAAGATAGAGAAGTTGGGGACTGATGTTTCTAGAGCTAAGCATATATTTGAAATTATATCATCCCCAGAGTGAAAACAGATTGTTGCTCAATTTTAGGTCTTAGAGATCCTCCATCTGAAAAGGTCAGTGAACTGTTGAGATTTGGGAAAACAACACAATGAAAGTGTTAGCTTTTTAAGGCTAAGTGTTGTATCTTTTCTCTGTATTCTCAGCATTGAATACAAAGATTGGTACATGAGAACTATTCAGTGCAAGCTGAATTGAATGAATTAACCTCAGATTCATAGGCTAGGGGTAGGAAGCTCAAGGTTTCCATTACACCAAGTATTAGTTGAGCCCCTACTACATGTCAGATGCAAGGTCAGTGCTGGAGCAATAGGGGAAGTGATTCCTGCCCTTAGGAGTTTATTACCTCACATATTTCTTTGTCCTCAGAATTAGAGAATTAGATATCATACCATAAGTAACAGATAGTACATGTACTAAGCATCCTTTCAAAACTGATAATCATTGATGATTCCCAAACCATACCACCGATCCCCAAAAACAGATGACATCCATGGGTTGGTTTTAGACAAAAATGTATGCGTGGGACTCAAAGTCTTAGACTGTGATGCTCTTTAGGGCTTCAAAAGTGATGATGCTCTGGATCCTTGATGAAAAAACCCTTACTCTAGTAGTTGAAGAGTATATAATAACAGCAACAATATTATTTATTGGTTGTTTTCCAAATGTTCTATACCTAATATTTATCTCATTTAACTCTTAATCTTATAAAGAAGTTTTATTATCATTTTAGAGATAGAAAACTGGACTTAGATAGGGTAAAGAATTTCCCAAATTAACACTGAGGCTAAGTGATAGAGTTTATTCAAACCTGGATATGTCTGACTTCCAAGCTAATGTTTTAACTGCTGCATTAGGTTGTGCCCTTATGTTAATATTCTAAATCAACATGGTACCAAAGGGGACCTACCATAACATTTTAGACTTTCCCTGGAAGAATAGTCTGGATATGGACAGAGATAACATTTGACCCTTGCCGAGGGTTGCTGAAAGTCTAGGTATCCTTCAATTTTAAGACATGAGTAGTTTTTCCCCTGAAATATTATTTGAGAATGAATCACTAATAACCATATGGAATCAATTCTCCAAGGTCACTCCCTTAAAAGTATAGGCTTCTGGTAGTTAGTGTGAATGCATTGAAGAGGTCAAGGCATCTTATAAACTGTGTGTTTGCTGAAGCTGTACATTATGGTAATTGAGATGCCCCCGACCCTGCTGCTAACATTTAAAAGACTTACCTTGTATACAATAAAGAAATTTTTCCATTGCCTGGTAGGAGACAGGAGTGACCCACTTGAAGATGTCCCGTAGTGGGTAGAGGTTGGTGCCTCCAAATGTGCAGGCTGTTCATATTAGAAGGGAAATTGTTGATGACTGGATGGCCACAACTTTATAGCAGATATTTGGTGAAGAAACTGGCTACTAATTTCAAGCTTCCCTGAACTTACCTTATACCTACTTGGTGAAAATAAATAGCACTGGGGCCAACATGAAAACATTTTCTAATTATCTAAAATATGTGATCTAAAAGGCCATATTTACATATTTAAGAAAGTTAATGAAAATGTATTAATTTTTCTTAAATATATAATTTCATCTACAGTGAGTCAAATTCTATGCTAAATGCTGAGGTTGCACAGAGAAAAGGAAAGGAAGAGACTTAACTTGTAACCATGTCATAATATAAGAGAGACAACAGTTGAAAAAATAATTGTGATTAAATATTTAAACTGCTTTGCTGGAGAGATATATGTATCAAGTGCTGTGTGAACCTGTGCCTGAGAAGACTTCCTGGAGAAGGTAACATTTGATGTGGATCCTGAATGATGGATGGAAAGAAGCTTCCTTTGCAGATAAGACACCATGAACAAATATATCAGGGCATTCAAGGTGGAAAGGTCTGGTGAGAGTGATGTGATGGGTGTCCAAGCTGCAACTCCCTGCTGGGCAAATTGGAGAATGGCAATTTTATTTTTGTAGCTTCTGTCAGTTTCTGCAGGCAAACTGAGCTAGCAGGCTATGGTGAAGGGAGATATGGCATTGGGGAGCTGTAGAGGTAGGCAAAGATCAGGACTAAGTGTTGAGTATGGCAAAGCATGAACAGGCCAGGAGGACTGGCCATAACAACAAAGTGAGGCATCAGATGTCAAGAAAAGATGTGTGTTCCAGACCAGTTCAAGTTTGGTGCTCAGACAAGGTCAGACAAAGCAGATCCGGAGTCAGTGGTTCACAGGAACACACAAGACTCTTGCTGGCTAACCTAAGGCAGCACAAGTCTTTCCCAGTCAGCCCCATTCTTGAGACACTTATTTTATACCTTAAAGGGATGGTTTGCTTTGGGTGTGTGCTGCTCTACTTGAAGGGGGTCTGCATTCCTCATGTCTTCTCAGAACTCTCGTTTTACATGTCTTAAAACACATTTAATTTCAGGGCAAATTGGGTCCCAACTGGCTGGTTTGTCCTCTAGGCTGGGTGGAGACTCATTCTACAGAGTCCTCCCAACCTTTTTTAAAGAAAAGCTTTTCTAGGCTAAATGCAGAAACTATTATCCCCTCTCTGTTCAAGGATCTTGATTCAGAATCTCATGACCAAGGACATTAACTTGTGAGCTTGGTGACCACCACAAAGTGACCTTCTGTGGCTACAGAATAGTTTTCCTTTGAGCACACTTCATTGCCTAAATGAGAGTGATATTTGTACCCTGGATCCCAGGGGATCCTGCTCTAATTGAGCTAATCTAATCAGTGTGAACAGCACAGCTGTAGCAAAGGGAAGGACTAGAGAGTGTTGCCAGCTACACAGGCACAAATATACTTATTAGCTTCTTCATGATTGGCTCATTCAAGAGCATTGTTTTTCTATGAATTTTCCAGGCAGGAGCTCGCCATCATGGTGTTTTGATGGTATGGGTCAGCTTTAAGAAAACTAGGTGCTTTACTATAAAAGGGGTAATGAAAGTGAGATTGTACATTTCCTGTGATTCTTTGAAAATAAGAGAGGACATTTTGTTTTTTAAAGTAGAGTTAAACTCACAAAAACTCAAATTGAAAAATCAGCTGTATGGTCCTTTCTCCTACAGAGACTCCAGAAAACACTCCTCTTGGAAACAGCCTGTGATACCTTTATCTACTTGTCATCTGTCTTCTGTTTTATAGCTAATCTCTGTAGGTGACTTTAAAAAACCTCTCAACTTTTTTTGTTTTTATGTAGACTATCATTGAGATAATATTTCTTCTTGGTTTTCATCCTATTTGGAAGTGATTATCATTTGTCTCCAGATGTTCAGTGATAATGTCTTTCCTTTTTCTATTTTTTATTCTCTCAAGGAATAGTTTCTCTTATTCTTGTATAATTTAACAAATTGTATAAAAACTTTTCTTACAATTACTTTTTCAAATTTAAGGCTTCGCTTTTTCCAAAATATATTTTCAATGCTTTTTTAATAAAGTTAAAATTTTAGAAGTAATTCACATTACTTTTTCTTATAATGTTGAAGTATACGCAGATAGCTCAAGGGCACAGGGAGTTTTTGTAAGCTATTTTTAAATCTGCTTGAACACTCCTGATTTCTACTTAAAAGGTATTTAAGTAATAGTCTTCCATTTCTCTAAAATTTTAGAAAATACTTATTCGACACTACTTAAATAAAATGTTTACTTCTATTAGGACTAAAACATTGAGTGGTTTCTTTTTCATTTTAAGGTATCCATCCACTTTTTACATTTTCAGCCTGTCTATTTAATTGCAGTCTGTCTTATTCTATAATATTAGATATATTATATTGATTTTTAATCAAAAAATGTTGTATTTCTCATCTGTGGTTATATCACTTTTCTTATAAGATGCTAATAGTCTTTGTGGAAAATTTATTAAACATTTACTAAGCACAGACTATATTCCTGTCTTTGGTAAGAAAATCAAAGATGAGTAAGACTCCATCTTTTTCCTTAAGCTGCTTATAAAAGATACATAGCCAGAGTAAGTTGGGAACTATGAAAGAATTTGGGATGAAAAATTAATTTTAGCTGAAGAAGTCAAGAAAGGTGTCATTTTAAGCATTTAGAGAACTATGGTGGGTAGGAACAAAAAAGAAGTACATATTAGTAAGAGCTTCAGAGTAAGCATAAGGTTGGGAAATTATGCGTAAAACCTGGGAATAGAATGGCCACGTACAAGATATTGCTGAAGTGCCGGAAGCAATGGGAGGTATGTTTGGGAGGCCAGACTCTGGGAGATCTTGGACATCATGGGAAAGACATTGTATTTCAATATGTATTCCATGAGGAACTATAGAAAAATTTCCTGCAAGAAATCAACAAAATCATCTGTTAATTCTGATGGTATTATAGAAATGAATTAAATGATGCTGAGGCCAGAACCTGAGACATCATATAAAAAGCCACTGCAGGCCTGACCTGTGGTGGCACAGTGGATAAAGCGTCGACCTGGGAACACTGAGGTTGCCAGTTCAAAACCCTGCACTGGTCTGGTCAAGGCACATATGGGAGTTGATGCTTCTAGCTCCTCCCCCCTTTCTCTCTCTCTCTCTCTCACTCTCTCTCTCTCACTCTGTGTCTCCTCTCTAAAATGAATAAATAAAAATTAAAAAAAAAATTTAAAAAAAAGCCACTGCAAAGACAAAGAGGTAGAAAAGTAGCTCTTAGTGATAGCCTACTGTGCTCCCCAAACTACATTGAGTAGTATTTTTACATACATGATATTAATTATAAGAAGGTACATCTAAAGTGGCAGTTTGAATACAGATAGTCATGCTGAACATGGCAGGTTTCACCGATGTTTACTAATTTCCTTCTATTGCTGTATACACAAGGTATTAGACTTCCCAGGCTCTTGCAGTTAGGCATGGCTTTCATTTCCAGGTGGAAGCACTCAAGAGCTGGAGCACGATCCTTCACGTGTTCTTGCCCTGCTAAAGTCATCATGGGAATATATGTGGTTACAGAAGGGACACAAAACCAAAATGGCCTAGAATGTTGAGCTGGCACATGAAGGATAGACCTCTAGAATCATTCTAACTTGCAGGTGACTTTGATATGAAAATAAATTTTTTCTGTGTTAGACCTCTGAGATTTTGGTAGTGTTTGTTACTGCAAATAATCCAGACCAGGCATATGTCATAAAATTTTCTGCAGTGATAAAAATGTTTTATATCTGCACTGTCCAAGATGGTATCCACTAGCCACATATGGCTATTGATACTTGAAAAGAGGCTCGTGTGAATTTTTAAATTTTATTTGATTTAAATTTAAATTTAAATGGGCATCCTGATTAATATGTAAAAAACTTGCCTAAAGGTTTCTAACTCGACAAAATATACTGGAGGTGAAGAAATTATGAATCAAAGTGAATTTTGTGGGGAATTTTGGTTATGAAGATGTAATACTTAGAAAACTCTAATGCTTTTGGAGTTTTAAAATTATACTTTTGATAATTTTTATATAATAAAAATAACCCATTGATCAAAAGAAAAGAAATCATGATGAAAATTAAAATATATTCTAAACAATAACAGAAATACTTCATATTAAAACATGAGCTTTATTAGCTTTACTACAT
Organism: Rhynchonycteris naso; assembly: GCA_037038555.1. Classification (NCBI taxonomy): domain Eukaryota; kingdom Metazoa; phylum Chordata; class Mammalia; order Chiroptera; family Emballonuridae; genus Rhynchonycteris; species Rhynchonycteris naso. The sequence goes on along the minus strand of CM072996.1, from coordinate 154,271,570 downwards.
TAAAGCATTTATCAAGGAAACATTATAGCCAGCATTGCATAAATTAAAAAAGAAAATAAGCTGAGAATTAATGGCCAGCAAAAAAACCCATCAAAGTCAACCAAGGAAAGTATAAATGACAGTAAGAAGTAAAATATATAGTATTTTACAACACTAAAAGGAACTATAATTGTATACAATAGTGTGAATAATAATACCTGTTTTGCATAAAAGAGATGTAATGTGTCTTTCATAAAAATTCAGGAAGATAATTGAAGAAGCAGTTATTTAGTTTTAGAATTAGATATGCAAAAAAGATGTTAAGGAAAAACATATAATTAAATTTAAGAAATGTGCTATATGCCTACTATACTTCTCACAAAAATTAGGGGATATTTCAAAATGAATATGAAGTGATAAAATATCTCCTAATTTTTGTGAGCAGTATACATAATAGGTATAATGTTAGTGGTTTCATTCCCTAACACCAAACTTCTGTATGTCTACCACTATATGGCATATTGTCCCCAGGCTCTGGGCATATACCGGTGAACAAAACAGACAAAAATCTCTGCCCCTGTGGAGTTTACATATTAAGCACGTTGAGAGGCTGTAAAAAAACATAAAAATTATGTCTGAGTGTGATAAAGGCCATAAATAATAATAGCTAGCACTTACTGATCATTTCTACATGCCAGGCAATATTCTAATAATTTTGTATAGATTAAATCATTTCATCCTCCTAACAACCCTGTAAGGTAGAAATTATTATGATCATTATCTTATAATGAAGAAATGGAGACACAGAAAGGTTAAGTACAAAGGCAAATTACACAAAGTTTTTGCTCCTTGGGAATTTCCAGGATGGTGTGGGGAGATAAACAACAAATGTCACTCAGTGTGATAAGAGCTGTCTAGGCCCCAAAGTACCAGTTACCCAGTGGAACATGGGAGGGCAGGGCCAGATCTACATTCCTTTGTCTGCCCATTTTGTCTGTGTATTAGGTAACATTGTCTGAGTTTGACATTTTTGTGTGGTCTATATGAAGTGGTACTGACCTCCAGGCCACCTGTTTTCCTTGCTCTAGGAATGCTTCTTGAGGTTACATTTTCCCTCCTGTTGTATGTGAGTAGTGAATGCAGTTGGACCTTTCATGGGTATTGTTATCTCTTCAGGCTGGCTAGGTCTAAGGGTCAGTCTTGAACATGTGTATTACACACTGTGTAGTGTCTGTCCTGTTGGGCATATTTACTTTCCACAGTGTCTGGTGCCTGCTAGACTCTTCCTTTGGGCATACTCCTCATGTAGCTGAGTCTAGGGTTGGTGCTGTCTGCCATTCACTGCCCTTTGTGTTGGTTCTAGATCTTTTTGGGTTGGTATCAGCTGTTGTTTGTAACCTCCTGTGTGTTACCTATCTGCAGCTACTTCTCTTTTTGCTGTTTGTGTTTGCATTTTCTGTGCCTGTGTAGTAGTGTGGGAGGGACCAACCTGTGTATAAGGATCAGCTTCCTCCTACTTAGAGATGACAGAAGCTTTGTAAAAGCTCCAAGCATTGAAAGATTTGCCTGTACTTTTTAGGTGCTCCACCTTCTTTTGAAGCTGACTGGTCTTTCCACAGAGTCTTCTGTAGAAAGACTCTAGTGTAGACTTAGAATGTCCTCATGCTCCAACCCCTCTACAGGTTGCAAGTTGTATTAGTACAGTTGAGGTTGAGAATGCAACGTTAGTGGGACCCTCTACTTCAGGGGTCTCTTGGTCAGGAGCTCAGTACTGGGAATATGGCCCCTAGTCTAGAGCCTAATCCCTCAGCCACTGCTGGATATTCACATATTATTTCTCCCCAAAAAGGTGAGCAGCAGGTTATGTCAAGTGGGGCTGACAGTCACCTCTGCAGAAGTTCTTAAAGCTGGTGAGACCCTGGTCTCAAGAGTAAGACTGAAAGAGTCCTCTCCTGGGGCTGACTGTGTCCCCCTCCCCCCGAGAGTGGCTAAGCCCCTTGACCAGACTCAACAATAGGCGCACAGATACGCATACTTTAAATGTCCATGTATGCATGTTCCAAGCCTCTCTCCCTTCCTCCTGTGAAATGTAACCAATCAGGGCAAGAAATCCAGCACCCAGGGTGGCTGACTGTGAAGCTCCACCCTATCCAATGCACATGAGCTTCTGTGCCAGTGCTGATCACAGAGAGTGGAACTTGCCTCAGCTGGGCCAGGTGTGAGGTGCCCTTTATTAGGATACCACTCTAGCAAGGGTTTATTAGATCTTGAACCAATGTTCTCTGCAGCTTGCCACTGGACATGCCAGCCCTGAGCCACCCTGGAGGAAACCTGGCATAGACCAGTGGGAGACACTGCCTGTGCCAGGCCTTCAGCAACCTTCTTGGAGCTTCCAGCAATGCACAGTTTCTGGCTGCCTCTGCTGGACCCAGCTGTACATGGAAATACCAAGCTGCACAGCTAGGCTGTCTTTTATCTATACTGGGCCTAGGGAAAGGTCCACTTAAAAGGTCAAGGTTCCCTGAGTCCTGCCTTATATAGCCTCTGTCTGTTGGCTGTCTATTGAGCTCAGTTACAGAAAGAAAACTCTGGTAGAGTGTAGAGCCTGCAGTAATTCCGGAAATAGAAAGGGTGGTGTGTGCGGCTCCACCCCTTGGCCCCAGGTGGCAGTCTTTCCAGACTTTTTTCACAGACTTCAGTAGGGTGTGGCCCCAGGTTTCTGTTGGATGTGACCTCTGAGACCCAGAGGTGTGGTCTGCCTGCAGTGTGGACAGTTTCTACTGAGTCTTCCTTGAGGTGTTATTACCAGTCTTAGACTCGGGAGCCTGTGGGGTAAAGCTCCGGTTTCAACACCAGAAAATCGAGTCACTTCCTGGCTTCTCAGAACAACCCTGTCTCCATAATTTGGGCAGGAGAGACTCCCAAGGGTAGAGCAGTTGCTTTACCTCAGGCTGATGCTGCGCAGAGGAGAAGGCTCCACCCAAGAAATGGTGACTACAGTATTGCAGAATTACTCAGCACAGGGGTTCTGGTGACTGTTCCCCACAGTGCTCTCCCTGGACCTTTAACTTTACACTCTACTCATGCAACTTTGGTCCTCTCACCTTCCTCCACTGAAGCCCCAGGTAAGTGGCTATGAACAAGATTTTCTGTGCTGGCCTTTTAAGACACAGCCTGTGTCTCTGAGAGCTTTGTCTCTTTTTTCCAGGCAGAAACCCAATGCTTGTCATGCCAAATGCTGGAGATGCTTCTTCTAGAATCTGGGGCTCTGGGCTGGGGCTCCAGTCTTGGGGCTGAGGACCCTCACCTCTCAGGGTAAACCACCCCACAGTGATAGTCCCTCTGGACCCTCAGCTATCTCTTGCTCCAGGAAACTGGACAGTCGCCTCTGCATCTCCACCCTTTCTCCCAGTCTTGATGTGGCTTCTTCTTTGATCCTTGGTTATAGACTCTTCTTTGTTTACTTCAAAGATTATTTTTCAAGATGATTGTTCTTAAGTTGTGATCCAGTTTGGTCCTGGGAGGTGGCAGTTTGAACATACACCTATTCCTTCATCATCTTGGAATCCTCTCAGTTATATTTTAAATTCTTAAAATATGTGTCTGCAATTAGGAAATCAGGAAAAAATAAACTTGTTTAAAGGAAGGTGCTTTTTCCTGAATTTAAAGGTACGTTATTGGTATTGTACTATATGGGGGGAGAAAAATTTTCTCTATTCTTCTTGGTTCTTTTGGATAATCTAATAATTAAGTTGACATAAAACAGATTAACAGGAAGAAATAGACTCAGACATGAGGCTTTGAGACACTCAAGCAATTGAGGCTTGTATGCCTTCTTGAGCAAAGGAGAATCAGGTAGGGGTCTAGGGCTTCAAAGGAAAGGAAGACAATCACAGGAAGGTGGGGAGAGCAAACATTTGTTAAAGAAATGTTTACCATACCATGAAGAGACAATGGGACACTGAGAAGAATCTGAATAAACAGGCCCTGCCAGTTCCCCCTAGTTTACCACATCTGACCCATAATGTTTGTAGTTATCTCTGGTGATAGTTTTCTTCTTGGACTAGGCCATCTAAATTTTTGTAGACATTTAAAATTCTTTTAGGGGAGGTAAAAGGCTCTTTCTGAGTCTTTTGGGCCTTGATCATCTTTAGCTCCAAATAAACCACATACCAAAGTAACACATTATCATGGCCTATTCTGTTCCCATTCGATACTTTGAAAAGAGAATCTAACTGAAGAGATAGCCATTGATAAACAAAGTATCATCTCATAGATCCAGTAGTTATTCTCAGTCTGACAGTAGTAAAAGTTTCTAATGTCATAGAGTTGTTAAAAATAATCTAATGAGCAGAAAGAAAAGACTGACAGTTATATAGATAGAATCAGAGACACTATAGGTAGAAATAGAATTGAAATAAAGAGAAGTGATTGGAGTTCAGCATGAGGGCGATCATCTGAAATGATAAAAAAGTGAAATGTACTATTTAAGGAGGTCTTACTTCTTTAAGACAAGACACTTGCACCAGTTTTTCTCATGTAATTTCTTTGAGATGGAAAAGATTGAGCCCCAAAGTCAAGGCCTAGTTGGAAAGAGGGTTCAGGAGAACCTGATTAAACTTTGTTTATGGAGTTTTCTTTGTCACTGAAATTGTGTGTGTGTGTGTGTGTGTCTGTGTGTGTGTGTGTGTGTCTGTGTGTGTGTGTCTGTGTGTGTGTGTGTGTGTGCATTTAGATCATTCTGAACACTTCACAATGTCAAAATGATAGACTTAGACTTCGAGCATTCTCAAAATGGACAGAATGACCCGCAATGGCTATGCATTAGGTAACTATAACACTGACAAAATAACAGTGACTTAAATAAGACAGAAGGTTAATACTCTTCCATATGATGTTGGGGGCCAGCTGAAGGTCAGGGCTGACAAGCAGGACAATTAACTGTCTTTGCCACAGGCTGTCATGGTCATTAGTACTCCACTTAAAGGAGGTATACATTTATTGCACTTTATCAGCACTATCTAGTGTACAACACATGCCTGGGCTCCCTATGTTTATAGTGGCACCACCTACATTTAGTAAAAAAGATAAGAAAGATAAAAGCAAATAGCAAATAGCCACACACATTGGCATGCATATGTTTGCTTGCTTTTGCTCATTTATTTTTCAACCACACTAGATAAATTGTGAACTTCTTAAATACATGGTGACAAGTTAAATAATAAAGTTCAACAAGTCATAGGGCCAAATTAGCACTTTTAGGCTAAATGGGATTCATAAGCACTAATTATTCAGATTTTTGAGTTGTGATTAAACCACTGACATGTATAAAGCTTTGAATTGCATTATTAATTATATTACATAACACTCTTAAAAACCGTTCATATTTTCTATCATCAGCAGAATAAAATATGTGAAAAGTACTCTTTTTTTTTCTTTCACTTTGTCTCTCTCTCCCATTTTTTTAATTAACTTTAATGGGGTGACCCCAATAAATCAGGGTACATATGTACAATGAAAACATCTCCAGATTATTTTATCATTCAACTGTGTTGCATACCCATCACCAAAAGTCAAATTGTCCTCTGTCACCTTCTTTTTAAGTGCAAAAATTTAAATCTTATAAACAATTTAGAAAACTGCAATATACACATTTCAGAATTAGCTATGCAAGATGTTAAGGTATAACTACAATTTATTTTATTTTTAAATTGTATTTAGAAAATTAACCTTAATAGGATGACATTAATCAATAAGATTGCACAGATTTCAGGTAACCATTTTTATAGCAATTAAACTTTGATTATGTGGTATACCCATCACCCAAAGTCAAATCATTTGCTGTCACCTTATATTTGTCCCTCTTTATCCTCTTCCTCCATCTCCTCCCCCATGTTCTCCTTGCCCTGGTAACCACTGCACTTTTATATATGTCCATAAGTCTCAGTTTTATATTCCAACTGTGTGTGAAATCATACAGTTCTTAGCTTTTACTGATTTACTTATTTCACTCAGTACAATGTTCTCAAGGTCCATCCACGTTGTTGTAAATGTCACTATGTCACAATTTCTTATGGTTTAATAGTATTCTATTGCATATATGTACCACATCTTTATCCAATCCTCTATAGAGGGATAGTTTGGTTTTTCCATGTCTTGGCTACAGTGAACAATGCTGCAATGAACATAGGGGTGCATGTGTCTTTACGTACCAATGTTTTCAAGTTTTTTTGGTAGATACTCAGTAGAGGGATTGCTGAGTCATATGGTATTATTTTTCTTAATTTTTTGAAGAACCACCATAATTTCTTCCATAATTGTTGTACTAATTTACATTCCCACCAGCAATGAATGAGGGTTTCTTTTTCTCCACAACCTCTCCAACACTTATTACCTGTCTTGTTGATAATAGCTAATCTAACAGGTATGAGGTGATATCTCACTGCAGTTTTGATTTGCATTTCTCAAAAGCTAGTAAAGATGAGATTTTTTTCATATATCTCTTTGGCCATTTGTATGTCCTCTTTAGAGAAATGTCTGTTCAGGTCCTCTCCCCATTTATTAATTGGGTTGTTTGCTTGTTTGTTGCATGGCTTTGTAAATATTTTTTATATATTTTGGATATTAACCCCTTATCAGAGCTATTGTTTGCAAATATCATCTCCCATTTAGTTGGCAGCCTATTTGTTTTGTTGTCAGTTTTCTTTGGCTGTGCAGAAGCTTTTTAGTTCGATATAGTCCTATTTATTGATTTTTTCCTTTATTTCCCTTGCCTTTGGGGTCAAATTCATAAATTGTTCTCTACAGCCAAGGCCAATGAGCTTAGTTAGTATCTATGCTTTCTTGTATGTAATTTATTGTTTCAGATCATATATTTAAGTCTTTGATCCATTTTGAATTAATTTCTTTTGCAGGGTGACAAACTGTAGTCAAGATTCATTTGTTTTTGCATGTGGCTTTTCAATTTTTCCAGCACCATTTATTGAAGAGGCTTTATTTTCTCCATTGTGTGTTTGACTCCTTTGTTAAAGATGACTTATCCATGTATATGTGGTTTTATTTCTGGGCTCTTGATTTTGTCAAATTTGTCTGTAAGACCATTTTTCTGCCAATATCATGGTGTTTTGATTATTGTGGTTCTATAGTATAATTTGAAATCAGGTAGTGTGATACCTCTGGCTTCATTCTTTTTCCTCAGGACTGTTTTTTGCTATATAGGGTTTTTTTATGGTTCCATACAAACCTGGAGATTTTTTGTTCTATTTCTCTGAAAAGTGACATTGGGATTTTGATGGAGGTTGCATTAAGTTTGCATATTGCTTTGGGTAATATGGCCATTATAGCTATGTTAATTATTCCAATCCATGAACATAGAATACTTTTCCATTTCAATGTGTCTTTTTAAATATTTTTAATAATATTTTGTAATTTTTAGTATATAGGCATCTTTTTGTTAAGTTTATTTTGAAGTACTTTATTTTTTGTTGCAATTATAAAAGGAATTCATTTTTGAATGCATTTTCCAAAGTTTTGTCATTGGTGTATGGAAAAGCAATAAACATTGTATATTGCTTTTGTATTCTGCAACTTTACTGTATTGGTTTTTTGTTTCTGACAGTTTTATTTGGTGGACTCTTTGGGGTTTTCTATATACAGAATCATATCATCTGCAAAAAGTGATACCTTTACTTCTTCTTTCATGATATGGGTGCTTTTTATTTATTGATCTTGCCTGATTACTCTGGCTAAAACCTTCAAAACTATGTTAAATAAGAGTGGAAAGAGTAGGCAGCCTTCTCATTTTTTTATTTTAGAGGAAAAGCCTTCACTTTTTTAACATTGAGGATGATATTAGCTGATGGTCTGTCATATATGGCCTTTATTATGTTGAGGTACTTTTCTTCTATTCCGGTTTGAATTGAGTGTCTTAAACATAAAGGGATGTTATATCTTACACTGGAAAACAAAATTTTTGTTGCATCCACAAAAACACTTGTTCTTAACTAATTCGAGTTTGTTGATCTCAAATCTGATAGTAGTTTTTCTCTGTAAGCTACAGTTCTTTTGCAATTCAAGATTTAAGTTTTTATCTTATTGTAAAATTTTCAACATTTAATTTAACATAATGAAGTAGAATGTCTTCTTGGGCATCATCTCTGCAAAAATATAATAATTTATATAATACAGTAAATACACTAATATACTAAAAGATATGATTGCATCAGAATTTGTCTACAATTTCAAAATGGAACATAATAAAACACTTATTTTAATGACAAAGTTTGTGCAAAACTTATTTAAATTTTATTCAGGCAAAAAATTGTGTTTCTAGCTCTTGTTTGTGTACTTGTTGAGGACAATCTCATTTGATGCTCCAGCAGTAGGCTGCTCATCACTAACACCTCCAAGATTTTCAGGCAACTTATCATGGCGACTGTTCAGGAAGTGAATCTTAATGCTCATGTTACATCCAATGTTGTGGAAAGCCAACTGCATTCTTTGAACCATAAGTTCATACTTTTCTGCTTTTTTGTTGCCAAGGAAGTTCTTGTAACTGCCACAAAAGACTGCCATGCTGCTTTCTCCTCCTTATTCATCTTCCTGGCAAATCATCATGTATGAGGGTTTGAATTTGAGGTTCATCAAATACGCCTGCTTTTATCTTCTTGAAAGACAAAGCAGGAAAAGCAGAAGTAATATGTTGAAAGCATTCACTTTCTCTATTCAAAGCCTGAACAAACTGCTTCATTAAGCCAAGTTTGATGTGAAGTGGGGGAAAAATGATCCTGTCTTGATTAACTACAGGTTCATTCACAATAGTGTGCATCCCTTCTTCCAGAGCTTCACATTTCGGCCACTCCTTCTGTGCCCAGTGTTTCTCCTGTGCTCAGCTGTCCCATAAACACAGAAAGCAAGGATACTTCATGAAACCTCTCTGTTGTCCTGGTAGGAAATTTACCATTTTAAGATCCACACAAATGATCCAGTTATGCTAGACCAGGTGGTTGCACAGTGGATAGAGCGTTGGACTGGGATGCAGAAGGACCCAGGTTTGAGACCCCCGAGGTCGCCAGATTGAGCACGGGCTCATCTGGGTCAAGGAAAAGCTCATAAGCTTGGACCCAAGGTCGCTGGCTCCAGCAAGGGGTTACTCAGTCTGTTAAAGGCCTGCGGTCAAGGCACATATGAGAAAGCAATCAATGAACAACTAAGGTGTCACAACAGCAACGAAAAACTGATGATAGGTGCTTCTCATCTCTCTCCGTTTCTGTCTGTCTGTCCCTATATATCCCTCTCTCTGTCTCTGTAAAAAAAAAAAAGATCCAGTTATGTTCCTCATACTTCAGAAAGTCGAGGACAATTTTTATGTCATTCTAATCTTCTCGTAGATGAGTTGAATAACCAATTGGAACTGCTGCATAAACATTACCGTTGTGTAGGAGAACACATTTCAGACTTCGTTTAGAGCTGTCAAGAAATAGCCACCATTCTGTTGGACTGTAAGTGGTAACACCTAGCTGGCTGAGAAGACTACTGATATCATGACAGTAAACAAAGTGTTTGTCTTCAGAAAAAAAGTCCACAAAAATTTGTTCATGCTTCCTGAAATGGGATACTTTAGCTGACTGGTGAAGTACATTCTTTTCTTGAAGAGTGGAGATTAATAACTCAGCTGCTTATTTTGATAGGTCCAAATCTCTTACTAAGTCATTCAATTCAGGTTGGCTAAACTGCTGAGGGCTTAATGACTGCTTGGCATCAGAAGAAGACCCTTCAGATTCTACAACCATTTCCTCATGCATCTTATCAAAAGTACACTTGACCACCATGTTCACTTTCTTCATCCTTAGAAAAAATAAAACTATTGAAAACTAAAACCAGGAGTGTCTCAGAGTGTGAGACAGGTCGTATTGCTGAAGGGATATTAGGATATGTGATCATATGCCATTTTTTCTTGCTGATGCCCTTTGTATGGATCAGGCAGAAATAACAGTCACTGCTGTGGTCCTTAGGTTCACGCCAAACCATGGGAATACCAAAAGGCATTTATTTGCGTTTTCCTTTTGTCCAGTTATGAAGCATTTTCTCACAATTATGACACATAATATGAGGAGCCCAATTCTTGTCTTGATTGCCAAGGGGAATTTGAAAATAGGCAATCTATGCACGTGTCACAAATGATGAAATATTGCACTTTTGACATTGAAGTGTGTAACAGCCACATTTATAACAGAAGGTGTCTGGACTATTCTTACATTTACACCTACTCAAAGAAGCCATGATTCAATCTTAAAACAAAATAAGAGGGTGTTTTTTATCAGATAATAATTTTTCACATTTAAAAACAACTACAATTTTGTAAAAGTGATGTTTGTAAAACATTAATTGCCTTGTGGTTATGTTCAATCCAAGAGTCATTGCACTTTAACTCCAATGCTAATGCCAATTCATGCCATTAACTGTAACAAAAAGAAATTAAAGTTGCATAAAAACTAAAGCATGCACCAAAAAATGGATTTCAAATTTGGAATCAGCAATGCAGATATATATTTATAGAAAAAGTTCTAAAAGCTCATGCAACAGAAAATGGGAAAACAATTGTTCCCCAGTGTTATCAAATGCCTTCTGTATCTATCGATAGGATCATACTATTTTAGTTCTTTGTTATGTTGATGTGGTGTATTATGTTGATTAATTTCTGTTGGTTGAAACAATCTTGTGCTCCTGGAATAAATCTCATGTGATTGTGAGATTTATTCCAGGAGCACAACTTTACTGTGTTGTATTCTATTTCCTAATACTGTGTTTAGAATTTTTGCATCTGTATTTGTTTGAGATATTGGTTAGCAGAATTTTTACTTGTTTTGTTCTTGCCAGGTTTTGGTTTGAGGGTTATGTTGGTTTCCTAAAATGTGTTGAAGAGTATTGCTTCTTCTTTTATGTTTTGGAAGAATTTTAGAAGGCTAGGTACCAAATCTTCTGTGACTGTTTGGTAAAACTCACTAGTGTAGCCATTTGGTCCTGAAATTTTGTTTCTTGGTAGGTTTTTAATAGTTGTTTTAATTTCCTCCCCACTTCTAGGTCTATGTAGGTTTTCTACTTCTTTGTGACTCAGTCTAGGAAGATTGCATAGTTTTAGAAATTTATCCATTTCTTCTAAGTTGTTGAATTTGGTGACAATCTTTCATAATAGTTTACTATGATTCTTTGTATATCTATGATGTCTGTGGTAATTTCTCCTTTTTATTTTGAATTTTGTTTACATAACCCCTTTCTCTTTTTTTCTTTAGTGAGTCTAACCAATATTTTGTCAATTTTATTGATCTTTATAGAAAACCAGCTTTCTGTTGTAATAATTTTCTATAGCTTTTTGTTCTCTATTTTATTTTTGCTCTGTTTTACTATTTCCTTTTTTCTGCTGACTTTGGGTTGCCTTTGTTCTTCTTTTTATAGTTTCTTGATGTGGTATAACAAGTTGTTTACTTGGAATCTCTTGTTTCTTGATATAAGCCTCTAATGGAATAAAGTTTCCTCTTATTACTGCTTTGGCTGCTTCCCAGAAATTTTGATATGTCTTGTCATTGTTATTTGTCTGTATGTATCTTTTAATCGTTACTTTTATTTCTTCTTTAACCCTGTCATTTTTTAGAAGTATGTTGTTTAATTTTCACATTTTTGTTGGTTTCTTTACTTTCTTTTTGCACTTGGATTCTAATTTCAAAAACTTATGATCAGAAAATATGCTTGGTATAATTTCAGTCTTCCTGGATTTGTTGATGTTAGTTTTATGGCCCAGCCTTTGGTATATCTATGAGAATGTTCGATGCACACTGGAAAAGGATGTATAATCTGACATTTTGGGATGAAATGTTCTATAAATGTCTATTATATTTATTTGGTCCAGAGTGTTATTTAAGGCCAATATTTTTTTATTGATTTTCTGTATGATTAATCTATCTAAATTTATCAGTTGTGTGTTGAAATCTCCAAGTATCATTCAGCTTTTGTTTGCTTCTATTCTTAGAGATCAGTTAGTAGATATCTTATATAATTTGATGCTTCCTGGTTCAGTGCATATATATTAAGAAGTGTTATGTTTTTTTGATTCATTGTTCCCTTTATCATTATGAAATGTCATCTTTGTTTCTGGCTACCTTTGTTTTCTTGAAGTCATCATTTTCAGATATGAGTACAGCTACTTCTGCTTTTCTTTGGTTATTATTTTCTTGGAGAATCATTTTCCAATTTTATACTTTGAATCAAATTTTGTCTTCCAGCTTAAATATTTCTCTTGAAGGCAGCATATTGTTGGGTTTTGCTTTTTGATCCAATCTGCTCCTCTGTTCATCTTTATTGGTGAGTTCAATTTATTTACATTTAGGGTAATTATTGACACTTGCGGATTTTCTATAGACATTTTATGTTTTGATCTCTGGGAGTTCTGTGTCTTGTTTTGTTCTTCTCTTTTTCATTTCTGTCAGTTGTTTTTGTTTGGTGGTATCCCATACTTCTTTCCTCTGTTTTTTTTTTTTTAAGTTGTATGTTTCAGTAGTAGGTTTTTTGTAGGTGGTTACCTTTAATTTATTAAGAGACAAATGCTTATATGTAAGAAAATCCTTTGTCTTACGAGTGCTTCTGCACTCCATTCTCCTTTGCTATGGAAGCTGTTTATCCTTTCCACCTTTATATTATTGTTGTCACAGATTATTCTTATTTTTATTGTGACCCTGTTGGAGCTTTTACTTGTAGTTTTGATTTGTATTTTCTTTGTGTCTAGTCAGAGAACTCCCTTGAGTATTTCCTGGAGTGAGGGTTTTCTCGTGATAAATTTTCTCAGCTTCTGTATGTTTATGACAGTTTTTATTTCTCTTTTATATTTGAAAGATTTCTTTGATGGATATAGTATTCTTGGCTGGTAATTCCTCTTTTGTAGTACTTTGAATGTTTGGGTTCACTCTCTTTTTGTTTGTAGAGTTTCTACTGAGAAGTCTGATAATAACTTAATGGTATTTCCTTTGTATGTCATATTCTTTTTTTCCTTAGCTGCTTTGAGGATTCTTTCTCTGTCATCTATTTGTGGCAGTTTTATTACAGTGTGCCTTGGAGTACAATTTTTGTGGGTTGCGGTAACTTGGAGTTCTTTTTGCTTCTTGGATTTGAGGCTCTAACTCTTTCCATAGGTTTGTGAAATTCTCATCAATTACTTCTTTGAAAATAGGCTCTCTATTCCTTTCTCCTTCACTTCTTCTGATATACCCATTATTCTTATATTGCTCTTTCTGATGGAGTCTGACAATTATTGTTGAGCTTTCTTAGTTTCTTTTAAATTTATGTGTCTCTCCTCTTTTTTCTGCAGGATCCCTAGTTGCCTTTCTTTAATGTCACTGGTTCTTTCTTCTGTATGGCTTTTTTTATTAACTAAACTTACTACTTCAGTTTTTAATTTATGATTTGAGTTCTTCATCTCTGTTTTTAAAATTTTAATTTCCTTGGTGAGGTATTCATTTTGTTCATTAATTTGTTTTCTGAGCTCATTATCTGTCTATTGGTGTCTTCTTGCATCTCCTTGAGTAATTCAGAACTTCAACTTTAAATTTTCTATCATTTAACTCCTAAGCTCCCATGTGGTTGAAACATTTTTCTGGAGATTAAAATTTTTTTTCTGAACTACATCTCTGTTTTGTGTAGCCATGGTATTCTATTTCTTCTTTCTTAATTTTACTTGAGAGTTGTATTGTTAAGAACCCTAACAAAAAAACAACTAAAAAATAAAAATAAAAAATACAATAAAAAGTATAAAAATTAAAAAAAAAATATGACATGGGTAAAAACCACAGAAAATAATCAAAAGCAAACAGAAAAGTAAAAAAAAAAACACCCAGAAAAAAACAACAATAAAATATATAAAAATTAATTAAAATGAAATTCAAAACAGATAAGGAGAAAAAAGAGTAAGAAGAGAAAAATGGAAAAAGGGGGGAAAAAGGAAAAATAAAATTCAGTTTTGAGAGGTTTCTTCCAGTAGGTGTCACTGTATTACTACTTTTAGCTCTGTGATGTTCCTGTGCTTTCTGCTGAGATGTTGCTATTGCAATGATGTAGACAAGGATACTATTGTGTTGGTGGGTATTGTGTGTTTTCAGGGCTTTATGACTTTGACCCTTTGGCTTCAGATTTTTGGCTTTGTGGTTCCTAGCAATGGTGATCTCAGGCTTCTGGGTGCTCCTTTCTCATCTGAACAGACCTGGAGACTGGACATGGAACACTTATATTCTTCAAGAAAGAGAGTGGTTTTGGAGAGCTGGTCTGGGGTTTGCCTTTGCCACTCTCCATGCCACAAGGTGAGGGAGGTGAGATCTAGGAGGCTGGGGAGGCTGCACTGTAGCTTTCTCCATCTCTGACAAGTGTGAGAACACTGGCCATGACCCTGTGCTCTGGCTGCTTTGGTTTATTTCTCTTTCTGGACATCTATCTCACTGATCCTTCCAGCAGGAGACCCAGTCACTCTAGGTTTCCCTTTCAATACTTCTCAGACAAAATCTAGGGAACCTGAGCTTCCCTTCTTGTTGTAATCCAGCAGAGAGAAAAAAAACAACAAAAAACAGTCACTTCAGGTATGTCTCATCTCCTCTCCGAAGCCTACTGCAAATGCATTTTATTTTCTTCCCCCCTTTTACTCCATCCCACCTTTAGTTCAGTCGGTGCATTGGTCTTTCAGGTGTGCCTGTGAGCCCAGCTGGGGTTCCTTTGCTGTGTTATAGTTGTTCAATTTGTTGAAATTTCAAGGAAAGAGATCAGGAGTATCTCTCATGCTGTCATTACTGTGACATCATCCATAGCTGCAATTTAAATCTTAAAAGTCTTATTTGATTTTCTGGTTCTTATTGCCATAGAAACTAAAATCTCACCTACGACCAATATTTCTCAATCATTAGAATGACTGTGGAACATTAAAAAAAAATATGATTCAAGCATTTTTCCCCTAGAGATTTTGATTTTGTGGTTTTAGGGTGAGGTTTAGGAACTTGTATTTAAAATATCTTTCCAAATCTTAGGAAGCTCAGGTTTAGAGAATTTACTCAGGAATACAAGTTTACATAATGTCTGGCATCTTTGAAATGTTAGATCTTTAAAAAGTGTTTCTAGATTGTTTTCTTTGTATTAAAAGTAATAATTCAGATATTTTGGCAAAAGACAATTTATTTTTTTAATTATTTTTAATTAACTTCAAAAATTTATGATGTTAACATGGATTTAAGTGTCCCACCCTCACCCTCCAACAATATGCCCCCATTTTACCCCCTTTAACCCCCTCTCCCACATTCCCTCCCCCCTTTCATCTGGGATTTGTTGTCTTGTTATCTGTATCTATGTGTTATGTATATATAATTTCACTAATCCTTTCACCTTCTCTGATCCCATACCCTCATCCACCTTTCCTCTGACAGTTGTCCCTCTGCTTTCTGTGACCCTGCCTCTATTTAAAGCATTGTTTATAAAACCCAAAATCTGGAAACACACCAAGTGTCCATCAGTGGAAAAATGGATAAGAAACTTGTGATACATATACACAATGGAATACTATGCTGACATGAAAAAAGAAGGAAATCTTACCTTTTACAATGGCAATGGCATGGTTGGACCTGGAGATTATTATGTGAAGTGAAATAAACCAGGCAATTAAAAAAAAACATTATATGATATCACTCATATGTGGAATCTAATAAACATGGTAAACTGAAGAATAGAGAATTTACTTTTTTATATGACCTTTATTAACCTAATGGCTAAAATAGATCACTTTAGAGAAAGTGATTTTGATGCTAGTTATACTTGTTTTTATTGGCTGTATCATTTTCTCACAATTCAACATTTTAAAAAGCTGTTAAATTAATTATACAAGAAAGCCATTAAACTGATGTGGCTATAATACCATGGAGGCCTACATAAACAGACCAAAATTTAAGTCTGAAATACACAAGGTTGTGAAATATTGATTCTCAGGACAATATTCTCAAACTAGGTTTTAAGCTATAGCCAATCAAATAATTTCCTTTCTTTGCTTCTATGGCCTTTTTATATACCTACATCTTTCTCCTGCTTTCTTTTGACTGACCACTTAAACTGTTAATGGTGCAATTAGACCTTCGTTCTTGAGTTTGGCTAAGAAAGAATTCAGAGTTGAGAACTGTAACTCAAGAAGTTTATTTAGAAAGTTACAGAGGTAGAAGAAGTGAATAAGTTGAGCTGTGTGGACTCAGGTAAACAAGTTAAAGAGGCAAAAGAAAGGCCCTTCAAGCTTAGGAGAAAGAAAGCAAAAATAACACAACTGAGGGAAAAAAAGAGCAAAAGGCACAAGCTCGCTCTAGAGAGAGAGAAAGAGCAAGTAAAAAAGAACCTACCTAAGTAAGAAGTGGGTGGGGAAAGACACAGCCATGCTCAAAAAGGAGAGAGTACACACTGGGTTCTTTGTTTTAAGGGCTTCTATATGTTTTCCAAAGATGGGGATTTTAAGGGAGATCTCAGGAGAGGATCCAATAGAATATTCATCAGCTTTCCAGGGGCATCCTTTCAGGATTGTGGTCTCATCTGGACTGATTGATTGGTGCTGGGGGAAGGCTTCATTAGTCATTGCATCTGGCCTTGATGTCAGCAATGGTATTGTTTTGACTGGTTTTGCTACTTTTCTGGGTCTGGAGCTGAAACACAGTTGAGGCCTAGATGTTATCTCTAGTTTGACAAAAATTCTGTCTCTGTGATCAGCAGACCTGAGACTTTGCTCCTAAGATTATTTGACGTGGGATAGAACCTCATTGTTCTGAGGGCTTAATGCTTAAGGAAGTGGTTGTGCAAGGGCTTGTATAGAAGTAGTGTGAGGCTATTCTCTGGCTCCCTTGTTCGCCCTCTAGGGCGTCTAAATAGCATGAATAGTAACAATAAGATAAAAAGGTTATGCTGGGCATGAAGTCCTAGAGTATAATAGTTTTCTCTAGCTTTGCCCATTGCTAGGCACCCAGGATTTTCTGTCCTGGTGACATTTTGTAGCGGGCCATCATGCCTGTCTCACTGCCTACTCTATCACAGCTGCTTCTGGTTTGGTGCTGCTCAACTCAATTTGATGTTTTCTCAAATAAACTATTTAAAAATTGTTAATATGCCTCGGTTTATCTTTTAAAAGAATATTACCTAAAGTGTGCTTTGCTTAAAAAACCAGAAATATAGTGTCACTAACTTTTATGAAAGTTAGTATTTCCAGGACAGAAGAGTTAACCTTTGTGACTGGTGCTGAGAAATCAGTGTAGGATCCTGTCTCTATCTCTGCCCATCATGGCGAAATCCAGACTTGGCAGATTTCCAAGTTCAGCTAACATTCCTAAACCAGTAAAAAGTGTCCAAAATAGTTTTCTACTTTCTCTCATAGGGTAAGAGTTAAATCTTTCTTCATAGAGATTGACCTCTACTAGCTTGAATACATGTGCCACTTGACACAGAGGACTCAATCTGTTCCCTGTGCCTGGGGTACCGGCTGGAGCCTGATTCTCTTGGAGCATTATCAGCAGTTTGCTCATCAACTCTGCTGACTTCTTGAACCTGTGCCATGGCATTCATAAGAGCATGACTCAACCATGCCAGCCAGCAGTCTCTGGAAGCTCAGAGTGGCCTCAACTTGAGAGTTTATAGCCTTTGCAAACAGAGAGCATATTCCTTTGTTTCCTTTCAGAAACTGAAGAGTGATTCATATTCAGTAAACAAAGAGAGGATTACTGATCCTGTTTACTAGTCTGGAATTCAACTTCCTCTGAATTCAATTCCCTCAGTTTTCAGGACTGAGGTTGAGCATTTCAAACTTCTTTTTTTTTCTTTAATCCATTTTCTTTCTTCCTATGTAATAAAGAAATATAATTAAGCCCTCACTCAAATCCAGATGAGATGACTTTCAAAGGCCATTCAGAATCTAATGTTTGTCCTTTGCAATAACAAGCAACTGTGATCTTGCAGAAATTAAATGCAGATACTGTTGGCAGTCAGAGGTGTATTCTGCAGTTGAAATGCAAAGGAAAATTTTACTTTAAAACTGCACTGTGCAACCCCTGACATTGATTAGTTCTTATTTACCGGAGCAGGGAAATTACAGAATCTTACCTGTTTCTCAATATTGTTGCTGGTTATACAACAATAAAATATCCAGCAGTCTGATACAATTCCTGTTAACAGACAAACCAAGTAGAAACTGGCTGAGAATGTGTGCAGTGGATCATGTTCTTACTGTCTTTAGATTAGCTTTCTTTATAACAACAGCATTCAGTAGGGTTCATACATATTGTGTCAATTATAAAGTCAACTCAAAGACATTAGCATTACTCTGATTGCTTCCGCAAATCTGAAATATTTTAAAGGGTTGACAAAAGTTCAGTTTCACTGTACTGAATTTTAGGGTAAAACTATGGGAAATGTAATCACTTTCTCAGAGTCTCATCATTTGTATAGTCCCAGAAAATCATTTTAACTTTTTTTGGTTTTTTTTTGTGACAGAGACAGAGACAGAGAGAGATAGATAGAGTAAGGGACAGATAGGAACACACAGACAGGAAGAGAAAGAGATGAGAAGCATCAATTCTTTGTTGTGGTACCTTAGTTGGTCATTGATTGCTTTCTCATATGTGCCTTGATGGGCGGGGCGTGCTACAGCAGAGTGAGTGACCCCTTGCTCAAGCCAGTGACCTTTGGCTTTAAAACAGTGACCTTTGGGCTCCAGCAACCATGGGGTCATGTTTATGATCCCACTCAAGCTGGTGACCATGGGGTTCCAAACCTGGGTCCTCTGTATCCCAGTCTGAGGTTCTATCCACTGTGCCACCACCTGGTCAGGTATCATTATAACTTTCTAGAATTATCCCCAAATGGCCCAAAACAAGCAGTTTTCAAGTCACTGGAAATCATAGAGGCAGCAGTAGTCACCTAGCCACTTATTTATCACAAACAGGTCACAGGTAGATAATTTTTGACATGAATCTTCTCATTTTTGAAAGAATGTTTGAAAAGTTCAGTGAATATACTGTAAAAGTTTAATTCACATTTTGATAATGAACCTAAAAGGCATATTAACAAATGAACTTACTGTTTTATATACTACAAAGTGAAAATTTTATTTCCTCATTGTTTCTGCCTATTGTATATACAAATTCTCCTGATAGAAGCTTGGCACCAACTCAGAAGAATTATTTTTAACTAAATATTTTTAGTCACATGTCACCTGTTCGAGGGTATTTCTTAGAATTCAAAGAGGTCCTTAATCAAGAAGGGAGCTTTTTACCAATACGATTCTGGATTTTTAAACCACTCACTTTATTAGACTAACAGGGTGTATGTGAGGATTAAAATTCTTTATTTTAAAATCCAGGTATTTTCATCTATGACAGAATGTCAAATTTTATTATACTGAATAAAGGAATAGCTTAGTAGCTGTGTAATAAAAATGGGGCTACACATGCTTTCCCTTCCTCCTAGCTCTGAAAATAGCTATGAAATGAGATGAGTTTTATTTCTCTTTATTTACTTAGCACTAGGTATCTTGACTTTCTTTTATCATGTTTTAAATTGCATGCTTTGATAAATTTACCCACCTACCTTACTTTTTTTTCAGTGAAATTTTTATTAAACTCATATTTTGGTACAGTTGCTTATGTAAACATAACTTCCCAAAGTAGCTGGACAGAGTATGCTACTCTGACAATAAATAAAATTGAATTTTGTTGAACCACTCCAGCCATCCACAAAGGACACACTTTATTATTACATATTGTACACCTACCTACCCAAATGTATCAAATTAGTTCTCATAGAAATAATGTAAAATTTGGCCATATATATATATAAATATAAAACAACTGGTTGCATTGTTATTTTATTTTTTTTCAGGAGGTCCAATGATCTGGATTTATTTTTTAATTAACTTTATTGTGGCAACATTGGTTCATAATATCATATGGGTTTCAAGGGTACAATTTTATAATACATGATCAGTATATTGCATTGTGTGCCCACCTTACTTTTATATCTTGATCAAGAATGTGACTGTTACTTCAATTATCTCTATATTGGTATTTTAATCATTAGCATTTATTGAGTTTTGGTAATACATTTGGGGATATTTTGAAAATTTAATTGTTCTATGAAAATGCGTTTGATGACCCAGAGAGTTTGAGTTCAGAATTATTCGATCTCGTAAAGTTTAAGCTCAATCCTATTTCCCCAGACAACTTTTCTATCATAATTAAGTTATTTCGCATAAGCTAAAAATTACTATTCTGTTTCATTTAATAAATGTAAAAACTGGAAAACCTTGAAAAAATTTACTTATAGTTTACTCTTTAACACAATTTAATATTAAAATCAGGGTTATTTTTTTCTAATTTGTGTAAAAGCTAATTAAACTCAATTTCCATTGCATTTGGGAAAAGCAAGAATCTAAATATTTTAACCTTGTTAATCATTTGTCTAGAAAATTTTACTTCATCTAGAACTCTGTAACAGAAAACAATTTGAAAATGTTCTTTGATCTATTTAGTTCCAAGTTTCTTTCTATTTGTCATCTCAGAGAAATGATGACTTAAGTCTTATAAGATAACATAGTTCACCAAGTAGCAGTGTGGGTCCCCAGTGTGGGTCATTTAGAAACCCCAGTAAATAGTGATAAGCTTAAAGCAATGGGATAAAGAAGTGTTGTATTTTTAAGTTAAAAGTTTCGCATTTTAAGCCATATTTGTGTATAGTGAAATAGAACTAAGTGTATAGGATACCAACTATAAAAATCATCACCATCCATTGATTTGTATATTGCATTAGTGTAGGGGAGGAAAAATAATTTCCCCTCTTTCTTCTAGGTTCTTGGCTGAAACCTCACTATAATAAAAGACAGATTAATAGGATAAAAACAAACAAATTTGGAGGAGGGAAGATGGCGATGGAGTAGGCAGACATACCAACTTCCAACTCCCAGAACCAAAGTGGATTATAACTCAATTTTAAGAACCATCATCTGGATAAGCCAACTTTGAGCAAAACTAAGTGGACTCTTCAACCAAGGAACACTGCAGAAGCCACATTGAGACTGGTAAGAATAGCGAAAACGCGAAGAGGGCTGCCCAGCTCCCAGGAGCAAATGGCAGCCCGGAGAGATCCGCGTGGCGGGAGGAGAGTTTGGCGGAGAGGGAGGGACCTGGGTCCCAGGAACCAAGCCCCAGCCTGCAGTTCCAGAGCCTAGAAGAGGCGATTGGACAGTAGTGAGCTGTGAAGCAAGTGAGGATACTATTTGGGAAAAAGAGAGAGTCTTCTCAGACCCAAAAATCGTTTTAAAGGGACAGCTCAGAAAGCCTCTCTCACAACCACACACCCGGGGCTCCGGGGAACTGGGACAGGAGAGGAACAGAGCAGCGGGAACAAAGAGTGGACTGAAGGCATGAGGACACTCTGAGGGACAGCCACCCCGACCCATGGGCTAAGTCACTTCCCTAATCGAAAACGAATATTTCCCCTGGAACTAGCAATACCAGCAAAGGGAGACAGGACACTAGCCAAACAAGCTCTCCTGCGGCAATTAGAGCAGACCTGCTTAGAGGGAGGGAGCTCCCAAGCCTACAGTGTGGAGACTTAGGGCACTTCTAGCCCCCTGAAGTTGCTGAAGCCTATGGTCGGGACAGGACGCCGAAACGCAGTCCTGTCGGTGTGGGCGGAACAGTGAGAGCTCGGGCTAGCCTAGCAGGGGCGGAGGGGATGCGCGAAAGCTGTCCGGCAGCTGCGGGCCGCCTGTGACCCCACTTGTGGGGAAAAATACGGGCAGAGATCAGCCCTGAGACCCTGCGCTAGCCGGCCCTGACCGCGGGCACCGGGCTAAGACCAGGGACGGGCGAGGGGCCCGAGGCTCACGCTGCCAACCCCGCCCAGAAGGAGAAACCTCGGTGTGCCATCTGCGGGCGCAAGCGGGCTCCTAAGTTGGGGGCGAGGGAGACACTGAGACCAGGGGAAGTTCCCTGCTGAGATCACGCTTCTCTCCCCGCCCGGCCGGAGAAACTGCGGAGTACCACTCTACGTGCGCGAGCATTCTCCGAGTGTGGGGGCGGGGTAGGAGCCGGAACGACCGGAAGCTAGCCGCGGTGCGCACGCCAGCAAACACGTCCGGCCCAATAATCCCCGGTGTTCGGTTTCAGTCCCTGCGCAGGAGGGCCCTGGCCTCGAGGGCGGGGCTAAATTCTGGACGGGCAAAGGCTCACAGCTGAGAGCACGTCAAAAGCCCAGCCCAACCCACAAAACGGTGGCCAGCAGGCTCGGACTGAGGGGGCTGGGCGTAAGCCTTCCGGAAAAAGTCCGGGTCCGCAGCTGAGCAAAGGTGCTCACCTCTGCCCTGCGTGCTAACGCTAGTGGCTTGAGTGACAGCCCCTCCCGCAAAGGAGAGGCAGAAACCACAGCAATAGCTGCAGTGAGCCGGCGCTGGCAACGCCCACACCCAGCCGCCCTAGGCAGCGACAGAGGGGGTGGGGGCCTGCAGACAGACCACACCTAGAGAACACAAAGGCAACACATACTGGACTCCAGTGGCCACAACTTGCTTACACTAAGATAAAATGGGCAGGCAGAGGAATGCAAACCTAATCAACCAAGAGAAATCCCCAAAGAAGGTCCTGAATGAACCAGATATAACCAAACTACCAGAAGCAGACTTTAGAATAATGATAGTTAGGATGTTCAAAGAAATTAGAGCAACAATGGATAGTCACTATGAGCACCTAAATAAAGAGATAACAAGTATAAAAAAAAATTGAAATAATAAAAAGGAACCAGACAGAAATGACAAATACAGTATCAGAACTGAAGACCACAATGGAAGGAATTAAAAGCAGGATGAATCACGCTGAGGATCGAATCAGTGAGCTAGAGGACACAATAAACATAGTTACAGAAGCAGAGAAAAAAAAGGAAAAGAGATTCAAAAAATGTGAGGAAACTATAAGGGAGATTTGTGACAACCTGAAGAGAAACAACATTCGCATCATAGGGGTACCTGAAGAAGAGGAAAGAGGACAGGAAATGGAAACTTTGTTCAATCAAATCATAGCCGAAAACTTCCCTAAATTAAGGCTGGGAAACATTCTACATGTCCAAGAGGCACACAGAACCCCATTAAAGAGAAACCCAAAAAGATCTACACCAAGACACATCATAGTTAAAATACCAAAGCTAATAGATAAAGAAAAAATCTTAAAAGCTGCTAGAGAAAAAAAGACTCTCACCTACAAAGGAGCCCCCATTAGGATGACATCGGACTTCTCAACAGAAACACTTGAGGCCAGAAGGGAATGGCAAGATATAATCAAAGTAATGCAGAACAAGAACCTACAACCAAGACTACTCTATCCAGCAAGGCTAACGTTTAAAATTGAGGGAGAAATAAAGAGCTTTCAAGACAAAGAAAACCTCAAGGAATTCATTAAAACCAAACCAATCCTGCAAGAGATTTTAAGGGGCCTAGTGTGAACAGTTCAAAGGGAGAAAAGAATATAGCAAAAAAAAAAAAAAAATACAGCTTTAAAGAATAAAATGTCAATAAACAACTACATATCAATAATAACCTTAAATGTAAATGGACTAAATGATCCAATCAAAAGACATAGGGTAGCAGCGTGGATAAAGAAACAGGACCCATACATATGCTGTCTACAAGAGACACACCTTAAAACAAAAGATGCACATAAACTGAAGGTAAAAGGGTGGAAAAAAATATTTCATGCAAATGGAAATGAAAAAAAAGCTGGGGTAGCAGTACTTATATCTGACAAAATGGACTTTAAAACAAAGACTGTAGTAAGAGATAAAGAAGGACACTACATAATGATAAAGGGAACAATTCAACAGGAAGATATAACTATTATAAATATCTACGCACCAAATATAGGAGCCCCGACATTCATAAAGCAGACTTTGATGGACATTAAGGGCGAGATTAACAGTATTACTATCATAGTAGGGGATTTCAATACCCCACTAACAACACTGGATAGATCCACAAGAAAGAAAATCAATAAAGAAACAGCAGACTTAAAGGATACACTAGATCAACTTGATTTAATAGATATATTCAGAACTTTTCACCCTAAAGCAGTAGAATATACATTCTTCTCAAGCGCTCATGGTACGTTTTCTAGGATAGACCACATGTTAGGACACAAAAAAGGCCTCAACACATTTAAGAAGATTGAAATTATATCAAGCACTTTCTCTGATCACAATGCCATGAAACTAGAAATCAACCACAAAAGAAAAACTGAAAAGTACTCAAACACTTGGAAACTAAATAGCATGTTATTAAATAATGAATGGATTAACATTGAGATCAAAAAAGAAATAAAAAAGTTTCTAGAAACAAATGATAATGAGCATACGTCAACTCAAAATCTATGGGACACAGCAAAAGCAGTTCTGAGAGGGAAGTTCATTGCACTACAGGCATATCATAAGAAGCTAGAAAAAGAACATATAAGCAACTTAACCCTGCAGCTAAAAGAACTTGAAAAACAACAACAAATAAAATGCAGGACAAGTAGAAGGAAGGAAATAATAAAGATCAGAGCAGAAATAAATGACATAGAGGCTAAGGAAACAATACACAGGATCAATGAAACCAGAAGCTGGTTCTTCGAAAAGGTAAACAAGATTGATGAACCCTTAACTAGACTCATCAAGAAAAAAAGAGAGTGGTCTCAAATAGATAAAATTAGAAAGGACACTGGAGAAATTACAACTAATACAACAGAGATACAAAGCATTGTAAGAAAATACTATGAAGAACTCTATGCCAAAAAATTAGACAATCTAGATGAAATGGACAAATTTCTTGAATCATATAAACTTCCAAAAATCAATCTGGAAGAATCAGAGCACCTAAACAGACCAATTACAACAGAGGAGATTGAAACAGTTATCAAAAAACTCCCAAAAAAGAAAAGTCCTGGGCCTGATGGCTTCACAAGTGAATTCTATCAAAAATTCAAAGAAGAACTAACTCCTATCCTCCTCAAGCTATTTCAAAAAATTCAAGAGGAAGGCAGACTTCCAAACTCCTTTTATGAGGCGAGCATAATTCTGATCCCCAAGCCGGGCAAAGACAACACAAAGAAAGAAAATTATAGGCCTATATCCCTGATGAATTTAGACACTAAAATTCTCAACAAAATATTAGCCAACCGGATTCAGCAATATATGAAAAAAATCATACACCATGACCAAGTGGGATTTATTCTGGAGAGGCAAGGCTGGTTCAATATTTGCAAATCAATCAATGTGATTCATCACATAAACAAAAGGAAGGACAAAAATCACATGATAATTTCAATAGATGCAGAAAAGGCATTTGATAAAATCCAGCACCCATTCATGCTTAAAACTCTCAATAAAGTGGGAATACAAGGAACATTCCTTAACATGATAAAGGCCATCTACGACAAACCCACAGCAAACATCATACTAAACGGACAAAAATTAAAAGCAATCCCCTTAAGATCAGGAACCAGGCAGGGTTGCCCACTTTCACCACTTTTATTCAACATAGTTCTGGAAGTCCTAGCTACAGCAATCAGACAAAAAGAAGAAATAAAAGGCATCCAAATTGGAAAAGAAGAAGTAAAACTGTCACTATTTGCAGATGATATGATATTTTACATAGAAAACCCTAAAGTCTCAGTTAAAAAACTACTGGACCTTATAAATGAATTCAGCAAGGTGGCAGGATATAAAATTAATACCCAGAAATCAGAGGCATTTCTATATACAAACAATGAACTGTCAGCAAAAGAAATTAAGGAATCAATCCCCTTCACTATTGCAGCCAAAAAAATAAAATACCTAGGAGTAAATTTAACCAAGGAGGTTAAGGACTTGTATTCGGAAAATTATAAAACATTGATAAAAGAAATCAAGGAAGATACAAACAAGTGGAAGCATATACCGTGCTCATGGCTAGGAAGAATAAACATCATTAAAATGTCTATATTACCCAAAGCAATTTATAAATTCAATGCAATACCAATTAAAATACCAATGACATACTTCAAAGATATAGAAAACATATTCCAAAAATTTATATGGAACCTAAAAAGAACACGAATAGCCTCAGCAATCTTAAAAAGAAAAAATAAAGCAGGAGGCATCACTCTTCCGGATATCAAGGTTTACTACAAGGCCATTATACTCAAGACTGCCTGGTACTGGCATAAGAACAGGCACAATGATCAATGGAACAGAACAGAAAACCCAGAAATAAACCCACAGCTTTATGGACAACTGATATTTGACAAAGGAGGAAAGAACATACAATGGAGTAATAACAGCCTCTTTAACAAATGGTGCTGGGAAAATTGGACATCTACCTGCAAAAAAATGAAACTAGACCATCAACTTACACCATGCACAAAAACAAATTCAAAATGGATAAAGGACTTAAACATAAGCCGTGAAACTATAAGCATTGTAGAAGAAAACATAGGCAGCAAGCTCTCCGACATCTGTAGCAGCAATTTATTTGCCGATTTATCTCCACTAGCAAATGAAATAAAAGGCAAGATAAACAAATGGGACTACATCAAACTAAAAAGCTTTTGCACAGCTAAAGACAATAAGAACAGAATACAAAGACAAACTACACAATGGGAGAACATATTCGACAGCACGTCTGATAAGGGGTTAATAACCAAAATTTATAAAGAACTTATAAAACTCAACACCAGGAAGACAAACAATCCAATCAAAAAATGGGCAAAAGAAATGAATAGAAATTTTACCAAAGAAGACATACAGATGGCCAAAAGACATTTGAAAAAATGCTCAACATCACTAATTATTAGAGAAATGCAAATTAAAACCACAATGAGATATCACCTCACACCAGTCAGAATGGCGCTCATCAGCAAAACAACACAGAACAAGTGCTGGCGAGGATGTGGAGAAAAGGGAACCCTTCTGCACTGCTGGTGGGAATGCAGACTGGTGCAGTCACTGTGGAAAACAGTTTGGAGATTCCTCAAAAAATTCAAAGTCGAACTGCCTTTTGACCCAGCTATCCCACTTTTAGGAATATACCCTAAGAACACCATAACACTGTTCGAAAAGAAGAAATGCGCCCCCATGTTTGTGGCAGCATTGTTCACAATAGCGAAGAGCTGGAAACAGCCCAAGTGTCCGTCAGAAGACGAGTGGATTAAAAAGCTTTGGTATATATATACTATGGAACAATATTCAGCCATAAGAAATGATGACATCGGATCATTTATAACAAAATGGATGTACCTTGATAACATTATACGGAGTGAAATAAGTAAATCAGAATAAAAGAAAAACTGAGAACAGCATGATTTCATACATAGGTGGGATATTAAAGTGAGACTACGAGACATGGACAAGATTGTGGTGGGTACGGGATGGGGGGAGGGAGGGGAGGGTGGGATAGGGAGAAGGGGAGGGACACAGGGAAAACCAGATAGAAGGTGACAGAGGACAATTTGACTTTGGGTAATGGGTATGCAGCACAATTGAATGATAGGATAATCTGGAGATGTTTTCATTGTACATATGTACCCTGATTTATTGGTGTCACCCCATTAAAGTTAATAAAAAATAAATTAAAAAAAAAACAAATTTAATAGCATGTATATCTTCTGAATACATGGGAGAGACCCAGGAAAATTGAATACTCCTTTAAATGGCCAAGACAGCACCTTGAATACCATCTCCAGCTAAAGACAAAAGAGCTTGTGGGGGGAGAAGGAAAAAAGCTAATTATGGAATGTTGTTAGGAAAAGCATGGTAAACAAAAATAACTATATTTGTATTATATTTTTATTGTATATGTTGTATTATATTATATTATATTATATTAATTATATTATATTATTTAAATCTTTACCTTCTCCATTCATAATTTTCTAGAGATTTAAAGTCATCCTTCTCTTCTTGGTACAGAGAGAGGCAGACTATTACAAATAGAAATTTCCCTTATAAAGGTAAATATCTCTTACAAATGATAATTTTTATTCAGTTCTCAGAGCTTTTTCTATATCAGCTGTTTTTTTTAAAAATAAACAGTCTTAAATAATTTTTATGCCAAAGAGGTCTATTTTGGGGTAGTATTTTCAGATGTTTTTAATCAATGCTCCTTTCCACATATAAACTAATTTGGATCTTTTGGTATCACCTAAAGATAGTAGCTAGCCTGCTACTAGCTATTTACAGTTAAGAACTTAAAAGCTTGGAGAGGTTAAATGACCTCCTGATGTATACTTCATTAATAAGGGACACACAAGATTCAAATCTAGGTCTCCAATACTCTACAATGTAATAAAAATCAGATAGATTTTTGAGCACCCAAAACAATTTCTGATGCATATTAACTGTTTATTAAAATTATTATTATTAATTTGTTTTCATGTTATTTGAAATATTGAAGGGATCAGGCCAGTTTTATAGAAAGGAACTGATTTTCCTTCTCTCTAAAGTAAAAATAATTACTACCTAATTAAAAGCATAAAGATCAATATAGCCTATGTAAATTAAGCGACAAGCCAATATAATGTGGGTTCAAATCAATCAAGAAATATATAACGAGGACATACTATGTTCTAACATTGGAAATAAATACAAAGGCAAATAACACAATGTCTGTTCCAAGAGGGCATGGCTTTTGGACTCAGGAAAACCTTTCTTCAAATTCAAGCATTGTGATTTACTATCCTTGAGACATGAGGCATACTAATTACCTTATTGATCCCAGTTTCTTAATTAGAATAGTATGGGAGAAATCCAGGGTTCTGGATTTACATTCAGAATGGGGTTTGCATATGACTGTCTTAGTAATAATTGCTGCATATATGAATGAATTTGTTTCTGGGCTTTCTATTCTTTTCATTGGTCAGTTTATCTATATTTGTTTTAACATTGCACTGTCTTAATTATTGTAACTTTATAATAAGAATTTACATCTAGTAGGGAGAATTCTCCAACCGCTTTTTAGGAATGGTTGGTTTTTCTTGGCCCTTTGCTTTCTCTTATGAATTTTGAAATCAGTTTTTCAATATTTATATCAGGATTTAATTTGGATTTATATGGCAATATGGGACATTTGACATTTTTGTTATTGAGTCTTACTATCCATGAACATAGTATATTTCTCAATTTATTTAGCTCTTTAATATCTGTAATGATATATACATTTTCTAGATTTATTCATAAAATGATTAAGAATTTTTATTGGGTTTAGAAATGGTGTTACTTCAAATTCGTGTTTTTGTAACTGTTGCTGCTATGTAAAAATATTATTGATTTTAGTATATTGTACTAATATAATAATCTAGCTACCTTGATAGATTCTCATATTCTTTCCTAAAGTGTTTTAAAAAGTTTTTTTTTATGTAGAAAATTATATTAGTGCTGAAGAATGCTGATTTTATATCTTTTTTAAAAATAATTATATACTTAGTTTCCTTTTCTTGTGCTAATCAAGATCCTTAATACAATGTTGAATATAAGCAAGTAAAGTAGGCATTCTTTTCTTGATTTTAACTGATTGTTTCTAACATTTCCATAGTAGAAATAATGCTTTCTCTAGGTCATTGTGTAGATTGCTTAAAAAATCAGACTAAAGAATTCCGATTTTCTTTTTCTTTTTTTAAGTGAGAGGAGTGGAGATGGTGAGGCAGACTCCTGCATGCTACCTGACAGGGATTCACCTGGAAACCCCATCTAGGTTGATGCTGGAGCACTGAGTTATTTATAGAGCTGAGACTGATGTTCTTGGACCAACTTAGCTATCTATCTTCAGCACCCAGGGCCACATTCAAACCAATCAAGTCATTGTTTGCAGGAGGGGAAGAGAGAGATAGAGAAAAGGAGAGGGGGAAGGGTGGAGAAGCAGATGAGCACTTCTCCTGTGTGTCCTGGCCGGGAATTGAACCCAGGACTTCTACATGCCAGGCTGTTACTCTACCACTGACCCAACTGGCCAGGGCCGAAAATTTTGATATAAGCTTAGATTAATACTGCTTGTTGTTAAGATAATAAATAATGCAATACTTATATCTTAAACATTTGATTACCACACATATAATATTCATTTACCAATCTTTTTGATTTAGGGTCAAGGCCATTTATTTAAGCATAGTTTTCTTTCCTTTTGGAATATCCACATCTATAATTCATGTCCTGTGATTTCCAATTCAATTACTTTATTGACATTTGTGAAAAAGTTTGCCTACAGAACTCTTTTAAATTTTTATAAAATTTCACTGATCATTTATAATTATCTTATTAGATAAAATCAAATAGGAATTGTTTGGGAGGGTTCTTTATTAAGTCTCTCTAAACTTTCTACTTAATTTTTATGTAAACAAAACATTTATTTTCTCATTAACATTTCCTAAGTTTGATAAATGCTTAATTAAATTGTGCAAATATAATAACAAACAAATGGCAAACTGATTTGGGAACAAATAGTTAGACTATTGGTAAAACTAGAACTCAATTGGTGGGAAAAACACAATGGATGTATGGGAGAACACCTGCCAGTTGGGAACATTGAATCTGCTCTGGATATCTGTCAGGGAATAAAGGATTTTAATCAATCCCTGTATAAATGGGTGTCATTAAAAGTACTTTTATTGAACTCACATTTAACTTCAGAAGTTTTCAAGAAAACACCATTTTTTCATTGTTGTTGTTGTTTTACCCATTAGAATATAATGATGGGGACATTAGTGAACACTATCATGGCAATTATGTTGCAATATATAAGTGAATCAAATCAACATGTTATTCACCTTAAACTTTCACAATATTATATGTCAATTATACCTCAATAAAGCTGGGTTTAAAAAAATAAAATATGAATTATTTTGGAATGAGATAGTATTTTTTTAGAAAGTGTTAATATCCACTATGCTGAACTAATGGGTTAAAAAATATAATTGCAGTTTAACAAACATGTAGTTGGCACTTCTAATGTAATTGGCTTTGTTGTTAACTGCAGGGGACACGCAGGTAAATAATAAGTGATTTGGGTCTATATGAAACTTACAGTATAGAAAGGGAAGTAGTGACTTAAGCACACAGGCAAAATGTGACCTTAGAAGACTAGACATAGCTTGTTGCCTTGAGTTACCCACACATTTGTTGTTTAGGGATAGGACAAGGACACATAAAGTTAGCCAGATCATATGCCAAGACACTTATCCAGTGCCAGAGTGATATTAGCAACTAGTGGGCGATCCAAAAGGGAGAGATCTGGGAAGCCCATTGCAGAAGGTCTCAGGGCACTAACCCTGAAAAGCATTCATTTGTTCATTAAGTGATTTACCTAGGTTTTACTGTGTACTACTTGTGCCAGGCAATGTTACATCGGGGTCACAAAGATAAATAAGACAGACAAATCTTCCCTTTTTTGGAAAGAGTTGAGAATGTGTGAACGTGTGGTGCAGACAGTAAATGCATGAGCACGTATGTGAGTATACATATATGCTACTAAGAAAGAAAGCTGAGATAATGAGTGGGACGAATGTTTGGGAAAGACTTCTCCATGGAGATGAAATCTCAGCTGAAGGGAGAGAGGGAGTTGACCATGTGAAGATTTTGGGAAAGGTGTTTCGAGTAGAGGGATCAGCTATTGAAAATGTCCCCAAACAGGACTAATCTTGGCAGGATTTAGGGGGCATAAAGGCAGTTGTGACTTTCAGGAGGTGATTGGTTTCCATTTCCTCAGGACTGACACAGAGAATTAGCAAGTTTCTCCCGCTGTGTATAACTAGAAGGCAACTATGGCTTTCCTTCGGGAAGCCCTGATTTCTGGGCAGTCACATTACTGTGTGAAGCTAACCTTACAACATTAGAATTCAATTTGTCAAGTCTCTGAGAGGCTGCTTCAGGTAGGCATATTCTTTTGCTTCCCCCATTTCTCAGGCTGCACTTTGATCTAAGTCAATTTTCAGAATAATATAGAGCAAACTGCAAACTCAAATAAGAAACTTTGACTCTATCACTTTATTTTTCCATTTTATAGCTTTCCCTTCTGTCCAGGTTCTGTTCTGACAAGCCAAAGCTTTTTGGCAATCAGCTAAAAAGTAAACTTAAACAGATGAATATGATTATAGGGATGCAGCCTACCAAGATTACTCTATTAGAGAACTTGTTTAGACAAAACCTATTTTCTCACCCCTACAACAGACAAAACTGTAGGAAAATCACTCATGTTTGAAAGCAAAGTATAGTAAAGTGCTAGATTGTACCACTGGTTTTATCAAAGGGGAAAAAACAAACAAACCACAAACAACAACGTGTTGCTGAAAATGATAGGTCAGAGGTTTATTTAAAAAGGACAAAATCAAAAAAATCAGAATGAAAGCTTGATTCCAAAGGCTGATAATAAATGTGAAATAAAAGCTTTAGGAGCAATACTATGCCATAATTTTCAAATCTTGATTTTGTGATTGGGTTAAAATATCAAGAAATAATAGTTTGCAGGGTTGGAGGGAGAGACAATAGCACATTGATTTCTCAAAGGTAGAAGTGAGACCAGTCTACATTTGAAATTGAAATTCAAAGTATTGATCTCTAATTGGGACTTGATCTAGGTGTTAATGTTCATTATAGTTAACAACATGCAAATAAAAAAAAATAGTCACTAAAAGTTATCTTAGCAAAGACAGAAAGAACTATTGACTAGTGGATAGAGTTGATAAAATTTGGAAAGATTTAATAAAAACTATATTTGGGGTGACCATGTGTTCCAGAATACATAAGATAGTCCCACTTCACACCTGTTGTCCCCAAATGATTATTAACTCAAAAGTGTTCTCTTAATTAGAGTAGGTTCTAAAAGTAACATTTCTCTCCATGATGAAATCTATTTGTCTAGCAACTGTGCTTTTCACTATAATTTCAGTTCCTGCATTATTCATTCATTTAAATATTTTCCTAGTCACTAAATTATAAAAAAGAACAAGACACAATTATACTTCCCAATGGGCTCAAAGTATAATAGGATCAGTGTAGGCTGGACATAAATTGTCTTTTCTTAATTCAGTGCAATGAGAATTAGTGAGAACACATCATGTGTTAAGCAGGAACTAGGTCCTAAAGGAAAGACAGGTGAGCAAGACAAGGTTTATATCTCTAAGAAGATATCAACCTGTTGGTTGATCTGCTTGTTTCCACCTATTAATCTGATGATTAAAAGCCTCTATTGGCTCAGTGGCTTCTCTTTTCACTGGAATAAAATCTGACCTACTAATCTTGGTGTCAAAGCCCTAATTTGTTCCCTGCTTATCTCTATGACCATGTTTCACTTCACTTTCTGTGGCTCACTAAGGTCCACACCCAGTGCCCTTCTTTCTGTTCTTGCATGGCTCAATCTTGTCCCTGCCTCAGGCCTTTGCATTTGCCATTTCCTCTACATATAAATCTCATCCCCCATCTGGTAGTTGGTTCCTTTGTGTTATTTGTGTCTAGCTCAAATGTGACTTCTTCCAAGAGGCTTTCCCTGACTACATTATCCTCCTATCCTCTGTCCCATTTTACCTTGGTTTACTTTCTTCATAGCCTTTGTCATCCTCTGAAAATATTTTATTTTCTTAAAGAAATTTTTTCCATTTATTTTTCAAATTTAAGGTTAATTTGTTTAATTTTTTTTAGATTTTATTTATTTTAAGAGAGAGTAGAGAGAACGAGAGAGAGAGAAGAGGGGGAGGAACAAGAAGCATCAACTCCCATATGTGCCTGGACCAGGCAAGCCCAGGGTTTTGAACTGGCAACTTCAGCGTTCCAAATTGACGCTTTATCTACTGCGCCACCGCAGGTCAGGCCTGAAAGTAATTTTAAAGTTCATGTTGCATGTCTGGGCAATCTTCTCATGATATAAAAGTAAATAAACTCTTGTCTGTCTTGGTCTCCCCAAACCTTTGTACTTAAAGCAGTACTTGGTACATAGTAGGTGCTCATGAATAATTTTGAGTGAACAAATAAGTAAATTTTGCAATTTTTTCCTTGGGTCTACAGTAATTTCTCACAATTCAACAAACATTCTTAAAAGCCTTTCTCCAGATTTTTGCTTTTGTCCTTTCACACATTTCATTTTGGAACCTGGAGTCTTTGCACTTCTTATTCTATTCTCTAGACAAAAGAGTCATTTTATGTAGCCTGCACCAATGTGCCAATGTTGATTTATGAAATTCACACAGGTGTAGAATTGCCCTGGTTGTCACCTTCTGTATCTCCCTGCTCTAATAAAATACTTTAGCTATTTTTGTTGCCTCCTTTCATATTTGAGGAATAAATACCAATCCATTGTAGTGTAGAGGGGCTGGTGAGAAATCAGTGCCTGAGATCAGCAGTGGAGCTGTGCTTTGGATTAAAAGATGATACTCAGCCTGACCTGTGGTGGCGCAGTGGATAAAGTGTCGGCCTGGGAACACTGAGGTCGCCAGTTCAAAACCCTGTACTGGTCTGGTCAAGGCACATATGGGAGTTGATGCTTCTAGCTCCTCCCCCCTTTCTCTCTTTCTCTCTCTCACTCTGTGTCTCCTCTCTAAAATGAATAAAATAAAAATAAATTAAAAAAAAAGAGGATACTCCTAGTCCAGTGTAAATAGGATATACATTTTGAGTATTTATTCTGGTAATAGCGACAGTTTGTTCCCTTTGGGAACAAGGTGGGTTGCTGATGTAAGTGAGAGATGCCTCATTTGTGCTCAGTTCTAAATCAGTTGGTCAGTGAGGGGATCAAGCTTACAATGTTGGCTGCATTACCCTCATACTTCAACCAAGTACAATGGCAAGCCAGAAGAATTTGTTTGAAATATGTACAGGCTCTGTTATATTTTCCTTTGCATGGAATAATCCTATATTTCTTATAAAATCAACACTTCAGCTCCTCATTGAAATGCTGTGGGAGTAGGTGTGAAAAGAGGTACAATGATATAAATGTGGTGCCAAATACAGGTAGTGTCTCAGATGACAGTGATTTGCTTTCTCATATGTTCTCTTAGCAATGACATGAGATAGGCAAAGCAGGATTAATACATTTCCAAGAGGAGCTTAAAGAGCTGAAGGCCATAGGGCTAGAAAATGGGAAAAACAAGAGCTCATCTTGAATCTTATGAGGCGAGTCCATTGTAACTCCATTACATCATCCTTTTTCCCTCTTTTCTACCCAGTATTATATTTGACTTATGTATCTCACTTTATTTTAAGCTAATCATGTTTTGTGAATGGGAACAATACAGCAAATTTTATTTTGTGTCTCATTTTATTCATCATCACATTTGAAATAATTGCAAGGAGTGCCAATTATATCTTCAAGGTAGCAGATATCAACATGGGATTGATGTGCAAGAGATTTTATTTTGTAAGATGCCTATGAAAAATAAAAAAAGGAGGAGGAAAAGTAGACAAGAAGAGCAAGAGCAGACAGGTTTGATACTTGTAAAGGAGAAGCAGAGGGAAAGATTGGGTAGGAAGAACTTCAAATCACAGCACAGTTTTGAGAAATTTTTTGGCCAGGTCAATGCTTTTAGAGCAGAGGTTGACAAAAGATGGCCCATGGAACAAATCCGGCCTGTCACCTGGCATTGTAAATAAAGTTTATTTGAAATACAGTCACACCCATTAATTTCCATATTGTCTATGGCTGCTTTTGTGCTAAAATGGCAAAGTTGAGTAGTTGTAACAGAGAAAAATTTTAAATATTTATTATCTGTTTCTTTCCAGAAAGAAGTTTACGGACCCTTGCTTTAGAATAATCCCAAGTGAGTCTGGTACTACCACCAAGTGCAGTTATTGGCTGGGAATAGTCCTAGGGAAATGTGGTGTTGCTGCAAATGCTGCCATGGGCAGCCCCCAAGTATAGTAGTTGGGTATTTTTAATGAGCTATATCCCTCATAGCAGGTTCTTTTAAAGAAACATTTCTGTGGGCCATTTTTATGGCTACCTCACAGGAGATCTTAAGTAGCTTATTGATGAAATCTTTTGCTTGGAAATTGGATCTCCAGAGCATTGTATTTGAAATGGAAATACAGAGACTATATGGATACAAATCTTAAAGTATTTACTATCTGGCCTTTTCTAAAAAATGTTTTTGTCATCCCTTGGTCTAGATAAAAAATATTGTTTTAAGTGGCATTTTTCTTATAACTGAGCATATTAAAAGAATGTTTAACCCTTTGAGTAGTATAAATGTTCATGTATGTCCTCATGCCTCCTGACCATCCAGAGTACGATTGTACAAAAATTTTTATTTTAAAAATGTGTAAGGCAACATTAAAAAAGGCAAATGTATGCCCCTCTTGTTTCCATAAGTTGGTTATCAAACAAAAATGATTTTAAGTTAATAAAACTAACTGGAACTAATTTCATTTTTTGAAAAAAAAAAAACTCACTCCTGGGGGTTAGTGAACATGAAAAAAAACTCACTACTCAAAGGGATAATGAAATAATTTTTTATTATAAAATTGCATAGCAAGAATTCTTTTCCTAAGGTTTGACTTGATCATATCTATCTTAGTTGATAAAACCAAGTTGCTGAGAGAGGCACAGGGTGGTGTTGGAAAGAACACTAGCTGGACTTTACCTTTTTGACTACAATGCAGTCATTTCACCATGGGCTTTAGCAATTTCATTTGTAAAACATGAGGTTTAGACTACAGGGATGCCAATTCCTTCCACTTCTCACCACAACAGGAGTGTAACACAACAGAGTACTAATCAAAAAGGTGGGCTTTTGGTAGACTAACATGGGGGAGAAGATCCAGTATGGATTGGAGGTATTCCCTACTCAGTGTGAGAAAACACTGTGGCAAGGAGTGATTTGAAATGTTAAAGTAACAGAAATTGTTTTCTTATTTTATTTCAGAATAAGTTTCTATTTACACAATGATGTGGTCCATCAAGTGGAAATATTCAGTAAGGCAGACTAAGACAGCCCAGCTCCAGAGAGCCTGTCAGGTGGTTATGAGGTCTTGTGCTGGGACATAGAGAAGAGGCTTCTCTTCCTGCTTATATGATCTGCTCCTTCCCAGAGGAGGAGAAAGGGAGAGAACATGTGCTTATAACTGTGTGGGTGTGTTGTACGTGTGTGTGTGTGCACATGTGTGTGTGCATGGGTATGAGTGGGGAGTAGTTAAACACCAAAGCAGGTCAGGAGATGCCACTGTCTATATGAAACCTAGACACTAAAAGTTTTGTATTTGTGTAAGAAAGATTTTATTTGTTTGAACTTCTAATACAGCCCTGTTAGTATCACATCTTAGAAATTCTTAGGAGAGTATCCTTAAAAAGAACAATAGAACAATTCCTCCAGTAATATTATTACATGCAGTGTAGCTAGACTGAGAAAATAAAAGTACAGGATTCTTAGTGAATTTTGAATTCAGAAAGTGCTTTAGTATATGTATGTCTTTTGCAATATTTGTTTACTTCAGGAACCTACTAAAATTTTGATTCCAACTTTAAATTACAGAGCTGACCCAGAACAATATCAAACATCGTGATAATTGAGTTGAGTCACAGTAATAGTGAAATGGAAAGCTACATTACAGTTTAGGTAAGACTGCATTCAATCATTTTATGAGAAAATAAACTGTCCTGGAAATGTAAACATCTTTTTTGGGAGACTTTTTCTGAATTCCATTGAACACACAAACAGTGAAATTTTCAGTTGATTCAAAGCAACAATGAGAAATGTCATCCTAGACCCTTCTGTAGCCTGTAAATAGACAAAACTGTCACTTGGAGAAGCCTGGGGTTCTGGAAGGCTTTCCTTTATCTGTTAATAAAGATCACAGTGGAAAAATGGAAAAACTTTCCATCATGAGCAGAATAACATTATAAATTTCTTTTAAAATAACTTTTTGTTATTGTTCATTGTAAGTTTGTGCTTGTGCCAGCATAATTTTGACAAGCCTCAAAATATCTGCAGCTATAATTATAGGATTCCTTCTCTAATAAAATAAAATTTGATTTACAATGGTAGTGGAGAATTGCTAGACCTGAAGAATCATGATGAACATGTTATCAAAAATAGACCAATTTTAATGAGTTTTATCACTTAAGCAGCACAAAGATTAACTAAAAGTTCACCTATACAAGGATAGAAGTTTCCGGCAAAGTTCCTAAACACCATGAAAACTTTTGAGATCTTTAGCCTATTTTTCAGCACTATGTTTCTCTTCATTTTCTCTGATAACCCAAGGCATGTTCTTCCTTTTCCCATTCTTTATCTTTATTGACATGCAGTTAACCTCATAATTGACCCATACTGTGATTAACATGGGAACACTAATTTCTCATCATATGTTGCTTTAAAAAATCATATTTTTATTCATCTTCTCTTCTTCTTTCTTTCTTTTCCCTTCCCTTTCCTCCCCTTCCCTTTCCTTCTCTTCTCTTTTTTTTTCCTTTTCTTTTCCAAATGAGCAGAAGGGATATAGTCAGACTCATACATGTGCCCTGACCAGATCCACCTGGAAACCCCATTTAGCGGCAATGTTCTGCCCATATGGGGCCATGTTTACAACCGACCTATTTTTAGTACCTGAGGTAAAGAGTTCATGGAGCCCTTCTCAGTGCCCAGGGTGATGCGCTCAAACCAATCAAGCCATGGCTGTGGGAGGGGAAGAGAGGGAGAGAGAAGAGGGAAGGAAAGGGGTGGAGAAATAGATGGTCACTTCTCCTGTGTGCCCTGTCTGGGAATTGAACCCAGGACATCCACATGTAAGGCCAAAGCTGTACCACTGAGCCAACTGGCCAGGGCCTCTTCCTCTCCTTTTTTCAACTTAAAATCTGTCAAGTGTTTAGATAATGTTTAGGACATGTCTGTCTGTCTGTTTTGTTGGGTCATTCTATTCTCTTCCAGTCTCTGTCATGGGCTATGTTTGCTCTCTGTAACTGCATAGCAAATTATTCTAAACTTGGAGTAAAACAACCATTTTTTTAATTATGCTTACTGATTTGGTGGGTTAAGAATTCAGACAGGAGACAATGGTCATATATAACAAGAAAAATACTGCATGTCACATAAACTCATCTACAATGGTTTTTAAACAAATAACGATTGACTTTTTTTAGAAATAGATTAAATGGAAGTTGGTGGATCTTAGCATTGATTTGTAGTTTATAAAATTCTTTCAGCCTTTTCTTTATGCTTACTGTCTTATGGCCGCAGAATGGTTTCTGCCACTCCAGACATCATGACTACATTCCAGCAATCTATGTATTTCCATCTTCTTAATTTATCTCAGGTTTTCTTGCATAAAATACTATAAATTAGTAATGTAAGTTATTGATGCTCTGCTTATGAATTTTCCATTCACAAAAAAAAGACAAGGATCCAATCTCTGTTTTGCATGAACTGTTCCTCTGGCATTCCTAATGATGGCCATCGGGCTTTGCCACTTTCAGGGTAAAGAATTCACTACTTTTAAAGAGAACTCTAACAATTTTGGCCCACTCCAATAATTAGGCAATTTCTTCATATACTGAATCAAAATTTGCCTCTTGTAACTTCCATACATTGTTCTTAGTTTTGTCCTCTATCATAATCTAAACTAGTCTCATTTATTTGGTGCCTTTAAATATTTAAGGTCAGTTTTAAATTTTCTTCTTAGTTTTCTCTTCTGCTTATTAAACAGACTTAGTTCCTTCAACTTTATTTTTTGTTTTGTTTTCAGAAACCATTATTTCTATACCTGTGATTGTGCTGAGCACTCTCTCGTAGATATAACTCTTAGCTTATAGGTTTGTCTCTCTCATAATACTGTTCCCTAGGTCAAGGACTAGGTCAGGCATTCTCTTACACACATGACTATTAGCTTACAAGTTTGTCTCTTCCATGCCGCTGCATGGAAGAAGTCCTGAGGTCAAGGACTATAACTCTTCTTTACCACTGTATCACCAATGCTTAATATAATTCATAATAGGATTAGAGGCATATTGTATGCACTCAGGAAACACATGAAATTAAAAAGATTAGAAAGTATTATACTTATAAATAATTTACAATGGCTATTAATGGACAATTTCAATATTCTTTCTTAAGCTTTCTTATATTTTCCAAATTGCTTGTAGTAGGAATATATAACTTTTATACTCTGAAGAGAAAAACAACTATGCAACTTTATTTTTTAACATGTTGTACAAAATTAGATATATTTCAAATATAATTGACTAATGCTGACCCTTATGAAATTATTACTTCTCTTGTACATTTGTTGTAATACTTTTGTTATAGCCTAATGTTGCATTTACCTTTTTCAATACAGCTTACTCAAAATACTAGTTTTGTGTCTATTTTGTGCAAACCACACTGACACTCATTTGTAGTTTGCTCTGCTGCTATCTTAAATGGAGCTTATAGTTGCCATACCTCTAGGTATCTTCCACTTCCTCTAGGGAGTGAGGAGAAGGTAATCATACTGGTTAGTCAAGTTATTTTAATCTTATGTTTGACTTTTGGAGTAAATTTTTAAATTTACGTGAAAATGAAACATGATCATTTCTGTTTATCACTCTAGCTTGAGGCAGTTTTTTGGAATTTTTGTTTCATAATTAAACAAATAACCTATCTCTGAAAGTTTCATGGCTTTCTATATTTCAATATAAACCATTTTCATATATACAGTAATTTTCCCGTATAGTATTCCTCCACCTGTCTACCTGAATCAAAAATGTGGTACATAAAATATGGAAAGAAAATATTAAGTGACCTAAAATATTTGTGCAAAGTGATGGTGTATTAAAAGTAATAGTAATGATGCAAACCTGTGCACAAACAAAGAAACAACTCTACTCTTTATACAATCTGTTTGATAGCCATGTTAGGAAGTAAAACATAATGGTTTGTTTAGCTCTGACCTTCAGTCACAATGTTCTCATTATAAATTCTTGCTTGTGGAGACTTTTCACTTCATGGAAGATAAAGTAGATGTACTTTTCCTCTTTTTTCTGTTAAGTACAACTAAAATCACTTACATTAATAAAATAATTAAATGGAAAAGAGTTGATGTCACTCTCTCTCTTTCTTTCTCTCACTTCCCCTTCTTTCCTTTTTCTCTCTCTCAAATTAATGGAAAAAATTTTAAAATAGAGCAGAATACTTGAAGTAATTACTGTAATAAAATTATGTGAATGTGGTTTCTCTCTGAAAAATAAAAACTAAAACAAAAACAAAGATAACACAGAAAGGTTGAAGAAAGAAGACAGACTATTAAGGAAATTTGGGACCCAAGAAAGGGCACAGTTGTGGTTCCCTAGATTTTGTTCTGGCCTCATATGTCCCTGACTTAGAGCTAGAGAAGCAGGCAACCTGGAATTGCCATTGGGTACAGAAAAAATAAAAGCCTGACATAAACCTGTGTTCTCTAACCAAAAGATCAGAAAAAGAGCAGCCTAGCAAGACAAAAGAAAACTTTTAGACAATAAGTGTCCAATTTCAGCTAAACATCACAGAAAAACCTGTGGCCCCACCTTCACCTATGCAAGCAAAAACTGAGTGGAGAGCCTAAGTTTATGAGGCCGTAACAAGGTACCAAATGCCTTTGCCAGATGGTGTTGAAGAAAGCTGATTAGGGGGCTCGGACTTCCACTTTATCTGGAAGTACTGAGGTCCCACTTGCTCTCCTTATTGGTGTGATTTCAGAGGAGGCCCAGAGGAGAATAAGCAGTATCACCACTACTCACTGGTAAGAAGGACACCTATTCACTTCCCCAGGGTGTGAGTGGAGTCACATGGGAAGCAGTTAGAAGGCACTTACATCTTCCAGCCATGGAGGTATCAATGAAGTATCAATGTAGCCTAGCAGGAAACCAGAACTTGCATTCCTGACCAGCAGAAACAAGGACCATGTTCCCTCTTCATTGTCATTGAAGGTCTAGTGTAGAACCTGGATTTCTATCCTTACCTGGAAGTAATGAGGCAACGTATTTCATCTTCTTCCTTCATGGAACAGTGCCAGAGAAAGTCAGAAAAGTGGAAGGTATAACTAAGATCTAAAGTATTATAACATAATATACAAACTTTCAGGTTTCAAACCAAAACCACTCATAATATTGAGAACCAAGAAGATGTTAAACTGAATAAAGAAAGACAATCACTGGCAATACAAAGATGACAGAAATGTTCTAATTATCTAATAATGCATTAGCCAGCAACTATGAATGCACTTGACACATATAAAAAATAAAAAGTCTCAGCAAAGAAAAAGAAAGTTTCAGCAAGAAATAGAAAATATAAAGAACCAAATGAAAATTTAGAACTGACAATTACCATAAGTAAAATAAAAAACTCAACAATAGGATCAAAGCAAAATAAAGAAAACAGAGGAAAAAAATCAGGGAACTTTATGATAGAATGATATAACCAATTACTTAACTTGAACAACCAAAAAAAAAAAAAAAAAAAAAAAAAAACAATGATAAAATGAGTCTCAAAGACCATGGATTTATAACAAAAAACCTAACATTTATATCATCAGAGTCCTGGAAGGAGTAACGAAAGAGGGCAGGCTGAAAAGTACTTGAAGAAATAATGACTGAAAACTTCTCAAATTTGACAAAAGATATACATCCACAGGTTTGAGAAACCACATAAAACCTAAACAAGATAAACACTAAAAAAATTCACACTAAGACAAATCACAAGCAAACTTCTGAATACTATAGACAAAAATATCTTAGAAACAACAAGAAAGAAATGACACATTATCTTCAGGGGAAAACAGTTGGAATGACAGACAGTTCCTTATCAGAAACCATGCAGGTCAAAAAAAGTTCCAGAACATTTATCAAAGTCTGAGAAAAAAAGATCTGTCAACCCAGAATTCTATTCCCAGTAAAAATCTCTTTTAGAAGTATAGGGGAAAGCAAAACCTCTCAGATAAAATAAAAATAAAAAATTTGTTGCCATTAGGCCTTTCTTATTTCAAATATAAGCAAATACATTTTTTATTAAATTATGGTTATTTTTTCATTGAATTATTAAAATTATATAAAAAATATTAAATTGTAAAATTATACAAAAATATTTTTACCTTTACCTTATGGTTTTAAATTTTATATTTTATAAATGTTATATAATATACATTATCTATTAATGTATTTTATGTATTATTAATTTAATAATACATTCAGGTGGCATTTTAAAAATATTTAATTAAAAGAATTGCATTATAGAAATAATTTGGAGGTCACAGTGCTAATTTACATTCTTAGGTAGATTTAGAAAGCTATAAAGCTACATAAA
This sequence comes from Rhynchonycteris naso, assembly GCA_037038555.1. Taxonomy (NCBI): domain Eukaryota; kingdom Metazoa; phylum Chordata; class Mammalia; order Chiroptera; family Emballonuridae; genus Rhynchonycteris; species Rhynchonycteris naso. The sequence goes on along the minus strand of CM072996.1, from coordinate 154,228,269 downwards.
AGCTATAAAACTTTTCACTTGTCCACAAGGATAAAATACTTGGTTGAAATACTGATGTCCTAAAGCTGAGGTTATTCCCAACCTTCTGCTCTTGTAGTTCCTTCAAAAAAATAAAATAAAATTTATTAAGCCCAATTTCTCCTTAGGGGATGCTGGCTTCCAGTGACTACAAATGACCCCATTAGTAACCCATTCTAGAATTTGGTTCTTTTTGCTGTAGTAGACAATACAATTCAAAAAAAATTGGGTGCCATCTGCCTGCCTTTCTTCTCTTGGCACTTCTATCTCTTCACATGTCATCTTAAAGATGGCTAGCATCAGTTTTATAGCTCCTTTTATTACTTTCTTACCATTCTTATGGAGCTAGAAATTTGACCTTATTCAAGGGACCCTAGTGTTCTAATGTCTTCTTACTTTTTTCTTAGGGTCAAAATTAGTTCACGTCTTTTATATTCTTTACCAGACTATTATTGACAACAGTTTTCATATTCAACCACTTCTAAGGCATTCTTTAGATGGCAAAGTCCTACACTGACACCCTGCCATCTTTAACATAAATTAAACCTCTTTAGCATGGTATACTATTGATTGTCATCAATTACTGTTTACTGTGAGCCAGAAACTGTTCTAGAATGTTATTCACATTAATTCATTATTGTAAGCCTATAAAGTAAGTTCTATTATTATCTCTACTTTATGGATGAAAAATGAGAAGCAAAGAGAAGTTAAAATACTTGCTCAAAGTTACACTATTAGTAAATGGCTATACTTGAATTCAAACTCAGAAGGGGAGCTCTGGAAAGTGGGCACTTAACCACAATAGATATTACTTCTAAAAGCCCTTTTTGATATGATTTCTGTTACCCTAATTTTCTGACTCTAGGACTATTTGCCAAAGTCATCTTATTGAATAATGGAGACAAAAACTGTCAGAATTGCAGTATGCTGGTTGTAGTACAGTTTCCTGCAAAGGCAAAGGCAAGGGAAGAGGTAGAGATAAGATATAAATCTATAAAAACAGAGAAGACAAAAGTGAAAAACCATTCCTGCCACATATGAGTATTGAACTTCTGAAATGTATAACCCATGCAAAAATGATATGCATTCCATCTGGCAAAACCTTGAATAGTGTCCTAATATTTCAGTGAATTGGTCATTTGGCAAGTTGATTTTGGGTGAATTGGTTTTCAGTCTTTACCTTTTAGCAAATTAATTTTCAAAGATAAAATTTTTGGTGAATTGGTCTGTTTTCTCTTTTCCAATTTTATCTCTCACACCAGTCCCATCTACTCTGACACAAAGCTCAGTAGCACTGGTAAAACTGTATTTTTATTGACTTTTTAATTCTAATGTCAGTTGGTGCTCACCATATTGGTCATTAAATTTTATGATCATCACTCATATGTACCAGTTCATTGAACTCTAGTCATGTTTCTCTGCTAAGAACATCTACCACTCACCTCACTCACTTGGTGAAGCCCTTCATCTGCCTTTTAAAACTCAGCTGAAGCTCCTTATTCAAGGCTCCTATGCACCTATTGTCTTCTGTAACATCACTGGGCACATTGCATTGTAACTGTTTATATTTGGGTTTCCTCTGCTTGTGAGCTCTTAAGTTGAGCTTTGTATTTCTTGGTCATCTCTGCACTGCATGTCTGTCATATAATAGTCTCCAAAAGATGAATGAGTCTTGCACATCAAGTAACCTTGTCAATCCATTTTTCATCTTTTGAAAATTGCATATACTTTTTGACAAATAAAAATGAGTCAGGTATTTTCTCTAACATCTGTGAACATCTTTATACATCAGGGAACTGATTATGAACTTATTCTTGTTTTTCTATTGCAAACAATATTAAAAAATCCTTACCCATATAAAAAATATAAAATAAAAGCTTCATAAAGGCAATGATGATTTTCCCAGGGTTTAGCACAGAGTGTATAACTATGTTCAAAAAATACTTACTGAGTGCATTATACTGGCTAATATTTACAGCAAAGGCACATATGAAAAGTGCTTTACTTGCATTCTTCCACTGCAGATTCTCGGTAATGTAAGAGATAACTCCTATTATTTTCTCTATAATGGTTCTACTATTCAATTCATTATACTGATGAGGAAACAGCTTATAGAGGTCAAGTAGGTTACCAAAATTAGGTGTCCAGTGAGTAGTAGAGCCAAGATTTGAATCCAGAATTATCAGTAGCAGAAACTGATTTTTTACCCACCATCCTTCAGTACTACCTTAGGTACTGAATGATGAAAATAAACTTAAAATCATTCTGGGTTGTGGCCTTCTTGGCACCATGTATGCACTCCATATATGCTTATTACATTTTTACATTCAGGAATTAATTTGACATGCTAAAAGAATGACAAGAAGGCCAGAGTGGCTAGAGTTTTGGAAACAAAAGAGATACAAGGCAGGGAGGGAGTTGGAGAAAAAAATAAAGACGAGGGCACACAGAGCTTTGGAGAAGACTGGATTTTATGTTAGTAAAACTGAAAGTCATTGGAGGATTTTTTATTTAATAAATTTGAATTTAAACATTTTTTTCCCTGCTATTGTAAATAATACATTGTGGGGATGGGGTGAAGGCAAGGGAGGCTCTGGAGTAGTTGGGGCAAGAGAAGAGAGAATTCAGGCCATTGTGTCCACAGTGGCTACAATGAAAGCTAATAAAATTGGGAGACATTTTGTATGTAAAGGTTCTTAATAAATATTTGTTAAAGATTATATAATAACTATGAAACAGAAACTACAGTTGTTGGCATGCAGCAAATGCACAGTGAGAAAAGGGTGTTTCCTGTCCTAATTATCATTGTCTCTCCACGTATGAGCAGGGAAATTACAGTATTAACGGTCATGAATGATCAACTTCCTACTGTTCATTTTCTCCTTTGTCCCTTTAGCCCTTGCTACTTACCCTACAAAAGCTACTCTTCTAAAGTTACCTCCAGGCTCTCAACTTCAGTGTAGTTTTCTTAATTTTCATTCCTTGATGCTTTGCTGAGCCTTTGATTTCCGGTCCCTTGAAATGACTTGACACCTGAGATGATATAATCACCTAATTCTTCTAGCATATCTTTCAGAACTCTTCTGTGTGGCTCTTTTTCCTCCTCCTGCCCTCTCAGTATAGAGGTTACCCAAGAATCAGATCTCTAGACCTCTCATTCTCATATGATAGGGTCAGAAGACCAAATCCTCTTTTTTTTACCTTATTTCAACATTAGTTCTTCATTTCCAATTGCTACCTTTTCCTTTCAAAGTCATAACTTAAAAACTAGGGGGAAAAAAGGAAATTTCATCTGTATCTTTCAGTTTCCCACTATAAAAATCCAGCGCTGGCTTATGAATGTCCTGGTTTCGATTCCCAGTCAGGGAACACAGGAGAAGCAATCATCTGCTTCTCCCCTCCCCCCCGCCCCCGCTCCCTCCCCCCCCGCCCCCGCTCCCATCATTCCCTCTTCCCCTCCCGTAGCCAGTGGCTTGATTGGTTCTAGCATGGTCCTGGGGACTGAGGATAGCTCCATTGGAGTGCATCAGCCTCAGGTGCTAAAAATTGCTTGGTACTGAGCATTGGCCTCAGATGAAGTTGCTGGGTGCATCCTGGTCAGGGCTAATGTGAGAGTATGCCTCTATCTCCTCTCTTCCACCTAAAAAAAAATAAATTAAAAAAATCTGGGGATAAACACAAACATAATTTATCAAGCATAGGATTCTTATAGAGAACTAAATTTCTATTGAGGGAATTAAGAAGAGCTTTGAAATTGGCCTAAACTATCCATTCCTAAAATTAGTCTTACATGTACTTTTATTTTGCTAGCCTATATAATATTCATTTTTGCATCTTGAATAATTCATGTACCATGACCAGCATGATAAAATATTTCACTTTAAGCATACATCTACATTTCTTAACTCAGCTCTCAATTCTAATTACTGCACTCAATTTCTGTTTCTTGATGGGATAAGGAATCCTACATAAAGCTGAACAACAGATAATAAATTCCACTTAATAGGGCTGACTGAGTAGGGCTTACTACATAGATTTAAGCTTAAATTGAATTTCATTTCCTGAGTTAGAAGTTTCATAAACCTTTAGATAGGCAGAAGTTTACCCACAGATTTGGCTGCCTTTGAGGCGGAGGTGTGCTCAACTATCTCCCTTCCTTTTCTCTGTCATAATTCTCCTCCATGTGACCTAGAAAGAAGAAGACAAAGGCATTTTTCTCCTGTTTGATTCTGGCATACATCTCTTTCCAAACTATGTTTTTCTTAATTTAGGTTGAGTTTGGAGAAGAAAAGAAAGAGAAAGGCTGGTTGGGTGAGCTGCTTATTCCCATGTGTCCTATATAGCACATGCTAGCTATCCCATTATCATGGGAGGAAAATTCTCATATCTTCAAAAAGTCAGAAGATTCTCACTTTTTTCTCAGTATTTCTGAGATATTCTTATGAGATATAAAATACTGAGCTATTCTGGGGAGAAATAGGGAGAAGGAAAGCTATTTACAGAGTTTGCTCCTTAGTTATCTGCCTTGGGCACACGTTGCTAGGTCCAGGCTGGTGGACTTGCAGGATAAGAGGGTGTCAGACAGCCTTGGATTTCCTCATCAGTTTATAAGCTCCACTAAGCGGAGGCCTAAGGAGTACTGTTCCAGGTCCCATCGCACCTGGAACAGTAGTACCTCACATGTAATAAACACTTACTAATTGTTGAATAAATAAGTGAATGGCATGAATTGGCTCTTTTTATATTGATTTTCTGAAACATCAAGGATGTCAGTGCTTACTGGTCCTGACTTGATTGGTGTTACAGTCATTAATCTGAGAGTGATGATATTAAAATGCACAAGATTGCTCTTGTCCCTTTCATTTCACTGTCCTTTCTGGTCAGATTTTCAAGATACCCAATTGTGTAATTCTTAGCTTCCAATGTTCTCTCTCTCTCTCTTTTTTTTTTTGTATTTTTCCAAAGTGAGAAGCAGAGGCAGCTTTGAGGAGGGGTAATGGGGGTGAGGTGGGGAGGCAGACAGACAGATTCCCACATGCACCTGACGGGGATCCACCTACAAACCCACCAGGGGGTGATGGTCAGCCTCTCTGGGTGTTGCTCCACTGCAATCGGAGTCATTCTAGGGTCTGAGGCAGAGGTCATGGAGCCATCCTCAGCGCCTGGGCCAACTTTGCTCCAATGGAGCCTTTGTTGTGAGAGAGGAAGAGAGAAATAGAGAGAAAGGAGAGGGGGAAGGGTGGAGAAGCAGATGGGCACTTCTCCTGTGTGCCCTGGCCAGGAATCAAACCTGGGACTTCCATACACCAGACTGACACTGTACCACTGAGTCAACTGGCCAAGGCTGAGAACAAGGAGCTTTTTCATGTTGCTTGTTTCTTTTCATCCACATTTCCTATTCCTATCCCCTACCCACTCTTCAATATGCAACCATGTTCCTGTTTGCTGTGGTCCTTTAGCTTCTATACTTTTGTAAAATATGAGTTATTTTGTGGGCATTAATTCATAATTTACACTCTACTGTGCTACAGTATTCTCACCATTATTATATTTTATTTTTTTTTCCTCTGGGCACTAAGATCTATTGTGTAGCTAAGTGAACACTCAATCCATGGCCTTGAATTTAATTCATGGCTGCATAGTCCCACACAAGGTGCATCCATTACATTTGACCTATTCAGTCCTCCATGTTGGATCCCTAGGTTACCTTTGGTTTCGCATTCCAGAATTGGTGTTTTGGTAAACAGCCTGATGCTTGTCTCCTTATAGTATGTATAATTTTGCAGAGTAGGATTGATCAGGTATTTATGCAAAATTATATATTTAACAACTAACTGCAGCCACTTCCTTTCTAGAATGACTTCCCAGTCTTCTTTCCCACCAGCAGCAAACAAGGCCCCTACATTCCTGTATTCCTGCCAACTCGGAATTATATAGCTCTCTACTTTTTGCTGGTCCAATGTGTATAGTTACATCCCATTATTGCTTTATTTTACATTTTTAAAACTAATTTGTTTTTAATAATGGTTGGCTTTTTGTGTTTTATTTTCTGTAAGTGGACTGTTTTCTTTGCCTATTCTCTGTTAAGGATTCACTTCTTTTCCTTGTTATTATAAGAATTTCTTGTCAGTTCCAAATATTGCAAATATCTATTCTAAATCAGCCATGTCTCTGTTAACTTTGTCCATAGCATCTTTTGTTGAATAAATTTTTTAAAAATTTTATATAATCAAATTAATTGTTTGATTTTACATTTTATACCTTAGGAGCAAAAGCTTATAAATGTAGTATTTTATGACAATAATAAAAAAGGTGGACAATTATTTTTATAGTTTTATGTCAAATAATAAGTACTGTTTCTGCAGAGTTGAATGACATTAGGCTTCTCCATTACTTGAGAAACTCTGAAGATTTCTATTCTGTAGACCCGAGTGAAGAATGAGGTTTACTTGTGGCATGTGTTCTAAAGAGCTTTTCCACCTCAGTGGAGAAGACCTTTTGAAGAAATTATTTCAAGCAAGCTCTAGTTATTGGCTTAGGATTGCCTGGCAAAGCTTGGACCTGCCCAGGGCTGAGTAATTTAAATGCTATTGTGTCCCTCATTTGGCCTGCATTGAGTGATTTAGTTTTTCTAATCAAGTCTTACTAGAAATAGGTAATGAGAAGAAGACTGTAAGGTAGAACTTCCCACACTGGTTTATACTTATTAGATTTTAATTTACCTTTTTTGACCAATTGCTATGAACAGAATGTTTGTAGCCAACCTCCCAAATTCATATGTTGAAACTTTATAAGGAGCCCCCATGAGTGAGATTAGTGGCTTATAAAAGAGATCTGGAGAGCTCTCTCTTCCTCTCTGCCATATGAGGATACAACAAGAAAATGGCTGTCTAAAGGTTAGAAGAGAGTCCTCACCAGAATCTAACCATGCTTGCACGTTGATCTCTAATTTCCAGCTCTGCAATCTATGATATTCTGTTGCAGCCTGAACTAAGACACCAATCATTCAAGTTAGCCAGAAAAAATGTAGATGGTTTCTAAAGAAACTATGGAGGGGGTAACTTCAAATTTTATTTACAATTTCACTGATTGGTACACTTAGGTATATAGTAGGTGGAATCATGTTCCCCCAGAACTGATATCCACTGAGAAGCTCAGAAAGTGAGTACTTATTTAAAAATAATAGCAGATGCAGTTAGTTAAGGATCTTGAGATAAAATCATCCTGGGTTTAGGGAGGGCCCTAAATCCAATGACTTTGAGGATAGGAGAGGACACATATATGCAGGAAAGGAGAACATGTGAAGATGGAGTTAGAAATTAGTTATGCTGCCACAAGTCAAAGAAACCCAGAAGCACATCAAGCTGGAAGAGAAAAGGTAGAATTCTTCCCTAGAGCCTTCAGTATGGTCCTGCTAAAACCTTGATTTTGGACATCTGGTCTCCAGATCTGTGACAGAATAAATTCCTATTGTTTTAAGCCACCGAGTTTGTGGTAATTTGAAACAAGCTTAGAAAACTAATATAGGTGAAGTGACAACATGATCACTTCTCAGGTTTCAGATGTCTAGGGGTTACTAGTACACAGAAAACCAGGACCAAAATAAGTAGGTTCTAAAGACTTCTGAGGACCCACCTGCTAAGAAAGCTGTTATTATTACAGTTATTGCCAATCAGAAAGATGCCTGGAATATCAAAATCTGAAACTCAAGCTCAGCCAAAACAATGTTCTAAGTCAGGTGTGGCCAACAGTTTTTGCCCCCAGGCCAGATTAGACAGAAAACTTTTTTCACAGGCCTGACAAAATATTAAAATTAAAAAATGTTAAATACAAAAATGATTTGTTTAAAAAAATGATTTGTTTATGTAAACAAAATTTTATTATGTAATTTGTTTATGAATAAATGAGTGAAAAAAATTTAGTATACAATATTATTTTAATAAAAATATTTTTAATAAAAATATAATTACATACTGTATAAATATTCAAACTGTATCACAATCAATCAAAACAATATTTAATTAATAGAATGAGCTTGAAGAGGTTATATTGCAAATAAAACAATTATTTTGTTTTATAAACAGCCTGGACACATTTTCAGTTATCAACCGCAGCTATTGTCTGTGCTACAGTGCCACTTGATTCAGCACACTTTACCACAAAAATAACGAATTGTTTGACCTTGGGTGCGCACTGCCTAAAGGAATGTGGGTTTCATATCTCCGCTAACCACCAAACAGTTCATATTGAGTACAGACGAGTACTAAAGTTGTAAATCTTTATAATGGATTATTTTTAAAAAATAAAGAAGTACTGTGAATCCATTCCACCAATTATTGGAAGTTAACCCTAGATTAGTCACACGTGGAATTTTTTCCACATATCAATCACTACCTTCTTAAATATCTTGATTTCCAATAATCAAAGATGCTTTCGCTTCTGAGTAGCTGAGATTTTAAAGTAGTGGAGAATATTAAAAATTTAATCACAGGCCACATAAACTAATTATGCGGGTCATTTGTGGCCCGTGGGCCCTATGTTGGCCATGCCTGGTCTAAGTGTTCACCATATGTATCTGAAACTTTGCCCACAATTTAACTCACATTTTCCCCTGTGATCCAGCATTCTATCAGGCAGATAAGCCCTAATAAGCTCTCCTTTGCTTTCCCTTCTCAGAGGCATTTAAATGGCATCTGGTGTGTAGAGAGGAAGAGTCAAGTGTGTAAACATGACATGATTCTTGGAGGGTTTACACAATAGAAACCCCATGAATACCATTAATTTTTGCAGTAGTTATTTAGTAAGAGGTGATTACATGCCAGACACTGTGAGAGATACTGGAGAGGGCTGACTTATGGCATCATGTCCTCAGGTTTTCTGTCTATGACCATGTGATCCATATGAATGATTGCCAAGCATTTTGCGGTTGCCTCTCCTCTGTGTGAAATACCTCTTTGTGTGAAGTGATGCCCTGGGCTTTGGTGATGGCCCACTACTACCTCTCTGTGACTCCAATAGCTATATTCTGACTCTGATCTTCTGACTACTCTTTGTGGCACTGTTGGACAAATGAGTTTGTAAAATTTGTATTTTTTGAGTTTGCTCACTTTTATTTGTTAAAAAATGGCCCTGGGAAGCCCCGTGTGTGCTTGCCCTCAGAAAAGGGCAGTTGATTGCATATTTCAGATTGCTTGGGAGGGGCCATTGTTTTGCTAATGTTTGCTGGAGGAGGGGTCTTCATGGACCCAGGTAGTTTTGCAGGGAGAGCAGAGAGAAGGCAGAGTGCTGAGGAAGAAGCCAGTTTGGCAGAGGAGAAGGTGTGCAGAGGTGGGGCCAGAGCTGAGGAGCTTTGTGAGCTCTACTGAGACTGGTGGGGTCTTTGATTCTAGGAGAAACCAGAGAAGATTCTCCTGGTTGTAGAACCAGAGAATGCGTCAGGGCTTTGGGAGCCCTGAATGAAAGGGAAGTGTTTTCCCTGCCTGTTTGCTTGTCAGCGGGTGAGAGACTTTAATAAACAAAATAGCCTGCCATTTTTTGCCTCCACTGTTTCTTTACTGTCTGCCTGAATCCAATGTTAACCTGCATGGCCATGATGGTGGTGGTCCTAACAGGCATCCTGGGCGTGTGGTTGATCTCTCCCTTTGGCATATAGCTTTCTACCTCTCATATCACAACTTTAAGTTCAGGAAACTCAGAGAGTTCTAGGAGTTGGCTGAATGTTACTGATTTTCTATTCAATGTCTAGGTCAGGCACAATTCATGTTCACTGGTTTAAAGCCAGTAGTGGAGGCCGGGATCACAGCCGCCCGACCCATGCAGGTTCTCATTAGATTCGAACAGTTGGTAATGAAACACAGGAGCCACGAACTGGTGAGCCATCAGCTTTAATTCTAGCTTGCACCCGGCGGGCAAGCAAAAACACACCCTGGGCTCCAAAACCCCACACATTCAGTGCTCACAAAGCTACTGACTTATCCGAGTTTCCTAGAATCAAAGGTTTCTAGCTCACCAGACTTATTCACCTCTGTTTCCCATCTCCTCCTGCACAAACTCTTAACAAACTGGCTTCTTCCTCAGCACTCCGCCATCTTGGCTACTTCTCCTGGCCTTCACGTGGCCTTACTCTGCTCTCTTCTCTAATACTAATCTCAGGAACCTAGGAACCAAGAGAGATCAAGCTCCTGGTCTGCCCCCGTTTAAAGCATAGAAAATCCAAACCTTTAATCTACAAAAAAGGAAGTCTCTGATACAAAGCCACCCATCTGAGGCATAATGGGATTCCTCAGGAGAGTGCACCACCCTACATCATCCAATCAGTCAAGGGTGTGGGGAAAGCTTACTCTTAAAACCAAGCCTTAGGCTATAACGACCTGGCCTGCTTACATTACAGCCTCTCCCCCACACCCATCCTAAGCATAAGGGCAAATAATATCACCTGGGTGATGGGCTTACATGTGGGCAGCACCATCTTTAACAAAGTGAGCATATTATATTTTATCTGCCCAACAACTGGTATACTTTTTTATGGTACCCAGATTCTCTCACTTTTGGAACCTAATAAGAATGTCTGAGAATTCTAACCTCCATCACATTATTATATATTGTAAGAGTTGCTTCTTGGCTATCACTTCCAAGGGTATTTCTAATTCTGGCTAAGATGCAGACACTAGAAAAATGTTGCTATTACTCAGTTGAGTGTGCCAAGAAGTGGAAACCACAGCTTTCTGGGAGACAAAATATATAACCTAATTAGATACATAGAAAGAAAGAGGAAAACTGAAGTTACTCATGGTCTAGGAGAGAAAATTCATAGTAGGGGGATAGTGAATGTGAAGAAAATGGTTTATTACTAGAAAAAGGATTTTAACTGAGAAAATCAGGGTGGCACTGGATGGGGGCTTGGATCCCGCAAAACTAGGTGAGCACAAATCCAGGGGTAATACAGGGGTAGGCATGCAGTCTGGCTCTCTTTAATAGGCCATTCAGAGTCATATTTTGTCTGTGGAGAGTGGAACTGGGTCCAGCCAAGGTCCCACCCATTGCCAAGAGCTTAAAGAGGCTGTGGGATGAGGAACTGATCAGTATTCTGAAGGGTAATATGGATGATCAAGAAGCCTCATGCTCAAACCTCATGATGTTGTCAGAGCCTTAGGGCTTAACCTTTGCCCAGTAATTGTATCTGTAAGAATCAGTTATTTCAGAGTCAATTGCTATCTTCAGTTCAACTTAATGCTATCTTCAGTTCAACTTAATGTAAAGCCCACTATGGATTGATATCATCAAAGTTTTCAGCTTGACATTTAAAACTCTCCATCTTTTTATTTATTTATTTATTTATTTATTTTATTCATTTTTGATAGGAGACATAGAGTGAGAGAGAGAGAGAGAAAGAGAGAAAGGGGGGAGGAGCTGGAAGCATCAACTCCCATATGTGCCTTGACCAGACCAGTGCAGGGTTTTGAACTGGAGACCTCAGTGTTCCCAGGTCGACACTTTATCCACTGCGCCACCACAGGTCAGGCAAAACTCTCCATCTTTTGACCTTTCCTTTATTTTTTCTTGTGTAATTCTGAATGTATGCACAATCATCAACTCATCCTTTCCCAAACATGGCTTTCAGTCAACTGATGCTAAGCCATTGCTCAAGCTATTCCCTTTACTTTGAATACCTTCTCCTACTTATGCCTACTAAAGTTGTACATAGTCTTTGTCTCAGATTAAATCACTCTCTAGATACTCCCAGTAGGATTTAATGCCCCCATTCACACTTGCACAACATTTTGAATATCTGTTATATAATGTGTCCCATATTGTCTTATGCTAAAGTTATTTTATATATGTTTCTGTTTTCCTTTCCAGTTTAGAAGTACCATATGTTTTTGTTAAATATTTATAACATCATTTTACCTAGCACAGCTTTGTATATAGAGACACTCAATAAAGCTTGTTGAATTGAACTCTCTAAAATTGAGATAAATTACAAATATGATTGCATATCAAATATATAGAGACTGAATAAATTTTTGTTTTATTAACTTATTAAAAAAGAATTATTTATTCATTTTAAAGAGAAGAGAATGTGAGTGTAAGAGAAAGAGAGAGAAGAGGGGAGGAGCAGAAAGCATCAACACCCATATGTGCCTTGACCAGGCAAGCCCAGGGTTTTAAACCAGTGACCTAAGTGTTCCAGTTGATGCTTTATCCACTGCACCACCACAATCAGGCAGAATAAATTTTTTTAAATATATTTTATTAATATTAATTCTAATGGAATGACACCAATAAATCAGGGTACATATGTACAATAAAAACATCTCCAGGTTATCTTATCATTCAACCATGTTGCACACCCGTCACCAGAAGTCAAATTGTCCTCTGTCACCTTCTATCTGGTTTTCCCTGTGACCCTCCCCTCCTCCCTAACCCACTCTCCCCTCCCTCCCTGAACCGCGTAAACACCACTCTCCTGTCCATGTCTCATATTCTCACTTTTATTTCCCACCTATGTATAAAATCATGCTGTTCTCAGTCTTTCTTTTATTCTGATTTACTTATTTCACTCCGTATAATGTTATCAAGGTACATCCATTTTGTTATAAATGATCCGATGTCATCATTTCTTATGACTCAGTAGTATTCCACAGTATATATGTACCAAAGCTTTTTAATCCACTCATCTTCTGACGGACACTGGGGCTGGTTCCAGATCTTCGCTATTGTGAACAATGCTGCCAGGAACATGGGGGCGCATTTCTTCTTTTCGAACAGTGCTATGGTGTTCTTAGGGTATATTCCTATAAGTGGGATAGCTGGGTCAAAAGGCAGTTCAATTTTTAATTTTCTGAGGAATCTCCAAACTGTTTTCCACAGTGGCTGCACCAGTCTGCATTCCCACCAGCAGTGCAGAAGGGTTCCCTTTTCTCCACATCCTCGTCAGCACTTATTCTGTGCTGTTTCGCTGATGAGTGCCATTGTGGTTTTAATTTGCATTTCTCTAATGATTAGTAATGTTGAGCTTTTTTTCATATGCCTATTGGCCATCTCTATGTCCTCTATGGAGAAATTTCTATTCCTTTCTTTTGCCCATTTTTTGATTGGATTGTTTGTCTTCCTGGTGTTGAGTTTTATAAGTTCTTTATAAATTTAAGTTATTAACCCCTTATCAGATGTGCTGTCGAATATGTTCTCCCATAGTGTGGTTTTGTCTTTTTATTCTGTTCTTGTTGTCTTTAGCTGTGCAAAACCTTTTTAGTTTGATATAGTCCCATTTGTTTATCTTGCTTTTTATTTCATTTGCCCGTGGAGATAAATCGGCAAATATATTGCTGCTACAGATGTCAGAGAGCTTGCTGCCTATGTTTTCTTCTAAGATGCTTATGGTTTCACGGCTTATATTTAAGTCTTTTATCCATTTTGAGTTTATTTTTGTGAATGGTGTAAATTGATGGTCTAGTTTCATTTTTTTGCATGTAGATGTCCAATTTTCCAAACACCATTTGTTAAAGAGTCTGTCTTTACTCCATTGTATGTTCTTTCCTCCTTTGTCAAATATCCGTTGCCCATAAAGCTGTGGGTTTATTTCTGGTTCCTCGGTTCTGTTCCATTTATCTATGTGCCTGTTCTTATGCCAGTACCAGGCTGTCTTGAGTATAACGGCCTTATAGTAAACCTTGATAACCGGAAGAGTGATACCTCCTGCTTTATTTTTTCTTTTTAAGATTGCTGAGGCTATTCGTGTTCTTTTTTGGTTTCAAGTAAATTTTTGGAATATGTGTTCTATATCTTTGAAGTATGTCATTGGTATCTTAATTGGTATTGCATTGAATTTATAAATTGCTTTGGGTAATATAGACATTTTAATGATGTTTATTCTTCATAGCCATGAGCACAGTATATTCTTCCACTTGTTTGTATCTTCCTTGATTTCTTTTATAAATGTTTTATAATTTTCCGAGTACAAGTCCTTAACCTGTTTGGTTAAATTTACTCCTAAGTACTTTACTTTTTTTGGCTCCAATAGTGAATGGGATTGTTTCCTTAATTTCTTTTGCTGACAGTTCATTGTTGGTATATAGAAATGCCTCTTATTTCTGAATATTAATTTTATATCCTGCCACCTTGCTGAATTCATTTATAAGGTCCAGTAGTTTTTTGACTGAGACTTTAGAGTTTTCAATATGCAATATCATATCATCTGCAAATAGTGACAGTTTTACTTCTTCTTTTCCAATTTGGATGCCTTTTATTTCTTCTTCTTGTCTGATTGCTGTAGCTAGAACTTCCAGAACTATGTTGAATAAGAGTGGTGAAAGGGGGCATCACTGCCTGGTTTCTGATATTAAGGAGATTGCTTTTAATTTTTGTCCATTTAGTATGATGTTTGCTGTGGGTTTGTCGTAGATGGCCTTTATCATGTTAATGAATGATCCCTGTATTCCCACTTTATTGAGAGTTTTGAGCATGAATGGGTGCTGGATTTTATCAAATGCCTTTTCTGCATCTATTGAAATTATCATGTGATTTTTGTCCTTCCTTTTGTTTATGTGATAAATCACATTGATTGATTTGTGAATAGTGAACCAGCCTTGCCTCTCCAGAATAAATCCCACTTGATCATGGTGTATGATTTTTTTCCTATATTTCTGGATCCTGTTGGCTAATATTTTGTTGAGAATTTTAGCGTCTAAATTCATCTGGATAAAGGCCTATAATTTTCTTTCTTTGTGTTGTCTTTGCCCGGTTTTGGGATCAGAATTATGCTCGCCTCATAAAAGAAGTTTGTAAGTCTTCCTTCCTCTTGAATTTTTTGAAATAGCTTGAGGAGGATAGGAGTTAGTTCTTCTTTGAATTTTTGATAGAATTCACTTGTGAAGCCATCAGACCCAGGACTTTTCTTTTTTGGAAGTTTTTTGATAACTGTTTCAACCTCATTTGTTGTAATTGGTCTGTTTAGGTGTTCTGATTCTTCCAGATTGATTTTTGGAAGTTTATATGATTCAAGAAATTTGTCCATTTCACCAAGATTGTCTAATTTTTTGGAATATAATTCTTCATAGTATTTTCTTACAATGCTTTGTATTTCTGTTGTGTCAGTTGTTATTTCTCCACTGTCCTTTCTAATTTTGTTTATTTGAATCATCTCTCTCTTTTTTTTTTTTGGTGAGTCCAGTTAAAGCTTCATCAATCTTGTTTACCTTTTCAAAGAACCAGTCCTGGTTTCCTTGATCCTCTGTATTGTTTCCTTAGCCTTATGTCATTTATTTCTGCTCTGATATTTATTATTTCCTTCCTTCTACTTGTTTTGGGTTTTATTTGTAGTTGTTTTTCTAGTTCTTTTAGATACAGGGTCAGGTTGCTTATTTGAGCCTTTTCTAGCTTCTCATGGTATGCCTGTAGTGCAATGAACTTCCCTCTCAGAACTGCTTTTGCTGTGTCCCATAAATTTTGAGTTGATGTATGCTCATTATCATTTGTTTCTAGAAACCCTTTTATTTCTTCTTTGATCTCATTGTTAATCCATTCATTATTTAATATCATGCTATTTAGTTTCCAAGTGTTTAAGTATTTTTAGTTTTTCTTTTGTGGTTAATTTCTAGTTTCATGGCATTGTGATTAGAGAAAATGCTTGATATGATTTCAATCTTCTTAAATTTATTGAGACCATTTTTGTGTCCTAACATGTGGTCTATTCTAGAAAACGTACCATGAGCGCTTGAGAAGAATGTACATTCTACTGCTTTAGGGTGAAAAGTTCTGAAGATATCTATTAAATCAAGTTGATCTAGTGTCTCTTTTAAGTCTGCTGTTTCTTTATTGATTTTCTTTCTTGAGGATCTATCCAGTGTTGTTAGAGGGGTATTGAAATCCCCTACTATGATAGTATTGCTGTTAATCTCACCCTTTATATTCATCAATGTCTGCTTTATGTATGTTGGGGCTCCTATATTTGGTGCATAGATATTTACAATAGTTATATCTTCCTGTTGAATTGTTCCCTTTATCATTATGTAGTGTCCCTCTTTATCTCTTACTACAGCCTTTGTTTTAAAGTCCATTTTGTCAGATATAAGTATTGCTACCCCTGCTTTTTTTTCATTTCCATTTGCATGAAATATTTTTTTCCATCCTTTTATCTTCAGTCTATGTACATCTTTTGTTTTAAGGTGTGTCTCTTGTAGACAGCATATTTATGGTTCCTGTTTTTTTATCCATGCAGCTACCGTATGTATTTTGATTGGATCATTTAATCCATTTACATTTAAGGTTATTATTGATATGTAGTTGTTTATTGCCATTTTATTCTTTAAAGCTGTATTCTTCTTTTGCTATATTCTTTTCTCTCTTTAAACTGTTCACAACAGGCCCCTTAGTATCTCTTGCAGAATTGGTTTGGTTTTTATGAATTCCTTGAGGCTTTCTTTTTCTGGGAAGCTCTTTATTTCTCCTTCAATTTTAAACGTTAGCCTTGCTGGATAAAGTAGTCTTGGTTGTAGGTTCTTGTTCTGCATTACTTTGATTATATCATGCCATTCCCTTCTGGCCTGAAGTGTTTCTGTTGAGAAGTCCGATGTCATCCTTATGGGGGCTCCTTTGTAGGTGATAGCCTTTTTTTCCCTAGCAGCTTTTATAATTTTTTCTTTATCCATTAGCTTTGGTATTTTAACTATGATGTGTCTTGGTGTAGATCTTTTTGGGTTTCTCTTTAATGGAGTTCTGTGTGCTTCTTGAACGTGTGGAGTGTTTCCCAGCCTTAATTTAGGGAAGTTTTCTGCTATGATTTGATTGAACAAAGTTTCCATTTCCTGTCCTCTCTCCTCTTCTTCAGGCATCCCTATGATGCGAATGTTGTTTCTCTTCAGGTTGTCACAGAGCTCCCTTAGAGTTTCCTCACATTTTTTGAGTCTCTTTTCCTTTCTCTTCTCTGCTTCTGTGCCTTTGTTTATTGTGTCCTCTAACTCGCTTATTCGATCCTCAGCATGATTCATCCTGCTTTTAATTTCTTCCATTGTGGTATTCAGTTCTGATACTGTATTTGTCATTTCTGTCTGATTCTTTTTTATTATTTCAATTTTTTTTTATACTTGTTATCTCTTTATTTAGGTGTTCATAATGACTATCCATTGTTGCTCTAATTTCTTTGAACATCCTAAGTATCATTATTCTAAATTCTGCTTCTGGTAATTTGGTTATATCTGGTTCATTCAGGTCCTTCTCTGGGGATTTCTCTTAATTTATTTGGTTTGCATTCCTCTGTCTGCCCATTTTTTCTATGTATAAGCAAGTTGTGGCCACTGGAGTCCAGTTGGTGTTGCCTTTGTGTTCTCTAGGTGTGATCTGTCTGTAGGCCCCCCACCCCCTCTGCCGCTGTCTAGGGTTGTTGAGTATGGGCGTTGCCAGCGCCGGCCCACTGTGGCTTTTGCTGTGCTTTCTGCCTCTCCTCCGGGGGAGGGGCTGTCACTCAAGCAACAAGCCTTAGCACCAAGGGTAGAGGTGAGCACCTTTGCTCGGTTGCGGCCCCAACCTGTTTCTGGACTTCCGCCCAGAACCCGCAGTCAGAGCCTGCTTGCCACAGTTTCCCGGGTTGTGCGGGGCTTTTGACGTGCTCTCAGCTATGAGCCTTTGCCCGTCTGGAGCTTTAGCCCTGCCCTCGAGGCTAGGGCCTTTCTGTGCAGGGTCGCAACCTAAGGTTTATTGGGCCGGGCGTGTTTGCTGGATTCCGCTCAGCTGCGAACCTCCACTTGTCCCGGACTCTACCCCGCCCCTGTGTTTGGAGCCCGCTCGTGCACGTAGGATGGCAAATCGCGGTTTCTCCTGCCGGGCGGGGATAGTTGCGTGGGCTCAGCTGCAAGCTTCCACTTGTCTCGGGGTCTACCCCGTCCCCACGCTCGGAGCCTACTCGCGCACGTAGAATGGCTAACCGCAGTTTTTCCGGCGGGCGGGGCTGGTAGCATGAGCTCAGCCGCAAGCTTCTGCCCGTCCTTGGTCCTAGCCCCGTCCCCGTGGTCAGGGCAGTCTTGCGCAGGGTCGCAGAGCAGATCTCTGCCCTTTCCTGGCCTCCCGCTTTGTCTTCGTAGCTGGGATTACAGGCGGTCCGCAGCTTCCGGACCGCTTTCGCGTTCCCCCTCCGTCCCTGCTGGGCTAGACCGATCTCACACCGGCTTGGCCTCTGCCCACACCAACAGAACTGTGTTTCAGCGTCCTGCCACCACCATATCCTTCAGCAACCCTCAGCAGAGTAGGAAGGGCCCTAATACTCCACACTGTAGGCCTGGGAGCTCCCTTACTTGTTTCACAGCTCAAAACTGTCCAAACGTCTCTTCTAAGGCTCTGGGACTGCAGGCTGGGGCTTAGTTTCTGGGACCCAGGTCCCTCCCTCTCCGCCAAACTCTCCTCCCGCCATGCGGGTCTCTCCGGGCTGCCATTTGCTCCGGGGAGATGGGCAGCCCTCTTCGCGTTTTCGCTATTTCTACCAGTATCAATGTGGCTTCTTCTGTGTTTCTTGGTTAAAGAGTCCACTTAGTTTAGTTCAAAGTTGGTTTATTCAGATGATAGTTCTTAAAATTGAGTTATAATCCACCTTCGTTCTGGGAGTTGGAAGTTGGTACATCTGCCTACTCCGTCACCATCTTGCTCCCCGTAGATGACTTCATTTAATGACAATTTTTTTTGGTTTTGAAATCACAATTATGCTTGCCTCATAAAAGGAGTTTGGAAGTCTTCCTTCCTCTTGACTTTTTTGAAATAGCTTGAGAAGGATAAGAGTTAGTTCTTCTTTGAATATTTGGTAGAATTTACTTGAGAACCCATCAGGCCCAGGACTTTTCTTTGTTGGGAGTTTTTTGATAACTGTTTCTATCTCATTTTTTGTAATTGGTCTGTTTAGGTTTTCTGATTTTTCCAGCTTGATTTTTGGAAGATTATATGTTTCAAGGACTTGGTCCATTTCATCTAGGTTGTCTAGTTTTTTGGCATACAGTTCTTCATAGTATTTTCTTACAATATTTTGTGTTTCTATTGTGTCAGTTGTTATTTCTCCACTCTCATTTCTAACTTTATTTATTTGAGTCCTCTCTCTTTATTTCTTGGTGTGTCTTGTTAAAGGTTCCTTGATATTGTTTACCTTCCCAAAGAACCAGCTCCTGGTTTCATTGATCTTCTGTATTGTTTCTTTAGCCTCTATATCATTTATTTCCGCTCTGATCTTTATTATTTCCTTCCTTCTACTACTTCTGGGCTTTACTTGCTGTTTTTTTTTCTAGTTCTTTTAGATGCAGGGTCAAGTTGTTTATTTGAGTTTTTTTTAGCTTCTCTGGTATGCTTGTAATGCTATGAACTTCCCTCTCAGTAATGCTTTTGCTGTGTCCCATAAATTTTTAGTTGATGTATGCTCATTATCATTCATTTCTAGGAACATTTTTATTTCTTCTTTGATCTCATTGTTAACTCATTTGTTATTTAATAACATGCTATTTAGTTTCCAAGTGTTTGAGTATTTTCCCGTTTTTCTGTTGTGGTTGATTTCTAGTTTCATGTCATTGTGATCAAGAAAAATGCTTGATATGATTTCAATCTTCTTAAATTTGTTGAGGCTGTTTTAGTGTCCTAACTTGTGGTCTATCCTAGAGAATGTACTATGAGCACTTGAAAAGAATGTATATTCTGCTGCTTTAGTGTTAAAGGTTATGAAGATATCTATAAAATCGAGTTAATCCAGTGTATCCTTTAAGTCTGCTGTTTTTTTGTTAATTTTCTTTCTTTAGGATCGATCTGGTGATGTTAGTGGGGTATTGAAATCCCCTACTATTATAGTGTTGCTGTTGATCTCACCCTTTATATCCATCAAAGTCTGCTTTATATATTTAGGTGCTCCTATAATAGTCATGTAGATATTTATAGTGGTTATATCTTCCTATTGAATTGCTCCCTTTATTATTATGTAATGTCCTTCTTTATCTCTTACTATAGCCTTTCTTTAAAGTCCATTTTTTCAGATATAAGTATTGCTACACCTGCATTTTTTTCATTTCCATAGTGTGAAATATTTTTTCCATCCTTTTACCTTCAGTCTATGTGCATCTTTTGTTTAAGGTGTGTCTCTTGTAGACAACATATGTATGGGTCCTGTTTTCTTATCCAAGCAGCTACCCTACGCCTTCTGACTGGATCATTTAATTTATTTATATTTAAGGTTATTATTGATATGTAGTTGTTTATTGCCATTTTCTTGAAAGCTATATTTCTCTTTTGCTATATTCTTTCCCCCCTTTTATCTATTTACAACAGGCTCCTTAGCATTTCTTGCAGCATTGGTTTGGTTGTAGTGAATTCCTTGAGTTTTTTTTGTTTGTTTGTTTGGGAAGCTTTTTATTTCTCCTTCAATTTTAAACAATAGTCTTGCTGGATAAAGTAGTCTTGGTTGTAGTCTCTTGTTCTGCATAACTTTGAATATTTCTTGCCATTTTTTTCTGGCCTCACGTGTTTCTGTTGAGAAGTCAGATGTCATCATTATAGGGGTTCCTTTGTAGGTGATAGCCTTTTCTTTAGCAGTTTTTAATAATTTCTTTTTATCACTTAGCTTTGGTATTTTAATTATGATGTGTCTTGGTGTAGATTTTTTTAGGTTTCTCTTTAATGAAGTTCTCTGTGCATCTTGAATGAGTGAGATGTTTTCTTGCCTCAGTTTAAAAGAGTTTTCAGTTATGATTTGATTGAACAAAGTTTCTATCCCTTGTTCTTTCTCTTCTTCTTCAGGAACCTTATGATGCGGATGATATTTCTCTTCATGTTGTCACAGAGCTCTCTTAGAGTTTCCCCAGACGTTTTGAGTCTCTTTTTTTTTTCTGCTCTGCTTTTATGCCTTTGTTTATTTTGTCCTCTAACTTGCTGATTTAATCCTCAGCTTCATCCATTATGCTTTGAATTTCTTCCATTGTGTTCTTCAATTCTGATATTGTACTTGTCATTTCTGTCTGATTCTTTTTTATTATTTCAACTTCCTTTTTTATATTTGTTATATCTTTATTTAGGTTTTCACAATGACCATCTATTGTTCTTCTAAACTCTTTGAACATCCTAACAATCATTATTTTAAACTCTGCATCTTGTAATTTGGTTATATCTGACTCATTCAGGTCCTTCTCTGGGGTTTTCTCTTGATTCATTTGGGTTGCATTTCTCTGCCTGCTCATTTTGTTTGTGTATAAGAAGGGTTTGGCCACTGGATTTCAATGGGTATTGCCTCTGTTTTCCCTAGGTGTGGTCTGTCTCCAGGCCCTCCACCCCCTCTGTCACTGCCTAGGGAGTTTGGGTATGGGCATTCCTGGTACTGGCCCAGTGTGGCTGCTGCTGCTGTTTCCACCTCTCCTCTACGGGAGGGGTAGTGTTTTTCTGCCAGCTCTACAAGCCTCAGCCAATCTTTGCCTTTGCCCCACCCCAATGGGTGGGGTTGCGTGCCACACATGGGACACAAGCCTCAGCACCAAGGGAAGGGGTGAGCACCTTTGCTCAGCTCCGTGTCTTCACCTGTTTGCAGGCTTCTGCTCCACCCCCGTGGCCAGAGCTGGCTCCCGGTCAGGCCAAAAGCCTCAGTTCTGTGGTGCTGTGGGCTCATGCTCAGCTGTGGACCTCCTCCTTTTCCCGGGATTTGGCCCCACCCCCGCAGGCAGAGCTGACTGGCGGATAGGGCTGCAATCCTCAGAGGCCAGGTTAGGCTGCACGCCTGGGCACCCTTGCTCAGTGGTGAATCTTCGCCCATTCCTGGGCTCCTGCCCTTCCCCTGCAGGTAGGGTTGCAGCCGGGTCTATAGCTGGCAAGACCACTTTCTCTCGTTTCCTCCGCCCCCACTGGGCTAGACTGAGCTCATGCCTGCCAGCCTGGCTTCTGCCCTGCTGATGGAACTGTGCTTTTGTGTCCCACTGCTGCCTGCCCTCCAGCAAGCCCTCAGCAGTGTGGGTTGGAAGCTGCAGGTCAGACTCTAACACTCCATACTGTAGTCCTGAAAGCTCCCTCCTTCTAAGCAGCTGTGCTCTGAGTGCCATGGGAGAGCTTGTTTGGCTAGTGTCCTGCTTCCCTTTACTGATATTGCTGGTTCCAGGGGAAATACTCACTTCAGATTTGGGGGGTTACTCAGCCCAGGGGTTAGGGTGATTGTCCCTCAAAGTGTTTTTTCCTGTGCCTGCTAGATTACACTCTCTTCACGCTACTCTGGTCATCTCCTCTCTCCCCATTTTCTGTGCAGTCCCTTTAAGAAAAATCCTGGCTCTGAGAAAACTGTTTCTTTCTCACAAACAGTATTCTGACTTGTTTTGCAGCTAAATACTGTCCATACACCTCTTCTAGGCTCTGGGGCTACAGGCTGGGGCTTTGTTCCTGGGGCCCAGGTCCCTCCCCTCTCCACCAAACTGTCTTCCTGCCAGCAAGTCTCTCCGGGCTGCCGTTTGCTCCAAGGAGTTGGGCAGCCCTTTCCACGTTTCTGCTTTTCCTACCAGAGTCAATGTAGCTTCTTCGGTGTTCCTTGGTTGAAGAGTCCTCTTAGTTTAGTTCAAAGTTGGTTTTTCCAGATAATGGTTCTTAAAATTAAGTTGTAATCCACTTTGGTTCTGGGAGTTGGAAGTTGGTACGTCTGCCTACTCCATTGCCATCTTGCCGCTTGGGCCCTATTTATTTTTCTAAATTTTACAAATATCTGAGGCTTCTCATTTATATAGTGTGTCCAGAAAGTCATGGTGCACTTTTGACTGGTCACAGGTCAAAAGTGCACCATGACTTTACGGACACACTGTATTTTCACCTGGAAACTAGTGCCCTCACTGTGAAACTAATTTTTTTATTTTACACTAACTTTTATGGAGAAAGGTGTTTTATTTTTGTCTTTTCCAGTATAAAATGGCAGAGATATAAATTAGGCTTTAAAAACAACCTGTTCTCAAAGCACACCAAAAAAAACCAAAAAACAAATCAGAAGCCTGTAACACATTTGGATTAGTAAAGACAAGTTTCCTTATTTAAATCTCCTTTTGTTAAAAAACTTTCACAAAGGTTAAATGAATAACTCTCTCAGCAGCTCTTTCAGATAAGCCCTTAGACCAGAGGTCCCCCAACTAGGCCCGCGGGCCAAATTGCAGCCACCTGAGGCCATTTATGCGGCCACCACCACACTTCCGGAAGGAGCACCTCTTTCATTGGTGGTCAGTGTATGGAGTACTGTATGTGGCAGCCCTCCAATGGTCTGAGGGACAGTGAACTGGCCCCCTGTGTAAAAAGTTTGGGGACTCCTGCCTTAGACACATATATTCCCACAATTTTTTAATCCAAAGCAGTACTAGAAACTCACCAGCCAGCCTGTAGTCCTGTCCTTGATTTATACATCTCATCTCTAAATAAGGACTGAAGTGATGCAGGAGGTAATCGATAGAAGGGCTTGGTCAAGATCAATAGAGGAAGGAAAGTCTAAAGAACAATATATAGGGCTGAAAGCTGACCCAGACCTGAATTTCAATCTTGTCTTAGCCTTATAAGCAGAAGCCTAAGTAGGAAATTCCATTCCCAGATCCTGTTCCTATAACAGCATCCTTCTCTGCAGATTCTATTCTGCTGCAAGCGTTCTACTCACATGGGCTACTAATGAGATCAAGAGAAAAAGACATGTAACAACAGCATAAGCTACAGAAAGGCAGAACCTGTGTTTTCCATCATTGCTTTTCCTTTGCTCCTGTGTATGTGTGTGTGCAAGAGCATACATGCCTCTTGTGTGCATTTCTCTCCCTTGGACTGTTTATTGTTTTTGTTTCTGACCTGTAACATTCCAATATTCATTCAATCAATGTCTATATACTAGTACCTCATTCTGTGGAGAACAGTGCTGGCAAATAGGAATTCATATAAAATATAAGAGAAAAAAATATGTAAAAATTTCATCTTTAATTTTTAAAGATCTATTAGACAAAAAGTTTCTCTTTATTATTAAAATTCTTTTTAATTTTTAAATTTTATTTAGAAAATTAATTATTACAGGGTGACATTGATCAAAAAGAGAACATAGGTTTCAGGTAAACTTTTCTATGACAGTTGAACTGTTGATTATGTTATATGCCCATCACCCAAAGTCAAGTCACTTTCCGTCAACTTATATTTGTCCCTCTTTACACCCTTCTTCCCCCTTCTCACTCCTCCCCACTTACCCATGTCTCCTTCCCCTTGGAAACACCTTCACTTTTATCTATGTCCATGAGTCTTGGTTTTATATCCCATGTATGTGTGAAATTATACAGTTCTTAGCTTTTCCTGATTTACTTATTTCACTCAGTATAATGTTCTCAAGGTCCATGTATGTTGTCATAAATGTCACCATGTCATCATTTCTTATGGATGAGTAGAATTCCATCGTATGGATGTACCACATCTTCCTTTTTTCTTTTTTTTATTTTTCTGAAATGAGAAAGGAGGGGGAAGCAGACAGACAGACTTCCACATGCACCTGACTGGGATCCACCCAGCATACCCACCGGGGGCGATGCTTGGCCCCTCTGGAAGGTTGCTCCGCTGCAATCGGAGCCACTCTAGCACCTGAGGCAGAGGCTATCAAGCTATCCTCACCACCCGGACCAACTTTGCTCCAATGGAGCCTGGGCTGTGGGAGGGGAAGAGAGAGGTAGAGAGAAAGGAGAAGGGGGAGGGGGTGGAGAAATGGGCACTTCTCCTGTGCACCCAGACTGGGAATCAAACCTGGGACTTCCACAGCTGGGCCGATGCTCTACTGCTGAGCCAAACAGCCAGGGTCCCACATCTTTTTTATCCAGTCCTCTTTTGAATGACACTTTGGCTGTTTTCAAGTCTTGGTCACTGTGAATAATGCTGCGATGAACATGGGGGTGCATGTTTCTTTATGTACAAATGTTTTTGAGGTTTAAGGGTAGATACCTAGTAGGGGATTACTGGGTCATATGGTAATTCTATTCTTTATTTTTTGAGAAACCACCAGACTTTCTTTTATAATGGTTGGACTAATTTGCATTTCTAACAGTAGTGAATGAAGGTTTCTTTTTCTCCATAGCCTCTCCAACAATTGTTATTACCTGTCTTGTTGATAATAGCCAATCTAACAGGTGTGAGGTGATATCTCATTGTAGTTTGATTTGCATTTCTGAAATAACTAGTGAAAATGACATTCTTTTTATATATCTATTGACCATCTATCTGTCCTCTTTGGAGAAGTGTCTGTTCAGGTCCTCTACCTATTTTTTTTTTTTTTACAGAGACAGAAAGAGAGAGTCAGAGAGAGGGATAAATAGAAACAGACAAACAGGAACAAAGAGAGATGAGAATCATCAGTTTTTAGTTGCTACACCTTAGTTGTTCATTGATTGCTTGCTCATATGTGCCTTGACCATGGGCCTTCAGCAGACTGAGTAACCCCTTGCTGGAGCCAGCGACCTTGGGTCTAAGCTGGTGAGCTATTGCTCAAACCAGATGAACCCGTGATCAAGCTGGCAACCTCGGGGTCTTGAACCTGTGTCCTCTGCATCCCAGTTCAATGCTCTATCCACTGTGCCACCGCCTGTCATGCTCTACCCATTTTTTAATTGCATTGTTTGCTTGTTTGTTACTGAGCTTTGTGAGTTCTTTATATATTTTGGATACTGATTCATTATCAGAGCTGTTGTTTGCAAATATCACCTCCCATTTGACTACGTATTTGTTTTATCATCAGTTTCTTTTGCTGTACAGTAGGTTTTTAGTTTGATATAACCCCATCCATTAATTTTTGCTTTTATTTCCCTTGCCTTTCTGGTCAAATTCATAAATTGTTGGCTACGACCAAGGCTCATGAATTTAGTACCTATGTTGTTTTGTATGTAATTTATTGTTTCAGATCTTATATTTAGGTGTTTCATCCACTTTGAATTAATTTTTGTGCAGAGGGAAAGACTGTAATCAAGTTTTATTCTTTTGCATGTGACTTTGCAATTTTCTCAGCACCATTTATTAAAGAGGCTTTCCATTCTCCATTGTGTGTTTTTGGCTTCTTTATCGAAGATGATTTGTCTATATATAAGTGATTCTAGTTCTGGGCTCTTGATCCTGTTCCATTGGTCTCTATGTCTGTTTTTCTGCCAATACCATGCTGTTTTGATTATCATGGCTTAGAATATAATATGACGTCAAGTAGTGGGATACTACAGTTTCATTCTTTTTCTTTAGGGTTGCTTTGTCTATTTGCGGTTTTTCTTAAGGTATCATATAAAGCTGCTAATATTTTGTTCTATTTTTTTAAAAAATAACATTGAGATTTTGATGAAGATTATATTGAATTTGTATATTGCTTTGGGTAATATGACCATTTTAATTAGTTCTTCCAATTCATGAACATAGAATATTTTTCCATTTCATTGTGTCTTTTTCAATTTCTTTCAAAAATATCTTATATTTTTTAGTATATTGGACCTTCCCATCCTCTGTTAAGTTTATTTCTTAGTATTTTATCTTTTTTGTTTGTTTGTTTTAATTGTAAAAGAATTTTTTTTAGTTCATTTTCTGATATTCCATCATTGGTATACAGAAAAGCAGTGGACTTTATAATATTCATTTTGTATCTTGTACTGTATTGGTTTATTATTTTCAATAGTGTTTCGGTGGAGTTTTGGGGCTTTTCTATATATAGGATCATGTCATCTGCAAAATATGAGGCCTTTACTTCTTCTTTCCTGATATGGATTCCTTTTATTTCTTTCTTTAGACTGATTGCTCTGGCTAAAACGTCCAGAACTATGTTGAATAAATGTGGAGAGAGTGAGCAACCTTATCTTGTTTCTGATTTTTAAAGAAACACCTTCATTTTTCATCATTTAGTATGATACTAGCTGATGGTTTGTAATATATGGCCTTTATTGTGTAGAGGTAATTTCTTTCCATTCTGATTTTATTGAGTGTTTTAAACATAAAGAGATGTTGTATCTTATCAAATTTTTTTCTGCATCTATTGATAAGATCATATAATTTTTCTTCCTTTTTGTTGTTGATGTGGTGATCAATTTCTGTATGTTGAAGAATCTTCATGCTCCTGGAATGAATCCCACTTGATCATGATGGATTATTCTTTTAATGTGTTGTTGTATTATATTTGCTAGTTTTTTTGTTGAAGGTTTTTACATTTGTATTCATTAGAGATGTTGGTCTGTAGTTTTCTTATTTTGTGTTGTTTTTGCCAGGTTTTGTATTGAGTGTTATGTTAGCCTCATTAAATATGTTGGGGAGTATTGCTTCTTCTGATTTTTGGAAGTCTTTGAGAAGGATAGGTACCAGATCTTCTTTGAATGTTTGATAGAATTCACTAGTGTAGCCATCTGGTCCTGGACTTTTGTTTTTAGGGAGGTTTTTGATAGTTGTTTCCAGTTCCTCCCTGCTTATTGGTCTATTTAGGTTTTCCACTTGTACATGACTTAGTCTAGTAAGATTGTATAGTTCTATGAATTTATCCATTTCCTCTAGGTTTTTGAATTTGGTGGCATATGATCTTTTTTAATATTCTACTATGATCCTTTGTATATCTATGGTATCTGTGGTAATTTCTCTTTTATTTCTGAGTTTGTTTATATGAACCCTTCTTCTTTTTTCCTTAATGAGTCTAGCCAGTGGTTTGTTGATTTTATTGATCTTTTCAATGAACCAGCTCTTTGTTGTATCAATTTTTTCTATAGTATTTTTGTTCCCTATTTCATTTAGTTCTGCTCTAATTTTTACTCTTTCCTTTCTTTTGTTGACTTTGGGTTGCCTTTGTTCTTCTTTTTCTAGTAACTTAAGGTGTGATGTTAGGTTGTTTATTTGTGATCTCTTTTATTTCTTTATATAAGCTTGAAATGTTATAAACTTCCCTAATATTACTGCTTTCACTACATCTCAGAAATTTTGAGATGACATGCTGTCATTTTCATTTGTCTATATATGTTGTTTAATCATTGCTTTTATGCAATGACCCAGTCATTTTTTATAACTATGTTGTTTAATTTCCACATTTTTGTAAATTTTTTTTACTTCATTTTTGCATTTGAATTCTCATTTCAAAGCCTTATGATCATAAAATGTGCTTGGTATAATTTTGTTCTTCTTGAATATGTTGATGTTAGTTTTGTAGCCAAACATATGGTCTATCCTTAAGAATGTTCCATGCACACTGGAGGAGAATATATAATTTTATGTTTTGGGGTAAAATGCCTTATAAGTGTTTATTTTGTCTATTTGGTCCAGAATGTCATTTGAGGCCTATATTTCTTTATTAACTTTTTGTTTGGGTGATCTGTGTAAAGCTTCTGTGGTATGTTGAAATCTCCAAATATGATTGCGGTTCTGTCTGCTTCTATTTTTATATTATTTGGTATATGTCTTATATTTAGTGCTTCCTAGTTTGATGCATATATATTAAGAAGTGTTATGTCTTTTTGATACAATATCCCCTTTGTCATTATGAAATGTTTATCTGGTTACCTTTTTGTCTTGAAATCAGTGTTTTTATATATGAGTATGGCTATACCTGCTTTTATTTAGATATTATTTGTTTGGAGAATTGTTTTTCAACCTTTCGCTTTAAATCTACTTTTGTCCTTGAAGCTTAGATGTGTCTCTTGAAGGCAGCATATGGTTGGGTTTAGCTTTTTGATTCAATCTGCTTCCCTGTGCATCTTTATTTGTTATTTTCAATCATTTACATTTATGGTAATCATTGACACTTGAGGATTTCTTATGGTCATTTTATATTGTGCTCTCTGTGTCTTGTTTGGTTGTTCTTCTTTTTGTTTTGGTCAGTTAATTTTGTTTGATGGTATTCCATACTTCTATTTCTTCTTTTTAAGCTGTATTTTTCAGTAGTGGCTTTTTCGTGGGTGATTACCATTGGGTTATTAAGAGAAAAATGTTCATATGTACAAGAGTTCTTTGTCATATGAGTGCTTCTGTACTCCATCCTCCTTCGCTACTGCAGATCTTGTTCCTCTCTCCTTTTATGTTACTGTTGTCACAGATTATCCTTGTTTTAATTGTGACCTTGTTGGAGCTTTACTTGTAATTTTGATTTGCTTTGTTCTTTGTATCTGTTCAAATAACCCCCTTGAGTATTCCCTGCAGTGGTTTGTTGTTGTTTTTTGTGTGTGTGTGGTGATAAATTCCCTCAGCTTCTGTATGTCTGCAAAATTTTTATTTCTCTTTCATATTTGAAAAATAACTTTGATGTATATGGTATTCTTGGTTGGTAATTCCTCTCTTTTAGTGCTCTGAATGTTTGAGTCCATTCTCCTCTTGCTTATAGAGTTTCTGCTGTGAAGTCCGGTAATAACCTAATGGGCTCTCCTTTATATGTTATGGTTTTTCCCCTAGCTGCCTTGAGGATTTTTTCTTTGTTATTGTTTTCTGTCTATTTTATTACAATATGCCTTGGAGTATTTCTGTTTGGGTTGATGTAACTCAGTGTCCTGTTTGCTTCTTCAATTTGGGATTCTAACTCTTTTCATAGGCTTTAGAAATTTTTATTATTTGTTTGAATAGGCTCTCCATTTCTCTCTCCCTCTTTTTTCTTTTCCTGATATACTCATTATTTTTATATTGCTCTTTCTGATGGTGTCTGGCAATTCTTGTAGAGCTCTGTCAATTTTGTAAATTTGTGCATCTCTCTCCTCTTCTTTCTCTAGCATCTCTAGTTGCCTGTCTTCAATCTCACTGATTCTTTCCTCTATGTGGCTTGTTCTGTTAACTAAACTTGCTATCTCGGTATTCAAATTACGTATTAAGTTCTTCATCTCAGTTTTTAATATTTCAATCTCCTCAGTGAGGTGTTTGTTTTGTTCATTATTTCTTTTCTTAGTCAGTTAGTTGCCTATTGGTGTTCTTGCATCTTGTTGCATATTTTCAGAACTTTAATTTTGAATTCTCTATCATTTAACTCCAAGGCTTCTATGGGATTGAGATTTTTTTCTTGAGATTTTAAAATTTGCTTTCTGAACTATGTCTCTCCATTGTGTAGCCATGGTATTCTATTTAATTTTCCTTGATGGCATTTGAGAATGGTATTGTTAAGAACCCTAACAAAAGAACAACTTTAGTCCATTTGGTGCATAGATTTGCCAGTGTGCCTGCATACCTGGCTGGGGAATCTTTGCTGTGCTATAGTTGTTCAATTTGTTGAAATTTCAAAGAAAGAGATTAGGATTATCTCTTATGCTGCAATTACTGTGATGTCATGTATTGAATAATGACTTTTTGTGGACGTTTTCAGGCATGCAAAAAAATAGAGAAAAGTTAAACATATTAATGTTCTTTTATGCAAATTCAAAATTATTAATAAATGTCAATCATTTTTCACATTTTTCTTTATTTACTATTTACCCATTCTCACAGCACACACCTACACAAGGATGATTATAAAGTCAATCCTGGCCTGACCTGTGGTGGCACAGTGGATAAAGAGTCGACCTGGGAACACTGAGGTTGCCAGTTCAAAACCCTGCACTGGTCTGGTCAAGGCACATATGGGAGTTGAGGCTTCTAGCTCCTCCCTCTCTCTCTCTCTCTCTCTCTCTCTCTCTGTCTCCTCTCTAAAATAAATAAAAAAAAGAAAAAAAAATTATAAAGTCAATCCTAGGTATTGTGCTATTTGAGCAGAACAGTTCTGATTTCCTTAGATGGAGAAAGATGAGGAAGCTCTCGATGTTCCTTCAATTGTTGGATTTTGGACACTCCAAAGGGCTGCTGAGAGTACCTCAGTCTGACTGGGCTCGTAGAAGAGCCCACTTACCCTAATACTTTGATTGTCTGAGAAACTCACACTTCTGACAAATTACAAGGAAAAGGCCATGACATCAGGCTTGGGTGTGGGGTGGGACAGAGCTAACCACTGTGCTGCTCTGTAGTGTATATATGAGGCTACCAGGGATGCCCTGCATGGCCAGCTGCCCATGGATTCTTCTGAACTCCCTCCCAGCAATCTTCCAAGCCCTTTGGACCCAAGCTTGCCTAAAAACCTCAGGTACATCCTGACTTGAACTTTGGGCCATTACTATTGTGAGCTTTTTTCTTGCTCTGTCATTAGGAGTGTATATCAAGGATATTGCTTAGCTAAATGGTTCAACTTTTATGAGTATTACAAAACAAAAGGGCAGAACTTTGACATCTTTATTCAGTTTTATAGCTCAGTGTAGACAGTACTTAATAAATAACAGAGACAATACTGCTCAAAATAGATCTAACAGAGAAAATGTAAAGATTGAGTTACAGTTTATTATGGATATTGTAATTCAATCATACTTCAGGTTTAGTTTTGGAAAATTACTAGAAGTATAAAAGGAACAACTCTCTCCTTTTCCCTTACCAATTTTGAGGAGCATATTCAATAATCTAAGAATAAAATCTAAATTAATAAAAACACCAAAGGTATAATTTAGAAAAAACAAAAGCATGATTTTTTAGAGTAAACAAATTTTGGAATTTTTTCCAGCTGTGACAAGTAAAATTGAAAGCTATTTCTAGATGTTAACCTACAATAGATGTTTACCCGATAGCATAAAGTTTGGGTATTCATGATTATGTAAACATGCAGTTGTCCTGTTAAAGGCTTTTAAATATTCTGGAGCATATCTTTTCATAGCTCTATTTCTTAGGCAGATGTCAAGAACCACCAAATCTGAATATGTGTCCTAGAAACTCAAACTCAGATCTTCCAGTTATGGCTCCTTCCCTAACTTAGTCAAGATTGCTTGACCTCAGTCCTTTGCTATCCTCTACTTTCCTTTCCTTTTTATCTATGATCCTTGTTACTCTGTCAAAAAGAAACCCATCTAGATGCTCCAAGGCATCTAGTCATAGCTTCAGTTCCTGGCTTTACTTCTGTATGACCTCTCTCATTGCCATAGTCAGACACATAATTATTTTCTTAGGTCCTTTATGTTGCTTTTTCAGCATGTGACTGTTAAAGGAGCAACCCAATTTTCACCAATAACTGTTACCCTTTGTGGTCATTTCAGATTTACAGGTCATGTTTGCATATTTGTGAGTCTGTAAGATACAAAAGTAAATTGGAGAGTATTACTTTCATTGCTTTTGTACACCCCATCTTATGGGAATAATTTCCATTGCATATTAAGTTTATAGGTTTAGACAAGATGTATTTTATCTTGCTTCTTTACCATGTATAATAGGCAATGGATTTTAGCCTGTTTTATGAGATGTTCTTTGGTAGCTATTTATGTTCTTTCTTTGGACTGATTAACATGAAGAACCATTATATCAAGATAAAATGCTTTTCACATTGCACCATCCTGTACCCCAAAGGTTTTGCTCTGTTGAAGCCTCAGCCTTGGACCTCCTCCCATCATGTATGAAAATACCATCTAACTTTTTATATAGTGCTTATTATTTATCAGATACTCACTTAATCTTCACAACAATGCGATGGGAAAAATGTAAGTTTTCCTCATTATAGACATGAGAAAAATGAGTGACAGGAAGGTTGCTTGATGATTAATTGACCCAATGCCATATGACTCATTAAGTGCTAATGTCAAAATTCAAATCAGAACACTTGACACTAGCAACCATGATCTTGAGTCCTCACTGGCCTGTGTCTGATGTGGTTGATGTAGCTTATGAAGTCATGTGAAGGCCAGATGCCTGGTAGGCTCCGATATAAATTGTGGTAAAATTTACATCTTGCCTTAGAGAAAATGAACCAGGATACTTAATGGAGATGCCAAGGAAAGGGGAGTTTTAACTTTCTCATAATCTCTATCAATCTCTGCTTCTTCCAACCGATATCAAATAAATATGCAATCCATGGGAAAAACTGTGCTTTCTATCAAATGTAGCAACAAAAGAATTTCTAGTATTCCATTCCATTCCAATAGAGTGCTGTCTGAGACCCTGTTTTATAGAAATTCCAGAACCCCTTCTGTTTGCTTTATAACAGTTTCAAAGGTTACAGATGGTCTCACTACGCCCACATAAAAAAACCCACAAAACTTGAATCTTTGAAACTTAAAACCTGACTGTCTGTTGGTGCATTCTTGATTAATGGCTTTATGGAAGTCACATAAAAATCAGCTTCTAAAGTTTTAGCATCTTTGATTAATATTGAATATAGGCACGTTTCTACTTCTTCATTTGTAGTGCAAAGTTTTAACTTCTGAAGAAAACTTCTAATAACATTTTGAGCCAGTTTCTTTGTGAAAAGTTCAAAGCCAAAACAGACAGCAACAGCATTAGACTATGACAATAAAAAAAATAAAAATAAATCCACAAATTTAATCATGCCTCCAAAAAACACACTGGCATTTACAAGAAAAGGGAAACCTTTCTTTTTTTATTTTTTATTATTAATTTTAATAGGGTGACATTAATAAATCAGGGTATATATGATCAAAGAAAACATCTCCAGGTTATCTTATCATTCAATTATGTTGCATACCCATCACCCAAAGTCAAATTGTACTCTGTCACCTTCTATCTGATTTTCTTTGTGCCCCTCCTCTACCCCTCTCCTACACAATCTTCCCTCCCCCCACCCCGTAACCACCACAATCTTGTCCATGTCTCATAGACTCACTTTTATGTCCCACCTATGTATGAAATCATGCTGTTCTCAGTTATTTTCTGTTTTACTTATTTCACTTCGTATAATGTTATCAAGGTCTATTCATTTTGTTGTAAATGTTCCGATGTCATCATTTCTTATGGTTGAGTAGTATTCCATAGTATATATGTACCAAAGCTTTTTAATCCACTCATCCTCTGACGGACACTTGGGCTGTTTCCAGATCTTCGCTATTGTGAACAATTCTGGCACGAACATGGGGACGCATTTCTTCTTTTCGAACAGTGCTATGGTGTTCTTAGGGTATATTCCTAAAAGTGGGATAGCTGGGACAAAAGGCAGTTTGATTTTTAATATTTTGAGGAAACTCAATACTGTTTTCCACAATGGCTGCACAAGTCTGCATTCCCACCAGCAGTGCAGGAGGGTTCCCTTTTCTCCACATTCTCACCAGCACTTGTTCTGTGTTGTTTTGCTGATGAGCACCATTCTGACTGGTGTGAGATGATATCTCATTGTAGTTTTAATTTGCATTTCTCTAATGATTAGTGATGTTGAGCATTTTTTCAAATGCCTATTGGCCATCTGTATGTCCTCTTCGGAGAAATTTCTATTCATTTCTTTTGCCCATTTTTTGATTGGGTTGTTTGTCTTCCTGGTGTTGAGTTTTATAAGTTCTTTATAAATTTTGGTTATTAACCCCTTATCAGATGTGTTGTCGAATATGTTCTCCCATAGTGTGGTTTGTCTTTTTATTCTGTTCTTATTGTCTTTAGCTGTGCAAAAACTTTTTAGTTTGATAAAGTCCCATTTATTTATCTTGCCTTTAATTTCATTTGCCCGTGGAGATAAATTGGCAAATAGATTGCTGCTACAGATGTCAGAGAGCTTACTGCCTATGTTTTCTTCTAAGATGCTTATGGTTTCACGGCTTACATTTAAGTCTTTCATCCATTTTGAGTTTGTTTTTGTGAATGGTGTAAATTGATGGTCTAGTTTCATTTTTTTGCACGTAAATGTCCAATTTTCCCAACACCATTTGTTAAAGAGGTTGTCTTTACTCCATTGTATGTTCTTTCCTACTTTGTCAAATATCAGTTGTCCATAAAGGTGTGGGTTTATTTCTGGATTCTCTGTTCTGTTCCATTGATCTATGTGCCTGTTCTTATACTAGTGCCAGGCTGTCTTGAGTACAATGGCCTTGTAGTAAACCTTGATATCAAGAAGAGTGATACCTCCTGCTTTATTTTTTCTTTTTACGATTGCTGAGGTTATTCGTGTTCCTTTTTGGTTTCATATATATTTTTGGAATATTAGTTCTATATCTTTGAAGTATGATCTTGCTATATTAATTGGTATTGCATTGAATTTATAAATTGCTTTGGGTAATATAGACATTTAAATGATGTTTATTGTTCCTAACCATGAGCACGGTATATGCTTCCACTTGTTTGTATCTTCCTTAATTTCTTTTACCAATGTTTTATAAATTTATGAGTACAAGTTCTTAACCTCCTTGGTTAAATTTACTCATAGGTACTTTATTTTTTGGTTCCAATAGTGAAGGGGATAGTTTCCTTAATTTTTTTTTTTTGCTGACGGTTCATTGTGGGTATATAAAAAAGCCTCTGATTTCTGAGTATTAATTTTATATCCTGCCACCTTGCTGAATTCATTGATCATGTCCAGTAGTTTTTTTGACTGAGACTTTTGGATTTTCTATATACAATATCATATCATCTGCAAATAATGACAGCTTTACTTCTTCTTTTCCAATTTGGATGCCTTTTATTTCTTCTTCTTGTCTGATTGCTGTAGCTAGGACTTCCAGAACTATGTTGAATAAACTATGTTGAAAGGGGGCACCACTGCCTGGTTTCTGATCTTAAGGGGATTGCTTTTAATTTTTGCCCATTGAGTATGATGTTGGCTGTGGGTTTGTCATAGATGGCCTTTTTCGTGTTCAGGAATGTTCCCTGTATTCCCACCTTACTGAGAGTTTTGAGCATGAATGGGTGCTGGATTTTATCAAATGCCTTTTCTGCATCTATTGAAATTATCATGTGATTTTTGTCCTTCCTTTTGTTTATGTGATGAATCACATTGATTGATTTGTGAATATTGAACAAGCATTGCCTCTCCAGAATAAATTCCACTTGATCATGGTGTATGATTTTTTTCATATATTGCTGGATCCAGTTAGCTAATATTTTGTGGAGAATTTTAGCATCTAAATTCATCAGTGATATTGGCCTATAATTTTCTTTCTTTGTGTTGTCTTTTCCAGGTTTTGGGATCAGAATTATGCTCGCCTCCTAAAAGGAGTTTGTAAGTCTTCCTTCCTCTTGAATTTTTTTTATAATAGTTTGAGAAAGATAAGAGTTAGTTCTTCTTTGAATTTTTGGTAGAATTCACTTGTGAAGCCATCAAGCCCCGGACATTTTTTGTTGGGAGTTTTTTGATAACTGTTTCGATCTCATTTGTTGTAATTGGTCTGTTTAGGTGTTCTGATTATTCCAGATTGATTTTTGAAAGATTATATGATTCAAGAAATTTGTCCATTTCACCTAGGTTCCCTAATTTTTTGGCATAGAGTTCTTCAAAGTATTTTTTAAAATACTTTGTATTTCTGTTGTGTCAGTTTTTATTTTTCCACTCTGATTTCTAATTTGATTTATTTGAATCCTCTCTCTTTTTTTCTTGGTGAGTCTAGTTAAAGGTTCATCAATCTTTTTTACCTTTTCAAAGAACCAGCTACTGGTTTCATTGATCCTCTGTATTGTTTCCTTAGCCTCTATGTCATTTATTTCTGCTCTGATCTTTATTATTTTCTTTCTTCTACTGGTCCTGAGCTGTATTTGCCGTTGTTTTTCTAGTTCTTTTAGATGCTGGATCAGGTTGCTTATTTGAGCTTTTTCTAGGTTTTTATGGTATGGGTGTAGTGCAATAAACTTCCCTCTCAGTACTGCTTTTGCTGTTTCCCATTATTTTGAGTTGTTATTTGCTCATTTTCACTTGTTTCTAGAAAATTTTTATTTCTTCTTTGATCTCATTTTTAATCCATTCATTATTTAAAAACATGCTATTTAGTTTCCAAGTTTTTGAGTATTTTTCAGGTTTTTTTGTGGTTAATTTCTAGTTTTATGGCATTGTGATCATAGAAAATGCTTGATATGATTTCAATCTTCTTAAATTTGTTGTGACTGCTTTTGTGTCCTAACATGTGTTCTATCATAGAAAATGTACCATGATCACTTGAGAAGAATGTATATTCTACTGCTTTAGGGTGAAAAGTTCTGAAGATATTTATTAAACCGAGTTGATCTAGTGTCTCCTTTAAGTCTGCTGTTTCTTTATTAGTTTTCTTTCTTGAGGATCTATCCAGTGATATTAGTGGGGTATTGAAATCCCCTACTATTATAATATTGCTGTTAATCTTGTCCTTTATATTTATCAAAGTCTGTTTTATGTATGTTGGCTCCTATGTTTGGTGTGTAGATATTTATAATAGTTATATCTTTCTGTTGAATTGTTCTCTTTATCATTATGTAGTGTCCTTCTTTATCTCTTACTACAGCCTTTGTTTTAAAGTCCATTTTGTCAGATATAAGTATTGCTTCCCTAGCTTTTTTAAATTTCCATTTGCATGAAATATTGTTTTCCATCCTTTTACCTTCAGTCTATGTGCATATTTTTTTTTAATGTGTGTCTCTTTTAGACAGCATACGTCTACATCCATGCAGCTACCCTATGTCTTTTGACTGGATCATTTAATTCATTTACAGTTAAGGTTATTATTGATATGTAGTTGTTTATTGTCATTTTTTTAAAGCTGTATTTCTCTTTTGCTATATTCTTTTCCCCTTTTTAACTGTTCACAACAGGCTCCTTAGCATCTCTTGCAGAATTGGTTTGGTTTTAATGAATTCCTTGAGGCTTTCTTTGTCTGGGAAGCTCTTTATTTCTCCTTCATATTTAAACGTTAGCCTTGCTTGATAGAGTAGTTTTGGTTGTATGTTCTTGTTCTGCATTACTTTGAATATATCTTGCCATTTTTTTCTGGCCTGAAGTGTTTCTGTTGAGAAGTTGGATTTAATCCTTATGGGGGCTTTTTTGTAGGTGATAGCCTTTTTTTCTCTAGCAGCTTTTAATTTTTTCTCTTTATCCCTTAGCTTTTGTATTTTAACTATGATGTGTCTTGGTGTAGTTTTTTTTCAGTTTCTCTTTAATGGAGTTCTCTGTGCATCTTGAATGTGTGAAATCTTTTTCTGCCTTAATTTAGGAAAGTTTTCTGCTATGATTTGATTGAACAAAGTTTCTATTTCTTGTTCTCTCTCCTCTTCTTCAGGAATCGCTATGATGCAAATGTTATTTCTCTTCATGTTGTCACAGATCTTTCTTAGAGTTTCCTCACATTTTTTGAGTCTCTTTTCTTTATTCTGCTCTGTTTTTGTGCCTTTGTTTATTGTGTCCTCTAACTCGCCGATTCGATCCTCAGCTTTATCCATCCTGCTTTTAATTCCTTCCATTGGGTTCTTCATTTCTGATACTGTATTTGTAATTTCTGTCTGATTCTTTATTATTTCAATTGCCTTTTTTATTCTTGTTATCTCTTTATTTAGGTGTTCATAGTGACTATCCATTTTTGCTCTAATTTATTTGAACATCCTAACTATCATTATTTTAAATTCTGCATCTGGTAATTTGGTTATATCTGGTTCATTCAGGTTCTCTGGGGATTTCTCTTGATTCATTTGGTTTGCATTTTCTGCCTGCCCATTTTGTCTGTGTATAAAGTTGTGGTCACTGGAGTCCAATGGGTGTTGCCTTTGTGTTCTCTAGGTGTGGTCTGTCTGCAGGCCTGCCACCCCCTCTGCCACTTCCTAGGGTGGTTTAGTATGGTCATTGCCAGCGCCAGCCCACTGCAGCTGTTGCTGTGATTTCTGACTTTCCTCCGCGGGAGGGGCTGTGTTCTGGTGTCCAGCTCTACAAGCCTCAGCTTGGCTGGGCCTTTGCCTCACCCCCACAGTTGTCGTTGCGCACTGCACTCAAGACATAATCCTCAGCACACAGAGTAGAGGTGAACACCTTTGCTCAGCTGTGGACCCAGCCTGTTTCCAGGCTTCAGCCAAGCCCCCATAGTCAGAGCCTGCTCGCCACAGTTTCTCGGGTTGGATGGGGCTGCTGAGTTGCACTCTGCTGTGAGCCTCCACCTGTCCATAGCTTCAGCCCTGCCCCCGAGTCCAGGACCTGCCTGCGCAGGATGCATACCATAGTTTCTCGAGCTGGGCGGGACTGCTGGTGTGTGCTCAGCTGTGTGCCTCCTCTAGTCCCAGGCTCTAGCCCAGCCCCCATGGTCAGAGGCAACTCAGGCATGTAGGATGGCAAACCACGGTTTCTCGGGTGGGTGGGGATGCTGGCGTGTGCTCAGCCGCTAGTCTCTGCTTCTCCCTGGTCCTAGTCCCACCCTTGCGGTCAGGGCTGGCTTGCGCAGGGTCGCAGAGCAGATCTCTGCCTGAGCAGATCTTTGCCCATTCCTAACCTCCCGCTTTTCCCCCACAGGTGGGGCTATAGGTGGGTCCAAAGCTGTTGGACCACTATTGCGCGTCCCCTCCACCCCTGTTGGGCTAGACCGAGCTCGCAACAGCTGGGCCTCTGCCCCCGCCAGCAGATCCGCATTTCAGCATCCCACCACCACCGTCCCTCCAGCAAGCCCTCAGCAGTGTGGGTAGGTACACTGCAGCTCAGACCCTAACACTCCATACTGTAGTCCTGGAAGCTCCCTTCTAAGCAGCTCTGCTCTAAGTGCCACAGGAGAGCTTGTTTGTCTGGTGTCCTATCTCCCTTTGCTGGTATTGCTAGTTCCAGGGCAAATATTCATTTCTGATTAGGGAAGTGACTCAGTCCAGGGGTTAGGGTGACTGTCCCTCAGAGTGTTTGTCCCTGTGCCTTTCAGTTCACACTCTCTTCTTGCTGCTCTGGTCCACTCCTCTGTCCCTGTTCCCCAGAGCCCCGGGTGAGTGGTTGTGGGAGAGGTTTTCTGCTCTGTCTCTTTAAGAAGAATCTTGGGTCTGAGAAAACTGTCTCTTTCTCACAAACAGTATCCTCACTTGTTTCACAGCTCAATAGTGTCCAAACGCCTCTTCTAGGCTCTAGGGATGCAGACTGGGTCTTTGTTCCTGGGACCCAGGTCCCTCCCTCTCCGCCAAACTCTCCTCCTGCCACGTGGGTCTCTCCAGGCTGCTGTTCCCTCAGGGAGCTTGGCAGCCCTCTCCACATTTTTGCTTTTCCTACCAGTCTCAATGTGGCTTCTTCAGTGTTCCTTGGTTTAAGAGTACACTTAGTTAAGTTCAAAGTTGGTTTATCCAGATGATGGTTCTTAAAATTGAGTTATAATCCACTTTGGTTCTGGGAGTTGGAAGTTGGTATGTCCGCCTACTCTATCGCCATCTTGCCATCCCAAGGGAAACCTTTCTTAAAAGAGAGTTTAAAATCACAACTTATGTTTACCTTGATTAATTGCTTCTTTGAAAACCAAAACAAAAAATGTTAGCAAAACGCTCTTTCTTTGCCAGTTGCAGGTGACAGGCTGTGTTCTCTAGGTATGGATATTAAATTTTCAGAATACGCTTTCTGAGGCCCACAATTATTTGCTTTCAATTATCCAAATGTTTTTAATGCACGCATTATTTATGAACTACCACATTTCACACAACTCTCAGGTAAGCCTCTGACTCTTTGATTGATTCCACATCATGTCAAATATACTGCTCACCAAAATTAGGGGATATTTTAAAAATGAATATGAATCAATAAAATATCTTTTAATTTTTATGAGCAGTATATTACAATTAATATGTTTGTTTCATAGAATTCTATAAAAATTTAGTTCTTTTTTGTGTAGTTTGCACTTGGAGATGTAGGATGATATTTTCATTTGTATGCAAAAGAGTGTTCTTGAGTGTATACACACACACATAAACACAAAGCCAACTTTTTGCATATTTTTATGGTAGTATCATAATTTATGAACTTAAAAAATATAAGTCCAGCAAGTGACTAGCTCTGTTTACTATAGCAAAGGCCACTTTCTTTTGCCTGTTAAGTATTATTAGCATATCAAAATACAATAAAAATATTACTAATGATTTCTGGCAGAAAACAAATGGGTACAATTAAAATTTATTATTTTTCCTTTCATATCCCTTATCAATGAATAGCATATGATGCATTAGCATTTATAAGCAGAGTAGTCGTCATTAGTAAAGTGAACCAATAATAACATTGATAGTGGAAATGTCCACAGGTCCACTCTATTGAAGTTATTTATCCACATGAGCCAAGGCATTGATATCTACACGCCTGATAAGCCACAACTGAAATCTTTTCTTTTTAAATATGATAACAAGTTGAAAAAACATTCTACAATATATTGAAACTTAATAACTAAAAGAATTGCAGCCCTCACTGGTTGGCTCAGTGGTAGAGCGTCTGCCTGGCATGTGGCTATGCTGGGTTCGATTCCTGATCAGGGCACACTGGAGAAGCACCCATCTGCTTCTCCACCCTCTCTTCTCCTTCTGCAGCTATGGCTTGATAGGAGCAAGTTGGCCCCAGCCTCAGGGCACTGAGGATGCTTCCATGGCCTGCCTGAGGTGCTAAGAAAAACTTGTTTGCTGAGCAACAGAACAATACCAGAGATGGGCAGAGCATTGCCCATAGTGGGCTTGCTGCATGGATCCTGGTCAGGGAGCATGAAGGAGTCTGTCTCTCTGCATCCTCTCCTCTCACTGAATAAAATAAATAAGTAAATAAATAAGTAAATAAATAAATAAATAGCATTCACTGGGAAAAAGGTAAGTCCATTGATAACATCAGCAAAGGGAAAAATAATGTCCATGTTGAATATTTCCTGTAGAGATCATAATCCTGTAAGTATCATGAAGGATGTACAAATGAAAACATTACAGTCTCTGGGCTCCTAGAAAATTCACATTCTAATTAATCACAGTGATCAATCTTAATAATCTTCTATTGACTTGAGGTCTTTACACAGGATCTTGTCTCTGCCCAGAACTGACTCATTTATGGTATCTCTAAGGAGGTTTTATTCCCCTAGGGCAGTGGATGCATGTGATATTACTTTTGCTGGAATTTTGTTATTCAGGCACTGGCTTGCTGGACATTTGCCTGACAATGCACTTTGCTTTCCTATAGCTGGGGGTCAGAGTTCTGCCCTCATGTTTTTTCTGTAGACTGCCCCTAAGCTCTGGTCCTTAAGGAATTTTATTCTGTCTTCTTATGTGGGAAAAATAACTTCTTGATTGGGGTCTGAGATAAAAATGAATTATCCATTGGAAGAAATATATATTTCAGGACACCTCCATTGTAAAATCATTAAATCCATCCTCCATCCCACCTGTAAAGTCAGTAGTCGCAGCCATTATCACAGCTGCCTGGCCCATGCAGGATTGCATTTGATTAGGACAGTTGGTAATGAAACAATGGAGCCAAGAACTTGTGAGCCATCAGTGTTAATCCTAGCTTGCACCTGGTGGGCAAGTAAAACACACACTGGGCTCCAAAACCCACTCATTCAGTGCTCAGAAAGCTACTGACTTATCCAAGTTTTCTAGAATCAAAGGTTTCTAGCTCACCAGCCTTATTCACCTCTGTTCCCCATCTCCCTCTCTATGCAGAAACTCTGCCCAAAATGGCTTCTCCCTCAGCACTCCACCATCTTGGCTGCTTCTCCTCTCCTCCACGTGGCCTTAATCTGCTCTCCTCTCTAATGCTAACCTCAGGAACTGAGAGCGAGCAAGCTCCTGGTCTGCCCCACTTTATAGTGTAGAAATCCAAACCTTTAATCCAATCTACAAACAAGGAAGTCTCTGATACAAAGTCACTTATCTGAGGCATAATGGGAGAATTCCTCAGGAGAGTGCACCACCCCACATCATCCAATCAGTGAAGTGTGTGAGGAAAAGCTGACTCTTCAAACAAAATCTTAGGTTATACTGACCCAGCCTGCCCACTGCCTGTCCCCAGAACACATTAATATCAACAAACTTGAACATGGGCAGCACCATCTTCAACAAAGTGAGCATAATATATTTTATCTGCCCAACAATCCACCCCTATGCTCATTTTACTACCCACAATCTACACCACTGGCATTTCTGTACAAGGAAATTAGGCACATTACACAAATTACAAATACATGACAAATCATACAATTTCAATAATTAAAAAGATACACTTCACCAGTCTCTGAGCACTTTGCCAAATGTGCAAAATGTCCTCGGCCTTCTCTCTTGCCATTTGAAATACTTCCCAGGGCAGGGGAGGGCCTCCATCAAAGCCACCCCCCACCTCCATCAGAATATTTCATATTGTCCAAAATTCATAAGTCCATTCAACAAAGGAGCCAGTGCCCACTCAGGTCATAGTCCAGGAATCAGTCCACTCACATGGGGCCCTTAGTCTCCCCCCTCATCCCTGCCATCCTGACAGTTCTCACACTGTCTTAAAGAGGATCATGTGGCAATGGCAGTCAGCATTTCCATCTCTGCTACAGAGAGCATGATGGCATCTACCCCTATGTCCCCAAATCACAGACCTACCAGGAGCTTAGCATGTACTCTTTCCAGCTCGGTTCTCATCTTCTGGAGACTGAGGATTGCAACTCCAGACCGATTCTCCTCATTCCCCAAAGAGGAACTGTAAACATCAGCTCCTGCCACCGAGCTCGAGCCCCAGGCTGCTGCCGCCTTCTGCTCCACGGGCCTTACAGCCCCGGCCTCAGCCTCAGCCCCAGCCTCGGCTTCAGCCTCGGCCTCCTGCCACTGCTGGCTCTCCACAACATCTAGGGAAAGCTGCAACTCATGAACCTGTGATTCCTTCCCCAGTGGCTTCTCCATTTCCAGGCGAGTCTCACAAACCTAGTTGGCCATCTCCTCCAGTGCTTCCTCCAGATCCAGGGTCGGCATCTGTTTCTCCCACATTTCCTCCAGCTCCTTCAACTGCACAGTTTGCAGGTCCCGGGCAGCCTCTTCCATAGAGCTCTCGGTTTCCTCACGCATGGCTGTAAAAGTCAACCAGCCTACAGTCCTCAAAACAACAGCCATGGGGAACCATAACAGCAGCCAGTCCTCTACCATGCACCTCAAGGGTGGCAGCTCCATACGGATCTCCAAATCCTGCCACAGACTACGCCAAATATATGGCCAGTAGTCGTGGCCAT
The DNA here is from genome assembly GCA_037038555.1 of Rhynchonycteris naso. Taxonomy (NCBI): domain Eukaryota; kingdom Metazoa; phylum Chordata; class Mammalia; order Chiroptera; family Emballonuridae; genus Rhynchonycteris; species Rhynchonycteris naso. Next base: position 154,184,440 of record CM072996.1, on the reverse strand, counting down.
TATCACAGCCGCCTGGCCCACACAGATTCGCATTAGATTCGGACAGTCGGTAATGAAACAACGAAGCAAAGAATTGTGAGCCATCAATTTTAACCCTAGTTTGCACCAGGCAGGCAAGTAAAAACACACACTGGGCTCCCAAACCCACTCATTCAGTGCTCACAAAGCTACTGACTTATCTGAGTTTCTTAGAATCAAAGGTTTCTAGCTCACCAGCCTTATTCACCTCTATTCCCCATCTCTTTCTCCAGCACAAACTCTGCTCAAACTGGCTTCTCCCTCAGCACTCCACCATCTCGGCTGCTTCTCCTCTCCTCCACGTGGCCTTAATCTGCTCTCCTCTCTAATGCTAACCTCAGGAACCAGGAGCGAGCAAGCTCCTGGTCTGCCCCACTTTATAGTGTAGAAATTTAAGCCTTTAATCCAATCTACAAACAAGGAAGTCTCTGATACAAAGTCACTTATCTGAGGCATAATGGGAGGATTCCTCAGGAGAGTGCACCACCCCACATCATCCAATCAGTCAAGGGTGTGGGGAAAAGTTTACTCTTAAAACTAAGCCTTAGGCTATAATGACCTGCCTGCCCACAGCCTGTCCCCCAACACACATTAATATCAATGAACTTGAATGTGGGCAGCGCCATCTTCAAAAAAGTGAGCATAATATATTTTATCTGCCCAACACCACCCAAGTCCCAGAGATTCAGTGTCTACCCTTTTAACCAATTTATGTTCACATCATATGGTGCATTAGCATTTATAAGCAATCAGCTATGCAAGGATCTGTGACTGCTTCCTAAATTACTTATGCTAGAGTTCAGTTAAGAGCCTTTCCATTGAACTAGGTCTATCTATTCACTTTATGAGGAAGAAGCTATTAAACTTCCCCTCATTTTTTAAAACTTCAGATTAATTATACACAATTTTCAAATCTAAAATAGCAATAAATACTTAAAGTGGTGTTTTTACAAAAACAAAATTCTTATAAACAATATTATCTATCATAACTATATAGAAATTTTTATTTATGTTTGCTTATAGTGGTATACATCCATTCCCTAAAAGCCCCTGAAACATCAATGGATTAAGTTTTAAATTGGCAAGTGTAGTATGAACGACCATTGCTAGGAAATATATAGAAAATATAAACTCATTCATCTGAGTTTATTTTATTTATTTATTTATTTATTATCTTATTTTCCAAATGAGAGGAGGGGAAATAGAGAGACTCTTACATGTGTTTCGACTGGGATTTACCGGCAACCCCTGAATGGGACTGATGCTCTGCCCATCTGGGGTGATGCTGACAACTGAGCTATATTTATTGCCTGAAACAGAGGCTCCATGGAACTATTTTCAGCACCTGCAGCTGATGTGCTGGCACTGATCAAGCCATGGCTGTGGGAGGGGGAGAGAGAGAGAGAGAGAAAGGGTAGGTGTAGGGGTGGAGTAGCAGATGGTCTTCTCTCCAGTGTGCCCTGACTGGGAATCGAACCCTGGACATCCATATGTCAGGCTGACACTCTACCACTGAGCCAACTAGCCAGGGTTGAGTTAATTTTAAGACATGGAATTTTGTTAAGAATGTTTTCAAAAAAATTTTTTTTTCTTTTTAAAAAATTATATTTAAACATGCTGGTTAAGAATTCTAACAAGTTAAAAACTTAGGGGCTTAAATGAAGAGAAGTTGTAGTAGTGGTGATTTTTCTTTTGTAATCCATAAATAAAAAACAATGAACACTTACAAGTTGAACTGCCAAACCTTTGTCAGGATTTCTGGCTTAGTGGAGGTCAAACCTCTGATTCATATTTCACAGCATCTTTAGCTTTGATTCATAAATCTTAAGGTTCTCTAATTACTAGTGGTTAAAGATAGCTTTAGAGAACCATTTTTTAATGATGGAAAAGCTTTCTGATAAATTAGGTGTCAAACTTGATGAAAGTTTTTTATTATCATGGAAAGTTAGAGCATCTAACTAAATGTGTTTATGGAGAAGTAAAAAGATCTGCATACCCACCCCGAGCATTTAGGATTGATTTTTGAGTTAAAACCATTCTTGAAAGGGCAAGAGTACTTGAAAGTAAGCTTTATTTTCTTTTTAAATCTCAAAATCAGGCACTGCTTACACAAAGACACTACAGACTCCTTGGTAAATAAACACAAGAGGAAGCAGGAAATTTTTGTGAGAAAGTAACCAATTACCTATATGATGTGTTATTGTGACTGTTTGCTCCACATTTACTCAATGCTTAAACAGCCACAGTTTGTTACTGCTTTGCATGCAGAGAGTCTGATTTCCCCAAAAGAAATTAAAAAAGCAGAATAGATAATGGAAAAAAAATGCCATGACTCTCCATGGCTATTTTATGATATTGTAAAAAATACCTATGGAAGTCTGTAAAGGACTCCATGATTAGAACTTACCTCCCAAGAGTATAAAAGGCAACTGAAGTCACAATGCATCATCCATCAGAATTCTGTTAGGGCCCCAGCAATGTCTCTCAATTTGTTCCCTGTGTGGCTTTCAATATTTCTTGGTTTGACCTCGTCATTTTTATTTGCTGCCACCATAATGGGCCATTCTTAGTTCAACTCCCTCTGACTTTCCTCTTGTGATTGAATAACTTTTACCACAAACTCTTATTTTAGGATTTACTTCCTCTTCTTGCTTCTGTATCTATTTTCACTCCTTGCTTTGACTTTGGTGCTGGGTTAAGGCCCAGCTTCACTGTCGACTCCACACACCCTCCTCTGTTCTTCAGTTAAAGAAATCTTTTCTAATATTTTCAAAACACAAAAGAAACATAAAATATTTCTTTTTCATTTACAGATTCTTAAACAAGGATCTCAAAAAATTTTCTATTTTCCCCCTAAGCAAGATTTCCTTTTAAGAATTATTAATGTAAGGTGCTTTGACAAAGTAATATCTTAACTCATGTATTTACTAGTTGGAAATTAAAATTGGGTATAGAGAAGAAACAGTGAAAAACTTTGATATTAAATGAGTCATGAAGAAAGTCCTCATTTCATTTTTAGCTTCTTTAAGCCAGAGTTCTTGTTTTCTAATTGATAGATATTTGCTACATTTCTATTAAAAAAAGTTGTCCTACTTGTTTTAAATTTAACAAAGTTTTTAAAATTATAAGACATAATTTTGTCTTCATGGAGCTTATGTTTCTTTGAAGAGACAAGATATAGACCAAATTATAAAATCTATTATAAAATATAACACAGAACTAAAATATAAGACTTAAATCCAGTGTAAATAGCACAAAATTTGTCATCCTATACTCAATGTTTAGTTTTTCATAAGGTCAAATGCCAAGTAACACTCATTTCATCTCCTTTCATTGTCATAAAATCAAGCCATTAATTTTATTTTAGCCTTTTGGGGGTGTAATGATTAAGCTGTATATAAAGTGCTTATTATTGACTTTCAAATTTTGAATTAGTGAGTTGACTCAATTGCTTTCCAAATTTGGAATTTTTATGATTGTTTTAGGTGTGGGAATGACTAACACATAAATATAAAATCAACTACTATATATATTACACAGTTGTTTTAATAATACTCAATATGTTGTTTCACCTGTATTATGTCATCATAATAGAGAGATATTAGATGCCACTTATAACTATGTCATTTCCTGATAAGACCCAAAGAAGTCAGGTTTAGGAGTGTGAATAAGAAACAAAAATTAAAAAGAGCTATAGAACATGAAGGGTCCTGGTCAGGAAAATGATGTCATTATAATCTCAAGAGTTAGGAAGTTGAACTAGATCATCAAGGTTCTTGGCAACAAATTGATTTTGTGACCCTAAGGGAAAATGAATAGTTGAGATGCATCAGCAGTATACAAGGGGACCTCAAGGGAAAGCGGGCATTGATGTCATATGAGGTATCTACTGGTCCTGTTCATTTTACTACATATCATTCTGTGTACTTGTCACAGATAATAATAATAAAAATGAATTCATTTAGAAAATGACTCTATTTCTTCATAGACAGATTACACTGGGGAACAAATTTTTTTTTTCATTTTATGTTGCATGAGATTTTAGAACTTTTTCTATATATTTCTGCATTGCTGATTTTAAATCTGAAATTCATTTTTTTGGTGTATGCGTTAGTTTTCATGCAATTTTAATTTCTTTTTGTTAGAGTTAATGGCATGCATTGGTTTTTAAATTGGAGTTAAAGGGCAACGACTCTTGGATTGAACATAACCACAAGGCAATTAATGTTTAACAATCATCACTTTGACATAATTGTAGTTTTTTTTTAATGTAAAACATGATTGTCTGATAAAAAACATCCTCTTATTTTGTTTTAAGATTTAATCATGGCTTCTTCGAGTAGGCATAAATAGTCCTGACACTTTCTGTTATATATGTGGCTGTTACACACTTCAACGTCAAAGGCCCAATATTTCATCATTTGTGACATGTGCATATATCGCCTATTTTCAAGTTCCCCTTGATGATCAAGACAAGAATTGGGCTCCTCATATTGTGTGTCATAATTGTGAGGAAATGCTTTGTGACAGGACAAAAGAAAAACACAAAGGAATGCCTTTGGGTATTCCCATGGTTGGTGTGAACCTAAAGACCATAGCAGTGACTGTTATTTCTGACTGATTTATACAATGGGCATCGGCAAGAAAAACGGCATATGATTGCATATCCTAATATTCCTTCAGCAATATGACCTATCCCACACTCTGAGACACTCCTGGTTCCAGTTTTCAATGCTGTTATTTCTTTTAAGGACAAAGAAAGTGAACATGGTGGTCAAGTGTATTTTGATAAGATGCATGAGGAAATGGTTGTAGAATCTGAAGGATCTTCTTCTGATGCCAAGCAGTCATTAAGCCCTCAGCAGTTTAGCCAACCTGAATTGAATGACTTAGTAAGAGATTAGGTCCTATCAAAGAAAGCAGCTGAGTTATTAGCCTCCAGGCTTCAAGAAAAGAATGTACTTCACTGGTAAGCTAAAGTATCCCATTTTAGGAAGCGCGAACAAATTTTTGTGGACTTTTTTCCTGAAGACACTTTGTTTACTGTCATGATATCAGTAGTCTTCTCAGCCAGCTAGGTGTTACCACTTACAGTCCAACAGAATGGCAGCTATTTCTTGACAGCTATAAACAAAGTCTGAAATGTGTTCTTCTACCCAACGGTAATGTTTATGCAGCAGTTCCAATTGGTTATTCAACTCATCTGCGAGAAGATTATAATCACATAAAAATTGTCCTCGACTTTCTGAAGTATGAGGAGCATAACAGGATCATTTGTGTGGATCTTAAAATGGTAAATTCCTGGTAAGACAACAGAGAGGTTTCACGAAGTATTCTTGCTTTCTGTGTTTGTGGGATAGCCGAGTTCGGGAGAAATACTGGATACAGAAGGATTGGCTGAAACATGAAGCTCTGGAAGTAGGGATGCAAAATATTGTGAATTAACCTTTACTTCATCGAGACAGAATCATTTTTCCCCCCACTTCACATTAAACTTGGCTTAATGAAGCAGTTTGTTCAGGCTTTGAATAGGGAAAGTGAATGCTTTCAACATATTATTTCTGCTTTTTCTGCCTTGTCTTTTGAGAAGATAAAAGCAGGTGTATTTGATGGACCTCAAATTCGAACCCTCAAATTCGAACCCTCATATGTGTCAAAGAATTTGCCAGGAAGATGAATAAGGAGGAGAAAGCAGCATGGAAGTCTTTTGTGGCAGTTACAAAGAACTTCCTTGGCAAAACAAAAAACAAAAGAAACAGAAAACTATGAACTTCTGGTTCAAAGGATGCTGTTGGCTTTCCATGACATTGGATAGAACATGAACATTAAGATTTACTTCCTGAACAGTCACCTTGATAAGTTCCCGGAAATCTTGGAGCTGTTAGTGATGAGCAGACTACTGCTGGAGCATCAAACGAGATTGTCCTCAACAAGTACACAAACGCAAGATCTACAAACGCAAATTTTTGCCTGAATAGAATTTAAATAAGTTTTGCGAAAATTTTATAATTAAAATAGGTGTTTTAGCCTGACCTGTGGTGGTGCAGTGGATAAAGCGTCGACCTGGGAACACTGAGGTCGCCAGTTCAAAGCCCTTCACTGGTCTGGTCAAGGCACATATGGGAGTTGATGCTTCTAGCTCCTCCCCCCTTCCTCTCTCTTTCTCTCTCTCCTCTCTAAAGTGAATAAATAAAAAATTAAAAAAAATAGGTGTTTTAATATGTTCTATTTCAAAATTGTAGACAAATTCTGATGCAATCATATCTTTTAGTGTATTAGTGTATTTACTGAATTATATAAATTATTATATTTTCACAAAGATGATGCTCAAGAAGACATTCTACTTCTTTATGTTAAACTAAATGTTGAAAATTTTACAATAAGATGAAAACCTAAAATCTTGAATTGCAAAAAAAGAACACTATAGCTTACAGCGAAAAAGTAATGTCAGATTTGAGATCAGCACACTCGAATTAGGTAAGAACAAGTGGTTTTGTGGATTCAACAAAAATTTTGTTCCCCAGTGTTATAAAAGTTCATCCAAGGAACAGCATTTTAAATAAGTCACTTGAAATGACAACATTGTTAGAAGTAAGAATATCTTATCTACCAAAGAAGTTTACCTTTGAATAAAACCAAAATATTATCTAAAACAAGAATTGGTTTAGCCATTTCATTTTTAGTATCCTTTGCTATATTTCTTCCTTTTTTGTTGTTGTTGTTGTTAAAGAAAGTCAGGACCTTTTAAAGTAATAGGTTAGAACGTGTTTTGATTTGTCCTCTCCCCTGCCTTCCCAATACATAGGAAATATGAAAGACTTTTTATGTAGTAATACTAATATCTATTCATTTCACCTTGTGTCAAATGTATTCATGACTCTGCAGCACAAAAATTGCATATAAATTACAAAAGAAATAGTGTGCTTTCCCATTTACATTCTTATCTTCAAATTCTGACTATCAGCACATGTTTCAATGTAGAATTGAAAACAGAACAGGACTGTAGGATCACCTCATCTTAGGCTTCTTATTTTGCAAATGAAGAAATAAGCTTGAGAGTGACCTGTCCAAGGTCACAGGCATTGTGAATAGAGAGAGTACTGACAGCTTTTAACTGTCAGCTCAATATTTTCTTCATATCATACATCCTCTTAGGCTAAATCACAGAAGAGAAAACTTCCACAGAATGTCATGCAAAGCAATATTATTTCCCCAGTTATTTTTCTTTGGCCACAAACATTTTTATTCTACATACATAAAAGCAGGCCTAATAAAAAAATGGGGCTAGCAAAAATGTTAACATACTCTAGGACTTTAAGCATTATTCTTCCTGCTAGTATACAAGAGTATACCAACTACTTGGAAAGGAAATTTGACATTTAATTATACAAAGGTGCCCTCTCAATCAGACATTAGGAGGTCATATGCCTTGTGGCACTATGGGCATAATAATAGACCCTAGAGCTGGAAGAAGCTTCTTTTCCAAGTTCACATTTTTATATGAATAAAATGTGTCTCAGAGATGCTAAGTGACTGGCAGAGGTGAGCTGTGTTGACCCCTGCATTTTCTTGTTTAAGCTTTCCCTTTTGAAGAAGGACCCACATTTATGAGACAGCTATTCAAGGTCAAGAACACAAAGCTATGAAACAAAACAAAATTTCTACCCTCATGAGAATCAAATTAATTTCTAGTTTTCATAAGCAGTGTCAGACTTTTATTAAGTCTTATCACAAGACCAAGGTACAAGTTGAAAATATAGAGAGATTCAGGAAGGGTTCAAATAATGCTTGGATATCAGCTTCATAGTAAATTTAGAAGATCTTAGACATGTTTTGAGATACTGCAACAATATTTTGACAAAATGTGATGATTAGGAGTACAGGCAGTAACTCAGACCATCTGAATTAAAATACTGGCTCTTCCAGTTTCTAGTCATTTGAACTTAGCTTTTCTGATCATAACAGAGGTAAAGTTACTCCTAGTCTCATGAGTGGTTGTGACAATTGAGTTAATGTACACAAAGTGCTTAGTGTCTAGCCTGACACATTAAGCATTCAGTCTCGGTAGTTATTACATTATTTCTATTATGAGCCATAGAAGATCATCCAGCATTGTCCCAAGATATCTTCTGGGGAAATAATGTGATTTAGTAACAAGGACATTGAATTTGGTTCCTGGAGCTTTCAAGTTGTAGGTCTTTTCTTTATTAGCTATGTGTTGGGCAAGTCTTTTCTGAGATTTTATCCCTCTGTTGAACATGTTAATAATATTGCTTTTCCTGTTGACTTTATGTGGGTAGTTTTGAAAATCAAGTGAATTGATAAGTGATAATATTATTTCTGAAGAGTAAAAATAATGACAGTCACTTTTATTTTTGTTTTTTTATTGCGCCTACATATCCAAAATTTCTTTGTTGACTCGCAACAGATGAAAAGGGTAGGAATGAGGGATGGAGGCCTGCTTAATTAGTTAACAGCATTTATTGAATGCTTACTCTGTATAGGACACTTTGAATAAAAGAAATTACAAATAAATTTTAAGATCTTTAAAATGAAAGTAAAAGCTTTATTTAAAAGTGATATACTCAGCCATAAGAAATCATGACATAGTGCCATTTATGACAACATGGATGGACCTTGAGAACATTATACTGATTGAAATAAATAAATCAGAAAAAAAGCTAAGAACAATATGATTTCACACATAGGTGGGATATAAAACTGAAACTCATGGACATAAATAAAAGTGAAGTGGTTCCCAGAGGAGGGTGTGAGGAAAGGGTGGGAAAAGGAGTAAAGAGGGACAAATATACAGTGACAGAAAAATATTTGACTTTGGGTGATGGGTGCACAGCATAATCAACAGTTTAAATGCTACAGAAATGCTTACCTGAAACCTATGTACTTTTATTGATCAATGTAACAATATTAAAATTAGTTTTCTAAATAAATTTTTTAAAAAGGTGGTATTCAAAAATGCTCTGGTATAAAGGATATGGGCTCTGGCTGCGGTGTGTGAGTATTGGGCTGTAGGATATTGTTTCCAGGATGGTTGCCATAACTTCCTTCATGCATCATGAGATGGGGTTCAAAGCCCTTTCCCTAGAATGTGGGCTGGCCTTAGTGACTTACTGGATCAATAGAATGTAGCAGAAGTGACTGGGAGTTCTATGCTCACTCATAAGAAGACTTTCAGCTTCTGTTTGGACTTCTTAAAACATTTACTCTTGAGGCACTTTCAGAACCCACATGCAGAGGCCACATGTAGGAGCTGGAGTTGATATTTCCAGCTGAGCTCTAACCCTATAGCCAGCAGCAGCTTCAGGCATGTGAGTGAGTATTTTGGACGTCCAGCCCAGTCAAACTTTCAGGTGACCCCAGTCCCAGCTGTTGACTGTAAAACTGCATGAGAGATACCAAGTGAGGACGTCCTCAAGCTGAGTCCAGACACATACAGATGAAATAAATAACAAGTAATATTCTATGTAAGGGGGACTAAATTTTACATAAGTTTTGTGTGGAACTTTGGCTTCATAAACAGTATTTGTTTCTCTAAAAAAATATTTCATAGCTATTTTTAGAGAGGGTCCTTTATTTTTTGTAAAAATGGATCAAATCTATGTTGCTTACAAGCAATTGTGTTTATGGATATTCATGATTAGTTGAATCAAATTTCTACACTGAGGTATCTATTACCAGCTCATAGAAAAAAATAAATGTTAAAATGGAAGAGAAAATTCTAGAGCAGAAGTATTCAAGGTATATTGTAAAGTTATAAAGCCATGGCAAACATTATTAGGCTAAAACAGTGATTTTTCAACCTTTCTAGTCTCGTGACACTCATTAATTACTAAAATTCTGTGGCACACCAAAAAAATATAGTTCTGTTGATATTCCAAAAGACAGGTATAATTTTGATTCATTCACACTACACAGCTATTGTGTTGACTTTTATCACTTTTTAATTTGACAATCAAAGGGATAAAATGTCAGTGCCCCTGACGAATAGTCAGATACTGCATGTTTCAAACATTCTTGCATCACACCATTGTGCCACTAGCTGAAGATCAATGAGCTAAAGAGAAATTAAATTCCATGTGACAGAACAGGACCTCTGTATTTGGTAGAGTGAGGCACACACCCTGCTTCCCAGAATCGGTCCATTTTTATGCATTGTGAGTACTTTTATATGTTGGGAGAATGTGTGTTGCTGTAACGTTTAGCACCTAGACAGAAATAAACCTTGCTAAGATGGCAGTGAAAAGATGTGCTGCTTACCTGGGTTTTTCAACCAGGCATTAGAACCTTGATTATAATCAAGAGAATTCACCCTTATGCTGCTCAGGTCTACATCTCTTGCAGTCAAGTCTCTAATTACTGAGTTCATATTCATTGCATCTTAAAGGCTCAAAATTCAGCTAAAATACTTATAGATTAAGTTTTAAGGAGATAGTTTTCTAAAATATATTGTATAGAATGTCAACTGCTTGCTTTAGCTCTAGAAGTCTGGCATAGTGGTGAAGAGTGTGGATCTTGTAAAGGGAGGTTTGGATTTATTTGCTAACTCTGACGTTTACTAATCTTAGGACCTTGGATGAACTTTCTCAGGTTCTGATTTTTCTCATGTGCAAATAATGGAGACACAAATATCTTCCTCAAAATGTTTTTTATTTGGATTAAATGAGACACTGTATAATTATTGTTTAGATCAGTGGGGTTGGTATGTATTAAGAACTCAACATATGGATTAAAATATGGGGTGGGGAAAGTGGAAAAAGAGGTTCCTGGAGTGAATGCTGTCCTTTTCATTACAGCTCCTAATTTTGTATAAAAACCAATCTTCTTTTTAAGGCACTTGTACAACCAAACACAAAAAAACTTAAACCAAAACAAAAAAAGAAAAAATAAACAACCCCCCAAACAAAACCATCAAATGCTCCTACCCCCCAAAACCAGAAATCAAAACAATCTGATTAAAAAATGGGCAGAGGACCTGAATAGATAGTTCTCCAAAAAGGACATACAGATGGTCAATAGACATATAAAAAGATGCTCAGCATCACCAATCATTAAGAAAATGTAAATTAAAACCACAATGAGATATCACATTACACCTGTCAGAATGGCTATCATAAATAAATCAACAAATGACAAGTGTTTGCAAGGATGTAGAGAAAAGGGAATCCTCATTCACTGTTGATGAGATTGTAAATTGATATAGCATTATGAAAACAATATGGCATTTCCTCAAAAAATTTAAAATAGAACTACCATAGAAACCCAGCAATCCCACTTCTAGGCATATATCCAAAGAAATCTAAAACACTAATTTGAAAAAAAAATATATGCATCCCTATATTAATTTCAGCATTATTTATAATAGCCAAGATATGTAAGCAACCTAAGTGTTCATCAATAAATAAATGAATAAAGAAATAGTATCTATGTACAATAAAATATAACTCAGCCATATAAATAGAAAATTTTTCCATATATGACATGGATGGACCTAGAAGGTAATGCATTAAGTAAAATAAATCAAGCAAGGAAAGACAAATATCATATGATTTCACTTTTATGTGGAATCTAAGAAACAAAATAAATGAACAACAAAACAGAAACAAACTATAGATACAGAAAACAATTTGATGTTTGACAGAGGGGAGGGAGTTGGGGAGATTTAGAAAATGGGAAGGGATTAAGATGTACAAATTGCTGAAACTGGGGAAGTAAATAGAGAAAAGGGAATATAGTCAATAATATTGTAATAACTATGTATGGGGTCAGTTGGGTAATAGACTTCTCTTGAGTGGTCACTTCATAAGTTGTATAAATATCTAATCACTATGTTGTACTACTGAAACTAATACAATATCATATTGTAAGTTAATAATAAATGAAAAATAAGAAAATTTAAAGAAAAACAAAATGTTTCCAAACAACCAAAAAACCCTTATCTTCTATCATGAAGGCTTTCTAGGTAATCACTAGCCTTTTCTCAGCAGCAAAGACTTTGGGATTTTACTGTTTCATCACTTTCTGGACAATGTGCTTCAATTGGACCGGTGATGGGTTCTGCCATAGTTCTCTTATGAAGTGTTCTTCTCTTCTTCACTTGGTTGTGTCTGCATCCCATACATCTGAAAATGTCATCTGTAAACTCAGGAGATTATGTCCAATATACAGAGAAGGTTGTTTAACATATTAACTTGACTTTTCTTGCCTCTAAGTTTTTATTTCATGTGCGTTTGATTTTTGTGCAGTCTTATTTTGTGCTTTTTGGGTAGGTGAAATATAGTTGCTGTGATTTATCATTTCATCTCTTGCCACACTGCTCAGCATATGGAGATAACCTCAATATTATTAATAATATTTAAATCTATAATGGGCTGATAAAGTTTCTTCAAGAAATTAGAGCCACACCTCAAATGTAATATGGCAAATCCCAGCACCCACCAATCAAAGAACAGAAAAAATTGTCTAAAAAATTTGCTTCTGGCTACAAATAATGAAGATTCTAATAAGATATGTGACTGGGGAGAAGTAAAGGAAGCAGTTCCAGTTCTTCTGGAAACTACATATGTCATTGGGGGAAAAAAACTCCCACACAAAATGTAAGCTAGAATTAAATTGAACATTCTAAACTAGTATTGGGATCTGACTCAAACAGTCTGATCTAAGCTTTCAGAATATGAAAACAAAACCAGATAAGAAAGTATAAATGAACTAGTCGATCAATTTTCAGATTGCATCACCAAATGAACAGAGCTAGTCATCCCTCAGAAAACTTATCAGAGTGCTGGGGAGGGTTGTTGTAGATTTTACACATGCCTTGCACTGTCACTTACATAGACAGAGACTTAACTAGACTAGTAATTTCATTCTACCTGAAACATAACAAGGAAATCCTAAACAAAACAAAATAAAACACAAAAGTAATGTAAGTTTTGGATCAGAAACTTGAGATTCCAATGTAGAGGAGCCTTATCCTTTACATTATAAAATAAAGAAAAACGAAAAGTAGCTTACAAAGAATGAACACTTGCGTCAATATTATTGCATTGAACTCTATTATCTTGTTTTGTAACAAGTGCTCTAAGAATGCTGAAACTTGAAAACTTTGTGGTAATCAAAGAGATTCATTTGCTGTGAAACCTCCTCTGTCCTCTGTGCTAGGCAGTGTAATAGACATGGAGACACTGAGATAAGTAGGAGCTTTGGAGGAGCTCAGAGTTTGTGTGGGAGAGAAATGTAAACAGATAAATTACAGTAAAATGGATAACTGCTATGATACACATAAAGGGGAAAAGATGAGGTCCTTCAAGGGATGGAAGTGCCTTCTAAATTTTAAAGAAACATGGAATTATTTTTTAGAAGAGTTTAACTCATGTGTGTTTTGTTGTTTGAAATATGTGATAATTCCTCTTTAAAAAGACTTTGCATGAAAGTCCACAGGAGCAGACTGATTGCCAGTGGACTCTGGATCCCTTGTGCAACCAGCAGCAGATCCAATTGCCCATGTTGCAGGTCACTTGAGTTGAGGAATAACTAGACTTGCAACTCATAGCAAATCTCAGGGGATAGCTACACACTCCCCTTAAAGAGCCTGCTTTGGAACACTCTCCATTGCCAAGTACACTGATGACATTTGACACATGGGGTAAAGTATGGATGATGTCACCTCAGAAACTCATTCTGAAGAATTCTTCACAGTAAGGCTGCAGAAAGATAATATTCTTTGTAGTTGGGAAACACGCAGAATGAATGAATGTTCCTCTTTGAAGAGCCTTACTATTCTAATACATTTGTTTAAAATAACATTGTGTTTAATAAATAAAAAGTCTCTCAGGGAAAGAAGTTGTAGGCCTAAATGAGGGACAGAAGTAGCATATGTCTAATACTCTTTGTGATTAGTTCAGCAGCGCACAACTTGATTAGAGGAATTTACTTTTGCCCTTTGGCCAGTGTTAAAGACAAAAATAGTCATAATACTTGTTAAAGATGATAAGGCAGTTTTTATTTAAGATTATCTCAATATGTATAGGAACTGCAATAAGATTTTGTAGTAAGCTAGAGAGAGCTTGGGCTAAACTCCAAAAATGGCATGGGCAAGTGAGAATTTTTAACCAAGAAATAGAGTTGAGATCAATGGATACAAAATTAGAAGGAAACATCATTGGTAAACTGGGGGATTCTGGCTAAGCTGTCTCAACAGTATTTTAACAGTAATCATATATTGAAGGAGAGGGCTTCTTGCTAAGCTCCTAGCAGGGATTTTGCTAGATCTGTATTTTACAAGGAAGTACACAGATAGACCTAGGAGGAGGTTGAGGAGTTTCACTAAAGTTTGGTTAAGCGAAGAACCTTTGTCATCAGTATTTTGAAAAGAGGATATGGTTGTTTTCATCTTTCCCATTAATTTCTCCTTGAATTCCTTGAATGACATGGGTAAGTTGTTAGAGGCACTAGACACTGATTCCATGGTAGTTAGTATGATCCATGTGTGATCAACTAATGTTTTTCTCTGCTGACCTCAGCCCCGGAGTGATCATTGCCTTGGCATTGGCAGAAGATGTGAAAAGTATAAAGAGATAGTGTCTTTTTGGGTTTAGAGCCATAAGACTTCCAAAATCATATATATGACTTCTCCTACAGAAATAAGATAAAAAATATTGTTTTCTTCTCATGGAAATAAAATAATCTTCTGCTTAGAGATAGAATTTGAGCAATGCATTCAGAAAGCAGATTTAAAGGAAAAGAATAATTGAAAAATAAAAGAGAAGCAATATTAACAATAGCACAGTATTTTTTCAGTTAAGAATCTTATAATTCATTAAGTAAACTCAAAGAGTCAAAATTCCCATAGCAAGTGAAACAGAGGCTAGACTGATCAAGAAGAGGGTATCATGGTCAGGACAAAATAGGATGACATGTAAGCAGATATAAAGAACCAAAAGGAGGATCAAATTTCTGGTTCTCATGTCCTTGGCTTGGTTACACAAATCCTCCTTAGTGAGTGTGCGTTGCTGATTAAACCAAGAACCATGACGACATCATTCAGGCATACATAATTAGATAAACACAAGTTTATTTTTAAATTAACTGTTTTCTAACTACATATATATTTTATTTATAGTATTTTAGGTGTTCTCAACTAATTGCTTTTAACCTCTCCTCTATTCAAGAACATTTACACAAGCAGAAAATCTCAAATCTAGGAGGAATTGGTTAACCACGTGAAGGTCACTATTGCAGAGCCTTAAAAGTCTTAGATATCCAGGCCATGTTATAGGACATTTGGTCCCATTCAAAACATCCATGAGTACTTGGTCCATGCCAAATGGACCTTGATATTTGGTCCTATCTAAAACGTCCATGCTTAGAAAACGTTCCTGGGGTCAAATAGCCTATAACATTTATTTATACTTTTAGTTTATAGGATTCATACATTAAAAAACTATTATATTTTATTGGTTCAATAATTGTGTTGTGGCTAAATAGCCAATAATAATCCTTTTGGCTTCAATGCCTAACATAAATAAAATTAAATTTTTTTTTAACATATCATGGATCAAATGTCTCATGGACATTTTAGACAGCCAAATGTCCACTAATCCCAAGGTCTTTTGCTTCTTCTTCGAACCTATCTACCCCAGAATTGAATGTAAACATAAACTATTCTTATGTGGCAAGTAACAAAATGAAAAAGGTAACACTGGCGTTTAAAACTATTTTACTCCTTCACCCAAACATTTTTTTTTTATCAGATACACTATAAACTCATATTTTTGCACACAGTTGATATTATAGCCTATATAAACTTTTTGACACTGGGACATTATCTTTGCATATTCCACAGTCCTTATTCAGAGTAGGAAACATAACAGCTTACTTAATAAACATTGATTGAATAATAATTAATTTTGGAGAAACTGTATTTATCGTAGAATCAGGCACAACTGAAGTACGATGTAAAACCTACATTGGGCTCACTAGCACTGAACCACATTTCTTTTGCTGTTTTTATATTTGAGGAATAAAATAATCCTACAAAGTTTTATATTACCAGATAAATTCTTGCAACAGTTTATATGTGTAGAGATCAAAAAGACTACAAATCTCGTCTGAAAAGACATCACCCAAATAATAATTTCTCCTTCTGTGGATGGAGTCATGCATAATAAATGTTCTCTGATGGTTGCAGGAGTTGTGCAGCTATAATTAATGTTATAGGACCCAGGAGAGTTCATTTAATCAAGTCTGTAATGGCAGTATTGACTGTAAAATCTAATGAAATGATACTAAACGTAGTTGATTTGAGATTGGAGTGAGAGTGTTCAAAGACATGTTTGGTGGCATTTGTGGCCTAAACTATTGTTAAAAAAAAAAAGCACAAAGAGTTGGGACAATGGAAAACCTCCTTGTTTTCATTCTGAAAGTAATTTTTACTATTGTTGATTTAGGCAAACTCTTAAAAGCCATTACCCAAAACCTGTTTGCTCCCAATGGAAACAGAAATTTCATCCGCTGAAGAATTAAAAATAAATATGAGCCTTCATAGGTTCATGTGAGACTTGAAAAACCAGCTTTTATAAAATCTGCCAATTTGCCATTACTGAACATTTAATCATGAAATGAAAATAAGTGAATAGATATGGTGAATTGAGTTGAGTGGATACATCATGTTGAGAGGAGTGAAAAAGGAAATTATCATGAGGACTTTATCAGAAGGTTTAAGATGAGGAATTTCTCCAAGAGATAAGATAAAGAGAAAAAAAATGTTAAAAGAGGCAGCGTGTGTATGCTGCAGATGTAACGGGGAAAAATATATGATGTATTCATTCAGGAGTCAAGGTGGAGTCTTCAGTCTAGTAGTAGTGTTCATTTGAACTTTTAGGAGTAAATGACCTTGGCAGAAATTGTGAATAATAAACTTGATATCTACAGAAATAAAATGTTGAGATTAAAATCAAGATAATATAATAAGAGTCATGGTATAAAATGGTTCAGTACATGGAAATATAAAGTAGTTATCTGTAAATATTAGTATATGAAATAGCCTAGAAAGTTTCATTGAAGGAGAGAAGAAATTTGGGAGATTCAGGATAGAATGTAATAGTTTATTTTCATAATATTAAAGAATGCTCATAGACTTACCATCCCAGTCTATGAATACAAATAGAGTGGTACAAACATTTGCAGAGGCTAGAAAAAACAAGGAAGAATAAAATATATAGACACAAAATTTTTATTTTTCCTCTTCTCAGGACAGAATTTCTTTAATAAACAAGCTTTCTTCATTTAGATTATCCTGGATTAGAATAATGATAGATGGACTTCTCCCTATTCTTTGAACTAATCAAATATTTCAAATCACCCATCACGGTCTCCCTCATATTTTTAAAGAAAAAGTAAGATCTTATGCTTTGATTATGTTGTCAATATGTGTTCATATTACTGAGCCAGATAGAGCTGACCTGGGGCAAGAGAAGCAGTAGCAATTTCATCCTCTGGAAATTCCTGGGATTAATTAGTTCTTTCTTTCCTCTCTCTCTCATTTTACTTCCTTCCTTTTTTATTTTTTTAAGATTGTCATATAAAATACAGGACAAGTTAAACCTGAATTCTAAATACACAACGAAACTGTAAAACACCCAACAAAAATTTTTGGAATATAAGTACATCATATGCAATATTGAAGACAATATACTACAAAACCACTCACTGTTTATTGAAATTTCAAATTCAACTAGCATCCTGCATTTTTAAAAATTATGGTAAAATACCTATCACATATAATTGACCATCTTAAACATTTTAAAATGGTGTTGAGTTCATTCATATTGTTGTGCCACCATCAGCACCATCCAGTCAAGAATTTTTTTCATCTTGCAAAACTGAACTCTGTACCCATTGAACAATAACTCTCTAGTCATCCCTCTCCTTGCAGTCCCTAGCAACCACCATTTACTTTCTTTTTCTCTGATTTGGCTACTTTACGTACCTCATATAAGTGGGACCATACAGTTTTTGTGTTATTTTTTTGTGACCGGCTTACTTCATTTAGCACAATGTACTCAAGATTTATACATGTTGTAGCATATGGCAAAACTTTAAGGCTAAATAATATTCCATTGTCTGTATATACCATATTTTGCTTATCCATCCATCTGTTGGTGGATACTTGGGTTGCTTCCATATTTTAGCTATTGTGAATAATGTTGCTATGAACATGGGTGTTAAAAATTTTCTTCAAGACCTTGTTTTTAATTCTGTTGGGTTCATACCCAGAAGTGGAATAGCTAGGTTATATAATTTTAAGTTAAATTCTGTTTGTTTATGACTTATTGGGAATGAGGATAAAGTATTGGTAGAGTGAAAGAACTTTTTATTTCTCCCCTGGAAATTTCAGAAAATTTAACAACTATAACACAGTGAAAAACACCAGCTGGACTTGCAAGTGTGCCTGAAAGATACACACACTGAATGGACTAAAGGTGAAATGGGTTGTAAAGAGGGGAAGAAGATAAAATGCTCTGAAGAGGAGACAAATCCGGAGTGACGGGGTCTCCTTCTGCTTGGAGGAGCAGTGAGATAGAGGGGTAGAGGGAGATAAACCAAAGCAGCCAGAACAGGGGGGTCATAGTCAGCATTTCTGTGATTTGCCTGCAGCTTGCATCCAGCAGAGACAGAGAAAACTAAAGTGTGGCCTCCAGCCTCCCTGATCCCACCTCCCTCACCTTACAGGTACAGAGAGTGATAGAGACAAACTGCACAGCTGGCTATTCAGAGAGACTATCTCGCATGAAGGAAAAAGATGTTCTGTGTCTGGTCACTTGGTCTGTTGAGATGTGGAGAGTGCCTGTAAGCCTAAAATTGCCATTGCTAGAACTGTAAAGCCAAGGCTGTAAAGCAGAAGCCATAAAGCCTTTACAACATGCCCCATTCACAAATGTGACTGTGGCCCTGCCTAAATAAATGTAACAGCAACATCTCAGCAGAGGACAGCCCAGAAATTTCACAGAGCTAACACTTGTAATACAGTGACATTAACTGGAAGAAAACAATAACCTCTCCAAATCAAACTTTTCTTCTTTTTGTTCTTTCTTTCCTTTGGCAGTTTTTCTTATTATTTTTTCTATATTTCTCTTCTGAATTTCATTTTCTTTCATTTTTATATTTCTTATTCTTACTTTTTCTGGATGTTCTGTTTGTGTTTTATTATTTTTGTTCTTTGATCTTTGTTTTCTGTGGCTTTTTTTACTTGTCATTAGTTTTTAAATATTTATATATTTATTGTACCTTTTTAATTTCAATGTTTTATTTTTTAGTATTCTTTTTTGGTTAGGGTTCTTAAAAATACCACTGTCAAAGCCATGAAGGAAGAAGAAATCAAATAACATGGCTACCCAAGACAGAGGCGTAGTTTATGAAGAAAATAAAACAAAATCTCAATCACATAGAAACCTTGGAGTTAAATCATTGAAAAAAATGAGAATTCTGAAATACTCAACAAAATGTAAGAAAACACCAATAGTCAACTTCAGCTCACCAAAGAGATTGAAACTTTATAAACAGAGATAAATAACTCAATACATGAATAAAAACTGAGGTAACAAGTTTAGCTTATAGAACAAGCCAGATATAGGAAAGAATCAGTGACATCAAAGACAGGCAACTAGGGATGCTACAGAAAGGAGAGGGGCTCACAAATTAAAAATAAATGAGAGAGCTCTACACGAATTGTCTGACTCAATCAGAAAGAGAAATATAAGAAAAATAGGTATATCAGGAGAAGAGAGGAAGAAGGGAATGGAGAGCCCATTCAAACAAATAATTGAGGAAAACTTCCCAAACCAATGGAAAGAGTTAAAGCCTCAAATCCAAGAAGCAAACAGAATGCTGAGTTACCTTAATCCAGACAACCATCTTCAAGGCACTTTGTAATAAAACTGTCAAAAATCAATGACAAAGAAAGAATACTCAAGGCAGCTAGGGAAAAGAAAACCATAACATATAAAGGAGAGCCCATTAAGTTATTACCAGACTTCACAGCAGAAACTCTATAAGCCAGAGGATTCAAACATTCAGAGTACTGAAAGAGAGGAATTACCAACCAAAAATACTATATCCACCAAAGTTATCCTTCAAATATAAAAGAGAAATAAAAACTTTTGAAGACATACAGAAGCTGAGAGAATTTATCACCACAAAACACCCACTGCAGGGAATACTCAAGAGGGTTATTTGAACAGACACAAAAAACAAAGCTAATCAAAATTACAAGTAAATGCTTCAACAAGGTCACAATTAAAACAAGAATAATCTGTTACAATAACATAAAAGCAGAGAGAATAAAGATATGCAGTAATAAAGGGGAATGGGAGTGCACTAACACTAATGGGACAAAGGACTCTTGTACATATGAACATTTTTCTCTTAATAACTTAATGGTAACCACCGATAAAAAAAGCCACCACTGAGACACACAACTTAAAAAGAAAAGAAACAGGGAAAGAAGAATGGAATACCATCAAACAAAAACACCTGACAGAAACCAAAAAGAGAAGTACTAAATAAGACACAGAGCTACCAGAAAACAAAATATAAAATGGTTATAGAAAATTCTCAAGTGTCAATAATTACCCTAAATGTAAAAGGATTGAACTCACCAATAAAGAGGCACTGAGAAACAGATTGGATCAAAAAGCAAAACCCTACCATATGCTGCCTTCAAGAGACACATCTAAGCTGCAAGGACAAAAGTAGATTCAAAGTCAAAAGTTGGAAAATGATTCTCTAAGCAAATAATATCCAAAGAAAACAGGTATAGCCACACTCATATCTGACAATGCTGACTTCAAGACAACAAAGGTAACCAGAGACAAAGACAGACACTGAATAATGATAAAGGGGACATTGTATCAAGAAGACATAACACTTATTAATATATATGCATCAAACCAGGGAGCATCAAATATATAAGACATCTACTAACTAATCTAAAAATAGAAGCAGACAAAAACCCAGTCATACTTGGAGATTTCAACACACCATTGACAGCTTTAGATAGATCATCCAAACAGAAAATCAATAAAGAAATATCTCTTAAATGACACACTAAACAAATTGACATGATAGACATTTATAAGACATTTCATTCCAAAATATCAGATTATATATTCTGCTCCCATGTGCATGCCACATTCTCAAGGATAGACGACATGTTGGGCCACAAAACTAACATCAACATATGCAGGAAGACTGAAATTATACCAAGCATATTTTCTGATCATAAGGTTCTAAAATTAGAATTCAACTGCAAAAAAGAAGTAAAGAAACCCACAATTATGTGGAAATTAAACAACATACTTCTAAGAAATGACTGGTTCAAAGAAGAAACAAGAAATAAAAAGATATATACAGACCAACAAAAATGATAGCATAACATATCAAAATTTTTAAAATGCAGCGAGAGCAGTAATAAGAGGAAAATTTATATTATTACAGGCTTATGTCAAGATACAAGAGAGATTCCAAGTGAAAAAACTTAACATCACACCTTACAGTGCTAGAAAAAAAGAACAAAGGCAACCAAAAGTCAGCATAAGAAAGGAAATAGTAAAAATTAGAGCAGAACTAAATGAAATATAGAACAAAAAACTATAGAAAAGTTAATAGAACAAAGTGCTGGTTCACTGAAAAGAGCAATAAAATCGACAAATCCCTGGCTAGATGCAGTAAGGAAAAAAGAGAAAGGACTCATATAAACAAAATTTGAAATGAAAGAGGAGAATCACCACAGACATCATAAATATATAAAAGATCATGGTAGAATACTATAAAAGTTTATATGCCATGAAATTCAACAGCCTATAGAAAATGAATAAATTCCTAGACCTATACAATCTTTCTAGACTGAGTCACGAAGAAGTGGAAAACCTAAATTGACCTATAAGCAAGAAAGAAATAGAAACAACTATCAAAACCACCCCCAAAAAGTTAAAGTCCAGGACTACACTAGTGAATTCAGCCAAACATTCAAAGAATATCTGGTACCTATTCTTCTCAAAGTTTTCCAAAATATAGAAGAAAAATCAATACTTCCTAACACATTTTATGAGGCCAACATAACCCTCATACTAAAACTTGGCAAGGACAAAATAATTAAAGAAAACTACAGACCAATATTTATAATAAATACAGATACAAAAATCTAAAACAAAATACTAACAAATCAAATATAACAACACATTAACAAAATAATAACATCACAATCAAGTGAAATTCATTCTAGGAGCAAAAGGATGGTTCAACATACGTAAATTGAGAATGGAGAAAAGAAAGCCTTTTCAATAAAAGGTACTGGAAAGACTGGAAAACCACATGCAAAAAAATGAAACTTGATTACAATTTGCCCCCTTGCACAAAAATTAATTCAAAATAGATCAAAGACCTAAATATAAGATACGAAACAATAAATTACATAGAAGAAAACATAAGCACTAAGCTCATGGACCTTGGTCCTAGAGAACAATTTATGAACTTGACCCCAAAGACAAGAGAAGTAAAGGCAAAAATAAATGAATGTGACTAGATCAAACTAAAAAGCTTCTGTACAGCAAAAGAAACAAAACAAAACAAACAGGCAGCCAACTAAATGGAACGTGATATTTGCAAACAACAGTTCCAATAAGGAGATAATATCCAAAATACATAAGGAACTCTCAAAGCTCAACAACAAACAAGCAAACAGTCCAAATAAAAAATGGAAAGAGGATCTGAACTGACATTTCTCCAAAGAGGACATACAAATGGCCATCAGATATGTAAAAGAATGCTTATCTTCACTAGCTATTAGAGAAATGCAAATCAGAAATACAGTGAGATACTACCTCACACCTGTTAGATTGGCTATCATCAGCAAGACAGGTAATAACAAGTGTTGGAGAGGATGTGGAGAAAAAGAAACCCTCGTTCACTGCTGGTGGGAATGCAAACTAGTACAACCATTATGGAAGAAAGTATGGTGGTTCCTCAAAAAATTAAGAATAGAACTACCATATGACTCAGCAATCCCTCTCTACTCAGTATCTACCCCCAAAATTTGTAAACACTGGTATGTAAAGACACATGAACCCCCATGTTAATCACAGCATTATTCACAGTGTAGACAAGACATGGAAATAAAGTGTGTCTTGATAGAGGATTAAATAAAGAAAATGTGGTACATTTATACAATGGAATACTACTCAGCCATAAGAAATGATGACATGTTGTCATTTATGACAACATCAATGGATCTTGAGAACATTATACTGAGTGAAATAAGTAAATAAGAAAAGGCTAAGAACTGTATATCACATATAGGTGGGGTATAAAACAGGCACAGGGACATAGCTAAAAGTGAAGTGGTTAGCAGGGGGAAGGGGCCTTGGGGGAGGTGATAGGGGAAAGGGTGTAACAAATATACGGTAACAAAAAATAATTTTACTTTGAGTGATGGGTATACAACATAATCAACAATTCAAATACTGTAGAAATATTTACCTGAAACCTATGTACTCTTGATCAATGTCACCCTGTTAAATTAATTTTCTAAATAAAATTTAAAATTTTTGTTTGTTTTAATTAAAAATAATTTTAAAGTTTTAATTATTTTTAAAAAATATTTAATGTTTTCCCCAGACTTTTGAAGCTCAGGTGTTCGAACACCTTCATCTTGAAAGATCAGGGGCACCTATAGCCTATTTCTTCTCAGAATCATAATTTTTGTACAGATCATATAATTAGCATTTTACACTATCTTGAACTTATTGACCATTGGCTGGTTTAAATTTTTTGAACTCCTTCCTTTTGCTCAGTATTTTTCAATGCGAAAATACACACACATGCAAACACAGACATGTGTATGCACACAGGCATACACCAGGAGTCAGACTCCGCTGAAGACACTACTTCACTAGCAGCCTTTTGAGCACTAGTTGTCTTTCTCCCCAAACCCTCAATCGGCCTAGATGTGAGAAAGGCATTCCTCTGAGCACCTCTCTTCTTCTTCCCCAACCTCCACCCCTCACTTGATACTTGTGCCATCAAATTATATTAAACATTATTTCATCTGTTGATATTATTTAGTGACCCTGGTGTCAATCAGTCATTCTCTCTAATGTAATTGCTATCTTTATTCTTTGTTATAAAATTTATGAACTTAATACGAAATGAAAACATAAATCCCTGTTTAAAACTTATAGAATTTTAAGACAGGGACAACAAGGTATTAAACTAAGTATGGGTGTCTTCTGAGCACAGATCCTTGTGTGATTGCACAGGTCACACACTCATAAAACTGGCGTTGCTTAGCTGAGAACTATTACTTACCTTTCCTCTCATCTTCACAAATAAGTAAATTTCTTTTCACATTTCTCTGTGACTGAGGAGTATTGGGGTGAAGGCTTCCTGCCTCTCTCTCTACAGTTTGAACTTTCTTTTTTTCCAGGAAGGGAAGGGTAGCAGAGCTAACTAATAAAAGTTTACATCCAAGCCCTGGCTGGTTGGCTCAGTGGTAGATTGGCTCAGCTGTAGAGTGCCGCCTGACATGTGGATGTTTTGGGTTCGATTACCGGTCAGGGCACACAAGAGAAGCAGCCATCTGCTTCTCCATCCCTACCCTTCTTTCTCTTTCTCTCTCCCTCTTTCCCTCCACAGCCATAGCTTGAATGATTCAAGCAAGTTGGCTTCAGGTGCTGAGAATGGCTCCATGGCCTCCCTCGGGTGCCAAAATAGCTCAGCTGCGGAGCAACAGAGCAGTGGCCCAAGATGGGCACAGCATCACCTGTAGAGAGTTTGCCGGGTGGATCCCAGTTGGGGTGCATGCAGGAGTCTCGTTGTCTCTCACTTAATTAAAAAAAAAGTTTATATCCACTGGACAACACTTCATAGAGGTTAATACGCTAAAGGTTACTGTTCTTGTCTCTTCCTTGCTCTTTTGGATTGCTTCTGATTGAGCTTAGGGAAGTCACCTTTCACTTATAGTTTTTATGCAGTGAACCAGAACCTTTTGCTTATTGTTCTCACATTTCAGACAAATAATTTTGACCCATCATCCTCAATTAAGTAGTTCTCAGATTCAAGCCCTGTTTGCCAGCACAGTTTACCCAGCAATCCTGTACTTTGACAGCTATTAAGCATTTGCCAAGATCATAAGTAAAGCAGACTCTTGATACTCATGTGGCTTCTATTTTTTGTCAGTATTTTCTATTACTATTAAAACATCTAAGCTTGCTTATATTATACTTTTAATCTAGATTTCTCAGTCAAGTATTATTCTGAAATATGGCCAAATGTTTTCCCAGTTTTTGGTTTTTCCCTCTAATATTATTCTCCTTTAAGAGATTTGAGTTTGAAAAAAAATGTGTCTGCCCACATTTATAGTTTTAGATCTTCTTATCTCTGACTGGCAGAAAAAACAATTTTGGCAGAAGTGAATATGAATTGACCTCCTTTGTTTCTAACAACTTCAGGGAAGGAAAAACAGGACTGATAAGGGGTGGTTGCTTCAGGGCCAGCCTGGCTGACAGTGTCAGTCAAGCAATGACTTTGGTCTCAGGGTCTTTTTTGACAAGTAATATTCTCTGAGTAAGCAGGAAGGACAACACCCGCAGTTTGTGTTTTTATAAAGTAAAAAAATTTTCTATATATTATTTTCCAAAATTTCAATGTATTTCCTCTGTTTAGACTGAGGAACTTTCAAGACTCTACCTTGTGAAACATGTCGTATTTATATGTTGGATGTTGCTGAGGTATCACAGTCTTTTTCACGTAAGATCAAGGCGAGCAATTTCTTTCTGGTATTAGAATCAATAATAATTGTGCTCCTTATTAGCATCAGGTTTGTTTTTATATTATGGACACTGATTATGTCTTTGCATTGGCCACGAGAAAGCAAAGCTTCACAATTGGTATCGTACCTCGCAAATGTAAAGGGTCCTACTTTAATTGAATTTAATTCTAATTTTATCTTATCTTTTCTCCTTACTTTGCTGCTTTTCTCACCTTCAGCTCCTTAGTTTAGATTTTATGCTATTTGATACTGCATTTTAATGTATCACTTTAAATCCTTACTAGAATAGAAAAATATGCATAAATAAATAAAAGAAAAATTATGAAGACACAGTCTAAGACTATTTAATCTGTACACATAGAATTAAAGTCACAGCAATTTTAAATCAAGTGGATATAAAATGAGGCACTGGAAATTCAAATTTTTAATCCCATATTCCATCACTTGTCATTTCTGTAGCCTTGTAAATGTCTTATAGTACAGATTTCTGCTCTGAAAAAAATTTAGGAATTTGACATGATGTTCAGAGGCAATGTGAGGACTAATTTGTTCAGGTGTAGTATGAATCTTAAAGCTGACAGGATATTATTATTATTAACTATGTCTTTGGGAGACAGGCAGGCTGGTTCTCTATTCAAAATCTACAAGTTGAATATAAAGTCTGCGCCAGTAAGGGTCCCTACCTATAATATGCGTCATTCACCATGGCTACAGCTGTGTTAGAATTACTAGAAACACTAGTGCTGAGGCTTTTCTGATCTAATTAAAAAATTTACAATGACTTTCATTGAAATATTTTCTTAATTTTTAGCTCTTCTTCAATGCTATTATTTTAAAACATAATAATGCACTTCCTGATTCTAACCACCCTAATTAAATAACAAAGGATGTTCACCAACATTTTGTCTGAAACTGCTTCTTTTTGATTAGCTGTCAACAAGAGGCCATCTCCTTTCCAAGTGAAACTAAGTTGTTATGGTTGATGCTTTAGCTTTTCTTTCATCTTAAAGGATTTAGGACACTACCTAACGATTCTGTTTCCCTTCTTCCAGAAAAGTAGTGATCCTCACTCTGTTTCACTTACATTTAAATTTTTCACTGCATAAACTGTTTAACCTGTTCAACTCCTTGCAGCTTAGTTCAGCAAAGATAATTAAGGTCTATTGAAAATATAACATGCAGAAACCAGGACATTAGGCATAAGAAATACAGTAGGTTCTTTCCCTTAGTAGAATCAATACCCATGTACTGGTACTTATATTAATTTGTTGTATATAACTAAGTTCCTACAAGGTGAATAAAGGTCCAGATGGGCTCACTTATCAGCATCACCAAAAGGCTTATGTGAAGACAGGAAGTTCAGGAAGGGTCCAGGAGGGTAACTCTTTTTGGCCTGTGTATGCAGAAGCTCAGCCAGCTGAAGACAGCCTGGGCATCTGGACCTTTAGGTTCATTGGGACAGCACTGTGTATAGTGGTTTTACACTGTTTAGTAAGCCCGAAAGACCAAATGTGTAACTCCGTTTCTTTTACTGAAACAGTTTCACCGTACTATTGGTAAATACAATCGCTTCTCTTCAGTTTTATAAGAACTGAAATAAACTATTTTTGTACCTTTAAATAGTATGTCTTTTAAACAGAAATTCCTAATTTTAATAGAGTTCAAGTTATTAATCTTTCTTGTACGGTTAATGTTTGTTTTCTTGAGGAATTTCAAAAATCTTTGCCTAAATAATGATTATAAAAATATTATTTTTTATTTTATTTGATATTCCCCTTTTGGATTTGGATCAATAATAATGTGGAACGGTATGGTGTGAGATAAGGAGTTAAGATTCAAGTTTCTTTGTATGGGTGTACAACTGACCCAGTATCACTTATTAAAATAGCTGTCATTTCCCTATTGATGTGCACTACTACATTTTAAAATAGATGTCTGTCTATATAAAAATGTGCTTGTAATCTTTCTATTCCGTTGTATGTACCTGTTATTTTACACAGAGTTTCACATTGTCTTAATTATTATAGCTTTATAATAAGTCTCAATATCTGGAATATAAACTTCAAACTTTGTTCTTCTAAAAAGAATATTGCTATGGTTATTTCTGGCTTTTGGCATTTCCAAATGAATATCAGAATTGTCAATTTTTAATACCTGCTAAAATTTTTATTTGAACTGCATTGAATCTATTCATGAATTTGGGAATTAATGTGACAGTATTGAATATTCAATCTATGGATGTGATATATCTCTCTATTTATTTAGGTCTGAGGTTTTCCTGACATTGTTCCATTGTTATTTTTATTGTTATCTTTTTATTAAAAATTTTTTTAATTGATTTTGAGAGAAGGAGAGAGAGACAGAAAGGGGGAGAAAGAAAGAAAAGAGAGAGAGAAGCATCAACTTATAGTTGCTTCACTTTAGTTGTTCATTGGTTGCTTCTCCTATGTGTATGTGCCTAATGGTGGGGAGGGGAGTCTCAAGCTGAGCCAGTGACCTCTTGCTCAAACCAGTGACCTTGGGGTTTTGAATCTGGAACCTCAGCATTCCATGGCAATGCTGTATTCATTGGCCACACTGGTCAGGCTCATAGTTATTTTGGTTTTTATTATTTATTTTCCAAAGGCCAAGGGAGAGAGAGTGTATGCCATTCCCCATGGTCACAACTCATGCAGTTGACTTTCCCACATTTGGGGAAATTGCAAGGGTCAACATCTAGATTAGAAAAGATAAGCATTGCCCTGAAAAACCCACCTTGTTATCATGGTATCTCTCCTAACAAATAGGTACATATAGTTATTTTTATAAAGGTCTTCTATATTACATTTACTTTATATTTCTTTGCAGGCATTTGATGCTATTTTAAATAATATTATTAAAATTTTTTTGACTTTTTAAAAATATTTTATTTATTCATTTTAGAAAGGAGAGAAAGAGAGAGAGAGAGAGGGAGGAGCAGGAAGAAGCATCAACTTTCATATGTACCTTGAAAAGGAAAGCCCTAGGTTTCAAACCAGTGACCTCAGCGTTCCAGATTGATATTTTATTCACTGCACCACCAAAGGCCAGGCCAATATAATTAAACTTATTATATTTCATTTGCTGCTTGTAATGTAGAAATAAGATTGATTTTTGTATCTTGATTCCATTTCTAGTGACTTTAATAAATTCATTTATTAATCTAATAATTTATCAAAGGATTTTTTTTAATTTTCTGTATGTACAATAATGCTATCTATAAATAAGACGGCAGTTACATTTTTTATTTTTTAGTTTATTTAAATTTAATTTGTTTTAAATTAAATTTATTTTGTTAATATAGATAAAAGTATCCCACTGAATATAACATCCTCACCCCCCAACCCCTGTCCCTATTTACACCCCCTTTTCCCTGCTCCCCTTAACTCCCTCCCCCCTTCCCACTGGGATTTCCTGTCCTGTTATCTGTATCTCTGTGTTATGTATATATAATATCACTAATCCTTTCACCTTCTCTGATCCCATCCTTACATCCCCCTTCCCTCTGACAGCTGTTCCTCTGCTCCCTGTTACTCTGCCTCTACCTCTATTAGGTTCCTCAGTTCACTTTGTTCCTTAGATTCCACATATAAGTGAGATTATATATTTGTCTTCTTCTTCCTGGCTTATTTCATTTAGCAGAATAGTCTCCAGGTCCATCCATGCCATTGCAAAATGTAAGATTTCCTTCTTTTTCATGGCCATGTAGTATTCCATTGTGCATATGTACCACTGCTTTTTAATCCATTCATCTGTTTACTGACACTTGGGCTGTTTCCAGATCTTCTTCGCTATTGTAAATAATGCTGCAATAAACATGGGGATGCATATCCTCTTTTGAATCAGTGATTTGGTATTCTTAGGATATATTCCTAATAGTGGGATAGCTGGGTCAAAAGGCAGTTCCATTTTTAATTTTTTGAGGAAATGCCATAATGTTTTCCACAGTGGCTACACAAGTCTGCATTCCCACCAGTAGTGCAAGTGGGTTCCCTTTTCTCCACACCTCACCAACACTTATTGTGTGTTGATTTGTTAATGAGTGCCATTCTGACAGGTGTGAGATGGTATCTCATTGTAGTTTTAATTTGCATTTGTCTGATGATTAGTGACGTTGAACATTTTTCCATATGCCTATTGGCCATCTGTACATCCTCTTTGGAAAAGTGTCTGTTCAGTTCTTTTGCTCATTTTTTAATTTAATTGTTTACTTTCCTAGTGTTGAATTTTAAAAGTTCTTTATAAGTTTGGTTAATAACCCCTTATCAGACATAGTGGCGAATATGTTCTTCTATTGTGTGGGTTGTCTTTATATTTTGTTAGTAGTGTCTTTTGCTGTACAAAAGCTTTTTAGTTTGATATAGTCCCATTTGTTTATTTTGTCCTTTATTTCACTTGTGCATGAAAATATATTGGCAAAAATACTGCTGCGAGAGATATTGAAAAGTTTACTGCCTATGTTTTCTTCCAAGATGTTTATGGTTACATGACTTAAGTTTTTTATCCATATGAGTTTATTTTTGTGAATGGTGTGATTATGGTCTAGTTTCGTTTTTCTGCATGTACCTGTCCAATTATCCCAAAACCATTTATTAAAGAGACTGTCTTTACTCCATTGAATGTCTCACCTCCTTTGTCAAATATCAATTGACCATAAAGGTGTGGGTTTATTTCTGGGGTCTCTGTCTGTTCCATTGATCTGTATGCCTGTTCTTATGTGAGTAGAATGCTGTTTTGATTACAATGGCCTTGAAGTATAACTTGATAACAGGAAGTGTGATACCTCCCAATTTATTCTTCATTTTCAGGTTTGCTGAGGCTATTCATGTTTTTTTGGATCCATACAAATTTTTGAAAATTGGTTCTACAACTTTGAGGTATGCCATTGGTATTTTAATAGAAATTTCATTAAATTTATATATTGCTTTAGGTAATATAGTCATTTTAATTATGTTTATTCTTCCTATCCATGAACACAATATATGCTTCCAATTGTTTGTATCTTCTTTGATTTCTTTTAACAATGTTTTATAATTTTTTGGTACAAGTCTTTTAACTCCTTGGTTAAATGTACTTCTAGATACTTTATTATTATTATTATTATTATTATTTTGTAATAGTGAAGGGGACTGTTTCCCTAATTTCTCTTTTAGACATTTTATTGTTGCTTTATAAAAATGCAACTGATTTCTGAATATTGGTTTTATATCCTGCCATCGTGCCAATTACTTTGTCAGGTCTAATATTTTTTTGACTGAGATTTTAGGGTTTTCAGTGTACAGTATCATGTCATTAGCAAATAATGATAGTTTTATTTATTCTTTTCCAATTTCGATGCCTTTTATTTCTTCTTGTCTGATTACTGTGGCTAGGACTTCCAGACCTATGCTGAGAAAGAAAGGTGAAAAGGGGGCACCCCTGCCTGGTTCCTGATCTTAAGGGGATTGCTTTAACTTTTGCTCATTGAGTATGATATTGGCTGCGGATTTGTCAAAGATGGACTTTATTATGTTGAGTTATGTTATTTGTATTCCCACTCTGCTAAGAGGTTTTTTATATATATATTTTATTATTATTAATTCTAATGGGGTGACACCAATTAATCAGGGTACATATGTACAATGAAAACATCTCCAGGTTATCTTATCATTCAATTGTGTTGCATACGAGCCACCAAAAGTCAAATTGTCCTCTGTCACCTTCTATCTGGTTTTCCCTGTGTCCCTCCCCTCCTCCCTATCCCACCCTTCCCTCCCTCCCCCCATCTCGTAACCACCACTCTATGGTCCATGTCTCATATTCTCACTTTCATGTTCCACCTATGTATGAAATCATGCTGTTCTTAGTTTTTCTTTTTTTCTGATTTACTTATTTCACTCCGTATAATGTTATAAAGGAACATCCATTTTGAAATAAATGAACCGATGTCATCATTTTTTATGGCTGAGTAGTATTCCATAGTATATATGTACCAAAGCTTTTTAATCCACTCATCTTTTGACGAACACTTGGGCTGTTTCCAGATCTTCGCTACTGTGAACAATGCTGCCACGAACATGGGGGCGCATTTCTTCTTTTCGAACAGTGCTATGGTGTTCTTAGGGTATATTCCTATAAGTGGGATAGCTGGGTCAAAAGGCAGTTCAATTTTTAATTTTCTGAGGAATCTCCAAACTGTTTTCCACAGTGGCTGCACCAGTCTGCAATCCCACCAGCAGTGAAGAAGGGATCCCTTTTCTCCACATCCTCGCCAGCACTTATTCGGTGTTGTTTTGCTGATGAGTGCCATTCTGACTGGTGTGAGGTGATATCTCATTGTGGTTTTGATTTGCATTTCTCTAATGATTAGTGATGTTGAGCATGTTTTCATATGCCTATGGCCATCTGTATGTCCTCTTTGGAGAAATTTCTATTCATTTCTTTTGTCCATTCTTTGATTGGATTGTTTGTCTTCCTGGTGTTGAGTTTTATAAGTTCTTTATAAATTTTAGTTATTAACCCCTTATCAGATGTGCTGTCGAATATGTTCTCCCATAGTGTGGTTTGTCTTTTTATTCTGTTCTTATTGTCTTTAGCTGTGCAAAAACTTTTTAGTTTGATATAGTCCCATTTGTTTATCTTGCCTTTTATTTCATTTGCCCGTGGAGATAAATCAGCAAATATATTGCTGCTACAGATGTCGGAGAGCTTGCTGCCTATGTTTTCTTCTAAGATGCTGAGGTTTCACGGCTTACATTTAAGTCTTTTATCCATTTTGAGTTTGTTTTTGTGAATGGTGTAAGTTGATGATGGTCTAGTTTCATTTTCTTGTAAGTAGATGTCCAATTTTCCCAGCACCATTTGTTAAAGAGGCTATCTTTACTCCATTGTATGTTCTTTCCTCCTTTGTCAAATATCAGTTGTCCATAAAGCTGTGGGTTTATTTCTGGGTTCTCTGTTCTGTTCCATTGATCTATGTGCCTGTTCTTATGCCAGTACCAGGATGTCTTGAGTATAATGGCCTTATAGTAAACCTTGATATCTGGAAGAGTGATACCTCCTGCTTTATTTTTTCTTTTTAAGATTGCTGAGGCTATTCGTGTTCTTTTTGGGTTCCATATAAATTTCTGGAATATGGGTTCTATATCTTTGAAGTATGTCATTGGTATTTTAATTGGTATTGCATTGAATTTATATATTGCTTTAGGTAATATAAACATTTTAATGATGTTTAATCTTCCTAGCCATGAGCACGGTATATGGTTCCACTTGTTTGTATCTTCCTTGATTTCTTTTATCAATGTTTTATAATTTTCTGAGTACAAGTTCTTAACCTCCTTGGTTAACTTTACTCCTAGGTACTTTATTTTTTTGGCTGCAATAGTGAATGGGATTGTTTCCTTAATTTCTTTTGCTGACAGTTCAATGTTTGTATATAGAAATGCCTCTGATTTCGGAGTATTAATTTTATATCCTGCCACCTAGCTGAATTCATTTATAAGGTCCAGTAGTTTTTTGACTAAGACTTTAGGGTTTTCAATATACAATATCATATCATCTGCAAATAGTGACAGTTTTACTTCTTCTTTTCCAATTTGGATGCCTTTTATTCCTTCTTCTTGTCTGATTGCTGTAGCTAGGACTTCCAGAACTATGTTAAATAAGAGTGGTGAAAGGGGGCATCCCTGCCTGGTTCCTGATCTTAAGGAGATTGCTTTTAATTTTTGTCCATTAGTATGATGTTTGCTGTGGGTTTGTCGTAGATGGCCTTTATCATGTTAAGGAATGATCCCTGTATTCCCACTTTACTGAGAGTTTTGAGCATGAATGGGTGCTGGATTTTATCAAATGCCTTTTCTGCATCTATTGAAATTATCATGTGATTTTTGTCCTTCCTTTTGTTTATGTGATGAATCACATTGATTGATTTGCGATTATTGAACCAGCATTGCCTCTCCAGAATAAATTCCACTTGATCATGGTGTATGATTTTTTTCCTATATTGCTGGATTCAGTTGGCTAATATTTTGTTGAGAATTTTAGTGTCTAAATTCATCAGGGATATAGGCCTATAATTATCTTTCTTTGTGTTGCCTTTTCCTGGTTTTGGGATCAGAAGTATGCTCGCCTCATAAAAGAAGTTTGGAAGTCTTCCTTTCTCTTGAATTTTTTGAAATAGCTTGAGGAGGATAGGAGTTAGTTCTTCTTTGAATTTTTGATAGAATTCATTTGTGAAGCCATCAGGCCCAGAACTTTTCTTCTTTGGAAGTTTTTTGATAACTGTTTCGATCTCATTTGTTGTAATTGGTCTGTTTAGGTATTCTGATTCTTCCAGATTGATTTTTGGAAGGTTATATGATTCAAGAAATTTGTCCATTTTACCATGATTGTCTAATTTTTTGGCATATAGTTCTTCATAGTATTTTCTTACAATGCTTTGTATTTCTGTTGTGTCAGTTGTTATTTCTCCACTGTCCTTTCTAATTTTATTTATTTGAGTCCTCTCTCTTTTTTTCTTGGTAAATCTAGTTAAAGTTTCATCAATCTTGTTTACCTTTTCAAAGAATCAGCTCCTGTTTTCATTGATCCTCTGTATTGTTTTATTAGCCTCTATGTCATTTATTTCTGCTCTGATCTTTATTATTTCCTTCCTTCTACCTGTCTTGGGTTTTATTTGTTGTTGTTTTTCTAGTTCTTTTAGATGCAGGGTCAGGTTGCTTATTTGAGCTTTTTCTAGCTTCTTATGATATGCCTGTAGTGCAATAAACTTTCCTCTCAGAACTGCTTTTGCTGTGTCCCATAAATTTTGAGTTGATTTATGCTCATTATCATTTGTTTCAGGAAATTTTTTATTTCTTCTTTGATCTCAATGTTAATCTATTCATTATTTAATATCATGCTATTTAGTTTCCCAGTGTTTGAGTATTTTTCAGTTTTTCTTTTGTGGTTAATTTCTTGTTTCATGGCATTGTGATCAGAGAAAATGCTCGATATGATTTCAATCTTCTTAAATTTATTGAGGCCATTTTTGTGTCCTAACATGTGGTCTATCCTAGAAAACGTACCATGAGTGCTTGAGAAGAATGTATATTCTGCTGCTTTAGGGTGAAAGGTTCTGAAGATATCTATTAAATCAAGTTGATCTAGTGTCTCTAAGTCTGCTGTTTCTTTATTAATTTTCTTCCTTGAGGATCTATTCAGCGTTGTTAGAGGGGTATTTAAATCCCCTACTATGATAGTATTGCTGTTAATCTCGCCCTTTATATCCATCAAAGTCTGCTTTATGTATGTCGGGGCTCTTATATTTGGTGCATAGATATTTATAATAGTTATATCTTCCTGTTGAATTGTTCCCTTTATCATTATGTAGTGCCCTTCTTTATCTCTTACTACAGCCTTTGTTTTAAGTCCATTTTGTCAGATATAAGTATTGCTACCCCTGCTTTTTTTTCATTTCCATTTGCATGAAATATTTTTTTCCATCCTTTTACCTTCAGTCTATGTGCATCTTTTGTTTTAAGGTGTGTCTCTTGTAGACAGCATATGTATGGGTCCTGTTTCTTTATCCATGCAGCTACCCTATGTCTTTTGATTGGATCATTTAATCCATTTACATTTAAGGTTATTATTGATATATAGTTGTTTATTGCCATTTTATTCTTATAGCTGTATTCTTCTTTTGCTCTATTCTTTCCTCTCTTTAAACTGTTCACAACAGGCCCCTTAGTATCTCTTGCAGAATTGGTTTGGTTTTAATGAATTCCTTGAGGCTTTCTTTGTCTGGGAAGCTCTCTATTTCTTCTTCAATTTTAAACATTAGCCTTGCTGGATAGAGTAGTCTTGGTTGTAGGTTCTTGTTCTGCATTACTTTGATTATATCTTGCCATTCCCTTCTGGCCTCAAGTGTTTCTATTGAGAAGACCGATGTTATCCTATGGGGGCTCCTTTGTAGGTGATAGCCTTTTTTTCCCTAGCAGCTTTTAAAATTTTTCTTTATCCATTAGCTTTGGTATTTTAACTATGATGTGTCTTGGTATAGATCTTTTTGGGTGTCTCTTTAATGGAGTTCTTTGTGCTTCTTGAACGTGTGAAATGTTTCCCAGCCTTAATTTAGGAAAGTTTTTTGCTATGATTTGATTGAACAAAGTTTCCATTTCTTTTCCTCTCTCCTCTTCTTTAGGCACACCTATGATGTGAATGTTGTTTCTCTTCAGGTTGTCACAGAGCTCCCTTAGAGTTTCCTCACATTTTTTGAGTCTCTTTTTCTTTTTCTCTTCTGCTTCTCTGCCTTTGTTTATTGTGTCCTCAAACTCGGTGATTCGATCCTCACTGTGATTCATACTGCTTTTAATTCCTTACATTTTGGTCTTCAGTTCTGATACTGTATTTGTCATTTCTGTCTAATTTTTTTATTATTTCAATTTCGTTTTTTATACTTGTTATCTCTTTATTTAGGTGTTCATAATGACTATCCATTGTTGCTCTAATTTCTTTGAACATCCTAACTATCATTATTCTAAATTCTGTGTCTGGTAATTTTTTTATATGTGGTTCATTCAGGTCCTTCTCTGGGAATTTCTCTTGATTCATTTGGTTTGCCTTCCTCTGCCTACCCATTTTGTCTGTGTATAAGCAAGTTGTGGCCACTGGAGTCCAGTAAGTGTTGCCTTTGTGTTCTCTAGGTGTGGTCTGTCTGCAGGGCCCCCACCCCCTCTGCTGTTGCCTAGGGTGGTTGTGTATGGCCGTTGCCAGAGCCGGCCTACTGTGGCTTTTGCGGTGAATTCTGCCTCTCCTCTGCGGGAGTGGCTGTCACTCAAGCAACAAGCCTCAGCACCAAGGGTAGAGGTGAGCACCTTTGCTCAGCTGTGGACCCAGCCTGTTTCCGGACTTCCGCCCAGAATCCGCATTCAGAGCTTTCTCGCCACAGTTTTGCGGGTTGGGCGGGCTTTTGACATGCTCTCAGCTATGAGCCTCTGCCCGTCCGGAGCTTTTGCCCAGCCCTCGAGGCCAGGGCCCTTCTGCGCAGGGTCGCAAACCAAGGTTTATTGGGCTGGGCGTGTTTGCTGGCTTCTGCTCAGCTGCGAAATTCCGCTCTTTTTGAACTCTACCCCGCCCCCGCATTAGGAGCCCGCTCGTGCACCTAAGATGGCAAATCGCGGTTTCTCCAGCTGGGCGGGGATAGTAGCATG
Source organism: Rhynchonycteris naso (assembly GCA_037038555.1). Taxonomy (NCBI): domain Eukaryota; kingdom Metazoa; phylum Chordata; class Mammalia; order Chiroptera; family Emballonuridae; genus Rhynchonycteris; species Rhynchonycteris naso. The sequence goes on along the minus strand of CM072996.1, from coordinate 154,147,396 downwards.
GGCTCAGCTGCGTGCTTCCACTTGTCTTGGGGTTTACTCTGTCCCTGCGCTAGGAGCCCACTCCCGCACGTAGTATTGCGATTTCTCCGGCCGGGTGGAGCTGGTAGCGTGAGCTTAGCCGCAAGCCCCCCGCCAGTCCCTGGTCCTAGCCCGTTCCCCGCAGTCAGGACCAGCTTGCGCAGGGTCGCAGAGCAGATTTCTGCCCGTTCCTGGCCTCCCGCTTTGCCCCCATAGGTGGAATCAAAGGCGGGTCCGCAGCTAAAGAACCGCTTTGGCGAGTCCCCTCTGCCCCTGCTGGGCTAGACCGAGCTCACACAGGCTTGGCCTCTGCCCACGCCAACAGAATAGCGTTTCAGCGTCCTGCCACCACCAAACCCTTCAGCAACCCTGAGCAGAGTAGGAAGGGACCTAATACTACACACTGTAGGACTGAGAGCTCCTTCACTTGTTTCACAGTTCAAAACTGTCCAAAAGCCTCTTCTAGGCTGTGGGACTGCAGGCTGGGGCTTGGTTCCTGGGACCCAGGTCCCTCCCTCTCTGCCAAACTCTCCGCCCGCCATGCGGGTCTCTCTGGGCTGCCGTTTGCTCCAGGGAGCTGGGCAGCCCTCTTCGCGTTTTTGCTATTCCTACCAGTCTCAATGTGGCTTCCTCTGTGTTCCTTGGTTCAAGAGTCCACTTAGTTTAGTTCAAAGTTGGTTTATCCAGATGATGGTTCTTAAAATTAAATTATAATCCACTTTGGTTCTGAGAGTTGGAAGTTGGTACGCCCGCCTACTCCGTCGCCATCTTGCTCCTCATCGAAGTTTTGATTACAAATAGGTGCTGGATTGCTTTTATTAACTTTAATGGGGTGACACCAATAAATCAGGGTACATATGTACAATGAAAACATCTCCAGATTATCTTATCATTCAGTTGTGTTGCATACCCATTACCCAAAGTCATATTGTCCTCTATCACATTCTATCTGGTTTTCCCTGTGTCCCTCCTCTCCTCCCTATCCCACCCTCTACTTCCTCCCCCCTCCTCGTAACCACCACACTCTTGTCCATGTCTCATAGTTTCACTTTTATGTCCCACATATGTATGAAACTATGCTGTTCTCAGTTTTTCTTTTTTTCTGATTTACTTATTTAACTCCGTATAATGTTATCAAGGACCATCAATTTTGTAATAAATGATCCGATGTCATCATTTCTTATGGCTGAGTAGTATTCCATAGTATATATGTACCAAAGCTTTTTAATCCACTCGTCTTCTGACGAACACTTGGGCTGTTTCCAGATCTTTGCTATTGTGAACAATGCTGCCACGAACATGGGGGTGCATTTCTTCTTTTTGAACAGTGTTATGCTGTTCTTAGGGTATATTCCTATAACTGCCTTTTGAACTGGGATAGCCAGTTCAAAAGGCAGTTCGACTTTTAACTTTTTGAGGAATCTCCAAACTGTTTTCCACAGTGGCTGCACCAGTCTGCATTCCCACCAGCAGTGCAGAAGGGTTTCCTTTTCTCCACATCCTCGCCAGCACTTATTCTGTGTTGTTTTGCTGATGAGTGCCACTCTGACTGGTGTGAGGTGATATCTAATTGTGGTTTTGATTTGCATTTCTCTAATGATTAGTGATGTTGAGCATTTTTTCATATGTCTTTTGGCCATCTGTATGTCTTCTTTGGAGAAATTTCTATTCATTTCTTTTGCCTATTTTTTGATTGGATTGTCTTCCTGGTGTTGAGTTTTATAAGTTCTTTATAAATTTTGGTTATTAACCCCTTATCAGACGTGCTGTCGAATACTTTCTCCCATGGTGTGGTTTGTCTTTTTATTCTGTTCTTATTGTCTTTAGCTGTGTAAAACCTTTTTAGTTTGATATAGTCTCATTTGTTTATCTTGCCTTTTATTTTATTTGCCCTTGGAGATAAATCGGCAAATATATTGCTACTACAGATGTCGAAAAGCTTCTGTCTATGTTTTCTTCTAAGATACTTTTAGTTTCACGGCTTATGTAAGTCTTTTATCCATTTTGAATTTGTTTTTGTGCATGGTGTAAGTTGATGGTCTAGATTTATTTTTTTGCAGGTAGATGTTCAATTTTCCCAGCACCATTTGTTAAAGAGGCTGTCTTTACTCCATTGTATGTTCTTTCCTCCTTTGTCAAATATCAGGTGTCCATAAAGCTGTGGGTTTATTTCTGGGTTCTCTGTTCTGTTCCATTGATCTATGTGCCTGTTCTTATGCCAGTACCAGGCTGTCTTGAGTATAATGCCTTGTAGTAAACCTTGATATCCGGAAGAGTGATACCTCCTGCTTTATTTTTTCTTTTTAAGATTGCTGAGGCTATTCGTGTTCTTTTTTGGTTTTATATAAATTTTTGGAATATGTGTTCTATATCTTTGAAGTATGTCATTGGTATTTTAATTGTTATTGCATTATATTTATAAATTGCTTTGGGTAATATAAACTTTTTAATGATGTTTATTCTTTCTAGCCATGAGCACGGTATATGCTTCCTCTTGTTTGTATCTTCCTTGATTTCTTTTATCATTGTTTTATAATTTTCCGAGTACAAGTTTTTAACCTCCTTGGTTAAATTTACTCCTAGGTATTTTATTATTTTTGGCTGCAATAGTGAAGGGGATTTTTTCCTTAATGTTTTTTAGCTGACAGGTCATTGTTTCTGTATAGAAATGCCTCTGATTTCTGAGTATTAATTTTGTATTTATCCACTTTGCTGAATTCATTTATAAGGTCCAGTAGTTTTTTGACTGAGACTTTAGGGTTTTTTATATACAATATCATATCATCTGCAAATAGTGACAGTTTTACTTCTTCTTTTCCAATTTGGATGCCTTTTATTTCTTCTTCTTGTCTGATTGCTGTAGCTAGGACTTCCAGAACTATGTTGAATAAGAGTGGTGGAAGTGGGCACCGCTGCCTGGTTTCTGATGTTAAGGGGATTGCTTTTAATTTTTGTCCATTTAGTATGATGTTTGCTGTGGCTTTTGTCATAAATGGCCTTTATCATATTAAGGAATGATCCCTGTATTCCCACTTTACTGAGATTTTGAGCATGAATGGGTGCTGGGTTTTATCAAATGCCTTTTCTGCATCTATTGAAATTATCATGAGATTTTTGTCCTTTTTTTTGTTTATGTGATTAATCACATTGATTGATTTGCTAATATTCAACCAGCCTTGCCTCTCCAGAATAAATTTCACTTGATCATGGTGTTTGATTTTTTTTATATATTGCTGGATCTGGTTGGCTAATATTTTGTTGAGAATTTTAGCGTCTAAATTCATCAGGGATATAGGTCTATAATTTTCTTTCTTTGTGTTGTCTTTGCCCGGTTTTGGGATCAGAATTATGCTCGCCTCCGCCCACGCCGATAGGACCACATTTCAGCGTCCTGTCACAACCATAGCCTTCAGCAACCCTTAGGGAGATGGAAGTGCCCTAAGTCTCCACACTGTAGGCCTGGGAGCTCCCTCCCTCTTAGCAGCTCTGCTCTAATTGCCACGGGAGAGTTTGTTTGGCTAGTGTTCTGTCTCCCTTTGCTGATATTGCTAGTTCCAGGGCAAATATTCATTTTCAATTAGGGAAATGACTTAGCCCAGGGGTCAGGGTGGCTGTCCCTCAGAGTGTCTCTGTGCCTTCCGTCCACTCTTTGTTCCCACTGCTCTGTTCCTCTCCTCTGTCCCAGTTCCCTGGAGCCCCGGGTGCGTGGTTGTGAGAGAGGTTTTCTGCGCTGTCCCTTTAAAAAGAATCTTGGGTCTGAGAAAACTCTCTTTCTCACAAACAGTATCCTCACTTGTTTCACAGCTCAATACTGTCTAAAGCCTCTTCTAGGCTCTGGAACTGCAGGCTGGGGCTTGGTTCCTGGGACCCAGGTCCCTCCCTCTCCGCCAACTCTCCTCCCACCACGCGGGTCTCCAGGCTGCCGTTTGCTCCTGGGAGCTGGGCAGCCCTCTTCGTGTTTTCACTATTCCTACCAGTCTCAATGTGGCTTCTGCAGTATTCCTTGGTTGAAGAGTCCTCTTAGTTTAGTTCAAAGTTGGTTTATCCAGATGATGGTTCTTAAAATTGAGTTCTAATCCACTTTGGTTCTGGGCGTTGGAAGTTGGTACTTCCGCCTACTCTATCGCCATCTTCCCCCTACCAAGGCTCTTTGAAATACAACTTATAATTTCAAAGTCAGCTTTTCCAAGAGGGGCAGGGTCTCAGGGACAGCTAGAACTACCCACTGGAACTACCAGGCTTCCCTCATCCTTTTCTTTCACTTCTCCAATGTAGCTTTATTTTCTCCTACTGGCAGCCTTTTCCCCACACTCCAGAAGGCATGGTGCAGACCACTATCAACCAGTGCTGGATTTTATCAAAACCTTTTTCTGCTTCTGTTGATAAAATTATGTGATTTTTATCCTTCCTTTTGTTTGTGTGATATATCACATTGATTTGTAAATATTGTACCAACCTTGCCTCCCCAGAATAAATCTCACGTGATCATGGTGTATGATTGTTTTCATGTATTGCTGGATCTAGTTTGCTAATATTTTGTTGAGAAGTTTAGTATCTAAGTTAATCAAGAATATTGGCCTATACTGTTCTTTCTTTGTAGTGTCTTCAACTAGGTTTTGTTTTATTGGAGTATATTTTTTCTTTTATTAATTTTAATGGGGTGACATTAAGAAATCAGGGTAAATATGTTCAAAGAAAACATCTCCAGGTTATCCTATCATCCAATTATGTTGCATACTCATTACCCAAAGTTAAATTGTCCTCTGTCACCTTCTATCTGGTTTTCTTTGTGCTCCTCCCCTCCCCCTCTCATACCTTCTCTTCCCTCCCCCCACCCTATAACCACCACACTCTCGTCCATGTCTCATAGTCTCACTTTTATGTCCCACCTAAGTATGATATCATGCTGTTCTCAGTTTTTTTCTGTTTTACTTAGTTCACTCTGTATAATATTATCAAGGTCCATCCATTTTGGTGTAAATGATCCGATGTCATCATTTCTTATGGCTGAGTAGTATTCCATAGTATATATGTACCAGAGCTTTTTAATCCATTCGTCCTCTGACGGACACTTGGGCTGTTTCCAGGTCATCGCTATTGTGAGCAATGCTGCCACGAATATGGGGGCGCATTTCTTCTTTTAGAACAGTGCTATGGTGTACTTAGTATATATTACTAAAAGTGGGATAGCTGGGTCAAAAGGTAGTTCGATTTTTAATCTTTTGAGGAATCTCCATACTGTTTTCCACAATGGCTGCACCAGTCTGCATTCTCACCAGCAGTGCAGAAGGTTCCCTGCTCAGCTCAGACCCTAACACTTCATACTGTAGTCCTGGAACCTCCCTCTGTCTAAGCAGCTCTGCCCTAAGTGCCGCGGGAGAGCTTGTTTGTCTGGTGTCAGTCTCCCTTTGCTGGTATTGCTAGTTCCAGGGGAAATATTCGTTTTTGATTAGAGAAGTGACTTAGCCCAGGGGTTAGGGTGGTTGTTTCTCAGAGTGTTTCTCCCTGTGCCTTCAGTCCACACTGTCTTCCTGCTGCGCTGGTCCTCTGCTCTGTCCCTGTTCTCTGGAACCCCCGTGAGTGGTTGTGAGAGAGGTTTTCTGCGCTGTCCCTTTAAGAATCTTAGGTCTGAGAAAACTGTCTCTTTCTCACAAACAGTATCCTCACTTGTTTCACAGCTCAATACTGTCCAAACGCCTCTTCTAGGCTCTGGGGCTGCAGGTTGGGGCTTTGCTCCTGGGACCCAGGTCCCTCCCTCTCCGCCAAACTCTCCTCCAGTCACGTGGGTCTCTCCAGGTTGCCGTTCACCTCGGGGGAGCTGGGCAGCCCTCTTCACGTTTTCGCTTTTTCTACCAGTCTCAATGTGGCTTCTTCAGTGTTTCTTGGTTGAAGAGTCTACTTAGTTTAGTTCAAAGTTGGTTTATCCAGATGATGGTTCTTAAAATTAAGTTATAATCCAATGGTTCTGGGAGTTGGAAGTTGGTAGGTCCGCCTACTCCATCACCATCTTGCCAACTTTCACCTGGTTTTGGAATGAGGATAATGCTTGCCTCATAAAAGGAGCTTAGAAATCTTCCCTCCTCTTCAATTTTTTGAAATAGCTTGAGAAGGATAGTTGTTAGTTCTTCTTTGAATGTTTGGTAAAATTCATCTGTGAATCCATCCATTCTAGGACATTTGTATGCTGGGAGTTTTTTGATAATTATTTCAATTTCATTTGTTGTAATCGATCTGTTTAGGTGTTCTGTTTCTTGCAGACTTAGTTTGGAAACTTGTATGTTTCTAGGAATTTGTTTATTTCACCTATGTTATCCAATTTTTTGGCATATAGATCTTCATAATATTTTCTTACAATCTTTTTTATTTCTGCAGTGTTAGTTGTTACTGCTCCTCTTTCATTTCTAATTTTATTTATTTGAGTTTTCTTTTTTTTTCTTGATGAGTCTGTTAAAGGTTCATCAACCTTGTTTACCTTTTCAGTAAACAAGCTCTTGGTTTTATTTATCCTTCATATTGTTTCTTTTAGTCTGTATGTCATTTATTTCTGATCCTATCTTTATTATTTCATTTTTTCTACTCCTCTTGGCTTTTATTTGTTATTCTTTTTATAGTTCTTTTAGATGCAAGATTATGTTTTTTATTTGAGCTTTTTCTTGCTTCTTACAGTATGCTTGTAATGCTATGAACTTTTCTCTCAGGACTGTTTTTGCTGTGTCCCATAAATTTTGAGTTGTCGTATGTTCATTTTCATTTGCTTTAAGGAAATTTTTTATTTCTTCTTTGATCTCATTGTTACCATATTCATTGTTTAATAACATGCCGTTTAGTCTCCAAGTATTTGAATGTCTTTCAGTTTTTCTGTTGTAGTTGATTTCTAGTTTCATGCCATTGTGATCAGAGAAGATGCTTGATATGATTTCAATCTTCTTAAATTTATTGAGACTCGTTTTATGTCCTAACATGTGGTCTATCCTAGAGAATGTACCATGAACACTTGAAAAGAATGTATATTCTGCTGCTTTAGGGTGAAAGGTTCTGAAGATATTTATTAAATCCAGGTGATCTAGTGTGTCCTTTAGGGCTGCTGTTTCTTTGTTAATTTTCTTTCTTGAAGATCCATCCATTGATGTTAGTGGGGTATTAAAATCTCCTACTATTATAATATTGCTGTTGATCTCACTCTTTATGTCCATCAAAATCTGCTTTATAAATGTAGGAACATAGATATTTTCAATGGTTATATCTTACTGTTGGATTGAGCCCTTTATCATTATGTAGTGTTCTTCTTTATCCCTTCTTTAAAAGTCTTTGTTTTATAGGCTGTTTTGTCAGATATAAGTATTGCTACCCCAACTTTTTTTTTTGTTTCCATTTGCATGAAATATTTTTTTTCTAATTTTCACTTTCAGTCTGTGTGTCTCTTTTGTTTTTACGTGGGTCTCTTGTAGACAGCATATGTTTGGGTCTTGTTTTCTTATCCATGCAGCTACCCTATATCTTTTGATTGGATCATTTAATCTATTTACATTTATGATTATTATTGATATGTAGCTGTTTATTGCCATTTTATTCTTTAAATCTACATTCTTCTTTTTCTAGATTTTCCCCCCTTTGTTCTGTTAACAACAGGCCCCTTAACATTTCTTGCAGCATTGGTTTGGTTGCAATAAATTCCTTGAGTTTTCTTTGTCTGCGAAGTTTTTATTTCATCTTCAATTTTAAATGATAGCCTTGCTGGATAAAGTAGTCTCTGTTATAGGTTCTTGTTTTGCATTACTTTAACTATTTCTTACCAATTTCTTCTGGCTTCAAGTGTTTCTGTTGAGAAGTTAGATGTCATTCTCATGAGGGTTGCTCTGTAGGTAATTAACTGCTTTTCTCTTGCAGCTTCATTTTAATTTAACTAATTGTGTTTACATAGATTCTAGGGTAACCCCAACTGCATTCCCCCTCCCCCATATTTCCCTCCACATCTTTCTTGCCCCCTCCCTACAATGCTCTTTCCCCTTTCCTTCAGGTTTATCCCATCCTATCCTCCCCTTTCCCTTTTGCAGCTTTTAGTATTCTTTTTATTTTATTCTTAATTTTGGCATTTTAATTATGACGTGTCTTGGTGTAGGTCTCCTTGGGTTCCTCTTTAATAGGTTTCATGAACTTGTGTGACTTTTTCCTTTATCAATTTAGAAAAATTTTCAGCTATGATTTCTTGAAACAGATTCTCTATCCCTTGTTCATTCTCTTCTCCTTTCGGAATCACTATGATGTGAATGTTGTTTTTCTTCATGCTGTCACAGAGGTCTCTTAAAGTTTTCTCAGTCTTTTAGAGCCTCTTTCATTTGTCTGCTCTACTTCTGTGCTTATGTTTCTTTTTTTAGTTTTAAATTCTTCTTTTCTTTGCCTCAATTCCTTGCTAAGACCTCTTTACTATATTAAATAGAAGTGGTAGTAACATTTTGCTTGTCTTATTTTTGTATAAGCTTTTTGTGTCACCATTAAAAGATATTTGCTATGTCTTTTGTAGCTACTATTTATTAAATTACAGATATTCTCTTTTACTGTTAATTAGCTAAGAGTTTTTATCATGAACAGATATTAAATTTGTCAAATGCTTTCTCTGCTTCTGCAAATATAATTACATGATTTTTCTCCTATTTTTTAATGTATTGAATTACATTGACTAACTAATTGCCTAATGTGAAAATAAAACTTTCATTCTTGGAGAAAATCTAACTTGGCCATAATGTATTATCATTTTTATTTATTGCTAGATTCATTTTGCTAATATTTTATTTAGAAGTTTTACATTTTTGTTGATGAGAAGAGAATGACCTCTAACTTCTTTTCTTGTACATCCTTATCAGATTTTAGTCCACAATTCTTCTAAATTCAAAGTATGAGCTGGGAAGTATTTACTCTTCTTGTGATATGAAAAAAAATAATGAAGATTACTATTATTTTTTCTTACATTCTTTGTAAAATTTTTTAGTTCTGAGGCTTTCTTTGTGGGTATATTAATACTTAAGGTGTATTTTGTTATTTCTTTTTATTTTTGATGTAGCTCTATTAGCAAATAAAAAAGTATAAGATTTATAAACATTAACGGATTTACAATGTTTAAGACAAGAGTGGAGATATTTCTAGAACTTTCTTAAGAATATATATATATATTTATGCATCTAATATATATACAAGCTCTGAATAATCATTGATGATTCTTGATCAAAGCTGAGATATGTTCCAAGTGATGTTTATGTATATTAATTTAGTAATGATGTGTCCAAATAATTGGATAGAGCAGATATTATAAGTAAAAGACCAATGGGAGACTGTTGCAATAATCCAGACATAAAGTACCAAAGGCTTGACTTTAGATAACAAGTTTAGAAACAATTAGGCAGACAGAAAGCTGGTAAAGAAAGAAAGAGTAAGATTTGTTGGCTGATTGGAAGTAAAGGGTGAGGAAGAAGGACTGATTCTTTCTTTTTGACAAGAAGAAAGAAACTAAGGAGGTAAAAGGCACTCTCCAAGACATGATAGAAAACAAGATTTTCATGGGAACATATATTTTTTCATTTTCATAAAGTTGGTAATTCTACTTGTTGCATTTACTTACTATTTATTTTTATTTCAGGACTTTGGTATCAGATATAGAAAACACTCTCAGACCTGGATCACTGTAATGTACAGCTGATAAACTGTATTTTTAATCAAATGCAGGTGGGCAAGACTATGTTAGAAGGCAATTACCCTTTTGACTGTCATCTTCTCTACTCTGATGGTATTTAATTTTGAACTTCGCAAGCAGAAATCATTAATAACTTATCTCTCTCATATGTGGGCACAAAGAAAGAAAAATTGATAAATATTTAAAATTTTGATGGGCTAATTATAGAAACTAAGTATGGAATTGGTAATTAAAATCCACATAACTAAACAAATATATCAAAATGTAATTTCAAAGGGGGTGATTACATAAAGAAAAAATCTATTCATCTGGAATATAACATTATCAGAAGAAAATAATTAAGTGTAATTGATTTAAGCTACATTCAATATCAAATTTGCTTATTTGAGACATAAATACTGACCAATGATAAACTAATGTCAGTATTTCATGTTGTTCATTGTGTAGTACATTTTGACATTAGCTATTGAACAAGTCATTTATCATTGAACTATATACCATATCTTTTAAGGTTGTGATAACAATATGTAATGAGAGAGGCTACAAAGATTTGGTTCATAAATGTTAATTTGCAACTATATAATAAAGAACATTTTTTAGCTTTTTGGCCCACAGATTTAAAAGTAGTAAATCCAGGCCTGGCTTGTGGCTCAGTGGATGGTATATTAACCTGGCATATGGATGTCCTGAATTCGATTCCAGGTCAGGGCACACAAGACAGGAAAAATGACCATCTGCTTCTCCTCTACTCCGTCTCCCCCTTCTCTCACTCTTCCCCTCTTGCAGCCAGTGGCTAGATTGGTTTGAGTGTGGCCAAGGGCACTGAAGATAGCTTTGTTGTAGTACATCTGCCTCAGGTGCTAAAAATAGCCCAGTACTTGGACATTGGCTCTAGATGGGGTTGCCAGGTGGATCACGGTTGGGGCACATGTGGGAGTTTGCCTCACTCTCTCTCTTCCATTATACACCATTTAAATAAAAATAATTAGAGCTTCTTTTTGTTCAGTGCTCACTACATGCCTAATACCCACATATTCAGATATATGAATTTTCAGGCAAGAAAGTTGAGACTTGACCATAACTTGCCCATGGTATTAGCATTAGAATATAGCAGAGGAAAGGAGTGAGTTGAAATCTTTTCAACTCTAGAGCCAGTGTTCTTGCTATTGGTTTTTACAAACCATGTCACCCTTTTATATGGTCAGTTTTTAATTTTTATTTATTTATTTATTTTACTATTATTATTATTTGATATTTTTAGAGAGAGAGGCAAGGAGAGAGAAAGAGATAGAAACATCAATCTGTTTCTCTATGTGCCCTGAGTGGGAATTGAACCTGTAGCCTTTGCTTATCAGGATGATGCTGTAACCAAATAAGCTATCCGGCCAGGGATATCTATGGTCAGTGTTTTTTAATTAACATTTATTTTTCTTATATTTATGATAAGATTATAGACTTCCTGATAGTAGGACTATGTTTTACTCAACTATGTAAAGTAAAGGTGTTGGCATTGGGTATTAGAAAGTTGTAGCCCAATCTGTATGCCTTTTGTGAGTTCAGAAATGTCTGAAATATCTAGATGAATAGGCCCTGACTCATGAGAGGGATGTATATGAGCATGAGGGGCTGAGAAAACTCTTGAGAAGATTCTTGTACTCTTGGAAAAGGAGGATGAAAGTTTGCAATCTTGATCCAAGGACAGTGACAATGGAGAGACTTTTAATATGTCAAGGATTGTGTTACTCACATTGTAAGGACTCAACACTGCTCAGGGTTGTCTATCTACCTCTTTCCAGGAAGTTCTGAGGAAAGAAAGTTGTAACAAAGCTGAGACCTGTATTATTTGAATATCTGAGAAACATGATTGAAGGTATATAAAGAGCAATGATGATGATAGAAGTGGTGGTGGTAGTAATAATCAGTCTTCCTCCCCTGTAAAATGGGATTAGCTTGTAGTTTTAATAAGCATTAAGTATATGTGAATGTCTAGCATATAACTTGACACACAATAAGCATTTTAAATGTTAGTAATAAGTATTTATCAAGTATATTCAGGCCCTGGCCAGTTGGCTCAGTGATAGAGCATCAGCCTGGTGTGTGGAAGTCCTGGGTTCAATTCTGAGTCAGGGCACACAGGAGATGAGACCATCTACTTCTCCAGTTCTCTTCTTCCCCATTCTCTCTGTCTCTTTCTCTTTCTCTCTCTCTCTCCTTCCCTCCCACAGCCGTGGCTCAAATGGTTCAAGAAATTTGGCCTTACGTGCTGAGGATAGCTCCATGGCTTTGCCTCAAGTGCTTAAATAGCTCGACTGCTAAGCAACAGAGCAGCGACCCCAGATGGTAGAGCATTGGCCCTGTAGGGAACTTGCAGTGGATTCTGGTAGGGGTGCACGCAGGAGTCTGTCTCTCTGTCTCTCTGCCTCCCTGCCTCCCTGCCTCCTGCCTCTCACTTAAAAAGAAAAAGTATATTCAACTTGCCAAATATTTCACATATATTACTTCACTTAAATCCTCAGAAAAATCCCTGAAAAATAGATGTTTTTGTTTTATTGCTGAAGGTACTAAAGCTCAGAGTGGTAAAATAAATATCTTAACATCTAGCAACCATCAACTGGCAAATGAACTCATGACTCTTGGAGGCGTTATGACCCTGTAGCACAGTACAAGTGGGAGTGAGGGGTATTTTCTCCTTCCTGGTGGGTGGAATGAAGCAGAAACCACTTTATGTAGATCCAAGCTCCACCCTGGTACTTGATCCATTTTTAACCTGTGCTAGGAATGGCAAGGTTGCTGTCACATCATTACAACTGGTCATAGGAAGAAGAAAGCTTCCAACAATTAATAGGTGATGGCATTTGGAAGCACATGTAAAAAGCCTGTGGAGCTCTCTTGAATTATAAAAGATAATTCATATAATTCAAGAGAGCCAGGGCTGCCCAAATTCTGTAGCTGGCATTGATCTTGAGAGAATATTGTTATTATGCCCTATTGTATATTTGCATCTGTTGCCATGGGCCTAATCTGGGGTCTTGTATAATAAATATATTTAGGAAATACTTTGTTGATTGAATGACACTAGAATGAGGATCAAGCTTACATGATGTGATCTGAAGCCTTAGGCATCAGGTTCAAAGAGGAAATAGAAGCCATTTAAAATTTTTTTAATATATTTTATTATTATTAATTTTAATGGGGTGACACCAATAAATCAGGGTACAAATGTACAATGAAAACATCTCCAGGTTATCTTATCATTCAATTGTGTTGCATACCCGTCACCCAAAGTCAAATTATCCTCTGTCACCTTCTATCTGGTTTTCCCTGTGTCCCTCCCCTCCTCGCTATCCCACCATTCCCTCCCTCCCCCGACCCCAAAACCACCACTATCTTGTCCATGTCTCATAGTCTCACTTTTATGTCCCACCTATGTATGAAATTATGCTGTTCTCAGTTTTTCTTTTTTTCTGACTTACTTATTTCACTCCGTATAATGTTATCAAGGTCCATCCATTTTGTTATAAATGATCCGATGTCATCATTTCTTATGGCAGAGTAGTATCCCATAGTATATATGTACCAAAGCTTTTTTTAATTTTTTTTATTAACTTTAATGTGGTGACACCAATAAATCAGGGTACATATGTACAATGAAAACATCTCCAGATTATCTTATCATTCAATTGTGTTGCATACCCATCACCAAAAGTCAGATTGTCCTCTCTCACCTTCTATCTGGTTTTCCCTGTGCCCGTACCCTTCTCCCTTTCCCACCCTACCCTCCCTCCCCCCACCCCGTAACCAACACACTCTTGTTCATGTCTCATAGTCTCACTTTTATGTCCCACCTATGTATGAAATCATGCTGTTCTCAGTTTTTTTTTTTTCTGATTTACTTATTTCACTCCGTATAATGTTATCAAGGTACAACCATTTTGTTGTAAATAATCCGATGTCATCATTTCTTATGGCCAAGTAGTATTTATAGTATATATGTACCAAAGCTTTTTAATCCACTCGTCTTCTGACGGACACTTGGGCTGTTTCCAGATCTTCGCTATTGTGAACAATGCTGCCACGAACATGGGGGCGCATTTCTTCTTTTCGAACAGTGCTATGGTGTTCTTAGGGTATATTTCTATAAGTGGGATAGTGGGTCAAAAGGCAGTTTGATTTTTAATTGTTTGAGGAATCTCCATACTCTTTTCCACAGTGGCTGCACCAGTCTGCATTCCCACCAGCAGTGCAGAAGGATTCCCTTTTCTCCACATCCTCACCAGCACTTATTCTGTGTTGTTTTGCTGATGAGTGCCATTCTGACTGGTGTGAGGTGATATCTCATTGTGGTTTTAATTTGCATTTCTCTAATGATTAGTGATGTTGAGCATTTTTTCATATGCCTATTGACTATCTGTATGTCCTCTTTGGAGAAATTCCTATTCATTTCTTTTGCTCATTTTTTGATTGGATTGTTTGTCTTCCTGGTGTTGAGTTTTATAAGTTCTTTATAAATTTTAGTTATTAACCCCTTATCAGATGTGTTATAGAATATGTTCTCCCATTGTGTGGTTTGTCTTTTTATTCTGTTCTTATTGTCTTTAGCTGTGCAAAACCTTTTTAGTTTGATATAGTCCCATTTGTTTATCTTGCCTTTCATTTCATTGGCCCGTGGAGATAAATCGGCAAATATATTGCTGCTGCAGATGTCGGAGAGCTTGCTGCCTATGTTTTCTTCTATGATGCTTATGGTTTCACAGCTTACATTTAAGTCTTTTATCCATTTTGAGTTTGTTTTTGTGAATGGTGTAAGTTGATCGTCTAGTTTCCTTTTTTTGCAGGTAGATGTCCAATTTTCCCACCACCATTTGTTAAAGAGGCTGTCTTTACTCCATTGTATGTTCTTTCCTCCTTTGTCAAATATCAGTTGTCCATAAAGCTGTGGGTTTATTTCTGGGTCCTCTGTTCTGTTCCATTGATCTATGTGCCTGTTCTTATGCCAGTACCAGGCTGTCTTGAGTATAATGGCCTTATAATAAACCTTGATATCTGGAAGAGTGATACCTCCTGCTTTATTTTTTCTTTTTAAGATTGCTGAGGCTATTCGTGTTCTTTTTGGTTTCAAATAAATTTTTGGAATATGTGTTTTATATGTTGAAGTATGTCATTGGTATTTTAATTGGTATTGCATTGAATTTATAAATTGCTTTGGGTAATATAGACATATTAATGATGTTTATTCCTCCTAGCCATGACCACGGTATATGCTTTCACTTGTTTGTATCTTCCTTGATTTCTTTTATCAATGTTTTATAATTTTCTGAGTACAAGTTCTTAACCTCGTTGGTTAAATTTACTCCTAGGTACTTTATTTTTTAGGCTGAAATAGTGAATGGGATTGTTTCCTTAATTTCTTTTGCTGACAGCTCATTGTTTGTATATAGAAATGCCTCTTATTTCTGAGTATTAATTTTATATTCTGCCACCTTGCTGAATTCATTTATAAGGTCCAGTAGTTTTTTGACTGAGACTTTCGAGTTTTCTATATACAATATCATATCATCTGCAAATAATGACAGTTTTACTTCTTCTTTTCCAATTTGGATGCCTTTTATTTCTTCTTTTTGTCTGATTGCTGTAGCAAGGACTTCCAGAACTATGTTGAATAAGAGTGGTGAAAGGGGGCACCCCTGACTGGTTCCTTATCTTAAGGGGATTGCTTTTAATTTTTGTCCATTTAGTATGATGTTTGCTGTGGGTTTGTTGTAGATGGCCTTTATCATGTTAAGGAATGTTCCCTGTATTTCCTCTTTACTGAGAGTTTTGAGCATGAATGGGTGCTGGATTTTATCAAATGCCTTTTCTGCATCTATTGAAATTATCATGTGATTTTTGTCTTTTGTTTTGTTTACGTGATGAATCACATTGATTGATTTGCGAATATTGAACCAGCCTTGCCTCTCCAGAATAAATCCCACTTGATCATGGTGTATGATTTTTTTCATATATTGCTGGATCCGGTTGCCTAATATTTTGTTGAGAATTTTAGTGTCTAAATTCATCTGGGATATAGGCCTATAATTTTCTTTCTTTGTGTTGTCTTTGCCCAGTTTTGGGATCAGAATTATGCTCGCCTCATAAAAGGAGTTTGGAAGTCTTCCTTTCTCTTGAATTTTTTGAAATAGCTTTAGGAGAATAGGAGTTAGTTTTTCTTTGAATTTTTGATAGAATTCACTTGTGAAGCCATCAGGCCCAGGACCTTTCTTTTTTGGGAGTTTTTTGATAACTGTTTCGATCTCATTTGTTGTAATTGGTCTGTTTAGGTGTTCTGATTCTTCCAGATTGATTTTTGGAAGTTTATATGATTCAAGAAATTTGTCCATTTCACCAAGATTGTCTAATTTTTTGGCATATAGTTCTTCATAGTATTTTCTTACAATGCTTTGTATTTCTGTTGTGTCAGTTGTTATTTCTCCACTGTCCTTTCTAATTTTATTTATTTGAATCCTCTCTCTTTTTTTCTTGGTGAGTCTAGTTAAAGTTTCATCAATCTTGTTTACCTTTTCAAATTACCAGCTTCTGGTTTCATTGATGCTCTGTATTGTTTTCTTAGCCTCTATGTCATTTATTTCTGCTCTGATATTTATTTTTTCCTTCCTTCTACTTGTCCTGGGTTTTATTTGCTGTTGTTTTTCTAGTTCTTTTAGATGCAGGGTCAGGTTGCTTGTTTTAGCTTTTTCTAGCTTCTTATGCTATGCCTGTTGTGCAATAAACTTTTTTTCTCAGAACTGCTTTTGCTGTGTCCCATAAATTTTGAGTTGATGTATGCTCATTATCATTTGTTTCTAGAAACTTTTTTTATTTCTTCTTTTATCTCATTGTTAATCAATTTATTATTTAATATCATGCTATTTAGTTTCCAGCCACTTTAAATATTTTAAGTAGAGAAGAATTTAATATAGGCATTTGGGGCTTGCAATATTGTTAGAAGGGATGAAGAAATGTTTTTAATCTGGCCTCTAGTTCTGATTCTCAAAACCATATAGAAATGATCTATAATAAAATTTTCCGGGAGCTGCTACCTCTGAGGTTCATGTGGGATCAAAACCTTGATGTAGCTGCTTTTGTTTCCTTGATTCAAGTGCCACTCCTGCCCAATAAGCTGAAGAATGGACATCATAGTTGTGATCCAGGTTTTTAGAAGTCAGATCACAAGGGCTGCTGATGCTACTGCCTCTGAAATCTGGTATTAAAAGCATTGTACAGTTATGTTTATCCAGCAGAAACAGACAGAAAGGCTGAAAGATGATGTCTACCTCACTTCTGTCTTGTAATCTCTCAGTGTGCATTCAACTCATTCTACATGGGAGTCTGGGAAATGTTGCTTGTAGTTTTTCAATATCTCCAAACAGAAGGAGGTGCAAATGGAAGTTTAGTGAACCAGCTCACAGTATAGAGGACAAAGAGCAAGCCACTCAACTTCTCAGGCTCTATCTCATCATCTAACAATGAGCATAAAATAATAGCACCTATTACTAAAAGTTGTTGTTGAGATAAAATGAGATAAGAAAAATATTTATAATAGATAATATTATATCAAATTTAGTGGTGCTTATTCAGCTGTGATCTGAGAGTCATCAACTCTACAAATATTTATGTTGCAGGCATTGTTCTAAGTACAGAGTATCATCAAACAAAATAGAGATCTATTCCTGCTTTGAGGAGCTTAGCTTCTAATGGGGATAGAGAGTTAACTAGACTAAATAGTATCAACAACTAAATTAAATAGAAGGATAAGGGCTATGGGGAATGACAGGAAGAGCACATATAGGGAATGCCAGCAGTGGGGGAGGCAGATTCCAAGCTATATAGGTGACCAGTTTCACTGGAGGATAGGATTTGAGCAAAGGCACAAAGAGGAGCAGGAATGAACCAAATGTGTGATGAAAAGTTTGAGAAGAGAATTCTAGCAAAGGCCTTAATTAATAAAGTAGTATGGCATATCCAAAACACGAAAACAAAAACAAACCTCCAAACCTTAAGCAGTCACTGTGGCTGGAGAGGAGAGTAAAAGGAGGAGATTACTAAGAGATAGGGTCAGAAAGGCTGTGAAAATTGGATTATTCAAGGGGTTTATTGGGCACTGGAAGGGCTTGAGCTCTTATTTTGAGTGAGATATGAAGACTGGAGTGTTCTGATCAGAGGGAAAAAATTCTACTCTGTCTGCTGTGCTGGGAATATATGCCCTTATCCAATAATGTGCGATAGTCATCAATGTGTAATTTGTTCTGAAATACTTAGTAAGAAATGATGTTCCAGACATGGTGTTGTGTGTTAGAGTATCTGATCAGCAATATAATTGCCAGTTCCACCAGTGAGGTTAATGTTACAGAAAGTAGGCTCTTAAGGGTTTAGGACAGAAGGCCTGGAGCTGTGATAGGCTTTGAGGATGTAGGGGGTGTGTGGGAAAAGGGTGGAGACTGCATTGGAAAGGCACAACAGGGGTAAGTTAAATATAGACCCAAAGGCATTAAAATCTTCTGGAAAAAATATCCTATGTATGTATCAAAGTGTTAATGAACACTTAAATTGTTGAGACAACATTTTTAATTTTTAAATTTTATTTAGCGATTTAACTTTAACATGGGGACATTGGTCAATAAGAGTACATAGATTTCAGGTAAACATTTCTATAGTATTTCAACTGTTGTGTTGTTTACCCATCACCCAGTCACATCATTTTCTGTCACCTTATATTTGTCCCACTTTACACCCTTCCTGCAACACCCTTAACCCTTGCCCTCCCCCATACTCCTTTCCCCCTGGTAACCACATTACTTTTATCTATGTCCACTAATCTCAGTTTAATATCCCATCTATGTGTGAAATCATACAGTTCTTAGCTTTTTCTGATTTACTTATTTCACTCAGTATAATGTTCTCAAGCTCCATCTATATTGTCATAAATATCACTGTCATCATTTCTTATGGCTGAGTAATATTCCATATATGTACTACATCTTCTTTATCCAATCTTTTATTGAAGGGCACTTTGGTTGTTTACATGTCTTGACTACTGTCAATAATGCTGCGATAAACAAGGGGGTGCATGTGTTGTTATGTACCATTGTTTTCAAGTTTTTGGAATAGATACCCAGTAGAAAGATTACTGGGTCATATGGTAATTCTATTCTTAATTTTTGAACCATTCTTTCTTCCTTAATGGTTGTACTATCATATTTCCCCATGTATAAGATGCTTCCATGTATAAAAGGCACCTTAATTTTGGGACTCAAAATTTGAAAACAAAAATGTATTACATAAAGTTATTGAACTCAAGTTTTGTTCATCATAAAACTCATACAACTACTCAACAAGCGCAAAAAAAGCAAGAAATGCAAGTAAAAAAACTACAACCACTCTATAAGGTGCACGCAGTGTTTAGACTCCAAATTTTCAAGAAAATATGCATCTTATACATGGGGAAATACAGTAATTTGCGTTTCCCACCAGCAGTGAGTGAATGAGGGTTCCTTTTTCTCCACAGCCTCTCCAGCAGTTGTTATTATCTGTCTTGTTGACAATAGCCAATCTATCTGGTGTGAGGTGGTATCTCATTATAGTTTTGATTTGCATTTCTCAAATAGCTAGTAAAGATGGGTATCTTTTCATATATTTGTTGGCCATTTATATGTGATCTTGGAAGAAGTGTTTGTACAGGTCCTCTCCCCATTTATTAATTGGAGTGCTTGCTTGTTTGTTGCATAGCTTTGTAAGTTCTTTATTAACCCCTTATTAGAGCTGTTCTTTGCAAATATCACATTCTATTTAGTTGGCTGCCTATTTGTTTTGTGAGTTTCTTTTGCTGTGCAGAAGCTTTTTAGTTAGATCTAGTCCAATTTACTTATTTTTACCTTTACTTCCCTTGCATTTGTGGTCAAATTTATAAATTGTTGTCTACGACCAAGATCTATGAGCTTAGTACTTATGTTTTCTTTTATGTAATTTATTGTTTCATTTCTGATATTTAGGTCTTCTACCCATTTTGAATTGACTTTTGTTTAGGGGGACAAACTATAGTCAAGTTTCATTCTTTTGCATGTGGCTTTCCAATTTTTCCGGCTCCATTTTTTGAAGAGATTTTCTCTTCTTTATTGTATGTTTTTGGCTTCTTTGTCAAAGATGATTTGTCCACATATATGTGGTTTTCTTTCTGGAATCTCTATTCTGTTCCATTGGTCTGTATATCTGTTTTTCTGTCAATGCCATGCTGTTTTGATGATCGTGGCTCTATACCATAATTTAAACTCAGGTAATGTGATACCTTTGGCTTCATTTTTTTTCCCTCAGGATTGCTTTGGCTATTTGGGGTTTTTTATGGTTCCATACAAACCTGGTAATTTTTTGTTCTTTTTCTTAAAAAAATGACATTGGGATTTTTATGAAGAATGCATTAAATTTGTATATTGCCTTGGGTAATATGGCCATTTTAACTATGTTGATTCTTCCAATGCATGAACATGAAATATTTTTCCATTTCATTCTGTTGTTTTCAATTACTTTCAATAATGTTTTGTAGTTTTGCATTATATAGGTCCTTTACATCCTTTGTTAATTCCAAGGTTCTTTTATTTTTTGTTCCAATTGTAAAAGAAATTTTTCTTTTGAGTTTAGTTTCTGATGTTTCATTGTTGGTATATAAGAAAGCACTGAATTTTTGTATATTGATTTTGTATCCTGTGACTACTGTATTGGTTTCTTGTTTTTAATTGTCTTTTTTTCTTTTTTTGGTGGAATCTTTGAGGTTTTCTATATACAGGATCATATGAATGCCTTTTATTTCTTTCTCTTGCCTGATTGCTCTGGCTAAAACTTCCAAAAGTATGTTGAATAAGAGTGGAGAGAGTGAGCAGCCTTGCCTCGTTCCTGGTTTTAGAGGAAAAGCCTTCATTTTTCACCATTTAGTGTTATATTAGCTGATTATTTGTCATATATGACCTTTATTATATTGAGGTACTTGCCTTCTATTCCAATTTTATTAAGTGTTTTAAACATGAAGTGATGTTGTATCTTATCAAATGCCTTTTCTGCATCTATTGATAAGATTGTATAATTTTTGTTCTTTGTTTTGTTGACATGGTGTATTGTGTTGACTGATTTCTGTATTTAAATCATCCTTGTACTCTTAGAATGACTTCTACTTGATGGTTATGTATCATTTTTTTAATATGTTGTTGTATTTGATTTGATAGTATTTTGTTTAGGATTTTTGCATCTGTATTCATTAGAGATACTGGTCTGTAGTTTTCTTTTTTTGTGTTGTCCTTGCCAGGTTTGGTATGAGGATTATGTTGGTCTCATAAAATGGGTTGGGGACATTGCTTCTTCTATTTTTTGGAAGACTTTAAGAAGAATAGGTACCAGAGGCCAACAACACACAATGGAGAAAAGAAAGCCTCTTCAACAAATGGTGCTAGGAAAACTGAAAAGCCACATGCAAAAGAATAAAACTCGACTACAGTTTGTCCCCTTGTACTAAAATTAATTCAAAATGGATCAAAGATCTAAATATAAGAACTGAAACAATAAAGTACATAGAAGAAAACATAGGTACTAAACTCATGGACCTTGGTTACAAAGAGCACTTTATGAATTTGACTCCAAAGGCAAGGAAGTGAAGGCAAAGATAAATGAATGGAACTACATCAGACTAAGAAGCTTTTGCACAGCAAGAGAAACTGACAACAAAATATACAGACAGCCAACTAAATGGGAGATGATATTTTCAAACAACAACTCAGATAAGGGGCTAATATCCAAAATACACAAAGAACTCATAAAATTCAACAACAAACAAAGAATCCAATAAAAAAATGGGAAGAGGACATGAACAAACACTTCTCCCAGGAAGAAATACAAATGGCCAACAAATATATGAAAAGATGCTCATCTTCATCAGCTATTAGAGAAATGCAAATTAAAACTACAATTATCCTGACCATGTGGTGGCGCAGTGGATAGAGTGTCAGACTGGAATGCAGAAGACTCAGATTCGAAATCCTGAGCTTGCCAGCTTGAGCGCAGGCCAATCTAGCTTGAGCAAAAGCTCACCAGCTTGGACCCAAGGTCGCTGGCTCCGGCAAGGGGTTGCTCAGTCTGCTGAAGGCCCGCAGTCAAGGCACATGTGAGAAAGCAATCAATGAACAACTGAAGTGTTGTAATGGCAATGAGAAACTAATGATTGATGCATCTCACCTCTCTCCATTCCTGTCTGTCTGTCCCTATCTATCCCTCTCTCTGACTCTCTCTCTGTCCTTGTATAAAAAATAAATAAATAAATAAAATCTAAAAAAAAAAACTACAATGAGATATCAACTCATACCTGTTAGATTAGCTATTATCAACAAGACAGGTAATAACAAGTGTTGGAGACTGTGGAGAAAAAGGAACCCTCATCCACTGTTGGTGGGAATGTAAAGTAGTGCAACCATTATGGAAGTAAGTATGGTGGTTCCTCAAAAAACTAAAAATAGAAATACCATATGACCCAGCAACCCCTCTACTGGGTATATACCCCCCAAACTCAAAAACATTGGTACGTAAAGACACATGCAGCCCCATGTTCATTGCAGCATTGTTCACAGTGGCCAAGACATGGAAACAACCGAAAAGCCCTTCAATAGATGACTGGATAAAGAAGATGTGGTACATATAATGCTATGGAATACTACTCAGCCATAAGAAATGATGACATCGAATCATTTACAACAAAATGGATGGATCTTGATAATATTATAAGTGAAATAAGTAAATCAGAAAAAACGAAGAACTGCATGATTCTATACATAGGTGGGACATAAAAAAGAGGCTAAGAGACATGGATATGAGTGTGGTGGTTACCGAGGGGGAGGGAAGGGGCAGAGGGAGAGAAAGGGGGAAGGGACACAAAGAAAACCTGATAGAAGGTAACAGAGGACAATTTGACTTTTGGTGATGGGTATGAAACATAATTGAATGACAAGATAACCTGGAGATGTTTTCTTTGAACATATGTACCCTGATTTATTAATGTAACTCCATTAAAATTAATACTAATAAAAAAAGAAGAATAGGTACCAAATCTTCTTTTAATGTTTGGTAGAATTCACTAGTGTAGCCATCTGGTCCTGGACTTTTGTATTTTTTTGAGGTTTTTTATAGTTGTTTTTATTTATTTTCTTTTTATAGGTTAGTTTTGGTTTTCCACTTCTTCATGATTTAGTCTAGGAAAATTGTAAAGGTCTAAGAATTTATTCATTTCCTCTAGGTTGTTGAATTTCGTGGCATATAATTTTTCATAATATTTTACTATGAGTCTTTGTATATCTGTGATGTCCGTGGTAATTTCTCCTCTTTCGTTTCAGATTTTGTTTATATGAGCCCTTCTTTTTTCTTTAGTGAGTCTAGCCAATAATTTGTTGATTTTATTGTTTCAACAAACCAGCTCTTTTTGTATTAATTTTTTCTATAGTTTTTTTGTTCTCTATTTCATTTATAAGTGACAAATTTTGAATAGTGTAAAATTTGAATAATAGCTTTAATTAAATCATGGATGTTTAATGGAGTGAGCTGGAAAACTTGTAGACATCTCACAGGATTGTTGTTAGGCAATTATGACATAGAATTAGCTAAAGACTAGAAATGATATGTTTGTTAGTACCTCGGATAGTACAAAAGTATTCCTACAGTATTACACATCTGCTATTATCATCATTCACACATACTTGCAATTACCTAATTGTGTGATTTCTACTCTTTCAGTAATCTTATCTTATAAGATTTTATCATGCACATTTACCCAGCCTAAGCCATTAAGATTATCATGTCTTAATATACAGACTTGTATAACACCAGAGTCATCAACATTTTCTTCCACACTCCAATGACATTTTTGGAGTTGCTTCACAGATATATTATTTTATTCTTTCTTTTATGAAACCTTTCTTCTTAGTTACAGGAAAAAAGGCCTTCATTAACTATTTTGTGCTTTAGGTGTCTGTACCAAATCACCCTTTATCCACAGACAATTTAGGACATCCATATACTGGGCTGACCCTCTATCCACTGAGCCACCAGCCAGGGCCACAAATTCTTATTTATATTAGGATAAGGACTAGTGGTAAGACAAGTTAAGTGCCAAGGGTGCAAAATTTAAGGTAGCACTCTACTCTTCAGGTGGTATAAGTAAGGTCCCATTTCTGAGGTTTCTGACCAAACCTACACTTGCAGTGCTTCCTTGAATATTCATCCTAGTTCTTTGCTTACAGTTAAACCTAGTCTTAGCATTTAACTGTTAACTAATAATGTTGTGTCAAGGATGTGAAACCGCACACTTTTGTTTATGCTCTTATATCTAGAAGTAAGTTCTCTATTGTATGCTCAGATATTCCCAGTAAATATCTACATATTTATTTTTCTCTCAAGATTCTGCCCATGAATTTGCTCCTGAATGTTCACCCTCTCATTTACATTTTCACAGCACTTGGCTTGGATACCTGTTTGATGCCCAACTCTTCAAAAATAAATATAATGTTTTAAATTAAGTTTATTGGGGTAAATTAATAACATTATGTAAACTTCAGATGTACAACTTTGTAAAAAAAATCTGTAAACTCTATTGTGTGCTCATGCTCTGAAGTCTAGTTTTTTTCTATCATCATGTTTAGAACACTTTCTACCTTTCTTTTCTGATAAACCACCATTCTCTCATCTGTATCTCTAAATTTGATATTTTTTTGTTTGGTTTGTTGCTATTTGTTTTATATCCCACGTGAAATCATATAGTTCTTGTTCTTTTCTACCTCACTTATTTCACTAAGCTTTAGGAGAGGGATGGTGTTATATTTGTGTTTGAGTCCCTAACATGTAGCCCAGGGTGCTATACATAGTAAGTACTCAATAAATGTTTAGGAAATAAATGAGAAAGTACAACATTCAAAAGTACTGTATGTGTAGAAGCAGTCATTCTGAACTCAACTTCATTTAAAAAAGAAGATCATGCCTGACTAGGCGGTGGTGCAGTGGATAGAGCGTCAGACTGGGATGCGGAGGACCCAGGTTCGAGACCCCAAGCTTGCCAGCTTGAGCACAGGCCCATCTGGCTTGAGAAAAAGATCGCCAGCTTGGACCCAAGGTCGCTTGCTCCAGCAAGGGGTTGCTCGGTCTGCTGAAGACCCACGGTCAAGGCACATGTGAGAAAGCAATCAATGAACAACTAAGGTATTGCGACAGCAACGAAAAACTAATGATTGATGTTTCTCACCTCTTTCCATTCCTGTCTGTCTGTTCCTACCTATCCCTCTCTCTGACTCTCTCTCTGTCCTGTAAAAAAAAAAAAAAAGCAGATCATGCCTGATCTGCGGTGGTACAGTGGATAAAGCCTCGACTTGGAATGCTAAAGTAGCTGGTTCGAAACCCTGAGTATGCCTGGTAAGGTACATATGGGAGTTGATGCTTCCTGCGCCCCCCAACTCTCTCTCTCTTTCTTCTCTCCTAAATGAATTTTAAAAAGTTAAAAGCAAGGGGAAAGAAGGCAATGGAGTAGGCGGACGTACCAACTTCCAACTCCCAGAACCAAAGTGAATTATAACTTGATTTTAAGAACCATCAACTGGATAAACCAATGTTGAACTGTACTGAGAGGACTCTTCAACCTGGAAACACTGAAGAAGCAACATTGAGACTGGTAGGAGAAGCAAAAACGTGGAAAGGGCTCCCTGGAGAGACTCGTGTGGTGGGAAGAGACACTAGCAGAAGGGTAGAGACCTGGGTCCTAGGAACAAAGCCCCAGCTTATAACCCCAGAGCCTAGAAGAAGTGTATGGACAGTATTTAGCTGTGAAAAAGGTTAGGATACTGTTTGTGAGAGACAGTTATCTCAGAATCAGTATTCTTCTTAAAGGGACAGCATAGAAAACCTCTCTCAACCACTCTCCCAGGACTCTGGGAGACAGGGAGAGAGGAGAGGACTGGAGCAGCAGGAAGAGAGTGCAGTCTGGAAGGCACAGGGAGAAAAGCTTTGAGGGACAGCCACTCTAAACCCTGGGCTGAGTCACTCCAAAAATCTGAAACAATATTTCCACTGGAACCAGCAAGGGGAAGCAGGACACCAGCCAAACACACTCCAATGCAGCAATAAGAGCACAGTCGCTTAGAAGGAAGGAGGTTTCAGGACTACAGTATGCAGTGTTAGGGTATGAGCTGCAGCACCACCACCCACACTGCTGAGGGTGCTGACAGGGACCTGCAGCTGAGCAAAAGAGCTCACCCTTGCTGGAGGGTGGGCTGTGGCAGGACACAGAAGCGTGGTTCCATCGGTGGGGGCAGAGGCCGAGCCGGCTGGCTTGAGCTTGGTCTAACCCAGCGGGGGCAAAGGGGACATGCAAAAGTGGTCCAGCAGCTGCGATCCCACCTATGACCCCACGTGTGGGGAGAACGCGGGAGCCTGGAACAGGCAGAGATCCACCAGCCACTGGGCAGGGGCGAGCAGGCACGAGGCTTGAAGACCTGCACAAACCGGCTTTCTTGTGGAGTTGGAGAAGAAGCCTGGGCTCACAGTTGAGCATGCACCAGCAGCCTGGCCGAGGAGCTGAAGTTGGCAGGGATGGGGCAGAAGCCTGACTCACTGCTGAGTGCGGAGCAGCAGCCCCTCCCAGCTGAGGAGCCGAGGTTGTCAGGGGCAGGGCAAAAGACTGGCTCGCAGCTAAGCACGTAGCTGCAGCCCCTCCCATCCAAGAAGCCCAGGTTGGAGGGGGAAGGGGGAAGCCCAGGTTGGAGGGGGAAGGGGGAAGCCCAGTTCTCAGTTGAGTGCACACAAGAAGCCCCTCACGGCCAGAGGAACCAGCTGACAGGAACCTAAAGCTGAGCAAAAAGAGCTCACCCTTGCACTTGGAGCCCAGGCTTGTGGCCTGAGTGTGGAGCGCAATCCCAACCATGAGAGAGGGGCAAAGGCTGAGACTGGCTGAGGCTTATAAAGCCCGGCACGAGAACACAGCACCTCCTGTGGAGCTGAGGCAGAAACCGCAGCAACTGCCACAGCGGCCGGTGCTGGCAACTCCCACACCCAACCGCCCTAGACAGCCGCAGAGGGGGTGGCAGTCCTATAGACAGACCACACCTAGAGAACATAGAGGCAACACCCATTGGACTCCAGTAGCCAAACCGTTCTTACACACAGACAAAATGGGAAGGCAGAGAAATGCAACCCAAATGAATCAAGAGAAATCCCCAGAGAAGGACCTGAATGAATCAGATATAACCAAACTACCTGATACAGAGTTTAAAATAATGATAGTTAGGATGTTCAAACAGCTTAGAGGAACAATGGATAGTCATTAGGAACACCTAAATAAAGAGATAACAAGTATAAATAAGGACACTGAAATAATAACAAAGAATCAGACAGAAATGACAAATATAGTAGCAGAAATGAAGACCACAATGGAAATAATTAAAAGCAGGATGGATGAAGCTGAGGATTGAATCAGTGAGGTAGAGGACACAAAAAACAAAGAAACAGAAAGAGAGCAGAAACAAGAGACTCAAAAAATGTGAGGAAACTCTAAGGGAGCTCTGTGACAACATGAAGAGAAATAACATCAACATCATAGGGGTTCCTGAAGAAGAGGAAGAAGAACAAGAGATAGAAACTTTGCTCAATCAAATCATAGCTGAAAACTTCCCTAAATTAAGGCTGGAAAACATTCTGCACGTTCAAGAAGCACACAGAACTCCATTAAAGAGAAACGCAAAGAAAACTACACTAAGACACATCATAGTTAAAATACCAAAGCTAAGTGACAAAGAAAAAAAATTTTAAAAGCTGCTAGAGAAAAAAGGCTATCACTTACAAAGGAACCCCCATAAGGATGACATCCGACTAATTGACAGAAACACTTGAGGCTAGAAGGAATGGCTTAAGACAATAAGAACAGAATAAAAAGACAAACCACACAATGGGAGAACATATTTGACAATATAAGTGGTTAATAACCAAAATTTATAAAGAACTTATAAAACTCAACATCTGGAAGACAAACAATCCAATCAAAAAATGGGCAAAGAAATGAATAGAAATTTCTCCAGAGAGGACATACAGATGGCCAATGGGCATATGAAAAAATGCTCAACATCACTAATCATTAGAGAAATGCAAATTAAAACCACAATGAGATATCACCTCACACCAGTCAGAATGGTGCTCGTCTGCAAAACAACACTGAACAAGTGCTGGTGAGGATGTGGAGAAAAGGGAATCCTTCTGCACTGCTGGTGGGAATGCAGACTGGTGCAGTCACTGTGGAAAACAGTTTGGAGATTCCTCAAAAAATTAAAAGTCAAACTGCCTTTTGACCCAGCTATCCCACTTTTAGGAATATACCCTAAGAACACCATAACACTGTTCGAAAAGAAGAAATGCGCCCCCATGTTCGTGGCAGCATTGTTCACAATAGCGAAGATCTGGAAACAGCCCAAGTGTCCGTCAGAGGATGAGTGGATTAAAAACCTTTGGTACATATATACTTTGGAATACTACTCAGTCATAAGAATTGATGACATCGGATCATTTGTAACAACATGGATGGACCTTGATAACATTATACTGAGTGAAGTAAGTAAATTAGAAAAAACTAAGGACTATATGAGTCCATACATAGATGAGACATTAAAATGATACTCAGAGACATGGACAAGAGTGTACTTACTGGCTATGTCATGCAGGGGGGCGTGGGTGGGAGGGGGTAGGGAGAGGGGAGGGGCACAAATAAAACCATATAGAAGATGACGTAGGATAATTTGACTTTGAGTGATGGGTACGCAATATAATCTAATGTCAAAATAACCTGGAAATATTTTCTCTGAACATATGTGCCCTGATTTATCAATGTCACTTCATTAAAATTAATAATAAAAAAGTTAAAAACAAAATATAAGCAGATCACTTTGCAAATGGCAATGAATCCTAATTGTGTTCCACAAAGGGACGATTTGCCATTACTGTCTGTTGACTGTTAAGTGTAATAAAGTCAGAAAAGGACTTTTAGAAAAAATTTACCTAATATTTCCAAGGCTTAACCAGCTGTCAGCTAAAAATTACCTTATCTAGAGATTCTAGTGTAAATACAGACACAGCAGAAGTAATTACCACTAGAAAGCAAAAGCACTTGTACTGTAGGCTGGAAGGCGGCTTTGGATGGCTCTTTGTAACGGACAAAAGACTGGCAGGAGAGAGCCAGTGATGGGGTGGAAAAGTGAGGTACTCAGGAGTCTTGATAAATGGCTGTGAAGGGAACACAATCTAAAAGAGAGGAATTATTTGATGGAAAATCAGATGGGAGTGTCACAGCAGTTTCCCAACCATATTTGAAGGGCTGCATGTAAAAGGGGGTTTAGGGTTTCTTGGGTTAGTGCAGAGACCACAACCAACAGTTGTAAAACAAGAATAAAATTAAACAGCAAAACAATTCCTGTATAATTGTATAATTCTTACAGTAGCCCCTGCCCAACACAGGCATTATAACCTTGATTATATGCTTGAGCAGATCAAGGGTGAAAGGCGTAATATTACTTGTCCAAGGTCATGCAGGCTAATGGGGATTCAAATGATTTGTGGCAAAACCTGTGCTTTGTCCTCTCTGTTACCCTGGGCATCATGAAGCATCTGATGGGACTGCCCAGGAGAAATGAAACTCCCAAGTCCACACTTGCTTTGGTGGAGTTGCTTACACTTTTGGGCCTAGTACATAACAAGCCTTCAAAACAGGTATAAAAAAGAACTAAATCCAACTATAAGGAATGACTTGTTCAGTTATATGGCTACATGTCAGCTGAACTGGGACTCTGGCTGTGAGTGGTTTTTCAGCTCCACAGGGCACTTCTCAGCAGACACTTGTATAGGGTTTTGCAGAGGCTCTCCTGTATGTATCAAGAGGGAGGCCGGGCCTGGTAGCAAGCAAACAGTGTCAATATTCTGTGATCCTCAATTGTTTGCAGTTAACTCCTCTTTTTATAACACTCATCACACACACAAAATAAGAGAATATAGAAAGAGTTATTTCAGTGAAGGAGGCTATAGCATAAATAGTGTTGCCTGTAGGTGGTCTTGAGGTGAAGTAACCCTATGCAGGCATTAGCAGTGGGTTCTATAAAAAAGAAAGAGACACAGGTAATATAAATTTGTACAAAATAGTAAACAATAACAACAACAAAACACTAAAAAATTATGTGAAGAATTTTGTGAAAATGATTTCCTGCTAAATGGAATGTGAATTAATTCTAGATAGAGTATATGTTTCAATTGATTTTTAAGACCAGGAAGATTTTATGATGAAAAGAATTTTATCTAATTTTTATTAATTTTAAGTTAATAAGCATCTTCATTCAAATATATAAATGCATAAATAAAAATAAATACTATATATTTATATCTTCACTTATATATTCTCTTTATTTCAGAGCTATTTTCTACTGCACTTAAGTTCTGCAAATAAAACTTAGTAGAAACTTCTCTTGTGATGTCTTGGTAAAAGCTTGTTAAAAATGTAGATCTCAGTATTGCTAAAAATTGTCAAGGTTGGCTATTAACACAGTGTACATCTGAGCAGCACTGACTTTTTGAGATCAGACAATCCAGGAGAAGCCCATGGGTATACTGCCCAGAAACCCAGTGACTGATTACCCTGTAGGTGGTTGGGTTCCAGAGGACTGATGCAAAACTACCAAATATGTGAGGCTAACAGGGCAGCTCCTTTGCTATATCAAGGGAAACAAAAAGAATATTTATGTAAATGATTAATGCATTTCTACCTCTTTAAAAGAGTCAGCCTAGGGATCAAAATTACATTCAGAAGATTGTTTAATATGACTAAAGAGTCAGATTGGGATACTTTCAATAATCATAATTTGTAATTATGTGTTTTATTATGTGATCAGTTCTTTAATCTTTACCTCTCTATTTAGATTATTATACTTGCTACAGTCTATCCAATGTCTAGCATGTGGACTGACATGTAGTAGGCATTCAATAAACATTTGTCAAATGAATAAATGAATGAATTTATTAAATGATGATGGCATTGTGCAATCACCCATCCTGGGGATTGGAAATCTCTACAGCACTGGTCATATTCACCACCCTGGGCAATACAGGAGACAGATGAGATGAACATTCTGGTTCCTTTCTACAACAATCATCATTACTTCATATTGAGAAAGTTACTATTATGCAACCATTATTCTACAATTGAGTAAATTATAGATATTGTCACATTGTTTACTTTCCAGATCTCTGGGATCCCTGAAGGTAGGTGTTGTGTGTTCATTTCTGCATTTCCTATCCTCTGGTGCTTAGCAACAGTGCCAGATGCATGACAAATATTTGGTGAGTGAGTAAATGATTACTGAGAATACAACCTAGACCAGAGGTAAAAAATAATTGTGCTGCCACTGTTGCCTCTTATGCCTTGGTAGATGTCTCTACTTGATCATGAAACTCCCATTGAGGTTAGATGTGATCAAAGCCTCCTTCCCCACCAAAGCTTCAGGCAGTATCACTAATTTACTGGAGTTGATAAGTTGAAATCTGTTTTCTATTCCCATCTTATTTATATAATTGACCTGATGGTGGAGGGTGAATCATGCATTTATGAATGTGACACTGGTTATGATCTCACAACATTTATCTGCTTTTCACTGTTTATGTAACATAAATTATATATATTCATAAGAATATAATCCTCACCTTTAAAAAATTTATTTTACAGTGAAGAAGAAAGATCCCTCAATCTCAAATGATAATGTAGTATGGTATTTGCTATAGTAAAAGCACATCTATAACATATGGGAACATAGGGAAGGTGAAATGTATTATCTCAGAGAAAGAGTGTGTGTGTGTTTGTGTGTGTGTGTTTGCAGGTACATAACCAAAGTTCAAGGAAACATGTGGAGAGAAACTGACCATTGAGCTGGCTTTGAACAATGAGATAAAAAATGTGGAAAAGTGTTTCAGCCAGGAAGGAGCAGGAATAAGGACACTGACTATGGATGTAAATCCCTCCCATCGTATGCACATTAACACCGTGGTATGCTTGTGGGTGGCCCTGTTTGGACCAAATAAATGGGTCTATTCATGTTGGAATTTCAGCCTCTGGAGAAGATATTTGGGTAGACTCCCTTCCTGATTTGTCTGGGGTCATATTACATAAAGCTATCTATGTGTGAGCAGACCCTGCCTGTAATTCATCCTGGAAGTAGTTTTGTGGTATTTGTACCTTATAAGTGAGAAAGATGTTTGTACAAGTTGTGGCAAAACCATCATTCTGTCAGCCAATTATAAAGATCCACTCCAATAAAATAAACAGTTTAAACAATCTGCTGTTTGACATCATGTAAATCAGATACCCACTAGTCACAAAACGTTCCACTTTTCCATCTGTGGTTTTAGTGTTTTGAGGACCAAGGCTTACACATCAGGATCTGGTTCCCTCCCACACACACCCTAATTTTGTCCACGTCCTGCGGCTTCCTAAAGCTCTTGTGCCAAGAAGAATAAAGGGTAAAGGGGAGGGGACAAAAAGGAAAAGGTGGCATTTAGGATTAGAGCAGTTTAATTAAATATTTACATAAGTTCTTGCCTGACATGTGGTGGCGCAGTGGATAAAACGTCGACCTGGAATGCTGAGGTTGCTGGTTCAAAACCCTGGGCTTGCCTGGTCAGGGCACATATGGGAGTTGTGCTTCCTGCTCCTCCCCCCCTTCTCTCTCTCTCTCTCTCTCTCTCTCTCTCTCCCTTTCCTCTAAAATGAATAAATAAATAAAAATAATTAAAACTTAAAAAAAAAATTTACATAAGTTCTGGAGGTCATTTTCAAACTTAATAGACTCAGAAATGAAGTCCTTTATTTCCAAAACAAATCTCATCCATTTCCTATCTCCTTCCATTCATTCTGTCTTCCACACTGAAAAATCTCAGGAATTTCCTTACTTTGTTTCACCTCTCAGGCCACATCTATTTAACTAAGCAATACTGTTCATTCTACATCAAAAATGTACTCAAAATCCTACCTTTATTTTCCATCTCCCATTACTACCTTGTCAAACCCTTCATCTTATTACTTTTAATCTTGTTTGCCATATCCACAGCCCTCTAACTGGTCTCCCAGCCCCTGGAAAACCCAAATCACAACTGCCATCATTATGATCCAATAAAATTATGATCTAGTAACATCTACA
Organism: Rhynchonycteris naso; assembly: GCA_037038555.1. Taxonomy (NCBI): domain Eukaryota; kingdom Metazoa; phylum Chordata; class Mammalia; order Chiroptera; family Emballonuridae; genus Rhynchonycteris; species Rhynchonycteris naso. The sequence continues at coordinate 154,114,432 of CM072996.1, read as the reverse complement.
GTAAAATCAGATTTATGACCCTGTAAAGTCTAGCAAGTTATTCCCACAGAGGATCGAGTTCAAACTTTCTCATTTACATATATGAATCATAAGCTTTCTGAGGACAGGGCCTCCAACTGTCTTGTTCCTTTAGTGCGGGGCACATGGCAGGTCCTCCATACATACATTTGAATGAATGGATGAGTATAAAGTCTTTTACTATCTAGTCTGATACACCTCGTTAGGATCTTTCCCCCTCGCCACACCCAGTCATGTACACTGAACTCCAGCTATACCCATTCTCTTACACTTATCTGAATACGCTATGTCCTGTCATAGTGCCATGTGTTTCCATTGATGAGAATTCCCTTCATTTCTTCTTCATCTAGAAAACTAGTACTCACTCTGTCAGACACAGTACAAATCCCTAAATAAAATATTATGATAAGCCAGCTTTATTCTTACTGCCTTGTGATTCTCTGTCATTCTTACATATCTCATCTATTTTAATAAGATGTTTACATGTTTGCTCCTTGCACCATTTTTTTTTTTTTACTCTCTGACCCTTTTCTTTCTTTTTATTTTTTTGACAGAGACAGAGAGAGAGTCAGAGGGACAGATTGAGACAGACTGACAGGCAGGAAGGAAGGGAGAGAGATGAGAAGCATCAATTCTTCATTGCAGCACCTTAATTGTAGTGATTGCTTTCTCATATGTGCCTTAACAAGGGGGGGCTACAGCAGAGCAAGTGACCTCACACTCAAACCAGCAACCCCACGCTCAAGCTGGTGAGCTTCCATTCAAGGTGGATGAGCCTGTGCTCAAGCTGGCAACCTCAGGGTTTCGAACCTCGGTCCTCTGTGTCCTAGCCCTACACTCTACCCATTGCTCCACTGCCTGGTCAGGCTTTTCTTTCTCTTTACTACCATTTATGAATACTTTGTGAAGGTGAAAAGTTTTAAGAAAGTCGTTTACTGAATAAGTTCTAAAGGAGACAAATGACCCAGCAAAGGTAAGTTTAGAGAAAATAATTAGATTAAACCCAGTCATCATGTGTCTGTATAGTTCTAATGCTGAGAACATCTGAGCAAACTGTCTAAAAAGACTCCTCTGTATTAGTTACCACGTACTAATGGGTAGAGGATGCAGCCTCTCCCCTGAACCTACCCTGTACATCTTTGCCATCCTCTCACTTTTGTACTTTCTATGAGAAATTGTTACTATCTATTAACAGTCCTAAACCTGTGCTATCAGCAATTTTCACCTACCTTTCTCTCACTTTTTTTCTTTCTCAAATACTTGAAACAAAGCAGTCAGCTGTCAATGATGAAAAATAAATACTGAATGCTAGATTAGGAAGTGCAATGAACAAATACACATACAGAAGCTAAAACCATCTACCACTCGATGCCAACTCTATTATAGACAATAGAAAATGTCAGAAAAAATATATTGCAGTGGGCATTTGGGGAACATTGAAATTCTAAGAGATGCACGAATATACAGTCACATATAAGGCAATGATGAACTCAGCTGGCAGGCTGGATATGAGCAAAACTTAAGAACTAACCTGACTGAAAGAGGGCAGTGACACTGCCTATATATTTCTACTCTGTCAATATAATAGTTGGGGTGGGGGTGGGGGAGGAGGCTCAATGACATTGTATCTCTGGAGCTAACTTGTATTTGGGAATGTATTTAGAAGGCATGAGAATGCTATGGCCATATCTGTTAGCTAGCTCCCTTTTGTCCAACTCTATGCATGCTGTCTGTTGCCCTTTGGTTTTCTTTGCAACTGGGCTGACTTCCATATATGGCTCTTCTCAAAAGCAGAAAGTAAGATGCTAGGAGGAAAGGAGTGTGGAGAGAAGAAAATAAATATAACGCTACAGAATTTTACTGAGACAAGCACTAGGCTAAGCATCAAAAGCATGTAAAAAAAATTGAAGGAGGCTGTAATCTTGTTTGAGAGACAAGAGTGACATAGTCAGAATAATTGGAAGTTGATGCAAATAACACTGCATTTTACTGTTACACTATAAGAGCAGTTGAAGTAAAGAGAAGGGAGGAGTTAGTGTTGGCTGAAGGAATAGAATAAAAACAAGAAAGAAGATGAAGACAGAGACTAGTTAAAAAGAATAAAAATGTAGACTTGCACAGAGAATAAATGACTAATTAAATGAATTGATGCAGAAATGAATAAATGAATAAAGAAAAATTAAAAATGAGTTTACATAAAAAGAATAATTTTTAATCTTGCAAAGAAATAATAATATTGAATTATTTCTCATAGTGAAGAGTTTATTAGAAAGAATTAATTGTGATTTTATTATTTATTTATTTATTTATTTATTTAATTTTTTTACAGGGACAGAGAGAGTCAGAGAGAGGGATAGATAGGGACAGACAGACAGGAACGGAGAGAGGTGAAAAGCATCAATCATTAGTTTTTCATTGCCATTGTGACACCTTAGTTGTTCATTGATTGCTTTCTCACACGTGCCTTGACTATGGGCCTTCAGCAGACCGAGCAACCCCTTGCTGGAGCCAGCAACCTTGGGTCCAAGCTGACGAGCTTTTGCTCAAGCCAGATGGGCCCACTCTCAAGCTGGCGAGCTTAGGGTCTCGAACCTGGGTCTTCCGCATCCCAGTCTGACGCTCTATCCACTGCGCCATCGCCTGGTCAGGCTAATTGTGATTTTAATATAAGCTTTGTAAATAAAAAGTGGAAGTATTCGCCATCATTTATATTTTCTCATAAAACTATAACATCACAATTTAAATAACAATGAATAACATTAGAATGGTTTTAAAATAACTTTTAAGATTCTGCCATTGTAGCAAAGGAATTTGTTTACCAAAATATTGTCAAGCAACATTATCACTTGTGCTCAGGGTGATATTTATATGAGGAAAATAATATTTTATAAATGATAAAATTATGTTATTCCCATAGATACACACATATATGTATTTTGGCTTAAAATATATGATCTATAAATTATGAATATAACAACTGTTGTGAATGACCATTTATGGACAAAAGTCTTATGATGATAGCAATTTAGGCTTCACATGTATAAGTTATTTATTGCTACATAATAAATTATCTCCAAACTTAGCAACTAAAAACAACATATATTTATTATTGCACAGTTTCTGTGGATTAGGAATGTAGGAGAGGCTTAGCTAGATGACTCTGAGTCAAAACCTTTTCTGTTATAGTCAGTTACAGTGAAAACCGTGGTAGGAACTGCAGTCATCAGAAGGCTTGACTGGGGCTAGAGGATTTACTTCCAAGATGGTTCATTTTCACACAGCTGTTGGCAGGAGACCTCAGTTCCTAGCAAGATATTGGGAGGAGGCCTCAGTTCCTCCCCACATGGACCACTCCATAGGCTGCTTCAGTGCTCTCGTGATACTATAGCTGACTTTCTCAGGAGAAAGCAATTTAAGAAAGAGGAAGGCAGAGGTCACTCTATAATTTATGACCTTATCTCAGAAGTTGTACACTGTCACCCCTGTCATATACAATTTGTTAAAGTGAGTCCCTAAATCCAGCTCACATTCAAAGGGAAGGGGAGTTAAGCTTTACCTTTTTAAGGGAGAGGTAGCATGAAATTTATAGATATATTTTAATATAACTACTGCCCACATGATCTTAAATATACATCTATTTGTATAAAATTTACTTAATAAACTACACATTTGCTTTATTTTCACCAGGATTAAATACACATGGAGTACTAGACCAAATATACTGTACTACCACATTTACATAATTCAGGAAAAGATCCTCCTCAGTTCTTCACATCATTTAGACAACAAATTACGGTACCTTATATTTTCACAATATGTTAGCCTAAGTTATTTAAAAGGTGATGAAGAAGGTGATGAATTAAGAAAAAGCAACAAAAAGCCAAACTCATAAGCAGAGACAAGAGTATAGTGATTGCCAGAGGGAAGGGGGTGAAGGGAGGTTAAGAGGGCAAAGAGGGGATAGTGGTGATGGAAGGAGACTTGACTTGGGGTGGTGAACACACAATACAATATACAGCTGATGTAGTATAGAATTGTACACCTGAATCTTACATAATTTTTTTGCATGTTATATCCTTGGTAAGTACTGCTATCTATTGATTCTCCTAGAAAACATACTGAAACTTAAATTTATATGATGTTTTTTTATCTGTTTTGGTTTAAATAAACTGCACAAAGTAGCTTCTTCAGAGCATAGATTGTTAAGGTATAAAAAATCTTGAAAATCTTGAAAAATCTCTAGCATGATGACAAATTATTAAGCACAGTTCTTTATTATTAGAACAAAGAAGTATGTCCCAATTTATGGATGTTCTCTTTATTTTTAAAAGCTTTTTTTTTTTTTTTTTGCAAGACAGAGAGAGGGAATAGGCAACCAGAAAGGAAGAGAGATGAGAAACATCAACTTATGGTTGTATCACTTCAGTTGTTCATCAATTACTTTCTCATACGTGCCTTGACCAGACAGCTCCAGCTGAGCCAGTGACTCTTTACTCAAGCAAGCGCCCTTTGGGCTCAAGCCAGTGACCTTGAGGTCATGTCTATGATCCCACATTCAAGCCTGCAACCTTGGGGTTTCAAACTTGGGTTCTCAGCGTCCCAGGTCGATGTTCTATCCACTGTGCCACCACCTGATCAGGCTAAAGCCATTTTGTTTTAAAATTGTTGATTGATTCTAGAGGGAGAGAAAGGGAGAGAGAGAGAGAGAAAGAGAGAGAGAGAGAGAGAGAGAGAGAGAGAGAGATCCATCCGTTCCAATATATACCCTGACTGGGGATTGAACCTGCAACCATTTTGTATTGGAACAATAGTCTAACTAAGCAAGCTATCCTGCCAGGATTGCATGGGTGTTCTTGATCCAAAATAATTTAATTTAAAAACAAAATCATTTAATTCTAGAATTAAAGCAACAACTTTATTTATACTTTCAAGGCACTCTAAATTTCAGTTTTCTTTAATCCCTAAACTAATCTGCTAATGTTTGTTGAAATACAGTGTGTTTGTAAAGTCATAGTGCACTTTTAACCAGTCACAGGAAAGCAACAAAAGATGATAGAAATGTGAAATCTGCACCAAATAAAAGGAAAACCTTTCCAGTTTCCATAAGATGATGTGGCAGCATGTGCGCATGCCCAGATGATGATGTAACACCGTGTATACAGCGGAGCAGCCCATGGCCATGCCAGTCGAGATGTGGATGGTACAGAGGAAAGTTCAGTGTGTTTTGTGGCTCGTTAAATTTGAATCCGTGACTGAAGTGCAACGTGAATATCGGCGCATTTATAACGAAGCACCACCACATAGGAAAAACATTACTCAGTGGGATAAGCAGTTGAAGGAAACCGGCAGTTTGGTGAAGAAACCCTGTTCTGGTAGGCCATCAGTCAGTGACGAGTCTGTAGAGGCTATACGGGATAGCTACCTAAGGAGTCCTAAAAAAATCTGTGCGTGCGTGTGCTCAACAATTACACCTAAGCAAGACTACAGTTCATAAGGTGTTAAAGAAACGTCTCTGTTTTACAGGGTACAAATTGCGGCTGTTGCACACTATCAAACCAGCGGATAGACCCACACGATGCGCATTTGCTACAGATATGCTTCGACAATGATGCAAGATTTTTGCAGAAGATTGTGTTTAGCGATGTGGCGACCTTCCATATCTGTGGACATGTTCATCGCCATAACGTCTGAATATGGGCTGTTAAACAATCTCATGCCTACGTTGAGTACGAACGTAACACGCCTAAAGTGAACATGTGGTGTGACCTGATGCATGATAAGGTGGTAAGCCCAGTTTTTTCATGGAGCAGTCTGTGACAGCAAACACCTATCTTGACATGTTGGAATTGTATGCAGTGCCACAATTTCCAGAAGGTGTAATCTTTCAGCAGGATGATGCTCCTCCACACTACGCCACCATTGTTCGTGAGTTTCTGGATAGAACATTCCCCCGGCGGTGGATAGGCAGGGGTCCTGTCAAGCCATGGTCACCATGTCCCGGGATCTGACGCCCTTAGACTTTTATTTTTGGGGTTATGTGAAGCAACATGTGTACATTGAACGTATCAATGACATTAATCACTTAAAACAGAGAATCACAGGCGTTATTCACTCTGTTACACCAGACATCCTTACCCATGTGTGGCAAGAACTTCACTATCGTTTGGATGTGTGTAGGGCAACAAATGGAGCCCACATTGAACTGCACTGAATAGGTATGAAACTGAGAGAGTTTTCCTTTTATTTGATGCAGATTTCACATTTCTATCGTTTTTTGTTGCTTTCCTTTGATTGGTCAAAAGTGCACCATGACTTTACAGATACATTGCACTATATACATGGGTTTATTAATACTTGGAAGAGTTAATTTCCTTGACAATCTATCTCTACAGGCTCCATTCATATGGGCACAAGAGTAGGTTAAGATGCTGCTTGTCAAACATGTGTAATGTGAAAGTATATGGATAAGAAAGCCCATTGTTTCTGAGGCTGTCATATAAAACCTGCCGAGCTATACATTTCACTCATCTTAATAAGCACATTATGAAGTGGCACAGAATGTCTTCTTCTTAGAGACAGAGAAGGCTTAGGGTATTAAAAACATCAAGAGCAGAAAAAGTTAAGTAGTTGCAACAGGTACAGATCTGAGGAAAAGAACTACATCTAGCTGTGGAATCCTAGATCAAACATGCTTGCTTTTTTCTTCCGCCCTTTGGGGTCATTCCTCTGATAAATAATTCACAGACTGCAGTGCAAAATAGTTTGCATACTGACAAGATTAAAAAGAATGCTTTGTCTGAGTTAAATTTGCAATCTGAAACCTTCCTTTAAAATGTCAGGAAGGTAATTAATTTAAGAAGGTTTGCCAAAACGAGTCTCAAACCCTGTCAGAAAAATTTCATTTCCTGAGGGTGAAAGGATGTTGCATTTATCTTTCCCAAATGCCTGTTTTGGTTCTCACTTTAAGACCATTTTCTCCCTTACTAATATGATTTTTATAGCCCTTTTCTTTCTTTACAGGAATTAATTCAACATTCCTTTTTTGGTGGATTTTTTTGAAAATTATCTGAAGTAGTCTGAAAATTACCTCTGAATGAAGCTGGAATTCAGGTCACACCTCTTGACACAACCAGAAGACATGTGCTTTTCCATGAAGAGCACTCTTCCCTGCCTGAACAGTCTGATCAGTCTTTTGAGTAGCAGCAGGAAATGCATAAATTCAAAAGCATGAAAATTCTCTTTTGGCATAGCAAAACATCCTGTCCCACATATGCTCCGTAGTGTGCATTCTTATGAATGAATGCTTATGACCATCAATGGGTTTTGACAGAACTCTTTAAGCCAAGTTTACTGGTGTAAAATTTTATTAACAACGTGTCCCTTTAGCTAATCTCTGAAGGCATAGCAGAAGAGATGAAACAATGCATTGCTGTTTAAGAATCTAATCCACAATCTGTATGTCACACATGCACATAGTGGCACTTCATTGACAGCCTAGAACTACATTATGCCTTCCCTTGAAAGTAGGGTTTGCCAAAGTGGCAAAGCTAAATGGATGTCATTTCGTTGATGCTAATCAGGATGAAATAATTTCATCTCTTATATACTTCAAGAAACAAAGGTCATTTGAAATGTGTCATAATACCAAGTGAGAAGAAAAATGGCCCCAAATATATGAAACTCTAAAGAAGAATCTCCCAGTTTTAATGCAAATCTAAATGAGAAATGTGTTCAATATAGATGCTTGTGGATGCTTAGCTGTCTTCCCTAGTTACAGTTCCTAAACCTTGTGAGTGAAGTGTTTGCATTACAGCGATTCAGTTTTCTGAGATTTTCCTTCTATATTTGGTGTCATATTGGTGGGGTCAGGATGTGCTACATCAGTTTAAAAGCTGTGTTCCCTGAAGCTTTAGAAAAGCAGCCACTGGACAAATTGTTTTGCAAACCCCTCACTCACCACCATAACACCTCAGAAAAAAAGTGTGTCTTAAGGGTACATACTGTGTTCTATCTGGAGTCTACACCGTTATCACACATTATCACATACCCAACATTAGTCTCTAATACTTTAACTTGGTTATTTTAATTGCCTTTAAGTTGTTTGGGAAGTTGTGGTAGTATAAAATAAAAACAAAATATGTTCTAGGATGAGTTAGTATACAAGTAAATAATCTCACAACTAAAATGCAATTTAAGTTTAAGAAAACCTATATTTTCCATTACCCTAAAAATAATTTTTGAAAATATTATGCCATTATTCTAGTTTTCTCAAATAAAGGGATTGAGAAGGTACTCAAAAACCAATTTTGGAGGAATGTTTACTTTGGAGGTGGTAGGGTTGAAATAGGAAGAAACATGTGTCGGAGAGGGGAGTATAAATTTGGCTCATAGTTCACCAGGGGGAGGTTGTGGTCTAAGTATTTTGATTTCCAAGCACCAGCAGGCTGAACTTGCTATAGTCCATAGCATCTAGGATAGTCTTGATTAGAATACTTGGGTTTCAATAAGATCTATATTCCCTAAGTATTAGTAGAACCTCTCAGACACTGGGAACCATAGTTCAAGAAAATGGAATGACATCATCACTAAATATACAATGATTTCCTCTATCCTGCTCACTTGTAGGACTTCTCAATCTATACCTTTCCATCATCCTGCAGTGAGACACAAACTCACTCATAATCCCACTAAAGAGCATAATGACTGATTCTAACCATGTCTATACCCAGTTATCTCTTGAGAATAACAAGTCCTTGAATAATTTTGTAGGAAGTAAGTGATGGGAGGTACATGAAATTTAGCAGAATCCAGAGGAGAATGAAATATATGGGGAATACCTAGGCTCTGAGAAAATTTACCAATAAGCCTAATGAGATGCCTATAGAATATTTGAAAAAGGAAAAACATACTCATAATAGAAAAAATAAAATATTCTGTCACATTCATACTCAGTTTATGGAAGTCTATAGAGATGAATGATGGAAGCTACTAGTTAACACTTAGGCAGAGAAGGTGAGTTGATTTCCTGGCATTCTATTCCCAGGCTTAATCTATCAGTGAAGAATGAAAATGAATGATTTAGAAATGGTTGCTACACATGAGGAGAACCTACAGATGGGAAAGCTGGTTGAAGGCCATTCCATTAATACTGACAAAAAGCCTGCAGAGCCCTGGTTTGTTGAATCAGTGGTAGAGCATTGGCCCAATGTGTGGAAGTCTCAGGTTCAATTCCTGGCTAGGGCACACAGGAGAAGCACCCATCTGCTTCTCCACCCTTTTCCTTCTCTTTGCTCTCTCTCTCTCTCTCTTCCCCTCCCACAGCCAAGGCTCCATTGGAGCAAGGTTGGCCCGGGCGCTGAAGATGGCTCCATGGCCTCCACCTCAGGCACTAGAATGGCTCCAGTTGCAATGGAGCAATGACCCAGATGGGCAGAGCATCGCCCCCTAGTGGGCATGATGAGTGGATCCCAGTCAGGTGCATGTGGAAGTCTGTCTCTCTGACTCCCTGCTTCTCATTTCAAAAAAAAAAAAAAGCCACACAGGCATTAGCTCGTGTAGTGGTTGTGGGAAGGGAAGGGATGAGATATTTGATAAAGCTTGTTGATTTTATGAGATTTAGCAACTGACTGATGGAGGAAGTGATGGAAAAGAGAATTAAAGCTGACTAATTTCTGCCTCTTCTTGGTACACTGTAAATGTCAACACCCAGGAGAAGACATGGTGGTTAACAGGCTCTCCTCGAGGAAATTAAACTTTAGGTTTCTCCCATTGTGGCTTTACTTTGTCTTTTGTGTGTGTGTGTGTGTGTGTGTGTGTGTGTGTGTGTGTGTGTGTGTGACAGATACAGAGATAAGGAGAGGGACAATAAGGACAGACAGGAAGGGAGAGAGATGAGAAGCATCAATTCTTCATTGCAGCACCTGAGTTGCTCATTGATTGCTTTCTCATATGTGGCTTGACCAAGGGGCTACAGCAGACCACGTGACCCCTTGCTCTATACAGTGACCTTGGGCTTAAGGTGGTGAGCCTTGCTCAAACCAGATGAGCCTGTGCTCAAGCTGCAACCTTGGGGTTTCTAACCTGTGTCCTTCGCGTCCCAGTCTGATGCTCTATCTACTGCACCACTGCCTGGTCAAGCGCTTTATTTTGTCTTAACTCTTGTCTCTGAGCTGTGTAGTAACAAAATTATAATTTATTTCTGGCTCCATTTTTTCTTGGTCCCTCCACTGAAAAGTGAGATTTGACCTTCTTTCTGGGATCTTGACATTTTTCTCTTTTTTTCTCCCTCACATCTTCAATTTCAGCTGTCATATTTATTCTTGATAGGGTATTTATGTATACATATAACAAACACAACAAAAATAGTTTTCATGTTAGAGCCTAAGAAGACCCATTCTATCTTCCAGCGTATACCTGCCCGTGTTTATAATGCAACACTGGTGTAGTGCTATGTGCCCTATCTCTTTCTAGAGTGGCCTTGCAATTTCAGAATTCCTAGGACCGTGACTGGAATGAGTTTTCAACAATAGGTTTTGGCATGAAGAAATAGCAAGTTTGGTTGAAAAAAGGCTGGGGCAGGATCCAGGTTTCATGGGATCTAGGCTTATAAAATTAAGGGGCCCTCTTCAAGAAAAAAATACAATTATGAATAAAAAGTTAGGTACAAAAGTAAGACAATTTTTTTTCATTGCGACACCTTAGTTGTTCACTGATTGCTTTCTCATATGTGCCCTGACCTTGGGCCCTCAGCAGACCAAGTAACCACTTTTGGTTACTTGCTGGAGCCAGCGACCCTGGGCCCAAGCTGGTGAGCTTTTGCTTAAACCAGATGAGCCCGCGCTCAAGCTGGCGACTTCAGAGTCTCAAACCTGGATCTTCCGGATCCCAGTCCAATGCTCTGTCCACTGAGCCACCGCCTGATCAGGCTAAAAATAAATAATTTTTAATGAGAAAAAACATCACATCAAATTATAAATTTAAAAAGTTTAACAAATACCACAAACATAAAATTTTTTTAAAAGTTATAATATTTTACTAATTAACTTCCAAATATGCCTCTAAAATAGTTTAGTCCTTAACATTTTTTGGTTGCATACTTTTGGATCAAATCTTCACAACACAATAATTTTGTAATATCATTATTTAGAGAGACAATAAAAAGGTAATTTGGAATTTTCTCTAATATGTTTAATAAAAAGATTTTTTTTTAATTTCTTTTTATTTTTATTTTATTCATTTTTAGAGAGAAGATACAGAGTGAGAGAGAGAGAGAGAGAGAGAGAGAGAGAGAGAAAGAGAGAAAGGGGGGAGGAGCTGGAAGCATCAACTCCCATATATGCCTTGACCGAACCAGTGCAGGGTTTTGAACTGGCAACCTCAGTGTTCCCAGGTCAACGCTTTATCCACTGCGCCACCACAGGTCAGGCTAATAAAAAGATTTTTTAAAATTAATATTTGGGATTTATAAAGCATGTAACTAAATTCACAGAGAGTTTGTCTGTGGAACAGCCAAAAGTATGTTTTATAAATATAGAAATTCTACTTTGTGCGATGGCTCTGAAAAATTTTAAAAATATATGTTGTATTTATAATTGTATTCACTAAGCAGTGTTTTTCAACTGCTTGTCAGCCAAAAATTTTGTGTTGGTCTGGAAAAGAGTTAAACACCCTGAGGGTATATGAAAAGTGACAGACTGGCACCCACTCTGCAGACAACAATTGAAAAATACTGAACTAAAATACATTTCCTAAGAGAAGTTTCATTTTGATTAGGCATCAGTGAGAGCAAACTTCTCTGCTTATAATTTTATATGTTTGATAATTGAGGGAATTTTCCAAAGATTAGCTTCTGGTCTGGTTTCTCCTTCAGTACTCACGTATTTCAGGTGACAGGCACTGTAAGACTCATTTATATTGTGATATGACCTCTTATCTCAAACCATGTGCCATGAGTTCTTACAGCAGACAGTAGATATATTTCTGAGATGGTTAGTTATAGTTATATACTGAAGTGATTGCAAATCATATCAGTGTATACCGTTAAACAAACAAAAAAAATAAAGTATCATCTTTTCTTTAGCTAGATTCCCAAAATGCCTCCAGATCACTTGAATACCATATAACAAGAGAGAAAGTGTGATAAAGCTGAAGTGATTTAGAAAGAGAGAATGGCTTTAACTAATGGCTATAATATCTTACTTTTGCAAATCTTACAGAAACATCGACTATGTGAACATTTTTGGGTCTCTTTCAGGTCCTCAGAAACAACCTGTCACAGTGAAGGGCCTGAAGTGTAAACTTCATTAGATACATGTTAAATCTACTCCATAGAACAATACTGAGTTTTGTTTAGGAGTTGTGACAGGAAAATGTCAGTGGAATGTCCATGGGGAGGTATTCAGCTGGAATTTGATAATGAGACTAAAATTTGAGAGAAAAACTGAGCACAGATATAAAAATTGAAATACATCTGCATGAGTTCATGTTTAAAGTCATTGGATGAATGAGTTATTTAATGGAGAAAGTGTGTATGTAAGATAGAATCTTGAATAGATGTGTGAATTTAAAGGATAGGGAGAGAAAAAAGAGCTTTGAAAGGAAGCAAGAAGAATGAGTTGAAGAGTTAAAAAATTAATCAATATGAGTCAATGTGTAGAAAACTGCCTGCAATTTACTTGATAATTGTATTAGTTTTTTATTGCTGCTATGACAAATTACCACAAATTTTATAGCTTAAAGTACCACAAGTTTATTACCTTACAATTCCAGAGACTAGAAATCTAAAATGGATCTCACTGGGCTAAAATCAAGGTGTTGGTAGTGCTATATTTCTTTATGAAGATTCTAGGGGACAATCTATCTTCTTACTTTTTTTAGCATCTGTAGGCTGTGCAAGTTCTTTGGCCATGGCCCCTGTCCATCTTCCAAATCAGCAATGGCTGGTTGACTTCTTCCCACATTGTATCAACCTGATTCTCCCTCTTCTGTCTCTTTCTCATTTAAGAACCCTTATAATTACATTGAGTTACTCTAGATATTCCAGGATAATTTCCATCTAATTGCCAGCTGATTGGTAAGCTTAGTTCCATTTACTACCTTAATTCTCTTTTGCCATGTAACATGATTTATTCACAAATTATAGGGATTAAGATGCAGACATCTTTGGAAGGCCATTATTCTTCCCATTATATTGTTGAGGAACACTTTTTGAGTGGATGACTGAATGACCGAATAGCAAAAACCAACCAACCAAACAAACAAAACCCCCAAATATAACAAGGAAGAAGTGGTAAACATTAAATTATCCTGAGATCAAGAAGGATGAAGACTGTGAAAAACACTCTAGACTTGATAAATACAGTTTGTTGGCTTTGCAAAAGGAATCTCATAAAATTTTTTAAGTAAGCTAGGCTGAGGAAATAGAGGCAGAGAGTGTAAATTGCCTTTTGTACTGAGAAAAAAGAAGAAGGGTTTAGAAGGAGGGTAAAATTACTAGAAGGATTTCTTTTTTAACTTGGGAAAAGGATATAATTGTATTTATATCATCTGGGGGTTAATTTGTAAATTATATGATTATCTGGCTTCTGAGCTGTATTCTTAAAACTAGTACAGAATAATATTCAATGTAAGCTGTAATTGAAAAATAGAAAAATGAAAAATAATAAAAATAAAAAATAAAATGAAGAGAGGTTATTGAAAGATGGTTGTCAAACAATAATCTGGAAATGATTGTGGGAGACAAAAATGATACTGACTCTTTTTTTATTCCAGGGAAGTTTTGAGAGCAACATTCACTTAATAAATGTTTAAGCAGCCAAAATATCATCAACACTGGACTAGGGAGTGAGCATGTAAAAGACAGATCCAATCAACCCTTATGTACCTTAACATCCAGTGGGAAAGATGGATAATAAATTATAATATATGTAATTATAAATAATAGTAATATCTATGAAGAAAATAAGCACAATAAATATTAAGAAAGAAACACTCAAAATATTTTTACTTGGTTCTAGTTGTATTGCAATAGTCAGAGTAAGAAGTATCAACTTACATATTGAAACCCTTTTTAAAAATGAGGAACTAGATGATGTCAGAGTAATGGCAGTGTGAGAAATTCTCCTGATTTCTCTCCTTAAAATTTTAACAAATTAAACAATTATAACACAAAGAAGGAACCCCAACTGGGCTCAAGACATGCTTAAAAGACCCACACACCAATGAACTAAAGGTGTGACAGTTTGAAAGGGGGGGGGTAGAAAATAAACACACTCCCAGTGGGAGTGTTCTGGAGAGGAGACAAACCTGGAGTGACTAGGTTTATTTTTTTCTCTACCTGACTAAGGGGAGGAGGGAAGTTCAGGCTGTCTGGGCTTTGTCTGAGGGATACGGAGAGGGAAACCTGGAGTGACTAGGTCTCCTTTTGTGGGGAAGAGTGGTGAAATAGAGAAGTAGAGGGGGAGACATTGAACCAAAACAGCTAGAGCGTGGGGTCAGTGCCAGTGTTCCTGCTGTCTGCCTGCAGCCTGCACTTGACAAAGACAGAGGAAACTAAAGTGCAGCCTTCAGCCTCCCATATCCTGCCTCCCTCACTTTGTGGGTATGAAGAGTGGCAAAGACAAACCCCAAAGCTAGCTCTCCAAATAAACTCTCTTTACTGAAGAACAGAGGTGCGGCTTGTCTTGTCTTCAGGTCTGTGGGGACATGGAGAGAAGGTGCCCAGAAGCCTGAGATCACCATTGCTAGGGCCATAAAGCTGTGAAGCTGAAGCCATAAAGCTGAAGCTATAAAGCTGAAACCATAAAGCCTTCACAAAACGCATCACCCACCAATGCAACTGTGGCCCTACCTACATCATTGTGACAGCACTATTTCAATGGAAGATAGCCGAGGAGTCTTTTTATTCTTTCTTCTCTTATAAACTTCATTTTCTTTCATTTTTAAATGTTTTATTCTTATTTTTTGTGGATGTTTTTGATTTTTTTGGTTCTGATCTTTGTAATCTGTGCCTTTTCTTTTTAAAGTGTCATTATTTTTAAAATCTTTGTATTTTTATTGTATTTATATTAATTTTAATTTTTTACTGTTTTAATTTTTTTTTTGAGGGGGGTTAGGGTTCTTAACAGTACCATTCTCAAATGCATTCAAGAAAGAAGAAATTAAATAACATGGCTACACAAGACAAAGACATAGTTCAGAAAGAGAATAAAAAAACCTTCAGAAAAAGAAATTCAATTACATGGAAACCTTGGAGTTAAATGATAAAGAATTCAAAATCGAAGTTTGGAAAATACTCAACAAGATGCAAGAAAACACAAATAGGCAACTTAATGAATTCACTAAGGATTTTAAAACTTTCCAAACAGAGATGAAGAACTCAATACATGAATTGAAGACTGAGCTAGCAAGTTTAGCTAATAGAACAAACCAGATAGAAGAAAGAATCAGTGATGTCAAAAACAGGCAATGAGAGATACTACAGAGAGAAGAAAGGAGTTCACAAATTAAAAAAAAAAAAACTGATAAAGCATTATGAGAATTTTCTGGCTCCATCAGAAAGACCAATCTAAGAATAATGGGTATATCAGTAGAAAAAGAGAGGGGAAAAAGGAATGGAGAGCAAATTCAAAGAAATAATTGATGAGAATTTCCCAAGTCTCTGGACAGAGTTAGAGACTCAAATCCAAGAAGCAACAGAACACCAAGTTACCTCAACCAAGACAGAGCTACTACAAGGCACTTCAAAATAAAATTGTCAAAAATCAATGACAAAAAAGGAATGCTCAAGGCAGCTAAGGAAAAGAAGACCATAACATATATAGGAAAGTCCATTAGGTTATCATTCTACAAGCCAGAAGAGAATGAACCCAAACATTCAAAGCACTGAAAGAGAAGAATTACAAGCCAAGCATACAATATCCATCAAAGTTATCTTTTAAATATAAAGAAGAAATAAAAATTTTTACAAATATACAGAAGCTGAGAAAAATTATCACCAGAAAACCCCTACTGCAGGAAATACTCAAGAGGGTTATTTGGCCAGACACAAAGAACAAAAGAAATCAAAACTACAAGTAAAATTACAACAAGGTCACAATAAAAACAAGGATAATATGTGACAACAATAATATAAAAGGGGAGAAGATAAAGATCTGCAGTAGCAAAGGAGGATGGAGTGCAGAAACACTCATAAGACAAAGAACTCTTGTACATATCAACATTTATCTCTTAATAACCTAATGGTAACCACCCATGAAAAAGCCACTACTGAAATACACAGCTTAATAAAAGAAGAGACAGGGAAAAGAAGTATGGAATACCACACAAGCACGGGCACGCGTGCGTGCGCGTACACACAGACACACACACACAAACTGGACAGAAACATAAAAGAAAAGAGTCAAACAAGACACAGAGCTACCAGAAAACAAAGCATAAAATAGCTATAGGAAATCCTCAAGTGTCAATAATTACCTTAAATGTAAATGATTAAACTCACTAATAAAGAGGCACAGAGAAGCATATTGAATCCAAAAGCAAAATCCAACTGTATGATGCCTTCATGAGACACATCTAAGTTGCAAGGACAAAAGTAGACTCAAAGTGAAAGGTTGGTAAATGATTCCCCAAGCAAATAACAAAACAAACAAACAAACAAAAGAACAGGTGTACGCATACTCATATCTGACAATATTGACTTCAAGACAACAAAATGCTCACTTCATAATGATAAAGGGGACATCGCATTAAGAAGACAACACTTCTTAATATATATGCACCAAAACAGGGAGCACCAAAATATATAAGACATCTACTAACTGATCTAAAACCAGAATCAAACAAAAACACTATTACACTTGGAGATTTCAACACACCATTGAAAGCTTTAGATAGATGATCCATACAGAAATTCAATAAAGAAATACTAGCTTTATAAATGACACTTTGGACCAAATAGACATAATAGACATTTATAGGACATTCCATCCCAAAGTGTCAGATTATACATTCTTCTCCAGTGTGTATGGAACATTCTCAAAGGTAGACCATGTTTTTAGCCACAAAATTAACATCAACAAATTCTGAAAGATTTTTATTATACCAAGCCTATTTTCTCCTGATCATAAGACTTTGAAATTAGAATTCAACTGTGAAAAAGAAGTAAAGAACCCCACAGTAATGTGAGAAATTAAACAACATACTTCTGTACAATGACTGGTTCAAAGAAGAAATAAATGCAGAGATCAAAAGATATATGCAGACCAATGAAATATGACAACACGACATATCAAAATTTCTAGAATGCAGCAAAAGCAGTAATAAGAAGGATGTTTATATCATTATAGGCTTATATCAAGAAATGAGAAGTCCCAAGTAAACAACCTAACATCACATCTTAAGAAACTAAAAAATAAAAATAAAAGAACAAAGGCAATCCAAAGTCAGCAGAAAAAAGGAAATAATAAAAATTAGAGCAAAACTAAATGAAATAGAGAACAAAAAAAGTATAAAAAATTAATACAACAAAGAACTGGCTCTTTGAAAAGATCAATAAAATTGACAAACCACTGGCTAGAGTCACTAAAGAAAAAGAAGAAGGATTCATAAACACAAAATTGGAAATGAATTGAAGAGAAATTACCGCAGACATCATAGATATACAAAGGATCATACTGGATTACTATGAAAGATTATATGCCAACAAATTCAACAACCCAGAAGAAATGAATAAATTCCTAGACCTATACAACACAATCTTCCTAGACTGAGTCATGAAGAAGTAGAAAACCTAAATAGATTTATAAACAGGTTTGTATGGAACCATAAAAAAAAACCAAATAGCCAAAGCAATCCTGAGGAAAAAGAAAGAAGCCAGAGGTATCACATTACCTGAATTCAAATTATGGTATAGAGCCACAATCATCAAAACAGCATGGTATTGAGAGTAAAACAGACATACAGACCAATGGAACAGAATCAAGATTCCAGAAATAAAACCACATATATGAGGAGAAATCATCTTCGACAAAGAAGCCAAAAACACACAATGAAGAAAAGAAAGACTCTTCAATAAATGGCGCTGGAAAAATTGGAAAGCCACATGCAAAAGAACAAAACTTGACTACAGTTTATCCCCCTGCACAAAAGTCAATTCAAAATGCATTAAAGACCTAAATATAAGATCTGAAATAATAAATCACATAGAAGGAAACAGGTACTAAACTCATGATCCTTGGTCAGAGAAAACTATAAATTGACCCCAATGGCAAGGGAAGTAATGGCAAAAATCAATGAATTAGACTATATCAGACTATAAAGCTTCTGCACAGCAAATAAAACTGACAACAAAATAGGCAGCAACTAAATGGGAGATGATATTTGCAAACAACAGCTCCAATAAGCAGTTAATATCCAAAATATATAAAGAACTCACAGAGTTCAGCAATAAATAAGCAAACAATCCAATTAACAAATGGAACCAGGACCTGAAAAGACACTTCTCCAAAGAGGACATTCAAATGGCCAACAGATATATGAAAGGATGTTTATTTTCACTAGCTATTTGAGAAATGCAAATAAAAAATACAATGATATACTACCTCACATGTGTTAGATTGGCTATCATCAGCAAGACAGGTAATACCAAGTATGGAGGGGCTGTGGAGAAAAAGAAACCCTCATCCTGTTTGTCCCTGTCTGTCTGTCTGTCTGTCTGTCTCTCTCCCTCTTTCTCACTAAAACAATAAAAAGTAAAATAGTAAAAGACTATAGTTGATTCCTAAACCCTCCTCCTCCTCCTCCTCCTCCTCCTCCTCCTCCTCCTCCTCCTCCTCCTCCTTCTTCATTGTCTTTTCTTTTTTTAAGTGAGAGGAGGGAAGACAGAGACAGACTCCTGCATCACCCGATCATGATCCACCCCAATCATGATCCACCCAACAACCCCTGTCTGAGGCTGATGCTCGAAGCAACTGAGCTCTCCTCAGTGCCTGGGCTGATGCTCAAACCAATCAAGCCACTGTTTGTGAGAGGGAAAGAGAGACGGGAGGAAGAAGCAGATGGTCACTTCTCTTGCATGCCCTGGCCAGGGATCAAACCTGATATGTCCACATGCCGAATCGATGCTCTATCCACTGAGCCAACTGGCCAGGGCCTACCTCTGCCTTCTCTCACCTTTCTCTCTTCCTTTCAGAAATGCCCTCATTGATCTCCTGTACTACGTTATCTTTGATTTCTCCATCCTGTTCTCTACATCTCATCCATCAGTGAGACCTGCCATTTCATCCTCTTAATTTTCTTAAACCCATATCTCCTTGGCTATCTTTACCACTCCCATATATTAGTTCAATAGATCACCACATCTCACCTGTAACAATAATTTCCAGTCTTATCATAAAAGACTAGCAGGAAGTCAGCTGTCTCTTTTCTAGGAATCTTAAATAGAAACATTTTCAAGCTGAGGTATCTGATCTAGGTGGACCTTCCTAACCATGGCTACCAACTTGTGCTCAGACAGAAGCAGACCTTCCCTGAACTCTCACCTCCCCAGCAGAGAGGGAAGAGGAGTTACAGAATGAGTGTGCCTATAAGGGTAGTTAACATTGTCAGCTTTTACCATATTGGGTTGTGCAGCAGAGAGGTTGTTTTCGGACTTTTGTGTCAAATACATTTGGTTTCAAAATCTAGCTTTCCCACGTACAAGCCAGCCATGTGAATTTAGACAGGTGGTTTAGATTCCTGGTATCTCAGTGTTCTCAAAAATAAAATGGAAGCAATGCCCACTTTAAAAGGCTGTTATGAGAATAGTGTAAATGCCAAGCAGAGTGCCTGGCTCATTCTGAACATGCAATGAGTGCTAATTCCTGCTATTTTGTTTTTCTCAGATTTTGTCTAGGAGCCCAGCTTATTCTGAAAAACTGAAGAGTACTACATTATACATGGTGTTCCTTGCTGGCACTATTGCATTGTGCTTATTTCTACATTTCAAAGAATCATACTATTTTAGAGCAGAAACAGGTCTTACAGAGCATTTTGTAGTACAGAAGAAATAACATTGTGCATGGGTCAGATAAGAGTTCAAGGACTGGATTAGCAGCAAACTAGCAACATGTACACTGGCACCTGCTCCCCTTCCTTGCTTGAGTGGGTAAGCCTTTGGCAAATGAATCGGGGCTCTCCATAAGCACACGTGAGAATCAATAGGTGCTTATTGTTTTTGATCAACCATCAGTTTTGTTTGTTTAATGATTTTAGACTTGCCATTGTTTTTGTGTTTTTGTTTTTATTTTTTAATAATAACATCAGAGTTGTCTGTGTAAGAGGTGAGGAGGTGTGTCTGAAAAGCCAAGGGGTTTTCACAAGAAAGACAGTGAGCTATAGTGGCTGTGTGATGTAACCACCTCCCTTGATCTCAAGAAAATGTCAGTAAAACTACATAACATTGCAATCAATTTGAAGATTAATTTGCATTTTTTTCAGGCAACATGATGATGTGTGCAGTTGGCCACCAGAATAGTCTTTAGTACTCAGGATATTCCCATGAAATTCAAGAATATGTGGCTAACTTGAATGATAAATTAAATAACATTTATGAAAACACCTTATAAATGTGGTAATCAGCTATAAATTGTTACTCTTTGCTTCAACACTTTGATTTTGCAGTTGAAAAATATGAAACTTAGAAACCTTATGTGATTTGGATGTGGATATTTTAATCTATTTTATAGAGTTCTTTTTGGCATGGGCAAGTGAGATGTAAGGCACTTGGCTGAAGGCTTGGCACATAGAAAGTACTCAGTAAATGTTACCGATCACTATTATCGTTTTATGCTGTTGCCGGTGCTGCTGCTTGTGATTAAAGAGCTGGATGGGAAACTGCTGACTCCCATCCAGTGCCCTTTCTACTGTACCTTCTTCCTTTTGCAACTGCCATATAATTTTAATTGGCATAGATCATGATAATATATGTCTGAAGCAAGCTTATGCAATTTTTAAAAAGCAGAACAAAAAATTAACTCTTGATTAAACTAACATTATTATATCAAAAAAAGTGAGACTGGTCATCTGGAATTTACAAATGGGATACTTCGTGTGAATGCCTACCCAGCTCTATTATTCTGAGTGCCCAAACTATTTCAGACCCCAATGGAAGCATTTAGTCAGTATTTGGTGAGGTGCTGTTCATTCATGTTCTTTCATTCTTCATTGAGAAAATCATTACTGAGAGCCTTTTATGTGATGGGCACAGTGCTAGCTAACATTAATCAAGCCCTTCTTTTTTCTAGAACCATTCTGTAAGGGAACATGGAAGGAAACCTTCCTAGGAAAGGAGTCATAGGGCTGTTTACAATGTATACATATGAAAGTCTGTTATGAATTTTTTCACTGTCGGACCGGCAAGGCAAAAGACACACCGGATACAATGTGCAGAGGTCTGGAACTTTTTTCGGATTTAGCCCTGAGAAACAGCACCTCTGCATATTTATTGAGTTTCAAAAGTCATAGTTTAGTAGTTAAAACTAGAAAGTTACACAAGTCATTTTTTCCATTTGTTTTATTCCCAACCCTGCACATTTACTGTTTTTTTTTTTTTTTTTTCATGAACAAGGACATAAGAGGAGTCAGAGTCTTAGAGCTTATTAATTACAAAGTACATTTAGTTTTTTGCAGGCATTCTTCCAAGAATCCTGTGCACACGCACTTGAGTAGCCTAGGCCAATGTCTCTCCCGGCCAATACACTCCAAGATTTTTTGTCTTCCATTAACCCTTGCACTGCAGTCAACTGCCGTTTATATTGGTGCAGAGCCGTCTCCTACAAAAGTCCACACAAACAATGACAAAATGTTCTATTAACAAAAGGAAAATGAGATCTATTGAAAGGAGGAAGAACCAAGGAGTGTTTAGAATTGTCTACAGTTGATCCCCAAAGTCTCCCTGGAGGAGGAGGAAGGTAAATGGTGATGCCTGGCAGGCAGGTGGTAATGGGCATGAAACAGGGAGGAAGAGCCTCACAAAACAGAGGTACTGCAGGGCTAACGGCCATTGGAGGCTAGTTTTCTTTCCTTCCAGCCTCATAGGGAGTTTTCCTTAATGTGTCCTCAGAAACATATCATTCAGCTTTGCACATCTTCCCACCTCTTCCTTAATCTTTTATAGTTCTATGAGAAACTGCCAAGAGTTTACTTAAGAGAAACTCTATGCCTTCAGCATTGGCTAATTCAAACACTATTCATTAACCATCCAGGGTCTTGTGGGAAAATTGCTTCTTAAAATACAAAGTTCCCTTGGAACTGGGCTCTGATCACTGCTCTTTTACGTTCCTTACTCTGTGAGTCACCAAAATTATAAATGCTGGACTATTTGAGAATACCCACATTTTAGATAGAAGTATTTCAACAGATGTTATTAATAAAATGGTGTTAGAGTTCACAAATCCTCTTCACATCTTTTTATATATTAATATACTTTTATCTAATATGATAATTATGTATTAATATTGATTTAATTATATAGATGAGAAATTTAAAATTCATAATGTTAAGTGACTTATCTTAAATAACATATGTACCTTAAATATGCTATTTAAATTAACGTTACTTAAAGAACATAGTTACCATAAATAAATAAAGACAGGTGGGAAGGAGATCTTGAGAGAGAGACTGAGTTTGATTGCAAATGATAGCCTGACACAAGGCTATCTCTTCTTATTCCTACTAATCTTAACTATAGAAACTTTTTCTCAGTCCTAGGCCTGGCTGGAGTTGATGTTGGTGGTGGATGTGCAGAGCTGGGTACTTTCTGTCTGGTCTTGTTGCAAGCCCTGATTTCAGCTGCAATTTAGCTCCTGTATTTTAGTCTCTATTGTGTGAACTTGGCAATTTACTGGGTCAACATGGAGCTCTGTTTTCTTACTTATAGAGTGGAAGTCTTGGAGTAGCAAAACTCTAAGGGAATTTCTAGCTCTGATGACCTATGCATTCTCTCCTGCTCCTTATGTATACATCTCCTGTGCATCTTGAAATCCCTGTTGGCTTTCAAAATAAAGATCTCCTAAATTCCACCCCACCTTTCTTTTCTCCTCCTCCTCCTCCTCCTCCTCCTCCTCCTCCTCCTCCTCCTCCTCCTCCTCCTCCTTCTTCTTCTTCTTCTTCTTCTTCTTCTTCTTCTTCTTCTTCTGTGACAGAGAGAGAGAGAGAGAGAGAGAGAGAGAGAGAGAAATATGGACAGACAGGCAGGAAGGGAGAGAGATGAGAAGCATCAATTCTTCATTGTGGCACCTTAGTTGTTCACTGATTGCTTTTTCATATGTGCCTTGACTGGGGTCCTACAGCAGACCAAGTGACCCCTTGCTCAAGCCAGGGACTTTGGGCTTCAAGCCAGCATTTTGGGGCTCAAGCCAGTGACCATGGGGTCATGTCTATGATCCCATGCTCAAGCCAGCAACCCCACGTTCAGACTGATGAGCCCATGCTCAAGCCAGGTGAGCCCAGGCTCAAGTCTGTGACCTCAGGGTTTTGAACCTGGATCCTCTGCATCCCAGTTTGATGCTCTATCCACTGTGCCACTGCTTGGTCAGGCTCCATCTTATCTTTCTTTAGTCATACTATAAGTTTCCTTTCCCAAACCTTCTAGCATCTACCTTATTTTTGATCCAATCTCATCTTTTATTATAATTACATAAGTTGACACCCTCCTAAAGTTTATTCTTTCCTTCCATCTTTTTGAGTCAAGTGTCTCACCTTTCCTCAACTGTGTCAGGCACCCAGTCCACACTGGTACTGAGCTCTTTCCCATTGGTCACTACTGACCATTTTAGTAACTCCAAAGTGCTCTTAACTTCCCCAGTGTGACCTCTCTGCAACACTCACATCATTCCTTAAATTCCTTCTACTACAGAGCTCATGATAAGATTGCTTTTCTTCCCTCTCCCCCTTTTTCCTTTTCTTTCTTTCCTCCTTTAACCTGATTGTTATCAACTGAGTGTCATCTTGGTCCCCTTCCAAACTCTCTTCTGCATCTCAGAGTAGAAGCAGCTAAATTAAATCTTTCAAAATTCTTTTTCCAACGGGGTTCTGGGTTAGATCCTGCTAAAAAGAAGCACTTCCAAAGACTTGGAAGATAGAAGAAAATAAAAGCTGTTTGTTTGTTTGTTTGTTTTTCTGGCAGCAGCTGCAGGCACACATGGGCAGTCAGCACACTTAAGATTAATAGCAATTTCTCAAGACCACCTACAAATCAGTGCTCTGGTGCTGCAGTCAAGGGGGGGGGGGTCATCAGCAGGAGCTTCCCTGTGGCTCCTACCCGTCCAAATGTCCTGAAAGCCAGCTGTGGTTTTTCTTTCACATTGGTATCCAAGCTCTTCAAATGGTTGTGTAAGCCCCTAATTATTAGGATTATACTGCAATTTGAGATAAAATTTTCTGAATTCATCATGCTAGGCTAAGTCATAATAAATCACAGTGCTTTAACATAGGTTTATTTTTTGATTATGTTGTAGTCTAAAGGAGGTGATGGTAGTAGGGGTGGCAGTATTGGGTGAGGAACTCTGTTTCAAAAAGCTATCTGGGGTCTTAAGCTGACATAGACTCTGTCATCTTCAGTATGGCTCCTGAAGCTTGGGCATTAACAGTCAACCCAGAGATAAAACGAAGGTAAAATAGGTGTATTTGCATATCAGGCCTAAATTAGCACTTTTTCTATATTCTATTAGCCAATCACAAGAGCCAATCTCATTTCAAGAAAGGTTGAAGATGTAGAGAATTGGCCCGGCATGTGGAAGTCCTGGG
The DNA here is from genome assembly GCA_037038555.1 of Rhynchonycteris naso. Taxonomy (NCBI): domain Eukaryota; kingdom Metazoa; phylum Chordata; class Mammalia; order Chiroptera; family Emballonuridae; genus Rhynchonycteris; species Rhynchonycteris naso. The sequence continues at coordinate 154,089,631 of CM072996.1, read as the reverse complement.
TTCAATTCCTGGTCAGGGCACATAGGAGAAGCACCCATCTGTTTCTCCATCCTTTGCCCTGTCCTTCCTATTTCTCTCTCTCTTCCCTACCCACAGCCAAGGTTCTATCAGAACAAAGTTGGCCCCAGCTCTGAGGATGGCTCCATGGCCTCCACCTCAGGTGCTAGAATGGCTCTAGCCACAATGGAGTAACACCCCTGATAGGCAGAGCATCGCTCTGGGTGGATCCTGGTCGGGTTCATGCCAGAGTCTCTCTGACCACCTCCCACTTCTAACTTCGGAAAAATACAAAAAAAAAGAAAAAGAAAGGTTGAAAATTTTGAAGTAACCATTTACCATTTATCACAGTTCCATTTACTTGGTCCAAGACTTAGATGTTAGTTATCTGAAACAAAATAATTGTTCTTTCTCACTGCTCCCTTTCACTCCAAAGAGATCTTACTCCAACTTGTGGTTTGCCCTCCACCTGAGATATCTTTTCCTTTTTTGTCATTCTGGTGAATGTCCTTCAAGGCATGGACGGTATCTCCTATTTGAAACTGTCTCTGAGTTTCATAGGCAGCTCTCCATTCTTTTTTTACATGTAGCTGTAAAACACAAGCATGTAGTGATAAAAATCAAATTTGATAATAGTACATACAGTTGTTTTGTTAGACACGGTTAATTACCTGTTTTCTTTTTGTGTTGGTATAAGTTTTCAGAGGGGAAAGAAAACAAATCATGTATTTTTTTGTCCTCTACACTGACTTCTCAAAATGTAGTAGGTCCTCAGTCCATAAATACTGTAGAAATAAATCGATAGATTTGGCTCCTAAATACTGACAAATTTAAGTAACTGAACGATAGTTTAGTCATTCTCTCAAACGTAATACAAACATTATTAGAATAAATTAAAATAAATCCTTCATGGTTTGGTAATGACAAGTCCACAGTCAATATTAAATATATATATGTAGAATGAACGATGAAAAATAATTAATACTTTAATAAATTTGTAGACATGTGCTAAAATAACTACCACATCATTTTTTGTCTACGACTTGTAAGATCCTTGTAGGTGTTTTTGTGCAGTGGGCTTTCATTACAATAGGTCATTGACAAGATACACATTTAGTACAGACCTTCCTGGCTCATAGATTTCCTGCCATATCCATCAGCCCTCACATGGATTCCATCGTTTTTACATTCTGATTGCTCTTCTCCTCCTCCAATTGTTCCTCTTGTCATCTTTCCTTCTTTAGTTTATCACCATATTCACTGAGCTTGAAGAGCTGTGACAGCAAGAAGAGAGAAAGCAACAGGGAATATACATAGAGGGACGGACATTTTCCCTCCATAAATTATGCTTCTTGAGTACTCCTCTCTACCTCAGGCTGTGATTTTAACAAGCACTGGGTTTGTTTAGGTAAGACATCATCAAGAAATATAATTGTGACATAAACAATGTCTGTAATCTGTCTAGTGGCCATTATCTTTTCTCTGAATTAGTACTAGATCAATATCCTAGTAAGTTGTAAATTGGAATTGTATTTAAGTGATGTTTTTTGTAAACAAATAAACTAACATTTAATCTAGTTTCAGTAAGTACACTGCTTGGCAATGGGAAAGAGACATACAAACAGAGAAAACTATGTTCTTTGTTATCAAATAATCTAATATCTCTCTATCAATTTGATGATATATATATAAATTTATATCAATTTGAGATGTTGATAATTTATGCTTATAGCAAAATTCATCAAATGTTTTTACAAAGGTCTAAAATTTTGCTTTAGGGTTCATTTGAGAGCAAATACCTTCTTGTTCAGATTTGTTACTTCTCTGACTTCAACTGCATTTCATCATTAGACTTTTTTTATTCTTATGCTTCTCTTTGCACATTTATTCAATTATTCTGCAAATATTTAGTGGATACTTACTACATATAGTTTTTAGGGACACAGCAGAGGACAAAGTTCTACTCTCAAAGAGCTTGTGTTCCAGTGGGAGAGAGACAATAGATAAAAAAGCAATATATATTCAATAAGTGATATATATATATATATATATATATATATATATATATATATATATAACTTATTAAAATAATTAAGGGACCAGGGGATGTTATTTTAATGAGAATGGTCAGGTAGGTTACTTCTGAGCAGGTAATAATTGATGTAGGTAGAAATTAACCTGGAAGAGAACTAGTAAACAGCATTCTAGGTAAAGAAACAGCAGATACAAAGGGCCTGGAGCAGGAGTGAACCTGATGCATTTATGGAACAAACAAAAGGCTTTTATGACTAGAGTTATTAACAACATAATATTTCAGTTCACATTGATTATTTTATTTGTACCTCACAACAAGATAGTTATTTCCATTTTACAGATGAGTAAACTAAAGCTCAAAGCTTAACCAATGACTTGTCCAAACTGAGAGAACTTGGCTTTGAAACGTGATCTTCAGATGTCAAGTCAAATATTCTTTCCATACTTTAGATAATGGATAATGATATTATGAATGCTTGTTTGACTTTGGAATTCCCTTAGGAAATCAGAAATTCTATAAAACCCACTTTCAAGTAAAGAAGGTACAAAAGGATCTGTAGCCACTATGAATTGTTATACTCAAATTATAAAGTGATTTGGCGACAAGGTAAGACCTTTGCTTCTTATATTAGAGTGTCCTTGAGTAGTGGGATAATGTCTATGACATCATCCTGTCAGAGGAAGCTTTCAACAGGCCAGGACAGATTGCCAAAGTAGATTTAGGCAACAGGTCTTCAAAATTCTCATTTATACTTGTGTGCATCTGTCCTGGGAAGGAAGCTCAGCAAAGACATCTTGATCAGGGTCCAGACAGACTTTGATGCTCACATGATGCTCAGAGAACTTTAGAGCAGGATAAATCCTTAATGGTTCTCAAACTTTTTGAAATCAGAGTGCATTTAAAATTCTATAAATAATTGTAGGCACACTATATACAAATTTCTGAGAAATATATTATATTAATTAAGTCAAATATTAAAGAAAAATATAAAGTCCAAGCATGCTTTTATGGTAATTAAATGATATAAATATGACAAAATTAAATTTATTCTGACATTAAAAAATCATTTTTATGTTACATTTTTTGAGTTATATTTTTTAGAATTTGTAAAAAAGAGGGGTTAAAAACTTAAAAAAAATGAGAAAAAAGTTTTTATATATACACAAATTCTTAGTAAGATTTAGTAAATTTAGCAGGTCCTGGCATGAATATGTTAAGTTTTTTCATTCTTGTGTTTATGAGAAACATGAGCCTGATGTGTCCTAGCGATTTCTTCAATGTTTGGGCATATATTTGAAAGGCAAACTCTCATTTCTTTGTCAATACATTGAAGAATTCCTCTCTTTTTACTCTTAACTGTGTTGGTGCAGAAAACCCCACCATACATATCATCTTAACTTTATACCAAACAAAGGATAGAAGTAACTTGCCTCTAGTCTTTCTGGGGAACATGGGGGTAATGTAAACAGTCCAGCACCACAGCTTAATAGTCTTTTGCAACCTAATCAGGCAAGTGAGGTGGGGGGTTGAGTAGACTGTCAGCTTACAGCCAATTCCCCACACTTTGTCCCCAAAAAATCTAAACTCCAAAAACCCTGTTGGTTTTTTGGTCCCCAACAGGCACATATTTCTCTAGAATGCCATAGGGTGCACCTGTAAATCTTCTAGGGTGCACCAATGTGTCCTGGCACACACTTTGAGAACACTGCCTTAGACATTACGGGATTTACAAATTCTCCCCACTTTCTTGTTATTTACATAAAGCCAAAATGTATGTGCTAAGATAACACATGTAAATGGAGGCAAATCTGGCATATGACTACATTCATTCCCCCATAGGGCATCTAAGCCCTATGGAACCTTTGAACACCTACTGTCAAACAGTGTGATGAGTGCTGGAGATGAACATAATCTTTCCCTTTAGGAAAGTTGGGATCCAGAGGGAAACCAAATGTATAAACACATAATTATCTAACAATAAAACTCTCATGAAGGAGTCCAGAGAACACATTAGAAGAATAACAAAGAAACTTGGCCTCCGCTCTGTGCTGTATTGTTGAGAAAGAAAATCTTGCAGCTCTATTTTTGGTGAAGGAAGTAAAAACAAATTCATGGAATGGGGTTATTATAGTGATAATTATATTATTATTATGATAAAGCCACAGAAATGAGCTACCATTAAATGGTTAAAAGTTTCAAGTTTTGGCTTGATCAAGTAGTGGCACAATGGATAGAGTGTTGACCTGGAACATTGAGGACTCAGATTCAAAACCCCAAGGTCACCAGCCCAGGGTCCTTGGCTTAAATGTGGGATAATAGACATGACTCCAAGGTCGTTGGTTTGAGCTCAAAGGTCACTGGTTTGGCTGCAGCTCCCTAGTCAAGGCACATATGAGAAAGCAATCAATGAACAAGTAAGGTGCTGCAACTATTAGCTGATGCTTCTCATCTCTCTCCCTTCCTATAAAAAATATTTTTTGGTAATTTTTAAGAATGAAATAGACATATATCTGTGCAGAGTGGTTGAGAAACTAAGGATGAGATAAATGATTTTGAGATGTTTATTCTAACTATGTGATTTTTATCATCAAATGTAGTAAACTGTTATGTCAGAGACAAAGTACAGATTATATTTCCTGAAGTTATACAGTTGAAAATCTGGTAAGCAGATGAAAACTTAATGCTAATTAAAAAATATTGCTGTCTAGATTTTCAAGATTCTTTTTAAATAACTTCCCCTCATCTGGGGCTCACACACCAAACCCCTCAGAAAATGGAAAGTTTCTGCACTCTTCGTTGGTGCTCTAAATGCTGACACTTAACCCTGGAAACTACTCAAATCCTTACCTTCCTGCTTTAGATTCTCTGAACTCCTGCCTCATTTTCTTATTTTTCACTTTCTCTTTTATTCTTTCAACTTGACCCTCTAGGTGGTTACCGAGTGATTCCTTGTGAATCACTATGAAAAACTCAGTGTCAGTCTGCCTTGGAACATGTGCAAACTTTCAACCAGAGCTGCCCCTACCCTGTGCACCAGGCAGTCAGGAGATCTCGTTCACCCCTGTCAGGTCAGACAGTTGTCAGTCTTGCCATGGCACCAAATGGACTCCTAGTGAACCAGCAGCACAAGAGGGATTGAGTACAATAACTTTTATCATAAGACTCTCGAGACTCTGAAAAGACAATGAGAACAACAACTGTCATAAATCTCACAACAAAGTGGGCTTTTCTCCAGTGTCTTAATAGCTGACTGCTGTGTTGAAATGAAAAAGTGTTTCTAAGCTGAAAGATGTATCAGATGAATATGTATACAGTTGGTCTTTATTATTTGCAGGTTTTATATTTGTGAATTCACTTACTCACTGAAGTTCATTTGTACCTCCAGAATCACTACTCCTTGCCACTTTGGTGGTGCAGAGCAGTGAAAAATTTGAGTTGCTTGATTCACACATTCCCAGCTGATGTCAAACAGGGTGATCTTTTGGCATCTTGGTTTAGTTTTTATATTGTAAAAACAATAGTCCTTTTTGCAGTCTCTTTAGTGCACATTTATATATTCTTTGCATTTTTGTGCTTATCTGTTGGTGATTATAATGTTTAAGATGGTCCCCAACCATAGTGCTAAAGTGCTAGCTAGTGTTCTTAAATGCAACCAGGTTGTAATGTGTTTATGGAGAAAATATGTGTGTTAGATAAGCTTATTTAGGCATAATTTACAGTGCTGCTGGCTAAGAGTTCAATGTTAATGAATTGACACTGTATATTAAACAAGTTGTCTTTAAACAAAGACATGCATAAAACAAATTTTGTGTTGCTTGGTTGATGAAAGTGTGATCAGAGGCTTGTTTTCAGGAACCTAACCCTGTATTTCCCCTAAGAGCAATGGGTCATGATTCACTAAGTCAATATTTGTGGTGAATTTATAAGACATAACTACAAGAAATAATGAGAATCAATTGTATATGTTTAATTAGCACCTAAAAGGAGTCACTTACTAATCTATTCACTATCACATGAAGCACATTTTGGAGACGAAAATTGTGACGTGTGCAATCTTCTCTAATAAATAAAATAAATATAATTCTTTATGAGATAAAAGAATATTGTATGATGAACTGGAGCTTATTTACCTTATCAAAATTTATTTTCTCCAACTTTTTGCGAAGAAAGTTAAATTTCAAAGCAAGGAAACAAAGGAGGGCCACCTCCTAATCAGCCCCTGCATTTGTGGAGAACAAGGCTATTTTGCTTACGGCAGAGCTTTGTGAAACATTCATAATTCATAGAAAGGGCCATCTGAAAGCACTTCCCAGAATTGTCACAGAATTCTGTCAGCTCCTGCAGCGATGAAAAAGTACAGTCTTGTGAATATGATTAAGGTGCACTGGAATCTAAGAAAACCATCAATAGCCACTCCAGCTCTCTTCACGCTCTCGGAATGCAGCCTGTGGAAGAAAGTCAGTTCTGACAGATGATTTCGTGGCATTTTACTCAGTGTGGGATGTATTTTGGAAGCAGTGTATCAAAACCTTGACCTTTGCTTTATATTTTTTTCTTTATTGTTGATTTAGAGGATTAGAAGTATTCCAAAGCCTTTTTCTAAATGTCTTCCTATGCATGCAAGAAGAAGAATTCAGAAAGGATTGGACACACATTGTAGGAGCATAAATCAGCTAAGAAGAAGATATTTGCAAATTGCACTTCCCTTTGTAATTTCGTCTCATTAGGGAAAAAGGTACAGGTGCATGTACTAGCAGTTACAGATCAGGAATTGCATTCTTTCTAGGGCAGTGAGTATCTTGTGGCATAAAAATCCCTTCTGAGAAAACTGCAGGTTTTTATTATGCATAATTTCTTTTCCTCTGGTGGATTTTTGTAGTTACAAAAAATGCATAAACTAAAATTAGAAACTGCTTAGTTTTTAAATTTTATTGACTTAGGCTTAGTATAAAAGTAATAAAGTGATCCCACAATAAATTTTTATTTCCTTGGTGGATTAAGATAACACATCAAGTAGATTAGTGAAATATACTCATTTAGTCACTGTAATCCAATGTATTTAATAGACCATGGATAAAAACATGTGATTTAGGAGTTCCAATGACTAATAAATAATATTTGTGGCCACATTTGCATAACCCTATTGTTAATAAAGCCTGCTTTCTAAATACAGATATCTTGAATTTCAATTCCAAGGGCTTCTAATAATGCAGAGGGTAAATATAATGATTTCAGGTTATGCAATAATAATGTTAATGGGTATTGTAGTCATTTTATATGTCATGTTATTTCATTTTTATAATAGCTCTATGGAGTTATCAGTAAACAAGTATCCAATACTCTTAGAATGTAGCAATTTTTAATACTTTTTTATTGTGGTAAAACATAACATAAAACTTACTATTTTTTGTTAAGTGTACATTTCAAGGGCTTCAAGAATATTCACAATGTTGTAGAACCACCACGCTACCCAGTTCCAGAACGTTTTCATCATCTCACATGGAAACTTAGTACCCATTAAACACTAAGTCCCCATCACCTCTCCTCCTAGGTTGTGGTCCTTTCTGTCCCTATGAATTCATCTATTTTATGTACATCATGTAAATGGAATAATACAATGTTTGTTCTTTTGTGACTGACTTATTTCACTTAGCATGACATTTTCAAGATTTATCCCTGGTATAGCATGTATCAGAATTTCATTCCTTTTCAAAGCTGAATAAATAATTAATTTTCAGGACCTACTTATGCTCCAGAAACTATTTAAAACCTGAGGCTTTTACTGGAAAATTTCGTGTTTAATTCTCCTCAGTGGTTTGCACAATCCAGAAGCTGTATCATTTTGCCTTAACTCCAGGTTTCCGGGATCCATCACACTGTGTTTTCGTTTATCATACCCAAACTGCAAACTTGAAACTCAAAGCACTGCTCTTTAGGTAATGTTATAAATATGCAATTATTAATAATCTGTGCTAATCACTAAAAATTGGCCCAACAAACAATGTTGTAAAGAAGCTATAATAGCAACATCCTTAAACCAGTGCTTCTAAGGGGATGTTTATGGCATGCCAAAAGAAGTGCCAGGGCACTGCATATGGGAGACAGCCACTTTTAGCTTATACCCAAGCCAGGAAGTGGCTTTTTCTATCCAATGGAATAAATCATACTTCTTTTTTTCCCCAGGATCTAAGAGAACACTAAAACAAACCAAATGGAATTCAAATATAGGTAGACTATATTTGAATAAATGCATACAAAGACATTAAAGATTGAGAACTGGATACAAGGGTGTCACCATCTTAAAACAAAGCATCATGGAAAACACAAGAGTAGCAGAATAATATAAGGATTTTTAAAAATGTCTCAGCAGGACCAGGAGAGGTTTCTCTTCATCTTAAGAGCCATGGTTTTCATACAAGTTCCTAGTATATAGGAACTAGAATTTGACTTCAGAATACTGTCCAATCTTTCATGAATAAAACCTGGATTAGTAATAAAACCTACTAATATTGGTTTTATTAACAGTATAGCAATGTATTTTAATTCCTTAGTATTGACTTAGTAATTCTTTTACATTCTTTTTATATTTAGAAAGTTTCAAGTTAATGGATTTCTCTAGGTCAATGAGTGACTCTCAAATTTCAGGGTCCATCAGAATCATCTGGTAGGTTTGTTAGACTACTGGGACCCACCTCTAGAATTGTTGATTCAATAGGTCTGGAGTGGGCCTGAGATTTGCACTTTTGACAAGTTCCCAGGTGATGTTGATGTTTCTTATCTTGAGACCACATTTCAAGAACTCCTGTGGTCTGACCTGTGGTGGCGCAGTGGAAAAAGTGTTGACCTGAAATGCTGAGGTCGTCGTTTGAAACCCTGGGATTGCCTGATCATGGCACATATGGGGGTTGATGCTTCCTGTTCTTCTCCCCCTTCTCTTTCTGTCTCTAAATATGAATAAATAAATTTTAAAAATTTAATAAAAAATAAAAGAACTTCTCGGTATATCTATGGATACCTGAATCAGATAAGTTAAAATTTGGTTGAAATTCTGGTAAGTAGAGTATTTTTTAAATCTATTCATCTTTTCTACCTTTGTTGTTAACATTAATATTTATGTCATCATCGGTCTCACCTGAACTTCAACAGAATCTAAATTAATCTGACACTTCCTTTATTATTCCAATTTCTTTTTCACAAAGCAGCTATAATTATCTTTTAAAAACCTGAGTTAGCCTGACCAGGCAGTGGCGCAGTGGATAGAGTGCCGGACTGGGATGCGGAGGACCCCAAGGTCGCCAGCTTGAGTGTGGGCTCATCTGGCTTTAGCCAAAAAAAAAATAAAAAGCTCCAGCTTGGACTCAAGGTCAATGTCGCAACGGCAACAAAAAACTGATGATTGATGCTTCTCATCTCTCTCTGTTCCTATCTGTCTGTCCCTATCTATCCCTCTCTCTGAGTCTCTTTCTGTCCCTGTTAAAAATAAAAATAAAAACCTGAGTTAGATCATCCTACTCTTCCACTTAAAACTTTTTACAGCACTTATTCCATAACAGCCATTCTCCTTACTACAGCTACCCAGGGCCTGTGTGATAGGGGCCTGATCTGGGGCTGGCCTGTCCTCACACCTGCATCCTGTCCTCTACTTCTCTCCCTCTCATTCACACTGGCATCATGGGGAAAAGACCATGTTTACTAAGTTTCTCTGCATAACCTGTGCACCTTACAGGCATGTTGGTAACATGCACCAGCGCACATGCCCCTAGGATGCTATCAATGTGCACCAAGAATCCCAGGAATGGCTTACAGGATAAAAGAATGGATAGGCATTGCTGTGTATTGAATGCAAACAGCATTTATGCTAACCAAGAGAAACTTGTACACACTTAATGGTGGAAAAGACACCCATTAAAATATTTTAGAACTAGCCTGACCTGTGGTGGCGCAGTGGATAAAGCGTCGACCTGGGAACACTGAGGTCGCCAGTTCAAAACCCTGCACTGGTCTGGTCAAGGCACATATGGGAGTTGATGCTTCCAGCTCCTCCCCCCTTTCTCTCTCTCTCTCTTTCTCTCTCTCACTCTGTGTCTCCTCTCTAAAGTGAATAAAATAAAAATTAAAAAAAAACCAAAAAAATATTTTAGAACTAAAATTGTTGCTGAACCATGATAAGCCTGGAGCTGGTCCTTTTTAAATGAGGCAAGAGCATAGCATCCAGGGATTCATTCCATGCCAAACTTCCCTGGAGCATAAGTGATGTTAAGAAAGGCTATTAGGTTAACAAGAACATCAAATGGATAGAATAATCTCTTATTTCTCTGTCTCTCAGTGGAGGCTTTGTTTTGAGTCTGCTCAAGTCAAATAATTACTTGGTGTTGCTCTGAATTCTGTATGGACATGTCTTTTCATGTTAGTTTTGCCCTATCTTTAAACTTTCACTAACTTCTCCAGGTTTGTTTTTTTTTTTTTTTTTTGCCGGGGGTGGGCAGGGACAGGGTACTTACTCACAATCTCCTGAAACAACAGGAAAAGCATGAGAAGCATGTGGGGTGAATAGAATCTGAGGATGGCCCAGGGTAGCCAACCTAAAAGAGCAAGAGACATTGGGTCCCCAAACAGATGTTTCTAGCCTCTTACAAGTGTCTGGTACCATAACCCCTGTGTACCACACCTCTACCCCACCTATTTCCCCACCATTAGTATCAGAGAGTTAGTGCAGCTGCTTGTCTTCTCTAGGGAGGTATTTTGCTTAACATATGTTAATATAGTTCCTTGATTTTTTTTTAGTAAAAGAATGTGAAATATTAAAAGTAAACCAATAAAACTTTCTTTAAAAAGAAACGCAAAAATACAAACAAAAGAGGCAATTGAATTTGGGCTTCTGATAAAACATTTATCACTGTGGACAAGATTACGAGAAGTGAAGGTATGGTTGGATTTTAATATGAGCTACCATTTAATTCGTGCTCATTATTGCCATGCACTAGCCTGTCTACTTGTCACAACAGCTCTCTGAGGCAGGCACTATTATTCCAGATTTGTACATTGCACTGGGTCAAGTGGTGTCCCCCTAAAGTTTATACCCACCTGGTAATTCAACATGTGATCTTATTTGGAAACACCGGTGAGCCTTTGCATATATAACTGAGTTAAAATGAAGTTATACTGAATTAGTGTAGACTATAATATAATGACTGGTGTCCCTCTAAGAAGAGGAAGATTGGATATAGATATAGAGAAGAGAATGCTATGTGAAGACAGACACAGGGGAAAGGTTCCCGTGAAGAGGAAGGCAGACTGAATGGGGGTCTCTACAGCCAAAGAGCACCAAGGATGCTGGCAACACCAGAAGTTCGAAGGGACATTCAAGGATCCTCTCCTAGAGGTTTCAGGGAGAGCACAGCCCTACAAACACCTTCATTTCAGACTTCTGCCTCTGGACCTGTGAGAGAATAAATTCCCGGTTTTATAAGCCATCCAGTTTGTGGTCATTTGTTCTGGCAGCCCAGGACAGTAACATACAGGTGAAGATACTCTGTTTCCAAAAGTCCTGCTACAGCCCTGTGTATGGGAGCCACAGAGAGCCAGCTCCACACTGGCCTTTTTCCTGGGCAAGGGAAGCTGAGTATTGCTCCACATGGGTTAGATTATGAGGAGTGACTGGATTCATGACTGATGTGCTTGTTTTTGTCCACTTGGACAAATAGGTAGAATTCCAGGGAGAAATTAAAAGTGAAATTATTGCAGGAGTAAAATTAATATACCTATTTATTTTTATTCTCACTTTATTCTTATTTATTTTAATCTTTGAAAGTTATTCATTTTAGAGAGGAGAGAGAGAGAGAGAGAAGGAAGGAGGAACAGGAAGCATCAACTCCCATATGTGCCTTGACCAGGCAAGCCCGGGGCTTCAAACCAGCAACCTCAGTGTTCCATCCAGGTCAATGCCTTATGCACTGTGCCACCACAGGTCAGGCTTCTCACTTTATTCTAGAAAGAATTTAGAGTTCTTTTTAAAGATACAAACAATAGAACGAGTTAAAGTAAATGAAAAAATAAGAGTGATAAAACAGAGGTAGAAAAATGATGGCAGGAAGCAGCAGCGATAAATTTGCTTGTCGCCCGCAGCTTCAGTGCTTTCCAACCTCCAACTGGCTAAGATGGACCCGCTTGGTATGAGGAGAAACTTCAGGATGAGACAATGTCAAGTTGGATTTTTATCTAATTTGTGTAAATTTAATGAAAATTTCAGGTTCTTGCTTCAAGTAGAAATGAACTCTAATTCTCCTGCTGATTTTTATAACATTTTCAACAAGTCAGCATTGAGTGCAATTGATGAACCAAACAGGAAAAGAAATCTCACATTATCTGTGCCCTTTGCATCCCTTTAAGCACACCTCTAAAATATTTTAAAAACTTTGTCTTTAGAGCATTTTTTTGTGCAGAGAAAAAAGAAGAGGGTGTGGAACAGTTTAACATATTGATGTCTGTGGTTTATCAAACCTCATATACAGGGTTACTATCGGAGCAGTCAGTGCTGTCTAACCAGCCAGAAAGTTATTGTTTCATTTGATTGTGAACTTTTTTGTGTTTATTGACCATCTTTGGCTGCATATCAAAAATTTATCCTGCTCTATCTAAGAGAGAAAAAACAAATGCTGGACATACCTGTGTAGGAGACTCAACTGTAGAATAATTTGGTATTGTTCTATATTCATCATCTCCCCCCAAATCATCACGTGGGGTCTAACTGTATGTCAACTTCCTTAGAATAAGCTGTGCTGTAGTGATTGAAATTTCTAATCGTATTTCAAATGCCAAATATACAAGTGTGTGTGTGTGTGTGTGTGTGTGTGTGTGTGTGTGTGTATTTTAAATGGAATCCTATTTAAATGGTTCTCTATATTCTTGAAAGAAGATGAACTTGTACGTTTGGAAAATGTTTCAGAAAATGATTAGAAAAGGAAAATGTTCTGCTCCTAGCTAAGTGCTCATTGCTTGTATGATTGTACTTTGACAGTGAAGAACAATACTGTAGATGTATTACTAAATTATTTGTTTATAAAGGAAGGCTTTTAGGTTTACTAACAGCTTCCTCTCCGACAAGGAAATGTACCCATTAAGACTTAGTTTGTGTATTGCTGATGTTACTTAAACAGTGACCTGGACTTTTCACAGTCAGAGTGATTACTCTTAATAAAAAAATTAACTATAGTCTTCCATTGACCATAGCACACAAATTGAACACGTTGGGTGGTGTGGCCTGACCCAGGATGTGGTGCTGGCGTTGGCAGCCCTCTAGATGGCACTGTAGCACTTCCAGACACTATCTGGCAGGGCGTGGTGAGGCGAGGCGGGGGATGAGGGGAAACAGGAAAAAAGCTGCAGGGAGAGCAGGCCTTGCCCTCCAGCCAGCAATTTAACTAAGTCATTGGTTCACTACTCTATTTCATAGTCGCCCTCTAAGTGAATCTTTTCTGAACTCTGCATAAGTACAAACTGTTTCTCCATACACCCCAGATTGTTCTTTTGGTGAAGTGGGTTTTTGTTTTTTATACCTTCTATTTTTTGGATTTCGGAGGTATTTTGAGGAGGAGATCTGACTTAAAAATTCCTCTTCATAAGCTGTAAAAGCAATTAGCTCAGTTGCTGAACACTTTTTAAGAGAGAATGAAAATTTCTCCTCAATTGAGATGATCATAAGCTGAATTTATCATACAAGTCAGCACAGAACAATCCGAAATAAAGATCTTACTGTATAAACCCCATGACCAGATTTCCATGGTTCTTTTTCTCTTGGGCTATTTCCCTTTATTCTTAAACCTTTTATGAAAAATTGCCATCCACTATGCTCAGAGGACCTAGATGAATGAAAATTGAAATGCAATCTAGCAATCATAAATTTAGGTAATTTATAATGAAATGAAGGTGTGGTGTCCATTATCTTTCTAATTGTTGTGACCCTTAATGCTAAATAAGGCTTATAGTCTACTGTTAGAGTAATGGTAATTCTGAAAGAATTTGTGGCATCGTGTTAGTCATTTTAAGCTAAATTTCCTTTCCAAACATTCCTCATTCTTTCAGCAAGCAGCTGTGCATATTTCACATTTCACACATTTATGATATATTTGTTCTGTTAACAGAGCTGTGTTTCAGTGAATTGGAATATTTGTTGTAATTGTGAGAGGACTTTTCTCCATAACTTTTACCATATATCCACAAACATATTTATATCAAGAAATGTCACGTTTAGCTATGAATGATACATAGGAATCTGTTGTTGATATAATTGGTATGAAATTGTATAGGCTTCATAGGTAATCAATGCATTTTGTTGTATAAATGAAAGCTTTAGTGGAAGTGAAAATGAAGTAAATATGAATAAACCAGTGGAAGAAGAGACATTGACTAGTTATTTAAAAGCCAAGAAAATATCAGAGAGATTTAAGAGAAATGGAGATTCAGAGATCAGTAGGCCAAAGTAAGTAGAAAGAGTGGTGTCAGGCTTATATTCTAATAAGAATAGGGCTAAAGAGGAGATCAAAGAACCTGGAAAGGATGAAGGAAGGGCATGTCAATATGCACCAGCAGAGATTAACAAAGAGCTGATGGTGCAACATTGACTGGTAAAAGAAAGATTAGGGAATCTGGAAATTAGGGAAGACCATCAATAGGAGGCAATTACACAGCTGACAAATGGGGCCAAGAGGAGAGAAGGCTGAGGGATGTAAGGACAGAGGCAGTGTGTAACTCATCAATTAGGTATTTTAGCAGGTTTTTTTTTTTATGGCAAAGTCAATATGTTCTTTCCAAGACTTCAAATGAGGGTGCATTTGTAAAGAGTAAGAGCCTGTAAGAGAGGATAATGAGTTCTTTATTCCACGATAAAAAACAAAAACAAAACAAAACACAACCAATAACAATAACAACAACCACCCTTCAATTGCTCCGATCTACAAAAGTAAATATTACTGACTGTGAACCAAAGGCTTGATTACATTGGAACTAGTCTAGAATTATTGATTAGGAGAAAGTTAATTAGAAATCGTCAGGGCCTCCTTCAAACTATGATGCAAGATTTAATTATTTGTCTTTGTTGGGTATTGATGATAAAACATAATCTTTGTAAAAAGCAGAAGACTCTCAAGAGTTAAGTAATAGACAATTGGATATAGCCAAGACAGTTAGATATGGTTTTTTTAAGACATTCTTTAACATCAAAAAAATTAAACTAAACAGTGGGGTTAATTCACATTCTCACATCAACTGAACACCTCACTCAGTATTTAGTTGAGGCTCAGAGACAAGGTGAGGCTTCACAATAAGGCTCAGGCTTCAGGTGAAAGACAGTATAGAGTGAAAGGTAGGGCAAGGAGGGAGTGAAGGGCAGAGAGGGAGAAATAAATTGGTTGTGGTTCAGGATGGGAAAAGTTTAAGAATGTTCACCACATTTATAGACCTCGGTATGTTGAAATGAGTGACTCAAAAAGACCATGTTCAAATGTCCTGCTTGATTATGGGAGAAGTTAGATTGACCACAGTGAGAGAAGTTAAGTTGTACCAGGTCATTTTATACCTGGG
Source organism: Rhynchonycteris naso (assembly GCA_037038555.1). NCBI lineage: Eukaryota > Metazoa > Chordata > Mammalia > Chiroptera > Emballonuridae > Rhynchonycteris > Rhynchonycteris naso. Next base: position 154,074,021 of record CM072996.1, on the reverse strand, counting down.
TTCAAATTGCCTTTCTTGATTGATTATTTAAGGTTGTATTTCTTTAACATTCTGTGTGATAGGAGTTTTTCCTTCTCCCACTCTCCTTCTTTGCTTCTTTTCTTTCTTATTTTTCTTTTAAAATGGAGATTCTTTATTTAACCCAGAAAATTTAGATTCCTCTTTCTTCTACTTTCTTCCTTTATCTTTCCCTCTCTATTTCCTCCTACTTCTCTCCTTCCCTCCAACTCTTCCTTCCTTCCTTTCTTCCTTCCTTCCTTCCTTCCTTCCTTCCTTCCTTCCTTCCTTCCTTCCTCTCCCTTATTATTTCCTCTCTTTTATTCTTTTCTTTCTTTTCCACATTCCTTCCCTTGTTCACTCTTTTTCTTTCTTCCTTTTCTTTTTCCTTTCAATTCTTTTCTTCATTCTTTCATTCTTTTCTCCTACCTTCATCTCATCTTTTCTTCGCTCTTTTTTCTTTTCTTTCTTCCTTTTATCTCTCCTTCATTCCCTACTCTCTTCCTTTCTTCTTCTTCTTTTTTTTAACATTTATTAATTATACACTATATGTTAGGCTGTTTGTTAAGCACCCAAGAGAACTTTACATCCTTTGAGAAAAAGTAAAAGAAATTTGAAGAAAATTTTTGATGAGACAAAAAGTTCCTTTTTAAGCCACCACACCCATATTAAAAAATTATTTAAAGGGTGATCATCTCCACAGAATATCTCTTTAGAAGTTTTATTACTTATATTAATGAAAAAAGTATTGTTTATCTTTAGAGTTACAATTGTACACAAGGACTAAGGTTATTTTCTTGTGAACTCATCTGTGTATTCCCAAGATTTCAATGGAAGTAGAAAGACTAAAATAGTAAGGATGTCACAGATTGAGAAGCCATCCTTGAGGAACTTTGTGCTTAATCTGGTGCCCTAATGTAAGGTAATAAATAGTCTTTTAGAAGTACAGACTTGTTAAAAAATTAATTAAAAACAATAATTGCCCCACAGTTCTGGAAGCCTATCCAATATACAATCTGTAAATCATAGAGTTCAAACATTACAGTTAATCCTCAGAAATTTCATGGCTATTATAATATTGATAGAGGATATGTTATTAGTTCTAAATCTTTAATTTAGGAGTTCTATAATTTTTTGCCAAAATCCTGGTTGTTGTGTTTATTTCAGTGAAAGCCTGGAGTGGGGTACAACATTTCTATTCTGTTATGCCATTAATCCTGCAAGACTGTCTTTGTACTCTGTTGGGCAGATAAAATATATTATGCTCACTTTGTTAAAGATGGTGCTGCCCACATGTAAGTTCGTTGATATTAATGTGTATTGGGGGACAGGCTGGGGGCAGGCTGGGTTGTTATAGCTTAGGGCTTAGTTTTAAGAGTAAGTTTTTCCCCACACCCTTGACTGATTGGATAATGTGGGGTGGTGCACTCTCATGAGGAATCCTCCCATTATGCCTCAGATCAGTGACTTTGTATCAGAGACTTCCTTGTCTGTAGATTGGATTAAGGGTTTGGATTTTTACATTATAAAGTGGGACAGACTGGGAGCTTGCACTCTCAGTTCCTGAGGTTAGTATCAGAGAGGAGAGCAGATTAAGGCCACGTGAAGGAGAGGAGGCAGCCAAGATGGCGGAATGCTGAGGAAGAAGCCAGTTTGTGCAGAGTTTGTGTAGATAGGAGATGGGAAACAAAGGTGAATAAGTCTGGTGAGCTAGAAACCTTTTGATTCTAGGAAACTCAGATAAGTCAGGAGCTTTGTGAGCACTGAATGAGGGAGTTTTGGAGCCCAGTGTGTGTTTTTGCTTGCCTGCCGGGTGCAAGCTAGAATTAAAGCTGATGGCTCACCAGTTCTTGGCTCTGTTGTTTCATTACCGACTGTCCAAATCAAATGTGAACCTGCATTGGCCAGGCAGCTGTGATGGTGGCCCTGGCCACTGGCCTTACATACTGCATCTACATAGCAATGATAATGACTGCTTCTTACATCATGGTATGTGAAGCCCTTTCTCATATAGAAATTCACTTAATTCCTAAAGTGGTCCTGTAAGGTTGGTATTATCATAAACACTTTTATAGGTTATTTAACTAACTCAAGCTTACATAGGAAAACAGAGCTGCTGGACCTTAACCACAGATTTACTCTAAATCAGTATGGTATTTTCAAATGGAGTACTTGCACCTCACCAGCTTGATTTTTGCCAATGTTACTGTGTTGCCTAAGTTTATTAAATGTATTATGAACACATCCAGAAATTAATGTGGGTGTCCTCTTTTCTCCCATTCTGGTTCTGGGCCCATCTGGAAGTCATGATAGAAATCTTGGACTTCCTGCTGACTGCCTGGACTGGGACTTTGCAATCTAAAAATTTTCTGCCTAAAAATATGCTGCAGTCAACATCACTTTTCTAGTTACTTTAAGACTTGAAAACTATTTTAAGATTGCCATGCCATTATTTTTATTTTATATATATGGTAATGGTCATCATCCATATATTCTTAAGATGATCCACAAGAATTCTGTATTTGGGAGACAAGGGTCAAAATTTGAGGACTAGATTTTGAAATGTTCTGACTTATTCTCTGAAGGGCTAATTCAGTATATCTAAGTAACCACTTTTAGTGGTTACACAAAACCATATAAGAGAGTTACTCAACTAAACTACCTGCCAGTAAGAGGATTCTATAAATTCTGAGACAACACCTGGACCAAAAAACTATTTTGGACACTTTCATTGCACACTAATTAACTATTTGCCTTGCAAAAGTTCCCTATTATAAGATATAATAATAAAGTAACTTCTTCTAGAGGCTTTGGCACACGTGGGTATATCTGTCTAGTAGAATTAGTTTATTTCTGAATATAAGAAATGGATATTAAAATTAATTTTCCCCTAATGTGAAATATTTTACATCTTTAGATAAATCATACAGTAAATTTTGTTCTATTGTCCCAATCATTTGTTTACTTATTAAACATTTATCATATACTTTCTAGAACTGTGATGGCAAACCTATGACACACGTAGCCATTTTTGATGTCACACGACCGCATGTGGCCGCATACCAGAGAAGTATGGGGCCGCATGTCGAGAAGGACGTTTTATCCTCGGCTTCTGCATGGCCAGGTGCAGTAGCTGAGGATAAAACATTTGCTGTAGTGTAGACACTCTGTGCTGGAAGTCTGTAGGCCAAAACAACAGAACTCCAGTACAGAGCATCTAGTTCTGGGACTTCTTGTTAGGCCGTTTTTCTTGAAGTGACACACCACCCGAGTTATGCTCGTTTTTTTTGGCAAATTTTGACACACCAAGCTCAAAAGATTGCCCGTCACTGTTCTAGATTTTGGGTTCAGTCTATGTTACAGAGATATAAAGACAAACCAGACCATCTCTTTCTTCTAGGAGCTAATAGTTTAATTAGAAAAAAAAAAGAAATTATTAAGGAATAAACAAATATGTGTTCTCATTCATTGATATCTCAATATAGTACTCTGATGGAGTACTTCATAATAACCTTCATGTTGGGGAATGTAAAGCCAGTAGTCAAGGACAAGGCCACCATCACAGCAGCCTAACCCTCACAGGTTCACATTAGATTCGAACAGTCGGTAATGAAACACAGAAGCCAAAAACTGGTGAGCCATCAGCTTTAATTCTAGCTTGCACCCGGCGGACAAGCAAAAACACACACTGGGCTCCAAAACCCACACATTCAGTGCTCACAAAGCTACTGACTTATCCGAGTTTCCTAGCATCAAAGCTTTCTAGCTCACCAGACTTATTCACCTCTGTTTCCCATCTCCTCCTGTACAAACTCTTAACAAACTGGCTTTTTCCTCAGCACTCTGCCATCTTGGCTGCTTCTCCTCCACATGGCCTTAATCTGCTCTCCTCTCTAATACCAACCTCAGGAACTCAGGAACCAAGAGAGAGATCAAGCTACTGGTCTCTCCCAGTTTATAGCATAGAAAATCCAAACCTTTAATCCAATTATACATACAAGAAAGTCTCTGATACAAAGCCACCCATCTGAGGCATAATGGGATTCCTCAGGAGAGTGCACCACCCTACATTATCCAATCAGTCAAGGGTGTAGGGAAGAGCTTACTCTTAAACTAAGCCTTAGGCTATAACGACCCGGCCTGCCCATAGCCTGTTCCAGAACACACATTAATATCAACAAACTTCCATGTGGGCAGCACCATCTTTAACAAAGTGAGCATAATATATTTTATCTGCCCAACAGGGACCATTCTCCATGAACTTTTTTGCATGTCTTGTTGACAGAGGCTCTGGCATTATCATTTCAAGGGTTTTTGTTTAGATAACAGCCTGAGAAAAATAGGAATAATATTTCTTTATGGAGCAGGGAGCAGATTTGCTTACTTTCTAGTATAACAAAGATAATGTGTACTTCTGAGACAAAACTTGAGGCAGGTTTTCGTAGCACATTATAAAAGATTTAGGATCACTAAGCTTGGGATTTCTCAGCTATGGTGCAAACCTAGTGTATGCTCAGCATCCACTTCAGCTATGCCATGTGAAGGTGGGAGGGAGAGGAGCACTGATAAAAACACAAAATTCAAGCTGTTTACTGTGGTGTGAGTTATAAAGCCCTTTGTTTCTGACCCCAGAGTGTCATATCTTCTGCTAGCATCTATGAAACTGTGCTTGGATAACTGATGACCATGCAAGTAGGAAAAAAATCTCTGACCTTTCACTGTTCTTGACACTTTAATCTCTGCATTCAGAATGCTTCTAAATACCATAATTGTTCAAAAGAAAACCTGCTGGACAAACATATCTTCCCATCTTCCATTTACACTTTATTTTTTGTCTTCAGTGATTATATCTTTATCTTTGTCAATACAAAACGATAGTCTGGGTTGCTGAATTGATCCCAATGAGCTGTCCCCTTTTCCTGAAGAGCTGGGCTATAAAACAGACATTTGAAGAGGGAAAATGAATCACATTATAATAAAAAATAACTATAATGTTCTGATTTGATAATGTTCCCCTTCATTTGTAATTTAGTCTACATTACTATGAGAAATATCTGCTTTATTTACTCAGAGGTGAATGATGACAAATTAAGTAAAATGTGAGTTTATAAAAGCAAACAACATTTACCCTATTATTAATTATAATTCAAAAATATAATTGACTTTTTAAAAGCAAGAATAATAGTCTAGTAGTATATTCTAGAAATTAGTACTCAGTGACTTCTGAGCTTTTGTTCTTAATTTGTAGCTCATGAAGAATATTGTGGGTTTTTTTCTTTATTTTGTTTTGTTTTGCCAACACTAGAGGATATACAGTTTCAGAAATCTTGGTGTAGAACATAGAGAAAAATATAGAGAATCTTGAATTTTAATAAAAATTACAAAGTCTCTGAGTATTTTAGGTAAAAAATGTGGCTGAAACCAATACTTAGAAGTGGAAGGTAGATAAAACCAGTTATAATATTTATTTCATATAGCAATCGAAGCAATAAACTACATGGGTCTTAGTAAACTAAACAACTCCAGCTGAGCAAAAAGAAAAGGAGGTAAAGAAGTAATGGTGAAAACAGAGGGCACCCACAATTGTTAATTGTAGTGTAAGGGAAAGACAAGAACTAGGAAAAATTCCATATGACCTTTAGGGCTTGTGAGACAGAAACTAGATAAACTGCACCCTGCTGTAAACAGACAGGAACTAGATAAACTACATCCTGCTGTAAACAGATAAGGACATTGCTCAAACCCACCTTACGAGACACCGCTTGATCAAGGCAAATACCTAAATCCCCTGCCCCCCGCCCTTCCCTAAAAAGTAAAGTATAAAAATGCTGAGAAAACGCTGTATGGCGCGCCTGGCAGCATACTTGCCTAGTGCCCGCTCGCGAGTGTACTAAACTCTTTTTCTTTTGTCTGTAATAAACTTTTCCTTCTACTTGTACTCCTGGTCTTAGAGTCTTAGTGGTGCGTCTTCGGTTAACATTTGGAGGTTCCACCGAGATTCAATCTCTTCGGAGATCATCGGACGGACGCCCACTCCTGGTAAGTGAAACTGGCGGTGGCTGTCAGGCAAGGACGTGAGTCTCTCCTGACTGCGACCGACAGACGTGTCAGGGGGTCGCAGGCCACAACTCCGGGGGACGCCTCGGAGTGTGCGGACGACCAAGGACGCTTGGAAGTCCATCTGCTGTCTCAGACAGAATCTGTAGTTTTGTAAGGACGCTTGGAAGTCCATCTGCTGTTTCAGACAGAATCTGTAATTTCGTTGCCAGTTTCTAACCGAGCTCATAGGTCCGGACCAATAGACTTATTTTTCTTTTTATTTTGCCGTTCGCGGCGCAGCCGGCTTTGTCTGTCTGTCTCTGTTACTGTGTCTTTGTTACTGTCTTCTTTGTTGCTTTCTTTTTGTCTCTCTATTTCTTCGAGACTAACATGGGACAAAGGTCGTCGACCCCACTGTCACTGACTTTGTCTCATTGGTCTGAGGTTAATGCCCGAGCCCATAACTTGTCTCTCCTAGTTAAGAAGCGCAAGTGGCAGACTTTCTGTACCTCCGAATGACCCACCCTCGGAGTAGGTTGGCCAACCACTGGAACTTTTCATAAGGACACCATACAGGCAGTCAAAACAATTGTCTTCAGTCCAGGACCTCATAGTCATCCGGATCAACAGCCTTATATTTGGGTTTGGGAAGACCTGGCGAACGACCCTCCTCCTTGGGTCCAACCTTTCCTTCCTCCCCCTACGCCCTCCCTTCCAATAACTCTCTCCACCACCCCGGGCCCCTCTAGACCTGCTCCAACTGATCTGAACAGCTGCTCTATGCTCCCACTCAAACCCCCAGTGCCAGCGGCGCCTGCTCCATCCCTATATCCCTCTCTCCCCTCCCCTGTTCTCCCTGAATCTCAAACTGACCTTATTCTTTTTGATTCAGAGTTCCCGCCTCCCTATCCTAGGGGTGCCCCCACCGGCGCTGCTGGTCCTCAGCCTGGGGCCTCACATCAGGGTGATCAGGGACCATCAGTAGGAGGTCTGGCCCAGGGCACCCGGAGCTGGAGAGCACAGATTCCAGATGACGTGGCCATCACCCTGCCCCTCCAGTCTTTCAGACCCCCTGTCCCTGATGGACAAGGGGGGAACATGCCGGCACTTCAGTATTGGCCCTTCTCTTCCTCAGACCTATACAACTGGAAAAACAATAATCCGCCTTTTTCAGAGGACCCTGTCAAACTTACTGACCTTCTCTAATCTCTTATGTTTTCCCATCAGCCCACTTGGGATGACTGCCAACAGCTTTTAGGTATCCTCTTCACCTCAGAAAAAAGGGACCGGATTCTCCTTGAGGCCCGAAAATTAGTTCCTGGACCTGATGGTCGCCCTACTCAACTCCCCAATCTTATAGATGAGGCTTTTCCCCTGAGGCGGCCTAACTGGGACCCTAATACGCCTGAAGGTAGGCAGCGACTCTTACTCTATCGCCAGACTCTGATGATGGGTCCCCGAGCGGCGGCGAGACGCCCCATTAATTTGGCTAAGGTAAGAGAAGTAACTCAAGGGCCAGAGGAATCCCCATCTAGATTCTTAGAGAGACTAATAGAAGCCTATAGGAGGTACACCCCTTTCGACCCTGAGTCTGAAGAACAGAAAGGGGCACTGGCTATGGCTTTTATAGGGCAGTCAGCTACTGACATTCGGAGGAAGCTCCAGAGAATGGATGGGTTATAGGATATGGCTCTGAGAGACTTAGTCAAAGAAGCTGACAAAGTTTATTACAAAAGGGAGACAGCAGAAGAGAAGGAACAAAGATTAGAGAAAGAGCATGAAGAATTAGAGAATAAGAGAGATAAATGAAGGAATAATGAGTTAACTAAAATTTTGGCTACCGTAGTTGGAAAACAGGACAGAGAAGGAAAGAATAGTACCTCGGGCCCGCGCCAAAGGCCAAAACTGGGGCCTAACCAATGTGCCTACTGTAAAGAAGAAGGGCACTGGGTAAAAGACTGCCCCAAGAAAAAGAAGAAAGTTGATGAAATTCTTGCCCTAGGCGATTAGGGGCGTCGGAGTTCAGACCCCCTCCCCGAACTCAGGGTAACATTCAACGTGGAGGGGACACCAATCGACTTTGAGGTAGATACAGGAGCAATTTACTCCGCCTTGCAGAGCCCGCTGGGACCCCTTTCAAATAAAAAATCCTTAGTCCAGGGGGCAAATGGATGCCAGCATAGGTCACGGACAACTAAAAGGACAATGGACGTGGGGAAAGGAAAAGTACAGCACTCCTTTCTGGTCATACCAGAATGCCCCGCCCCGCTGCTGGGGAGAGATCTGCTTACCAAGTTAGGGGCAAGTATTGACTTCAAACCTCAGGGGCCAGAAGTAAGATTCAGTAACCCTCTTGTCAGTCAGCCTGTTGTGACCATGCTGACCTTGTCTGCTGAAGATGAATATAAACTATATGAAGCCCCTACCCCCGGACCCCATTCAACAACAGACAGATGGCTCCAGAGCTTCCCAGAGGCCTGGGCAGAAACGGCAGGGCCAGGGTTAGCAGTACAAAGGCCTCCGGTAGTAATATATTTAAAGCCCTCCGCCACTCCCGTAAGGGTCAGACAATACTACATGAGTAAGGAGGCCCGGGAAGGCATCAGGCCTCATATCCAGAGGCTGCTAGGACAAGGGATCCTAAGGCATTGCCAATCAGAATGGAACACCCCCCTGCTGCCAGTGAAGAAACCAGGGACGGGATTATAGACCAGTCCAGGATTTAAGAGAGGTTAACAGTAGGGTGATAGACATACATCCAACGGTCCCAAATCCTTACAACCTCCTCAGTACCCTCAGTCCTGATAGGAAATGGTATACAGTGCTGGACCTGAAGGATGCCTTCTTCTGCTTGCGCCTGCATGAGGACAGCCAATCCCTGTTTGCTTTCGAATGGACTGACCCTGAGAATGGACTCAGTGGACAGCTAACATGGACACGGCTACCCCAGGGCTTCAAGAACTCTCCTACCATCTTTGACGAAGCGCTGCATCAGGACTTGAGTGCCTACCGGGCCTCCACCCCTGAGGTAACTCTGTTACAGTATGTTGATGATCTGTTACCTGCAGCCGCCACCATAGAGCAATGCAAACAGTGAACTGAGAAGCTGCTAGTTGAACTGGCCAAACTGGGATACCGAGCATCTGCCAAGAAGGCCCAGATCTGTCAACCCGAGGTCACCTTCCTGGGCTACTCTCTCCGAGACGGTAAGAGATGGCTAACTGAGGCCAGGAAAAAGACTGTTACTCAATCCCGCCCCCAAAGAACCGGAAGGGCCTCAGGGAATTCTTGGGCACAACAGGTTTCTGCAGACTGTGGATACCCGGCTTTGCCGCACTAGCTGCCCCTCTGTACCCCCTGTTAAAGGATGGAACTGAGTATACATGGGGAAATGAACAGCAAAAGGCCTTTGACCAAATCAAAAGAGCGCTGTTATCAGCCCCGGCCTTGGCACTCCCCAACATAGAGAAACCATTCACTCTCTATGTAGATGAAAAAGAAGGGATAGCTAAAGGAGTACTGACTCAGTTTCTGGGACCCTGTAAGCGACCAGTAGCCTACCTCTCTAAAAGGATAGACGCAGTCGCAAAAGGGTGGCCAGGGTGTCTACGGGTGATCGCTGCTGTAGCCCTACTGGTAAAAGATGCTGATAAACTGACTCTGGGCCAGAAATTGACTATTGTCGCCCCCCCATGCTCTGGAGAGCATAATCAGACAACCTCCGGACCGCTGGCTAACTAATGCCCGCATCACTCATTACCAAAGCCTCCTGTTAGATAAAGACAGGATCACCTTCGGCTCTCCAACTGTTTTGAACCCAGCCACCCTGCTACCCAGGGAAGAGGGGGAAACTGTTCACCATCAGTGCAGGGATATCCTAGCCGAGGAGACTGGGATTCGAGAGGATTTATGGGACACACCATTGCCACAATCTGACTTAATTTGGTACACTGATGGGAGCAGTTTTCTGTGCGAAGGAGAACGCAGAGCTGGGGCTGCAGTAGTAGACAAGGAAAAAGTAATCTGGTCAGAGAGACTTGACCCAGGAACCTCAGCCCAAAAAGCAGAGCCAATAGCTCTAACAAAAGCCCTAGAACTGGCCAGTGGTAAACAGGCCACCATCTACACGGACATCAGGTATGCGTTTGCTACTGCACATGTGCATGGGGCAATTTACAAAGAAAGGGGCCTGCTCACGTCAGCAGGTAAAGATATTAAACATAAACAAGAAATCCTAGCCCTCTTAGATGCTGTCATGCTCCCACGGGAGCTGGCCATTGTCCATTGCCCTGGGCACCAGAAAGGGCAGGACCCAGTAGCCAAAGGCAACAGGAGGGCGGATGAAGAGGCGGATGAAGGAGCGGTAGCCATGAGGACTGCCTCCGACATCCTCGCCATAGAAGCAGAGCCATCCTCCACCTCGACTCACCCAAAGGAACCTGAGGACATTCGGACGTTCCTCCAGATGGCCCACCGTCTCACCCACCTTGGGACTGAAAAACAACTGCTCCAGGATGATAAGACATTAACCTCCTCTGAAAAGAGGCTAATGGCAAAGGAAGTAATAGAAGCCTGCAAGGCCTGCCAGATAGTAAATGCCTACCCAGCCAATGGAACCAGTGGAACTCGTCTCCGAGGCACCAGACCGGGCCAATATTGGGAAGTAGACTTCACCGAGGTAAGACCTGCCAAGTATGGACTAAGGTATCTCTTAGTTTTTGTAGACACCTTTTCAGGATGGGTAGAAGCCTTCCCTACCAAACATGAGACGGCGGCGGTAGTAATTAAGAAGATCATGGAAGAAATCTTTCCCAGGTTTGGCCTTCCAAAGGTAATAGGGTCTGACAATGGACCGGCGTTTGTGGCCCAGGTAAGCCAGGGGGTAGCCAAAATATTGGGGATTAATTGGAAACTTCATTGTGCTTATAGACCCCAGAGTTCAGGACAGGTAGAGAGAATGAATAGGACGATTAAAGAGACCCTAACTAAATTAGTCATAGAGACTGGCCATAGAGATTGGGTAATGCTCCTACCATACGCTCTTTTCCGGGCAAGGAATACCCCTTCTGCCAAAACTAACCTGACTCCCTTTGAAATACTCTTTGGAACCCCTCCGCCCATTCGGGATTTATCCCCCTCTGACATGAATATCCCGAATACACCCTTGTCTGTTAGGTTACAGGCCCTAGCCAAAGTGCAACATTGCCTGTGGAAGCAGTTATCTGACCTTTACCAGCCGGCAGGAGACGGAACCCCGCATCGTCACCAGGTTGGGGACTACGTCTACGTCCGGAGACACCAGCACCGTACACTCGAACCTCGCTGGAAGGGACCCTACCAGGTCCTCCTCATCACACCCACTGCTGTAAAGGTCGATGGCATCGCTGCTTGGATCCATGCTTCACATCTCAAGCCCGCTCCTGCTCCTGATGACCAATGGACAGTGGAGAAAACGGACAGCCCCCTCAAGCTGCGTGTTCGCCGCCGCAACAAATCCTCATCAGCCAACCCGGCAGACATGGCAAGTGATATCAGGGACTAGTGACATAGTATGGGAAATAACTTCTGATAATCATCCCCCTTGGACTTGGTGGCCATCCCTGCATCCAGACCTCTGTCAGTTAGCAGCAGGGTTAGAGACCTGGGACATCCCAACCACTTTCTTGCAAGGGCAGATAGGAGCAGTAAAATTAATGATAGTACGACAGCATTATGAAAGACTAGTAGAAAACACTAATCTCTAGGATTAGAGATATACAGAACAAGAGGGGGGAATGTAAGGGAAAGACAAGAACTAGGAAAAATTCCATATGACCTTTAGGGCTTGTGAGACAGAAACTAGATAAACTGCACCCTGCTGTAAACAGACAGGAACTAGATAAACTACATCCTGCTGTAAACAGATAAGGACATTGCTCAAACCCACCTTACGAGACACCGCTTGATCAAGGCAAATACCTAAATCCCCTGCCCCCCGCCCTTCCCTAAAAAGTAAAGTATAAAAATGCTGAGAAAACGCTGTATGGCGCGCCTGGCAGCATACTTGCCTAGTGCCCGCTCGCGAGTGTACTAAACTCTTTTTCTTTTGTCTGTAATAAACTTTTCCTTCTACTTGTACTCCTGGTCTTAGAGTCTTAGTGGTGCGTCTTCGGTTAACAGTAGCATATTGCATGGAAAGAAATAGAGATGGCCTGGATACCAATCTCTGCATTTTTAATCAGCATTGCTGGTACTGTGGTTTTCTGAACAGATTCTATAATCAGTTTAACTAGGCATTTGGACCTACCACCTCTCTAGTTTCCTTTCATGGTGTAAAGCCAGAATTCGCAGCCACCATCAGAGCCGCCTGGCCAGTGCAGGTTCTCATTAGATTCGGACAGTCGGTAATGAAACAACGGAGCCAAGAACTGGTGAGCCATCAGCTTTAATCCTAGCTTGCACCCAGCAGGCAAGCAAAAACACACACTGGGCTCCAAAACCCACTCATTCAGTGCTCACAAAGCTACTGACTTATCCGAGTTTCCTAGCATCAAAGGTTCCTAGATCACCAGACTTATTCACCTCTGTTTCCCATCTCCTCCTGCACAAACTCTTAACAAACTGGCTTCTTCTTCAGCACTCTGCCATCTTGGCTACTTCTCCTGGCCTTCACGTGGCCTTACTCTGCTCTCCTCTCTAATACTAACCTCAGGAACTCAGGAACCAAGAGAGAGAGAGAGATCAAGCTACTGCTCTCTCCCATTTTATAGCATAGACTCAAAACCTTTAATCCAATTATACATAAAGAAAGTCTCTGATACAAAGCCACCCATCTAAGGCATAATGGGATTCCTCAGGAGAGTGCACCACCCTACATCATCCAATCAGTCAAGGGTGTGGGGAAGAGCTTACTCTTAAACTAAGCCTTAGGCTATAACGACCTGGCCTGTTTACATGACAGCTTTTCCCCCACAGCCATCTCAAGCATAAGGGCAAATAATATCACCTGGATGACGGGCTTTCATGTGGGCAGCGCCATCTTTAACAAAGTGAGCATTGAAAGATTGCCGGGTGCCGCCGATGAACGAATGAAGAGCCGAAACAGCCAAATGAGCAAAAGTCAGGCTTTACTGGGAGGACTCCGGGCGAGTTCACCGACCCTGGGATGTGAGTCTGTGAAGGCGCGCCCGGGGAGGGTTTTTGGGTTTTTTATATCTGCAGAGGGGGGAGGATGGTAACGGTCGACCGGTTTGGTGGGGCGTGCAGTTCATGGAACAGCCTTGGGGACAGAGTTTCGAGAATTTGGGTGTGTGCGGTTTGAGCAAGATTAACAACTGCCGGATGGTTTGAGTAAGATTAACAATTGCCGGACAGCTCAGGGCAAGGGAGGGTTTCACTACCCAACCCAGAGGCAACTACCGGACAAGCATATTATATTTTATCTGCCGAACACTTTACAACATCATTTTACCCTGATGCTAAAACTGAGAGGTAGGCCAGACAGGTGTTATGTTTTCTCCTTTACAAAGATTCTAGGGCAAAGAGAGATTATTTTCCCCAGGAAATTTGCCTTATTTTAGTCTGCAGAGTATGAAGAGTAGAGAGTTTTATATTATTTAGTGAATTTTGGCCAGCCAACATATTTAAGGCATTAATTACCACTCCAAGCAATGTCATTTTATCAACATTGTTTCTTAATATGACATGTGCTGAAAGACAAGCTGCATTATAATGTGAAGCATAATCACATGGATTTGAGTGTGCTAAAAGGCCTTATCTCTCCAATTTGATTACTAAGTATGGAAAAAGCTCAAGATAAAAACCCATTAACCAGAGTTATTAAAGATTTTTCCATTGTATTTATAAAACTCATGAAGAAAGACATTGCTATTGACATAAAACCAGCACAAAATTAGTGTGAAATTTTGACACTCAGGGAGATGGAGGCTGAATATGAAGTATTAATATTGAACATGTGTGCCATACTATCAAACAAGAATTGCTGAGTCCTTTTCCTGAGCACAGAGGTATGCTGTGCGCTTGGAGGTTTAAAACAAGTTCCCCACCCACATCCTTTACAATCCAGTTAGGTGTTTGTCACTGAATAATTTATGCAGATCCCATAATGAGAAGTGAAGACTTGGGAGCATGTGGAATAATAACTGCTCTGGTAATATTAAAGACAGTAACAAGCAGAAATAAAGACAGTTCTTTCTTGCCCTGTTTTCCTGGCCTTGTTTGTCACAGCGTCATAGTTTGAACAAAAGCTGTATCCATAGTCATTTGCACTATGAAAGCAATATTTTCATCTTTTTTAATGTTGGTCTACAAGCCAAAGTGACACCTGGTAACAGTTCAAAGAAAGGTCAGAAAACAAGCACACCTCTGGATTTGTTTAGGGCTTACCTTATCTTTCTTTGATAAACAACTTTATTGGGCTAAGTCACATAACCTGAGGCTCTTCACATCTTAACAAATGGCAGCCAGAGTTGAAGATGATTGTAATATCTTTTCTCTTCATGCCCTTCTCATGGAAATAACGATATAATTTTCAAAAAGAAACACAATTTTTAAAAAAGAGTGAGTTTCCTCCTCATTAGGAAATATGTAGTTTTGCTTTTTTACAAAATTTGAAAAAGATAAATAAGAGGGATGTTTCAGAAATAAAAATCACAGCCTTTGAAGAGAAAAGACGAAAGAATTCATGGTAGAAAAAGAAGTATTGGGCAAGTAAGTTTGAAAAATCTGTCTTTTGTGGTTTTATTCATGTTGGGCAGATAAAATATATTATGCTCACTTTGTTAAAGATGGCACTGCCCACATGGAAGTCCGTTGATATTAATGTGTGTTGGGGGACAGGCTGTGGGCAGGCCGGGACATTATAGCCTAAGGCTTAGTTTTAAGAGTAAGCTTTTCCCCACACCCTTGACTGATTGGATGATGTGGGGTGGTGCACTCTCATGACGAATCCTCCCATTATGCCTCAGATGGGTGACTTTGTATCAGAGACTTTCTTGTTTGTAGATTGGATTAAAGGTTTGGATTTCTACACTATAAAATGAGGCAGACCAGGAGCTTGCTCTCTCGGTTCCTGAAGTTAGCATTAGGGAAGAGAGACAATTAAGGCCACGTGGAGGGGAGGAGAAGCAGCCAAGATGGCAGAGTGCTGAGGGAGAAGCCAGTTTGGGCAGAGTTTGTGCAGAGAGAGGGAGGTGGGAAATAGAGGTGAATAAGTCTAATGAGCTAGAAACCTTTGATTCTAGGAAACTCGGATAAGTCAGTAGCTTTGTGAGCACTGAATGAGTGGGTTTTGGAGCCCAGTGTGTGTTTTTGCTTGCCGTCAGGGTACAAACTAGGATTAAAGCTGATGGCTCACTAGTTCTTGGCTCCATTGTTTCATTACCGACTGTCCAAATCAAATGTGAATGTGCACTTGCCAGGAGGTTGTGATGGTGGCCTTGGACACTGGCTTTATAATTCACTTTTTTTTTTTTTTTTGAACAATAACATTTTTTTAAAATTCATTTTAATGGGGTGACACCAATAAATCAAGGTACATATGTACAATGAAAACATCTCCAGGTTATCTTATCATTCAATTGTGTTGCATACCCATCATCAATTCACTTTTATTGTTAAAAATGGCACTGCCCATGTGAATGGCCATCACCCAGGTAATACAGCTAATTACTTTCATGCTTGGAAAGGGGCTTGGCTATGCTAATGTGTGCTGAAGGAGGGATTTTTGTGCCTAAAAGTTTTAAAAGAAGAAGCTAGGAGGCCATTTTGGGAGAGAGGCAATGTGGTTGCAGAAGAGGCAGGGAGCTGAAGGGGAGCAAAGGTGATAAGGCTGGTGAGGCCTTTGATTCTAGGAAAAACCAGAGATAGTCAGTGGCTTTGGGAGCCCTGAATGGAAAGGGAAGTGTTTTTCCTCTGTGTGTATTTTCTCGCCCGCCAGGTGCAAGCTAGGATAAAGGATGGCCCACCACTTCTTGGCTCCATTGTTTCATTACTGTCTGTAATGTGAACATACTCCTGCTTGGCAGCGGCTATGGCCACAACTACTGGTCGTTCATTTGGTGTAGTTTGCAGCTGGATTCAGATCAGACTGGTATAGAGCCACCACCACCCCTGAGCGGTGGAGCAGAGGACTGGCTGTTATGGTTCCCCATGGCTGTCATTTTGGGGACTGTGGGCTGGTGGATTTTTAGTCGTGTGTGAGGAAACTGAGGACTCTGTGGAAGAGGCTACCTCGGACCTGCAAACCAAGTGGTGGAAGGAGTTGGATTGGCCATGGGA
Source organism: Rhynchonycteris naso (assembly GCA_037038555.1). Lineage (NCBI taxonomy): Eukaryota > Metazoa > Chordata > Mammalia > Chiroptera > Emballonuridae > Rhynchonycteris > Rhynchonycteris naso. The sequence goes on along the minus strand of CM072996.1, from coordinate 154,057,707 downwards.
GAAAGAGTTGTCAACACTGGAACTGGAGCAAATGCTGGAGAAGGAGGCCGACCAGGTTTGCAAGTTGCACCTGGAAATGGAGCAGTCTCTGGAGAAGGAACTATAGGTTCATGAGTTGCAGTTTACCCTGGAAGTTGCCAAGAGCTGGCAGCTGATGGAGCCATGCCATCAGAGTGGCTCTGAGTCAGTGGGAACTGGCATTTCCAGCTCCTCTTCTGAGGATGAGGAGGCTTAGGCCGAAGCTGAAGTCCACCAACTGCAGAAGGTAATAATAGCCCAGCATCAAGGAGTTCCTACTAAGCCATTGGTGGGCTTGCTATGATTTTGGGACAAAGGGGTAGATGGCAGCATGCTCCCTGGAACAGAGGTGGAAATGTTGGCCACCATAGCCATATACTCCTTCTTGGGACAGCATTTTAGCTGCCAGGACAGCAGAGATGAGGGGGAGGCCTAAGGTTCTATGTGCATGGACTGATTCCTGGACTCTGACCAGAGGGGGCAACAGCTCCCAGGTTGAGTGGATATACAGCTTTTGGACAATGTGAAACACCCTGATGCAGGTCTGGTGGAGGCCTTCTTTACTGGAAAGCTTTTCATCGGGTTGGAGAGAAACTCCAAGGACACTTTGCACATTGGGCAAAGTGCTGAATGACATGGTAAAGGTTATCTTTGTAATTGTTGAAATTGTATGGCTTGTGCAGTTGCTGTAATTTGTGTAATGTGCCTAATTTTCTTGCATAGGAATTGCATAGTGAGAAAAAGGGTGCAATGTTGAGCAAAATAAGTTTGTAAAATCTGTATTTTCTGGTTTTGCTCACTTTATTGTCAAAAATACGCTGCCCACGTGAATGGCCATCACCCAGGTGATATAGCTAATTACTTTCATGCTTGGGAAAGGGCTTGGTTATGCTAATGTGTGCTGGAGGAGAGATTTTTGTGCCAAAAAGTTTTAAAAGGAGGAGCTAAGAGGCCATTTTGAGAGAGAGGCAACGTGATTGCAGAGGAGGCAGGGAACAAGATGGCAGGGAGCTGAAGGGGAACAGAGGTGAATAAGGCTGGTGAGGCCTTTGATTCTAGGAAAAACCAGAGAAAGTCAGTGGCTTTGGGAACCCTGAATGGAAAATGTTTTGCCACTGTGTGTATTTTCACACCTGCTAGTTGTGAGGTAGAATAAAGGATGGCCCACCAGCTTTTGAATCCATTGTTTCATTATGATCTATCCAAATTAAATGGGAACTTGTATGGACCAGGTGGCTGTGATGGTAGCCACAGCTGCCCAAGAAGTTCAGAGTAACTAGAAGTGTAATTATAGTTCTGATTCTTCTGGAAATAATGACGTGATTAGTGGTCCCAGGGAAGCAAATAGTGTCAATAGAGTAATAAAACTCTTCACTATGAAGACATTCACAAATAGCTCCCACAAAAGATAAGATTTTTTTCTAAATCTTACCATCCCTTGTCGCTAACCAGCACGGCTAGTAATTCCAGGTCCTGAGGGAGAACAATATGGAATTAAGAAAATAGACTCACTGAGAAAAAAAGATGGGATTGGGAGGCCTCTGCAATGCTGACGGCAGGAACAGAACAAGAGAGCCTAATATCTGCTTTATTATATAAAGTAGAAAATTAAAGCCTTTAATCTAATATACAAATAAGGAAGTCTTTGATACAAAACCACTCATCTAAGGCATCAATGGGATTTCTCATAAGAGTGTACCACCCCACATCATGCAACAGTCAAGGGTGTGGGGAAAAACTTAGTTTTAAGAAGATCTTAGTATTAGAAGGATGTTTAAAAGATCTTAGTATTAAAAGGGAGATAAAGGCTTAGTCTTAAACTAAGCCTTAGGCTATAAGTACTTTGCCAGCTTATAGCCTGTTTCCCACATATGTCCCTCTTTTATTTTTTAAACTTAGCTCATGTGCTGACATTTGCACTCATCTGATTTCCCAGATTCTAATTCAGAATCAGTAAGAAAAATGCAGAATAAACAGAAAATTAGCATAGCCAACCAACAGATACCAAAACAAATGTCTTAATACATTACAGGGATTAAAGCCTTTAAGCAAATTCTTAGCCAATGTAACAGGATCTATTAGAACATTTGCTGTTTTGAATGTCCTTATTATGTTCACAAAGTCCATACTGACACATTGCCATTTCACATTCCCTGAAAATGCAGTCCAACCCCACTTTAGTTCATAGAAAACTGTCACAAGGAGCAGTAGTACAGGAAAACACATCCAGGAAAAGTCCACATTGCAATGAAACTGTTGTCACATTTCCACACTCTGCAGCTAGCCTCCAAGTTCCATGAACACTGCTTTCAGCACACCAAGCCTTTTTCTCAAGTCTAATGTCAATCCTGGGTTTCTAGTGATGATTGAGGTACACTGGAAAGTCCATCTTCAGGCACATGTGGAGATGGAGCTTTTGTGTTCTTTAACCTGGAGAGATGAAACTAGAGGGCCTTTTCCTGGAGCTTTGCAGCCCTGGAGGAGGTTAGGAGAACTTTGGGATTCACTATGCTGGGTGGTAGAGGTAAATTTGTAATAGAAGTGGGCAAATCTGGCTGGCCAAAAGTAGCAACAAGGCCGATTCCGAGGATGGGAGGTAAAAGGCTCTGAATGCTTGCCCTAAAATAGGGTTGGGGCACTGAGGTAGGAGGAGAAAAGAGAGTGTAAAGGAGACACTATGTATTAGACAAGGCAGTGGATTCATGACAAACGGGGAGGAAAATCAAGACCCACAACAGAGATCTTCGAGGGATGAGCAAGACCCGAATATTCGGGCAAGGCAGAGTAAGTGGTCCCTGTGTCTATAAGAAATGAGACCAGCTTACCTGCTACTTGGATGGTTACCCTAGGCTCTTTGATGGTGAAGTGAGATGGGGCTGATGGCCCTGGGCACCTTCAGTCTTCAATGGCAGGTCCCATCAGGCTGGGCAAGGTTACATTAGAGGTAGCTAAGGTAGGGCTAGAAGAGACTGAACCCTCCCTTTGAGGAGTGAGGGTTCGGCCTACCTTTCAGTATCCCTTTTTCCTGCAGTGAGGGCATAGCCCTGGTGGGGGCCGAGAAGCCAAGCAGTCGTTAGCCCAATGGCCTTCCTTTCCACTCCTGAAACAGGGCCCTGATGGAGTCTTATGAAGCCCCTTAGGGGCATTGGAGCCTATAAGGGCATATGCCAAGAGCTAGTATTTTGTCTTATCTCTTTGAGCTCTGTATGCCTTTTCCTGTTTTTCTTGGTCATTATAGACCTTAAAATCCATGATTAGAAGATCTCATTGAGGGGTTTGAGGGCCCTCCACTGCCAATTTAAGCTTTTTACAAAAACTAGTTTGACATGGAGGACAGAGTGGAATAAAATAAGCCTTATACAATTGCTCTTGTGGAGTAAAATCTCTCCTAGTGGCTCATGGTGTATCACCAAATGTCCAGGAACCCAGCAAGGAGTCTCAGCAGTCCTACAAAAACCACAAACATATTCCCAGCCCCATAGGGGAACAGAGTCTGGCCCTTGCCAGACTCCTATAAGCAAGTCCTTCTATTGCACTTCAGGAAAGGCTTTTCTTGCTGGATTCTAGAGTATCTAAGCCACTGAATGGCCTTGTACATCAGCATTCAAAAATTTTTTTTTAAGTAAAAGGAGTGTGATAAAGATTTTCAGGAGTTCCAGGGTATGAGCCCCCCCCCCCCTTTTCTTATTTTTTTCTAATTGACTTTTAAGTGTTTGAATGGGCATGCTCTATAATGTCTTGGTCCTGAGGATTGTAAGGAACACTTGTCCTCAGGTTAATTCCAAAATTTTGACAAAATGTAGTAAATGCTTTTCCTACATACACAGGAGCATTGCTAGTTTTAATTACCTTAGGAAGTCTTAAAATAGAAAATGCATACAATGAGCTATAACCTCACCTTAAGAGCCTCACCTGTTTTGGCAGAGGCTATTATAAATCCAGAATAAGTATTCCCTGTAATGTGGACAAAGGACTGTTTGCCAAATGAAGGTATATGAGTAACATTTATTTGCCAAAGTTGTCCTGGTAGGAGTCTGTAAAGCCAGTAGTCGCGGTGAGGATCACAGCCGCCTGACTCATGCAGGTTTGCATTTGATTAGAACAGTCGGTAATAAAACAACGGAGCCAAAAACTGGTGAGCCATCAGCTTTAATTCTAGCTTGCACCCAGCGGGCAAGCAAAAACACACACTGGGCTCCAAAACCCACACATTCAGTGCTCACAAAGCTACTGACTTATCCGAGTTTCCTAGAATCAAAGGCTTCTAGCTCACCAGACTTATTCACCTCTGTTTCCCATCTCCTCCAGCACAAACTCTTAACAAACTGGCTTCTCCCTCAGCACTCTGCCATCTTGGCTGCTTCTCCTCGCCTCCATGTGGCCTTAATCTGCTCCTCTCTAATACTAACCTCAGGAACTCAGGAACCAAGAGAGAGCAAGCTACTGGTCTCTCCCACTTTATACCGTAGAATCAAAACCTTTAATCCAATTATACAAACAAGGAAGTCTCTGTATAATGGGATTCCTCAGGAGAGTGCACCACCCTACATCATCCAATCAGTCAAGGGTGTGGGGAAGAGCTTACTCTTAAACTAAGCCTTAGGCTATAACAACCTGGCCTGCCCACAGCCTGTTCCAGAACACACATTAATATCAACGAACTTCCATGTGGGCAGCGCCATCTTTAACAAAGTGAGCATAATATATTTTATCTGCCCAACAGAGTCCTTGAGGGTTAACTGTAAACGAGGGAAAATTGGTTCAGCAGAACCTCTATGAATGTTAAAAAGTGGTATATGTTCCCCTGTAGTTAATTTTAAGGAAGGTCTAAGCCAATTAATGTCTCCTAACAATTTCTGGATATCATTTAAAGTTTGCAAATGATCTGTCTTGATTTCTAATTTTTGTGGACAAATTTGTTGTCCCTCAATAATTTGTCCTAAATAAGAGAAAAGCATGAACTGCTGTGCCTTTTCAGTAGCTATATATATTCCTGATTCTTCTTTTTATTATTATTATTAATTTTAATGGGGTGACACCAATAAATCACAGTACATATGTACAACGAAAACATCTTCAGGTTATCTTATCATTCAATTATGTTGCATACCCTTCACCCAAGGTCAAATTGTCCTCTGTCACCTTCTGTCTGGTTTTCCCTGTGCCCCTCCCCTCCTCCTTATCCCACCCTCGCCTCCCTCCCCCCACCCTGTAACCACCACTGTCTTGTCCATGTCTCATAGTCTCACTTTTATGCCCCACCTATGTATGAAATCATGCTGTTCTCAGTTTTTTTCTGATTTACTTATTTCACTCCGTATAATGTTATCAAGTTCCATCCATTTTGTTGTAAATGATCCGATGTCATCATTTCTTACGGCTGAGTAGTATTCCATAGTATATATGTACCAAAGCTTTTTAATCCACTCGTCCTCTGATGGACACTTGGGCTGTTTCCAGATCTTCGCTATTGTGAACAATGCTGCCACGAAGTCCTGATTCTTTTAAAGAATATTCTAACTGTTGCAAAATCATTAGCACAGTTCTTTATCTGGATAAGCAATAAAAATATCATATATATAATGGATTATGTATGCCTTAGGGTGCTGCCTTTGTACTGGAGAGATAGCATGAGCAATATATTTCTGGCACAAGGTACGACTGTTTGCCAAACTTTGAGGCATAACTTTTTACTGGTATCACTCCATGCGAGCCTGACAATTAAGTGAAGAAACACTGAACGCAAAAATGCTTGCTAAAAGAAATCCATCAAATCAATAATAATAAGGTGAAAATTCTATGGGAGGGTAATAGGAGAAGGGAATCCTGGCTGGAGAGGACCCATAATTTCTATAGTATTATTTATTGCTCTCCAATTCTGTAATAGGCTCTAGTTTCCTGACTTCTTTTTAATGATAATTATAGGCATATTCCATGAGCTATTAGAAGGTTCAATGTGCCCAAGCTGTTACTGCTCTTGTACTAATTGAGCAACTGTCTTAAGTTTCTCCTGAGAGGGGCCATTGGTCTACCCAAACAGGATCATCTGATTTCCAAGTAATTGGGTCTGCACAATGCATTATTGAGCTAGAAGAAGCTACCAAGGCCCCTATGCTAAATTTTGATACTTTTATCCAGGGTCCCCAAACTTTTTACACAGGGGGCCAGTTCACTGTCCCTCAGACCGTTGGAGGGCCGGAATATAAAAAAAAAACTATGAAAAAATTCCTATGCACACTGCACATATCTTATTTTAAAGTAAAACAACAACAACAACAAAAAACAGAAACAAAACAAAAACAAAATGGAAACAAATACAATATTTAAAATAAAAAACAAGTAAATTTAAATCAACAAACTGACCAGTATTTCAATGGGAACTATGGATGTGGATGCATCCTGTGCTCCTCTCACTGACCACCAATGAAAGAGGTGCCCCTTCCAGAAGTGCGGTGGGGGCCAAATAAATGCCGCGGGTCGTAGTTTGGGGACCCCTGCTCTAATCTATGCCTCCTGGTATTGGTTGTCATTTCTATGGGGGTGAGAATCCTCCACTGTTCTTTCCCTAATCCCTTAGTGGGCAAAAGTCCCTTATCAAATATTTGAGCACTGACTAAACTAGAGCTTTGTTGGGGGGACTTACCTTCTCCTATGTCTTGCAGCTCAGTAACTGCTTCATAAGTGGGCCAGAAAGAATGCCAATGTTGTTCAGCAATAACATATACATAAGCTTCTGTATCTAAGAGTCTTGTGAACTTATACCCTTATATTGTTAGCTCTACTTCAGGGTGTTCCTGACCTATCCTTGGATTTCAATAGGCAAAATCAGAGGAGCCTAATCTCTGATTTCCTCGGGGCCCTCTTTGCAGAGTGTAGCCTGACAAGCAGAATTAACATCTTTATACTATTCTTCTAACTGCCTGAAGCAGTTTGAGACAAATTCTTGAAGTGACTTATGAGGACTTTGGGCAGATAAAATATATTATGCTCACTTTGTTAAAGATGGCACTGCCTATGTGAAAAACCATCACCCAAGTGATATTAGTTGCCCTTATGCTTAGGATGGGCATAATGATATTAATGTGTGTTGGGGGACAGGCTGTGAGCAGGCTGGGTCATTATAGCCTAAGGCTTAGTTTTAAGAGTAAGCTTTTCCCCACATCCTTAACTGATTGGATGATGTGGGGTGGTGCACTCTCATGAGGAATCCTCCCATTATACCTCAGATAAGTGACTTTGTATCAGAGACTTCCTTGTTTGTAGATTGGATTAAAGGTTTGGATTTCTACACTATAAAGTGGAGCAGACCAGGAGCTTGCTGTCTCTCGGTTCCTGAGGTTAGCATTAGAGAGGAGAGCAGATTAAGGCCATATGGAGGTCAGGAGAATCAGCCAAGATGAGAGAGTGCTGAGGGAGAAGCCAGTTTGTGCAGAGTTTGTGTAAAGAGAATGAGATGAAAACAGAGGTGAATTAGACTAGTGAGCTAGAAACCTTTGATTCTAGGAAACTTGGATAAGTCATTAGCTTTGTGAGCACTGAATGAGTGGGTTTTGGAGCCCAGTGTGTGTTTTTGCTTGCCTGCCAGATGGAAGCTAGGATTAAAGATGATGACCCACCAGTTCTTGGCTCCGTTGTTTCATTACCGACTGTCTGAATCTACTGCAGAACCTGAACTAGCCAGGCGTTCCTGTTGGTGGCCTTGACCACTGGCTTTACAAAGGCCCTGCTTAATTATGCTCAATTTTTTGTTTTACCTACCTGAGTGCAGCTTTATACACAAACAAGATAATTTACAGCACAAAAACACTAATGTACACATAACTTTGATTAATCCTAATACTTGAATTGCTATTTGGCTCCTAACTCTGGACACACCTCATAATGCACTAACCAAATTAGTAAGTCTTAAGGATCTACATTCTATTCTATTTAAATTTAAATGAGTGCTCCTTACAAGTTCTAATTTTAAAGTAAAAAATGTAGGGATAAAATAATTTTATCTTTTTAATATTAGAGCTGGCTTTTCTAATTTATCCTTGCAAGAAGTTAATTCAGGCCTTTAAAAAATCACATTTTCGACAATATCAGACAAAGACTAACCAGAAATAAGAATCAAGCAAACTAGACAGACCAGAGAGAAACCTGGAATTTCAGAGCACAATCAAAATAGAAAGATGCCTACCTGATCTTAGGGCATTTTCTGACAGAGGCACAGGAGGATGAAACTAACAAAATCTCCCTGAGAAAATGTCCTCTCAGCAGCTGCTTGGGAAATTTTGTAGTCAGATCTAACAGGGGTCCCCTGCCTAAATTTCCAGGCAAAGAATATGAAAGAAACAAAATAATAGTTCAGAGGATTGTTGCTAAAACATTAAAGAAAATCAGACAACAACAGGAAAAGCTGTAACTTTCGTAATATGTGAGTCTCCTAACTATTCTCAAATTCTATAATTGCTTTAATTGTCAGTTCAAATTGGCTATACTGAGACCTCTCCTCTTCCCCAATTCCAGTTTAGCAACATACTAGGCAGCCAGAGAGAACTAAGAGTATCTGCCTTGCCGCTGCTTGGGATAACTAGGCAATGTTTGGCCTGCTAGAATCAGAATTGACTGAGGAAACACTGACATTGTCCCTAATATATTTAAAAAAATTTTTTTTTCCTTTTATTAATTTTAATGGGGTGACATTAATAAATCAGGGTACATATGTTCAAAGAAAACATCTCCAGGTTATTTTATTATTCAACTATGTTGCATACCCATCACCCAAAGTTAAATTGTCCTCTGTCACCTTTTATCTGGTTTTCTTTGTGCCCCTACCCTACCGCTCTCCCACCTATCCTCCCTCCCCCACCCTGAACCACCACCCTCTTGTCCATGTCTCATAGTCTCACTTTTATGTCCCACCTATGTATGAAATCATGCTGTTCTCAATTTTCTTCTGTTTTACTTATTTCACTCCGTATAATGGTACCAAGGTCCGTCCATTTTGTTGTAAATGATCCGATGTCATCATTTCTTATGGCTGAGTAGTATTCCATAGTATATATGTACCAAAGCTTTTTAATCCACTCGTCCTCTGATGGACACTTGGGCTGTTTCCAGATCTTTGTTATTGTGAACAATGCTGCCACGAACATGGGGGCGCATTTCTTCTTTTTGAACCATGCTATGTGTTCTTAGGATATATTCCTAAAAGTGGGATAGCTGGGTCCAAAGGTAGTTCAATTTTTAGTTTTTTGAGGAATCTCCATACTGTTTTCCATAGTGGCTGCACCAGTCTGCATCCCCACCAACAGTACAGGAGGGTTCCCTTTTCTCCACATCCTTGCCAGCACTTGTTCTGTGTTGTTCTGCTGATGAGCGCCATTCTGACTGGTGTAAGGTAATATCTGATTGTGGTTTCAATTCGCATTTCTCTAATGATTAGTGATGTTGAGCATTTTTTCATATGCCTATTAGCCATCAGTATGTCCTCTCTGGAGAAATTTCTATTCATTTTGTTTGCCCATTTTTTGATTGGATTTTTTGTCTTCCTGGTGTTGAGTTTTATAAGTTCTTTATAAATTTTGGTTATTAACCCCTTATCAGATGTGTTATAGAATATGTTCTCCCATTGTGTGGTTTGTCTTTTTATTCTGTTCTTATTGTCTTTAGCTGTGCAAAAACTTTTTAGTTTGATATAGTCCCATTTGTTTATCTTGCTTTTTATTTCATTGCCCGTGGAGATAAATCGGAAAATGTATTGCTGCTACAGATGTCGGAGAATTAGCTGCCTATGTTTTCTTCTAAGATGCTTAAGGTTTCACAGCTTACATTTAAGTCTTTTATCCATTTTGAGTTTGTTTTTGTGAATGCTGTAAGGTGTTGGTCTAGTTTCATTTTTTTGCAGGTAGATATCCAATTTTCCCACCACCATTTGTTAAAGAGGCTGTCTGTACTCCATTGTATGTTCTTTCCTCCTTTGTCAAATATCAGTTGTCCATAAAGGTGTGGGTTTATTTCTGGATTCTCAGTTTGTTCCATTGATCTATGTGCCTGTTCTTATGCCAGTACCAGACCGTCTTGAGTACAATGGCCTTGTAGTAAACCTTGATATCCAGAAGAGTGATACCTCCTGCTTTATTTATTTATTTTTTAAGATTGCTGAGGCTATTCGTGTTCTTTTTTGATTCCATATAAATTTTTGGAATATGTGTTCTATATCTTTGAAGTATGTCATTGGTATCTTAATTGGTATTGCATTGAATTTATAAATTGCTTTGGGTAATATAGACATTTTAATGACGTTTTTTCTTTCTAACCATGAGCACGATATATGCTTCCACTTGTTTGTATCTTCCTTGATTTCTTTTATCAATGTTTTATAATTTTTCGAGTACAAGTCCTTAACTTCCTTGGTTAAATTTACTCCTAGGTACTTTATTTTTTTGGTTGCAATAGTGAAGAAGATTGTTTCCTTAATTTCTTTTGCTGACAGTTCATAGTTGGTATATAAAAAGGCCTTTGATTTCTGAGTATTAACTTTATATCCTACCACCTTGCTGAATTCATTTATCAGGTCCAGTAGTTTTTTGACTGAGACTTTCGGGTTTTCAATATACAATATCATATCATCTGCAAATATGCAAATAATGACAGTTTTACTTCTTCTTTTTCAATTTGGATGCCTTTTATTTCTTCTTCTTGTCTGATTGCTGTGGCTAAGACTTCCAGAACTATGTTGAATAAGAGTGGTGAAAGGGGGCACCCCTGACTGGTTCCTGATCTTAAGGGGATTGCTTTTAATTTTTGCCCATTGAAATATGATGATGGCTTTGGGTTTGTCGTAGATGGCTTTTATCATGTTAAGGAATGTTCCCTGTATTCCCACTTTACTGAGAGTTTTGAGCATGAATAGGTGCTGGATTTTATCAAATGCCTTTTCTGCATATTGAAATTATTATGTGATTTTTATCCTTTCTTTTGTTTATGTGATGAATCACATTGATTGATTTGTGAATATTGAACCAGCCTTGCCCCTACAGAATAAATCCCACTTGATCATGGTGTATGATTCTTTTCATATATTGCTGGATCCGGTTGGCTAATATTTTGTTGAGAATTTTAGCATCTAATTCATCAGGAATATTGGCCTATAGTTTTCTTTCTTTGTGTTGTCTTTGCCTGGATTCTGGATCAGAATTATGCTCACCGCATAAAAGGAGTTTGGAAGTCTTCCTTCCTCTTGAATTTTTTGAAATAGCTTGAGGAGGATAGGAGTTAGTTCTTCTTTGAATTTTTGGTAGAATTCACTTCTGAATTCGTCAGACCTGGGACTTTTCTTTTTTGGGAGTTTTTTGATAACTCTTTCGATCTCATTTTTTGTAATTGGTCTGTTTAGGTGTTCTGATTCTTCCAGGTTGATTTTTGGAAGATTGTATGGTTCAAGAAATTTGTTCATTTCACCTAGGTTGTCTAATTTTTTGACATATAGTTCTTCATAGTATTTTCTTACAATGCTTTGTATTTCTGTTGTGTCAGTTGTTATTTCTCCACTGTCCTTTCTAATTTTATTTATTTGAGTCCTTTCTCTTTTTTTGTTGGTGAGTCTATTTAAAGGTTCATTGATCTTGTTCACCTTTTCAAAGAACAAGCTCCTGGTTTCATTGATCCTCTGTATTGTTTCCTTAGCCTCTATGTCATTTATTTCTGCTCTGATCTTTATTATTTTTTTCCTTCTACTGGTCCTGAGCTTTATTTGCTGTTGTTTTTCTGGTTCTTTTAGATGCAAGTTTAGGTTACTTATTTAAGCTTTTTCTTGCTTCTTATGATATGCCTGTAGTGAAATGAACTTCCCTCTCAGAACTGCTTTTGCTGTGTCCCATAAATTTTGAGTGTTGTATGCTCATTATCATTTGTTTCTAGAAACTTCTATATTTCTTCTTTGATCTCATTGTTAATCCATTCATTATTTAATAATATGCTATTTGGTTCTAAGTGTTTGAGTATTTTTCAGGTTTTCTTTTGTGGTTAATTTCTAGTTTCATGGCATTGTGATCAGAGAAAATGCTTGATATGATTTCAATCTTCTTAAATTTGTTGAGACCATTTTTGTGTCCTAACATGTGGTCTATCCTAGAAAATGTACCATGAATGCTTGATGTCCCTACTGTTTGATGAGGCTGGGGATGACCCCTTTGTCCATTTTCCTGAATCACCTGCCCTTCAGCAGTATACTTAGATTTACATTCATTCATCCAATATTTCCCTTTCCTATAGCATGGGAAGAGGTCAGGAGCTTTTGGAGCTGGCTGCTTCACAGGGGAAGCTGAGACTGATATCTTGGGGGAGTAAGGCAATTTTTAGCAAAATGTCCTCAACCCCCACATTGGAAATTACATTCACAGGAAGAAGTACATCCCTGATCTTCCTTCTTTAGTGTGTTCTGCTGTTTATCAAAGTATTGTTTCGGAGTTCTCCCCTGACCCTAAAGCCAGACCTTGCATGTAAGAAGGCCCAATATCAGCACATATTCTGATGTAATCCCCTGTATCTTGAGCCTGATCTAAAGCTTGTTGAAGTGAGAATCTCCAAAGGTCTGAGACAAAGACCCTGGGAGCAATCTGATAAGCAAAAAAAAAAAAAAAAAAAAGAGCAGAGGTGGCAGAGGTGCAAAAGTTAAGGTGGCTATAGCCACAACACTCTGATTATCTCCCAAGTCATCTTCAGATTCCAAAGTCTCCTCAAATTTACATATCTCTGTTTCTAGCTCACTCTGATCAACAACAGCTTCTCCTCAAATAAAAACATTTGTACAAAAAGAAAAAGGTCCCTTACTTTTGATCCTAACTGTCCTGTAATTTATTACTCCTGACTAAACACTCTCCAAACACTTTTTTTACTCACTGCATACTTGGGGAGTTCCATTACCTGACTTAAGTTTAGTTTTCTTATACCCAGGTCCCTGTTCAAGTGCCACTTGCTGCAAACCAGTGAGACTAGTAATTCCAGATCCTGAGGGAAAACAATACTAAATTAAGAAAATATACTCACTGAGAAAAGAGGATAGTGTTGGACAGATAAAATATATTATGCTCACTTTATTAAAGATAGCGCTGCCCACATGAAAACCTGTCACCCAGGTGATAACATTAGTTGCCCTTCTTGCTTGAGATGGATGCGATAATATTAATGTGTGTGTGTGTGGGGGGGCTTTTATGCCAAAAGGTTTTAAAAGGAAGAGAGATCATGTTGTTCCAGGGAAGAGGAATTACGTTCTAGGAGGAGAGCAGATGTAAAGTGTTGGGCAGATAAAATATATTATGCTCACTTTGTTGAAGATGGCGCTGCCAACATAGAAGTTCATTGATATTAATGTATGTTCTGGGACAGGCTGTGGGCAGGCTGGGTCGTTATGGCCTAAGGCTTAGTTTTAAGAGTAAGTTCTCCTCCACACCCTTGACTGATTGGATGATGTAGGGTGGTGCACTCTCCTGAGGAATCCCATTATACAGAGACTTCCTTGTTTGTATAACTGGATTAAAGGTTTTGATTCTACGGTATAAAGTGGGAGAGACCAGTAGCTTTATCTCTCTCTTAGTTCCTGAGTTCCTGAAGTTAGTATTAGGAGAGAGGAGAGCAGATTAAGGCCAGATGGAGGCGAGGAGAAGCAGCCAAGATGGCAGAATGCTGAGGGAGAAGCCAGTTTGTTAAGAGTTTGTGCAGGAGGAGATGGGAAACAGAGGTGAATAAGTCTGGTGAGCTAGAAACCTTTGATTCTAGGAAACTCGGATAAGTCCGTAGCTTTGTGAGCACTGAATGTGTGGGTTTTGGAGCCCAGTGTGTGTTTTTGCTTGCCTGCTGGGTGCAAGCTAGAATTAAAGCTGATGGCTCACCAGTTTTTGGCTCCTGTGTTTCATTACCAACTGTTCAAATCCAATGCGAACCTGCATGGGTCAGGTGGCTGTGATCCTGACCGCGACTACAGGCTTTACATTTGGTATAGTCTGTGGCAGGATACGATACAGATCGGATTGGAGCCACCACCACCTTTGAGCAGTGGAGTAGAGGACTGGTTGCTGTTATGGATTCCCATAGCTGGTTTTTGGGGGACTGTAGACTGGCTGACTTTTACAGCCATGCGTTAGGAAACCGAGAGCTCTATGGAAGAGGCTGCCCAGAACCTGCAGGTCGAGCAGCAGAAGGAGCTGGAGGAAACGTGGGAGAAACAGATGCTGACCCTGGAGCTGAAAAAAGCACTGGAGGAGGAGGCTGACCAGGTTCGTAAGATTCGCCTGGAAATGGAGCAGATGCTGGAGAAGGAATCACAGGTTCGTGAGTTGGAGATTGCTCTGGATGTTGTGGAGAGCCACCAGTGGCATGAGGCCGGGCTTGAGGCCAGGGACAGGGCTGAGACCGGGGATGGAAATGCAAGACCTGATGAGCAGAAGGTGATGGCAGCCCGGGACTCGAGCCCAGCAGCAGGAGCTGATGTTTTCAGTTCCTCTTTGGAGGATGAGGAGAATTGGTCTGGAATTGTGATCCGCAGCCTCTAGAAGGTGAGAGCCCAGCAGCAAGGAGTAGCTACGCTGCCGGTAGGTCTGCGATTTTGGGACATAGGGGTGAATGCCATCATGCTTCCCAGAGCAGAGATGGAAATGCTGACTGCCATTGCCACATGCTTTTCTTTGGGACAGTATATGAGCTGCCAGAATGGCAGAAATGAGGGGGGAGGCTAAAGCCCTATGTGTGTGGACTGATTTCCTGGACTATGACTGAATGGGCATAGGCTCCTTTGTTGAATGGACTTATGGATTTTGGACAATGTGAAATACCGTGATGGGGGTGGGGGTTGGCTTTGCTGGAGGCCCTCCTGTCCTGGGAAGCCTTTCAAATGGCAAGAGAGAAGGCCGAGGACATTTTGCACTTTTGGCAAAGTGCTTAGAGACTGGTGAAATGTGTGTACCTTTGTAATTTTTGAAATTGTATGATTTGTCATTTTGTAATTTGTGTAATATGCCTAATTTCCTTGTACACGGATGCCAGTGGTGTAGACTGTGGGTAGTAAAGTGAGCATAAGGGTGGATTGTTGGGCAGATAATATATATTATGCTCACTTTGTTGAAGATGGCGCTGCCCACATGGAAGTTCGTTGATATTAATGTATGTTCTGGGACAGGCTGTGGGCAGGCCGGGTCGTTACGGCCTAAGATTCAGTTTTAAGAGTAAGTTCTTCTCCACACCCTTGACTGATTGGATGATGTAGGGTGGTGCACTCTCCTGAGGAATCCCATTATACAGAGACTTCCTTGTTTGTATAATTGGATTAAAGGTTTTGATTCTACGATATAAAGTGGGAGAGACCAGTAGCTTGATCTCTCTCTTAGTTCCTGAGTTCCTGAAGTTAGTATTAGAAGAGAGGAGAGCAGATTAAGGCCACATGGAGACGAGGAGAAGCAGCCAAGATGGCAGAATGCTGAGGGAGAAGCCAGTTTGTTAAGAGTTTGTGCAGGAGGAGATGGGAAACAGAGGTGAATAAGTCTGGTGAGCTAGAAACCTTTGATTCTAGGAATCTCGGATAAGTCAGTAGCTTTGTGAGCACTGAATGAGTGGGTTTTGGAGCCCAGTGTGTGTTTTTGCTTGCCCGTTGGTGTAAGCTAGAATTAAAGCTGATGGCTCACCAGTTTTTGGCTCCTGTGTTTCATTACCGACTGTTTGAATCCAATGCGAACCTGCATGGGTCTGGTGGCTGTGATTCTGACCACGACTACTGGCTTTACATAAAGTAAGTAGCCAGGGCCACCATCACAGCCACCTGACCCGTGCAGGTTCACTCAAGTCGCGGCCACTATCACAGCCTCCTGGCCAATGCAGGTTTGCATTAGATTCGAACAGTCGGTAATGAAACAATGGAGCCAAGAACTGGTGAGCCATCAGCTTTAATTCTAGCTTGCACCCAGCGGGCAAGCAAAAACACACACTGGGCTCCAAAACCCACACATTCAGTGCTCACAAAGCTACGGACTTATCCGAGTTTCCTAGAATCAAAGGTTTCTAGCTCACCAGACTTATTCACCTCTGTTCCCCATCTCTTCCTGCACAAACTCTTAACAAACTGGCTTCTCCCTCAGCACTCTGCCATCTTGACTGCTTCTCTCCTCCACGTGGCCTTAATCTGCTCTCCTCTCTTCTAATACTAACTTCAGGAACTCAGGAACCAAGAGAGATATCAAGCTACTGGTCTTGCCACTTTATACCATAGAATCAAAACCTTTAATCTAATTATACAAACAAGAAAGTCTCTGTATAATGGGATTCCTCAGGAGAGTGCACCACCCTACATCATCCAATCAGTCAAGGGTGTGGGGAAGAGCTTACTCTTAAACTAAGCCTTAGGCTATATGACCCGGCCTGCCCACAGCCTGTTCCAGAACACACATTAATATCAACGAACTTTCATGTGGGCAGCGCCATCTTTAACAAAGTGAGCATAATATATTTTATATGCCCAACACTTTGTGAGCACTGATTGAGTGGGTTTTGGAGCTCAGTGTGTGTTTTTACTTGCCCGCTGGGTGCAAGCTAAGATTAAAGCTAATGGCTCACCAGTTCTTGGCTTTGTTGTTTCATTACCTTCTGTTCGAATCTAATGCGAACCTGCATGGGCCAGGTGGCTGTGATGGTGGCAGTGGCTACTGGCCATACAGATGGGATTGGGAGGCCTCTGCAATGCTGATGGCAGGAACAGAGCAAGAGAGCCTAATGTCTGCTTTATTATATAGAGTAGAAAATTAAAGCCTTTAATTTAATATACAAATAAGGAAGTCTCTGATTCAAAGCCAGTCATCTGAGGCATCAATGGGATTCCTCATAAGAGTGCACCACCCCACATCATGCAACAGTCAAGGGTGTGGGGAAAAGCTTAAGTTTGATAAGATCTTAGTATTAGAAGGATGTTGAAAAGATCTTAGTATTAAAAGGGTGGGAAAGGTTTTGTCTTAAACTAAGCCTTAGGCTATAAGTACTTTGCCAACTTACAGTCTGTTTCCCCATAATTCCTGGCCCTAGTACCTCCTATCCACTGGCCTTCAGGTATGGCTGAGGTTTCTGCTTTCTTCCCTCACCCCACCTTATATAACCCTCCTTCTTCAATGTGAGCACACTGAAGAGATCACATAATAATTATTTTGTAATCTGATCCTCACCCTGCTTTCTCTCACCTTCATGTAATTTTTCTTACATTCTCTCCTTAAATTTCAAATGCATAAAAGAAACTGCTAAACTGTTACTCTCTGGAGCATTTGAAATCTTGCTCCCCAGCATATGTATTCTGTTTGGCTCAAGTAAACTCACAAAAATTCTGTACAGGTTTGGATGTTTCTTACACTGACAAGGTGCTTTAGGGGTGAGGCTGGGGAGACCTGATCAGAGGCATGGATAAAATGAAAACCTTGTAGGACAATAGAGGATGGTTCTTAACTTACCCATCTTGTAGAAATCCTAAGGTAGGGCTGATGGGGGCTATCAGCACAGACCTGATATTCAGTATTAAAAAAACAGTGGAAACGTTAGGTCTACAATGTCCAAAAAGCATGTATTAAACTAACTCTCCTGCTGACTACCATTGCAGACCTTGTCTCTATAAGTATTCACAAACATTAGCAAGAACTGGAGAGGATTCAACACTTGAAAGAAGAAAGCTATATTAGGTGAAATTCACATATACAAACCTCTTTCATAAAGGCACTTCTTGTCCTCAAGAGGCTAATGAGAAAGTCATAGTCTTACTGTCCTCAGGAATTAGAAACAAAGTTTGGAATGCTGGTTGGCTGGACTTTGACACAAAATATCCCTGAAAGAAATAAACAAAATAATTTCGGAAACTTAACGTATTAGATTTCAGAAGTTTATATAAAGCCACTGCATTCAACACAGAGTGTAATCAGCATAAAGAGAAGATAAGAAAGAAATAGAATAGAAGAGAGTTCAGAAGTGGATTCACATATATATGGTCAATTGACTTTTTTACTAAGGAGCAAATTAATTTAATTGGAGAAGATTTTTTTTAATAAATGTATGTGTATTTATTATGTATGTAATAAATGTATGTTACAACTGAAAAACAAACATGAAAAAAGATGAATTTTGAGCTCTACTTTATCTTAAGCACAAAAATGAATTTGAGATAAGTAGTAGAACTGAATGTAAATTCTAAAACTATAAAATTTTTAGAATACATGGGAATATATTTGTTACCTAGAAATAGGCAAAAAGAGATTATTTATCAGTAAAGATACATGGATCTTTATTTTACTCAGTGATTTATAATTCATTGAGCCAATATTCAGTTTGGTACTCAATTATCAGCTGGCCAGAGGGAGCCCTGCAAATTGGATCTTATGTCCTTTTGATATGTCCCTATTATCCTTTGAGCACATCTTCATCTTCTGACACAGAAAGATATTCCAGACCTGTTTTGCTTCTTCCTTCCCCAAGCTCCAGAATCAGCTATTTCTCCAAGGAACTTGGGCTCATTTCAGTTGGGATGGTATAAATCTAGCCTTTACATTGCCCAGATAAACAGATGTCATACAGGCAGTGCCCAGGTTATAAATGAGACAGGTTCTGTAGATCTGTTCTTAAGTTGAATTTCTATGTAAGTTGGAACAGGTACATTTACCTATTAAATGCAACTTAGATGTTTATCTTAACATAGTATTTATGTTTACATTTTCTTAATATAAATACTTACACATTTTCAAATATAACTTTAAACAATTTTAAATGGTGCAAAAGAGGATAGAATTGTTGGAAGGTTGGGTGGGACTGGTGTTAGAGAGTCAGGGTTTGATTCTGTTGCTGGATTCAGGTTCTTGACATCGACATCAAGGGAGGATTGTACAGAGCTTTTTATTTTCTCACCATAAATGGCCCTGTAGCATCTCAGGCCTTTAGTAACTGTATGGTAAACTTTAGTGAACTTCTCTATATCAGTGTCTTGCTCCTCTAACTTTACCTGCTTCAATGAGATGAAAAGCATCAGCTAACTCTTTTGTAGATAACTTTTCAGTCCTGGAGTTTCTAGGTCCCTGTTTTCTTCTGTAAATGCTATCATCTGCTCCTCTAGTTCCATAAGTTCTTCATTGGTTAGTTCTTTGCCATGGGAGTCAAGTAACTATGACACCATTTTCATTGATGTCTAACTGCAATTGATTAGCAATAGCCCTTATGGCACTTCATTTATAAGTACAAGTTGTATGCAAGTAGAATATTTATAACTTGGGAACTTACTGTATATGATCATATAATTGGTAAGACAATGGACATCAAAATCCATTGGAGGATAGCCTCTAGAGGATGTTCAGCATACTGCCAAGTTCATTCAGAATATGAATCTCTCCGTTGAAAAATCTTTTCATTCCACTAGAGACAAATCCAACATATCTAAAACAAGAGAGAACTATAAAAGAAATATATATGCTTGCTTGATGTACAACCTCGAGTTGCTATGGGATTGTATAAAAGATGCATTATCTTTTATTTTCTTTTATTTTTTAATTTTTTTATAAAATTAAATTTAACAGGGTGACATTGATCAATAAGAGTACACAGATTTCTATGACATTTGAACTCTTGATTTTTTTGTATACCTATCAGCCAAAGTCAAATCACATTTTTTTTTTTTTTGCAGAGACAGAGAGAGTCAGAGAGAGGGACAAATAGGGACAGACAGACAGGAAGGGAGAGAGATGAGAAACATCAATTCTTCGTTGCAGTTCCTTAGTTGTCCATTGATTGATTTCTCACATGTGCCTTGACCGGGGGGCTACAGCAGACTGAGTGACCCCTTGCTTGAGACAGAGACTTTGGGCTCAAGCTGGTGAGCCTTGCTCAAACCTGATAAGCCTGCACTCAAGCTGGCAACCTCAGGGTCTCGAACCTGGGTCCTCAGCTTCCCAGTCCAATGTTCTATTCACTGCACCATCACCTGGTCAGGCCAAATCACGTTTTGTTACTGTATATTTGTCCCTCTTTACACTCTTCCCTTACCTCCACCCCCACATCCTCCTCCCCCTGGTATCCACTTCATTTATGTCTATATCCATGAGTCTCAGTTTTATATCCCACCTATCTGTGAAATCATATAGTTCTTATCTTTTTCTGATTTAATTATTTCACTAAATATGATATTCTTAAGGTCCATCCATGTTGTAAATGACACTATGTCATCATTTTCTTATGGCTGAGTAGTATTCTATTGTATACATGTACCACATTGTTTTATCCAATCTTCTATTGACGGACAGACACTTTGGGTGTTTCTTGTCTTGGCCACTGTGCATTAAATTTTCAAATAGAGAGAATGCTGTCATCAAAAGCTGGGAGGAATAAATACAGCAGTACCCCTTGGAGACACTGGGGAGATTAGATTGGTGAGTGAATGAAGCAGAAAGCTGGACTAGGTGATGAGAATAATTTTATCAGAAAAATGTGAGCATTCCTATTAGACAGCTAACTCATTTACCCTATCATCCTTCCCTCCATCCACATAGTGGTTGGCTGCCTATCCATTTTTAGCAAAATGGATTGTTTAGCTAGAATTCTGGGGCACATTAACAAGAAAACAGTAAAACTCCCTCCTTGTATTCTTCCAGAGACAGCTTCCTGGCTCTCAGGTTAGGAAATGAATTACTAAAATTGGACATTTGTTTTCCTGGCATCAATAACAGATCCCCAAATTCTCATTTTACAGTCTTCAAACATACACTGCAATCAAATTCAACATAATTTGAAAATCACTTCTCTTTCTGATCTAGGACTGATAATTGACCTTCATTTTTGTCATGGCCTTAGAGATTTTTTTCTTGCATACCTAAAGAAAAAGACCATAGATGCCACAAAATCTTTCTGAGGCTTAGAGTTGAAACCAGGAGACTCAGGTTTGAAGAAGCATTACAGTTGGAGAGAGGGCCGGGAGATATGGAAGTTCCTTCTTATAGCTCTAGTTTTAGGAGATACCAAAAGGCAGACTTTTTAGATTCCAGAGATTGTGTACTATTGATATGCAAACAAAGAATTAAGCTGTAATAGGACCACAGGAGAATAAGCTCTTACCGAATATTATATGAACTAGCTTAGTTTTTCATTTAATCCTTATAGCAACCCTATGGTGCAGGTGTTGTAATGAGTTTTACAAATGCAGAAACCAAGTCTCATGAGATAGTCTTAGGTCAGGTTCCCCTGGAAACAGATTCTGTCATTTGTGTACAGAGGATTTATTGAGGAGTGCTGAACAGCGCCTGTGGAGGAGCCAGGGAAGCACAGATGGACTGAGGAAAAAGTTTAATTGGGATGATGTGACAGAGGCCTCAGCAAATCCTTCATGGAGCTCCGGTACAAGATGGCCTTTCAGAGTTGTGTCATATCCAGGTGAAGGCTTGTTTGAAATTTCTTATGGCCCAGTCAGTGAACACCAGCTGACCCCAAGGAGAAGCAGCTCCATTTGGCCAAGCCAATTCCTAGATCTGTCATCAGCACACATTCTCAAAAGGTAGCGTAATGAGTGCCTCAGTCTTAAAGGTGGGATCTAGATGGCAGAAGACACCAGCCACACATCTATCCATAGGATTCACTTGTTTTATATAGTATCCCCTCCATGGGGACAACTCACAATTCTGATTGATCTTGTTTCAATATGAAACTTAAAAAGAAAGGTTAGTGGGTCCAGACCAGCTTCTTGCCATTGTAGCTGTCTGAAAGTCACTACTTTCTTCTTCTCTTTCTTGTACTGCCCATTTTAGAGTCTCCTCACCCATGGTTGATACTTCTGTTATACTATATGGCTTACCTGGCAGGGTTACCCATACTCTCATCTCTGAGGGTTCTGAGCCCTTGGTCACCATGCTCTTCTCAGGCATGGCTGTTGTACTTCTTCATTTTCCACCAAAACTGGGTGGGAGAGTACCAAGAGATGTCAGGGTTACCTGAATGACAACTATGCTTTTCTCTGCCTCATTGTATAAAAGTAGCCCTGCCTCTTCCTTACTAATATTGCTAAGTCTAATTCTTTTTCTTGCTTAATGGTTTCTTAGCACAAAGCACTCTAAGAAACTGGGAGGCAGCTGTAGCTTATAGTTAAATAGGATTTTAACCACATACCCTGGTACAAGTATTTCCTTTCTGAGAACCAGGACCCTTGGATCCCAGAACATAAAAAGACACAGGATTAAGAAGCCTAGGTAGGTCACTGGGAATGATGGTAAGAGGGGTCTCTACTGCTTCCACCCCTTGCTTCCTGGGCCTATTGGAACACAACACACCACACAATGGTTGTTGCTTCAGGTTGTATAATGCCTCTAGGCTGATGCTCATCTTTCTCATTGAATCATCTCCAAGATGATGACTCAGCAGCTGTTCATTGCTCTCTCAGGACTTGCAGCTGCTACAGAGTGGGTACCCTGTTCTGAAGTGATGCTATGCAGTATGCCCTGTCAGTGGAATAAACGTTATGTAAACCCTCAATACTGCATGGCAAAGTCCTGTGGGCAGAAAAGACAAAGCCATATCACACTGTGTAATAGGGCACTCTGACTGTGAGCAGGAAAGGGAACCGTTCCCACTCTGTAAGAGCAGTACAAGTTGTGATAGGACGAAAGGTGATGGGGGTGATGGCAAGGCTAAATCCCAGCAGCAATACTTTTGAGGAGAAATCTGGGGTAGATGCAGCAGAAGCAGGAGCAACCTGGGGACAGCCTCACTCAGGCCCTTAGATGGCAGATGACAAGCCCATTGCAGCACATTGGAGGTAAAGAGCTCCCTAAAGAGCATGTGGTCTGGAGTAGGATTTTGAATTTCCCTGCCAGGGAAAGGGAAGAGACTCAGCCATTCCTCTCCATTCAGAGAAAAGGCTGTTATTGTTAGCATTGTCATTGCTTTTATTAGTTATATCCCTTGTTGATTTTCATCTATCTTTTGTTCAGAAACAAGGTTATATTACCTTTTAAGTTCAGCCTTGATGGTGTTAGTGATGGGGGTAAAGGTGATGAGAGAGTGGAACTCTTGGTGTGGTTTTGGACCTGGTGTGTGGATTTACAGAAACTCTGCCTCTTTCATTTGTACTTCAGTTTCCTTAGGTAGAAAAATCACACAGAGATCTATCAGATGCCATTTATTGGTGCTGAAAGGTCTGATTCTAACACAAATATTTTCAGAAGGAACATGGTAAATGTCAAAAATTGTCAGCTCAGTGAGCATCTTTGGGTAATAATGCTTTCTAGTAGTAAATTTCCACTAGTTCTCTCTCTTATTGTCAGTTGAACAAAAATACTTGCATGCTTTGCTGGTTTCTAACTAATGAGTGGCTTTGCTCTCTTAAAACAGTAATATATACTAGAGAGTATCTATTGAGTCAATAAACCTTTACTCAGAACTTTCTGTCTTAATAACAAACAGCACAGCATCACAGGAAATAAGGTTAAAAGTTCTTAAACTGAAATATATCTCTGGTTTTGAATTTTTCCACAGGCATACAAGAATAATAAAAGGAATCACATTATATTTGTTGTGCCTGCGGAAGTACAAAGATATTTGTCCCACATGTTCTTCCTTTTAGAATCTTAAAGTAAAATGACCAAACATAAGTTTCTAAAAATGGCATTTAAATGTGCAATTTCATTACTGAAAATGGTAAGGTCTACCTGCAACTCTTTTTTAAACTCTAGTGATTAAATTAATTCCCGAACACTTCTTTGGTCTCTTTGATGATTATTTTAATATTTTTATAACAAGCACACCGGTATCTTGTTTTAGTTAGAGTGTGAATAGTTTGCTACTTTCTCAGATATTTGATATTTGTTAAGCAAAGTACCCTGCCTTCTCCAGTCTGTCTTCATCCCATGGGGACATGTAGGATTTTAAAAATGTGTTGAATTTAATGTTATTTGACTGTCACGGGCCACCTAGAGATTTTATATTTTGCACATTGCTTAGCTTAAGTATCAGTATAAAAGCTCTGTACTGTCATCTTTATCCTATTAGCACTCCACTCAGTCTCTTTCAGACAGATGCTCTTCTAATAATTTATACATGTCTAAACCAGCTCTATGACACATTTCCTTGACATGTGGGAAAGTTGGCCAAGTCATAGTGCCACATCATTTAAACTGAATAGAGGTTTTAAGACTGCTTCCTCTTCTCTGTCCCTCTCCTAGTTCACTAAATCTCTTCCAACCTCAAAATGACCTGTTGACTAGCAGTCTACTTACTTTCCCATCTTTTCTTCCCTGTAGTTGGTGATACAAGAACTAGCTTTCCCAAGCACTTCCAACCAGAAATCTTTAGCACCCTTGAGAAAAATATTTTAATGTTGGTGTGTTTTCAAACTATTTTGATATTGTTTGAGTGATACTTACTTGGAAAAAGGCTAATTGAAACACCAGAACTGAATAGAGGACATTGCCTGAGCATTCCTTAGCTCAGCATATTCTAGTTCTTTCTGTTCTTCTAATGAGATAGAATCCCGGAATTTCAAAATCATGTGCAACAGTTCATAAGCTTTCAAAAACATTTAAGTCAATCCTTTTCTGTGTGTGACAGAGACAGAGAGAGAAACAGACAGACTGGAAGGGAGAGAGATGAGAAGCATCAATTCTTTGTTGCGGCACTTTCGTTTCTCAGTGATTGCTTTCTCAAATGTTCCTTGACGGAGGGGGGGGGGAGCTACAGCAGACGGAGTGACCCCTTGCTCAAGCCAGCGACCTAGTGAGCCTTGCTCAAACCAGATGAGCCTGTGCTCAAACTGGCGACCTTGGGTTTTCAAACCTGGGTCCTCCATGTCCCAGTCCTACGCTCTATCCACTGCGCCTTAGCTAGTTAGAACATATCTACATAGAAGGCCCCATAAAAAATAATCTAGATCCAAGTACTGTCCTGGCACAACCAGTGAGGAAGTTGAACCTGTATGAAAGGTGAAATCAGTTTTAGAATCTCTCAGTGAATATTTTTTAAATAAATAAAAATAATAAAAAGAAAAGAAATTGTTTAAGGGCTGGAGGTTAACTTTCCTGGCCTAAGATCAAAGAAATCTCTAGTAGTGATAAAGGAGAAATCTGCAAGATTAATGAAGAATAATTGATGGCAAAGAATATTCCTGTCCTTGGAGCCAGAATAGAAGCGCCTTGCCCAGATAATTAGGGACAGGGGGACCAAGTGGGTCTTTTCTGAAAACCATTGTAGTCTTGCATTTATACAGTAATTCATCTTATTTTTAAAATATTTGCCATTTTTTAGATTGCCTGCTTTTTTAACTGAGTGAAATTTAATGAGAAAAAAAGTATATATTATTTTTTCTGGATTTATTTTCTTTAATAAAAATATTTATACAAAACATTAAGGTTTGATTTTAAGAAGTCTCTAAAAGTAATTGCAGTTTGTACATCCTATACAGAAGTGTCCTGTCACAACCAGTTTCTCCCCCCCTCCTTCACACACACACACACACACACACACACACCACCTAAAATTCCCTACTTAGTGTAGTAGAAAGATTTACAGTAAGTAGGATTTACAGGCTGGTTCCACTCCTCTCACTCTAATACCTACAGACCTACACTTCCAGAATGGCCTTGAGTGGTAGGTCATTTTACCTTCCTAAACATCTACTCTGTTAACCATTGCTTTCAATTTCAATGAATTGTTGAAAGGTATGATAGATCTTGAATTTAAAAGTGCTTTTAGCTATAATTAATTTTTCTGTTAAACTATAGTTTTTGGTAATCCTACTCTCCTCAGCATTTGTACTGTTCACCTACAAGGGTACGAGTCATGCCAGAGCCAGATAAGTTCTGTATAGAACCACCTCTCCTGCAGGTCCTGGAACTAAGTGTTGGAGACATCTTACTGTACACTGAGTTCTTTCATCATTTTAAGGTGCCCATGTTACATTTGTTTCATTGCCTCTCTTGATCATGAAACTGTTTTTTCTTGTATGGGATGGTTATAGGTAACTGATACTCTACTCTCTTTTTCTCTATGTTTTCAGACTAATGGGCTGGTAAGATATCACTTATGTTAAAGGCTCAATTAGCAGTCTATCAGGTCACAAAAAGCACTTACTCTTAAACCATATCAGAATGAGAGGGGTGCCCAGAGGTAACTGATGGGAAACCAAGAAAAAATCTGAAGCCATAGTTCATTTCTGCTGTTCATCCGGAAGTTCCCCAAATTAGCTGCGTCGGTGAATATTTAGTGTCACCACATCTCCTGTGTAATTTGTATTGTCTGCTTTTAATCTTAATATCAGTTTTATAATTTTAATAACACTCTAATTGAACATAAATGAACTGCATACTCCAACAGAACATCTCAAATGCAGACAGACTATCAGGCTGGAAGCCCTGGCTCAGCTAGAGAGACAAACAAAACTAAAATATTCTAAAATATAT
The DNA here is from genome assembly GCA_037038555.1 of Rhynchonycteris naso. Classification (NCBI taxonomy): domain Eukaryota; kingdom Metazoa; phylum Chordata; class Mammalia; order Chiroptera; family Emballonuridae; genus Rhynchonycteris; species Rhynchonycteris naso. The sequence goes on along the minus strand of CM072996.1, from coordinate 154,031,266 downwards.
GGCTGAGGTACCTTGGCATTTCTCCTCAGAGACCATAGCGTTTTAGTGACTAGGCATCTTAAAAGTACTACAGGCAGGTCTCGACTCACCAACAGAGTTAGATCCAGATGCCCTCCTATAATTTGGTTTGGGGAATGTTCCTTGAATGTACAGACTAGGATATTCCCATCTCTTTTTGGTCTTTATTCTTCTAGGGCTTATTGGCTTACCATACTTTCTTGCTGTCCTAAGCAGCCTTTTAAGGTAGCTGACTCAGACTCATACCTTCCCCTGATATCTTGTAAGTGCTAACATCATATGCCCTTATTTGACCATAATCATAATATATAAATGAAGAAGTATAAATGAATAATGCTCTGTATCTCCTAGAGAAGTTTACATAAAAGAAATGTTGGTTTAAGACACATCTCTAATGGAATTTCAAACAGTATTAGAAAGCAAAGTACACAGCTGAAGTGTGGGTAGAGATATTTTTGAATCCATGACCAAATGTCCTAGTTATTCAGCAGACAATCTGGTTTCAAATAAGTCATGTCATTGATCATAGAATGTTTTAATATATATTTTTAACTACATGACTATTCAGCCACAATATATGTGCCAGAATCTTTAGCAATTGTATTTTTAAATTATAGTATTATAAGTTTGCATTGGATATAGTTTTAGAGTAAAGTTTTGAGGAAAACAATACTTATAATTTTGAAATTTTATTGAGAAGAGGGTTGGGATTTAATTAGTAACATATTTCTCTATTACATTTTCAGATTCTGAATCTACTAAAATTGTTAAGCACTAAAAAAGAAATAATCACTAGATTAGAGTCTGAAACAAAGTTGAACTTATTGCTTACCTGACAAGAGATAGTTCCATCATTCATCTAAGGTCAGTGAGTGTCTCCCAGCAGAAATAAAATATATCAGGCAAGATTTTGAGTTCAGGGCTCTGATTGCTTCCCATGGCTGGCATATACTCCTTTATGAATGATCACTTCCAGGTTTCACATGGCTGATACTGAGAGATCAGATTTCCAACCAGTTCAAGATGAGTTGTGTAAAATTCTAGGGTCTAGGGTCATTCATCAGACATACTTGTATGCTCATGTTTGAAGATGAGCATTATTGCTTGTGCTTTTTCCTCTTACTAAAAAGATTATATTGAAATTAAAAAGTCACTATGATAGTAGACATTAAAAACTGAAGTTTAGGTTTTGACTTAAACAATATTAGGGTGGTGTGTTGATGTATTCACTAATTTACTTATTTATTCTTTTTTTTTCTCAAAAATATTTGTCAAGCCCCTACTATATGCCTGTCATTTCTGGATGCTAGAGATAAAAAATACAACCTAGATGTCACATAAAACCAAATTTCTTATTCTAAAGCCTCTGGGAAATCTAATATCTTCTACAGGGTTTGTATTTGCTGATGACTCAGAATTAAAACCTGTAGCTTACTTTCTACATTACTATGGCATTGATATTTACTCTGCATTAACCAGACTTTATTGTTTCCAGAAATTTTTACTGAAAAGGATTTCTGTCTCATGAACTTTTTGAAATCCACTTATTTCAATAGTAGACAATCCAAGTAGCCTTTATTAAAGTAAATAGATTCCTTCTGAGAACAATAGATTATTCAGACTGGTTTATCAAAGGACTGTTTATTCTTCAAGGCTACCTTCAAAACCCTGTTTTCACTCTGTCTGCCAATTCTAAATTATTATATCACAAACTATACTTAATTCTGCTCCCACATTGAAGGACCCACTTTAACCCAAAACCTTATAAAAATCTTTCTTTTGTACTCTGTTTTTTAAGATGTGACTAAGACTCTGTTACTGTACTGATCTCTTTTATTCCAATGGGCAATAAAGTTGGCTTTGCTTAATCTCTAAAACTTTTGGTGTTTCTTGAGGGGGGAACTTGGCAGCCTACAGATATTACATTCTCAAGGTCATTTTGGTTTCAATTTCTTGATTTCATTGGACTTTTGTGTGTTACCATCTATTCCTTTCTCTTGTCTTTATTCTAACCAAGACATAGAATTGTTTCCAGTCCTTGTTTTCCAAAATCTCCCAATCACCAACTATAACAACAGAACCCTCTCATTTTTATAAAACAGCCTTGTGTTGACCAAAATTTAAAAATTTAGTGACATAATAATGGGTGCATATATATCAGCAATAACAACTTAGAATTGAATATAAGACATTCTTGTTTCTGAGAGTCTTTCAATCTCCCTGCTTTTTAGACCAATGTTACTCAAAATGTGGCCTGTTATCAGTCCACCATGAGGTAAATTACTAAAGGGACAGTAAACATTTTCAAACATTGATCTATAGTGATTGAAAATGACCTCTACAACCCCTTCAAATATTATGAAACTAAAGAATTTGCCCTTCACCACAGATAGTTTGAGAGCTATTCTCCAGAACTTCAGATTTTCAGTTTAATGGGAACTCCCTCCCCCACCTCTTAAGTTGTCCCAGGGAAACTCATTTCTCTTCACTACCTCATGTAGAGCAAATTATTTTTTTATTTCTTGATTCTGGGTACACCTTTGAATATGTAGAAATATACTAAAGGCATTCTAAACAGTGGGGTATGCACTCTAGTTCTCACTGTGTAACAAGAGCACAAAAGAATTGAAAGAGGTCTTGCAATTTTAGTCATTTGTCACTTCTTCAAAAGTCTCTGGAAATTGAAGATAGAATGTTAAATATTAACTGACAATATAGGTTTGAGTTGATTTCTAGGCTCTCTATTTTGTTCCACTGATACACAATTATCCCTTGCCATATCACGGTTCACTTTTCACGGTCTCACTGTATCACCGATGTTTAAATTGTATATATCTAATTTTGTATCATGGATTTTTTGCTATATCACAGGATTTTGCGGTATATAGGTATATTTAAATATTTATTATTTTAATTATTTTTGAGATAAAATAAGCATTTTCTAGCCTAAAAAAATTGAAAACAATATAAAAATATTAATTAAAACATATTAAAAGAATATTAAATCAAAATAAAGCCTTAAAACAAATATAAATCATAAATAAATATAATGTTGCTGTTTGTCAGATTTTCACCTATCGCAGGGGATTCTGGAACCTAACCCTCAGGATAGATAAGGGACCACTGTATATGTCTGTTTTTATGCCAGTACCATGAGGATTTTTTTTGTCTCTTTGCTTTTTTTATTGATTTTAATTTATCGTGCTTACATAGATTTAAGTGTCCCGCAGAATATATCTCCCTTCCTCCCTGTCCCTGTGTTCCCCTTGATAATCCCTTTGTCCCCTTCCTGCAACGCCACCCCCTTTCCTTTCAGGATTTGCTGTTCTGCTCTCTATAACGCTGTGTTATGTATATATAATTTCACTAATCTCTTACCCTTCTCTGACCTTATTATCCTCTCTTCCTCTTTCCTTCTGACTGCTCTGGTCCCTTTGATCCCACTTCTGCCTCTATTCTGTTCCTCAGTTCACATTGTTTATTAAATTCCTCATATGAGTGAGGTCATATGTTATTTTTCTTTCTCTGCCTGGCTTATTTCACTTAGCATAATAGTCTCCAGGTCCATTCATGCCATTGCAAAAGGTAAGATTTCCTTCTTTTTCATGGCCCCATAGTATTCCATTGTGTATATGTACCATTGCTTTTTGATCCACTCATTTACTGATGAAAACTTTGGCTGTTTCCAGATCTTGGCTATTGTAAACAATGCTGCCATAAACATGGGGGTGCACTTCTTCTTTTGAATCAGTGATTTGGTGTTCTTAGGATATATATATTCCTTAAAGTGGGATAATTGGGTCAAAAGGCAGTTCAACTTTTAACTTTTTGAGGAATCTTCATACTGTTTTCCACAGTGGCTGCACCAGTCTGCATTCCCACCAGCAGTGCAGGAGGGTTCCCTTTTCTCCACACTCTTGCCAGCCCTTATTCTGTGTTGTTTTCTTTATGAATGCCATTCTGACTGGTGTGAGGTGGTATCTAATTGTGGTTTTAATTTTAATTTGCATTTCTCTAATGATTAGTGATGTTGAACATTTTTTCATATGCCTATTGGCCATCTGTATGTCCTCTGTGGAGAAGTGTTTATTCAGTTTTTTTGCCCATTTTTTGATTGGTTTGTTTACCCTCTTGGTGCTGACTTTTACAAGTTTTTTATATGTTTTGGTTATTAACCCTTATCATGCTTATTGTCGAATATGTTCTCCCATTGTGTGGTTTGTCTTTTTATTCTGTTCATATTGTCTTTAGCTGTGCAAAATCTTTTTAGCTTGATATAGTCCCATTTGTTCATCCTATCCTTTATTTCACTTGCTTGTGGAGTTAAATCAGCAAATATATTGCTGTGAGAGATGTCGGAGAGCTAACTGCCTGTTTTCTTCCAAGATGGTTATGGTTTTATGACAGACATTTAAATCTTTTATACATTTTGAGTTTATTTTTGTGGAAGTTGGTGGTCTAGTTTTATTTTCTTGCAAGTGTCTGTCCAGTTTTCCCAACACCATTTGTTAAAGAGACTGTCTTTATTCCATTGTATGCTTTTACCTCCTTTGTCAAATATCAATTGTCCATATAGGTGTGGGTTTATTTCTGGGTTCTCTGTTCTGTTCCATTGATCTGTATGCCTGATCTTATGCCAGTAGCAGGTTGTTTCAAGTACAATGGCCTTGTAGTATAACTTGATATCAGGAAGTGTGATATCACACACTTTATTCTTCTTTTTTAAGATTGCTGAGGCTATTCGTGTTCTTTTTTGGTTCCATGTAAATTTTTGGAATATTTGTTCTATTTTTTTGAAGTATGCCATTGGTATTTTAATAGGAATTGCCTTAAAATTATAGATTGCTTTGGGTAATATAAACATTTTAAGCTTCCACTTGTTTGTATCTTTCTTGATTTCTTTTATCAATATTTTATAATTTTCTGAGTACAAGCCTTTAACCTCTTTGGTTAAATTTATTCCTGGGTACTTTATTTTATTTATTTATTTATTTATTTATTTTGCAATAGTGAAGGGATTGTTTTCTTAATTTCTCATTCAGACAGTTTATTGTTGGTGTATAAAAATGCTACTGATTTCTGAACATTAATTTTATATCCTGTCACCTTGCTAAATTCATTCATCAGGTCCAGTAGTCTTTTGACTGAAACTTTAGGGTTTTCTATGTACAGTATCATGTCATCAGCAAATAATGATAGTTTTACTTCTTTTTTCCAATTTAGATGCCTCTTATTTCTACTTCTTGTTTGATTGCTGTGGCTAGGACTTCCAGAACTATGTCAAATATGAGTGGTGAAAGGGGGCACCCCTGTCTTGTTTCTGATCTTAAGGCTATTGCTTTTAATTTTTTCCCATTGAGTATGATGTTTGTTGTGGGTTTGTCATAGATGGCCTTTATCATACTGAGGTATGTTCCCTCTATTTCCAATTTTCTGAGGGTTTTGATCATAAAAGGGTGCTAGATTTTATCAAATAAATCTCTGCATCTATTGATATTATCCTGTGATTTTTTACTTTTCTTTTTTTATATGATGAATCACATTGCTTGTTTTGCAAATACTGTACCAGCTTTGCCTCCCCAGAATAAATCCCACGTGATCATGATGTATGATTTTTTTAATGTATTGCTGGATCTGGTTTGCTAATATTTTGTTGAGAATTTTAGCATCTAATTTCATCAGGGATAATGTCCTGTAGTTTTCTTTCTTTTCCTGGTTTTGGAATGAGAATTATGCTAGCCTCATAAAAGGAGCTTGGAAGTCTTACCTTCTTTTAATTTCTTTGACTTAGCTTGAGAAGGATAGGAGTTAGTTCTTTGAATATTTGGTAAAATTCATCTGTGAAGCCATCTGGTCCAGGACTTTTGTTTGTTGGAAGTTTTTTGATAACTGTTTTAATCTCATTTGAAGTAATTGGTCTATTTAGGTTTTCTGATTCTTCCAAATTGATTTTTGAAAGATTATATGTTTACAGAAATTTGTCCATTTCACCTAGGTTGTCTAATTATTTGGCATTATTCATAGTGTTTTCTTACAATTCTTTGTATTTCTGCTGTGTCAGTTGTTACTTCTTCACTCTCATTTTTAATTCTATTTATTTGAGTCTTCTCTTTTTTTTCTTGGTGATTCTGTTTAAAGGTTCATCAATTTTGTTTAACTTTTCAAATAAACAGCTCTTGGTTTCATTGATCTTCTGTATTATTTTTAGCCTCTATGTCATTTATTTCCGCTCTGATCTTTATTCTTTCCTTTCCTCTACTTCCTCTGGGTTTTGTTTGTTGTTCATTTTTTAGTTCCTTTAGATGTAGGGTTAGGTTGTTTATTTGGGCTTCTTGCTTCTTAAGGTATGCCTGTAATGCTATGAACTTTCCTCTCAGGACTGCTTGTGCTGTGTCCCATAAATTTTGAATTGTTGTATGGTCATTTTCATTTGCTTCAAAAAATTTTTTGATTTCTTCTTTGATGTCATTGTTAACCCATTCATTATTTAATAACATGCTGTTTAGTCTTCAAGTGTTTGAATGTTTTCCAGGTTTTTTATTGTCATTGATTTCTAGTTTTATGCCATTGTGATCAGAGAAGATGCTTGATATGATTTCAATCATCTTAAATTTATTGAGACTTGTTTTGTATCCTACATGTGGTCTATCCTAGAGAATGTACCATGAGCACTTGAAAAGAATGTATATTCTGCTGCTTAATGGTGAAAGGTTCTGAAGATATCTGTTAAATCCAGTTGACCTAGTGTGTTCTTTAGGGATGCTGTTTCTTTGTTAACTTTCTTTCTTGAAGATCTATCTATTGATGTTAGTGGAGTATTAAAATTCCCTACTGTTATCATATTGCTGTTGATCTCGCCCTTTATGTCCATTCAAAATCTGCTATATAAATTTAGGCACATAGATATTTACAATGATTATATCTTCCTGTTGGATTGCTCTCTTTAATATTATGTAGTGACCCTCTTTATTATTGCTTTTGTTTTAAAGGCTATTTTGTCAGATATAAGTATTGCTACTTCAGCTTTTTTTTGTTTCCATTTGCATAAAATATTTTTTCCTACCTTTTACTTTCCATCTCTGTGTCTCTTTTGTTTTGAAGTGGGTCTCTTGTAGACAGTATATGTTTGGGTCCTGTTTTCTTATCTATGCAGCTACCCTATATCTTTTGATTTGATAATTTATCCCATTTACATTTTAGGTTATTATTGATATGTAGTTGTTTATTGCCATTTTATTCTTTAAATCTACATTTTTTTTTCCTAAATTTTTCCCCTTTGTTCTGTTTACAACAGGCCCCTTAACATTACTTGCAGCATTGGTTTGGTTGTAATTAATCCCTTGAGTTTTCATTGTCTGTGAAGCTTTTTATTTCATCTTCAATTTTAAATGATAGCCTTGCTGGATAAAGAAGTTTAGGTTGTAGACTCTTGTTTTGCATTACTTTGAATATTTCTTGCCATTCCTGTCTGGCCTCTAGTGTTTCTGTTGAGAAGTCAGATATCATCCTTATTCAGGATTCTCTGTAGGTAATTGATTGCTTTTCTCTTGGAGCTTTTAGTATTTTCTTGAGCTTTTATTATTCTTTCTTTATCCCTTAATTTTGGCATTTTAATTATGATGTGTCTTGGTGTAGGCCTCTTTGGGATCCTCTTTAAAGGGACTTTCTGTGCTTCTTGAACCTGTGTGACTTTTTTCTTCATCAATTTAGGGAAGTTTTCTGCTATCATTTTTTCAAACAGGCTCTCTATCCCTTGTTCTTTCTCTTCTCCTTTTGAAACCCCTGTGATGCAGATGTTGTTTTCTTCATGTTGTCACAGAGCTCTCTTAGAGTTTCCTAAGACTTTTGAGCCTCTCCTCTTTTTACCACTCCATTTCCGTGCTTTTGTTTATCTTATCTTCTAAATCACTGATTCGATCCTCTGCTTCATTCGGCCTACTTTTTATTCATTCTAGTGTAGTCTTTATTTCTGATATTGTATTTGTCATTTCTGACTGGTTCTTTTTTTATGATTTCAATGTCCTTTTGATGCTTGTTATCTCTTTATTTAAGTGCTCATTATGTTCACCCATTGTTGCTCTAAGGTCTTGGAGAATCCTAACAATCATTATTTTAAACTCTGCATCTGGTAATTTGATTATTTCCATCTCATTCAGTTTTTTTTTCTGGGGATTTCTCTTGTTGATTTATTTTGATTGCATTTCTCTGTCTTCCCATTTTGTCTGTGTACAGACTCCTCCTTTAGGTGTGTTGTTTGTGTAGCTAGATGAGTCTAGAGTTGATATTATCTGTCTCCAATTTCCAGTTGTGTTGGTTCTAGATGTTCTTGGGTTGGCATCAGTTGTTGTCTGTAATCCACTGTAGGCTACTTGTTTGCTGTCACAGTTTTTTTGCTATTTGTTTTGGCATTTTCTATGTCTTAGCTGGGTCAGGTGTGAGGAGCCCTTCCTTAAGATACCACTCTAAGAAGAGTTGTTAGATCCTGAGCTGATGCTCTTGGTATTTGGCCACTGGATGTGCCCACCTTGGACCTCTCTGGCCAGAGTCTGGCACAGATCAGTGAGGTTACTGCCTATGATTAGCCCTTATCAACCTTTTTGGAGCTACAGGCGATCCAGATCTCGTGGCTGTCTTTGCTGGGCCCAGGTGCCATTGTAAATATCAGCTACACTCCTACTCTAGCTTTTGTCTACTCTTGGCCTGGGGGAAGTTTGTTTAAAAGTTTAAGTTCCCCTGAAATCCACTTTCTGCTGTCTCTTATTGCTGGCTAGTTGTTTGGCTCAGTACTGTAATTCCGAGGTTAGGTACGGTATTGGATGTGGCTTGCTCCTTAACCTCATGTGCCATTTTATCCATACTTTTTTTCTATTTTATTTTATTTTATTCTTCTCTTTCAATTATCAGAAGGGTGTGGCTACAGGATTCCAAAGGGTGTGGCCACTGTGTTTCCTGTGTGTGGTCTGTCCGCCAGCCCACTGCCATTCTTGCTGCTGTCTTGGGCGTTCAGGCTCAGGCACTGCTTGCACCAGCCTGACAGTATGTTTGCTGCAGCTTCCCCAGCTGTGGGTGGGCCACCACCACAGTTGTCACAGACTCTGCCACCATGAGCGTGCTTGCGTGAGCACACTTGTGCCACAGCCGTGGCTTCCCAGACTTCTGCTGCCACAGGCAGGCTTGTGCAAGTGTGCTTGCACTACCCTGGACCTTGCAGCCACACCAGCCACTGCTGGCCCACCCACCATTCAGTGAGTATTCAGCAGTGTGTGTGGGGGGGGGGCAGTGTGGCTCAGACCTCAGCACTCACTACCTGTGTTCCTGAAATGCTCACTTTTTCTAAGCGCCTCCTTGCTGTGACTGGAGCAGGAAAGCCTCCGCTGGGCAGGGTAATTTTTTCTTTTGTTGGTATTGCTGCTCCCAGGAAAAATGGTCACTAGATTTGGGGAGTGAATCAGTCCCGGGGGTTAAGGTGACTGTCCCTCAAAGTGTATCTTCCTATGTCTCCTAAATTACATTCTCTCTGGTAACTCCAGTCCTCTCAGTGCTCTCCACTCCTAGAGCCCCAGGTAAGTGGCTGTAAACAAGGTTTTCTGCATGGTCCCTTTAAGACAGAGTCTGGGTATGAGAGTTCTTTCTCGCAAACAGTACCATGGCTCTTTTCTCAGCTAAATACTTTCCATACACCTCTTTTAGGCTCTTGGGCTCTAGGCTGGGGCTCTGGTTCTGGGTCTGAGGACCCACAACTCTCCAGGCAACCCACCCTGCCATTAGAGTCCCTCCAGGCCACCACTTGCTCCTGGGAGTGGGGCAGCCCTTTCCACATCTCTGCCTTTCCTACCAGACTCAGTGTGTTTTATTCAGTGGTCCTTGGTTATAGAATCCTCTTAGTTTAGTCCAAAATTGGTTTTTCAAGATGATTCTTCTTATAATTAAGTTATAATCCACTTTGGTTCTGGGAGGTAGAAGTTGGAATGTCCACCTATTCTGTCACCATCTTGCTGCCCTCCCCATGCTGTTTTGATTACTATGGTTTTATAGTATAGTTCAATATAAAGTAGTGTGATTCCTTTAACTTTGTTCTTCTTTATCAAGATTGCTATGGCTATTCAGGGTCTTTTGTGGTTCCATTTAAATTTTTTAAATATCTGTATTAGTTCTGTGAAATATACTATTGACATCTTATGCTAAGTGAAATAAGCCAGTCAGAGGAAGACAAGTACCATATGATTTTACTCATGTGTGGAATCTAGTGAACAAAATGTACTAACAAGTAAAATAGAGAGCAGGCTGAAAGCTGTTGGTGGGGGGTAGGCTGAGTGAGGGGAGTGGAGGGATAGAACAAAAAGGACAAGAAAAGCAAAAAAATTATGGACATGGACAACAGTGTGATGATTGCTGGGGAAATGGAGGGTGGAGGAAAGTAGGGGGGAAAATGATGATGGATGAAAAATTGACTCATGGAGTGAACACACAATGTGCTGTACAGAGATATTTTGTAGAACTGAGCAGCTGAAACCTGTATAATTTTGTCAACCAGTGTCACCCTAATAAAATTGATTAATAATAAAAAAAAGAGCATGTTAAAAGTGCTCTCCATCTCATAGAACTATGATGGTTTTCCTAATGGATAGAAGTTGTTTCAGTCAGTGTGGTCTTTAAATATTATTTTTTGTTTCATTACTTCATAATAAATTAGATATTGTCCCTAGCCTTAAAGAATTCATCATTTTGTGAGAAAGTAGTCCTGTAAATATATCACAGCTACCTGAAGATAGGTGCATAGAGAGCTCCCAAGTGTCAAAGGAATGCTGAGAGTGGAGGATTACATGTACCTGTGGATCTACTGCTGTATACCACTGAATGAATGTTGAGTGAATAAACTATGGTAGATAAAATTTAGAATACTAATATATCATGAATGTAGAGTTTACACTATTTTCCATCTTTAGATAGTTGTAGTTTATCCTTCAGTAGCATCAATTTCAGTAAAGATAGTTCTAAGAACGTAATGATGACAGGAGGCTTGTGGTTATAGAAACTAAACAGCATTTAATTGAGTTTATAACAGATGAGAAATAATTGAAACATTTATTATCTTTTCACAATGAGTTAAATCATGGGTAAACCTCAAATGATCATATCGTTTTATCTAGCCTCCTGCTAAAGATTTAATATTTTCATCTGATTCAATCCTGTTATTTCCTGGCTCAATTTAATGATTAACATGGCATTGAAACAACAATTTCTTGATTATTAAAATCCTATTTGCTGCAGATTATAAATAGACTATTTTAGAGCCATTACTAAATAAATAATCTGTAATAATAAACTAACATTAAACGACCATCTTATAAAACCCTAAAGATAAATTTATTAGAGAATTTTAATTGAAAATATTATCACAAAAGTAAACAAATGCAGCTACTAATTTTTTCCAATTAAAACAACTTTTTGATGTTGAACCATATGACTCATGTCGCTGGTAATGGTCTATGGCGTATTCTTCTAAATCACATGAGCAAAGCAGTATACTTGTGACCAGAACAATTAGGAGGTCTAATCATGGTGATTCTGATAGCTCAGTTAAACCTATCAACATCTTCTCAATATCCAACTGAGGATTAATATTTACCTAGTGTTTCTTACTGTAGCACTCATTTATTTTTATTTTTTAACATTTACTGCCATTTTATTCTTTATATTCTTCTTCCTTTCCTCCTCTTCTTTCTTCTTTTTTTTTTCTTCTTCTTTTTGAAGACCCTTTAACATTATGTAATACTGGTTTGGTGGTGATTAACTCCTTTAGCTTTTTCTTGTCTGGGGATCTCTTTGTCCTTTGATTCTAAATGATAGCTTTGCTTAGTAGAGTGATCTCATTGCTTTTCATCAGTTTGAATATTTCTTGCCATTCCCTTCTAGCCTGCAGTTTCTGTTGAGAAATCAGCTTCGAGTCTTATGGTAGCTTCTTTGTAGGAAACATACTTTTCTCTTGCCGCTTTTAAGATTTTTTTGTCTTTCACCTTTTGCATTTTAATTGTAATGTGTCTTGGTATGGGCTTCTTTAGGTTCATCTTGTTTGGGACTATCTGTGCTTCATGGACTTGTATGTCTGTTTCCTTAACCAGGTTAGGGAAGTGTTCTGTCATTATTTTTTCAAATAGGTTTTCAATTTCTTGCTCTTTCTCTTCTCCTTCTAGCACCCTCATGCTGTGAATGTTGGTATTCTTGAAGTTGTCCTAGAGGCTGCTTACACTATCCTCATATTTTTATTCTTTTTTATTTTTCTGTTCTGATTGGATGTTTTTTGCTTCCTTATATTCCAAACCCTGTTTTGATTCTTAGATTCAACTAGCATACTGTTAATTCCCTATAAGTTATTCTTCGTTTCAGTTAGTGTATTCTTTATCCCTGACTGATTCTTTTGTTAAGGTTTACAAAACTATTAAAAAAAATGTCCTTTTTATGCTATTGAAGTTTTTACTAAGTTAATTGAACATCCTTACAACCAGTGTTTTGAACTCTGCATTTAGCAGATTGTTTGTCTCTGTTTTGTTTAGTCTTTTTCTGGAGTTTTGTTCTGTTCCTTCATTTGGGACCTGTTTGTCTCTTTATTTTGGCAGCCTTACTGTGCTTGTTTCTATGTATTAGGTAGAGTTGCTATGTCTCCTGGGCTTGGTAGAGTGGCCTAATATAATAGGTGTTCTGTAGGAACAGGTGGCATAGCTCCTTTCATTACCCAAGATTAGCACTCTAGGTGTGTCCCTCCATGTGGGCTGTGTACCCCCTCCTGTTGTAGTTGGGCCTTGATTGATGTTGGCACATCAATGTGAGGATTTAAACCCCAGGACTATTGGCAGCAAGGACTGGCTGTGACTACCAACCACCATGGAGGATCAGCTGTGCAGAGGCTCACCCTACGGATCAGGACTTACTTCAGAGGAGCTCTGGTGCCTGCTGAGTTCACCCCTTGAATGTGTCACTTGTGCACACTTATGATATTGTAATGTAAATGTAAAATGTTGACAACAAATCAGCATCTTTAAAAATTCTCATGAAACTGAGCTGGTCCTTCCCATGGAGAAAATACACAAAGGTGGTGTCCAATGGCACCAATATTCACAATCTCACATTAAAATATTTAAGTATTTATTTTTAATAACATTTTTCTTTAAAGATTTTATTTATTGATTTTAGAGAGAGGAAAGAGAGAGAGAGAAAGAAAAGAAAAGAAAAGAAAAGGAGCGGAGAAGAGCCAGAAACATCAACTTGTAGTAGTTGCGTCTCATATGTGCCTTGATCGGGCATGTTATATTTGCTGATTTTGTCTGGGCTTATTCATGAGGCTACAAAAAGCTTGCAAGTCAGTGTGGACTGGACTCAGGTGCCAAAGAGGGGCAGCTGTGGCAGCTGTACCTCTCTTCCCATGTGCCTGAATTTCTTCACATAACAGTGGTCTCAGGGTAGTGTTAAGAGGAGAAGCAAGCCAACAAAGTTTCACATCACATCTGCCACATTCTATCGCTCAAAAGAGTCACTAGACAACCCAGGTTTAAGAGGTAAAGAAACGGGCTCCAATTCTGGATGAGAGGTGTAGCAAAGTGACATAGTAAATGGGAATGGACAAAAAGAGCCATGGTTCATTTGGGTTCATTGTTTTAACCAGGTATTATAATAATCTTTGAGTATTTTTTGATCATATTGTTCTTCCCCTTTCAACTCTGTCCAAAGTTTCTGTAATCACTAAATACAGCTATCCCTAAATTCAAAGGTTTATTATTTTAATATAAGTTTGGGGATGGTGTCTTTCAATAATTTCTTAGAATTTTTTTTCTTTAGTGAGAAGCAGGGAGGAAGAGAGACAGACTCCCTCATGTGCCAAACTGGGATCTCCCTAGCCAGCCCACTAGGGAGTGATGCTCTGCCCATATGGGCCCTTGCTTTGTTGCAACTGGAGCCATTTTAGTGCCTGAGGTGGGCCATGGTGCCATCCTCAGCATCCAGGCCAACTTGCTCCAATGGAGCCATGGTTGCAGGAGGGGAAGAGAGAGATAGAGAAGGGAGAGAGGGAAGGGTGGAGAAGCATATGGTCACTTCTCCTGTGTGCCCTGACTGGGAATCAAACCCGGGACATCCACATGCCAGGCCGATGCTCTATCAGTGAGCCAACTTGCCAGGGCCAAGATCTTGGCACTCTGTAAAAATCATTATAGTCTGTACTTTGCATTTGCCTAGCCTGTTTTCTAAGATCTCAATAGTTTCTGTGATGGTTAGTATTAAGTATTAACTTGGCTAAGCCATGGTACCCATGTATTTGGTTAAACATATCATGATGTTGATGTGAAAGTGGTTTTTTTAAAATATTTTTTTAATTTATTTTTTATTGCGTTTATTGGTGTGACATTGGTTAACAAAATTATATAAGTTTCAGGTATAAAATGCTATAGTATATTATCTGTACATTGTACTGTGTGTTCACCACCCCAAGTCAAGCCCCCTTCTATCACCATTTAACCCTCTTTTACCCTCTTCTACCTTCCCCAGTTTCTATCTTGTAATTACTATGAGGTATCTTTTGTTTGTTTGTTCTGTTTTTGTTTTTGCTTAATTCCCTTACTTTTTTTACCTAGCCACCCTATTCCCTCTGGACCAGGAGAGTTTTGTGTTAAGTGAAATAAGTCAGTCGGAGAAAGGCAAGTATCATGTGATTTCACTTATATGTGGACTCTAATGAGCAAAATAAACTAACAAATAAAATAGGAATGGACTTATGGGAATGTTTTAGATGAGATAAACATTTAAATAAGTAGAATTTGAGTAGATTATCTCCCATAATGTGAGTGGACCTCATCTAATTAGTAAAACTTAAGAAAAAATCTAATCTTTCTGGGACAGGAGGAAATTCTGCCAGTTGAGAGATTTTAGGCTGGAGCGACATCAACCCCTCCTGGCTTTCTATTGGTTCTGTTTCTTTGAAGAATCCTGATTAATATATATGCTCCTTAGAGAAATGGCTTTCTCCTTGCAGTTTTATGTATTTGTCTTTATGTGTTTTGTTTTCATTATCTCCCTGCTCTTGTTCTGACAATTTGAGTGATAAATATTTTTCCAACCACTCTAATTCTCCCTGATTCTGTTTTCAAATTTGATTCCTAAAGACAGTTTCCAGGCACATGTCCATTTAATTTCCATTTTAACCTTTGGGTCTGCAATAGTTATATAGAGTTGTTTCTTTCTTTACAGCAACCCCCCCAAATGGCTTATTTATTTTATTTTTAATAGGATATATTGGGGTGACACTAGTTAACATAAGTAAGACACAAGTTTCAGATGCCCAATTCTACAACACATGGCTGTACACTGTATTCTGTGGTCAACCTCAAGTTATGTCCATCACATTTATTTCCTGTATACCCTTCTTCACCTCTCCTGCCCTCCAGAAATCACCACACTTTTGTCCATGAGTTTCTCTCTCTCTTTTTGTCCTTTTTTGCTCAATCCTCTACCCTCCTCACCCAGCCCCTTCTTCCATCATCTGTCCATCTGCTTTTTACATATGAGTCTGTACCCATGTTGCTTGTTAGTTCCTTTTGTTCAAGAGATTCCACATATGAGTGAAATCATAAGGTACTTACTTGTCTTTCTCTGACTGGCTTATCGAGGTCTATCCATGCTGTTGCAAAAGATAAGATTTCCTTCTTTTTATGGCCCTATAGTATTTTATTATGTAAATATACCACAGCGTTTTTATTTCTATCTATTTTTTTATTAATTTTAATGGGATGACATTAATAAATCAGGGTACATATGTTCAAAGAAGCCATCTCCAGGTTATCTTATCATTCAATTGTGTTGCATACCCGTCATCCAAAGACAAATTGTCCTCTGTCACACTCTATCTGGTTTTCCGTGTGCCCGTCCCCTCCTTCCTTTCTAACCCTCACCTCACTCACCCCACCCTGTAAACACCACTCTCTTGTCCATGTCTCATAGTCTCACTTTAATGTCCCACCTATGTATGAAATCATGCTGTTCTCAGGTTTTTTTTTTCTGATTTACTTATTTCACTCTGTATAATGTTATCAAGGTCCATCCATTTTGTTGTAAATGATCCGATGCCATCATTTCTTACGGCTGAGTAGTATTCCATACTATATATGTACCAAAAATTTTAATTCACTCATCCTCTGACGGACACTTGGGCTGTTTCCAGATCTTCGCTATTGTGAACAATGCTGCCACGAATATGGGGGCGCATTTCTTCTTTTCGAACAGTGCTATGGTGTTCTTAGGGTATATTCCTATAAGTGGGATAGCTGGGTCAAAAGGCAGTTCAACTTTTAACTTTTTGAGGAATCTCCATACTGTTTTCCACAGTGGCTGCACCAGTCTGCATTTCCACCAGCAGTGCAGGAGGGTTCCCTTTTCTCCGCATCCTCGCCAGCACTTTTTCTGTGTTGTTTTGCTGATGAGTACCATTCTGACTGGTGTGAGGTGATATCTCATTGTGGTTTTAATTTGCATTTCTCTAATGATTAGTGATGTTGAGCATTTTTTCATATGCCTATTGGCCATCTGTGTGTCCTCTTTTGAGAAATTTCTATTCATTTCTTTTGCCCATTTTTTGATTGGATTGTTTGTCTTCCTGGTATTGAGTTTTCTAAGTTCTTTATAAATTTTGGTTATTAATCCCTTATCAGACGTGTTGTCGAATATGTTCTCCGATTGTGTGGTTTGTCTTTTTATTCTGTTGTAATTATCTATAGCTGTGCAAAATGTTTTTAGTTTGATATAGTCCCATTTGTTTATCTTGCCTTTTATTTCATTTGCCTGTGGAGATAAATCAACAAATATATTGCTGCTACAGATGTCAGAGAGCTTACTGCCTATGTTTTCTTCTAAGATGCTTATGGTTTCACAGCTTACATTTAGGTCTTTTATCCATTTTGAGTTTGTTTTTGTGAATGGTCTAAATTGATGGTTTAGTTTCATTTTTTTGCAGGTAGATGTCCAATTTTCCCACCACCATTTGTTAAAGAGGCTGTCTTTACTCCATTGTATGTTCTTTCCTCCTTTGTCAAATATCAGTTGTTGATAAGGTGTGGGTTTATTTCTGGGTTCTCTATTCTATTCCATTGATCTATGTGCCTGTTCTTATGCCAGTACCAGGCTGTCTTGAGTTTAATAGCCTTGTAGTAAACCTTGATATCCGGAAGAGTGATACCTCCTGCTTTATTTTTTCTTTGTAAGATTGCTGAGGATGTTCGGGTTTTTTTTTTTTTTTTTTGGTTCCATATAAATTTTGGAATATGTGTTCTATATCTTAGAAGTAAGTCACTGGTATTTTAATTGGTATTGCATTGAATTTATAAATTGCTTTGAGTAATATAGACATTTTAATGATGTTTATTCTTTCTAGCCATGAGCACGGTATATGCTTCCAGTTGTTTGTATCTTCATTGATTTCTTTTATCAATGTTTTATAATTTTCTGAGTACAAGTCCTTAACCTCCTTGGTTAAATTTACTCCTAGGTACTTTATCTTTTTGGCTGCAATAGTGAAGAAGATTGTTTCCTTAATTTCTTTTGCTGACAGCTCATTGTTTGTATATAGAAATGCCTCTGATTCCTGAGTATTAATTTTATATCCTGCCACCTTACTGAATTCATTTATCAGGTCCAGTAGTTTTTTGACTGAGACTTTCGGGTTTTCTATATACAATATCATATCATCTGCAAATAATGACAATTTTACTTCTTCTTTTCCAATTTGGATGCCTTTTATTTCTTCTTCTTGTCTGATTGCTGTAGCTAAGACTTTCAGAACTATGTTGAATAAAAGTGGCGAAAGGGGGCACCCCTGCCTGGTTCCTAATCTTAAGGGGATTGCTTTTATTTTTTGCCCATTTAGTATGATGTTTGCTGTGGGTTTGTCGTAGATGGCCTTTATCATGTTAAGGAATGTTCCCTGTATTCCCACTTTACTGAGAGTTTTGTTCATTAATGGGTGCTGGATTTTATCAAATGCCTTTTCTGCATCTATTGAAATTATCATGTGATTTTTGTCCTTTCTTTTGTTTATGTGATGAATCACATTGATTGATTTGGGAATATTGAACCAGCATTGCCTCTCCAGAATGAATCCCACTTGATCATGGTGTATAATTTTTTTCATATATTGCTGAATCCAGTTGGCTAATATTTTGTTGAGAATTTTAGTGTCTAAATTCATCAGTGATATAGGCCTATAATTTTCTTTCTTTTTGTTGTCTTTGTCCGGTTTTGGGATCAGAAATATGCTCGCCTCATAAAAGTAGTTTGGAAGTCTTCCTTCCTCTTGAATTTTTTGAAATAGCTTGAGGAGAATAGGAGTTAGTTCTTCTTTGAATTTTTGATAGAATTCACTTGTGAAGCCATCAGGCCCAGGACTTTTATTTTTTGAGAGTTTTTTGATAACTGTTTCAATCTCATCTCTTGTAATTGGTCTGTTTAGGTGTTCTGATTCTTCCAGATTGATTTTTGGAAGGTTATATGATTCAAGAAATTTGTCCATGTCACCTAGGTTGTGTAATTTTTTGGCATAGAGTTATTCACAGTATTTTCTTACAATGCTTTGTATTTCTGTTGTGTCAGTTTTTATTTCTTCACTGTCCTTTTTAATATTATTTATTTGAGTCCTCTCTCTTTTTTTCTTGGTGAGTCTAGTTAAAGGTTCATCAATGTTGTTTACCTTTTCAAAGAACCAGCTTCTGGTTTCATTGATCCTCTTTATTGTTTCCTTAGCCTCTATGTCATTTATTTCTGCTCTGATCTTTATTATTTTCTTCCTTCTACTTGTCCAGGGTTTTATTTTCTGTTGTTTTTTAGTTCTTTTAGGTGCAGAGTCAGGTTGCTTATTTGAGCTATTTTTAGCTTCTTATGATATGCCTGTAGTGCAATGAACTTCCCTCTCAGTACTGCTTTTGCTGTGTCCCATAAATTTTGAGTTGATGTATGCTCATTATCATTTGTTTCTAGAAACTTTTTTATCTCTTCTTTGATCTCATTGTTAATCTATTCATTATTTAATATCATGCTATTTAGTTTCCAAATGTTTGAGTATTTTTCAGTTTTTATTTACTGGTTAAATTCTAGTTTCATGGCATTGTGATCAGAGAAAATGCTTGATATGATTTCAATATTCTTAAAATTGTTGAGACCATATTTGTGTCCTAACATGTGTTCTATCCTAGAAAACATACTATGAGCGCTTGAGAAGAACATATATTCTACTGCTTTAGGGTGAAAAGTTCTGAACATATCTTTTAAATCAAGTTGATCTAGTGTATCCTTTAAGTCTGCTTTTTCTTTATTAATTTTATTTCTTCAAGATCTATCCAGTGTTTTTAGTGGGGTATTGAAATCCCCTACTATGATAGTATTGCTGTTAATCTCGCCCTTTATATCCATCAAAGTCTGTTTTATGTATGTCGGAGCTCCTATATTTGGTGCATAGATATTTATAATAGTTATATATTCCTTTTGAATTGTTCCCTTTATCATTATGTAGTGTCCTTCTTTATCTCTTGCTACATCCTTTGTTTTAAATTTCATTTTGTCAGATATATATATTGCTACCCCAGCTTTTTTTTTTATTTCCATTTGCATGAAATATTTTTTTCCATCCTTTTACCTTCAGGCAATGTGCATCTTTTGTTTTAAGGTGTGTCTCTTGTAGACAGCATATATATGGGTCCTGTTTTTTTATCCATGCAGCTACCTTATGTCTTTTGATTGGATCATTTAATCCATGTACATTTAAGGTTATTATTGATAAGTAGTTGTTTATTGCCATTTTATTCTTTAAAGCTGTGTTCTTCTTTTCCTATATTCTTTCCTCCCTTTGAACTGTTCATAACAGGCCCCGTAGTATCTCTTGCAAAATTGGTTTGGTTTTAATGAATTCCTTGAGGCTTTCTTTGTCTGGGAAGCTTTTTATTTCTCCTTCCTTTTTAAACATTAGCCCTACTGGATAGAGTAGTCTTGGTTGTAGGTTCTTGTTCTGCATTACTTTGATTATATCTTGCCATTATTTTCTGGCCTCAAGTGTTTCTGTTGAAAAGTCGGATGTCATCCTTATGGGGGCTCCTTTGTAGGTGATAGCCATTTTTTCTCTAGCAGCTTTTAAAATTTTTTCTTTATCCATTAGCTTTGGTATTGTATCTTGGTGTACATTTTTTTGGGTTTCTCTTTAATGGAGTTCTGTGTGCTTCTTGAATGTGTGGAGTGTTTCCCAGCCCTAATTTAGGGAAGTTTTCTGCTATGATTTGATTGAACAACGTTTCCATTTCCTGTCCTCTCTCCTCTTCTTCAGGCACCCCTATGATGCGAGTGTTGTTTCTCTTCATGTTGTCACAGAGCTCCCTTAGAATTTCCTCACATTTTTTGAGTCTCTTTTCCTTTTTCTTCTCTGCTTCTGTGCCTTTGTTTTTGTGTCCTCTAACTCGCTGATTCAATCCTCAGCGTGATTCATCCTACTTTTAATTCCTTCCATTGTGGTCTTTCGTTCTGATACTGTATTTGTCATTTCTGTCTGATTTTTTTATTATTTCAATTTCGTTTTTTATAGTTGTTATCTCTTTATTTAGGTGTTCATAATGACTATCCATTGTTGCTCTAATTTCTTTGAATATCCTCAGTATCATTATTCTAAATTCTGCTTCTGGTAATTTGGTTATATCTGGTTCATTCAGGTCCTTCTCTGGGGATTTCTCTTGGTTCATTTGGTTTGCATTCCTCTGCCTGCCCATTTTGTCTGTGTATAAGTAAGTTGTGGCCACTGGAGTTCAGTAGGTGTTGCCTTTGTGTTCTCTAGGTGTGGTCTGTCTGCAGTCCCGCCACCCCCTCTGCTGCTGCCTAGGGCGGTTTTGTATGGGCATTGCCAGCGCCGGCCCACTCTGGCTGTTGCTGTGATTTCTGCCTCTCCTCCGCGGGAGGGTCTGTCACTCAAGCCACAAGCCTCAGCACTTAGGGTAGAGGTGAGCACCTTTGCTCAGCTGCAGACCCAGCCTTTTTCTGGGCTTCCGCCCTGCACCCGCAGTCAGAGCCTGCTCGCCATAGTTTTGTGGGTTGGGCAGGGCTTTTGTCCTGCTCTCAGCTGTGAATCTTTGCCCGTCTGGACTTTAGCCCTGTCCTCGAGGCCAGGGCCCTCCTGCGCAGGGCCGCAATCCGCAGTTTATTGGGCCGGGCATGTTTGCTGGTGTGCGCTCAGCTGCGGACTTGCACTCGTCCCAGGCTCTACCCCGCCCCTGCATTCAGAGCCAACTGGCACATGCAGGATGGCAAAACCGCGGTTTATTGGGCCGGTGGTGTTTTGCTGGTACGTGCTCAACTGTGAGCTTCCTCTCCTGTCGGGTTCTACCCCGCCCCCGTGTTCGGAGCCTCCTCGTGCACGCAGAATGGCAAACCGTGGTTTCTCTGGCGGGGTGGGGCTGGTAGCGTGAGCTCAGCCACGAGCCCCCTCCAGTCCCTGGTCCTAGCCCCGTCCCCGTGGTCAGGGCCGGCTTGTGCACGGTCGCAGAGCAGATCTTTGCCCATTCCTGGCCTTTCAGTTTTTCCCCGCAGTTGGGGTTATAGGCGGGCCTGCAGTTGCTGGACCGCTTTCACGCGTCCCCTCTGCTCCTGCTGGGCTAGACCAAGCTCACATCGGTTGTGCCTCTGCCCATGCCGACAGAACCGCGTTTCAGCGTCCTGTCGCCACCATCCCTTCAGCAACTCTCAGCAGAGTAGGAAGTGCCCTAAGTCTCCATACTGTAGGCCTGGGAGCTCCCTCCCTCTAAGCAGCTCTGCTCTAATTGCTGCAGGAGAGCTTGTTTGGTTGGTGTCCTGTCTCCCTTTGCTGATATTGCTAGTTCCAGGGGAAATATTCTTTTTCGATTAGGGAAATGACTTAGCCCAGGGGTTAGGGTGGCTGTCCCTCAGAGTGTTTGTTCCTGTGCCTTCAGTCCACACTCTCTTCCCGCTGCTCTAGTCCTCTTCTCTGTCCCCATTCCCCAGAGCCCCAGGTGCGGGGTTGTGAGAGAGGTTTTCTGCGCTGTCCCTTTAAAAAGAATCTTGGGTCTGAGAAAACTGTCTCTTTCTCACAAACAGTATCTTCACGTGTTTCACAGCTCAATACTGTCCAAATGCCTCTTCTAGGCTCTGGGACTGCAGGCTGGGGCTTTG
Organism: Rhynchonycteris naso; assembly: GCA_037038555.1. Taxonomy (NCBI): domain Eukaryota; kingdom Metazoa; phylum Chordata; class Mammalia; order Chiroptera; family Emballonuridae; genus Rhynchonycteris; species Rhynchonycteris naso. Next base: position 154,009,051 of record CM072996.1, on the reverse strand, counting down.
TTTTTGGGAACCAGGTCCCTCCCTCTCCGCCAAACTCCCCTCCCACTACGCGGGTCTCTCCAGGCTGCCATTTGCTCCAGGGAGCTGGGCAGCCCTCTTCGTGTTTTTGCTATTCCTACCAGTCTCAATGTGGCTTCTTCTATGTTCCTTGGTTGAAGAGTCCACTTAGTTTAGTTCAAAGTTGGTTTATTCAGATGATGGTTCTTAAAATTGAGTTATAATCCACTTTGGTTCTGTGAGTTGGAAGTTGGTACATCCGCCTACTCCATCGCCATCTTCCCTCCCTGTACCCTACCACAGCTTTTTTTATCACTCAACTACTGATGGGCACTTGGGCTCCTTCCAAATATGGGCATTCTTTATAATGCTACAGTGAACATAGGGCTACATATATTATTTCAAATTAGTGTTTTGTTTTCAATTGAATAAATTCCCAGAACTGGAATCATTAGGTCATAAGGCAGTTTCATTTTTAATTTTTTTTTTAGAAAACTCCATACTGCTTTATACAGTGACTGATATTCTCACCAGTAGTGCATCAAGGTTCTCTTTTCTCCACACACTCACCAACACATGTTTGTTAATTTATTGATAATAACCATTCTGACAGATGAAAGGTGTTTCCTCATTGAGGTTTTATTTGCATTTCTCTGAAGACTAGTGATGTTGAGCATCTTTTCACGTTTATTGACTATCTTTATATTCTCTTTAGAAAAGTGTCTATTCAAGTCCTTTGCCCATTTCTTCACTGAATTGTTTGTTTGTTTGTTTGTTTGGCATTAAGTTTTATAGGTTCTTTATATATTTTGGGCATTAATCCCTTATTAGATGAATTAGTGAATATATTCTCTCATTCTGTGGGTTGTTTTTTCATTATATTAATGGTTTTCTTTGCTATGCAAGATCTTTTTAATTTGTTTTTCTGTTTGTTTGTTTGTTTCCCTTGTCTAAAGAGATATATCAGAAAAAAAATATTGCTACAAGAAATGTCTGAGATTTTACTGCCTCTGTTTTCTTCTAGGATTTTTATGGTTTTGAGGTTTACATTTAAATCTTTAATCTATTTTGAGTTTATTATTATGTATGGTATAAGAAGGTGGTCTAGCTTCATTTTTTTCTGTATGAATCCATCCAATTTTTCCAACATCATTTATTGAATAGACCGTGTTTAGCTCATTGTATGCTCTTGCCTCCTTAATCAAATATTTAGTAACCATAAAGGCAAAAGCTAATTTCTGGGCTCTCTATTCTATTCCATTGATCTATATGTCTGTTTTTATGCCAGTACCATGGTGTTTTGATTACTATGGCCTTGTAGTATAGTTTGATATTAGGTAGTATGATTCCTCCAGTTCTGTTCTTCTTTCTCAAGATTGCTCTTGCTGTACAAGGTATTTTGGGTTCTATATAAATTTTTGGAATATTTGTTTTAGGTCTGCGCAATATACCATTGGTATCTTGACAGAAATTTCACTGAATCTATATATTGCCTTAGATGATATGGATATTTTAATAATGTTAATTTTTCCTATCCATAAATATGATATATACTTTCATTTGTTTGTATCTTCTTCAATTTCTTTCTTCAATGACATACTTTCCTGAGTACAGTTCTTTTATATCTTCTAAATTTATTTTTAGGTATTTTATTCTTTTTGAAGCAATTATAAATAGTATTGTTTTCTTATTCTCCTTTTCTGACAGTTCATTATTGGTTCATAAAAATGCACCTAATTTATAAATATTTATTTTGTATTCTGCTACTTTACTGAATTTATTTATCAGCTCTCGTCATTTTCTGATGACTAGAACCCCGGTGCACTTTAGGGTTTTCTATATACTGTATTATATCATCTGCGTAACAGATATGTCCTCTTAAAACCGCTCTCATTGTGTCTCATAGATTTTGGGTTATTGTTTTTTTATTTTCATTTGTTTCAAGGTATTATTTTATTATTAATTTTAATGGGGTGACACCAATAAATCAGGGTACATATGTACAATGAAAACATCTCCAGGTTATCTTATCATTCAATTATGTTGCATACCCATCACCCAAAGTCAAATTGTCCTCTGTCACCTTCTGTCTGGTTTTCCCTGTGCCCCTCCCCTCCTCCCTATCTCACCCTCTCCTCCCTCCCCCCACCCCATAACCACCACTCTTTTGTCCATGTCTCATAGTCTCACTTTTATGTCCCCCCATGTATGAAATCATGCTGTTCTCAGTTTTTTTCTGATTTATTTATTTCACTCCGTATAATGTTATCAAGGTACATCCATTTTGTTGTAAATGATCCGATGTCATCATTTCTTATGGCTGAGTAGTATTCCATAGTATATATGTACCAAAGCTTTTTAATCCACTCGTCCTCTGACGGACACTTGGGCTGTTTCCAGATCTTTGCTATTGTGAATAATGCTGCTACGAACATGGGGGCGCATTTCTTCTTTACGAACAGTGCTATGGTGTTCTTAAGGTATATTCCTATAAGTGGGATAGCTGGGTCAAAAGGCAGTTCGATTTTTAATATTTTGAGGAATCTCCATACTGTTTTCCACAGTGGCTGCACTAGTCTGTATTCCCACCAGCAGTGCAGGAGGGTTCCCTTTTCTCCACATCCTCGCCAGCACTTATTCTGTGTTGTTTTGCTGATGAGTGCCATTCTGACTGGTGTGAGGTGATATCTCATTGTGGTTTTAATTTGCATTTCTCTAATGATTAGTGATGTTGAGCATTTTTTCATATGCCTATTGGCCATCTGTATGTCCTCTTTGGAGAAATTTCTATTCATTTCTTTTACCCTTTTTTTGATTGGTATTTTTTTTATTTATTCCTTGATCTCGTTAATCCACTTATTGTTTAGTAACATGTTATTTAATCTCCATGTCTTTGTGTGCTTTTGTTTTTTCCTTTGATTAATTTCTACTTTCATACCATTATGGTCAATCTTCTTAAATTTATTGTGACTTATTTTGTGTCCTAACATGTGGTCTATCTTAGAATATGTTTCATGTATACTTGAAAAGAATGTATATTCTGCTGCTTTGGTGTAAAATGCTCTGAAAATATTAATTAACTTCTGCTGATGTAGTGAATCATTTAAGGCCACTGTTTTTCTTGCTGATTTTTTTTTCTGGCAGATCTATTCATTGATATTTGTGAAGTGTTAGAATTCCCTACTGTGACTCTATTGCTGTTGATCTTTCCCTTTATGTTCATCAAGATTTGCTTTACATATTTATGTGCTTCTACATTGGTTGTGTACATGTTTCCAAGGGTTATATCCTCTTGTTTGATTACTCCCTTTATCATTATGTAGTGTACTTCTCTGTCTCTTAGTATAGCCTATGTTTTAAAGTTTATTTTGTCAGATATAAGTATTGATACCCCACATTTTCTTTTTCACTTCTGTTTGCATGAAATAACTTTTCCCATCCCTTTACTTTCAGTCTATGTGTATTATTTGTTCTGCAATGGGTCCCTTGTAGACAACATTTATAGGGGTTTTGCTTTCTTATCCATTCAGCTACCTTATGTCTTTTGATTGGAGTATATAAGCCATTTATATTTAAAGTGATTATTGATAGGTACATATTTTTTTTTGCCATTTTACTTTTTTAACTATGTTTTTCTAGTTCTTCTTCTTCTTCTTCTTCTTCTTCTTCTTCTTCTTCTTCTTTGTCTTCTTCTTCTTCCTCTTTCTTCTTCATCTTCTTCTCCTCATTATGTCTTTTTAAAGCAGGCCCCTTAACATTTCTAGTGATACTGGTTTAGTGGAAACAAACTCTACTAGCTTTTCCTTCTCTGGAAACTTCTTTATTTCTCTTTTAATTTTAAATAATATTCTTGCTGGATAAAGTGGTTATGTCTGTTGGTTCTTGCTTTTGAATCCCTTTTAATTATTCACAAGGTTTAATATTTATTATCTCTTTCCATCTTAATAAAAGTTTAGGAAGAGAAATAATTTTCATTATCTTAAGTAGACAGATGAAGAGCATAAGATCCAGAAAATTATGATTTTTTTTAAAAAAAACTCAGTATATCATTATATAGAGATCAAAACCCTGGCTTCTCAAAGATTTATTTGACTATAGCCCCTGGCACATGGTAGGTGCTCAATAAGTAAATTAATTAATAATGTATATAAAACATTTAGCTCAGAACCTGGCATATGCTATGTGTTAAATAGTAGAATTGATTAACAACAATAAAAACAACACATTGAGCTTCTTGCCTCAGGACCTATAGAATCCTATGAATTTATTTGTTCTTCAGCAGAAACCTAAAACCAAGCTGCTCATGCATTAATGATACCTATAAAGACATCCTTTGCCAACTAAGAAAATAAATTAATTTATTCATTATTCCAAAGAAAGCAGTAAACACATGCACAAAACTTAAATAAGAAATATCAAAGATTTGACTTAAAGATAGTAATTAATAAAAAATGTTTATTAAATTAATTAATACCCCTCCCACCCAAGAATGGAAATGGAAATGACTATGGCTGACTGATTGGAGTTCTATGCTAAAATACAAATATGTTAGATATGATTTTATTATCTGTTATTTATTGTGCTGTTTTATAAGTATACATACTAATCCCACAAGGCCCCTGTTATTATACTCTGACAAGAAAGAAAATTTAAAGTGCATGGACTATGGGAGCAGCTCCTACCTCAGCAAGTGATCAGCAGAGTGATAAGAAAAAGAAATTGGCTTAGTGACAACTTATCCTTGACCTTGCAGAAGTAGTTCATGGTTCATATCCCATTCTGCTGATGACTCAGTCTTAGTATCTTAGTATAGGAAAGGCAAGGTCTTTCCAATATATGCTGAAGAAAGTATTGGTTATAAAGTAGATCAGGTAAAGACCCTGTTCAGACACTAAAAGCATTAGGTGAGTTTGACAACAGTTTCAACCACAGAACATGCAGTGTGGGTCTTTCAGACACATTATTTTAACAGCTGACAGTCAAAACTATGACACTTTCCTGACTTTGCCATCAACTTTGGCTATATCCTCAGTGGTGAAGAAGTAGGAAATAATGCAGTTACTCAGGAAAACTTAATCAATAAACAGCATAAGAAATTATAAGTACACAGCCTTCCTTAAAGTGTTTTCCTTTAATATCAACAACATCTTACATTTGTAATGTGCTTTATAATAGAGCTTGTAACTCTTCACAAGGAGGTGGGTATAATGGTGAAAAATAAATGAACTATTGGGCATGATTAAGAACTAGATTCAACATAGCTCTCCCTTTAATTAGCTGAGTTACTTTAAGTTTATAAATTAAGTTTTAAATATCCTGATTGATACAGTAATAATACTATAAAATAAAACACTTCATTAAGCTTTAAAGATGCCAAAAACAGATGTCATGTGGGCAAGCCCTTTAAAAGTTATGTAAATGTGGCATATTGTTCATGCTCATCAATTTATTTTACCTCGTATCAGCTTTGGAAGGCAGTTAGGATGGACATCACCTGCAGGCCTAGCAACCTTCAACCACACAGCTGTGATAAATCCAGTCCCATACCCAGGGAAATGCGGACACGAAGGGTGCCGCAAATATTCCCATGATGCAAAATAATCTCAGTTATTGTAATCTCAGACTCATATAATCACGGGATCATGGCATGGCCAGTCAGACACAGTGAAATGACATATGTCTCTCAAAATTAACACAGCATCTCATTCACAATGTCACAGACAGGACACACACATATACACATGTCTTACAAATGAGAGTTGTGGTTAGATAATTTAAATGATTCACTTAAGAACTTTATAAATAATAGATGCAGGATATAAGATAAGAACTTCTGCTCCAAAGAATTGGACATTTATTGCTTCATTAGCCCCCTTTTGAGAAGGCTGAACCATATGTCCCAATAGTAATCACTGATCTTATGTATCCTGTGAAGCTTCATGCCCTTGCTGACCACAGTTTACAATGTAAGATTCTTGCTGTAGCCACTCTATTTTCTCTCTAAAATATTTTGGACAGTAAAGAGCCTAATAATCTCAGAATTTCAGAGCTTAGAAACAATCTTTATAACTTCCTTATATTAGAGAAGAATTCTGAGAAATTAATTGACTTTACCCAGGTTGCACACCTGGTCTGGGACAGGGCTAGACTAGATCTAGGTCTTGGACCATCATCCTGAACTTCCTTTAGCTTCTCTTCTTAGAGTGCATGGACTATGGAAGAAGCTCCTACCTGAGAAAGTGATCAGCAGAGTGATAAGAAAAAAAATTGAATCTCTGCTCAGAATCTCTGCTGATGAGCCTCGTTGGGTGAGCCATGTCCCAGATAAGCATGGCTGGGGCAGCATGCCTCCTCAATGCCTCTATAACATAGAAAACACATTGAGTGATAGTTGAAAACAAAGGAGTGTTAGACCCTGAGGACATGGCATAAGTGTCCATTGTGAAGCATTGGTTTGGCTTTTCTGTAATAATCAGAGAAAGATAAAAAGAGCCATGAGAAAAAAGCATTTTGTTGCCCAGCCAATAACTCACAGGTTTTGACATTTAAAAGATTAATGCAATACTTAAAAAGAGAAGTTTTAGCCTTGCATGAAGTAATCTATTGGCCAAATAGGCTTCATGACATTTTGAAAAATCAAAAAGTAGTAACTGTATTAAAGAGGTTTTAATGGGAGCCCAGAAGGCAGCAGCCAAACCAACCCAGGAAAGCAGCATTAGCAACCTCAATGCCTTTTATTTTCTTTTCCTGTATTCTAAGACCCAAACTCAGTTTCCAGGACTTGCTGCAGATTTTCAGAGTGACCCCTCTAAGGAGTTGCTGCAGGTTCAACCCAGCTGAGCTGCTTAGAATACTCACTTATCTTTATAAGAAGAGCCTGAATTTCTGGTTGGTGTCTGGCATAAAGTTGTGTGCACTGTACCATTTATCTGAGTGAAGTTGAACTGGCTACAATTTGTTTCATTAAAGAGAAAAGAAAAAGGCCAGAACTGGCCCAAATGAGAAAGTAATACTTATCCTTTGGTCAGAGGATTAGGGCTGGAAGAAGAAGGTTATCCTTAGGTCTGCTGCTTTTTGATGACAAGCATAAGAAGAGAGAAAGATGAGCTGAGCTCTGTGACAAGGTGATTCTGTACACAAAAGACAAGTAGGAAAAATAGATGACCACTTTTATGGATTAAGTGTTATTTATAATATTCTAAAACTTTGCAACAGAGCACAAAACCTTCATTTCAGAAAATTAAGTCCCAAGGAACAAAAGTATAGTAATTTTCCCAGATTCTGGGTGCTTAGTAGCCGACTAGGAGAACTCAGGTGTCTTGCTTTCCAAACCTAGGGCTTTTCTATAACTTCACACAAAAATTTGTAAGCTGTTAAGGGAAGAAAACTTGTCCTTCCTTCCTTCCCTCTTTCTTTCCTTTTTCTCCTTACCTTCTTCTTATCTTCTATCTATTCAGTATTTACATATTAAGACCCTATTAGCCATGGCTGGTTGCTCAGTCAATGGAGCATCGGCCTATCATATAGATGTCTGGGATTCAATTCCCTGTCAGAGCACACAAGAGAAGTAACCATCTGCTTCTCTTGCCCTCCCTCGCCCCCTCCCTCTTTCTTTCCCTCCCACAGCCAGTGGCTTGATTGGTTCGAGCATGGACCCCAAACAGGGGTTGTAGGGTAAATCCCAGATGGGACACATGCAGAAGTTTGTCTTAATATCTTCCCTCCTCTCATTTAAAAGAAAATGAAAAAATTAAAACCTATTATGTGCCATGCACTGTTCTAAGACCTGTAGACATTGTGTTTGATGCAAATTTCCTTTGCTCTTCACCCCCCTCTCATTTTTATATTCTCAGTGCTTAGTATGTGATAACACCCCATAAATGTTGAATAAAATAATATAAAATAATATAACATAGCTATCTCTCTCTCTCTCTCTCTCTCTCTCTCTCTCTCTCTCCACACACACACATAAACAAGAATAAAATAGTCAGTTATTCTTTTGAATTAACCAAATGAAATTTTCATCAGGTCAAGTTAAATTCTACTAGACAATAAACTGGATTAAACTACTATTTAGAATAATACAAAGAGAAACACTATTATTTTGAAAGAATTTTATCATTTACATTTAGAGGAAATGATTTGGTTTTCAAAAAGGTTTTGAATATATAATGTCACATCTTATTAAAGTATTAATGTTTCTAATAAGGCTGAAAGTAGGTATTAGTTTGTCGGATGTTTTTTTTTTTTAATTTATTTTTTTATTTAATTGTGTTTACATAAATTCTAGGGTAACCCCAACTGCATCCCCCCTTCCCCATATTCCCCTTCAAATCTTCCTTGCCCCCTCCCTACAATGCCCTCCCCCCTTCCCTTCAGGTTTATCTCATCCTATCCTCCCCTTTCTCTCTGTCCTCTTTTTCTCTGGTCCCTTTGATCCCTCCTCTGTCTCAATCCCTTTCCTCACTTCTCAACGTTACTTGGATTCCTCAAATGAGTGAGGTCATATAATATTTTTCTTTTTCTGCCTGGCTTATTTCACTCAACATAATAGTTTCCAGGTCCCTCCATATTGTTGCAAAAGGTAATATTTCCTTCTTTTTCATGGCCCCATAGTATTCCATTGTATATATGTACCACTGCTTTTTAATCCACTCGTCCACTGATGGACACTTGGGCTGTTTCCAGCTCTTCGCTATTGTGCACAATGCTGCCATAAACATGGCACAAGAAATGAATAGACACTTCTCCAAAGAGGACATACAGTTGGCCAATAGGCATATGAAAAAATGCTCAACATCACTAATCATTAGAAAAATGCAAATTAAAGCCACAATGGGATACCACCTTATACCAGTCAGAATGGCACTTATTAACACAACACATTATAGGTGCTGGCGAGGATGTGGAGAAAGGGGAACCCTCCTGCACTGCTGGTGGGAATGCAGACTGGTGTAGCCACTGTGGAAAACAGTATGGAGATTCCTCAAAAAATTAGAAATGGAACTGCCTTTTGACCCAGCTATCCCACTTGTAAGAATATATCTCAAGGACACCATATCACCGACTGTCAGATGTTTATATTAAATTAGTCACAACAAAAAAGGCAAACAGTTAACACTCTAGATATTGTTTTAGTCCACAATAATATTTAATGCTCCCTGCATTTATTCTGTAACTACACAGACTTTTAATGGAGAAAGGTACAGTGTCTGCTTGAAATTTTAGGACAAATGATTCATAGAGATCAATTCTTAATTTGGATTAGGGCAATATTATCTCTGTCAGTATTCACAGCCACAGTGGATAACTTTGGATGAAAATGTCTTGCTTGAAGATGTGCTATAAACCCAAAGTGTGATTGCCAGCACTGTTTTTGTGTTTCAGATTAATATGATCTTGGCACTTTTAGAACAATAATGACATTTAATTATTCCAGCTAACTAAACACTTGTATTCTCTTTACTGCTTCCCCACACTATCACATTCAGCTCTTTCAGTATCTGTCTTCAGTTAGCAGGAGATTTTTTCCTTCTTATCAGAGGCACTTTTCTCAAAACTAATTTTAATGTTGATTAAGAAAATCCATGTGACAGAATGAAAAACCAGAGAGCTTCCTTGTTGAACCAAGTTTGGTTTAAATTATTGAATTAAAGTGATTCAATTCAGATAACAGATGGCAAAAAGAATAGGTCAAAAAATAAATACTCTAAGTTTTATATTAATTTTTTTCCTACAATATTTATTTATTATACTTGAGGTTTTGTTACCCTTTGTGCTTTTTTAAAGCAATTTTGTACATATTCAGATTTAATTTTTTTCCTATTTTTCTAACTCATTTCTCAGCATTTATGTCTACTCTGCATTATTTCCTAAAAGGTAGAAGCCACCTAAATGCACAGTAATAGGACATTGATTAAACTAAATTATGAGATGTCTATATAATGGAATACTATGTGACTATGTAAAATTATGTTTCAGAAATGTATATCTTGACAAAATATTTAGGATGTGTTGTTAGGCTTAAAAATCAGATTACAAAGTAGTTTTGTTGTTGTTGTTGTTCTTTTGTGGGTTTTTCTTAGATTTTATTTATTTCTTATTTAGACAATTAAATTTAACAGGGTGACATTGGTCAACCAGAGTACATAGATACAAAGTAGTTGTTTTATAGTATGAATCTATTGTGAATAACATATTATATAACATGTTTTAAAAAGGATCTGTAAGAGATTTACTATGGAGTTAATAATCTGATCATATCTGAGAATGGAATTTTGCATGTATATGTTTTCCTGTTTGTGTTTCTAATTTTTTTATGATATAAATATAGAAACATATTGTTCTATGTCTGTATTTCCAATTTTTTCTATGATTGTAATAGAAAAATAAGAACAAATATTTAAAACATTAAAAGAAAAGTATAAATTTTCAACTTGATGTTTTTTTAATTTCTATTTGTCAAGTAATTTTGCTTGTCAGTGTTTACAAATGTGGAAATTGGTTGAAAGTTATTTCTTTCTGTCATTTTATATTTTATAATTTATTTGCACAGAATAAATAATATTAACTGGGGCATCGTGATTTGACTAGTGATGAATATTGAGTTTGCTTCCAACATTCATTTATTTTTTTTATTACAAATAATTTAAAAGAAACACAACAAAAATGAGAAAAAAAATTTAAAGTACCAGAAAAACAGTGACTCAGAAGATCCCCTTTCAACCCAAGAGTCTCTTTGGTCAATTTGTTTTTGACCAATCTGTTTTTATCTTCTTCTATCTGAGCATTCAAGTTGTCCATTTATTTCATTATCCACTGAGGATAGAATCTTTCATTAGCTATGGGCTTTCTCACCTTTTCATTCACTTCTTGGTTCTATAAGAACCAATAACTTGGAATAACATGGCAACTTGAGGTAGATATATAAATTCTTAGATCTCCTCATAAACACAAACACCAATAGAAGTATTGATAAAGTCCATGACTGACATAGATATTGAAGGGTATGCTGGGAATGACTGAAATATAGTACTTGAGATGCACATAATTTGTAAATTCTCTGCATGATGCAAAAAGTTGTTTCAATGAGTCTATAAGTTCCGAAGATATCTAAGACAACCTCAACAGTATTTTTATCTATGACACAGGCTGGTAAGTGGCAATCACCTTGAGCTTAAACAAATTTGACTAAGATCATTGTGTCTGTCATCTTCATACAACATCACGGTGGCTAACTGTTTCACAGACTGGCATGAAATTTCTGGTGAAGTAGCATCAATCTGTGGGCCAGTGCTTGAAAAATACTGTCTTAATTATTATCATCATTGTTTTCCTCATCATCGCTTTGTGAAAAGAGAAAATTTTTATTTTTTACTGACATTATGGGTATTGGCACTTTAAAGCTTTGAAATAATGGAACAATTAATGTAACATCTTACTATAATAGATTAGACCTTTATTTATTTTACTTCATTAGGTCTCCTGGTAATATTTGATATTCCATTTTTAAAGCTATTTCTCTATGTCTTTTCTGAAGTACTGAGGGCTCTTCTATAATATTTTTTAAAATTTTCTTTTGGATCAGAGATTTACATCAGTTACTCACTCTCCATTCCCTTGGTGATTTCTAGGAGGCTAGTATTTGTTTTACACCAACTGACAGAAGGCATCAGCTTTGTACAGTCTATAGCACTAGAGCCTGCTGCAGCTGTTTGGTATTCAGATTTCATTTCTTTCTTCTCACATCAGGCCTGACCAGGCAGTGGTGCAGTGGTGCAGTGGATATAACATCGACCTGGGATGCTGAGGTCCCAGTTTTGAAACCCTGAAGTCACCAGTGTGAACACAGACTCATCAGCTTGAGGGCAAAGTTGCCAACCTGAGTGTGGGATCATAGACATGATCCCATGGTCACTGGCTTGACCCCAAGGACACTGACTTGAGCAAGGGGTCACTGACTCATCTGGAGCCCCCTGGTCAATGCATATATGAGAAAGCAATCAATGAACAACTAAAGTACTTCAACAATAAGCTGATGCTTCTTATCTCTCTCCCTTCCTGTCTGTTCTTCTCTCTCTCGTTCACTAAAAACAAACAACAACAACAACAAAAACCATTGATATTCCCAACAATTATTTACTTTTAACTATAATTAAAACATGCCCAGTCATAAATAATGATCTTTTCTACCTATCTAAGTTTTCCAAGGTTGTGTTCCTATTTCTTTTCTTTCACTATGATCCTGGGTTGGAACTAATTTTCCAAGATTTTTCTCAGGCATGTGTGGTATGTATTGGAGACTGTTTGCACAAAGAGGCCTTTGTGGGAGATTTTATGGGCTTACTATCAGTTTTCCTACATTTGGGTGAACACCTTTGAAATAGAGTGATATGCATTGTAGACAATTAAAGGACCATCTTTGAGAAGTGGAGGAATAAACCCAAGAGACCAGCATGCCCATGGGTACATGTTTTGCTTCAGACAAGAGAGGTGGTAATAAGAGGTAAGAAATTAGTATATAACAACAATAAAGATAAAACAACTACTCTAGCATTTATTGACTTCTAAGTAGTTTATATCTATTATCTCATTTAATCCATCCATTAATCTTGTAATTAAAAATCAGTATAAATTATGTTCTGAAGATGAACAGATCAAAATTCAGAAGAGTTATGAAAATTGTCACAGGTTCCCCACCAAGTAATGTTGGAGGCAGGATTCAAGTCCTCCAAGCTAATCTGCAACTTGCTTTCTTAACCATTACACACATGTCTCTTCCTACTTGATAGAACTATGTCACACATACTAATGATAATTCATTCTATTCACAAGGCAGCTATGTTAATAGAGTCATTTGAAGTTGCAAAAGATCAGTTGCCTTTTAGCTTTATAATTTCCAAGAGTCCAAAAGTTCAAGCCAGACAGAGATGATGAGGTCTGCAGGAGCACAAGGAAATGGGGGACACTAGGGCCAAGTACTAGTGATTCCACAGCAAGTAACCTGAGCCAGACCTGAGTTGGGCTTACTAAGAGTGCTAACAAGTGAGTTGTTTCTCATAGTCACGGAGACAGAAGAATTTTGGGGGTTTTCTACTAATTGCTCATGTTCTCTGTATGGTGAGAGTAACAAGCAACTTCCAACAAGACCAAAACAGTTGTTTTCTATATTCTGGTAAGAGGATCATGATTGGGTGGAAGGTCCCAAACTTGTTTATAGTCTGATAAAATGTATGAACCCTTCTTCCCCAGAAATGTGTATGTATGGGTCACACCAAGTCCACATCTAAGTCCAGGGGGTTTAAGCTATTGGGATTAAAACATAACAATCTGAGTTAGGAGTTGAGCTCACATTAAATAATGATAATTTATCTGGGTCTTTGCATATTCAGTGTTGGGTGGCAACATTTCTTAAGGAAGAAATGAAGCATCATTCATAACTTTGGACAGTTGAGGTAGTGCCATGCCATCTGGGGTAGAAAGAATTTCAATGGTTCACCAATCTTCTTGACACCTGATATGCACACACCTTCTCCCAGTTATTCAATCAAACACTAATGTAAGGATTGCTGGAAGGTATTTTGCAGATGTAATTAAAGTCTCAAAATGATGAATCTTAATACAGGGAGATTATTTGGGTGGGCCTGACTTAATCACCTTATTTATTTTTTATTTGAATTTATTGGGGTGACACTGGTTAACTTAATTATACAGGTTCCAGATGACCAATTCTACAACACATCTTTGAACACCATATTGTGCTTACCCCCCCAAGTCAACTCTTTGTGCATCACCATTTATCCCCCCCCTACACTCTCTTCTATCCTTTCACACCCCCAATCACCAACCTGTCATCTGTGTCCATAATTTCTTTTGTAATTTTTTGTTCTATCTCTCTATCTCCCTTATTACCCCCGCCTTGCTTCCAACAGTTGTGAGCCATTACAGAAGCCCTTTGAAAAAGAGTCTTCTCCAGCTGGTCAAAGAACAGGAAAACAGACTGAGGAAATGAGAGAATTCAAGGCATCATTGCTGCTTTGGCAAGGAAGGAGGCCACTTGGCAAGACACATGGGTGGTCTCGAGGAGCTGAAAATAACCTCAGCAAGAGAACAGGGACCTTAGTCCTACAGCTGCAAGATGAATTCTGCCAATAGCAAGAATGAGCTTAGAAGCAGATTTTCCTTTGGAGTCTTTATATGAGAGAGCTCAGCCCTACCAACACTTTTATTTCAGCTTTGTGATATACCCTGAGAAGAAATGCTGCCATGCTCTACAAGACTTGTTACCTATAGAACTCTGAGCGAATAAATAGGTATTGTTTTATTTAAGCTGATAAATCTGTGGTAATTTGTTACATAGCAATAGAAAACAAAATACACCATCTCCCTAAGATGTTCATGGGAGCTCCTGAGAGAACAACATTTTCCCAATTCAACAAAACCCGAAAGAGGCAAAACTAAATATCTCCCTGCCTTGTGTACCCACATATATGGTAGGCCCTTTAGAAGCTTTTTCTTCCCTGAGATTGGAGCACTAAATTTAAAACAGGTGGCATGAACCTACCAACTATATAGAAAAAACATCTTACTGTAGGAAACTTGAAATTTAAAACATAATGTATAAGCATTGATTTATCCATTCCCTTTTCTTATCAAATATGATAAAGCTAAATTTTTATTTTAACTGTGTACTCTAGTTTCCATCTTACCTCTTTTAGGAAAATTCTCAAAATTAGCCTTATGGTACTCATGGCATTAACTTTAGCATCACCAACAGAATACTAGAGATTTTACAAGCTCATCCATAGGTCTGGATGTAGTGACAGAGTTTAGATTATAGTTTTGTCTTTGCTTCAACTTACCATGGCTAAGTAATTACTCTCTCTTGGCTTCATGCACTCGTATGGCAAGTGAGGGATTTAATGATTTCACCCCTGGTGTCTCATCTAGAGATAACATGTTGAGGTTATAGACTTCCAAAATAGGTAAACCCACAGTTTCTTAAAAACCAGTGATGTTTATTAAATATCTTTCTTCTGATTTTTAAGAGGTTTATGCCCATTCTGCACTATCTTACTCTTCTAATTTGTCTACCCAAGAGCTTTCATTCTTGATGTCATTGCAAGGCATCTCTTCCTACCTTTTCTCAGGCCCCCTGTCAAGGAAGCAGTAAACTTTCTTTCCATCCTACTCACATTACACAGACTTTGTCATAGAAACCAAAAGCTGGCATCACCATGGCCCCTGAATTCATTTAGAGAGTGTATGGAACACTTTCTGTAATAGGAGAAAAAGCTGTTCTCTCTTGGTGGAGAAATTTTATGAGAGACTCTACCTTCTACCCTGATTTCTTTTAATAGCAAAATTTAAAAAATGAGAATCAAATCATAATTAAAATAAAAAATTTATTAGGTTTCCTTGAGATAGTGACACCTTTATTCCTGCAAGATGCCTAAAATGCAAGCAGGTATGTTGCACAGAAATGCTAAGTCCTTAATTATTACAGCGAAGTATTTCCAGACTCCCAGCCTGACAAAACTGAACAATCAATTTCCCTATATTATAAGTCTGGTACAAGCAGGATGAAAAATAGTATCGAAAAACAAATTCTACCTCTTGATTAACTATTGCTGAAAGTTCTCAGAACTAATTCTTCTCACGTTACCCTCACTCAAAGTTGGAAACTGAATACCCCAAACTGTTGAATCTACTGATCACCTTCACCAGGTTAAGAAATCTCCAAAGTATAAAAAGGAAACTGATCTGCCATCTGCAAACAAAAATAAAATAAAGCTACCTTTCTCACTAATTTTATTCCCACAGTCCCAAGCTGGGGCTCATACAGAAAATGTTAAAAAAATATTAATTAAAAACATCTCATGCTTAAGAAATCTGCTCTCAGAATTGTTACAAAATTCTGCATTCTACAAACAAAACCCCACTAATACCCCCATTGACTTGCTTTTGCTGCACTTCTCTGGAGCTGCTTTATGTGCAAAACAGAGCATTGAAATATTTTGTATAAACAAATAAGGGAGAAATGGATACCAAGTAGTATAAATAGCTTACTATTTGGCAGTGTTAAATGCTGATGACAGCTTGGTTAGCCACTGAAAAATCACTCTAATGATATACTTGCTAGATATGTTTCCAGTTGACTTAGATAAAAGAAGATCCAGCTAGAAAAATACTCAATGTCTTGCCCTGTTCATGAAAGGAGAGAATGTGCAGCTGATAGATGCCTGTAAGAATACATGAGACATCTGCAGAAAATGTTCAGAGGTGAGGAAAATGTCCTTAGTAGAAGGGAAAACAAAGGTAGGGAAAGCCAAAGACTAAAGACACTGCTTCAAGGGGGAAGCAGGAATATGAGTTCTTATTTACTCCCTCACTCAACACACCTATCAGATACTGTTTACCAGGTGCTGGCCTGGGATGAAGGTAACGAGATGAATAAGACACAATCCTCAGAACTTTTGCATTGAATGTTAGAGAAAATCCCAGGTTGAGGTGAATAAGAGAAATAAAATGGAAATGAATTTAAACCAGAATTTGGGTCCTGCCAAGGGAACACCAGTACAGCTGCCATTTTTTGCACAGCTCTCACTGTGGGACATATTTTTAAAGTTGTACAGTATATAAGAAAATGTAACACAAAACACCAGGTCTGGTACTATTTAATCTGGACTTTTTTACTTTAGGAGAGTGTAGTATTTTAGCCCGTTGGGAACTACTAGTGTCGCCTGGAAGAAAACTACTACAGACACAAACTGATGTCAAGAGGAAGAGGGGGAGGCCTGTCCAGGGAGACAAAGAAGACCTCCTTCTCCCTTAGCTTTTATTGTAATAAGCATAACAGAGGTAACAGGATTACAGGGGAGGGAGGCCAGGTGAAAAGGGGAAAGAATGACTAATGGCCCTTTTATAGACATGGAGAAAGGGCTAATTTGGGTCAGTACATTCTTTTCCTTTTGCTAATTAACAAGCACAAAGGAAGGGGCAATCTAGAACCTTTAGGCTAATTTTCTAAAGCCTGTTCACATGCATTCCTTTGTGTTTGCACAAAGGTCACTCACACAGCTTCTTGGTGTTTGCATCCAAGAGACATTCACTCAGAGCTTTTAACTAAAGTTCCCCAATCCAAGTCATAGAGGGTTCAAGGTTAGATGGGTGATTTTCTACAGGAGAGTGCACAGGAAGTTGATTGGATTTAGCTCGGTGGTGAGGAATGGCCAGCTGGGCTGTGCGCAAAGAGGATAGTAAAGAGGGTGAATCAGGTGGAGTGATGAGCTGTCCTACAGCTCCTCCATCTCTACTGAGATAAAAAGTTTTACCTAGATTTGATACTTTGGTTTTTATACAGTGGGCTGTGACAGCTCATCCTTCTCTGACGGCTACTACTTAAACTAAGTCCATTTAAGCATCTACTCAAAATACTTATGCAATCAGGTTGAATCTCTAATGAAGAGAAAGAGGCTGTGAGTTGCATTGACAGCTCTTGAACCCTGAAAGCAAACTTTTTGCAGAGATCCTCTGAAGCTGATTCTGAGCAAGTCTTTATATTTGTCACTTGATTAATTAAAGGTAATGGCAGAGCCTGACCTGGTGGTAGTGCAGTGGATAGAGCGTCATCCTGGGATGCTGAGGACCCAAGTTTGAACCCCAAGGTTGCCGGCTTGAGCGTGGGCTCATCTGTCTTGATCACGGGCTCACCAGCCTGAGCACGGGGTCTCTGGCTTGAATGTGGTGGGATCATAGATATGATCCCATGGTCGCTGGCTTGAGCCCCAAGGTTGCTGGCTTGAGCCTTAGGTCTTTGTCTTGAGAAAGGGGTCACTGGCTCAGCTGGAGCCCCCAGGTCAAGGCACATATGAGAAGCAATCAATGAACAACTAAGGTGCTGCAAATATGAGTTGATGCTTTACATCTCTCTCCCTTCTTGTCTCTGTCTCTGTCTCTGTCTCTCTCTCTCTTACAAACAAAACAAAACAAGACAAAACAGAAAAACAATAAATGGCAGAGACTTCTCCCTAAGAGGTTTTTTTTCATTTAAGACATTCTGGTTAATTTTGGTTGGATTCTTTAGTTGAAGGGTGAAGAGAAAAGAAAAGAAAGGTGTTGAAAGCAGAAGTAAAGAGAGATCACTCAGTGGCAAACTTATTTCTTCTTTAATATGTGATTTACTAGGCTTTCACGCTTAAAATTCCAGTCATCTCTCAGCACCCAAAGGGGATTGGTTCCAGGATCCTCCATAGATATCACAATCTGTGGATGCTCAAAGTTCCTTATATAAAATAGCACAGTATTTGCATATAACCTACACATATCCTCCTATACATATTCTTTAAATAATCTCTAGATTACTTATTATTCCTATTATAATGTAAATGCTATATAAATAGTTATCATTCTACATTGTTTAGGGAATAATGACAAGAAAAAAGTCTCTAAATGTTTAGTATAGATCCAACCATCATAGGCTAACTACTTAGTGCATAGCAACAATGTAACTTTTCTCCCAAATATTTTTAATTCATTTTAATCCACAGATATGGAACCTGTGGCTATTGAGGTCCAACTGTTTTCTTATCCCATCCTCACTCCAAATAAGAGCTTTTATTCAACACTTGATGGTATTTTTTTTAAGCTGGTTTCTCTGATAAACTCTGGGCAAATTTCAACAAACTATCTCATATGTATAATAGATGTGGTTTGGCTTAATGGCATGACTTCAAGGAGTCATAAAACTTTCATCTAATTTTAGCACCTTGGTTGGGCAAGATCCTTTACTTGTCTGAGCCTCAGTTTTCTAAGAGAGCTGGCTTTATGGTAGCTCACAGCTCTAAAATTGTCTTGTTTTTATTTCAGGGCACCTAACCATTGCTGATATCCTTATCTTTTTTCTTTTTTTAAGCTTCTAATTATGTTTTTATTCAACACATTAACCAGCTGTAAGCCACAGACCTTTATAAATAGCAGGCAAATATTTTAGGATTTATATACATACTATAAAGTCATGTAATTTGAAAAACAGTGTTTCATTATGAAAGAACTCTCAAGTTGCTTGTAAAGCTAACCTAATTAAAATGATGTAAAAATGTTCTTGAAAAAAAATAGATCATACACCTAAATGTAAAACACAAAATTGTAAAACTCATAGAAGATAACATAGGAGAAAATCTTGTGTTTGAAATTGACATTTTTATCCTTATCTTTTATATCATTTTTACAAACCATTGCTTTGGTTACAGAAATCTTTTGCAGGTCTTAACAGTATATTTTGTTGCCATAATACAATACTGAAAAAAAATCCTAATTCTGGGTAGATTTAGAGTATTTATTTATCATGAAACTAATTTTGAGTTATCTCATTTAGGCCTGTAGGTTTTACTTGGCCAAAATGAATTTAGAAGGTGGTGGGAAAATATTTTTTCTACTATTTGCATAAGTATGCTTTTATATGACCAATCAATCTTTCTTGAGCTAAAGTCTGCTTTGTTCACAATTTGCACCCACTGTTGTCTAAAATACTAAGCCCACTAACAAAAGCAAGGATGGAAAGCATGCTTAGGCAAAGGACTTGTGACTATGTGAGCAGGAATGTGAGAAACAGCATGCCAAAAACAAATTCAAATGTAAGCATTTGGAGGATTAGTGCCCCAGAGAAGAACTTTTTCATATTTTCCATTTTTGACTAATCAAAATAAGTCTTTAAGATTACACTGCTGAGAATTCCTTTTCTTTTTTTTTAAAGAAAAACTAGAAGAAAAGTAAAAAATGTAAGAGACAGATCTGTGATGTCAATGGGTAACACACAAGATCATTCAGGATAGATTCCAGGAACTGAGTATACTGGTCAGGAAGATTCTTGCTTTCAATTAATTATTTAGAAAATGCTCTCTTTACTGCTAAGTAAACACATAATGTTCGCTTGCAAGGGAATTTGTTTGAATTCTCAGCCTTGAAGCTGAGCAGTCAGGCAGGGTTGCAGCATGCCATTTCTAATTGCAAAACAGAGAGGTACTTAAGAGAGGTGTTCCCAGCTCTGTAGCATGACCCCGATCTAAGAATCTTAGCCTAAGAAACAGGAAGATAATTGGAACTTTGGGGCTGATGGGAAAGTGGTGATTAAAGAGAATTGTTAACCAACCTTAAGTGAAAGAAAAAAGGAAGATGTAAGGATGACACACTAACTGAAATTTCTTGCCCTTTCTCAAAAGAGAGTGACTATTAGGGTGAGTAGTGTTGACATTTGGGGATGCTCTCCCAAGAGGATACAAGTTTACAAGAAGGAGCCAGGCCTGCTGAAAGGAAATGATGGAAGCTACCTGAGCATGATGGACATCTGGGTAATAACAGAAGTGATAGGTCCAAAGTCATGGGGGTTAGGCTAGGCAGGGTGGGGACCAAGTAGTCACATGATCAAATGACTCTACAACACATAAACTTAATAGCTCTATTAAAAGATGCTGTGATGGAGAGATGGGAAAGAAAAGGTAAAATGCAAATGGAGCAGAGAAGAGAAAATGTTATTTAATTTTGGGAGCACCAAGGAAAACTTCCTGAAAGCGTTGACATGAGCAGAAACCTAAAAGAAGAGAAGAATCTGGTAGGCAGAGGCAAGTTCAATGTCAGAAGTAGGGAATAATAAGAAATTAAGAGGAAAACAGTACTTGAGGTCAGATTGTAAAGGGTTTTAGATACAAAGATTTTGAGTTCTATCCTGGAAGCAATGGAAGGAGAGGAACACAATTAGAACTGTGTGGCAGATGGATCTGAGGATGTAGAAAAGCTGAGAACTGCTATGAAGCAATGGTATAAGTAAGAGTTAAAGTTGACCACAACAGAAAGAGTTAAAAGAAAGGGGTGGGCATAAGAAATAGCATGAAACCAAAGTGTATTCGACTCAGTGTACCTGGTGGGTAAAGAACAGAAAGAGGTAGTTAAGTAGAGTTTTTAAGCCTAGATGAGTAGAAAGCATAGCAAAGCCATGAGCAGTGGTACAAAGCATAGAAAAACCAGAAGTATGGCAGGGGATTTCACTTTGCAAATAAAAGTATTGCAAATTTCACTTTGCAAGTGCTTCATGTACAAAAACAGAGAAACATGCCCAAGAAAGCGTCCTGCTTATACTATAAATGTAGGCCTAGAAACCATCTTGGATATATGAACTAGAGAGAGAATTAGACAGAGGCATCCCTCATAAAGATGATAACTGCTATGATTTAAACAAGAAGAGGTTAATCAAAGGAGAAGGGAAGATTAATGAGGACTACATTCTGGGAATGCCAACAGGTGGAGAGAGAAAGGCAACACCTGCAGAAAGACAGGGAAGGAGGAGTAAAAGAGCATAAAACACTAAAGGTCCAAGCTTCCAGGGAAGGGACAGTTTCAAAGAAGACTGAGGATGTTTATCAGGGTCCAAGGGCTGCTGAAGGCAAGAAGGATGGGAAAAAATTGAGGCTCTAAAGTGGCCTTGGTGATCTTCAAAAGAGGGGTGTCCATTATGGGGAAAAAGGTTGAAGAGTGGGTCAAGAGTATAGAGTTGGAAGCCTTGTGTGGAGTGATTAAGTAATAAACCTATCCTTTTTACTTACAGAGAAAATAAGTTTGGAACTCAGAATATTAGGCATTGAAATGCTGTGGTGATAGACAAAGATAGAAAAAGTCAAAATGTAATTTAAAATGGTACCTTTTACATTCTTATTTTATTTTTTTTATTTATTTTTTTTTACAGGGACAGAGATAGAGTCAGAGAGAGGGATAGATAGGGACAGACAGACAGGAACAGAAAGAGGTGAGAAGCATCAATCATTAGTTTTTCGTTGTCGTCGCGACACCATAGTTGTTCATTGATTGCTTTCTCACATTTGCCTTGACCATGGGCCTTCAGCAGACCGAGCAACCCCTTACTGGAGCCGCGCTTAAGCTGGCGAGCTCGGAGTCTCGAACCTGGGTTTTCCGCATCCCAGTCTGACGCTCTATCCACTGTGCCACCACCTGGTCAGGCAGGCTACATTCTTATTTTAAACCAGCAAATCCATTTACTTTAATGTAATCTAAAGTAAACAGCCAATAAACAAAACGTTAATTTCGTTAAACGTGTGTTCATGTCTCATGCAGCACACAGTGCAAAACCAAACACTCCTACAGAAGTACAGCATTTCCATGGCTAATGTTTGCTGAATGTTATGAGTTACCTTTTGAAATTAGGGAGAGTAGCAAGTAGAATTAGTATTCCACAAATATTACTTGATAGTTACTATCTTTCTGGATTATAATGGACCCAAGCTTTCTATTTCTGCCTTTGTAGACCTCACACCCCATGCCCTCACAAATATGGTAAGATGATCATGCCTTTAAATACTCAGAATCACTAGTCAAACACAGTACTGAAGAGCTGAGATGTAAAGGAGCAGACACTTCCTGTGATGTCCAAAGCTCTGGGGTAGCTTCTGCCTTTACTATTAACCTGCTACTGACTCTGGCTTAGTTTTTCAGTGTCTAATGTTCCTTTTGCTTTCTCTGTTAATCCACCTTCCAAGGACTATACAAATTTTCACTTAACCCTCCCAACAAACTTGGAGAGGAAGGCTAAATGAATTAGATTTAAATCCAAATAAAATATATGAGATTATCTTTTCTCTGGTTTCTTACCTAAAACTATGCCCCTTTCCCAACACCTCTGATATCTTTTTTCTGCAATGTTTTTCTATCTAGCCTTTATCAGCATATATTTACCTATCTTGTTTATATTCTGTCTACTTCACTAGAATATAAGCTCTCTTAGGAAAGGAACTATGCTGTTTTGTTTAGGTTGTGTCTCCAGTAATCACCTAATAGATGCTCAATAAATATCTGTTTAATGAAAAATTGCAACCCTGGCCAGTTGGCTCAGTGGTAGAGTGTTGGCCGATTTGTGGATGTCCTGGGTTTAATTCCCAGTCAGGGCACAAAGGAGAAACGCCCATCTGCTTCTCCACCCCTCCCCTTCTAGTCTCTCTCTCTCTCTCTCTCTCTCTCTCTCTCTCTCTCTCTCTCCCACCCCCCCTCCTGCAGCCATGGCTCAATTGGAGAGAGTTGGCCTCAGGCACTGAGGACGGCTCCATGGCCTCTGCCACAGGTGCTAAGAAGAGCTCAGTTGCTGAGTAATGGAGCAATGTCCCAGATGGGTAGAGCATTGCCCTTAGTGGGCTTGCTGGATGGATCCCAGTTAGGTTAGGCTTGTGTAGCAGTCTCTCTTTCTGCCTCCCCTCCTCTCACTGAATAAAAAAAAAATGCATTGAACACACACACACACACACACACACACACACACAAATACTTATATTGATATGTAACAGATGTGAATATGTGTATCTGAATAAATACACAGGTGTGTGTTTGATATAGCATTGACATAAAATAAAGCTAGGTTTCCAAGTTTATTTTGATTGCTTGCAAAGAATAGAATTGAAGATTTAAAAGCAGAACCACCAATATTCTAATATTGTACCATCATAACTCTTCTGTGGCTGAACCATTTTGTCAACAAACTGGGCAATTCCTTCCTTATTATCTTCCTCCAGGTTCAGAGAAAGTTGACATTTGGGAAGCTTAGATCTTTCTTCCAGCTCTGGTGAGTCCCTGGATGTCTAACCACTGTTTTCTCTCTTTCCCTTTAGACAATATCTTTATTACACTTAGTGAGTTTAATACCTTCTGTCATGAGATCTTTCTATTATCTGAGATGCCAAAATAATATCATCTGAGTCATTTGTAGACACTGAAAATCGTAAACTTTTAAAATGGAATGATATTGTAGAGCAGGTGAAATAGGAGGAAAGGAAAAAGAAAGGGCCAAAGATATTTCTGGAGGAAGAAACTGGAATCCAAGAAGCTAGATAACTTGTTCAAGGTCACAGCACAAATGAGTGGTGGAGCAAAGACTAGTACACAATCCTTGGATTTACACTCCTCTGAGGTTATCAGTGGTCCTCAGCCTGCTGCATAACAGCATAGTCTGGGGCCTTGAAAAACTAAAAGGAACCCCACATTCACATATTATGATTTAATTGGTCTGCAGTGGGATCTGGATAATAGTTTTTGTTTGTTTGTTTGTTTTTGTTTTTGGATAATAGTTTTTAAAGGCCAAGTGATTCTGATGTGAGTCTAGGATTGAGAACCACTGAATTCTTTCCTGCCCCTTCTTGGTACATTACCTAAATGTAGCCACTTCTGAATCCTTTAAAATAACATATTCAACTTGCTTATCTGTACTGTTGTGAGAAAAGGCAGCTCCTCAAGTTAACATCAATGGGTTATAGCTTTGTCTTTTTCAAAGTATTATTGGTTCATGCTGATCATGCTGATCACAGACCAGGAGAAATGTCAGATTCACTGTCAACTGAGGAGTGCCTGGTTGTTACTCCCATGGCTACTGGATTTCACTTTTTCTTCTGTTGGAGAATTCCAGGGAACAGGAGAGTAGAAAAAGGTAAAAAGAAAAAAAACAAAAAAAACACAATGAGATCAAGGTGGCAATTGTATATTTTTGGGAGGCTGTCATGGAGAGGTAGTAATACTTAGTAAAAGAATTGAAAAAACTCCATTGGGGTATATCATAACAGTTCTTAGCTACCTCCTTTCAAGACAGATAATCTTTTAGAGCTACCTGAGTATTATAACTGTGGAATACTCAGGAGACAACCTTACAGAACATTTTAGAGGAAGAATCTGAAATAGATGTTTATAGGAATGTTAGACAAACTGGATATCAGAAGTGCTTTGGGCCAGAATCAGGAGGCAGCATTCATCACCAAGCTTTCAGAGTGAAATCTAAATTGAGATATCTCATCCTTTCAGCATGTCTAGCTGTTAGCCTCAGCTTTCTTTCTTGTCATGCTTTTACCTCTTCTCATAAAAAATTCATAGAAAAATTTCTAATAGACCAAATTTCTTGGGCCCATGCTTCACTCTCATGCACTTCACGTTTTTTTTTTTAATTGTTGAGTTGAGAGAGAGGGAAGAAAGAGAAGCATCAATTTGTTGTTCTACCTAGTTGTGCATACAAGAATGTGCCCTAACTGGAGATGGAGCTCACAACCTTGGTGTATCAGAATGATGCTCTAACCAAATGAGCTACCTGGCCAAGGCTTGTGCTGAGCTTTTTGAGGAATGGACCTCAGAGACAGGACCCAGACAACAGAGCAATACTAGATAATATCATCAGTTCAAGACAACGTTAATGATGTGCGCCTTATAAACTGAATTCTCATCTGATTGTGAAGTGTTTTGAGTTAAATTCAGAGGCTTTATACTCTCTGGAATAAGTAAGCAGATTTTTGGAAGTTGTTTTATATTTTTAGGTCTCTGGAGCACCAATGAGTACACAAAGGCAAACATGTAGCTATCAAATATCTCCTACCCCCATCAGAGTTATTCCAAAGCTCTTACCTTACTCCCAATGATCAGCCAAATTCTAGTAGACCCTGGGTCAATGTGTCATTCTGCCAACTTGAGGTAGCAAGAGCCTCAGTCATCAGAAAGGAATTTTCTATGAGTCAACATCAGACCTCCCTGGATACTTATTGACGTGTGCTCCCAGAAGAGGCCTTTAGAAAAAGTCAATTTGCTGACATCACTGAAATGTTGGTAACTGGAGGCCTGAGGTGGAAAATGCAAATTTCTTAATATAAACTGAAAAGTCCCCAAAATAATGTCAAGCTAGAAAAGCTGAAACCTACCTAAAAGCTTATTGCCTTGAGTCTTGAATATAACCTTCATTTGACCTGCTCCTATGTCCTGTTATCAACCAGTGGCTCATCCTTTCACAGCCAAATTCTCAGAGAACTGACCTGGGTATGCTATTTTATTTCTTCAGAGAATTATATCTTGTCTTCTATTAATTTGACTTCTGCACTCATCATTATTCTTTGAAATTTCATCTTAGGGAAGAACTATTATTTATGCTGCTTTTAGCTTAGGTCAGTGCTTTACACATGTTAGGAATTTAATGAATATTTTAATTCAACAAATATGCAGGTTGATTCACTATATTATCAGAAATTACTACTGACCTCCTAATATAGATGTATATATAATTTTTTTTTCTGACTCTAAGGCAGGGGTGCCTACACTTTTTCAGCTTGTGAGCTACTTATAAGATGACCAAGTCAAAATGATCTACCTACAATAAAAATGCAAAACATAAATTTATTTCTATATTATCATTATTTAAGTTACTATTATTACTATTTAATATTGTGTATTCTTCTTTCACCTTTCTCCTTCTCAGCTCTCTTTTCAGAGGAAAGTCAATGTCATAGTTTTTATGAACAGTCCGAAAAAGCCACTCCACATTTTCCTACTTAGGAATAGCAATGGCAAACAGACAGATGAGGCAAACGCACTTAGAATACGACATAGTGAAAAAAATCCCCTTCCATTCTGTATGAAAGTGGTAGGTTTTAGGCTTCTTACTCGGACCAGCTATGGCACTCATTTTTATACCCTTTGTTGTATTTAGTTTAAATAAATTGAAGGCTAGCTACACAGCAATGTAACTGAACAAGTTAGCGCGGTTTAACGCGCATGCGTAGGGTGTCAAAAGTTCAGACGTCAGGTTGGCTACCCTGTATGCCAATCAAAAGACAAATGTCTTTTGAATGTCATGCGATCTACCCACACTTCCTTCGCGATTGACCAGTAGATTGTGATCGAAGTATTGAGCACCCCTGATCTAAGGCATGCTATTGCTTCTCCTAACATTCTTAAAATATCTTGCTTTTTTGGATCTGGAATAGAAAGACCACAGGATTTTGAAGCCATATGACATTAGTTGAATCCTTAATCCAACACTTACAATCTTTGTGTGATTTTGATGAAACCACACTCTTTCTAAACCCTTTTTTTCCACTCTATAAATCTGTTTGTTTCTATCTGACAGAATGGGGTAAGGATAAAAGGGACTCATGTTTGTACACTAATCAATGCACATTTGTGTACACATATGTATACATGCATACACTTTTATTTACTTATTGTTATAGCAAAGAAAGTAATGGTTTATTAGTTGAGGAAATGATAGCAAGCCTGGAGTCACAGGTAAGCTAGTGTCAAACACCTGGTTCCCAATGGCTTTCAGGGAATGGGCTATGTAAGAGACATATTAAGATTTAGGGTCATGGACTCTCCTGATTGGTTGGGGCCGGGGTCAAAAGTAGTTGATCATTATATCATATCCTGATGTCAGCCATGGTATTATTCTGCCTGGTCTCAAGAGTGTATGGTTCAATTCAGCTTTCACTGGACTGAGGCTGTATAAGAGTTTGAGCCAAAACTGGTAACATATGCCAGGAAGCAAGATCTCAAATGCTCTTTTTATATGCACACCTTAAATCTAAATCAATCCTTTCTCACTTGCTGTGTTGTGGAGAGGATAAAATTACTGCTTTGTATATAGGAAAGTACCTAGCACAGAGGAGGACTGATTAATGAGAAGATGCAGGGCATGCATTCACGAGGTGGAACATTTAAGCAGAGGAGAGATAAAAGGATGGACTGAGGTTGCTTGAGTAAAAAAAGAAAGCACAGCAGGGAAACAAGATGAGTTTGGAAAAATAAGCAGAAAACAAATTTTAAAGAAACTGGAAAAAGTTTGGATTTTATTCTAAGTGCAATGGTGTGTCTTTCAAAGCTTTTGAGCCAGGAAGTGAAATTATCCTATTTAAGTTTATAAAACAGGGGTCGGGAACCTTTTTGGCTGAGAGAGCCATGAACGCCACATATTTTAAAATGTAATTCCATGAGAGCCATACAATATGTTTAACACTAAATACAAGAAAATGTGTGCATTTTATGTAAGACCAACACATTTAAAGTACAATAAGTCTCTTAATTCTTTTTTTTTTCAAAGGGACACAGAGAGAGAGAGTCAGAGAGAGGGATAGATATGGACAGACAGACAGGAACGAAGAGAGATGAGAAGTATCAATCATTAGTTTTCCGCTGCTGTTGTGACATCATAGTGGTTCATTGACTGCTTTCTCACATGTGCCTTGACTGCGGGCCTTCAGCAGACCGAGCCACCCCTTGCTGGAGCCAGCAACCTTGGGTCGAAGCTGGCAAGTTTTTGTTCAAGCCAGATGGGCCCACGCTCAATCTGGCGACCTTGGGGTCTTGAACCTGGGTCTTTCACATCCCAGTCCGATGCTCTGTCCACTGCGCCACTGCCTGGTGAGGCTCTGAATTCTTTTTAATAACATTGTTATGCTGTTACTAACCAATGATGAATAAAGTACTTCTTACCATTAATGCGACTTCTGGTGCTGCATGGTTTTGCTGATGGCTTTGTAGTCTGGTTGATATGTGGTGAGGTTAAGCCTCATGCAGGTGTTGAGACTTCCATCCATTAAACGTGATCGTAGGTTGGTCTTAACATTCTTTAGATGTGAGAAAGACTGCTAACATACATACGTAGAGCCAAACATTGTCAGTACAGCAATACTCACATGCTGCAGTGTGTGGTATGTGATGGGAAGCGCGTTCCAAGTTTGTTTGTTTTTTAAGGGACAAAGAGAGAGTTAGAGAGAGGGATAGAAAGAGACAGACAGACAGGAACGAAGAGAGATGAGAAGCATCAATCATTAGTTTTTCATTGCCGTTGCAACACCTTAGTTGTTCATTGATTGCTTTCTCACATGTGCCTTAACCGTGGGCCTTCAGCAGACCGAGCAACCCCTTGCTGGGTCCAAGCTGGCGAGCTTTTGCTCAAGCCAGATGGGCCTGCGCTCAAGCTGGCAAGCTCGGGGACTTGAACCTGGGTCTTTTGCATCTCAGTCCAATGCTCTATTCACTGCGCCACTGCCTGGTTAGGCATCGTTCCAAGTTTTGACAATCAGCTGGTCCTCAGGTTGAAGTTTTTTCATTTCTCCACACTTGTGTTTGCTCACCAACTCTTCTTGCTGTCGTGCAAGTCTTTCCATATCTTCACTCAGTGACTTGAACTTATTCACCCACATGTTTGAGGCCTTCAGATCAGCAGCTTATAGCTCAAAATCTCTTATGGAGACACCGGGGATGTAACTCAGGTCAGTGCTGTTCACTGCACATTCGTGTGGATGGATGATGAAATTAAAAAGATGAGTGTGCTCACAAAATTCTCCAAAGCACTCTTTGAATGACTGCAGGAGATTAGATGTAAAGCCCACTAGCTGCTGGAGATCAAGATGTTGAGCAGGGTCACTTGCTGTGTATACATGTTTAAACTCTCCCAGTTTTTCAAAGTGTAGTAAATGACCTGTTTCAGTGTCAGCAATGATGAGTTTCAGCTTGTTTTCAAATGCAAACACTGATTTTTGAAGGAATAAGACTGTATTTCCTACGCCTTGCATTTTCACATTGAGCTGGTTCAGATGTTTAGTCATGTCCATGAGATAATAGAACTTCAGGAGCCACTGAGTGTTAGCTAATTCAGGATGCTCGACGTTTTTCATTTCCATAAAAGTCCGGATTTTGCTCAGAGAAGCCATGAAATAGCCAAGCACCTTCCCTCTTGACATCCAATGCACATTGTTGTGAAAAGCAGACCAGGATAATTATTCCCAACTTCATCCAGAAGTGCTTTAAACTGGTGATTATTTAAAGCTCGGGCAACAATAAAGTTGACCAGCTGAATGAGCAGCAACATTACCTCACCAAGCTGCTCATCACACATCTGAGCACAAAGAGCCTCCTGATGTAGGATGCAGTGAATACTTAGAATGGGTCTCTTTCTATGTTTACAAAGAAGCGCTACGAATCCTCTGTTTTTTCCCCACCATGCATGGATCACCATCAGTACACACCAAAATAAGTTTATCCATCAGTAGATTTTTTTTTCTTTATCAAACTCAGTGAAAGACTTGAATAAATCCTTCCCTCTTGTTGTCTCTTTCATAGGCAAAACAGGAAGACTCTCCTCACATAGTGTGTCACTGACAGCATACCTTGCAATCATGCTGAACTGGGATAAATGGTTTACGTCTGTTGACTCATTCAAAGTGAGAAAAAGAATGGTGCTGCATTTATGTCCTTCACTTGTGTTGCCTAAATTTGATTTGCCATCATGATGGTACAATCATGAACAGTTCTTGCTGACAGAGGCATATCTTTTATTCATTTGATTATCTTGTCTTTATCTGAAAAGTTGTCAAAAAGTTAATTGGCAACATCAAGCATAAATGTTGGCATACTTCCCATCTGTGAATGGCTTTCCGTTTCTCACAATTGCTAAAGCACCAGCAAAACTAGCCAAATTTCAGTCACTTTGTTGGGTCTGAACATGGAGTTGCTGCTGACTAGCTTGCACTCTGCACAGTAGCTCTTGATATGCTTTCTTACTGCTTTCCCTCACTGGATATTTCGATGAAAATGTAGTATGACATGTGTCGAAGTGCCACTTTATATTTGACTGTTTCATTGATGCAATTTTATCATTGCATATTAGACACACTGCAGAACCTGCTCTCTCCACAAAGGCAAATTCCTCTGTCCATTTCTGCTGAAAAGTATGATACTCCTCATCTTTTTTTCTTTTATCCATCTTCTTCATCAAAAGTGTTTCTGCAATTAGCTAGCTGACTATTTGATTAAAAGGAGGAAAGTTTATTTCCTGACCTCACAATGACCCGTGTACATTATGCATTATCCAATAAAAATTTGGTGTAGTCCCAGAGAACAGCTGTGATTGGCTCTAGCCACCTGCAACCATAAATATGAGCTGTAGGAAATGAATGGATTGTAATACATGCGAATGTTTTATATTTTTAATGTTATTATTTTTTTTATTAAAAATTTGTCTGCAAGCCAGATGCAGCCATCAAAAAGCCACATCTGGCTCGCAAGTCATAGATTCCCAACCCCTTTTATAAAATACCACAGTAGCTAACATGTGGGGAGTACATAGTCATGGGGTCATCATGGAGTCAGGATGATGAGTTGGGAGGTGTTGCAGTTACCAATGGTCTTACTCATGGGAATTTCTCATAAAAAGGCAATCATGGAGATAAGAACAGTGGACACAGGGATATGTCATTGAGAAAGAGTCAACAATCAAATACAAATGCTTTTGCTGGTATTTAATGCTTCTCATAATTTGACTACAACTGTGTATTTGAACCTTACTCACACTTCACTTCTATACAACCCGTTTGTGGTATCCAAGTTGGGATACTATTTGCCACTTTGTGCATTCCCACACTCATGCTATGTTCATGTCTCCTCATTGAAATACCTTCTCTATAGAAGCAATCTTCAAACTTTCTGATTGAAAGAATGTCCCTATAAAATGTGCATATTATTTTAGAAAGTATATTTATATATTATTAGCTAATATGTTGAATATTAGTAAAGTCTAATTTAAAAGATATATATATATATTCTTTAATAAAGAATATATAAATTATATATAGTGAATGTTAATGTAAGTTCTAATAATTTTACCTTCCACTTTAGATGTTTTGTGAGCCTCAAACCCATCCCCCACCACTTTGAGGCAAGCACATCTTGCTTGGTAAGCATGCCTCTAAGCCAGTGGTTCTTATCCTTTTGTGAGGTACCGAACCCACCAGTTTCATATGCGCATTCACCGAACCCTTCTTTAGTGATAAATAAAATACGATTTTTTTTTCCAAATTCAAGACATAGATATATGTTTTCTTACTGGTGCACAAAATGAGCCGTGCCTGAACATCACCTTGCTCAAAGAACAAAACCAACAAAGTGCATGAACTCACAACAAATTATGGTATTACTTTATTCTGGCCTCTGCAGCAGAGGCCTCTTCGAACCCCTGAGACCGACTCATTGAACCCCTAGGGTTCGATAGAACCCAGGTTAAGAACCACTGCTCTAAGCTATCCATTTCTACAGACACTTTCATTTAACTCAAGATACTGTTCCTATAAAATATTTTTTCTTTTTTTTTATGGGTGACAGAGACAGAGAGAGAAAGAGAAAGGGACAGATTGGGACAGACAGACAGGAATGGAGAGAGATGAGAAGCATCAGTTCTTTGCTGTGTCTCCTTACTTGTTTATTAATTGCTTTCTCACATGTGCCTTGACCGGGGGGCTACAGCAGAGCAAGTGACCACTTGCTCAAGCCTGCAACTTTGCGCTCAAGCTGGTGAACCATGCTCAAACCAGATGAGTCTGTGCTCAATCTGGCGACGTTGGAGTTTCCAAACAGGGCCCTCCGCATCACAGTTCGATGCTCTATGTACTGTGCCACTGCCTGGTCAGCTGAAATTTTTCTTAACCATTTCCTTTTTTTTCTTTTTTACTTTGAGGTTCCATAAACACCTGGATGCTACCACCTTAATTAAATAGCATTTACCATTTATCATTTTTAGTGCTTCACTCTATCATGTTTTATGTTCCTTCTCCTGGACAATAGGCCCCTTGAGAACACTGACTAATATTTTATACTTGTTTTTGGTCACATTAATACTTGTTGATTGGATTCTAATAATAATTTAAAAATTAAAAAGATTCTAATAGTAATTAAAAAAACTTATTCGTCATAGGCTAATAAGGCTCATTCATTCACTCAACAAAAATTATCCATGGAGTGTATAAAATAGATCAAGTGTTCAAGTCGATGCATGTTAGGAAGTAACAGGACCAGCAGGGCTTCTTTCTTCACAGAGCTGACCCTCAAGAAGAAAGGTGACAGAAAATAAATAAATAGCAATCTAGGATAATTTAAAACAATGAGTAACTAGTTTTATAGAGAAAACCATGTAGCAGGGATGTTGGTTTGGGTTAATGTGATGAATGAAAGCCTCTGAGCAGGTAGTATTGTGTCTCTCTGTCCTATATGATGAGAAGATTCAGAAGGGTTAAGCTTAACTGAGGTGTTATAGATGCTTTCCATTTTAGGTATATGGTTGACCTTTCACCATCTATTTAATTAGTTTCCTTTCTCTGTGGTCATTAAAATTATTAAGAATTCCTTTGCTGTAGTGACCAATTCTAATTTTGAAAACCTAGCCATTAACATAAGTAATTATAATAAGTCAGGCTAATGCTAGCTGTCATAACAAGCAAATCTCCCAATCTCAGCAGTATATACAACAGAAACTTAATCTTATCTGTATAACAGTTCAATGTGAGTCTTCCTTGTCAGTTTATGACCTTTTGAGATTCAGACTCCTTCCATCCTCTAGACCCATCCTCCTCAGAGTTCTCCACATTCAGCAAGATGATGGGGGAAAGAAAGGGAAGTATCACACATAGGAGGATTTTGTGGATCTGTAATGAAAAGTGTTGATGTGCACTTTCTAGTAAGAGGCTATGTCTCATTGCAGAGGTGCCTGGGAAATGTAGCCTCAGTGTGGTTTGAGGAGAAGAGACAATGAGCTTTTTGAAAGTCTGTCTAGCTTCTGCCACAGTTGGCTTCTCCAAAGTTCTTTTTCCTAAGGTCAGAAAATTTTCCAAATTTACTGACCACCATAAAGCCAGAAAAAAAAAAGTGCATATGATAAAATAAGTTTGGAGTGAATTTATCTCCAAAGATTATTTTCACTCACTTATATTAACTTGCTACTATTAATATTGTGCATCTTACTTATTCGCACAAACTGGCTCATTTTCACAAATCTAAATAATAAATCAGATTCACTCATAAATGATAAATATGGTACTTCACCACAGAACTTCCTGTTATGTGTAAAAATTCACAGCACATGCTTTCAAGCTCATTAATCTGAATGCCTCAAAATGACCTAAAGCAATACCTCTTCTTCAGATAAGAAAATAGTTGGCTACACTAGCTGCTAGAACGACTAACAATAAAACACGTAAATTTATTCAATCATAAACTCCTTGCTTTACCGTGCTATAATAATCTTTGTTGCTCTCTTTATTATTTCATGTAATTATAAAAATCAGCCTTAATTATTTTGACTTGTTAATGCATATAATACTTATCACTTTTTAAATTTATGTGGGAGGTTATGAAGAAAGTGGCTAGTATGGCTAGTAACCTGAGAGCCCTCAGTGCTTTGAATCTCTGTTTTGCTCACAGTTACCACGGCTCTTGCATGAGGCACTAGTTATACTTTTTTGAGACTAAAAAGAAATGATGATGCATTAAGCTTAACATTATCCCTAGGCTGAGAGAGAGAGAGACAATTATTATACTAATTTTATTAAGGTTAAATATGTAGATGAAAAAGTTAGATAACAATATGTACAAACTTGTCCGGATCTTATATATTTGACTGGGACTAGAGATGTTGCACAACATCAAGGAACAGACTCAGGATTGCAATTAACCAGAGGTGGATTAAACTGAGATAACCAAATCAGAGAACTTGGTGTAGGAAACCAGAATGTGGCCAGAGAAATTAAGCTAAGCAAGAAATTCAGAGAAGAGGAGCGATCACTGGGGAACAATTTTGTTTTTCATTTTCTGTTGCATAAGGTTTTAGAACTTTTTCTATATATTTCTGCATCGATGATTCCAAATATGAAATCCATCTTTTGGTTCATGCTCTAGTTTTTAGAAAATTTTAATTTCTCTTTGTTACAGTTAATGGCATGCATTGGTTTTTAAAGTTTTATATTTTTTATTTTTTTACAGGAACAGAGAGAGAGTCAGAGAGAGGGATAGATAGGAACAGACAGAAACGAAGAGAGGTGAGAAGCATCAATCATTAGTTTTTTGTTGCCGTTGCAACACCTTAGTTGTTCATTGATTGCTTTCTCACATGTGCCTTGACTGGGGGCCTTCAGCAGACCGAGCAACCGCTTGCTGGGGCCAGCGACCTTGGGACCAAGCTGGCGAGCTTTTGCTCAAGCCAGATGGGCCAGTGCTCAAACTGGCGAGCTCAGGGTCTTGAACCTGGGTCTTCCGCATCCCAGTTCGATGCCCTATCCACTGCACCACCACCTGGTCAGGCGGCATGCATTGGTTTATAAATTGAAGTTAAAGGGCAATGACTCTTGGATTGAACATAACCACAAGGCAATTAATGTTTTAAAAACATCACTTTGACATAATTGTAGTTGTCTTTAAATGTAAAAGATTATTATCTGATAAAAACACCCACTTATTTTGTTTTAAGATTGAATCATGGCTTCTTCGAGTAGGCATAAATGTAAGAATATTCCTTATACCTTCTGTTATATATGTGGCTGTTACACCCTTCAACATCAGAGGCGCAATATTTCATTATTTGTGACACGTGCATATATTGCCTATTTTCAAGTTCCCCTTGGTGATCAAGACAAGAATTGGGCTCCTCATATTGTGTGTCATGATTTTTAGGAAATGCTTCGTGACTGGACAAAAGGAAAATGCAAAGGAATGCCTTTTGGTATTCCCATGGTTTGGCGTGAACCTAAGGACCACAACAGTGACTGTTATTTCTGTCTGATCCATACAAAGGGCATTGGCAAGAAAAAATGGCATATGATCACATATCCTAATATTCCTTCAGCAATACAACCTATCCCACACTCTGAGACACTCCTGGTTCCAGTTTTCAATGACTTTATTTCTTCTAAGGGTGAAGAAAGTGAACATGGTGATCAAGTGTATTTTGATAAGATGCATGAGGAAATGGTTGTAGAATCTGAAGGGTCTTCTTCTGATGCCAAGCAGTCATTAAGCCCTCAGCAGTTTAGCCAACCCAAATTGAATGACTTAGTAAGAGATTTGGGCCTATCAAAGAAAGCAGCTGAGTTATTAGCCTCCAGGCTTCAAGAAAAAAATGTACTTCACCAGTCACCTAAAGTATCCCATTTCAAGAAGCATGAACAAATTTTTGTGGACTTTTTTCCAATGACAAACACTTCGTTTACTGTCATGATATCAGTAGTCTTCTCAGCCAGCTAGGTGTTACCACTTACAATCCAACAGAATGGCAGCTATTTCTTGACAGCTCTAAATGGAGTCTGAAATGTGTTCTCCTACACAATGGTAATGTTTATGCAGCTGTTCCAATTGGTTATTCAACTCATCTGCAAGAAGATTATGACATAAAAATTGTCCTTGACTTTCTGAAGTATGAGGAGCATACCTGGATTATTTGTGTGGATCTTAAAATGGTAAATTTTCTGCTAGGACAACAGAGAGGTTTCATGAAGTATCCTTGTTTCTGTGTTTGTGGAACAGCCGAGCTTGGGAGAAACAGTGGACACAGAAGGAGTGGCTGAAACGTGAAGGTCTGGAAGTAGGGATGCAAAATATTGTGAATGAGCCTGTAGTTAATCGAGCAGGATTATTTCCCCCCACTTCACCTCAAATTTGGCTTAATGAAGCAGTTTGTTCAGGCTTTGAATGGAGAAAGTGAATGTTTTCAACATATTATTTCTGCTTTTCCTGCCTTGTCTTTTGGAAGATAAAAGCAGGTGTATTTGATGGACCTCAAATTCGAACCCTCATACATAACGAAGAATTTGCCAGGACGATGAATAAGAAAGAGAAAGCAGCATGGCAGTCTTTTGTGGCAGTTACTAAGAACTTCCTTGGCAAAAAAGAAAAAAAATAGCAGAAAACTGAACTTCTGGTTCAAAGCATGCTGTTGGCTTTCCATGACATTGTTTGTAACATAAGCGTTAAGATTCACTTCCTGAACAGTCACTTTGATAAGTTTCCCGGAAATATTTGAGCTGTTAGTGATGAGCACACTACTGCTGGACCATCAAACGGGATTGTCCTCAACAAGTACACAAATGCAAGAGCTAGATACGCAAATTTTTGCCTGAATAAAATTTAAATAAGTTTTTAGCAAATTTTATGATTAAAATAAGTGTTTTAATATGTTCTATTTCAAAATTATAGACAAATTCTGATGCAATCATATATTTTAGTATATTTGTGTTTTTATTGCATTATATAAATTATTATATTTTTATAACAATGATACCCAAGAAGACATTCTACTTGATTATGTTAAACTAAATGTTGAAAATTTTACAATAAGATGAAAACATAAACCTTAAATTGCAGAACAACCTGTAGCTTACAGAGAAAAACTAATGTCATATTTGAGATCAGCACACTCAAATTAGGTAAGTACAAGTGTTTTTATGGATGCAACAGAAATTTTGTGTTTGTGGGACAGCCGAGTTTGGGAGAAACATTATTTTTGTGATGCAAATAATATAATTTATTATAATCAATACACTGTAAAATGTGTTAGACAGGACTGGAATCTCTTATAGAGAAATGTTGAGGAGAGCAGTTGAGAATTCATTTTCTCTCTATTTCTCACATTGCCTCCTCTTTGACCACTCTGAGCACCCTTGTCTGAGCTCCCATAAAATGCTGCCTTCTTTATAGTGCTTTCTTCTGCATAGCACAGCAAAAGTGCAATAGACATGATAAATATTTCTTTTCCTATCACTCTGTGGCAAGTTCAAGAGATGACTATTTTTTATAATGTTCTGATATACACTTAATGTAATAATATATTTATTTATATCCACTCTACCTAATTTAAACAATTATTTATTATGTATCTGTTGAGAAGTCAGATGTCATCTTTATGGGGGCTCCTTTAGGTGATAGCCTTTTTTTCTCTAGGATCTTTTAAAATTTTCTCTTTATCTCTTAGCTTTATTATTTTAACTATGATGTCTCTTGTTGTAGGTTTCTTTGGGTGGCTCTTTAATGGAGTTCTCTGTGCTTTTTGAACTTGTGAAACATTTTTTAGCCTTAATTTAGGGAAGTTTTCAGCTATGATTTGATTGAACAAAGTTTCTATTTCTTGTTCTTTCTCCTCTTCTTCAGGAACCCTTATGATGCAGATGTTATTTCACTTTATGTCTTCACAGAGCTCCCTTAGAGTTTTCTCATATTTTTTGATTCTCTTTTCTTTCTTCTGCTCTGCTTCTGTGCCTTTGTTTATTTTGTCCTCTAACTCGCTGATTTGATCCTCAGCTTCATCCTTCCTGCTTTTATTTCCTTCCATTGTGGTCTTCAGTTTTGATACTGTATTTGTCATTTCCGTCTGGTTCTTTTTTATTATTTCAATGTCCTTTTTTATACTTCTTATCTCTTTATTTAGGTGTTTGTAATGACTATTCGTTGTTGTTCTAATCTCTTTGAACATCCTAACTATCATTATTTTAAACTCTGCTTCTGGTAATTTGGTTGCATCTGGTTCATTCAGGTCCTTCTCTGGGAATATCTCTTGATTCATTTGGGTTGCATTTCTCTGCTTTCCCATTTTTTCTGTGTGTAAGAAGTGTGTGGCCACTGGAGTCCAATGGGTGTTACCTTTGTGTTCCCTAGGAATGGTCTGTCTTCAGGCCTACCACCCCCTCTGCCGCTGCCTAGGGCGGTTGGGTATTGGTGTTGCCATCGCCATCCCACTGGGGCTGTTTCTGTGATTTTCACCTGTCCTCCACTGGAGAGGCTGTGTTCTTATGCCCGGATCTATAAGCCTCAGCCTGTCTGGGCCTTTGCTTCACCTCACAGGTGGGGTTGTGCCCTGCACTCAATCTACAAGCTTCAGCACCAAGGTTGGGGTGAGCACCTTTTCTCAGCTGCAGACCTAGCCTGTTCCCAGGTTTCTGCCCAGCCCCCGCAGTCTGAGCCTGTACGTCACAGTTTTTCGGGTTGAATGGGGCTGCTGGCATGAACTCAGTGGTGAGCCTCCGCCTGTCCCTTGCTTTAGCCCCACCCCCGCAGTCAGGGCTTGCTCACGCAGGGTCCCAGAGCAGATCTCTGCCCCTTCCTGACCTCCCGCTTTTCCCCCATAAGTGGGGCTGCAGGCAGGCCCACAGCTGTCGGACCGCTTTTGCGCGTCCTCTCCACCCCTGCTGGGCTAGACCGTGCTAACACTGGCTGGGCCTCCGCCCCCACCAACAGAACCGCGTTTCAGCATCCCACCACCACCGTTCCTCCAGCAAGCCCTCAGCAGTGTGGGTAGGGGCACTGAAGCTCAGACCCTAACACTCAATACTGTAGTCCTTGAAGCTCCCTCCATCTAAGCAGCTCTGCTCTAAGTGCCACGTGAGAGCTTGTTTGGCTGGTGTTAGTCTTCCTTTGCTGGTATTGCTAGTTCCAGGGGAAATATTCATTTTTTATTAGGGAAGTGACTCAGCCCTGGGCTTAGGGTGGCTGTCCATCAGAGTGTGTCTCCCTCTGACTTCCAGTCCACACTCTCTTCTGCTGCTTTGGTCCTCTCCTCTGTCCTTGTTCCCGGGAGCCCTGGGTGAGTGGTTGTGAGAGAGGTTTTCTGTGCTGTCCCTTTAAGAAGAATCCTGGGTCTGAGAAAACTGTCTCTTTCTTCCAAACAGTATCCTCACTTGTTTCACAGCTCAAAACTGTCCAAACACCTCCTCTAAGGTCTGGGGATACAGGCTGGGGATTTGTTCCTGGAACCCATGTCCCTCCCACTTTGCCAAACTCTTCTCCCACCACACGAGTCTCTCCGGGCTACTGTTTGCTCCAGGGAGCTACACAGCCCTCTCTGTGTTTTCACTTTTCCTACTAGTCTCAATGTGGCTTCTTTAGTGTTCCTTGGGTGAAGAGTCCACTTAGTTTAGTTCAAAGTTGGTTTATCCAGATTATGGTTCTTAAAATTAAGTTATAATTTACTTTGGTTCTGGGAGTTGGAAGTTTGTATGTCCGCCTACTCTACCGCCATCTTGCCATCTCATCTGTATTCTTCTTTTGCTATATTCTTTTCCCATTTGAACTGTTCACAATAGGCCCCTTAGCACCTCTTGCAGAATTGGTTTGGTTTTAATGAATTCCTTGAGAGTTTTTTTTTGTCTGGCAAGCTCTTTATTTCTCCTTCAATTTTAAACATTACCTTTGCTGGATAAAGTAGTCTTGGTTGTAGGTTCTTGTTCTGCATTACTTTGAATGTATCTTGCCATTCCCTTCTGGCCTCAATTATTTCTGTTGAGAAGTCAGATGTCATCCTTATGGGGGCTACTTTGTAGGTGATAGCCTATTTTTCTCTAGCAGCTTTTAAAATTTTCTCTTTATCACTTAGCTTTGATATTTTAACTATGATGTGTCTTGGTGTAGGTTTCTTTGGGTTTCTCTTTAATGGAGTTCTGTGTGCTTCTTGAACGTGTGAAACATTTTGAACCCTTAATTTTGGGAAGTTTTCAGCTATGATTTGATTGAACAAAGTTTCTATTTCTTGTTCTCTCTCCTCTTCTTCAAGAACCCCTATGATGTGGATGTTATTTCTCTTCATGTTGTCATAGAGCTCCCTTAGAGTTTCCACAGATTTTTTGAGTCTCTTCTTTTTTCTTCTCTGCTTCTGTGTCTTTGTTTATTTTGTCCTCTAACTCGCTGATTTGGTCCTCAGCTTCATCCATCCTCCTTTTAATTCCTTCTATTGTGGTCTTCAGTTCTGATACTGTATTTGTCATTTCTGTCTGGTTCTTTTTTATTATTTCAATGTCCTTTTTTATACTTGCTATCTGTTTATTTAGGTGTTTGTAATGACTATCCATTGTTGCTTTAACCTCTTTGAACATCCTATCATTATTTTAAACTTCATCAGGTAGTTTGGTTATATCTGATTCATTCAGGTCCTTCTCTGGGGATTTCTCTTGATTCATTTGGGTTGCATTTTTCTGCCTGTCCATTTTGTCTTTGTGTAAGAAGGGTCTGGTTACTGGAGTCCAATGGGTGTTGCCTTTGTGTTCCCTATGTGTGGTCTGTCTACAGGCCCACCAATCCCTCTGCCGTTGCCTATGGCAGTTTTGTGTGGGTATTGCCTGTGCCAGCTGCTGTGGCTGCTGTTGCACTCTCCTCCTCGCCTCCACGGGAAGGGCTATGTTCTCGTGCCATGCTCTATAATCCTCAGCCATTCTCGGCCTTTTCCCTTCTCCAACAGGTGGGACCATAAACCACACTCAGGCCACAAGCCTGGGTACCAAGGGCAAGGGTGAGCACTTTTGCTCAGCTGAGGGTCCCTGTCAGCCTGTTTCTCTGGCCAGGAGAGGCTTCTGGTACAAACTCAGCTGCAAGCCAGGCTTCCACCCCAACCCCGCCAACCTTGGCTCCTTGGCTGGGATGGGCTGCTGCTATGTGCTCAGGTGCACATCAGGCTTCCACTTCACCCCCACCAACTTCAGCTCCTTGGCTGGGCTGCTGGTGAGTGCTCAACTCTGAGCCCTAGCTTCAGCCCTACCTCCACAGGCAAAGCCGGTTTGTGCAGGTCTTCAAGCCTCATAGGCTGGGTGAGGCTTGTGCCTGCTCACCCCTGCCCAGCAGCAGATCTCTGCCTGTCCCAAGCTCCTGCTTTTCCCCCACAGGTGGGGTCTCAGGCAGGCCCGCAGCCACCGGACCACTTTTGCATGTCTCCTTTGCCCCCGCTGGGCTAGACTGAACTCATGCCAGCTGGCTCAGCCTCTGCCTCTGCCAACGGAACCACACTTCCACTTCCTACTGCCACCCACCCTCCTGCAAGCCCTCAGCAGTGTGGTTGGGGGCACTGCAGCTCAGACCTTAACACTCCATACTGTAGTCCTAAAGGCTCCTTCCTTCTAAGTGACTGTGCTCTAATTGCTGCAGTTAAGCCTGTTTGGTTGGTGTCCTGCTTCACCTTGCTGGTTCCAGGAGAAATATTGTTTCAAATTTGTGGAGTGACTTAGCCCAGGGTTTAGGGTGGCTGTCCCTCAAAGCTTTTCTCCCTGTGACTTCCAGACCGCACTCTCTTTTAGTTGCTTCAGTCCTTTCCTCTCTCCTTGTCTCCTGGAGTCCTGGGTGAGTGGTTGTGAGAGAGGTTTTCTGCGCTGTCCCTTTAAGAAGAATCCCGAGTCTGAGACAACTGTCTCTTTCTCACAAACAGTATCCTAACCTTTTTCACAGCTAAATACTGTCCATAGGCCTCTTCTATGCTCTGGGGCTGTAGGCTGGGGCTTTGCTCCTGGGACCCAGTTCTCTACCCTTCCTGTGGCCTCTCTTCCCACCACACAAGTCTCTCCAGGCTATCTTTTGTTCTGGGGAACTGGGAAGCCCTTTCTGCATTTTCACTTTTCCTACCAGTCTCAATGTTGCTTCTTCAGTGTTCCCTGGTTGAAGAGTCCTCTCAATCCAGTTCAATGTTGGTTTATCCAGATGATGGTTCTTAAAATCAAGTTATAATCCACTTTAGTTCTGGGAGTCGGAAGTTGGTATGTCTGCTTACTCCATCGCCATCTTGCACCTCCAGCCCAAAAATCCATTTTCTAAAATTTCTCTTACTGCACCAGCCTTTTAATAAATGGAAAAACACAATGCTTTAACAGGCAACTAACTCAACCCATTGCTGGAATTTTTAGGATAATCTTTCTTATATTTTCTGTAGTATGTAGTTTGTTCTGGATGCTGTACTGCACAAAATCACAAACCATATCAACTCTTTGTTAACATGAAATATTTAAGAATGATAAGGATCAAATCAAAATAAAATGTGGGAGAATGATTTGCTAAGCAAAGAATATCCAAAGAAATAGAGATGTAGCCATACTCATATCTGACAATGCTGTCTTCAAGACAACAAAGTTAACCAGAGACAAAGATAGACATTTTATAATGATAAAGAAGACATTGAATCAAGAAGACATAATACTTCTTAATATATATGCACTGAACCAGGGGCACAAAGATTGATAAGACATTTAATAACTTATCTAAAAATTGAAGAAGATAAAAACATAATCATACTTGGAGATTTCAACACACCATAACAACTTTAGATAGATCATCCAAACAGAAGATTAATAAAGAAATATTGGCTTTAAATGACACTCTGGACCAAATAGAGATAATAGAAATTTATAAGACATTTTATTGCAAAACATCAGATTATATATTCTCCAGTTTGCATGAAACATTCTCAAGGATAGATCATATGTTAAGCCACAAAACTAACATCAACAAATTCAGGAAGATTAAAATTAAACCAAGCATATTTTCTAATTATCAAACTTTGGAATTATAATTCAAATGTGAAATAAAACTAAAGAAACCCACAAAAATGTGTAAATTAAAGAGCATATTTCTAAAAAAATGACTAGGTCAAAGAAGAAATAAAAGCAGAGACCAAAAGATATATACAAACAATGAAAATGACAACATGACATACCCAAATTTTTGGGATTCAGCAAAAGCAGTAATAAGAGGGAAGTTTATATTATTTCAGGCTATATCAAGAAACAAGAGAGATCCCAAGTAAACAACCTAACATCACACCTTAAGAAACTAGAGAAAGAGGAAGAAAGGCAACCCAATTTAAGCGGAAGAAAGAAAATAGTAAAATTAGAGCAGAACAAAATGAAATAGAGAACAAAAAATAACTATAAAAAGATTAATACAAGAAAGAGCTGGTTCTTTGAAAAGGTCAATAAAATTGACAAACCACTGGCTAGACTCACTAAGGAGAAAAGAGGAAGGTCTCATAAACAAAGTCTGAAATGAAAGAGGAGAAAATACTGCAGACATCAAAGATATACAAAGAATCATAGTAGAATATAATGAGAGATTATATGCCATCAAATTAACAACCTAGATAAAATTAATAAATTTCTAGACCTATACAATTTTCCTAGACTGAGTCACAAAGTGAAAAATCTGAATAGATCTATTAGCAAGGAGGAAATAGAAACAACTATCAAAAACCTCCCCTAAAACAAAAGGCCAGGACCAGATGACTACACTTGTAAGTTATATAAACATTCAAAGAAGATTTTGTACTTATCCTTCTCAAAGTCTTCCATGAAATAGAAGAAGAAATATTCCCTAACAAATATCATGAGACTGACATAATTCTTATACCAAAACCTGGCAAGGAAAACACAAAACAAAAAAACTACAGACCAATATCTTTAGTGAATACAGATGCAAAAATCCTAAACAAAACACTAGAAAATCAAATACAACAACGCATTAAAAAAATAATACATAACAATAAAGTGGGATTCATTTTAGAAGCACAATGATAGTTCACCATATAAAAATTGATCAATGTAATAAACCAAATTAACAAAACCAAAAATCATATGATCTAATCAATAGATGCAGAAAAAGCATTCAATAAGATTCCATACCTTTTGTGTTTAAAACATTCAATAACATTGAAATAGAAAGTGCCTCAACATAGTAAAGGCCATATATGACAAACCATCAGCTAATATAATAAATGGTGAAAACAATGAAGGCTTTTCCTCTAAAATCAGGAATAAGACAAGTGTGACCACTCTCTCCACTCTTATGCAACATAGTTCTGGAATTTTTAGCCAGAATGATCAGGCAAGAGAAAGAAATAAAAGGCATTCATTTTAGGAAAGAAGAATTAAAGGTATTACTTTTTGCAGATGACATCATCCTGTATATAGAATATCCCAAAGACTCCACTAAAAAACCATTAGAAACAATGAACCTATACAGTAAAGTCACAGAATACAAAATCAATGTACAAAAGTCTACTGCTTTTCTTTATGCCAACAATGAAACATCAGAAAATAAATGAAATAAAAACAATTACTTTTGCACTTACAACAACAACAATAAAACATCTAAGAATAAACTTAAAAAAGGATATGAAGGATTTATATACTGAAAACTACAAAACATTATTGAAAGAAATTGAAAAAGGCACAATAAAATGAAAAAATATTTCACGTTCATTGATTGGAAAAATCAACATAGTTAAAATGGTCATGTAACCCAAAGCAATAGACAAATTTAAAGCAATCCCAATGTCATTTTTTAAAGAAATAGAACAAAAAATTACCAGAGTTGTATGGTACTATAAAATACTCTG
Organism: Rhynchonycteris naso; assembly: GCA_037038555.1. Taxonomy (NCBI): domain Eukaryota; kingdom Metazoa; phylum Chordata; class Mammalia; order Chiroptera; family Emballonuridae; genus Rhynchonycteris; species Rhynchonycteris naso. The sequence continues at coordinate 153,964,305 of CM072996.1, read as the reverse complement.
ACTAGCCAAAGCAATCCTGAGGAAAAAGAATAAAGCTGGATGTATCACATTACCTGACTTCAAATTATACTATAGTGCCGTGATAATCAAAACAAAATGGTATTGGCAGAAAACCAGACACATGGACTAATGAAATAGAATTGAGAGCCCAGAAATAAACTACACATATCTGGACAAATCATCTTTAACAAAGGAGACAAAAACACAGAATGGAGTAAAGAAAGCCTCTTCAATAAATGGTGCTAGGAAAATTGGAAGGCCACATGCAAAAGAATGAAGCTTGACTACAGTTTGTCTCCCTGCATAAAAATTAATTTAAAATGGATCAAAAACCTTAATATAAGAGTTGGAACAATAAATTACATGGAAGAAAACATAGGTACTAAACATAGGTACCTTTGTCATTGAAAACAAGTTATAGATTTGACCCCAAAAGCAAGGGAAGTTAAGACAAAAATTAATAAATGAGTCTTTGTCAAAATAAAAAGTTTCTGTACAACAAAATAAACTGACAACAAAACAAATAGGCAGCCAACCAAATGGGTGATGGTATTTGCAAACAACAGCTCCAATAAAAGGTTACTATCCAAAATATATAAAGAACTCACAAAATTCAGCAACAAGCAAACAATCCAATTAAAATATGGGGAAAGGCAGATTCCAAGATTGTGATGGAGTAGGCGGACATTCCAATTGCCACCTCCCAGGACCAAATTGGATTACAACTTAATTTCAGAACAGTCACCTTGAAAAACTAACTTTGGACTAAATTCTTGATGGTCAAATTTTTTATAAAAACCGCCCATTTTTGCAGTGCTGGTCAACCTGGTCCCTACCACCCAGTAGTGGGCATTCCAGCTTTCATGGTGGGCCAATCACGGTGCCATTTGGTTGCTCCACTATCGCCCACCATCAAACAAATTGTGAATGAATATAAAGGGTGAGATTGACAGCAATACTATAACAGTAGGGGATTTTAATACTTGACTAACATCAATGGCCAGATCCTCTACCAGTGGTCAGCAAACTGCAGCTCACGAGCCACATGCGGCTTTTAGGCCCCTTGAGTGCAGGCACAAAGGCCAGCTTAGGAATACCCTAATTAAGTTAATAACAATGTACCTACCTATATAGTTTAAGTTAAAAAATTTGGCTCTCAAAAGAAATTTCAATCATTGTACTGTTGATATTTGGCTCTGTTGACTAATGAGTTTGCTGACCACTGCTCTAGACAGAAAAATAATGAAGAAACAGTGGCCATAAATGACACACTGGATCAAATGGACTTAACAGATATCTTCAGAACATTTCACCCCAAAGCAGAAGAATATACATTCTTTTCAAGTGCTGATGGTACATTCTCTAGGATAGACTAAATGCTAGGACACACAAAAAAATCTCAGTAAATTTAAGAAGATTGAAATCATATCAAGCATCTTCTCTGATCACAATGGCATGAAACTAGATATCAGTGACAATAAAAAAAATGAAAAACATTCAAACACTTGGAAGATAAATAGAATGTTATTAAATAAAAAATGGGTTAACAATGAGTTCAAGGAAGAAATAAAAATGTTCTTGAAACAAATGAAAATAAGCATACAACAACTCAAAATCTATGGGACACAGCAAAAGCAGTCCTGAGAGGGAAGTTTATAGCACTACAAGCATACCTTTAGAAGCAAAAAAATCTCAAACAATCTAACTATGCACTTAAAAGAACTAGAAAAATAACAAATAAAGCCCAGAAGAAGTAGGAGGAAGGAAATAATAAGATCAGAGTGGAAGTAAATGATGTAGAAGCTAAAAAAGTAATAGAAAAGATCAATAAAACCATGAGCTAGTTTTTTTGAAAAATTAAACAAGATTGATGAACCTTTAACCAAGCCATTAAGATAAAAAGAGAGAGTACTCAAATAAATAAAATTAGAAGTGAAAGTAGGAAAGTAACAACTGACACAGCAGAAATACAAAGGATTGTAGGGAAAAACTATGAAGATCTATATGCCAAACCATTGGACAACCTAGGTGAAATTGATAAATTCCAAGAAACATACAATCTTCCAAAACTCAATCTGCAAGAAACAGAAAACCTAAACAGACAGATTACAACAAATGAAATTGAAACAGTTATAAAAAAAAATTCCAGCAAACAAAAATGCTGGACCAGAAGGTTTCACAGTCAAATTTTACCAAACATTCAAAGAACACCTATCCTTCTCAAACTATTACAAAAAATTCAAGAGGAAGAAAGACTTCCAAGTTCATTTTAGGAGTCAAGCATTATCCTCATTCCAAAACCAGGTAAAGATGCAACAAAGAAAGAAAACTATAGGTCAATATTCCTGATAAAAATAAATACTAAAATTCTCAACAAAATATTAACAAAATAGATCCAGCAATACATCAAAAAGATCATCCATTATGATCTAGTGAAATTTATTCTGGGGAGGCAAGGCTGGTACAATATTCACAAATTAATAAATGTGATTCATCACATAAACAAAATGAATAAAATTATATAACATGATTATATTAATAGATGCAGGAAAAAGCATTTGATATAATCCGGCACACACTTATGATCAAAACTCTCAGCAAAGTGGGAATGCAGGGAACATACCTCAACATAAAAGAGGCTATCTATGACTAACCCACCGGCAACACCATACTCAATTTGCAGAAATTTAAAAAATATTTGTTAAGATCAGGAACAAGATAGGGGTGCCCCTTTTCACCACTCTTATTCAACATAGTTCTGGAAGTCCTAGCCACAGAAATCAGACATGACAAAAGAAGCAAAAGGCATCCAAATTGGAAAAGAAGAACTAAAACTATCATTATTTGCTGATGACTTGATACTGTATAGAGAAAAGTCTAAAATCTCATTCAAAAAACTACTAAACCTGACTAATGCATTCAGTAAGGTGGCAGGATATAAAATTAATATTTAGAAGTCATTGGCATTTTTATACACCAACAATAAAATGTCAGAAAGAGAAACTAAGTAAGAAATCCCCTTCACTATTGCAACAACAACAAAAAATACGGTACCTAGGAATAAATGTAACCAAGGAGATAAAGAACTTGTTCTCAGGAAATTATAAGACATTGGAAAAAGTAATCAAGGAAGATACAATCAAGTGGAAGCATGTACCCTGTTCATGGATAGGAAGAGTAAACATAATGAAAATGTCTATACTACCCAAAGTAATCTATAGATTCAATGCAATTCCTATTAAAATACTAATGCCGTACTTCAAAGATATAGAACAAATATTCCAAAAATTTATATCATATCAAAAAAGAACCTAAATAGCCTCAGCAGTCTTAAAACTGAAGAATAAAGTAGAAAGTATCACACTTCCTGATATCAAGTTATACTACAAGGTTATTGCAATCAGAAGAGTTTGATAATGGCATAAGAACAGGCATATAGATCAATGAAACAGAACAGAGAACCCAGAAATAAACTCATTCCTTTATGGCCAATTGATATTTGATGAAAGACGCACTGTATACAATAGAGTAAAGAAAGTTTTGTTAATAAATGGTGTGGGGAAAATTGGACAGGTACATGCAAAAAAATAAAACTAGACCACCAACTTACACCATTCACAAAAATAAACTCAAAATGGATAAAAGACTTAAATGTAAGTCATGAAACCATAAACATCCTGGAAGAAAACATAGGCTGTAAACTGTCCAGTGTTTATCACAGCAATATTTTTGTTGATATGTCTCCATGAACAAGTGAAATAAAGGACAAAATAAACAAATGAGACTATATTAAACTAAAATCTTTTGCACAGCAAAAGACACCATTGACAAAATAAAAAGACAGCCCACACAATGGAAGAACATAATGAACGATAAGTCAGATAAGGGGTTAATAACCAGAATTTATAAAGAACTTCTAAAACTCAACATCAGGAAGGTAAACAATCCAATTTAAAAATGGGCATAAGAACCAAATAGATAGTTCTCCAAAGAGAATATACAGATGGTCAATAGGCATGTGAAAAAATATTTAATGTCACTTATCATCAGAGAATTGCAAATTAAAACCACAGTGAGATACCACCTCACACTTGTAAGAATCATTAAAAAATCAACACACAATAAGTGCTGGCAAGGATGTAGAGAAAAGGGAACCCTCCTGCACTGCTGGTGGGAATACAGACTTGTGCAGCCATTGTGGAAAACATTATAGCATTTTCTCAAAAAATTAAAAATGGAACTGCTTTTTGACCATGCTATCCCCCTTTTAGCAATATATCCTAAAAATCCCAAAACACTTATTGAAAAGAAGATATGCACCCCCATATTTATTGCAGCATTTTTTACAATAGCCGAGATCTGGAAACAGCCCAAGTGTCCATCAGTGGATGAGTGGATTGAAAAGTAGTGGTACATATACACAGTGGAATACTATGCAACCATGAAAAGAAGAAAATTTTACCTTTTGTGATGGATTGGGTGAACCTGGAGATTATTATGCTTAGTGAAATGAGCCAGACAGAGAAAGACAAATATCATATGATCTTACTTATATGTAGAATCTAATGAACAAGGTGAACTGAGAAACAGAATAGAGGCAGAGGCAGGATCACCAGGAGCAGAGAGACAGCTGTCAGAGGGAAGGGGAATGAGGGGACAGGAATAGAGAAGGTGAAGGGATTAGTGAAATTATATATACATAACACATAGATACAGATAACAGGACAGAAAATCGCAGAGGTAAGAGGGGAGGGCATTAGTAGGAGGGGAACAAAAGGGATGTAAGGGGAGGCACATGAGTTGGGGTGGTAAGGGTGTTATATTAAGTGGAACACTTGCATCCATGTTAACACAATAAATTAAGATTAATAAAATAACTTTAAAATAATGGGGAGGGGACTGGAACAAACACTTCTCCCAAGAGGACATAAATACAAATATTCAACAGATATATAAAAAAATACTCATGTTTACTAGCTATTTGAGAAATGCAAATGAAAATGACAATATATCACCTCACACCTGTTAGATTAGCTATTATCAACAAGACAGGTAAGTGTTGGATAGGCTATGGAGAAAAAGGAATCCTTATTCACTGCTGGTGGGGATGCAAATTAGTACAACCATTATGGAAAAAAGTATGGTGGTTCCTCAAAAAAATTAAGAATAGAACTACTGTATTACCCAACAGTCTCTTTAGTGGGTAGCTACTCCAAAAAACTCGAAAACATTGGTATGTAAAGACACATGCACTCCCCGTGTTCATCACAGCATTGTTCACAGTGGCCAAGACATGGAAACAACCAAAGTGTCTCTCGATAGAGGATTGGATAAAGATGTTGTACACATACACACACACACACACACACACACACACACACACACACACACATATATATAATGGAATAGTAGTCAAGTAATCAGCCATAAGAAACAATGACATATTGCCATTTATGACAACACAGATAGACCTAGATAACGTTATACTGAGTGAAATAAGTAAGTGAGAAAAAGGTAAGAACTGTACAATTTCACATATAGGTGGGATATAAAACAGATTCATGGACATAGGTAAAGGTGAAGTGGTTACAAGGGGGACGGGATATGTGGCAAGGAGATGGGGGAGGGTGTAAAGAAGGACAAATACAAGTTGATAGAAAATGATTTGACTTTGGGAGATGGGTATACAACATAATCAACAGTTCAGATGCCATAGAAATGTTCACCCGAAACCTATGTACTTTTATTGATCAATGCCACTTCATTAAAGTTACTTTTCTAAATAAAATTCTAAATATGTTTAAAAAAATTACCTGAGAACAAAAATTAAAAATCCCATTGATTTTTGATGGAGGTTGATGAAATGAATATAACAGAAGTCTACAAAAAAAATATAATGTAACATCTTGATAAATAAATATACATAGATAGTTCAGGCAGAACTATTTCATACAAAAAGAGTAATAAACATGAAATGAGTTACCAGGGAAAGGAATTCAAAAAGAAGATTGTAAATAACTTAGCCATTTAGATTTAGTTTTCAAAGAGAGAATAAGATAAGTGGAAACAGAACAATAAACTTAAGGTCAATTGGAAGATGCGGTCAGGGATGTGCTACCTCTGCTCTCTATTTCAGGTCCCAATGAAGGGTAAGCCTCACTGCGCCTCAGCAAACTTGAAAACCACCCAGGCCAAAGGAAGTGATGAGGGAAGTTAATGGGTTTCCGGAAATGTTTGCATTTCAACTCCAGCCAGAAATGTCTATGGCAAATGGTGAATGATTATCACTTATGAATAGAGAGTAAATAATCCTTTTTGTCAAAGAAGTGGTTTTGTTTTTGTTTTTTGTTTTTTCATGTAGGTCAGTTTGTTAGTAAGTGCTTCCAAATAAGGTATGCTGTTGATCTATGACAATTTGTACTAGGTCAAATTTCATATTTGAGAATTTGAAAATCTATATCAAAGTTTTAAGGAGATAGAAGGTGTACTGGCATATTTCTTTTGCATTTTCCAAAAAAAATAAGTCCTAACCTGTCCTATCTACTGTCTACCCTGCTCAGATGAAGTACAGTTCAATCCTACTATTTGCTCAGGTAAAAAATTCAGGAGTCACCTGACTTCTCTTTTTCTTTTATATCTCATCTTCAACCTATGGGAAAAGTCTATTGGATCTGCCTTTAAAATTAATCCTCCATCGGACCTGTGGATACTATTTTAACCACAACAGCCTGAGTCATCATAATCTCTGACCTACTGTCTCCTAACTAGTTTCTGTGCCCACTATCATAACCCTACCAAGTATCTTCAACACAGCAGCCAGAGAAATATCAGAGCATGCCATGTTCCTACTCAAAACCCTCCAAGGGCTTCCATCTTATTCAGAGTAAAAGTTGGAACGATCTTCCATAGTATGAGGAGTCCCACATAATTTGGTCCTCATTTTCTTCACTCTAGCCACTGATTTAGGGGCTCCTAGAACATGCCAGGCCTTTCCATTAAGTGTTCCCCTGCCTGGGACAATCCTGAAGATTAATACATTGTTCTCCTTTCCTTCAAGTGATTGCTTAAGGGCCACCTTCCAATCATCCTGTTTAATATAGCAACCCCATGCCAGCATTCTCTATTCTTTTATCTTCTTTATTTTTTCTGAAATTTCTTATCACCTGCTAATATACTGTATAATTTGTTTTATTTCTTTTTCCTCCCAACTAAAATTCTATAAACTTGTTTGTTTTATTGTTTTGGGTGACTTTTGTTTAGATCAGTTCCTGGCAAGCAGAAGGTGCTCAAAAAATCTTTTTGGAATAAATGTTATTGTTTATGAAAAACACATGTTCCACTATGCTCTAAATGACATTCTTCAAAATCAACAGCATTGTCTCTTTGGTTTCAATTTTGCAGGAAAATGCGTGCATTATAAGATAGGATGGTAATATTTGTTACAGTGCTCAAGATGGTAAGTAAAAACTAACTTTTTCATTAATGAAATCCTGGAGAAACATAATTACAAATTAAAAAACGAAGTTTTAGGATGGCAAGATGGCGATGGAGTAGGTGGACGTACCAACTTCCAACTCCTGGAACCAAAGTGGATTATAACTTAATTTTAAGAACCATCATCTGGATAAACCAACTTTGAACTAAGCAAAATGGACTCTTCAACCAAGAAACACTGAAGAAGCCACATTGAGACTAGTAGGAAAAGTGAAAATGTGGAAAGGGCTGCCCACTCCCTGGAGCAAATGGCAGACTCGTGTGGCGGGAAGAGAGTTTAGCGAAGAGGGAGGGACCTGGGTCCCAGGAACAAAGCCCCAGCCTGCAGCCCCAGAGCCTAGAAGAGGCGTTTGGACAGTATTGAGCTGTGAAACAAGTGAGGATACTGTTTGTGAGAAAGAGACAGTTTTCTCAGACCCAGGATTCTTCTTAAAGGGACAGCACAGAAAACCTCTCTCACAACCACTCACCCGGGACTCCAGGAAACGGGGACAGAGGAGAGGACCAGAGCAGCGAGAGGAAAGAGAGTGTATACTGGAAGGCACAGGGAGAAACACTCTGAGGGACAGCCACCTTAATCCCTGGGATAAGTCACTTCCCAAATCGAAAATGAATATTTCCCCTGGAATTAGCAATACCAGCAAAGGGAGACAGGACACCAGACAAACAAGCTCTCTCATGGCACTTAGAGCAGAGCTGCTTAGGCGGAGGGGGCTTCCAGGACTACAGTATGGAGTGTTAGGGTCTGAGCTGAAGTGCCCCTACCCATAATGCTAAGGGTTTGCTGGAGGTACGGGGGCGGCGGGACGTGGAAAAGCGGTTCTGTCATTGGGGGTGGAGGCCCAGCAGGCGTGAGCTCGGTCTAGCCCAGCAGGGGCTGAGGGGACACGACAAAGTGGTCCAGCAGCTGTGGGCCACCTGCAGCCCCACCTGTGGAGGCAAAGTGGGAGGCCTGAAACAGGCAGAGATCTGCTGCTGAGCATGGGCATGTGAGCACGCAGCATCACCTGGCCTACAAGGTTTGCAACCCTGCGCAAGCTGGCCCTGACCACGGGTTCAAGGCTAAAGCCCGGGACAGGCAGAGGCTCGCAGCTGAGTGCATGCCAGCAGCCCCGCCGGGCCAAGAAACCATGGTTAGCAATTCTGCCCGAGCTGCCTCTGGCCATGGGGGCTGGGCAGAAGCCTAGGACAGGCAGAAGCTCACAGCTGGGCGCATGCCAGCACCACCGCCCAGCTCGAGAAACCACAGCTTACGATCCTGCACCAGCCGGCTCTGACCATGGAGGCTGGGCGAAAACCCGGGAACAGGCGGGGTCCACAGCTGAGCAAAGGTGCTCACCCATACACTTGGTGCTGAGGCTTGTGGCTTGAGTGTGGTGTGCAACCACACCTGTGGGGGTGAGGCGAAACCCCAGAGAGGCTGCGGCTAGTAGAGCCAGGAATGAGAACACAGCCCTTCCCATGGTGGAGAGGCAGAAACCACAGCAACAGCTGTGGCGACCGGCGTGGGCAACTCCCATACCCAACCGCCCTAGGCAGCGGCAGAGGAGGTGGTGGGACTGCAGACAGACCACACTTAGAGAACACAGAGGCAACACCCATTGGACTCCAGTAGTCACACCTTTCTTATACACAGACAAAATGGGCTGGCAGAGAAATGCAACCCAAATGAATGAAGAGAAATCCCCAGAGAAGGTCCTGAATGAACCAGATACAACCAAATTACCAGATGCAGAATATAAAATAATGATAGGATGTTCAAAGAGCCTAGAGCAACAATGGATAGTGATTATGAACACCTAAATAAAGAGATAACAAGTATAAAAAAAGAAATTGAAATAATAAAAAAGAACCAGACAGAAATGACAAATACAGTATCAGAACTGAAGACCACAATGGAAGAAAGTAAAAGCTGGATACATGAAGCTGAGGATCAAATCAGCGAGTTAGAGGACAAAATAAACAAAGGCACAGAAGCAGAGTAGAAAAAAAAAAGAAACTCAAAAAATTATGAGGAACCTCTAAGGAAGCTCTGTGACAACATAAAGAGAAATAACATCCGCATCATACGGGTACCCAAAAATGAAGAGAAGAAACAAGGGATAGAAACTTTGTTCAATCAAATCATAGCTGAAAACTTCCCTAATTAAGGCTGGCAAATATTTTACATGTTCAAGAAGCACAAAGAAGTTCATTAAAGAGAAACCCAAAGAAATCTACACGAAGACACATCATAGTTAAAATACCAAAGCTAAGGGATAAAGAGAAAATTTTAAAAGCTGCTAGAGAAAAAAAGGCTATCACCTACAAAGGAGCCCCCATAAGGAAGACATTGGACTTCTCAACAGAAACACTTGAGGCCAGAAGGGAATGGCAAGATATATTCAAAATAATGCAGAACAAGAACCTACAACCAAGACTACTCTATCTAGCAAGGCTAACATTTAAAATCGAAGGAGAAATAAAGAGCTTCCTAGACAAAAAAAAAAAAAACTGCAAGGAATTCATTAAAATGAAATCAATTCTGCAAGAGATGCTAAGGGGGCTGTTTTGAACAGTTCAAAGGGAGGAAAGAATATAGCAAAAGAAGAACAAAGCTTTAAAGAATAAAATGGCAATAAACAACTACATATCAATAATAACCTTAAATGTAAATGGATTAAATGATCCAATCAAAAGACATAGGGTAGCTGTGTGGATAAAGAAAGAGGACCCATACATATGCTGTCTACAAGAGACACACCTTAAAACGAAAGATGCACATCGCCTGAAGGTAAAAGGATGGAAATGGAAATGAAAATAAAGCCAGGGTAGCAATACTTATATCTGACAAAATGGACTTTAAAACAAAGGCTGTAGTAAAAGATAAAGAAGGACATTGCATAATGATAAAGGGAATAATTAAAAAGGAATATATAACCATTATAAATATCTACGCACCAAATATAGGAGCCTCAACTTATATAAAGTAGACTTTGATAGATATAGAGAGCGAGATTAACAGCAATACTATAATAGTAGGGGATTTCAATACCCCACTAACATCACTGGATAGATCCTCAAGAAAGAAAATTAATAAAGAAATAGCAGACTTAAAGGATACTCTAGACCAACTCAATTTAAGAGATATCTTCAGAACTTTTCACCCTAAAGCAGTCGAATATACATTCTTTTCAAGTGCTCATAGTACATTCTCTAAGATAGACCACATATCAGGACACAAAAGTGGTCTCAACAAATTTAAGAAGATGGAAATTATATCAAGCATTTTCTCTGATCACAATGGCATGAAACTAGAAATTAACCGCAACAGAAAAACTGAAAAATACTCAAACACTTGGAAACTAAATAGCATGTTATAAAATAATGAGTAGATTAACAATGAGATCAAAGAAGAAATAAAGAAGTTTCTGGAAATGAATGACAATGACCATATATCAACTCAAAATTTATGAGACACAGCAAAAGCAGTACTGAGACAGAAGTTCATAACATTATAGGCATACCATGAGAAGCTAGAAAAAGCTCAAATAAGCTACCTGACCTTTCATCTAAAAGACTAGAGACACAACAGCTAATAAGTCCCAGGACAAGTAGAAAGACAGAAGGAAATAATAAAGATCAGAGTAGAAATAAATGACATAGAGGCTAAAAAAACAATACAGAGGATCAATGAAACCAGGAGCTGGTTCTTTGAAAAAGTAAACAAGATCAATGAACCTTTAACTAGACTCACCAAGAAAAAAAGATAAAGGACTCAAATAAATAAAATTAAAAATGAGAGTGGAGAAATAACAACTGACACAACAGAAATACAAAGTATTGTAAGAGAGTACTATGAAGAACTCTATGATAAAAAATTAGACAACCTAGGTGAAATGGACAAATTTTTTGAATCATATAATCTTCCAAAAATCAATCTGGAAGAATTAGAACACCTAAACAGACCAATTACAACAAATGAGTTAAAAACAGTTATCAAAAAACTCCCAACAAAGAAAAGTCCTGGGCCTGATGGCTTCACAAGTGAATTCTATCAAAAATTCAAAGAAGACCTAACTCCTATCCTACTAAAGCCATTTCAAAAAATTCAAGAGGAAGGAACTTCCAAACTCCTTTTATGAGGTGAGCATAATTCTGATCCTGAACCAAGCAAAGACAACACAAAGAAAGAAAATTATAGGCCAATATCCCTGATGAATTTAGATGCTAAAATTCTCAACAAAATATTAACCAACTGGATCCAGCAATATATGAAAAGAATCATACACCATGATCAAGTGAGATTTATTCTAGAGAGGCAAGGCTGGTTCAATATTTGCAAGTCAATCAATGTGATTCATCACATAAACAAAAGGAAGGACAAAAAACACATGATAATTTCAATAGATGTAAAAAAAGCATCCAGTAAAATCCAGCACCCATTCATGATCAAAACTCTCAGTAAAGTGGAAATACAGAAAACATTTTTAACATGATAAAGGCCACCTATGACAAACCCACAGAAAACATCATACTAAATGGGCAAAAATTAAAAGAAATTCCCTTAAGATCAGAAACCACGCAGCGGTGCCTCCTTTCACCACTCTTATTCAACATAATTCTGGAAGTCCTAGCTAAAGCAATCAGATAAGAAGAAGAAGTAAAACTGTCATTATTTGCAGATGATATGATATTGTATATAGAAAACCCAAAAGTCTCAGACAAAAATTACTGGACCTCATAAATAAATTCAGCAAGGTGGCAGGATATAAAATTAATACTCAGAAATTATAGGCATTTCTATATACCAACAGTGAACTGTCAGCAAAAGAAATTAAGGAAACAATCTCCTTCACTATTGAAACCAAAAAAATAAAGTACCTAGGAGTCAATTTAACCAAGGAAGTTAAGAACATGTACTTGGAAAATTATAAAACATTGATAAAAGAAATCAAGGAAGATACAAACAAGTGGAAGCATATATCATACTCATGGTTAGGAAGAATAAATATCATTAAAATGTCTTTATTACCCAAAGCAATTTATAAATTCAATGAAATACCAATTAAAATACCAATGACATTCTTCAAAGATATAGAACACATATTCCAAAAATTTATATGAAACCAAAAAAGAACACGAATAGCCTCAGCAATCTTAAAAAGAAAAAATAAAGCAGGAGGTATCACTCTTCCGGATATCAAGGTATACTACAAGGCCATTGTACTCAAGACAGCCTGGTACTGGCATAAAACACGCACATAGATCAATGGAACAGAACAGAGGACCCAGAAATAAACCCACAGCTTTATGGACAACTGATATTTGACAAAGGAGGAAAGAACATACAATGGAGTAAAGACAGCCTCTTTAACAAATGGTGTTGGGAAAATTGGACATCTACTTGCAAAAAAATGAAACTAGACCATCAACTTACACCATTCACAAAAACAAACTCAAAATGGATAAAAGACTTAAATGTAAGTCATGAAACCATAAGCATCTTAGAAGAAAACATAGGCAGCAAGCTCTCCGACATCTGTAGCAACAATATATTTGCCAATTTATCTCCATGGGCAAATGAAATAAAAGGCAAGATAAACAAATGGGACTATATCAAACTAAAAAGGTTTTGCATAGCTAAAGACAATAAGAAGAGAATAAAAAGACAAACCACACAATGGGAGAACATATTCGACAGCACATCTGATAAGGGGTTAATAACCAAAATTTATAAAGAACTTATAAAACTCAACACCAGGAAGACAAACAATCCAATCAAAAAATGGGCAAAAGACCATGTTCGTGGCAGCATTGTTCACAATAGCGAAGATCTGGAAATAGCCCAAGTGTCCGTCAGAGGACGAGTGGATTAAAAAGCTTTGGTACATATATACTATGGAATACTACTCAGCCATAAGAAATGATGACATCGGTTCATTTACAGCAAAATGGATGGACCTTGATTACATTATACGAAGTGAAATAAGTAAATCAGAAAATAAAAACTGAGAACAGCATGATTTCATACATAGGTGGGACAAAAAAGTGAGACTATGAGACATGGACAAGAGTGTTATGGTTACGCGGTGGGGGTAGGGAGTAGAGGGTGGGATAGGGAGAAGGGGCGGGGCACAGGGAAAACCAGATAGAAGGTGAGAGAAGACAATTTGACTTTGAGTGGTGGGTATGCAATATAATTGAATGATCAGATAACCTGGAGATGTTTTCTTTGAACATATGTACCCTGATTTATTGGTGTCACCTTATTAAAATTAAAATAAATACAAACCACATAATGGGAGAACATATTCGACAATATGTCTGATAAGGGGTTAATAACCAAAATTTATAAAGAACTTATAAAACTCAAGACAAAGAAGTCAAACAATCCAATCAAAAAATGGGCAAAATAAATGAATAGAAATTTCTCCAAAGAGGACATACAGATGGCCAATAGGCATATGAAAAAATGCTCAACATCACTATTCAATAGAGAAATGCAGATTAAAACCACAATGAGATATCACCTCACACCAGTCAGAATGGTGCTCATCAACAAATCAACACAGAATAAGTGCTGGCGAGGATGTCGAGAAAGGGAACTCTCCTGCACTGCTGGTGGGAATGCAGACTAGTGCAGCCACTGTGGAAAACAGTATGGAGATTTCTCAAAGGATTAAAAATCGAACTGCCTTTTGACCCAGCTATCCCACTTATAGGAATATACCCTAGGAACACCATAGCACAGTTTGAAAAGAAGAAATGCGCCCTCATGTTCATGGCAGCATTGTTCACAATAGCGAAGATCTGGAAACAGCCTAAGTGTCCTTCAGAGGATGATTGGATTAAAAAGCTTTGGTACATATGTACTATGGAATACTCCTCAGCCATAAGAAATGATGACATCGGATCATTTGCAACAATATGGATGGACCTTGATAACATTATATGAAGTGAAATAAGTAAAACAGAGAAAAGCTGAGACCTGCATGATTTCCTACATAGGTGGGACATAAAGACGAGACTATGACACATGGACAAGAGTCTGGTGCTTACGGGGTGGGACGAGGAAGGAGAGGGAGGGAGAGGGGGGAGTGGAGGGGCACAAAGATAATCAGATAGAAGGTGACAGGACAATTTGACTTTGGTGATGGGTATTCAACATAATTGAAGAACAAGATAACCTGGAGATGTTTTCTTTGAACATATGTACCCTGATTTATTAATGTCACCCCATTAAAATTAATTAATAAAATAAAATAAAATTTTATTTGCCTACTGTCTTTTAAAAAAATATTCTAATTATATATTTCATGAATATGTGTTCTCTGAAACAAGAAAGTTAACTGAAATTAACTTTACATAGTTTGGAAAAAGAATCTATAATGGCATATAATATTTTTTGTATACTGTATTTGTTGATGCATAAGATGCACCACTTTCCTTCCCAAAAGTGGAGGGGAAAATGCCCATATGTCTTATGGAATGAAAAATATGGTATTTTATTAAATATTTTAACACACCATTTGGTTCAGAAATATTTTCTTATTTTCCTCCTTAAAATCCTAGATGTGTCTTATGGTCAGGTGTGTCTTATGGAGCTAAAATACAATATATCCTTTTAATTGCATTTTGGTTTGCAAATAAGTGTCACAGCTTTAAATAGGCATGAAAATAGAATGTAAAGGCCAAAGGAATCTGCCACAGAGGGAATTTCAAGGGATGTGAACCCTTAGTTTAAGGTCAGGAGAAGTCCCTTTATTCTACTCTTGGAGCTTTTCTGTTCTGCCTTTTGGCCAGTCCGAAAGTTGGAACTCTAAGAGTTTGGTCCAGGGAACTCCCTGGTTAGCAGATATAGACTTGGGTTTTTCTTCTTAGCAGTATTAGATGGAGCAAGCAAATGGAGTGTCAGACCCAGTCACATGGGATAATTAGAGGACATTCTTCTGAAGAAGGTCATTGAGATTTTTTGTCTTTAGAAGAGTTTCTAGAGTTATTTGTAAAATACTTGTATCTTAATTCTTATTTAAAATACACAGATAGAAAATGACTAAGTACTACTGGCTTCTCCATAAAGTCCATTATTTATCCTCACCACACACCATTGGTAGTATTTCTATTGGGTTTTCTTGTGATAGTTGTCTCTTATTAAAGGGTTGTGTTGTTCATTTTCTCCAAATCTGGGTTAGGTGCTTTTCCTCTGGGCTTCTGTAGTATCCTATACCTCCTACTTCACAGTACATAAATTATAACTCTCTTTTTGTTAACTCTGACCCCCAAGAGTGAGTGTGGTTATCTATGAAGGCAGAAATAAAGTTGATATTGCTTTTGGGTGCATCTGTATTACCTGGAGCACTGTCTGGCAGAGTTGGTTGTTTAAAACTATCAGTAGAGAATATGCTAATTAGTGAATGACTTCAAAACTGGATTAGCTTATACAAATAATAAATAAAAATAGAGGAGACCCTAAAACATTAAGCAATAAACTAAAATTCTCTAAGTAATTTTTTTTTTTAATTTTAGTGAGAGAAGGGGAGACAGAGAGACAAACACCCGCATGCACTCCTACCGGGATCCACCTGGCAAGCCTACTCAGGGGTGATGCTCTGCCCCTCTGGGGCTAGTTGCTCCATTGCTCAGCAACTAAGCCATTTGTTTATGTCTTAGGAGGAGGTCACCAGGGCCATCCTCAGTGCCTCTACGCAAACTCGCTTCAACCAATTGAGTCATGGCTGCAGGAGGGGGGGGGGAGAGAAAGAGAGAGAGAGAGGGTGAGGGGGAGAGGTGGAAAAGCAGATAACCGCCTCTCCTGTGTGCCTTGACTGGGAATCGAATTCAGGACATTTACACACCAGGCTGATATTCTATCACTGAGCCAACCAGCCAGGGCCCAAGTGATATTTTTAAAAATTACTTTTTCTGTTGATAGGACTAGATCCCATAGCAGTAATTATCCTTCCTTCTCCTTGCCCCTCGTACTCAGAACCAATCTCAAAAGAAATTTATTTTAGAAAGAAAATTTTTAACATGTAAGCTACTGTCTTTTTATTATTAGATGCAAAATAAAATTGAAGGGTTTTTTGTGGGTTTTTATTTTTAGTGTTCCTTGATTATCATTACTGTCTATTGCTGATAAGAGATACTTATCAGATATTGCTGAGAGTTTGATTTCACCTACAGATATCCTTTTCTGAATGAATTTAAGTTGTTTTTGTCTTTTCCCCTTTTTGGCTTTGTGCTTTTAATTTCCAGTGGCTTAAATGAACTCTGATGGAAAGGCAGAAAAAAAGAGCAAGAAGTCAAAGAAATGTATCCCTTGTGTGTGATTGATTCTCAGCAGTTTGTTATTAAATCTTTAAATAATTAAATACAAGAGAAAACATTAAAGCAACATTAAAAAGCCAACCATATGCTGAAAATATAAATGGAGAGGAACGGTGTGGAGATGCTCATAGAATAAAAACTGCTCTTCATTAACCTTGCTCCATGGTGCCTACACTGATCATTTCTGTGCATTGGCTTCATGTCAGGTCTTCTGCCAGGGTGGCTTAACTTAAGAAGGAGAAAAACTCTTTGTCTGAAGGAGCTTTCCAAGAGGAAAGATCAGAGAGTAAGGAGACATAAGCAAAGACAACACGAATATAGGAATGATGAGTGGGTCATCAAACAGTCTTTCAAACAAGTTGTTCTGTTTGTTTGTTTGTATTTTATTATCTGAAATGTTTCCAAGATAGCAAACTTACTTCCTCTGCAGATCACAAGGTCTGAATCATAAGGTGGTAAGTCAGCAGTGATAAGAGTCACGTGACTGAGAGTTCTTTAAATTCTAGTTGGAAAACTGAATGGTATAATGCAAGGGAGAGGAAAGTGGAGAAAGCCAAAGTGCTGGACCTGGAAAGCATACAGAATGACATGTGGCCCAACTGTGTTATGGTATTTGGAAATGTATGATCTTACTTGGGAATACTTGTTGCAGATGTAATTTCTTAAGATGAGATAATACTAGAATAGGGTAAACTCCTAATCCAATATGACTGGTATGTTTATAAAAATGAGAAATCCAGAAACAGACACACACAGGGAGAAGTCACGTGAAAATGAAAGCAAAGATTAGGGTGATGCTTTTCCAAGCCAAGGAATATCAAGGATTTCCAGAAAGCCACCAGAAAGGAGGAGAGAGGTAGGAGACAGATTCTTCCTCACAACTCTCAGAAGGAACAAACCCTGCCGACAATTTAGACTTCAAGCTTCCATAACTGAGACAATAAATTCCTGTTGGTAAGCTGCTCAGTTTGTTATACTCTTATAGTAACCCTTCCAAACTAATAAACAGAGAAAGAACAAAGTGGTGAAGTGTGTGTCATTTTCCCTACTTGTACAGATTAGAGAGACTTCCGCCTCATATTGTATTGCTGGTCAAGCTGCAAACACTCCCATATCATACTGCTGCAACCCAGCAAGCAAATACATCCATACTACATGCTTTGTGTCAGTGGCAAACATATCTTCCTCTTCTAGCACTCAGCAAAATGCCAGACACTTGGGGCATTTGAAGAATATAAAAACAATTCTTGCCATTGAGTAGTTTGTGGCTAAAACCAGGTATCTGTTTTTAAAGAATAAAATGATTAGTAAGAACCCAAATGAGTGAGGCCGATTTGTAGGGCCTTTGGGAGGCCTCACAGAGGAAGTAACAACAGCAGAAGCAACTATTTATTGAGAATTATGTGTCAAATGTAATACCGCAGGTATATCATCGTCAATGACAGTGCTATGAGCCATCTAGGAGTAACATTCAAAATTTATAGAAGGGGGAACCGGGTTTGGGATATTTAAGAAATTTTCTCAAGGTCACACTGCCAATAAGTAATGAAGCCATGACTGGAACCCAGGTCTGCAAACTAAATTGAGTTAGGAAAAGTAAACTTTTATGTTATAATGTTGTGGCTACTGTGGCTAATCAGCTCCAAATTGCGCAATTAGAGCAGCATGAAGATTTCAACTTTGGCTTTAACAAACCATCCAGAGATAATTTTATTAGGTGATATGCTGTTTTATTTCTTCATTTAAAAATAGTCACATACTTCTAAAACTGAGGTTTTTAGTTAGTTCTCAGTTAATATTTTTTTTGTGTGTGTGTGTGTGACGAGACAGATAGAGAGACCGATAGGAACAGACAGGAAGGGAGAGAGATGAGAAGCATCAATTTTTTATTGCAGCTCCTTAGTCTCCTTAGTTGTTCATTGATTGCTTTCTCATATGTGCCTGGACCCGGGGGGCTACAGCGAGTGATCCCTTGTTCAAGCCAGCGACCGTGGGGTCATATTTATTATCCCTCACTGAAACTAGTAATCCTGCACTCAAGCTGGTGAGCCCACGCTCAAGCCGAGGACCCTAGGGTTTCAAACCTGGGTCCTCTGTGTCCCACTCCAACACTCTATCCACTGCACCACTGCCTGGTCAGGCACTCAGTTAAATATTTTTTTGTTTAAATTTTCCCACGCCTGATTGAGTCTTGCTTATTTAAATAATTGTGAATTCCTTCCCTCAAGAACCTTATAGTTGCTGGTATAATAGAATATTTGTAAAAAAGACTGGAGAAGAGAGGTTGGTATTATATGTTGAATTGGGTTTCTCTGGGCTTCTTTCAAAGATCTATCACTTACTTGGATCCCCCCATGAAGCTCCACAGGTTTGTAGGGCGCTTCCAGCATCTGTCCCAGCCTCCAGACATTCCAGAAGTGAAAAGCTTAGATTCATTTAGCATTCAACTGTTGAGTGTCTAGTATGTGCTCAACATAATAATGAACACAGAAGCACAGTATAGGCAGACCTTTGTTCTGAGCTAAGAGGTTTCCCTGGTTTTTCCTTTTGTTGATTCCCTGCCTTCACTGGGAACTCTCCCTTTTTAGCCTTTTAGTAAACATGGGAGACCAATCACTGGGTACCCACAGAACAACATTTCATGTTCCTCAGGGGTATAACCACTTGACAACTAGTCTAGGAGCTGGAAAACAGACCTGTCCAGCAGCCTGCATATAGCAAAGAAATTTATTACTATTTCCTATTTTATCCACAGGAAAAAAGAGAACTATAGCCTGTATTTTGACATTTTAAGAAGACTTACAGGAGTTATGCCACATCAAATGAGCTGACGTTGTGACATGCTGACACTAATGTTCAACAAAGCACATTTATTGTAGAATTTAGAGGCTAGTCACATACCTCCAAGGCTTTTTTATTACTATTATTTCTTTTTGAACTTGCCTAGCTGGAGGTTTTCAAAAAAAGAAACTCTTCAGCTTTATACCTGAGAATTAAGCTGACATGGGCACCTTGTGCATATTCTCTTATCTCAGTTCAACAACTTGGCTGATAAGTCATACATGGGTTTGTAATTATTACAGTACCTTTTTCTGAAGGAGAATTCAAAGCAATCTACCTTCAGTCTAATATTAAGGATGTTTTCAGAAAAACACATTAATCCTTAGAAATTTAACAATATTTTGGCTGTTTTGCTCTGCTTTGATACCCATAAAGCATTTTTATCTCTATTGCACAGAACAATCCTCAGTAGTTGAAGTCCCTAATGTCAATCAATATTGAGCACCTACTTTGTGCTCATCCTTGTGGAGGAATTTAATTCAGTCCAATAACACTTAGATAAGCATCAGCAATGTGGACAGCCATACAGCAGATGCTGAAGGGCACAATAAATGAATTTACAGTTTAAGGGAGGACATAGGACATGCACATAACTTATACAATGTTATAAACCAAGTGTTGCAAGAGTTCAAAGGCATAAATCTGCTAGACTCTAAGCTCCAAGAAGACTCTACAGTGTGTCCGTAAAGTCATGGTGCACTTTATGACTGGTCACAGGAAAGCAACAAAAGATGATAGATAAGTGAAATCTGCACCAAATAAAAGGAAAACTCCCAGTTTCATACCTATTCAGTGCAGTTCGATGTGGGTTCCATTTGTTGCCCTATACACATCCAAAAGATAGTGAAGTTTTTGCCACACACGGGTAAGGACCTCTGGTGTAACAGAGTGAATAACGTCTGTGATTCTCTGTTTTAAGTGATTAATGTCACAATGTTGCTTCACATAACCCTAAAAGTAAAAGTCTAAGGGCGTCAGATCCGGGGATCATGGTGGCCATGGCTTGACAGAACCTCTGCCTATCCACTGCCAGGGGAATGTTCTATCCAGAAACTCATGAACAATGGTGGCTAGTGTGGAGGAGCGTCATCTTGTTGAAAGATGACACCATCTGGAAATTGTGGCACTGCATACAATTCCAGCATGTCAAGATACGTGTTTGCCGTCACAGACTGCTCCGTGAAAAACCTTATCATGCATCAGGCCATACCACATGTTCACATTAGGAGTGTTACGTTTGTACTCAACGTAGGCATGAGGATGTTCAGCAGCCCGTATTCGGACGTGATGGCGATGAACATGCCCACAGATATGGAAGGTCGCCTCATTGCTAAACACAATCTTCTGCAAAAATCTTGCATCATTTTTGATCTCATGAAGCATATCTGTAGCAAACGTGCGTGAGGGTCTATCCCCTGGTTTGATAGTGTGCAACAGCCGCGATTTGTACCCCGTAAAACAGAGACATTTCTTTAACACCTTATGAACTGTAGTCTTGCTTAGATGTAATTGTCAAGCACACGCCCGCACAGATTACTTAGGGCTCCTTAGGTAGCTATCCCGTATATTCTCCACAGACTCGTCACTGACTGATGGCCTACCAGAACGGGGTTTCTCTACCAAACTGCCAGTTTCCTTCAACTGCTTATCCTACGGAGTAATGTTACTCCTATGTGGTGGCGCTTCGTTATAAACGCACCGATATTCACATTGCACTTTGGTCACAGATTCGAATTTAGCGAGCCACAGAACACACTGAACTTTTCTCTGTACCATCCACATCTCGACTGGCATAGCCATTGGCTGCTCCGCTGTATACACAGTGTTACGTCATCATCTGCGCATGAGCACATGCTACCACATCATCCTACAGAAACTGGGAGGGTTTTCCTTTTATTTGGTGCAGATTTCACATATCTAACCTCTTTCGTTTCTTTCCTGTGACCAGTCAAAAGTGCACCATGACTTTACGGACACACTGTATTTTATGAAGCACTGTATCACCAGGGCCTTCCTCACCACCAGGCATTTGGTTGCTTCTTTGTAAATACTTGGCTAACTGAATGAAGATTCCATCTGAGGTGAAGGTGGTGAATAAAGGTGAGGCAACTCAGCATTGTCAGATATAAGTATGGGTATATCTGCTTTTTTTCTTTTGGATATTATTAGCTTGTAAAATTGTTTTCTAACCTTTCAATTGAGTCTATTTTCATTCATGCAGCTTAGATGTGTCTCTTGAAGGCAACATGGGTTGAATTTTGCTTTTCGATACAATCTGCTGCTCTGTGCCTCTTTATTGGTGAGTTCAGCTGATTTACATTTTTGGTAATTACTGATAATACATGATTTCCTATACCCATTTTATGTTTTGTTTTCTGGAAGGTCTATGTCTTGTTTGGTTCTTCTCTTTTATGTTTTTGTTAGTTTTTGTTTGGTAGCATTCCATACTTCTTTTTACTGTTTCTTTTTTTTTTTAAGCTGTGTATTTCATTAGTCACTTTTTTCTGGGTGGTTACCAATAGGTTATTAAGAAAAAAATGTTCATATGTACAAGAGTCCTGTCTTATGAGTGCTTCTGCCCTCCATCCTTCTTTGCTACTGCAGATCTTTATCCTCTCCCCTTTATATGTTATTGTTGTCACAGATTATCCTTGTTTGTATTGTGATCTTGTTGGAGCTTTTACTGTAGTTTTTGTTTTGTTCTTTGTGTCTGGCCAAATAACCCCTTTGGTATTTCCTGCAGTAGGGGTTTTCTGGTGATAAACCCCTACTCAGCTTCTGTATGTCTGTAAAAGTTTTTATTCATCATTTATGTCTGAAGGATAACTTCAATGGATATATTCTTGGCTGGTAATTCCTCTCTTTCAGTACTTTGAAGTTTTGGGTCCACTCTCCTCTGGCTTGTACAGTTTCTGCTGGGAAGTCTGATGATAATCTAATAGGCTTTTCTTTATATGTATGGTCTTTTTTTCCCTAGCTGTCTTGAGGATTCTTTCTTTGTCATTAACTTCTTTTTTTGATGAGACAGAGAGAGGAACAGATAGGGACAAACATATGGGAAGGAAGAGATATGAGAAGCATCAATTCTTCATTGTGGCACCGTTAGTTGTTCATTGATTGCTTTTTCATATGTGCCTTGATGGGGGGACACTAAAGAGAATGAATACCCCCTTGCACAAGCCAGCTACCTTCGGCTCAAGCCATTGACCTATGACCCCATGTCTATGATCCCACACTCAAGCCAGCGACCCTGCAGTCAAACTGGTGAACCCATGCTCAATTTGGATGAGCCTGTGCTCAAGCCGGTACCTTGGAATTTCAAACCAATATCCTCTGCATCCCAGTCCAACACTATCCACTGCAACCTCACCTGGTCAGGCTGTTATTTATTTTTGACAATTTTATTACAATTTACCTTGGAGTAGGTCTGTTTGGGTGTAGCCATACTTATATCTGACAATGCTGACTTCAAGTAAACAAAGGTAACCAGAAACAAAGATGGACATTTTCTAATAATAAAGGAGAAATTTTATCAAGAATATATAACATTTCTTAATATAGATACACAAAAATGAGAGGGACCAAAATATATAAGACAGGTACTAACTTATCTAAAAATTGAATCAGAAAAAAGAACAATAATACTTGAAGATTTTAACACGCCATTGACTGCTTTAGATAGATCATCCAAACAACCAACCAGTAAAGAAATATTAGCTTTAAATAGCACACTAGACAAATAGACATAATAGACATTTATAGGACATTTTATTTCAAAACATCAGATTATGTATTCTTCTCCAGTGTGCATGGAACATTCTCAAGGATATACCATAGGTTGGGCCAGAAAACTAACATCAACAAATTCAGAAAGATTGAAATTATACCAAGCATATTTGCTGACCATAAGTCTTTAAAATTAGAGTTCAACTGCTAAAAGAAGTAAATACACCCACAAAAATGCAGAAATTAAACAATATATGTCTAAAAACTGACTTGGTCAAAAAAGAAATAACTGCAGAAATCAAGATATATATATATATATATATATATATATATATATATATATATACACACACACACAAATAAAAATGACAACATGACATGACATCAGTTTCTGGAATGCAGCAAACTTTCTGGGAAGTTAATATTATTAAAAGCTTATATCGAGAATGGGAGAGAAATATGATGGCAGACTACTGCTGGAACATCAAACAAAATTGTCCTCAATAAGTATACAAACGCAAGAGGTACAGATGCAAAATTTTGCCTGAATAGAATTTAAATATGTTTTGCACAAATTTTATGATTAAAATAAGTGTTTTAATATGTTCTATTTCAAAATTGTAGACAAATTCTGATGCAATCATATCCTTTAGTGTATGAGTGTATTTATTGCATTATATAAATTATTGTATTTTCACAAAGAAAAAAAAAAAACAAGAGAGATCCCAAATAACCTAACATCATGTTTTAAGAAACTAGAAAAAAAGGACAAAGTTAATTCAAAGTCAGCAGAAGAAAGGAAATAATAAAAATTTGAGCAGAACTAAGTGAATAGAGAACAAAAATACTATAAAAAATTTAATACAATAAAGAACTGGTTCTTTGAAGAAATCAATAAAATTGAAAAACCCCTGGATAGAATCCATAAGGAAAAAAAAGAAAAGACTCATATAAACAAAATCCAAAATGAAAGAGGAAAAATGAGCACAGACATCATAGATATACAAAGGATTAAAGTACAGTACTATGAAAGAATATGTATGCCACCAAATTCAATAAACTAGAGCAAATGAATAAATTCCTAGGACTATACAATTTTTCTACATTGAGTCATTAAGAAGTAGAAAATCTAAAGAAACATATAAGCAGGGGGAAAATGAAAACAACTATCAAAAACCTCTGCCAAAATTAAACAGGACCAGATGGCTACACTAGTGAATTCTACCAAACATTCAAAGAAGATTTGGTACCTATCCTTCTCAAAGTCTCCCAAGAAATAGAGAAAGAAGCAATTCTCCCCAACACATTTTATGAGGCCAACATAACCCTCATTTCAAAACCTGGCAAGTACAACACAAAAGAAGAAAACTACAGACTAAAATATCTCTAATGAATACAGATGCAAAAATCCTTAGCAAAGTTCTAGCAAATCAAATACAATAGCACATAAAAAAGTAATGCATCACAATTAAGTGGGATTTATTTCAGGAGCATTAGGATTCAACATATGGAAATCAATCAACATAATACACCAAATCAACAAAACAAAGAAAAAAAATATATGATCTTATCAATAGATGCCGAAAAGGCATTCAATAAGATATAATATCCTTTTATGTTTAAAACACTCAATAAAATCAAAATAGAAGGAAAGTACCTCAACATAATAAAGGCTGTCTATGACAAACCACCAGCTAATATTATACTAAATGGTAAGATAAAATGAAGGCTTTTCCTCTAAAATCAGAAACAAGACAAGGTTGCCCACTCTCTCCACTCTTATTCAACATAGTTCTGGAAATATGAGCCAGACGGATCAGGCAAGAGAAAGAAATAAATGGTATCCATATCAGAAAAGAAGATGTAAAGGTGTCACTTTTTGTAGATGGCATAATCCTGTATATAAAAAACCACAAAAACTTTAGCAAAAAACTATTAGAAATAATAAACCAATACAGTAAAGTTGCAGGATACAAAGTTAATATACAAAAGTCAATTGCTTTTCTATATGCAAACAACAAAACTTCAGAAAATTAACTCAAAAAAACAATTTCTTTTACAACTGCAACAAGAAAAACAAACAAAAAAAATACCTAGGAATAAACTTAACAAAGAAATTAAAGAAACTATATACTGAAAACTAGAAAGCATTATTGAAAGAAATTGAAAAAAACACAATGAAATGAAAAAATAGTCTATGTTCATGGATTAGAAGGATCAACATAATTAAAATGGCCATATTACCCAAAGCAATATATAAATTTAATGTAATCCCAATCAAAATCCCAGTGTCATTTTTTAAAGAAATGGAACAAAAATCACTAGGTTTGTATGGAAGAATAAAAAACCCTGTATAACTAAAGCAATCTTGAGAAAAAAGAATGAAGCTGGATGTATCACACTACCTGACTTCAAATTATACTATAGATCCACAATAATCAAAACAGCATGGTATTGGCAGAAAAACACACATACAGACCAATGAAAGAGAATTGAGAGCCTAAAACTAAAATCACATATATACAGACAAATCATTTTCGACAAAGAAGCCAAAAACACACAATGGAGAAAGAAAATTCTCTTCAATAAATGGTGCTGGAAAAATTGGAAAGCCACATGAAAAAAAAAAAAAAAAGGTTGACTACAGTTTGTTCCCCTGTGCAAAAATGAATGCAAAATGGATAAAAAACCTAAATATAAGATCTGAAACAATAAATTACATAGATAAAACATAGGTACTAAAATCATGGACCTTGGCCATTGTGAACAATTTATGAATTTGACCCCAAAGGCAAGGGAAGTAAAGGCAAAAATCAATGACTAGGACTGTATCAGAGTAAAAAGCTTCTGCACAGCCAAAGAAACTGACAAAACAAATAGGCAGCCAACTAAATAGGAGATGATATTTGCAAACAATATCTTTGATAAAGGGTTAATATTCAAAATATCTAAAGAACTCACAAAACTATGCAGCAAACAAGTAAATAATCTAATTAAAAATGGGGAGAGTCCCTGAACAGACATTTTTCCCAAGAGGACATAGAAATGGCCTACAAATATATGAAAAGATGCTCTTTTTCACTAGGTATTTGAGACATGCAAATCAAAACTATAATGAGATACACCTGTTAGATTGGCTATTATCAACAAGACAGGTAATAACAAGTGTTGGAGAGGCTGTGGAGGAAAAGAAACCTCCACATGGGAATGCAAATTTCTACAACCATTACGGAAGAAAGTATGGTGGTTCTTCAGAAATTAAAAATAGAACCCAGCAACCTCTCTACTAGGTATCTACTCCCAAAACTTGAAACATTGTTGCATAAAGACACATGTGCCCCATGTTTATTGAAGCATTATTTATAATGGCCAAAATATGGAAACAACCAAAGTGTCCCTTGATAGCAGATTGGATAAAAAAGATGTGGCACGTATATACAATGGAATACTACTCAGCCATAAGAAATGATGACGTATTGCCATTTATGACCAATGAATGGACCTTGAGAACATTATACTGAGTAAAATAAGTAAATCAGAAAAGGCTAAGAACTGTATGATTTCACCCATAGGTGGGATATATAACTGAGATTCATAGACATAGAGAAAAGTGAAGTGGATACAAGGAAGAGTGGATGTGGTAGAGGGGGTGGGAGAGTTTAAAGAGGGACAAATATAAGATGACAGAAAATGATTTGTCTTTGGGTGATGGGGATACAACATAACCAACAGTTCAAATGCCAAAGAAACATTTACTTGGAACTTACATGCTTTTATTTTTTTTATTTTTTAAAAACTTACATACTTTTATTGATTAATGTCACCCTGTTAAATTTAATTTTCTAAATAAAGTTAAAAAAAAAAAAAAGGTTAGGCACAGCTCCAATGCGGAGTTTGATTTGACTCCCTTTTTTTTTTTTTTTTTTTTTTTTACAGGGACTGAGAGTCAGAGAGAGGGATAGATAGGGACAGACAGACAGAACAGAGAGAGATGAGAAGCATCAATCATCAGTTTTTCATTGTGACACCTTAGTTGTTCATTGATTGCTTTCTCATATGTGCCTTGACTGCGGGCCTTCAGCAGACCGAGCAACCCCCTGCTGGAGCCTGCGACCTTGGGTCCAAGCTGGTGAGCTTTTGCTCAAGCCAGATGGGCCCACGCTCAAGCCAGTGACTTCATGGTTTCGAACCTGGTTCCTCCGCGTCCCAATCTGATGCTCTATCCACTGCGCCACTGCGTGGTCAGGCTGATTTGACTGTTAAAAGATAGAAGAGGTTTCAATAGCCTAGGAAGGTAGAAGGATGGGGTTATAGCTGTTAGGCATTTTTTCAGTCACAGAGACTGGGGAACCTATTCATTGTCTCAGGCAGGCTGGGCAAGAATAAATGATGTATACATGGGAGGAAAGGAAAGAAACATCCATGATTGCTGGGGCAGAATTGTGGTGTTCTTATATATCAGGTTGAGGACTTTAAATTTAATTTACAGGCACTGAAAAAACATTAAAATATTTTGAGCAGAAACTTGTCATGATTAGAACCATGATTCAGGGAACTGATGTATCAGTGATATGTAAAACATGACTACCAAACTTAGAGGTACGGCAGGATTAACTGGGAGGATTTTTAGTTTTAAAGACTTCTATGTCCTATCCAAGGATAAATGAACTAGGAAATTGATTGCTTGTATTTATAACAAATTCGCAAAGGCAATAGCCAGTGATGGGATTCAGATGGTTCTCACTGGTTCAGCAAACTGATGCCTAATTTTTGTTGAGTTCATCAAACCCATTCTAATCAGGGTTCTTTCTAAGATGGGTACCTAGGCTGCCGCCCAACGAGGAAATCACAAATTTAAATTCCTTACACTTTTTTAATGTTCATCTGTGCAACAGCATATTCTAAGAACCCATAGTAATGTTCATTCAATTCATAAGTGAAAAAAATTTGACGAAACTATTCTTGTATTATTTATTTATTCATATCATAAAACTCATTATACCTTTGATGAAATGCTACATTTTATTTCCCTTGCATTTGTTACTTCAGTAAACAAACATATAAAGAGAAGAAGTGTCAAACAACCAGGGGTGACAAGTTGTAATTTGTTTGAGCTTTGTGTTAACCCCAAAGTTCCCCCAAGATATTATGAGTGAGCTGGTGTTTCCTGAATGGTGAAACCAATAGAAAGCTAGGACACAATAAACCAACAGAAATATAGATATCAAGGGTTACCTTATTGCCCATTTTGGAAACCATAGAAGTATTAAATGCATGAAATAACAAACTACCTTTTGGTATATCATTTTTTATACTTGAAATGGTCATTAGGACAGAGAACCAGTTGTTGAATTATTTGAATTTCACCACTGGTAATAACCCACCAAGTAGTTAATAGAATCTAGGTTGCATGGTCTGGGATCAGTTCTTCTGGGAACCAGGCAACCGAAGAAGGATGTAAAGAGAAAGGTGGGACAAGTTTGTGACTCATATGGGTCAATCTGCAAGAAAAGATCGAAAGAAAGAGTGAGGAGACAAGTCTGAGTGAGGAGCCAAGGAGATAATTCTTGAGAAGACATTCAGAACCTAAGAGCATCTGAAGACAGGGGTCTAGCAACGTGAGCAGCTGTCCTGATGAACAAGCAGAAGTGTGATTCATGGGTGGTAGGAGCCCAGGCACAATGTTCTTGTCCTCACTGGCCAAGTAAACCCCAGGAAAGAGCTTCCCAGCATTCAATTGAGTACATCATCACTATTTCCCCATATAAAAACTTTCATTTTTATCTGGTACCTGAGTGGAGATTTTGTGTGATAACTCATAGTGACTCAGATAGAGTATCAGGTGCAGGTGGTGGTAACGTAGGGGTTCTAAAATGCACTGATTTTTTTCTATATTAAGAATCCTGAAATAATAATTGTTATAAAAAAAACTTAGCCTTATTTCAAGTTCAATTCAAGGTTGCAGAATTAATAGCAACACTGTTTTAAAGTTCTAGCATAATTTTCTACATAAATAAAACCTTGAAACACAACTAAGAAAATTAATGGTAGGCTTCACAGATTTATCAGCACTTTAAAGTATTATATTTAAACAGTTTTCTAAAAAATGTATTGTAGGAAAAGGTGTAAAAATTAGGGTGAATACATATAAAAAATTTTATTTTATTTCTTTTAAAAGAACAAAGATTTATTTAAGCACTAATGGCCAACTAGTTGGTTTTGAAAAGAGATACATGGGTAATATAAAATAATGATAAGAACAGTGCACAGGTAATCAAAAGAACTGAAAGATGTTATAAATAATAGTATTAACAATAATAAAAACAAATTAAGCTACACTTAATTTAGTGATATCTATGTACCAGCTATTGTGCTAAGTGCTTTATATGCATTATCTTATGCGATCCTTGTAATGACCCTGTGAAGTTGGTATGATTATAGTTTTCATTTCACAGAGGAAAAATTTTGGTTCAGAGATTATGAATAGCTCAAATGACTCCTAAGTGGTGAGTGGTAGGACAGCTTGAATCTAAATGCACTTTCCCTAACCAACACTTCTTGGCTTTAATCATTAATCAGCTGTATATCTTGCTTTACATAAAGCACTTTAATCCTTATAAAAACCCTAGGAGTCAGGGGCTATTATTATTTTATCCCCATTGTATATCATTCCCATTTTATAAATGAGATCACTGAGACACAGGGAACTTAATTAACTTTTCCAAAGTCGTGCAGTTAACAAGCAGAGAAGCTGCAATTGGAACCAGATACTCCAAGTTAGAGTTGGCCTATCAGTCTGGTGACACATATACCCCTCCTTTCCAAAAAAAGCTCTCCAATCCTCTCATTCCTGTCCTATTCAATATTTGTACAACTGTTGTGTTAATGTGTTGATATCACATATCTGTAGAATTGTAGCAATTTCATTGGACAATTGATTTGGGATTCAAGTAAAATCTAGGAATCAGGCCAGTTTGAATCGAATAAAGGCATATGCAAGTGAGATAAATATCTGATCTTACTCATGGTTCAAGAGGCACAGCTACTTGATGTGATGTGGTGGTAATAGAGGAGTTTTAGGTGAAACATGGTTGCCAGTAACTTAAGATTCAAACCTTGGAATTTATTATTTGACAGTTATTAGAGAGATTTTCCCTTCCAAATGCCAATTGAAAATTTCTGAGGGAGTGTTTTTATTGACTGGTCTTGACCCATGTGCTTATATTTAAATAAAGCACTGTGTTCAGGGAAATGAATACTATGATGGACTCAAAGGGGATCACATCCACAGAAATATAGTTAGAGGCAGGACCAGACAATGGTTTTTCCAAACAGCAAGTATTATCTTTAACAGGAAGTCATTAGGGGCTGTGTAATTAGAGTTTTAAAAAAGGGGAGATGTTCCCTGGCAGTGTTACTATTTCACATTATTATGGAAGTTCTATCTAATTGGCTAAGACAAACAACATTTAAAGAGAAATAAGAAGTGTAAGTATTGAAACAATACAGATAAACATAATTTTTTAAAGACTAATAAAAGAGGTTCTATTTTAAAAATATCAAATAATGCCACCAAGGTACACTATTTAAAACAGCATGGCACTGGTATAAGAATACGTTCTAGAACAGGATCTTCTGTATAATAAAAACAATGTTTCAAGTTGATAGAAAAATGAGGAATTTCAGTGAATGGTTCTGGGCTGATTCAGTAAATTGTTTTCACCCAAATTGTCTGTGTGTGCAAAAAATATACATATTTCATATCTTACACAAAAATATTTTAAAACTATAATATTTATTAAATACTATATAGAGACATAAAAAATGTTAGGGGTAAGGTTAGATCATTAAGGAAAATCTCAAACCCAAAAGCATAAAAGAAAAAAGATTGAAAACTCAAAACTTTTTTATAGGAAAGTTACTAAAAGCAAAACATCAAGAATAAATTAGAATTATATATATATATATAAAATCTGCTCCTCCAAATAATATTCTTACATTATAAATCTACCTGAAAAACACAAATGACCAAAATTTTAAATCTAAAGAAAGAACAGGTAATTCACAGATAAAATACCAATTCTAATTATAAATTAAAATTAATATAATTTTGTAATGGTTAAGGGTGCAGATCATGCAGGCATTCTGGGGTAGTGGGGACCTGAGGGTTCTTGGTTTCATTCAGTAAGAATTTAAATATGAGCTATCATAGAGTTTAAAATGAGAGTAAGTTTATTAGTGAAGCAGTGAAATAGAGTGGGTTGCTTCAGACAGAGCAGTGCCCCCCACCCCTAAGCAGGATTTGCTTTTTTTATTGAGTTTTATTTAATCAGAGGGTAAAATATTCAATGAGGGGGAGGGATAGTCAGGATCTTCCTGGGAAAGGGGTGGAGATTTTTCAGAGTAGCCCTTTCAGACATTTTGCTTCCTAATATGGGCTTTCTATTTCTGATCACTGTGGTGTAGGAGTATTATTTAGGATGCCAATAATGTATTAGGAATATGTAATGAGGCTAGGGGTTACCTTTAGGTAAAATTAGTTGCCATGTTGGATTCAGCTGGTCTGCTGGTTTTTAGCTAGAAATCCCATGGGGGAGCGGGGGCGGGGGGATGCTTTTACTATCTTCTTGACAGTTCTTGTAGATTTTATCATTTGTGGCTGTTTTACCACACAACATAGCTCAAAGAGAAGGAACTCTCATACTTTTAAGGGAAGTGGCCTTTGATATAATTCTTTAGAGAATAATTTATTGATATTTCCAACATTTAAAATGTACTTACCCTTTAATCTAGCAATTAGAAAACTATACTTGTATGTGTGATGGTAAAAATAAGGTCTTTGGAATGCTATTTAGAGTGCACATTTAGAGATAATGTAACTATTCATATTAAGGAATAGATCAAAACAATTATGGTACCTCCATGTTATGTACTATTGTGAAGATTTTAAAAGGAATAAAGTAAGTCTCATGGACTGGTATAGAAAGGTGTTGATACATTGTCTGCAATAAAACAATTTGCAAAGTATGTATAGTATGACTCAATATTTATTTAGAAATAGAAAATCTATAGATGTCCATATCCATATATTTGTGTGCATGCAGGTTTACACTGGATTCAGGCATATGGTAAAGGAGCCTTGGAGCCAGAAAATTGTGGGCCATTCCATTTATTAAAGTCTCGTAATGGTAAACAAGCAAACAGGCAGTGTTCCCAAGTCCCTCAGCTCTCTCTCTTTTTCTGCACTCTCCAGCAAAACAGGCTGGGGGAAAAAACGCCTTCTCCAGCAAACAATAACAAACAGTCGCTCCTCCCAGCAGGAAGGCAATTCACAATTTGCAATTTAACATCTTGAGGGCAAGCACCCACAGCCTTCCATAGACTATACACACAGGGTGCTGCCCCAAACCATTGCAACAATTAGGCAAAATATAAATAAGCAAACCGGTTACAAACTTGTTTGCCCAGCAGAGTGGGTTTTAAATTAATTTTTATAAATATGCATATAAATAGTGTTTGAAAAAAATTAAGAACAATAATTTTTCTCACCATAAATAAAATTACTTTCAATTTTTATTTGGCTGCTTTCTTTGATGTTTATAACAATATATCCTTTAAATCAGTGGTTCTTAACCTTTTTTGAGATACCAAACCCACCAGTTTCATATGCACATTCACCAAACCCTTCTTTTTTTAAAATTTCTTTTTATTTTATTTATTTTAGAGAGGAGACATAGAATGAGAGAGAGAGAGAAAGGGGGGAGGAGCTGGAAGCATCAACTCCCATATGTGCCTTGACCAGACCAGTGCAGGGTTTTGAACTGGCGGCCTCAGTGTTCCCAGTTCGACACCTTATCCACTGCACCACCACAGGTCAGGCCCCGAACCCTTCTTTAGTGATAAATAAAATATGATTTTTTTTTCCAAATTCAAGACATAGGTATATGTTTTTTTACTGGTGCACAAAATCAGTCGTTCATGAACATCACCTTGCTCAAAGAACAAAACCAACAAAATGCATGAACTCACAACAAATTACGGTATTACTTTATTCTGGCTTCCGCAGCAGAGGCTTCTCCGAACCCCTGAGACCGACTCATCGAACCCCTAGGGTTCGATAGAACCCAGGTTAAGAACCACTGCTTTAAATTAATTAAGAACTTTATACGGAATATAGCATTTTGACATGTATTAAAAGTAGTAATATCGAGATACAGGGGATCCTTAGGTTACAACACAGTTCCATTCCTACAACACAGATGTAACCTGAATTTTGGTGTAAATCGAAACGCACCCTAGCCTAAGTCACTTACCTATCCTAACACAGTTATATAATCATAATCTAGTACATAAAGACACAACTAAGCCACAGAAAAAAGTTGTCCCAGTAGAGCCCAAGCTCTATGTCTATCAGGCGTCCCTGATTTGACTTCCCCATGCAGTGGGACCCTCCTGCTTATCAGCAGGGCTGGCAGCCTTTTTGAGATTACTCTTGAGGCGGCTATGAGGATGCTACTGTTAAGTGACACCGGTGGAAAGATACGACCAACACAAATTAGTTGCAATAATCACACAGGCAATTTATTACTCACAAATTCTTTTGGCATTCCTGGGTACAGCTTAAGAGGGCCCCATTGGCATGCTCTTTTCGGCTGGCTTTGGTCAGAGCTCAGAGCGGTGTGGAGACAATCCACATTAATTTTGGAGTCTGGGTGACCACCGCAGCAGGGGGTCCCTCAGCTTTAGTACCTTTTCTGGCCAATGCCTTCTAACAAGTGTCAATCTACAGGATTATCACCTCAAACCACCTTTTTGAAATTTCCTCGCTGGGAATCCCCTCTATGTCATTCTACTAAAATGTTTACATTAAACCACTTTTTAAGCTATTTTTATTTTCATTAATTTACAAAGTTAATGTAAATAACACCAAACCACTTCTTATCTATGTATAACTTCATACTAATTGGGCTCTGCTTGAAAGTCAGAGTCTGTTAATCACATTACAGAGTTATGGCACTAAGTTACTTCTTATCTATGTATAAGTTCACACACATACTACTGGGCTCTGCTTGTAAATCAGAATCTGTTTATTACATTACAAAGTTATGGCACTAAGCCACTATATTAATTCCTATCCGAATGGCATAACTTTATTTAATTTTAATAATTATTTTAATATCCTTTTAAGTACTTTTATATATTTTCCATATTTTTATATTTCCATATATTTAATTACTATAACTTATATTACTACAACAAAAGTAAAGGACATAAATATACTGTACTATACACTGTACTGTAGTAACAGAAAAAATGACCAAAAAATGAGTGTTAAAAAATTCCTTCCCTTTATTCCTGTGGTTGGCTTGCACACTGGAAGGGGCACTGCAAGGTGGGAGAAAGAGACCTATTGAGAGGAGGAAGCTGGAGAGGCAGGAGAACCTGCAGAAGGTGCTGGAGATACTGGGTCAGGTGAATGAGGATTGCCTAAGGAACATGCAGGAGACACTGGAGATGATTCTACCTGCACAACAGGTGTTTCCTCTGGAGAAGCAGCTGATATAGAGGGTACAGGATCTATGGCAGGCCTCTCTACCTTCTTAAAGGATTGTTCCAGACTAGTCTGGAAGGTTGATGACTTCTCTTCCAAAATCTGCCTATAGCATTCCGAGGCATCCATAACAGCTAAAACACGTCTCAGTTTTTTTGTCTTATGGGAATGAATGTTGTAAACTTGAAAATTGTATGTTGAGACTGTCATAACCTGAGCACACCCCTGTATGTGTTTGAGGATGTGACAGAAAGATAAGTTTGAGGCACTTTATCAGAATGTAGATTTTTGTAAAAAAATCTTAGTGAAGCATGTGGAAATACTTAGCTCTGTGCAGAAAGGAATTCGTAGAACCATTATATTCTAACCTACTCTATCCACTAGAGACTGTCATGTAAATGTCTGAAAAGCTCCACCTACAAGAAGTTACACAACTGATGTATTACGATGCAGCATTTAGTACAAAGCGAGTTCATTTTACCAATATAAATTTGCAGAGTGAATGAAGAGAAATCAAAGGTGAAAGAAATTCCAGAGGGTGACCTTGGGCCATTGCCTCTGGGTATAGTCTTGTTTCATCAATGTCAAGAAAAGTGAGGTAACTTCTAATTATCTTGGGGTATCAGATTATGCAAATTTCCTTACAGCTCTCTCCTCCAATGAGAAATAATCAAATACCCACCTGCTTATTTCATACTAAAGCATAACTGCCCACCTTACACAAATAATGGGGGAACCCAATGTGGGTTACTGTAAAGCCAGTGGCCAAGGCCATCATACAGCTGCCTGTCCAGTGCAGGTTCACATTAGATTTGGACAGTCAGTAATGAAACAATGGAGCCAAGAACTGGTGAGCCATCAGCTTTAATTCTAGCTTGCACCCGGCGGGCAAGTAAAAACACACACTGGGCTCCAAAACCCAGTCATTTAGTACTCACAAAGCTACTGACTTATCCGAGTTTCCTAGAATCAAAGGTTTCTAATTCACCAGACTTATTCACCTCTTTTCCCCATCTCCCTATCTCTGCACAAACTCTGCCCAAACTGGCTTCTCTCTCAGCACTCCACCATCTTGGCTGCTTCTCTTAGGCTCCTCCACGTGGCCTTCATCAGCTCCCCTTTCTCTGCTCTCCTCTCTAATGCTAATCTCAGGAATCAAGAGAGAGCAAGCTCCCGGCCTGCCCCATTTTATAGTGTAGAATCAAAACCTTTAATCCAATTATACAAACAAGGAAGTCTGATACAAAGTCACTTATCTGAGGCATAATGGGAGGATTCCTCATGAGAGTGCGCCACCCCACATCATCCAATCAGTGAAAGGTGTGGGGAAAAGCTTACTCTTAAAACTAAGCCTTAGGCTATAATGACCTGGCTTGCTTACAGCCTGTCCCCCACACCCATCCCAAGCATAAGGGAAAATAATATCACCTGAGTGATGGGCTTCCATGTGGGCAGTGCCATCTTTAACAAAGTGAGCATAATATATTTTATCTGCCCAACAGTTACAAAATCTTGAGCTCAGAACTCATGCAAAAGAAAATGACAAGTAAGAATCAACCACAGCACATGACAGGATTGTGCTAATTGACCTGGACAGAATTTTTTGTCACTTATAGACACTAAAGTGTCATACATAAATCTAAAGGAAGAATAGTGGGTAGAATGTGAATGAAGTATAGTGATTTAAATTTATCTCTGCCCCATCTATGTGCATACTTTGGCCTCCCTGGATGTTAGGGCTAACAAGTTAATAGTAAAATTTTCCTAAGTGGAAAGCAAGATAGGTAGGAAAATTACAATAGCTATCGGATGATACATCTGGCATTTTTCTAGATTTTTCTCCTTTCATGGGAACCTGAATCAGTGCTCCATTTAGATCTCTTGCAACCCTACCCTTCTTACTGTTCTTTTCTTTCTTTTCTGTTTTCCTCTTTCCCTGTCTGCTTTGTTCTCCCTTCCTTCCCCTCCCTCCCTTCTTCTTTCTTTTTCTCCCTTCTTATTTCTTTTTTTTCCCTTCCTCCCTCCTTCTCTCTCTTTCCTCCTTTTTAACATACTCCTTCATTTCTAATAACCAATGCCTGTGTCTTCTTCTTTTTCTTTTTGATGAATTGCCCTCAGGCTACCACAGGTCACTTTGTCTGCATACTTAGAAAGACAAAAGTGCCTGGAAATTTACATCCACTTCCCAGTGGCCATAATTCAGTGGATGGAGGAGTATAAAAATCCGGCTCCTTTGTGTCAGAACAACTCTAAATCATAAGTCACATTCCATAGCTCTCCTGCAAAACTATCTGAAGTTCCCCCAGGCCTTTCCTTGCTGTCTTCACTTTCATTGTTTTTTCCCCCTCTTTCACCATATGTTTTCTTGGGGCACTTCTTTGACAAATCCCTTGAGCACAAATTTATATCTTGGGACTGCTTTTTGTTTTGTTTTGTAATTTTTGTTTGTTTGTTTTTTTAAGTGAGAGGAGGGGAGCTAGAGAGACAGACTCCTGGATGTGCCTCAACTGGGATCTACCTGGCAACCCCATCTGGGGCCAATGCTCGAATCAATTGAGTTATCCTCAGCACTGGGGGTGGACACTCGAATTGAACTAATTAAGCAACTGGCTGCAGAGAGGGAAGAGGGAAAGAAGGGGGAAAGGCAGAGGGAGGAGGGGAAAAAAGCAGATGGTGCTTCTCCTGTGTGCCCTGACAAGGAATCAAACACAGGATGTCTGCATGCAAGACTGATGCTCTATCTACTGAGCCAATCGGCCAGGGCAGGGATTGCTTTTCTTAAACAAAATTTCTCTGTCAGGCCTGACCAGGCAGTGGCACAATAGAGCATCAGACTGGGATGAGGAGGACCCAGGTTCGAGACCCCAAGCTCACCAGCTTGAGTGTGGGACTATCTAGCTTGATCAAAAGCACCAGTTTAGACCTGTAAAGCCAGTAGTCAAGGCTACTATCACAGCAGCCCTGGCCAGTGCAGGTTCGCATTGGATTCGGACAGATGACAATGAAACACGGGAGCCAAGAACTGGTGAACCATCAGCTTTAATTCTAGCTTGCACCCGGCAGGCAAGCAAAAACACACTCTGGGCTCCAAAACCCATACATTCAGTGCTCACAAAGCTACTGACTTATCCGAGTTTCCTAGCATCAAAGCTTTCTAGCTCACCAGACTTATTCACCTGTTTCCCATCTCCTCCTGCTCAAACTCTTAACAAACTGGTTTCTTCCTCAGCACTCTGCCATCTTGGCTGCTTCTTCTCTCCACATGGCCTTAATCTGCTCTCCTCTCTAATACTAACCTCAGGAACCAAGAGAGAGATCAAGCTACTGCTCTCTCCCACTTTATAGCATAGACTCAAAACCTTTAATCCCATTATACACAAAGAAAGTCTCTGATACAAAGCCACCCATCTGAGGCATAATGGGATTCCTCAAGAGAGTGCACCACCCTACATCATCCAATTAGTCAAGGGTGTGGGGAAGAGCTTACTCTTAAACTAAGCCTTAGGCTATGATGACCCGGCCTGCCCACAGCCTATTCCAGAACACACATTAATATCAACGAACTTCCATGTGGGCAGCGCCATCTTTAACAAAGTGAGCATAATATATTTTATCTGCCCAACAAGACCCAAGGTCGCTTAGTCTGCTGAAGGTCCACGGTCAAGGCACATGCGAGAAAGCAAACAATGAACAACTATGGAGTCACGAGGGCAACGAGAAACTAATGATTGATGCTTCTCACCGCTCTCCATTACTGTCTGTCTGTCCCTATCTATCCCTCTCTCTGATTCTCTCTCTGTCCCTCTAAAAAAAAAAAAATTCTCTGTCAGAAATTAAATTAGCAAATATCTAATGATGTGTGACTTTAAAAATCTCTTTAAAAATACAGTTTGTGAGATGGGGAAGATGGCGATGGAGTAGGCGGACGTATCAACTTCCAACTCCCAGAACCAAAGTGGATTATAACTCAATTTTAAGAACCATCATCTGGATAAACCAACTTTGAACTAAACTAAGTGGACTCTTCAACCAAGGAACACTGCAGAAGCCACATTGAGACTGGTAGGAATAGCGAAAATGCGAAGAGGGCTGCCCAGCTCCCCGGAGCAAACGGCAGCCGGCAGCCTGGAGAGACCCGTGTGGCAGGAGGAGAGTTTGGCGGAGAGGGAGGGACCAGGGTCCCAGGAATCAAGCCCCAGCCTGAAGTCCCAGAGCCTAGAAAAGGCATTTGGACAGTATTGAGCTGTGAAGCAAGTAGGATACTTTTTGTGAAAAAGAGAGAGTTTTCTCAGACCCAAGAATCTTTTCAAAGGGACAGCACAGAAACCCTCTCTCACAACCATGCACCCGGGGCTCCGGGAAATGGGCACAGAGGAGAGGAACAGAGCAGCGGGAACAGAGAGTGGACTGAAGGCATGAGGACACTCTGAGGGACAGCCATCCTGACCCCTGGGCTAAGTCATTTCCCTAATCAAAAACGAATATTTCCCCTGGAACTAGCAATACCAGCAAAAGGAGACAAGACAATAGCCAAACAAGCTCTCCCGTGGCAATTAGAGCAGAGCTGCTTAGAGGGAGGGAGCTCCCAAGCCTACAGTGTGGAGACTTAAGACACTGCTATCTCTCTGAGGCTTGCTGAAAGGATGTTGGCGGCAGTATGCTGAAAAGCGGTCCTGTCGGCGTGGGCGGAGGCACAACCACTGTGAGCGCAGTCTAACCCAGCAGGGACGGAGGGGACTCGCGAAAGCGGTCCGGCAGCTGCGGGCCGCCTGTGACCCAACTTGTGGGAAAAAATATGGGCAAAGATCGGCTCCGCGACCCTGCACAAGCCGGCCCTGACCACGGGGACGGGGCCAGGACCAGAGACGGGCGAGGGGCTCACGGCTGAGCTCACGTTGCCAACCCCGCCCGGACGGAGAAACCGCGGTGGTTTGAAATCCTTTGTGCACGCGAGCTGACTTTCACGGCTGAGCTCACGCTACTAGCCCCGCCTGGCCAGAGAAATCCCGGCGGCTGGCCACCCTACCTGCGTGAGCTGGTGCCGAACGTGGGGGCGTGGTAGAGTCCTGATTGATGAGAAGCTAGCAGCTGAGCTAACGCCACAAAACACACCAGGCTCAATAAACCGCAGTTTGCGACCCTACGCAGGAGGGCCACAGCCTCGAGGGTGGGGCTAAATTCTGGACAGGCAAAGACTCACAGCTAAGAGCACATAAAAAGCCGCGCCCAACCCACAAAACTGTGGCAAGCAGGCTTTGACTGCAGGGGCTGCGCGTAAGCCTTCCGGAAAAAGGCTGGTTCCGCAGCTGAGCAAAGGTGCTCACCTCTGCCCTTGGTGCTAAGGCTTGTGGCTTGAGTGACAGCCCCTCCCGCAGAGGAGAGGTGGAAATCACAGCAACCGCTGCAGTAGGCTGTCGCTGGCAACACCCATACCCAACCACCTTAGGCAGCAGCAGAGGGGGAAGCAGGCCTGCAGACAGACCACACCTAGAGAACACAAAGGGAACACGTACTGGAATCCAGTGCCCACAACTTGCCTATACACAGATAAAATGGGCAGGCAGAGGAATGCAACCCAAATGAATCAAGAGAAATCCCCAGAGAAGGACCTGAATGAACCAGATATAACCAAATTACCAGAAGCAGAATTTAGAATAATGATAGTTAGGATGTTCAAAGAAATTAGAGCAACAATGGACAGTCACTATGAACACCTAAATAAAGAGATAACAAGTATAAAGAACAAAATTGAAATAATAAAAAAGAATCAGACAGAAATGACAAATACAGTATCAGAACTGAAGACCACAATGGAAAGAATTAAAAGCAGGATGAATCATGCTGAGGATTGAATCAGCGAGTTAGAAGACACAATGAACAAAGGCACAGAAGCAGAGAAGAAAAAGGAAAAGAGACTCAAAAAATGTGAGGAAACTCTAAGGGAGCTCTGTGACAACCTGAAGAGAAACAACAATCGCATCATAGGGGTGCCTGAAGAAGAGGAAAGAGGACAGAAAATGGAAACTTTGTTCAATCAAATCATAGCAGAAAACTTCTCTAAATTAAGGCTGGGAAACATTCCACAGGTTCAAGAAGTACATAGAACTCCATTAAAGAGAAACCCAAAAAGATCTACACCAAGACAAATCATAGTTAAAATACCAAAGCTAATGGATAAAGAAAAAATTTTAAAAGCTGCTAGAGAAAAAAAGACTATCACCTACAAAGGAGCCCAATAAGGATGACATCGGACTTCTCAACAGAAACACTTGAGGCCAGAAGGGAATGGCAAGATATATTCAAAGTAATGCAGAACAAGAACCTACAACCAAGACTACTTTATCCAGCAAGGCTAACATTTAAAATTGAAGGAGAAATAAAGAGCTTTCCAGACAAAGAAAGCCTCAAGGAATTCATTAAAACCAAACCAATTCTGCAAGAGATACTACGGGGCCTGTTGTGAACAGTTCAAAGGTAGAAAATAATATAGCAAAAGAAGAACAAAGCTTTAAAGAATAAAATGGCAATAAACAACTACATATCAATAATAACCTTAAATGTAAATGGATTAAATGATCCAATCAAAAGACATAGGGTAGCTGCGTGGATAAAGAAACAGGACCCATACATATGCTGTCTACAAGAGACACACCTTAAAACAAAAGATGCACATAGACTGAAGGTAAAAGGATGGAAAAAAATATTTTATGCAAACGGAAATGAAAAAAAAAGCCGGGGTAGCAGTACTTATAGCTGACAAAATGGACTTTAAAACAAAGGCTGTAGTAAGAGATAAAGGACACTACATAATGATAAAAGGAACAATTCAACAGGAAGATATAACTATTATAAATATCTACGCACCAAATATAGGAGTCCCGACATACATAAAGCAGACTTTGATGGACATAAAGGGTGAGATTAACAGAAATACTATCATAGTAGGGGATTTCAATACCCCAATAACAACACTGGATAGATCCTCAAGAAAGAAAATCAATAAAGAAACAGCACACTTAAAGGATATACTAGATCAACTTGATTTAATAGATATCTTCAGAACTTTTCATCCTAAAGCAGTAGAATATACATTCTTCTCAAGCGCCCATGGCACGTTTTCTAGGATAGACCACATGTTAGGACACAAAAATGGTCTCAATAAATTTAAGAAGATTGAAATCATATCAAGCGTTTTCTCTGATCACAATGCCATGAAACTAGAAATTAATCACAAAAGAAAAACTGAAAAATACTCAAACACTTGGAAACTGAATAGCATGATATTAAATAATGAATGGATTAACAATGAGGTCAAAGAAGAAATAAAAATATTTCTAGAAACAAATGATAATGAGCATACATTAACTCAAAATTTATGGGACACAGCAAAAGCAGTACTTAGAGGGAAGTTCATTGCACTACAGGCATATCATAGGAAGCTAGAAAAATCTCAAATAAGCAACCTGACCCTGCAGCTAAAAGAACTTGAAAAACAACAACAGATAAAACCCAGGACAAGTAGAAGGAAGAAAATAATAAAGATCAGAGCAGAAATAAATGACATAGAGGTGAAGAAAACAATACAGAGGATCAATGAAACCAGAACCTGGTTCTTTGAAAAGGTAAACAAAATTGATGAACCTTTAACTAGACTCACCAAGAAAAAAAGAGAGAGGTTTCAAATAAATAAAATTAAAAAGGACAGTGGAAAAATAACAACTGATACAACAGAAATACAAAGCATTGTAAGAAAATACTATGAAGAACTCTATGCCAAAAAATTAGACAACCTAGATGAAATGGAGAAATTTCTTGAATCATATTAACTTCCAAAAATCAAACTGGAAGAATCAGAACACGTAAACAGACCAATTACAACAAATGAGATCGAAACAGTTATCAAAAAACTCCCAAAAAAGAAAAGTACTGGGCCTGATGGCTTCACAAGTGAATTCTATCAAAAATTCAAAGAAGAACTAACTCCTATCCTCCTCAAGCTATTTCAAAAAATTGAAGAGGAAGGAAGACTTCCAAACTCCTTTTATGAGGCGAGGATAATTCTGATCCCAAAAGTGGGAAAAGACAACACAAAGAAAGAAAATTATAGGCCTATATCCCTGATAATTTTAGACACTAAAATTCTCAACAAAATATTAGCCAACCGGATCCAGCAGTATATGAAAAAAATCATACAGCACGATCAAGTGGGATTTATTCTGGAGAGGCAAGGCTAGTTCAATATTTGCAAATCAATCAATGTGATTCATCACATAAACAAAAGGAAGGACAAAAATCACATGATAATTTCAATAGATGCAGAAAAGGCATTTGATAAAATTCAGCACCCATTCATGCTCAAAACTCTCAGTAAAGTGGGAATACAGGGATCATTCCTTAACATGATAAAGGCCATCTACGATAAACTGACAGCAAACATCATACTAAATGGACAAAAATTAAAAGCAATCTCCTTAAGATCAGGAACCAGGCAGGGATGCCCCCTTTCACCACTCTTATTCAACAT
The DNA here is from genome assembly GCA_037038555.1 of Rhynchonycteris naso. NCBI lineage: Eukaryota > Metazoa > Chordata > Mammalia > Chiroptera > Emballonuridae > Rhynchonycteris > Rhynchonycteris naso. The sequence continues at coordinate 153,920,860 of CM072996.1, read as the reverse complement.
AGTTCTGGAAGTCCTAGCTACAGCAATCAGACAAGAAGAAATAAAATGCATCCAAATTGGAAAAGAAGAAGTAAAACTGTCACTATTTGCAGATGATATGATATTGTATATAGAAAACCCTAAAGTCTCAGTCAAAAAACTACTGGACCTTATAAATGAATTCAGCAAGTTGGCAGGATATAAAATTAATACGCAGAAATCAGAGGCATTTCTGTATACAAACAATGAACTGTCAGCAAAGGAACATAAGGAAACAATCCCCTTCACTATTGCAGCCAAAAAAATAAAGTACCTAGGAGTAAATTTAACCAAGGAGGTTAAGGACTTGTACTCAGAAAATTATAAAACATTGATAAAAGAAATCAAGGAAGATACAAACAAGTGGAAGCATATACCGCGCTCATGGCTAGGAAGAATAAACATCATTAAAATGTCTATACTACCCAAAGCAATTTATAAATTCAATGCAATACCAATTAAAATACCAATGACATACTTCAAAGATATAGAAAACATATTCCAAAAATTTATATGGAACCAAAAAAGAACACGAATAGTCTCAGCAATCCTAAAAAGAAAAAATAAAGCAGGAGGTATCACTCTTCCAGATATCAAGGTCTACTACAAGGCCATTATACTCAAGACAGCTTGGTACTGTCATAAGAACAGACACATTGATCATTGTACAGAACAGAGAACTCAGAAATAAACCCTCCGCTTTATGGACAACTGATATTTGACAAAGGAGGAAAGAACATACAATGGAGTAAAGACAGCCTCTTTAACAAATGGTTATGGGAAAATTGGACATCTACCTGCAAAAAAATGAAATTAGACCATCAACTTATACCATTCACAAAAACAAATTCAAAATGGATAAAAGACTTAAACATAAGCCGTTAAACTATAAGCATCTTAGAAGAAAACATAGGCAGCAAGCTTTCCGATATCTGTAGCAGCAATATATTTGCTGATTTATCTCCATCGGCAAATGAAATAAAATGCAAGATAAACAAATGGGACTATATCAAACTAAAAAGTTTTTGCACAGCTAAAGACAATAAGAACAGAATAAAAAGACAAACCACACAATGGGAGAACATATTCGACAGCACATCGGATAAGGGGTTAATAACCAAAATTTATAAAGAACGTATAAAACTCAACACCAGGAAGACAAACAATCCAATCAAAAACTGGGCAAAAGAAATGAATAGAAATTTCTCCAAAGAAGACATACAGATGGCCAAAAGATATATGAAAAAATGCTCAACATCATTAATTATTAGAGAAATGCAAATTAAAACCACAATGAGGTATCACCTCACACCAGTCAGAATGACACTCATCAGCAAAACAACACAGAATAAGTGCTGGCGAGGATGTGGAGAAAAGGGAACCCTTCTGCACTGCTGGTGGGAATGCAGTCTGGTGCAGCCACTGTGGAGAACAGTACGGAGATTCCTCAAAAAATTAAAAATCGAACTGCCTTTTGACCCGGGTACCCCACTTTTAGGAATATACCCTAAGAACACCATAACACTGTTTGAAAAGAAGAAATGCACCCCCATGTTTGTGGCAGCATTGTTCACAATAGCGAAGATCTGGAAACAGCCCAAGTGTCCATCAGAAGACGAGTGGATTAAAAAGCTTTAGTACATATATACTATGGAATACTACTCGGCCATAAGAAATGATGACATCGGATCATTTATAACAAAATGGTGGTACCTTGATAACATTATACGAAGTGAAATAAGTAAATCAGAAAAAAAAAACTGAGAACAGCATGAATTCATACATAGGTGGGACATAAATGTGAGACTATGAGACATGGAAACCAGTATGGAGGTTCCTCAAATAAATTAAAATAGTAACTATCATATAACCCAGCAATTCCATTCCTAGGTATTTATCCAAAGACTATGAAAGCAACAACTAGAAATAATATAGACACCCTTCATTCACTGCAGCATGTTTACAATAACCAAGACAGGGATGCAACACAAGTGTCTTTTCAAAGATGAACAGATAAAGAAGATGTGGTACATCTACATGTACGATGGAATATTACTGAGCCATAAAAAGGAATGAAATCTTGCCATTTGAAACATGAATGGACCTAGACTATCATGTTAAGTGAAATAAGTTGGACAGAGGAAGTAAAGTATTGTATGATTTCACCTATTTATAGAATCTTAAAAAAGAAAGTAATGAAGAAACAAAACAAAATAGGAACAAACTCATAGAACAAACCAGTAATTGCCAGAGGGGAGTAGGTGAGAGGATGGGCAGAAAAGGGGAAAAGGATTAAGAAGCACAAACTTCCAATTATAAAATGAGTCATGGAGATGTAAGGTACAGTATAGGAATTAGATTCAATATTATAATTACTACATACAATAACAGATGATTACTGACTTACTGTGGTGATCTCTTTGTAAAGGATACAAATGTTGAATCACTATGTTGTACACCTGAAACTAATATAATATTGTATGTCAAGTATAATTTTAAAAAGCTAGCTACAATTTAGAAACAAAAAGGTAAAGTCGTATTTAGATTATACTATCCACTGATTCAGTCTTAGAAAGTCAAGATGCAAATTAAGGGTTCTAAAAGTTTTTGGTCTCAGAATTCCTTCAGTGTTAAAACTACCAAGATTCAAAATAACTTTTGTTTATATAATAGGTTTTATCTATCAACATAGAATGAACCCATTATATTTACACAGACAACATAGCTTATTTTAAATTATTTTCTAAAATAAAACATATAGCAAGAAAAGTGGTAACATTTTACACTTTTGTGATTCAAATTATCTAGTATAATAAAAGAGAGCTGGGTTGTCAAAAAAAAAAAATACAGTTTGTTAATCATCAAAAATTTTTTGCCAGATGATACATCCAGATTTTTAGTTGAAAAGCATGTAGCCATCATAGCATAAAGTTTAAAGAATTGATGTGGTAGATAATAATATGTATTTTTAAAATTTTACTTAGACTAACTAGTAACTCTAAAGGATTGGAAATAATATTATAAAATATTTTACAGTATAGCTGTTTTTGATGTAGCTGTATTGAACTCTGTTTGTCTTCAATCTAAATACTAAAGTTTAAAAGTAATTTCAGACTTTATAGTGATCCTGTTCTATTCTTTTTAAAAATACTAATTTATTGTGTTAACATGGTTTCATCTCTCACTCAATAAAACACCCTCAAGCCCTGCATCATGCCCTCCATGCCCCATGCAGTCTCTTCCCATTCCTATTTCACCCCCTTTAGTATCCTCCTTTACCTCCTTTTCCCCTTTCCCTCTGTGACTTTATGGCCTGTTATCTGTATCTATGTGTTACGTATATATAATTTGGCTAATCCCATCACCTTCTATGATTCTCTCTCCTCATTCCTCTTCCCTCTGACAGCTGTCCCTCTGCTCCTGTGACCCTGCCTCTGTTTCTGTTTTGTTTCTCAGTTTATTGGGTTCATTATATTCCACATATAAGTGAGAGCATATGATATTTGTCATTCTCTGCCTGGCTTATTTCACTTAGAATAATAATCTTCAGGTCCATCCATGCCATCACAAACGATAAAATCTCCTTATTTTATGGTCATGTAGTCTTCCACTGTGTATATGTACCACAGTTTTTTTATCCATTTGGCTGCTGTTGGACACTTGAGCTATTTACAGATATTGGTTATTATAAACAATGCTGAAATACACATGGGAGTGCATATCTTCTTTTGAATTAGTGTGTTGGGATTCTTAGGATATATTTCTAAAACTGAGATAGCTGAGTCATAAGATAGTTCTATTTCTAATTTTTTGAGGAAATGCTGTTTTCCACAGTAGTTGCACCAGTCTGCATTCCCACCAGCAGTACAGGAGGGTTCACTTTTCTCCACACCCTCGCCAGCACTTATTGTGTGTTGTTTTGTTAAGAGAGCCATTCTGACAGGTGTGAGGTGGTATCTCATTGTGGTTTTAGTTTGCATTTCTCTGATGATTAGTGACAATGAACATATTTTTCATATGCCTATTGGCCATCTGTATGTCCTCTTTGAAGAAGTGTTTATTTAGTTCCTTTGACCATTTTTTAATTGGATTGTTTACCTTCCTGGTGTTGAGGTTTAGAAATTTTTTTCTTTTTTTACAAATTTTGGTTATTAACCCCTTATCAGATGTATCAGTGAATATATTCTCTCAGTAAGTGGGTTGTCTTTTTATGTTGTTCATGGTGTCTTTTGCTGTGCTAAAACTTTTTTTTTTTTTTTTTTTTTTACAGGGACAGAGAGTAAGTCAGAGAGAGGGATAGATAGAGACAGACAGACAGGAACAGAGAGAGGTGAGAAGCATCAATCATTAGTTTTTCGTTGCTGTCGCAACACCTCAGTTGTTCATTGATTGCTTTCTCACATGTGCCTTGACCATGGGCCTTCAGCAGACCGAGCAACACCTTGCTGGAGCCAGCGACCTTGGGTCCAAGCTGACGAGCTTTTGCTCAAGCCAGATGGACCCGCACTCAAGCTGGCGAGCTCGGGGTCTCGAACCTGGGTCTTCCGCATTTCAGTCCGACACTCTATCTACTGCGCCACTGCCTGATCAGGCCAAAACTTTTTAATTTGATATAGTTCCATCTGTGTATTTTGTACTTTATTTCTCTTGCCCATGGGTATATAATAAATTGGCAAAAATATTGCTATGAGAGAGATGGGAGAGTTTACTGCCTATGTTTTCTGGCAAGAATTTTATGATTTCATGACTTACATTTAAGTCTTTAATTCATTTTGAGTTTGTTTTTTGTAAATAGTGTAAGTTAGTTGTTTCATTTTCTTTGCATGTATTTGTCCAATTTTCCCAACACCATCTATTGAAGAGAATGTCTTTTCTCCATTGTATACTCTTGCCTCCCTTGTCAAATATTAATTGACCGTAAAGCCATGGATTTATTTTTTCATTCTCTGTTCTGTTCCATTGATCTATCTGCCTATTCTTATGCCAGTACCAAGCTGTTTTGATTACAATAGACTTGTTGTATAACTTGATATCAGGAAGTGTGACACTTCCCACTTTGTTGTTCATTTTCAAGATTGCTGAGGCTATTTGGGTTCTCTTTTTTGTTCCATATATATTTTTGGAATATTGGTTTTGATCTGTGAAGTATGTCATTGGTATTTTAATAGGAATTGTATTGAATTTATAGATTGCTTTGGGTAGTATGGACATTTTGATGATGTTAATACTTCTTATCTATGAACACAGCGTATGCTCCCATTTGTTTGTATCTTCCTTGATTTCTTTTTTTAATGTCTTATATGTTTCTGAATACAAGGTTTTTACCTCCTTGGTTAAATTTATCCCCAGGTACTTAATTTGTTTATTTTTTTGTAGTGTTGCAATAGTGAAGGAGATTGTTTCCTTAATTTCTCTTTTTCATAGTTCATTGTTGGTGTATAAAAATGCCACTGATTTCTGAATATTAATTTTATATCCTGCCATTTTGCTGAATTCATTTATCAGATATGTTAGTTTTCTGACTGAAACTTTAGTGTTTTTTATGTACAGTATCATGTCATCAGCAAATAATGATAGTTTTACTTCTTTTCCAATCTGGATGCCTTTTATTTCTTTATCTTGTCTGATTGACATGGCTAGGACTTTCAGAATTATGTTAAATAAGAGTGGTGAAAGGGAGAACTCCTGTCTTGTTCCTGATCTTAAGAGGATTGTTTTTAATTTTTGCCCATTATATATAATATTGGCTGTCGGTTTGTCATATATGACCTTAATTATGTTGAGGTACATTCCCTGTATTCCCACTTTGCTGAGAGTTTTGATCATAAATGCGTTCTGGATTTCATCAAATGCTTTTTCTGCATCTATTAATATAATCATATAATTTTTACCCTTCATTTTTTTTATGTGATGAGTTACATTTATTGATTTGCAAATATTATACCAGCCTTGCCTCCCTGGAATAAATCCCAGTTGATCATGATGTATAACTGTTTTAATGTATTGCTGTATTCAGTTTGCTAATATTTAGTTGAAAATTTAACATCTATGTTCATCAGGGATATCGGCCTATAGCTTTCTTATTTTTTAGTATCTTTACTGGCTTTGAAATTAGTATAATGCTTGTCTCATAAAATGAGCTTGGAAGTCTTTCCTCTTCTGGAATTTTTTGGAATAGCTTGAGAAGGATAGGTGATACTTCTCCTTTGAATGATTGGTAAAATTCTCCTGTGAAGCCATCCGGCGCAAGGCTTTTGTTTGCTGGCAGTTTTTTTATTACTGTTCCAATTTTTTGTTGTAATAGGTCTACTTAGGTTTTCTGATTCTTCCAGATTGAGTTTTGGAAAAGATATGTTTCTAGGAATGTATTCATTTCTTCTAGGTTTTCCAATTTTTGGCATATAGATCTTCATAGTATTTTCTTACAATTTTTGTATTTCTGTGATGACAATTGATATATCTCCACTTCCATTTCTAATTTAATTTATTTGGGTTCTATCTCTATTTTTCTTGAGTCTGGTTAAAGATACAGCAATTTCTTTTTACCTTCTCAAAGAACAAGCTCTTGGTTTCATTGATCTTTTGCATTGTATTTTTAGCTTCTGTCATTTATTTCTGCTCTGATCTTTATTATTTTCTTTCTTCTACATCCTGTGGGTTTTATTTGTTGTTCTGTTTTTTAGTACTTTTAGTAGAGGGGTTAGATTGTTTAAGCTTTTTCTTATTTCTTAAGGTATACCTGTAATGCTATGAATTTCCCTGACAGGACTGCTTGGCTGTGTCCCATAGATTTGAAGTTGTTGAATTTTTCTTTTCATTTGTTTCAAGGAAATTTTTTATTTCTTCCTTGATCTCATTGTTTACACATTCATTATTTAATAACATACTATTTAGCCTCTATGTGTTTGAATATTTTTCAGTTTTTCTATTGTCATTGATTTCTTGTTTCATGCCATTGTTTCATAGAAGATGCTTGATATGATTTCAGTCTTCTTTTTTTTAATTTATTATTATAAATTTTAATGGGGTGACACCAATAAATCAGGGTACATATGTACAATGAAAACATCTCCAGGTTATCTTATCATTCAATTGTGTTGCATACCCGTCACCCAAAATCAAATTGTCCTCTGTAACCTTCTTCCTGGTTTTCCATGTGTCCCTCCCCTCCTCCCTATCCCACCCTCCCCTCCCTCCCCCCACCCCGTAACCACCACTCTCTTGTCCATGTCTCATAGTCTCACTTTAATGTCCATGTCTCATAGTCTCAACTATGTATGAAATCATGCTGTTCTCAGTTTTTCATTCTTATGACTTATTTCACTCCGTATAATGTTATCAAGGTCCATCCATTTTGTTATAAATGATCTGATGTCATCATTTATTATGGCTGAGTAGTATTCCATAGTATATATGTACCATAGCTTTTTAATCCACTCATTTTCTGAAGGACAGGATACATGGGCTGTTTCCAGATCTTCGCTATTGTGAATAATGCTGCCACAAACATGGGGGCGCATTTCTTCTTTTCGAACAGTGCTATGGTGTTCTTAGGGTATATTCCTATAAGTGGGATAGCTGGGTCAAAAGGCAGTTCGACTTTTAATTTTTTGAGGAATCTCCAAACTGTTTTCCACAGTGGCTGCACTAGTCTGCATTCCCACCAGCAGTGCAGAAGGGTTCCCTTTTCTCCACATCCTCGCCAGCACTTATTCTGTGTTGTTCTGCTGATGAGTGTCATTCTGACTGGTGTGAGGTGATATCTCATTGTGGTTTTAATTTGCATTTCTCTAATGATTAGTAATGTTGAGCATTTTTTATATGCCTATTGGCCATCTGTATGTCCTCTTTGGAGAAATTTCCATTCATTTCTTTTGCCCATTTTTTGATTAAATTGTTTGTCTTCCTGTTGTTGAGTTTTATAAGTTCTTTATAAATTTTAGTTATTAACCCCTTATCAAATGTGCTGTTGAATATGTTCTCCCATTGTGTAGTTTCTCTTTCTATTCTGTTCTTATTGACTTTAGCTGTGCAAAACCTTTTTAGTTTGATATAGTCCCATTTGTTTATCTTGCCATTTATTTCATTTGCCCATGGATATAAATCGGCAAATATATTGCTGCTACAGATGTCGGAGAGCTTGCTGCCTATGTTTTCTTCTAAGATGCTTATGGTTTCACGGCTTACGTTTAAGTCATTTATCCATTTTGAGTTTGTTTTTGTGAATGTTGTAAATTGATGGTCTAGTTTCATTTTTTTGCAGGTAGATGTCCAATTTTCCCAACACCATTTGTTAAAGAGGCTGTCTTTACTCCATTGTATGTTCTTTCCTCCTTTGTCAAATATCAGTTGTCCACAAAGCTGTGGGTTTATATCTGGGTCCTCTGTTCTGTTCCATTGATCTATGTGTCTGTTCTTATGCCAGTACCAGTCTGTCTTGAGTATAATGGCCTTATAGTAAACCTTGATATCTGAAAGAGTGATGCCTCCTGCTTTATTTTTATTTTTTTAAGATTGCTGAGGCCATTCGTGTTCTTTTTTGGTTCCATATAAATTTTTGAAAGATGTGTTCTATATCTTTGAAGTATCTTATTGGTATTTTAATTGGTATTGCATTGAATTTATAAATTGCTTTGGGTAATATAGACATTTTAATGAAATTTATTGTTCCTATCCATGAGCACGGTATATGCTTCCACTTGTTTGTATCTTCCTTGATTTCTTTTATCAATGTTTTATAATTTTGAGTACAAGTCCTTAACCTCCTTGGTTAAATTTACTCCTAGGTACTTTTTTATTTGGCAGCAATAGTGAAGGGGATTGTTTCCTTAATTCCTTTGGCTGACAGTTCATTGTTGGTATATAAAAATGCCTCTGATTTCTGAGTATTAATTTTATATCCTGCCACCTTGCTGAATTCATTTATAAGGTCCAGTAGTTTTTTGACTGAGACTTTAGGGTTTTCTATATACAATATCATATAATCTGCAAATAGTAACAGTTTTACTTCTTCTTTTCCAATTTGAATGCCTTTTATTTCTTCTTCTTGTCTGATTGCTGTAGGTAGGACTCCAGAACTATGTTGAATAAGAGTGGTGAAAGGGGGCACCCCTGCCTGGTTCCTGATCTTATGGGATTGCTTTTAATTTTTGTCCATTTAGTATGATGTTTGCTGTGGATTTGTCGTAGATGGCTTTTATCATGTTAAGGAATGCTGCCTGTATTCTCACTTTACTGAGACTTTTGAGCATAAATGGGTGCTGGATTTTATCAAATGCCTTTTCTGCATCTATTGAAATTATCATGTGATTTTTGTCTTTCCTTTTGTTTATGTAATGAATCACATTGATTGATTTGGAATATTGAACTAGCCTTGCCTCTCCAGAATAAATCCCACTTGATCATGGTGTATGAATTTTTTCATATATTGCTGGATTCGGTTGGCTAATATTTGGTTGAGAATTTTAGTGTCTAAATTCATCTGGGATATTGGCGTATAATTTTCTTTCTTTGTGTTGTCTTTGCCCGGTTTTGGGATCAGAATTATGCTCGCCTCATAAAAGGAATTTTGAAATCTTCCTTCCTCTTAAATTTTTTGAAATAGCTTGAGGTGGATAGGAGTTAGTTCTTCTTTAAATTTTTGATTAAATTCACTTGTGAAGCCATCAGGCCCAGTACTTTTTTTGGGGGGGAGTTTTTTGATAACTGTTTCGATCTCATTTGTTGTAATTGGTCTGTTTAGGTGTTCTGATTCTTCCAGATTGATTTTTGGAAGGTTATATGATTCAAGAAATTTGTCCATTTCACCGAGATTGTCTAATTTTTTGGCATATATTTCTTCATAGTATTCTCTTACAATGCTTTGTATTTCTGTTGTGTCAGTTGTTATATCTCCACTGTCCTTTCTAATTTTATTTATTTGAGTCCTCTCTTTTTCTTGGTTAGTCTAGTTAAAGGTTCATCAATGTTGTTTACCTTTTCAAAGAACCAGCTTCTGGTTTCATTGATCCTCTGTATTGTTTCCTTCACCTCTATGTCATTTATTTCTGCTCTGATCTTTATTATTTCCTTCCTTCTACTTGTCTTGGGTTTTATTTGCTGTTGTTTTTCTAGTTCTTTTAGATGCAGGGTCAAATTGCTTATTTGACCTTTTTCTAACTTCTTATGATATGCCTGTAGTGCAATAAACTTCCCTCTCAGAACTGCTTTTGCTGTGTCCTATAAATTTTGAGTTGATATTTGCTCATTATCATTTGTTTCTAGAAACTTTTTTATTTCTTCTTTGATCTTATTGTTAATCCATTCATTATTTAATATCATGCTATTCAGTTTCCAAGTGTTTGAGTAGTTTTCGGTTTTTCTTTTGTTGTTAATTTCTAGTTTCATGGCATTGTGATCAGAGAATATGCTTGATATGATTTCAATCTTCTTAAATTTATTGAGACCATATTTGTGTCCTAACATGTGGTCTATTCTAGAAAACGTACCATGAGCGCTTGAGAAGAATGTATATTCTCCTGCTTTAGGATGAAAAGTTCTGAAGATATCTATTAAATCAAGTTGATCTAGTGTCTCCTTTAAGTCTGCTTTTTCTTTATTAATTTTCTTTCTTTAGGATCTATCCAGTATTGTTAAAGGGGCATTGAAATCCCCTACTATGATAGTATTGCTGTTAATCTCGCCCTTTATATCCATCAAAGTCTGCTTTATGTATGTTGGGGCTCCTATATTTGGTGCTTAGATATTTATAATAGTTATATCTTTCTGTTGAATTGTTCCCTTTATCATTATGTAGTGTCCTTCTTTATCTCTTACTACAGCTTTTTTTTTAAAGTTCATTTTGTCAGATATAAGTACTGCTACCCCATCTTTTTTTAAATTTCCATTTGCATAAAATATTTTTTTCCATTCTTTTACCTTCCGTTTATGTGCAACTTTTGTTTTAAGGTGTGTATCTTGTAGACAGTATATGTATAGGTTCTTTTTCTTTATCCATGCAACTACCCTATGTCTTTTGATTGGATCATTTAATCCATTTACATTTAAGGTTATTATTGATATGTAGTTGTTTATTGCCATTTTGTTCTTTAAAGCTGTATTCTTCTTTTGCTATATTCTTTCCTACCTTTAAACTGTTCACAACAGGCCCCTTAGTATCTCTTGCAGAATTGGTTTGGTTTTAAAGAATTCCTTCAGGCTTTCTTTGTCTGGGAAGCTCTTTATTTCTCCTTCAATTTTATACGTTAGCTTTGCTGGACAGAGTCATCTTGGTTGTAGGTTCTAGTTCTGCATTACTTTGATTATATCTTGCCATTCCCTTCTGGCCTCAAGTGTTTCTGTTGAGAAGTCCGATGTCATCCTTATGGGGGCTCCTTTGTAGGTGATAGCCTTTTTTTCTCTATCAGCTTTTAAAATTTTTTCTTTATCCATTAGCTTTGATATTTTAACTATGATGTGTCTTGGTGTAGATCTTTTTGGGTTTCTCTTTAATGGAGTTCTGTGTGCTTCTTGAATGTGTGAAGTGTTTCCCAGCCTTAATTTAGGGAAGTTTTCAGCTGTGATTTTATTGAACAAAGTTTCCATTTCCTGTCCTCTCTCCTCTTCTTCAGGCACCCCTATGATGCGAATGTTGTTTTTCTTCATGTTGTCACAGAGCTCCCTTAGAATTTTCTCACATTCTTTTAGTCTCTTTTCCTTTTCTTCTCTGCTTCTGTGCCTTTGTTAATTGTGTCCTCTAACTCGCTGATTCAATCCTCAGCATGATTCATCCTGCTTTTAATTTCTTCCATTGTGGTTTTCAGTTCTGATACTGTATTTGTCATTTCTGTCTGATTCTCTTTTATTATTTCAATTTCGTTTTTTATACTTGTTATCTCTTTATTTAGGTGTTCTTAATGACTATCCATTGTTGCTCTAATTTCTTTGAACATTCTAATTATCATTATTCTACATTCTGCTTCTGGTAATTTGGTTATATCTCTTTCATTCAGGTCCTTCTCTGGGGATTTCTCTTGATTCATTTGGTTTGTATTCCTCTGCCTGCCCATTTTTTTTGTGTATAAGCAAGTTGTGGCCACTGGAGTTCAGTAGGTGTTGCCTTTGTGTTTTCTAGGTGTGGTCTGTCTGCAGGCTCCCCATCCCCTCTGCTGCTGCCTTGGGCGGTTGGGTATTAGCATTGCCAGTGCCGGCCCACTGTGGCTTTTGCTGTGATTTCTGCTTCTCCTCCTCGGGAGGGGCCGTCACTCAAGCCACAAGCCTCAGCACCAAGGGTAGAGATGAGCACCTTTGCTCAGTTGCGGACCCAGCCTGTTTCCGGACTTCCGCTCAGAACCCGCAGTCAGAGCCTGCTTGCCACAGTTTGTGGCTTGGGCCGGGCTTTTGATGTGCTCTCAGCTGTGAGCCTTTGCCTGTCTGGAGCTTTAGCCCTGCCCTCGAGGCCAGGGCCCTTTAGCGCAGGGTCGCAAACTAAGGTTTATTGAGCCACACGTGTTTGCTGTATTCCGCTCGTCCCGGACTGTACCCCGCCCCCACATTCGGAGCCCGCTCGTGCACGTAGGATGGCAAACCGCGGTTTCTCCAGCTGGGCGGGGATAGTAGCGTAAGCTCATCTGTGAGCTTTCGCTCTTCTTGGAGTCTACTCCACCTCCCGCTCTCGGAGCCCTCTCGCACACATAGAATGGCAAACCGCGGTTTCTCTGGCCGGGTGGGGCTGGTAGCGTGAGCTCAGCTGCGAGCCCCTGCCCGTTCCTGGTCCTAGCCCTGTTCCCGCGGTCAGGGCCAGCTTGCACAGGGTCGCAGAGCAGATCTCTGTCTGTTCCTGGCCTCCTGCTTTGTCCCTGCAGGTGGGATTACAGGCGGGCCCGCAGCTTCTGGACCGCTTTCGCGCATCCCCTCTGCCCCTGCTGGGCTAGACCGAGCTCACACCAGCTTGACCTCCGCCCACGCCGACAGAACCACGTTTCAGTGTCCTGCCGCCACCATACCCTTCAGCAACCCTCAGAGAGATGGAAGTGCCTTAAGTTTCCACACTGTAGGCCTGGGAGCTCCCTCACTTGTTTCACAGCTCAAAACTGTCCAAACGCCTCTTCTAGGCTCTGGGACTATAGGCTGGGGCTTGGTTCCTGGGACCCAGGTCCCTTCCTCTCCGCCAAACTTTCCTCCCGCCATGCGGGTCTCTCTGGGCTGCCGTTTGCTCCGGGGAGCTGAGCAGCCCTCTTTGTGTTTTCGCTATTCCTACTAGTCTCAATGTTGCTTCTTCAGTGTTCCTTGGTTGAAGAGTCCACTTAGTTTAGTTCATAGTTGGTTTATTCAGATGATGGTTCTTAAAATTGAGTTATAATCCACTTTGGTTCTGGGAGTTGGAAGTTGGTACGTCCGCCTACTCCATCGCCATCTTGCTCCTCTCAATCTTCTTAAATTTATTGAGACTTGTTTTCTGTCCTAACATGTGGTTTATCCTAGAGAATGTACCATGAGCACTAGGAAAGAATGTATATTCTGCTGCTTTGGGGTGAAAGGTTCTGAAGATATATATTAAATCCAATTGAACTAGTTTGTTATTTAAGGTGGATGTTTCATTTTAATATTCTGTTTGAAGGATCTATCCAGTGATGTGAGTGGGGTACTAAAATTTCCTATTATTATAGTATTGCTGTTGATCTCACCTTTATGTCCATCAAAATCTGCTTTATATATTTAGGTGGTTCTCTATTAGGTGCATAAATATTTACAATGATTATATCCATGTGTTGCATTGCTCTCTTTATCATTATGTAGTGACATTCTTTATCCTTTACTATAGCCTTTGTTTTAAAGTCTATTTTGTCTGATATAAGTATTGTGACCCCAGCTTTATTTTCATTTCCATTTGCACAAATACTTTTTCCTATCCCTTCACTTTTGGTCTATGTGTATCTTTTGTTCTGAAATGGGTCTCTTGTAGACAACATTTGTATGGGTCCTGTTTTCTTATTCATGCAGCTAACCTATGTTTTTGATTGTAGCAGTTAATCCATTTACATTAAGGTTATTATTGATGTGTGCTTATTTATTGCTATTTTATAATTTAAAGGTACAATCCTCTTTTTCTTGATTTTTTTTTTCCCTTTGCTCTTTTACAGCATGCTCCTTAACATTCCTTGAAGTACTGGTTTGGTGGTAATGAATTCCTTCAGTTGCTTTCTGTCTGGTAAACATTTTATTTCTCCTTCAATTTTAAACAATAGCCTTACTGAATAAAGAAGTCTTGGTTGTAGGTTTTTGTTTTGCACCACTTTGAATATTTCTTGCCAATCCCTTCTGGCCTCAATTGTTTCTTTTGAGAAGTCAGATGTCATCTTTATGGGGGCTTTTCTGCAGGTAATTAACTACTTTTCTCTTGTAGCTGTTAGTATTCTTTATTTGTCGCTTAACTTTGGCACTTTAATTATGATGTGCCTTGGTGTAGGTCCTCTTGGGTTCTTCTTTCATGGGACTCTCTGTGCTTCTTGAACTTGTTTGACTTTTTCCTTCATCAATTTAGAAATTTTTTCAGCTATGATTTCTTCAAAGAGGTTCTCTATCCCTTGTTTGTTTTCTTCAGGAACCCTAATGATGCAGATGTTGTTTCTCTTTATGTAGTCACAGAGCTTTCTTAGAGTTTCCTCAGTCTTTTTGAGCCTCTCTTCCTTATGCTTCTCTGCTTCCATGCTTTCATTTACCTATTCTTTAAATCACTGATTCAGTCCTCTGCTTCATCCAGGCTTCTATTTTTTCCTTCTAGTGCAGTCTTCATTTTTGATATTGTATTTGTCATTTCTGACTGTTTTTTTTTTATGATTTCAATGCCCTTTTTGGTGCTTGCTATCTGTTCATTTCAGTGCTCACTATGTCCATCCATTGCAGCTCTAAAGTCCTTGGACTTCCTAAAAATCATTATTTTAAACTTTGCATCTGGTAGTTTGGTTACTTTTAAGTCATTCAGTTCTTTTTCTGGGGATTTCCTTGTTGATTCATTTGGGTTGCATTTCTAAGTCTTTCCATTATATCTGCACATTCAGTAGCACTGTCTGACTTTAAAATTTTTGTGGTGTCTTTATGAAGATGAGCTTGATGTTACTGACCAACAGACCACCAGATTTCCTTGTTCTAGGAATGCTTCTTAGGCATACCATTTTTCCTCTTATATATATAGTATGTGAGTATTTAATACAGTTGGTCCTTTTGTGGGTACTATTATCCCTTTATGCTGGCTGGCTCTAAGGATCAACCCCAATCATGTGTATTACACAGTGTGTAATGTCTGTCTTGTTGAGCATATTTATTGTCCACAGTGTCTGGTACCTGGTAGACTTCACTTTTGGGTGTGCTGCTTGTGTAGGTAGCTGAGTTTAGGGTTAGTGCCATCTGCCACCCACTAACAGTTGTGTTGGCTCTAGATCTTCTTGGGTTGGCTTCAGCTCTTGTTTTTAGCCTGCTGTGGGCAACTTGTCTGCAGCTACTGCACTTTTTGCTGTTTGTGTCTGCATTTTATGTGCCTGAGTAGTGTGGGAGGGGCCAAACTATAAGGATCAGCTTCCTCCTGCTTAGAGATGATAGCAACTCTGTAAAATTTGTCTCCACTTTTCAGCTGTTCCTCCTCCTCTTGTAGCTCTACCCAGAGTATTCTTTAGAAAAATTTTAGTGTGAGCCCAAGTGGGCCTCACCCAACCAACCCCTCTACAGGTTGCACGCTTGTTGGCTTAGGGCAGCTGAGGTTGTGAATACAACATTAGTGGAATCCTTCTACTTTTTCAGGAGCTCTTTATCAGGAGCTTAGTACAGGGAATGCGGCCCCTACTCTAGAGCTTAATCCCTCAGCCATGGCTGGATACTCAAATTTTATTTCTCCACATGATGAGCAACAGGTTCAAACTTAGTGTGGCTGACAGTCCCCTCCGCAGAAGTTCTTTCAGCTGGTGTGAACCTGGTCTCAGGGAGGAAGACTGAGACAATCCTCTCCTGGGACTGACAGTGCCCTTCCCAAAGGTGGCAAAGCCCCTTGACCAGATTGAACAATAGATTCACAGAGTCCCACACATTAAATGTCCATATTCCAAGCCTCTCTCCTTTCCCCTTGTGGGATCTAACCCAGAAGTGTAGAATATCCAGCACCCAGGCTGGTTTACTGTGAAGCTCAACACTATCCAATGCACAGGAGCCACTGTACTGGTGCTGATTACAGAGATTGAAACTTGCCTCAGCTGGGCCAGGTATGAGGAGCCTTTCCTTAGGATAGCATTCTAGCAAGGGTTGGTTGTAAAGACCTGTACCAATGCCTTCCAAAGCTGGCTCCTCAATGTGCCAACCCTGGGCCTTCCTGGCAGGAACTCAGAGCAGACCAGGGAGAGACACTGCCCATGACAGACCCTCAGCAGCCATCTTGGAGCTACAAGTAATCCAGAGATTGTGGCTGCCCCTGCTGGGCCCAGGTGTACATGGAAATACCAAGCTGCACACTTAGGCTGGCCTTTACCCACACTGGGCCTGGGGGAAGGTCCGCTTAAAAGGCCAAGGTTTTCTAAATCCTGCCTCCTGCAGCCTCTGTCTTCTGGACTCTTGTTGGGCTCAGCTACTGAAAAAACTTCTTCTAGAGTCTAGCGCCTGCTGCAATTTGGGCTTAGGAAGAGTGGTGAGTTGGCTCCACCCCTCTGCCCCAGGTGTCTGTCTGTCCAGATTTTTTTTACAGACCTCAGTAGGGTGTGGCCCTAGGAATTCAGTGGTTGTGGCCTCTGAGACCCAGAGATGAGGTCGGCCCACACTCTGGACAGTTTCTACTGAGTTTTCCCTGAGGTGGAAGTAGCAGTCTTAGAGTTGAGAGCTTGTGGGGGAAAAGGTCTGGTCTCAACACCAGAAAGCTGAGCCACTGAGTGCTCCCTGTTTCCTGGCCTCTCAGCATGACCCATTGCCATGACTGGGGTAGGAGAGACTCCCAGGGGCAGAGTAGTTGCTTTCCCCCAGGCGGATGTTGCTTAGAATAGACTGCTCCACCCAAGAAAGATGGCAACTGCAGCGCTGGAGAATAACTCCACACAGGGAGTCCAGTAACTGTCTCCCGTATTGTTTCTCCCTGGGTCACCAACTCTCCTCATTCAACTTTAGTCCTCTCAGACCTCTCTCTGCCAGAGCCCCGCCCCAGGTAAGTGACTGAATGAGGTTTTCTGCATGGGCCCTTTAAGAAGGAGCTTGTGTTTCTGAGATCTCCCATCTCTTTCTCGCAGACAGAAACCTTGGCTCTTTTCACTGCCAAATGTTATGTGGGCACCTCTTCTAGGATCTGGTCTTCTAGACTGGGGCTTCCAGCCTGGGGCTTAGGACCCGACCTTTCAGGGCAAACCTCCCTGCAACTGAGATATCCCTCTGGGCCCTTAGCTTCCACTCACTCCTGGGAGCGGGGCAGCCCTTTTCACATCTCTGCCCTTCCTATCAGTCTTGATGTAGCTTCTTATGTGATCCTTGGTTACAGACTTCTCTTTATTTAGTTATAAATTGGTTTTTCAAGATGATTGTTCTTTTTTTTTTTTTATTAAATGAGAGGTAGGAAGGCAGAGAGAAAGACTCCTGCATGCACCCCAACCAGGGTCCAGCTGGCAAGCCCCTTACTTGGTTACAGAACACACACAGGTAAGATTTTATTAGTGATTTTCTCATGAACTCAACTTATTTTGTTGAGGTCATTGACCATTAATTACAATCTCCTTTACTTCATATAGTTTTGCTACTATCCAGTAGTAATTAAAGTACAAAATTACAAACAAAAGGTAAGATCTTTACATGTTCACAAAAAGTTTGAACTTTTTAGTATACTTCATTGCAAAAGAGAGTTAGTAAATAAACTTTCCACCTATCTAAGTAATTCTTCTCTATATGGACAATATGAGAAGTCTGGTTAACCAGGATGTTTTTTCATAAATTCCTGCCTGTATCTTTCTCAAAAAGGTTAGTGTCTAGTTCTGGCATCTGTTGGATATGTTTTCTCAAAATGCCAGGTATTAAAATTCTGTGTCACCCAATATTAGATTACTCAGTTAATTCTTTCTATGCCCTCCAAGCATAGGCATTATATCTAAACAGAGTAGCTCACATATCAGAGCATTCAATTATTCTGATATTTAGAATATTAACTTCTAATTTTCTTGCAGGTTCCTTTGCTGACAGTCACTAGGGTGACTACATTTCCATGCAGGTATGAACAGAGACAGCCTCAGCACTCCCAAGGAAGTGACCACTAGCCGGTAATGCATTTGGGCCAGGGAATAAAATACCAATGAAAATGTGTTCACTTTTGAAAACTCCTATGCCTTTTTAGTCATAGTCATCTGTGGTTGGAATGACATGCTCTTGTTCACAATGCAACTGTTATGCATCTTATAAGACTCAGTCCCAATGTTTTTTCCTCTGTGATGCTTTCTTTGACTTTCCCTTGACAGAATTAAATTTTCTGATCTCTGATTCTCTTGTTATACCATATATAATACTCTTATTACAAAGCAGTTACCATATATGTAATTTAAGCACGTATTTTTGGCACAATGACTGACATGGAATGTACTTAGTAAATGTTTATTAAAGGGTGAATAGATGAATGAGTAAGTGAATAAATGTACAAATGAGAAGATAATTAAATTAGTGGTCACAAAAATAAAAGATAAAAAAAGTGCAAGGGCTGAAAATATGTACTCTAAGAGATTAGATACCTTTTAGGTGGGAATGATTAAAGACAGTTCTAGGGAAGAGTTTGTATTTAAATATGGACTCAAAAGATGAGTGAAATTTTGCTAGTCTGGTGATTAATGACATTGTTTATAAAAGTGCTATCAGAAGCATAGAGAGCTCCATAAACTGCAAAAACTTCCTCAACACTTGTTATGGTATATTGAATGTACTGAACTACTCATAAGTAATTCAACTAATTAAATAAGTAGTACAATTACCTATTATAATCCATAGAATATTTATAATAAAAAAGGAAACCTTAAAACACAGCAGAAATAAATTAAAAATTAACTAGATAACAAATCTACCTAAAACATATTTTTAATTGTAATGAACTTACATATAATAAACATTTTTAGGAGGGAAAAAGGAGTTCTAAAGAATTTTTGTTCATTTTATTTGTTGAAAAGGCAGGTATTTTATTTTGCAATTTTTGTTGGTAATAATATTTGCATTGTAGTCCACTCAGGGAATGAAATTAATTTTATGCTCTTAGGTTTGAATCTAAAAGTTGTGACACCTACAAATGCCACAAGGTTCTCTCCTCTTTAAGTTTCTTCATTTGCAAAATAACTTTTTAATTCTTCATCTTTGATACTCAGAATAATGCTATACATTCTGGAGAGGCAAGAAAGACACATCACTTGCATCTGTGCCTATATATTCTACATACTATTTCTAAGCACAGACTTAGAAAAATGCCAGAAATAGACAGAACCTTGTTCAGATAAGTTTTATATTTAATTGTTCAGTTAATTTTATATTTATCTTAAAGATTGGCTCCCAAATCTCAACTCTGTCAGATTTTACTAACAACCATCTTATTAACATTTTCACTAACATTCATCTGCATCTATAATATATTGTAGTTGCTGTGTGTGTGGCTACTTTTGGAACAAGCTGAACTGACCAAATGGACTTCATACAGCATAAATAGCAGTTTTAGAGAAATGTATGTCTCCTGTCAGTCTTCAGTTATAATGCCTAAGTTTGCAAGACACTGTCTGGTTTCAGCAGGACATTTCATCTTCTGAAATGTACATCTACTGAAGCAAGTAGTCCTGAAAAAGTTTCCAATAAATTTAAATATTTCTACTACTAATAAAAATTTGCTTTGACTTTTAGAATGAAACTGACTATGCCACAAAGTGGGAAGAATTTGGGTTGGCTTTTTAAATCACTAGTTTTAAATTTTCATGTTTGAAATGCCATTTAGAAAGAATACCTTGCATTTTACTATATTATCTAAAATTTATAAGACATTTTAAAGAAAAAATTAGGGACATTTGAAAAATAGAAACTTTTATCATTATATGTACTGTATCATAAATGTGGGTCTGTTACTCAAAGCCAAGTGGTCATTTTGGCCTCTGTACAACAGAAAAAGACATTTAAAAAATTGTTTTCAAACATTGTCAATCAACTATTTGAGTCATTGCTATTTTTTTAATGATACTAATTGCTGTCTATTAACTGTGTTCTGAGAGCTATACAAATACTTTACATAGATTATCTCATTTAATTCTCTCTATAACTTTATGAAACAGATCCAAATAAAATCTTCGTTTTATAGATAAACAAACTCAGGCTTAAGCAACTTGTGGCTTTGTCACACAGCTGGTAAATGGGAAGAATAGAATATGAATCCAGGCAATTTGGTTTTAGAACTTCTGCTCATTTTTGACTTGTATTTATTGATGCTTTAGGGACACTATCAAAAGTAACAACTCTAAAAGTTAAAGTGGATCAGTTTTTTTGATATATAGTGTTGGGACACATGATATTTATTAAAGATGTATTCCTAACTTTACAGGCTTAGCAACTGACACATCAGCCAAGCTCAAGAGAGCTGAGATTATCACACAGAATAGTTTCCGTGGGTGGTTATTTCTTTCCTGTGGCAAGAACAAACAATGGCACGGCAAGATGGTGATGGAGTAGGCAGATTTACCAACTTCCAACACCTGAAACCAAAGTGGATTATAACTTAATTTTAAGAATCATCATCTGGATAAATCAACCTTAAAATAAATTAAGTGGACTCTTCAACCAAGGAAAACTGAAGAAGCCATACTGAGACTGGTAGGAAAAGCAAAAACGTGAAGAGGGCTGCCCAGCTCCCCGGAGTGAACAGCAGCCCGGAGAGACTCACGTGGTGGGAAGAGAGTTTAGTGGAGAGGAAGGGACCTGGTTCCCAGGAACAAAGCCCCAGCATGCAGCCCCAGAGCCTAGAAGAGGCGTTTGGACAGTATTGAGCTGTAAAACAGGTGAGGATACTATTTGTGAGAAAGAGACAATTTTCTCAGACCCAGGATTCTTCTTAAAGGGACAGCACAGAAAACCTCTCTCACAACCACTCACCTGGGGATCTGGGGAACGGGGACAGAGGAGAGGACCAGAGCAGCGGGAAGAGAGTGTGGACTGGAAGGCACAGGGAGAAACACTCTGACGGACAGCCACCCTAACCTCTGGGCTGAGTCACTTCCCAAATCAAAAACAGATATTTCCCCTGGAACTAGCAATACAGCAAAGGGAGACAGTACACCAAGCAAACAAGCTCTCCCATGAAAATTAGAGCAGAGCTGCTTAGATGGAGAAAGCTTCTAGGACTACAATATGGAGTGTTAGGGTCTGCAGTGCCCCCACCCACACTTCTGAGGGCTTGCTGGAGGGACGGTGGCAGCAGGACGCAGAAATGCGGATCTGTCAATGGGGCAGAGGCCCAGCCCGTGTGAGCTAGGTCTAGCGCAGCAGGAGTCGAAGGGTCCGTGAAAGTGGTCTGACAGCTGTGGGTCCACCTTCAGCCCCACCTGTGGGAGAAAAGTGGGAAGCCAGGAACAGGCAGAGATCGACTACTGAGCAGGGGCCCGTGGGTGCACAGCATCAACTGGACCCTGAAGTTTGCAACCCTGCATGAGCTATCCATGACCGTGGGGGTGAGGCTAAAGCCCGGGACAAGTGGAGGCTTGCAGCTGATCTTGTCCCAGCAGACCCACCAGGCCCAAGAAACCATGGTTTGCGATCCTGTGCTAGCTGGCTCAGACTACGGGGGCTGGGCAGAAGCCCAGGAACAGGCGGGGTCCGCAGCTGAACAAAGGTGCTCACCCCTAACCTTGATGCTGAGGCTTGTGGCTTAAGTGTGGTGCACAACCCCGAAAGTGGGAGCAAAGGCAAAGGCCCAGACAGGCTGAAACTTGTGAAGCTGAGCACAAGAACACAGCCCCTCCCGCAGAGGAGAGGCGGAAATCACAGCAACAGCTGCAGTGGACCTGCAGTGGGCCTGCTCCAGCAATGCCCATACCCAAACACTTGGAAACTAAATAGCATGTTATTAAATAACGAATGGATTAACAATTAGATCCAAGAAGGAATAAAAAGATTTCTACAAATGAATGATAATGAGCATAGATCAACTCAAAATTTGTAAGACACACCAACAGCAGTAATGAGAGGGAAGTTCATAGCACTACAGGCATACCAAAAGAAGCTAGAAAAAGCTCAAATAAGCAACTGACCCTGCATCTAATAGAACTAGAAAAACAACAGCAAATAAAGCCCAGGACTAGTAGAAGGAAGGAAATAATAAAGATCAGAACAGAAATAAATGACATCAAGGCTAAGGAAACAATACAGAGGATCAATGAAACCAGGAGCTGGTTCTTTGAAAAGGTAAACAAGATCAATGAACCTTTATCTACACTCACCAGAAAAAAAGAGAGAGGACTCAAATGAAATTAGAAAGGACAGTGGAGAAGTAACAACTGACACAAGAGAAATACAAAGTGTTGTAAGAAAATATTATGAAGAACTCTATGTCAAAAAATTAGACAACCTAGGTGAAATGGACAAATTTCTTGAATTATATAATCTTCAAAAAATCAATTTGGAAGAATCAGAACATCTAAACAGACAAATTACAACAAATGAGATCAAAACAGTGATCAAAATAATCCAAACAAAGAAAAGTCCTGGGCCTCATGGCTTCACAAGTGAATTCTACCAAAAATTCAAAGAAGAAGTAACTCCTATCCTCCTCCAGCTATTTGAAAAAAATTCAAGAGAAAGGAAGACTTCCAAACTCCTTTTATGAGGCAAGCATAATTCTGATCCTGAAACCAGGAAAAGAAAACACAAAGAAAAGAAATTATAGGCCAATATCGCTGATGAATTTAGATGCTAAAATTCTCGACATAATATTAGCCAACCAGATCCAGCAATATATGAAAAAAATCATACACCATGATCAAGTGGGATTTATTCTGGAGAGGCAAGGCTGGTTCAATATTCACAAATCAATCAATGTGATTCATCACATAAACAAAAGGAAGGACAAAAATCACATGATAATTTCAATAGATGCAGAAAAAGCATTTAATAAAATCCAGCACCCATTCATGATCAAAACTCTCAGTAAAGTGGGAATACAGAAAACATTCCTTAACATGATAAATGCCATCTACGACAAACCTAGAGCAAACATCATACTCAATGAGCAAAAATTAAAAGCAATACCCTTAAGATCAGGAACCAGGCAGGGGTGCCACTTTTCAACACTCTTATTCAAAATAGTTCTGGAAGCTTAGCCACAGCAATCAGACAAGAAGAAGAAATAAAAGGCATCCAAATTGGAAAAGAAGAAGTAAAACTGTCATTATTTGCAGATGATATGATATTGTATATAGAAAACCCTAAAGTCTCAGTCAAAAAACTACTGGACCTGATAAATGAATTCAGTGAGGTGGCAGGATACAAACTTAATATTCAGAAATCAGAGGCATTTTTATATACCAACAATGAACTGAACACAAGAGAAATTAAGGGAACAATTCCCTTCACTATTGCAACCAAACAAATAAAGTACCTAGGAGTAAATTTAACCAAGGAGTTTAAGGACTTGTACTCGGAAAATTATAAAACATTGATAAAAGAAATCGAGGAAGACACATACAAGTGGAAGTATACCGTGGTCATGGTTAGGAAGAATAAACATCATTAAAATGTCTATAGTACCCAAAGCAATTTATAAATTCAATGCAATACCAATTAACACACCAATGACACACTTCAAAGATATAGAACACATATTCCAAAAATTTTTATGAAACCAAAAAGAACATGAATAGCCTCAGCAATCTTAAAAAGAAAAAATAAAGCAGGAGGTATCATTCTTCCAGATATCAAGGTATACTACATGGCCATTGTACTCAAGACAGCCTGGTACTGGCATAAGAACAGGCACATAGATCATGGAACAAAACAGGGAACCCAGAAATAAACCCACAGCTTTATGGACAACTGATATTTGACAAAGGAGGAAAGAACATACAATAGAGTAAAGACAGCCTCTTTAACAAATGGTGTTGGGAAAATTGGACATCTACCTGCAAGAAAAATGAAACTAGACCATCAATTTACACCATCACAAAAACAAACTCAAAATGGATAAAAGACTTAAATGTAAGCCTTGAAACCATAAGCATCTTAGAAAAAAACATAGGCAGTAAGCTCTCCAACATCTGTCGTAGCAATATATTTGCCGATGTATCTCCACAGGCTAATAAAATAAAAGGCAGGATAAACAAATAGAACTATATCAAGCTAAAATGTTTTTGCACAGCTAAGGACAATAAGAGCAGAATAAAAAGACTAACCGCACAATGGGAGAACATGTTCGACAGTATGTCTGATAAGGGGTTAATAAGCAAAATTTATAAAAAACTTATAAAACTCAACACCAGGAACACAAACAATCCAATCAAAAAATGGGCAAAAGAAATGAATAGATATTTCTCCAAAGAGGACATACAGTTGGCTAATAGGCATATGAAAAAATGCTCAACATCACTAATCATTAGAGAAATGTAAATTAAAACGTCAATGAGATATCACCTCACACCAGTCAGAATGGCGCTCATCAGCAAAACAACACAGAGTAAGTGCTGGCGAGGATGTGGAGAAAAGAGAACCCTCCTGCACTGCTGGTGGGAATGCAGACTGGTCCAGCCACTGTGGAAAACAGTATGGAGATTTCTCAAAAGATTAAGAATCGCACTGCCTTTTGACCCAGCTATCCTACTTATAGGAATATACCCTAAGAACACCATAGCACTGTTCAAAAAGAAGAAATGTGCCCCCATGTTCGTGGCAGCATTGTTCACAATAGCAAAGATCTGGAAACAGCCCAAGTGTCCGTCAGAGGACAAGTGGATTAAAAAGCTTTGGTACATATATACTATGGAATACTACTCAGCCATAAGAAAAGATGACATCGGATCATTTATAACAAAATGGATGGACCTTGATAACATTATACGGAGTGAAATTAGTAAAACAGAAAAAAACTGAGAACAGCATGATTTCATACATAGGTGGGACATAAAAGTGAGACTATGAGACATGGACAAGAGCATGGTGGTTACAGGGTCGGGGGTGGTAGGAGATGGTGGGAGAGGCGGGAGGGGAGGGGCACAAAGAAAACCAGATAGAAGGTGACAGAGGACAATTTGACTTTGGGTGATGGGTATGCAACATAATTGAATGACAAGATAACCTGGAGATGTTTTTTTTGAACATATCACCCTGATTTATTAATGTCACCCCATTAAAATTA